>CM051239.1:393030627-394385448 GCA_027917425.1 Gastrophryne carolinensis | reverse complement strand
CCCTTTTCTACCCCATGGCAACTCTGAGCCTGTCCTATGCTCAGAAACCTCTGTTTCCCACAGGAACAGCACCAGCCAATCGGGTTTGCCAGAATGGCCTGTCCACCCAGCCATCTCAATTGCCCATGTGGGGCTGCGACTTGGGGGGCGAAGTCAAAAGAATGTGGCTGCCCGATACCGAGCTTGCGTAGCCTCCCCACTCGGGGATGTCTCAGCTAACAAAAGTGTTGGTTGGCTTTAAATGTCACATATAGAACATACTAGGGCTGCACTTGTGTTGGAAGCCGCCCTGTGCAAGACTGGATAGTGCTCCTCCAGGACCATACAGAGGGTCTGCCTTCCAGCAGACCGTGACTCCGTAAAAAATAAATATGTCAGAGATGAGCAGGTGTGAGCCCTCCAATGGACCCCACTTACAGTCTAGCAGAGGTGATCATGTCCCCTGGACAAAAAAACACTGCCTACCATGTAAAAGAAATCTAGCAGAACCTGAGCTGAATAGACAGATCCTCCTTCCCGCTTGTCCCCTACCTGTACCTAATGGTGGCAGTCCATTAAAAAAAAAAATAGTCTGGCGCCCCTAGGATAGCGGCAGATCTTAAATATCTACAACCTGTTATGCTCCCCAATTGATAAGATTTCCTAAAATCAGCCCTGGATTTTACCAGCCTCTGGCTGGTCTGAGACGTCCTTGCTGAGACCCCCCCATGCATGATGCTGGAGCTATAGCATTGGGGGCTTGGGTTCCTTGGCTTGGGGGTACAGTGGAACTGGGTACAAGGGGCTGACAGGGAGACTAAGATGGCAGGATTGAATGAGGATGTTAAAAGCAACAGCCCAACTGGCCTCAAAGTAGTGCGGCCCAGCGAGCATTGTCCTGGCCTCCCTATAGCCGCCCCCCCCCCTGTTTGTCTGGTATTGCTATAAAGATCATTCCATACACTACTTTCCCATCAAGTGACATTTCATTAAATTGTAAACCTCATCGTATAAACAGGACGATCATAAAATGTTGTCTGAACTAAAACATCAGATTAGAACATGGGCTCCATCTTAAGTCTCTTAACGGACATCTCAGAGAAGACTAAACTTTTTTTTACCCCCCTCCTTAAGCCTGAATTTTGATGGCAGTACTTAGAAGTCATTCTCCAGTCTACCCTAACAAAAGCCTTTACTATGACTTTAATTAAATGTGGAACCACTCAAAGCGCTGCTGGGACCGGCGAAGGCGATCCTTGCTTTGCTGCGCGGCTTAAGTATGCGTATTGTAAGTGGCGACATAAATAGAGATTTAACTCGACTTGTGTGAATTGCCCCTTTACAACTGCCTAAGCTGGTTTTAATTGATCTCCGTTCACATTGTACAAGTGGATTATCCGCAGGAGCATGAGCCGATTCTGTTCAATGGGGGACATCGGATGACCAGCGTCCAAACAATACCCAAAAATCCTCAATATTTACGGTGGACACATTCAATGTTGGATGGACACTGTCAACAAATCTGTGCAATCCTCCATAGGCTTCCTTTCCTTTATTCCAGGTTTATGTTACTAAGAGCTTTGCTTGAATGGAACTCGGGGGGAACAACAACAAGCGGATCCAGCAGCGGGCAATTAAATCTGGAAGGACGTGTAATGCTTACTGACTAATATATTAAACCTTAATTATGGGGTGGGATGCACTGCGGTAGGATAAAGTGGAATTCCAGACAAGTGCTTAATTTATATATTAGAGTTAGATTTAGATTTTATGGGTTTGCCATTCATTTTTATTAAAAGTATTAAATTATTGTAATTTCCATTACTTTTTTATATAATATAAATATAAATTTTATATAATTTAATATACTATTAATGTTATTACTCATTTTCAAGGAGTCCTCTGCTTCCATGGTGCTGTACAATGTAGTAATTACAGACAAGGTAAACCTAAAGTTTATAAAGATTGTTATTGAAAATGTTAGTTTGGAAATGAATAAGAGAAGATATATGCCCCAATCCAAGCGAGTGACACTAGGGGGTAACTAAAAAAAAAAAAAAAATGTCGTCTATTGAACCCCTAACTCCACTAACACTTTAGGAGTCCTACAAGCCTCCTAAAGTAAACCAAAACCCTTTAAAATAGCTGCCCTCCAGTTTGGATGCTCCAGTTTGTAAAACCCTATGAAATTGTGTGTAGTGTAGGATAATAGAGATGTAGAAAGAATAGTGATAGCTTTGGAAATTTGATAGCTTTAATCTTTATTAAAAGTATTGAATTATTATGCAAATTTCTGCAACACTTTATTATGTTGTGCAATCCAGTTGTTATAACAAAAATGACAATAAAAAGATTGAAACAGAATTATTTTGCAAATAATTATGTAATAATAATAATTTGAATGAATGTAGTGTAATCCGTTTCTAGCCTAAGTAGCCCCCAGGGCGATGAAAAGAAACGTTTTCCTTCACAATAGCACCACACCCCACCCCAATTATTATTTAGCAGAGGGCCAGCGGACCCGACCCCCCCCCCCCCCATTCTGATAATTATAAGCAGAATATCAGTGGATAACATTATGTAAATCAATGCACTTTGTGGGAGGCACACCATTCATTATTCGTAAGAGTATTATATTATTATTTAAATTCGTAGATATGTTAAATTGTGTTCGCTAAATTCATAAATATGTTAAATTGTGTTTGCTAAATTCATAAATATGTATTAATAATTTGAATGTATATAGTGTAGTTATGGGCTTTGGATCCAGGCCGAAGCTAGATTCGACCCAGATCTTGACTATTTGGTCCAGTTTGCCCCAACTATTTGCCCAAATTATCCAGCATGTCAGGGTCGGCGGGTGGCATGCCAGCCAGAACTATTTTGTGAACTGGTATAGGGGTCCTGGGTGGCATCCCTTTGCTGGTCTGCCAGTTTAGAGGCTCCCTCGTGGTCCAGCGGACTTTCACCTTCTGATGCTGGGGAGTGGCTATTGCAGCTGCTCCCCCAGCATTTGGTATGAAGGTGGACATCGGCCCTTCCTCCCTCTACCTTGCTGTCAGCCAAGGGTAATAGCGGGCTGTCATGGAGGTAACATTTCATACTTGGAATCCAAGTTATCCCTGGAAGAAAACGGGACCTGTTCTGAAAGGGAAAGGGGCTGGTAAGTACTAGGGACAGGGGGTCTCTCCTTGACCCTTGGTTTACCAGCCTCTATGCTTGGGGCATCAGGTTAGTAAGCTGTAGGTGAGGGGGCCACCTTATTTTTGGAGGGGGGCATCCCAAAAAGCGTCACTGGAGGAGAGTTTGTCTTTCTCAAAAAAACATGTTTTTGTGCACTGGTAACCCCTGCACCAGTCAACAGGCTTGTAGAAGCCAGAATCATTGTATTTGGCTTCCTCGAGTACCGGATGGTGGATACTGAGGAGTCCTATCTGGCCAGAAGGGCTTCTGAACCAGATAGACCCCACTCTGGTTCGTTACTAATCTAGTGTAGCATGTATAATAAAAATTTAGAAAGAATGTGATATCTTAGGAATAGTTTTTTTAAACATTTATTAATAACTTGAATGTATATAGTGTAGCACAGATAAAAAAAAATAAAGGAGGGCATTAACTTTGGAAAGCTATTATAGAGCTGTAATTAATGTAATTCATGTAGCATAGATTTTTAATTAAATTATTTAAATATTTATTAATATTTTTATGTATATAGTGTAGCATGGATAATAAAGATGTAAAATAGAAAGTGAGAAAAAGATATATAGCTTTTAAGGGGTTATAATTAATAGCATTAATTTTTATCAAAAGTATTTCATTATTTAAATAAATTTCTGATTAATAATTTGATTTTAGTGTAGCATGGATCATAATGATGTAGAAAGATAGTGATATCTGGAAATATGGTGTTGTAATTAGTGTAACATTCATGTTATTTTATTTGATTTTTTTAAGTATTACATACATTATTTTTTTCAATTAAGAAATTATTTATAAATAATTTAAATGTATAATACAGTGTAGCACCGAAAATAAATATATAGAAAGAGGGAGAAAGCTTTGGAAAGAGTGTGCCTTTTATGGAGCAAGTATTAAATTATTATTTTAAATTTTCATTAATTATTATCCATGCTACACTACATACATTTAAGTTAAGATGTAGAAAATCTTTAACCACTGTGCACCCCCCTCTCTCTTACAAATGACTTCTTGTAACCTCTTCTGAATCTTCATTATTAGCACTAGATTACCATAATTTCCGCCCTATAAGACACACCTAGGATTTGGAGGAGGTAAATAAGAAAAAAAATATTCTGAACCAGTTAATGTGCTAAAATCCCCCCCAACAGGACATGTTTGACAGCAGCAGAGAAGGTGGCCAGGACTATAGGACAATTGGCGGCAGTGGAGAAGGGCGCAAGGAGTAGATGATGATTGGTGGCAGTAGAGAAGGTGGCAAGGGCTAGAGAACAATGGGCTGCAGTGGAAAAGGAGTCAAGGACCAGATAATATTTGGCAGCAGCAGAGAAGGAGGGCAAGGACTAGAGAACAATTGGTGGCAGTGTAGTTTGAAGTACCAGATGATGATGATGAATGGCAGCAGAGAAGGGGGCAAGGACTAGAGAACAATTGGTGGCAGAGGAGAAGTTGTGAAGGACCAGATGATGATTGGCAGCAGCAGAGTAGGTGGCAAGGACTAGAGAACTATTGGGGGCAGTGGAGAAGTTGTGAAGGACTAGATGATAATTGGCGGCTACAGAAGAGATGTGGCAAGGACTAAAGGACTATTGGTGGCAGTGACAAAGGCGGTGGGCATCACAGATTGATCAGTGGTAAACAAGGACCCATCAGTAGCAGCTCGGCTAAAGGGCTGGTGATTTTTTTGATGAGCATCTACAACCTGCCATTACCCAGAAGCCTCTGTCTGACAGATAATGATGTCTAGAATTAGTTTATCTATATAGTAGATGAATAGAAGTCTTAGTGTGCAGCGTGGCCAATTAAGGAGGTGCACCACTGCGCTTTAAAAGCTGGAAAAGACCTAACTTGACAATTGTTCCGCCTGAACAGAAAGCGCTGTTTCTCAAATCTGTGGTAAAACATCTGCTAAAGGTTAAATAATCCTGGTGGGGCATCGGCCGCATGAAAAACGTCTCTGGCATCCAAGGAGCTTGCGTACATGATCTCACATGCAGCGTAATAGAATTTTCATAATGAAATAAAAAATCTTGGCACAGGCCCGCGCTTCAACTCGGGAGAAATCAATTGCGTCCAGGCTGAAATGGAAATCAGATCGATCATTTCACTTAATTTAATGTTTTACTTTAAGGCCGGTTTAACAAGACGCATAAACGCCTTTCAGCCGCTATTATATTTTTTTAACGAGCCCTATCGTACGAGGTGGGGCAAAAGTGCATAATATAGGGGAGGTCAATTAGATTATTTTCCGAACCCTAAATCATGCTCTTGTTCAAGCAGCCTGACTCTATAACCAATGCCAGCTATGTCCCTGCCTATGGCCTAGGCCTATTATACCAGGGCTGATTTGATATGGCAGGTCGCATGAATAACAGCAAATGGTTTTAGTGTACTACACTACCTTAGGAGAGGAGGGGACTTTTGAACCCAAGAAAAAGTAAAGTCAAGTCACCTAGGGCTTCCCTGCTTACCTTTTACCTGGTTCTAAGCAGCAGATTGTGCTTCAGCAGCCATGGTATCTGAAGCCAGGTACACTACTGTACTGGCTTCTGGCCCATAGGTGTACAAGGCCAGGCCAAGGTGCCCATTAATCTGTATGGAGGCCTCATCTGAGCTCCATATACCTTCCTCCAAAGTGTGGCATCCAGCTTTGGATACTGGGGCAGGAGTGCGATTGCTGCCATGAGAGCCAATAAAAGGTAAGCAGGGAAGCCCTAGGTGACTTGACTTTACTTTTTCTTGGGTTCAAAAGTCCCCTCCTCTCCTAAGGTAAAGTCAAGTCACCTAGGGCTTCCCTGCTTACCTTTTATTGGCTCTCATGGCAGCAATCGCACTCCTGCCCCAGTATCCAAAGCTGGATGCCACACTTTGGAGGAAGGTATATGGAGCTCAGATGAGGCCTCCATACAGATTAATGGGCACCTTGGCCTGGCCTTGTACACCTATGGGCCAGAAGCCAGTACAGTAGTGTACCTGGCTTCAGATACCATGGCTGCTGAAGCACAATCTGCTGCTTAGAACCAGGTAAAAGGTAAGCAGGGGAGCCTTATACCCCTGGTCTGTGGGGGGAAAAAAGACTTAAAGGGCACAAAACCTATCCTCTCCCCAGCCGCCCCCCCCCCCCCCCCCCCACAACAAAAGTCATGGTACCTTAAGTAATGCGTCTGGCTTGTCACTGACCTGGTTTAAAAAAAAAAAAAAAAAAAAAAAGATTTTCCACTTCCGTAGCCATCCCCACTTATCCTTTTTTTTAGATCGCCGGCTGATGTGACCCAGACCACTGGCCTCATCCCCTGGCTTCCCTGTAGTCTGGGATGTGCTCCCGCCCCACATATGAATGGGCTTGTGCAGGAGCCACAGGGAAGCCACCCTGTGGGTTTACAAAGCGTGTCTGGATATCCCATAACGCATGCACAGGCCACAGGGGCATCTTCCCTGGGGGAAGAGAGATACATATATACATCATAGAGAGAGGGGGAGAAATGGGAGAGAATACATTAAAAAGGATAGAGCTAGAAATAAATAGTATAGAGACAAAGAGAAATCAAAGAAAAAAAAAGACACGATAGAGAGAAGAGAGAGGAGAGAGACGGAGGCACATGAGAGACACAGAGAGAGAACCCAGAATGAGATGTAATGTTTGTGGGGGGTCCTCAAAAGAATGGCTTCGTACCATGGACATCCATAATCTGGTCCTGATGTTGAAAAAAGCCATTGGCGAAATGTGTCCATCTATTAATTTAACATGGTTATCCATCATTTTTACTCTATTGATTATAAATCAGGAACCTTTGATGCATCCATATGACATTTTATACATCTGATTGAGCAGCCTGGTGTTTTTCCACTGCTTAAACCATGCCCGACGGCACTTTTGAGATTGCCGATTGGCTAATCTCAAAGGTGCCCCAATGACACGTGGCAGCTGGCATGTCCAGCTCTTTTGTCAGGTGTGCGCTTAGGGAAGCCAGGGATGCGGCAGCCGGCGATCACAGTGTTGAGGGACCCTTCGGAAAAGGTGAGCTTATCGGCACCCCGGCTGTCACACAGCAGGGCATCCCATTATAGGATACTCCGGGGCCCAGCTAGCGGCCAGACATGGAATCTAAAAGACTCCCGGGCTAGCCAGTAGCCTGCCCCCCAATGGCATGCTTTAAGTATCTCCAGTAAAGCCTGGGAAACTCCACAGTGTTCAGCTGCCTTCACCCATCAGGGCGTGTTTGCTGGGGCCCCCTGACTGATTTAATGCAGCGACACTGCAGAATGTTTGCTCACTCTCTGACCCGAGACTCAGCAGAGGGCCTCGCGCCTCGATTTATAGTGACTGTAAGCCAGCTTTGCATGTGTCAGATTTAAGGTAAATTGTCTTTCTTTCTTCTTAGGATCATTTCACATCTATGTAAATGGAATTAGTAGATTTGCTTAGTAACCACTGAGAGAAAACCAGCTGCTGCATAAGCTACATTAAAGGATCCCTATCACCCAAAATGGTCCAATAATAAAAATCCAAATAAATATTCTATACGGTGCCTTGAAAATGTATTCATATCCCTTGAACTTTTCTGCATTTTTAAACGTTAGTCACAAACGTAAAAAGTATGTTTTGGAGTTTTTTGGGTTTTTTTGAGAAAGAGCAACAAAAAGTAGCAAATATTTGGAAATTGTAAAGAAAATTATACATGCTTTTCCTAAATAGTAAAAAAGTAAAAAAACTGAAAAGTGTGGTGTGCCTGTTATGTGTTCAGCCCCCTGTAATCTGATAACTCTGAATAAAATCCTGTGTTACCAATTGCCTTCAGAAGTTGCCTAATTGAGTCCTGTACCTGTATGTAATCTGTAGTATTTTTCCGTGGCCTCAGAGGTGTTCACATTAGTAAAAATCGGCACCATGAAAACCAAGGAACATAGCAGACAGCTCAGGGATAAAGTTGTGGTGAAGAGTATTGCAGAGTTAGGTTGCAGAAAATATCCCAAGCTCTGAACATCTCGGAGCATTGTTAAGTCCATCAACCATAATTGGAAGGCATATTTGCCCTACTGCAAACTATCCAAGACATGGCCACCCACCTAAACTGACAGTCCAGTCAAGGAGAGCACTAAATAAAGAAGCAGCAAAGAGGGTCACTCTGGAGGAGCTGCGGAGATCCACGGGTCAGGTGGGAGAATCTGTGCAAAGGACAAGTATTAGTCTCATACTCCACAAATCTGGCCTTTATGGAAGAGAGCAAGCAGGAAGCCATTTTTGAAAGCAACTTGAGACTGGGGGGTAGTTTCACCTTCCAGCAGGACAACGACCCTAAACATACAGCCAAAGTTACAATATAATTGTTTAAATTAAAGCCTGTTCATGTGTTGGAATGGCCCAGTCAGAGTCCAGACCTAAATCTTATTGGGAATCTGTGGCATGACTTGAAAATTGCTGCTCACAGATGATGGAGCTACAGCTACTTTGCAGAGACGGCTGGACAAAAATCTCAGCCTCTAAATGTACAAAGCTGTTAGAGACATATCCCAACAGACAGCTAAAGGTGATCCTACAATGTATTGACTCGGGGGCTGAATACCATTTCACAAATACTTGCTACTTTTTGTGTTGCTCTATCACATAAAACGTATTAAAATATATTTAAGTTTGTGGCTGTAACTACAGATGGGTGAACCTGTTCGTACCGAACTTTGTGAGTTTGGGTTCTCTAACTGGAACACAGACTTCTGGCTAAAGTTCGGGTGTCTGGCCCGAGCACGGAAAAGCTGCTGAGCAGCCCATCAAACCTGCTTCACCTAGGTTTGTAGAAGCAGGAAAATGCTGTAACTCACCTGAGCCCCGTTCCTCTTCTGTCAGCAGCCACAGTAGCAGCAATTTAAACTGCCCACAGCCGTGGCTAGAAAAAGATTGGAGCCGGCGGCCATCTTTTTCTAGCCCCGGCTGGGGCCAGTTTGAAAGCACTTCTGCTGCACCTTCTGCCCCCGCCACAGCCACCCCCCAAATGTTCAGCTCCCCATTGATTTCAATGCAGATCGGGTTCCTACCGAACCCGAACTTTGGGGGGTTCGCAAATCTCTATCTGTAACATTTAAAAATGTGAAAAAGTTCAAGAGGTATCAATACTTTTTCAAGCTACTGTATATCGAGCAGCGGGCTTACTTCTGCACCGTGCATCAAATAAATTCCAGCCAATCCTGCTTATTTTAATGGAAGGAAAAAGAATCAGGGGTGACAGGTACCCTATTGGTATTACATGGGAGATCTGCTCACCTCTTATAACCTTTCTTAGCCAGCCTGTGCTGAAACTGCAGCTTAATATCATTGTGTGTAGATGCTTTTACCCATCATGCAATGCTTTGGACAAAATGGTATGCTCAAAATCTGTTTTTTATTTCTACATGGGGGAGAAATCCGCAAGTTTGTCAGGGATTTTTATTCAGTTGGGGCATGGGGGTTATCTTCTCCTTTCACTATTTAGCATGTATATATGTATTTTGAAAATGTGTTAATTTTTTAATACAGCTCATTTAAGATTCATTGACTGGCGAGGTAAGTGTACTGGGTGATCCCCAGGGATATACACAGCGGGGCATCACAATATTATAGACTTTAGGGAAGTGGTTGTTCCTCCTTAACTCCCATGAGGCTACAATAGTCACTGTTGCTAGATTCTAGTTGCTGTTGTTAGAGATGAGCGACCTTTTGAAAAATTCGATTCAACTGATTCGGCAAATTTTCTGAAAAAAATTGTTTCGACCCGAATTTATTTGCGACGAATCGCTATTAAAAACGGCTATTTCTGAGCCTCCTAGAGCCTCAATAGGGTTGTAAACCATTCTGCCTTGCTGTAACACGCATAGGACGTGTACTGGGTTAGTGAAATAATACTGTAAATAATTATCAGATGCAGATCGGAAGCTTTGCTAATAGAATCGCAAAGCGGCACAATTGCAGAGAGTTGAGGTGGCATCACTATGAGGGGCCCCTATAGTGCCTGAAAAACACACCCTGGAGCTGGCAGCAGGAGCCCAAAAATTCTCTGAATCACACCCTGGAGTTGCAAGCAGCAGCAGCAACAGGAACCCAAACATAGCTTGAAAGAGACACTGGAGTTGGCAGCAGGAGCCCAAAAATTGGATGAATCACACCCTGGAGTTGCAAGCAGCAGCAGGAGCCCAAACATAGCTTGAAAGAGACACTGGAGTTGGCAGCAGGAGCCCAAAAATTGGATGAATCACACCTTTGAGTTGCAAGCAAGAGCAGCAGGAGCCCAAACATAGCTTGAAAGAGACACTGGAGTTGGCAGCAGGAGCCCAAAAATTGGCTGAATGACACCCTGGAGTTGCAAGCAGCAGCAGGAGCCCAAACATAGCTTGAAAGAGACACTGGAGTTGGCAGCAGGAGCCCAAAAATTGGATGAATCACACCCTGGAGTTTCAAGCAGCAGCAGCAGGAGCCCAAACATAGCTTGAAAGAGACACTGGAGTTGGCAGCAGGAGCCCAAAAATTGGCTGAATCACACCCTGGAGCTGCAAGCAGCAGCAGCAGCCCAAACATAGCTTGAAAGAGACACCCTCAAGTTGGCATCAGCAGGAGCCCAAAAATTGGCCTAAAGACATAAATATGTTTTGCACCATTTGGAAAGTGTAAAACGTGGCACCATACTGAATCTAGTCGCATGCATCAGCCATTGGTGGGTGGAAATCCTGGCTGATCCATCCCTGATTCATTTTGACAAAGGTGAGTCTCTCCACATTTTTAGTTGACAGACGAGTTCTCCTCGCCGTAACTATGGCACCCGCTCAGATGGCACGCTACTTGCCGGGCAGGACAGCTTTTCCAGGGCAAACTCTGCTAGTTGCGGCCACAAGCCAAGTTTGGCTGCCCAGAAGTCCAGCAGATCATCAAGGTGTGTTGGCATGGTCATGTCAAGGTCATGTCAAGGTATGACATGACCTGCTGGTTGAGGTCCTGCTCCAGGTCTTCCTGCTGCTCATGAGTAGCCTCACTATGCGGGTGTAGAAAGCTACTCATTAGCGACTGAAGACTGAGGCTGCTGCTGATGGAGCTGCTGCTCCTGCCAACCCCCCCAGCAGCCATGGCAGTGGAAGGTGAGCGCAGAGCACCCCCCGAGTCAGACCTGCGAGAGTATGGACCATGGCGCAGATCGGCCAACTGACTACGCAGAATGTCTTTGTAGTAGTTCAGTTTGTCCTCCCTCTCGGCGGGTTTAAAAAAATGCCCCCATTTTGTGCCGGAAGCGAGGGTCCAATAAGGTGGACAGCCAGAAGTCATCCCACCGACAAATGGAAACAATTCTGGGGTCACTACGCAAGCACGTGAGTATGCTTCTGCCATTTGCGCAAGGACTCGGAGGGACTACCTGTCTCCATCTCCACTGCATACTGCCACGGTGTGTCCAGGTCCTCTGCCTCGCCTTCCTCAAAACCCTCTAGCTCCTCTGGCTGCTCCTGCTCCTCCTCTCCTGTCCGCTGACTAGATAAACCAGCCATTTCGCCAAGCCTAAACTGTGTTTCACTGGGCAACTCCTCCTCCTCCAGTTCAGCTCCAACGGGGTTCATGTGGCCGTAAGATGTAGACGCCATGTCTCCAGTGCCCTGACCAGCCATGGTTTCCAACATGTGCTGTAGTACATGAAGCAGTGGAATCACGTTGTTCATCCCGTAATCCTGCCGACTGACAAATAAAGTGGCTTCCTCAAAGGGCCTGAGCAAACGGCAGGTGTCACGTATGAGCTGCCACTGGTTGACATTGAAGTTACACAGGGGAGTCCCCCTATCCGCTTGTATCATCAGGAAATCCGTGATGGCTTTTCTCTGTTAATATAATTGGTCCAACACGTGAAGGGTGGAATTCCAACGGGTGAAAACATCGCAAATCAGACTATGTTGGGGGCTAACGTTCTGACGCTGTAGCTCAAGAAGGGTGTGTTTGGCGGTGTATGAGTGGCTGAAGTGCATGCAAAGTTTCCTTGAAGTTGTTAGGATGTCTTGCAGATGGGGGGAACACTTCAGAAACCGCTTGACAACCAGATTGAAGACGTGAGCCATGCAGGGGGCATGGGTCAGGCTTCCTTGGCGCAGCGCGGACAAAATGTTCTTCCCATTGTCGGTAACCATGATTCCCATTTTAAGTTTTCTTCGAGTAAGCCATGTTTGGATTTCCTGATGACTAAATTTAAGCAGTTCCTCCCCTGTGTGACTCCGTTCGCCCAGACAAACCATGTGAAGCACAGCGTGACACCTCCGTGCCCTGCACGCATGCTAGACTGGAGGGGCACTGAGACTTGAGCCTACAGTGGGGGGTGAGGAGATGGCGGAGGCCGAGTCGCACGGTGTCACAGGCCCAACGGGCAGGGAGCGCGGAGGCCGAATCGGCGCGACCTGTCCAAGTTGCTGCTGCTGCTGCAAAGGGACCACATTCACCCAGTGGCCCGTAAACGACATGTACTGTCCCTGACCGTAATTACAGCTCCAGACGTCGGCGCTGCCATGCACTTTGCTACACACGGACACGCTCAAGGACTGGCCCACCTTCTGTTCAACAAAAGTGTGCAGCGCTGGTACTGCCTTCTTGGCAAAGAAATGACGGCTTGGGACTCTCCACCTCGGCTCAGCACAAGCCATCAGTTCTCTGAAAGGTGCAGAGTCCACCACCTGAAAAGGGAGCGACTGCAGCACCAGCAACTTGGACAGGAGCACTTTCAGCTTCTGCGCCGTAGGATGAGTGGGCGCATACTGCTGTCTCTTGGACATGGCTTCGCTGATGGATTGCTGGGGGGGTTGCATAACTTGAAGGAGGAGCAAGAGCATCTGGAGCGACAGAGGATGGGTATGACGCACAGCTGCCTTCGGCTGAGGTGCTGGAGCCTTGGCTGGCAGAAATTGGGAGCGGCGTGCCACTTGGTGAGGAAGCAGGCTGGACCACCTCTTCGGAGCCTCGGTTCTCCCAGGCCGCTTTATGGTGACGCATCATATGTTGACGCAGGGCCGTGGTGCCAACATTTGAGCCCTGGCCACGCTTCACCTTCTGCCTACATATCTTGCATGTGGCCATGTTACCCTCCTGCGGATGCTTCAGGAAAAACTGCCACACTGCCGAGTAGCTACTTTTCCAGGAACCCCGGCTCCACTACCTCCCGATAAGGTAGCCTGCCGCACAGCAGGTGTTCTACCCTGGCCCCGGCCCCGTTTGGCTCCAGGCTTTACAATTGTGCCCCCAGGCTGACTGCCAACCATGCTGCTAACACCTTGCTGCCTCAGCTGCTGACTCCGGGGCAACCTGTGCCCATCTTCTCCTGATGATGACGATGAAGCCCCTTCATCACCCGGCTCCCAAGTGCGATCGGCATCATCATCATCATCATCATCATCATCGCCGAGTTGTGGCTGCACGTCACTGATGTTCTCGGTTTCCTCAACAGTGTCTGGCGCAGGAGCTGGAACGCTCGCAACACCCACGACACTGTCCACATCACTATTTGTCTGCCTAGCTAAAGAAGCCACCTCCATTTCTTGGCTGGGCAGTAGCTGCTGACTGCCCTCTATCTGATCGTCCTCCTCACTAAAGAGTGGAGCTGAACCCAAAGCATAGGATACGTCGCTGGGGGAGGGAACAGCGTAGGACAGAGGCAATGGGAGGACAGGGACTGCTCTCGGGGCATGCCAACTCAGGGTTGTGTCAGAGGAACCTACCGACCCTAGACTGGGGGTCTCAGATGTAACTTGTGATGATTGTGTCTATAATGTAATATGAGCAATAATGTAAACAAAAATATATATTTTATATTTTTTCTGATGCATTAGGGCACTGAGGAAGCCATTACTGGCGAAACATGTTTGCCCTGACTGCTTTGGTCGACATACCAGTAAGATAGATGAAATTAACCACATTGGTCCAGCGTGATATTGCTGTGTATACAAACAATTTGTGAATACCTTCAGTTGCTACTGTTAACTTCTTTTTATCCTAATGATGTTTTAACAATGCTGAAATAATAGTATGTCTGGATCAAAATGGATCCTGTCTATTTTAATTCAGACTCAATAAAATAATTCTGTTTTAAAGAATTCTGGTGAGGTGTGGTGGGACAGCTGGGTCTAGGGAATATTGGGGATTGGGCCTAATCCCCAACAATCAAATTGAATCAACTTGTGATGATGTTGATGAGCGCGTTAACCAATCTACCACGGCAGATGCGTTACTGGTGGAGACACGACCGCTAGCAGATACTGGCAGATCGGGTCTCTCACCGTGACTCCTACTGCCACTCGCTCCTAGTCTGCTGCGACCTCTGCCTGCTGAATCTTGACCTCTGCCACTCCTCTTTGAACATTCCTGCACTTGTCTGCCTGACATTTTTATGTATTTGAAATGGAGCAATAGGTATGATAAAAATGTGTTTACTTTAAAAAGAAGAAGCTAAATAAAGTGAGGGACTGCTTCTCTGCACCAGATACTATGAAAATTGGCAATATGAGATACCCTGTGGCCTAGTGTTTTGGCAGCAGACCAAAAACCAATTCAAAATGCAATACTTTGATTAAGCTGAGGAAGGATCAACAAGCGTATTTAGTATAACAGATAGGCTGCTAAGTGCAGGTTTGGGATACCCAGGTGGGCTGGTGTGTTTTTGGTTAAAGGCAGACCAAAAAATATTTAAACTAACCCAGTTATATATTATGATAAATGCTTGTGTGTAACAGATAGGGTTAAATAAGCCACTGCATAGATGGCATGCACAGTGGCAAGGCAGATTTACAGCACAAAGAACTGAAATCGAATTGAAATCTGATCTGGCTAATGAAAAAAAAAAAAAAAATTTCTCTGTCACTTCTAAGCTGTCCCTGGCTGGATGGTTCTGGTTTTTCCCTATCTTTCCCTGGCTCTGTCTACCTCTCTGTCTGCCTCTCTGACTCTCCCTACCTATCTCTAACTCTCTGTCCCTGTCTCTAACTAGCTGTGCTCTGGCCGCAATGCAAGGCTGAAATGCGCACAAGCAAGATGGCCGCCGCTTTATATAGCATGGTGACATCACCGGGCTTCCTGGCTGCTGATAGGCTGCATGCGACTTACTCATGATACCTTGCCCCAGGGGGTATGTCTGGACATGTTCATCCACCATTTTAGAATGCCTGTAACTGAAATAAATGGAGTTTAAAGGAAAACTTCGATCGATCGAATCGCGGGGAAATTCGGATTCGTTCAGAATCGAATTTTCCATGAAATTCGGAACGAATCTGGGTTCGTCCGGATCGAACCCAGAACCCAGTCCGGAAGCTGGGGTCAGGAAAAGGACAGCAATCCCAGAATGCAGAGCGACACAGTCAGAAGATACTTCCTGTTTGCAGGCAGCCTGTACCTCCATGGGCCGCCATCTTGGATGTTTAAAGTCTCAGAAAATGCAGTAGATGCAGGTAGGATGATTTTTAATGTGAGCAATCTGTATGTACAGGGTGGGGGAAACATATTAGATAGACTCTTATTTAGAGTGAAAGTCCGGTTTAAAGTCCCCCTGGGCATACTGATTTCGGATGCCCTACTGTGTGAACCCGTCCGTGCAATCACTTGTCTTTCTGTCGGTCGCATGTCGGGTTTGGGGGGCGCAGCGACATGCCCAGCATATGTATATGGGGCTCCATCATGTGTTTTTACTAGAAGAGAGAGGATCTTGCGGGGAGCCGGCATGGCGTGTAGCTCTGTGTCAGTGAGATGATGTCATTAATCTTACTAATGCCTCCCTGCTATGGTAATACAAGGCAGCGGAACGCTTCCCGTTACTGCTGTGTATAGGCACTATATACTGCACGCATGGAAGATCAGTGCAGGGGCTGCTATACAAATGTATACACCAAGCCTTTAGAACCTATGCATCTCCTAGGAAGATTTATTCTCATTTCTTTAGTTTTCTATACATCAGAAATGGACTCTTTCATGTAGATCTCTGCAGAGTGGTTTAAATGGCATAACTTGAGTTCATCACATTTAATATGATACAGCTAAGGGCCCTTTACATAATGTGCTTTTCCACCTTGGGTACATTTGTCTTGTGATTAAATCGACCTATATTTATTTATTTATTTTTGCGTATTTTACCATGTGCACATGTGGATAAAATACACAAATGCAATAAGAGTTTTCTTGAGAACTTCTCTTGAAGCCAAAGTTGATGTAGAGTCAGAGAGTTTTGAAACATTGGCAAGAGCAGGAGTTAAGTCTGCTTCACAATCTGGCATTCTGGCATAGTTTTTCCATGGAGAAAGATGAGATTTAAATTTTATTTAATTTATTTTGTTTAAATGATGCATGCCCCCCCCTCCAAAACCAACCATTCTGGGCACCAGGCATAAGGGCCGGTAACCCAGAAATCAACAGCCCCTACACCCTTTGGTAAGAGTCCTTTGCTCGTGCTGATGCTCATGCTCTTCCACAGGCCCAGTGCAAGGGTTTTCTGTATCCCTTCCCTCGGTTCCACCGTCTGGATGGCGAAGCTGAGTGCACCGCTGGCCACATTCCCCGCTCACTTCCTAGCCATCGTGTACCCACGCCACCCATTCAGAAAGGCGCGGGTGTGCACACAGCCGGAGGGGAGCCAGGATTCGACGCAGAGATGTGCCGAGGTGAGTGTATTGGGGCTTCTGGGGGGTTTTACAGAGCGGTGCATGGAGGGGATCTCGGATGGCCCTGGAGCCTGGGCCTCCAATGTTCCTCTTTAAAGCAGAACAATACCTTTTGTCCCCCCCTACACCCAGCAGGGGCCCACACATGCACCATGGAATAACTGGATCAGGGTGGGTAATGGGCAAATGGGGGTTTCACACAGCAGATCGGGGTGCCCCAAACGTATGTGGTTATATGGGTTTTGGCCTGCTTTAACATAGGCTCTGGTGGACATTCTGTGATTGTTTATAGCAAGATTTTCCATTCCATAATTTTTGTAGAAACCTATTAGAATAATTTATTTTACTTGGTTCACGTGATCTCTGCATCATACTAACTGTAAGGCTTTTCAGGTCATAAGTGAACAACTGATGACCTCATAGCATAATAAGTAATAAAAACACCAATGACGAATCAGTGTTCCTTTCACCAGACCAAAAGCTCAATTGCATTAGCCAAAGTGAGGCAGCCAGTGACAGGAAATGAGTCAGGTATTTGTAGCACAATCGAGATGACCAAGATATGAATCGGAATTGGTTGGATCTCTATTAGACGTTCATAAATGCTTCATCGTCATTATTTAGTCTGGTGCTAGGGGTCACCGTGATGGGAACACACTCCTGGATGGCTCATGGACTTTGTATAAACAGGAAAAATTATGGATCTTGGTTCCCAGACCCCAAATAGAGACCTTTCAAGTGTACTGTCAGGGCTGACCCAATGCATACAGTAAGTGGTTGTAAGTGGTGAGTGGTTGTCAAGTCAAATCTAAAGAAATTCCTAATTACCCCAGTTATATATTTACAGTATTTAGAAATCCTTTTTTTAAGGGACTGCCTGGGCAAAGTGTGTGTGTGTGTGTGTGTGTGTGTGTGTGTGTGTGTGTGTGTGTGTGTGTGTGTGTGTATTATATATATATATATAATATATATTCTGCAACCTTCTAAAATGTACCCATCTTGAAGCCTTTGGTATGTGCAGTTAGTTAGAGGGCCAGCACAGGCGACATAATCTTAGGGGGCTCCGATGGGGCGGCAGATTTTTTTTTTTCTTTATTGGCAATATTTATTTTTAAATAGATGGCTACTGCTCCTGGCCAGCCCCACCATTTGGGGGTGATTCAAGTGTGCTTTGGGGGACGGGCACTACTGGGTGCCAGATTTGATTATAAGAGGACACAACACTGTTGGGTCCTGGAGGTTGGCGCCATCTTTGGAGGGAGGGGGTGGATGTTTAAAGAAGTACAAAACATCTTATTTTATTGTCCCGGGTTTGGTTCTTTGCCCCCAGGACATTTGGGATGCACCGCTATGAAAGCCACCAGAAAGTAACCATTGGAAGCGATAGCGGGCACATCCCCAGATGTGAGCTCACCACAGCCCAGAGATGCCGGGGATGCGGGGAATACGGTTGCCAATGTTTGTTTACATCAGCAAGGGCGCTGCTGGAAAAGTTGATCTGGGGATCTTGTGATGCCCCAGATGAAAGCAGCTGGCTGTGTTGGGTTTTGTTCTGCTTTAAGTGGTCATGAGTGGCACAGATTCACCTCCCAATCTAGGGCCAACCTTGATTCTTTGGAAGGCCATCCAACAGTTTAGAGGGAAGCGCGAGACGCGGCCTCCAGCGCTCAGAGCCGCTGCCTTGGACGCGCATACCACAGCGGCTCTGAGCGCTGTGATTGGCTGGGGCTGGAGCGGTCAAGTGGGAGCGTGGTGAGGTGAGTGTTTCTGGGCTTTCGGGGGGTTTCAGACAGCGGGGCATCGGGGTGCCCCACCGAAGTGGACCAAAACCCAGGATAGTCAAAATCCTGGGTTTCGGTCCACTTTAAGATGAGATTGTAGCACCAAAGCCTGAGGAAGCTGCTGTGGGGGAAAGAAACGAAGTAAAGGTTGTTTTTTAATGTTATGGCTTAGAGTTCTGGTTAGGAACACTTGGTTAAAGCATAATTCCTGTCTAAAAGTGAACACCATGGGTCTGCACCTTATCACCTGATATGGGTTAGCAGGACAGTCAGTTTATCAGAGGTTTATCAGAGGATGCCTGTGTTCACTTGAATTACTGACTAATCGGCAGGCATATGACATCTAATTTGGAACTTCAATCAAATGAATGTGTTGTGACCAATCTCGAGGTTTAAAAGGAAAATCTATGATACATAATTTCCAAATCCCAGTGATGCCATATTTAGAGAGATAGAGATATAGAGAAGGGGTTCCCAACTAGTGGCACGTGACTCCCTGGTGACATACGAGATTCTTCCAGGTGTTACTTGGGTTCGTTTGAAGACTGACCTGCACCCCAACCTTATTTCCTACCATCCATACATTACCCAAGCCTTGTTTGCTATATAACAATAACTATACTTCACTACATCGTTTTAGGTTGACAGCCTATATGCACCACCCATGTGGTACATGAGGTAATAGAGAAAATAGAAAGTAGCCCTTGATGAAAATAGGTAGGTTGTGACTCCCCATCCTAGGTATTAATCATCTCCTGCGGTGCATCCCAATTTGGACGTCCTGCTGTGTTAAATCCCCTAGATTGCAGATAGATGTAAGTTTCACCCAGCACATGCGCTGATTGGCGGCAAATGAGTGGCTCGCGCGCCATTCAGTTCTCGCTAATCCAATCCGGTGCTAGCTGCTCCTCCTCATATCTGTGCCAGCTGATCAGAATTACTACTGCCTATATTCTTATTTTTGTCCGTGCCTCATTCTGAAATAAAGCATCTTAGTGTTTACAATGTAGTAGGTGAGACAATAATCCTAAAATTAAAACTGAAGAGTTAGTTCAGTCTGTTACAGGTGATGTACCAGAAAGGACTCATCATGGAGGGGAAGGCTACATAGGAAGTCTGGATTATAGCCATGTATGGTGCATTTTTAAATCCTTTTGAGAAGTTTCCATAGCTCATCATCAGTTTGAATCCAAATGGGTCTTTTGATGATCCTCTGATAATTGCTTTGCTTATTTACTCTACTGGGATCCTAGTTTGGGCTTAAGTAGAAAGACGATCTTTTAGTATCTATAAAAACCAAAAGAAACCTCTATCAAGGATGGTATTTCAGGCAATTAATTGTTCCCAGAACCATTGTATTTAATAACTGCAGCTCTTAAACTCCAATGTTTATACGTCTTGTGAAAACCATTACTCTTGTAGACTTTAAAGTGGAACTTCAGTCACAATATAACCCTCCTTTCCTTGCCACCCTACCCTGTCACTGAGGCAGGACGGGGGGTTACAAAGAAAAAAAAAGAACATTATCCAGAGGCCTGCGTTGCTCCCCTGGTGCTCTGGATCCTGGGTGCGGCCGTGGGAGACCAAGAGGAGCAGCGTAAGCCCCTGGATAAGGTAAGGGTTTTTTTTTTTTTTTTTTTCTGTAACCCATCCTGCCTCAGCACCAGGGGAGCGTTGAAGGATGAGGGGTTATATTGTGCCTGAAGTTCTGCCTTAAATCCTCTGATTCAGCTTGGCAATCTTGAGTGGAGAAGTGGTGGTGGTGGGGGTTTTAGTAATGGTAGGGTGAGTTGGTAATCTTTGTGTTTATTTTGTACTCCCTTTTGCATTTCCCCTTTCCATGGCCCTTATAATATGTCCACCTCTAATTACCTTTATCTGCCCAAGAGGTCAACTTCCAGAGGGTTATGATAGCCATTGAGCATATTAGAAAAGTGAACTCATAAGGCGATACCTTTTTATTATATGCTAATTGAGAATATTTTAAGCTGAGCTTTTTTTTACACATAAAACCAACTCTTATAACCTTCACATGCTGCCAAACTCAAGCCCTTCCACCCTTACTCCTCCCCCATTGGTTGGTATCCCATGACCCAGGAATATGCCTTCTTCTCAATATGCAGTCCACTAAACCGCTTTTAAGAACTTTTTTGCTGGCCCAACATTTTAATGCTCTTTCCTAATGTCTCCTGTTTTCGTAACGTTTGCTTTGAACTTTGTGGCATCTAGTGTGTAATAATCTCTGTACTGAATGTTTTTACCTTGCCTGTAAGTATACCTTATACAGTGCTACTGAAGAAGATGGCACTACAAATAAACAATAACCAACACACATGAAAAGATGTAAAGAATACATTGAGGTGGACTAAAACCCTCTAAACTAAAGACAACTTACACATACTTCTGTTACATACGTCACTTTATATAGAGCCATTATATTTCATAGTCATGGCCATTGACACACACAGAATGATTTTATAGACAGATACAATGTCAAAACCTAGAACAAAACAAATAACCAAGCACATTGTAAATACATACTAGTACCATGTAGTAGGAGAGTGATTTGTCCTAAAATTTAAAATATATAAAGGAGTGTTTCGTTATATGCATTGTAGGTGATATGGAAGAAAGTATCTTACTACATTATGGAGGGAAAGGACACTTGGTAACAGAAGAGGGTGTTCTAGGCTGGAGTATAGGCTTGTCTATGTGAGTTTCCAAGGTTTGAAAGATGGGTTGTGCAATGTAAGCAATCTGTGGGGCAAAAGTGCGGCTAGGTGACTCCAAAGGCGAGAAAAGCTCTCTCTGAGAATGAAGGCTTTTAGGAGGGCTGTGTCCAGTGGCCAAAAATCAGCCCTCAATTTAACAGCCAGTGGCTGGCCTGAGATATCTCTGCTGAGCCCCCCCCCCATCCCTGCACACATGGTGCCAGGGCTATAACACTGGAGCTGGGGTTCCTTGGCTTGTGGGTACAGTGGGGCTTAGAGGGAGGAGACTAAGGGGGCAGGGATTAAATGTGGGTGTTAAAAGTAGCAGCACAACTGGCCCCAAAACAGTGCAGCAAGTCCCCCTATGGCCAGATGATGAGGGCCTTAAAAGTGAGGGCTACAATTTAGAACTGTAAACATGAACTTATGTTTTTAGTAACGAGTGAAGGGACTGATCGGGGATACTTGTCTAAAGGGAGGAAAGGAAAGGAGAGGATAAGCGAATACATTATAAGATACATAAGCAGTGACAAGCCCTGGATATGGGTCTGTGTTAAATTTGACCTAAACACAAAATAAAAAAGGAGCAAATACTTGGCATTATCTGTGCTATTTTTTTATATTAATCCTTTTGGGCCTACCAGGCATGGTGGCTGTCCTCAGAAGCTGGTAGACCTGCCCTATCCCCTTCGCCACAGGTCCAGTGCACTTCCTGGGGACCGCTGGCTGCTATTGTGAACATCCTATTGGTCATTGGTGGAGCAGTAAGTGTGCAGAACATAGAAAGATATGTGTTTTGCCAGATTTTAGGTTTTCCTAGGGTGATAAAGATCATACAGATGAATTTCCAAAATCATGTTGTTCTGAGAATGTATGATATAATGGCTAACTTAAGATCCATGTTAACACTACATAATTTGGTAGATGGAAGGTAAAGATTTCATGGTGTACAAATACACCCACAAAGCCTATTTTATTGCTAGACTTGTCATAGTGAATTTATTAAAGGAAAACTGCACCTTCAGAATAAGGTGTATCAGTATTACCTCCGCATCTTCTGCTGCCCCTCTGTGTTGTGGCTGGCTTCTGTTTAAAACTTTGTAATGGAATATGGTATTGCACTGGTGCGCCAATTAATAAAAAAAAGGTTCTTCATTTTGATTCACACTTCCAGATTGAAGGGGGAGGGAGGGACCAGGGCTCCCACATCCAGGTTTCAGCCACTTTGGGGGGGGGGGGGGCGCGGCAGGGCTCCCTCATCCAGGTTTCCACTGTTTGGGGGGGGGGGGTGAGCCTACACTTCTAGCTGTCAAGGGCAGAGTTTGATTTTCACTAACTTACAGGTGGGCTACACTAGACTTTCCAGTGGCTTCCAGTTGACCTGGAAGCCACTGGAACTTGCACTCTTTAGTCATCCGACTGTGTTGGACCAGCAACAGAATCAGAAGTGGACTGCTAAAAAATAAGGTTTCTTAATGGAAAAAAACAGCCTTAAAGTGGACCAACACCCAGGGGGGATCGGCCCGGAAATCTATAAGATTCCCGGACCGATCAGATCCCTCCCCGCGGGGCATCCGAAATCGGGATGTCCCGCGGGGAGGAACCCCCCAGGAGGCCCACAATCCTCACCTTACCGGCGATCCAACGGCGCATGCGCGAGACGCGGCCGCGTCTCTCGCTTCCCTCTAGCAGGGCGCGCTCCCGCGCCGGCCGTTTTGTGAATGGCCGGTGCAGGAGCGCTCCCTGTTAGAGGGAAGCGAGAGACGCGGCCAATGACAGCGCTCTGGTATGCGCGTCCAAGCAGCTTTGGACGCGCATACCAGAGCTGCTCTGAGCGCTGTCATTGGCCGGACGAGGTCACGTGGGAGCGGGGAGAGGTGAGTTTTTGCGGCGATCGGGGGGGTTTCAGACAGCGGGGCACCCCCGATCGGGGTGCCCCACCTAAGTGGACCAACACCCAGGATAGTCAAAATCCTGGGTGTTGGTCCACTTTAAGAGAGACCTATCCTTCATGTTAAGGTTTACCCAATACTACGCTTGCTTTAAGCTAGAAGAGACCTCTTGGAGCTACCATGGCTGATGTTTGGTACTACAGATTTGTAATACTAAGAGAAGCCAACCAATATGAAACTACTAACCATTATTTATATATATATATATATATATATATATATATATATATATATATATATATATATATAATTAGCATTTCCTTATGGGCTGCACCTATCCACTTATACTTTCATACTTCTTTAGCAGTTTAGTTGCAGAAGGGATGGCTGCCCGATGTATTGGGTGACAGGTACATATTAAAGTGGATAGGTAGCCGTACAATTAGATGTTCAGCAGATGAAATGAATTGGTTTGTGTTACTTAAATCTATCTTGAAGGCTTAAAGACAGGAGGAAGGAAAATATTTGAGGAGATCAGCTGTATGTGATAGAATACAAGCAACGTCACCTGAGAAGGATTAGAGCCCACGAAGGCCTGACCCCGGCAGGATCCTCTGTCTAGAGTTTGTGTTGTGACCAGATCAATTGCTGGGTTGTTCTCTGCAAGCTGCTGACCTCTTGTAGGCTTAAGGGACTCAAATGTAGCTTCACCCTGGTTGCATTGATTTGAGGCTGTTAAATGTTCCGGAGTGTTTTTTTCTTCAGTAAATCATTGCCTTGTGAATTTCCCTTGTCCAGTATAATTTCGGAGCATGGTACTAGTTTATGTGAACAAAATGGCTTGCTTATAGATTTATGGGAAATTCTCTATTATGAGCTTCCATGTGGATGTTCTCCTTATGTCCAATTCTGCATGTTCAGGGGTGGACTAGCCATAGGGAGCAAAGGTAGAGAAGTAGCTAGGCATTCTGGTACCCGGGGCAAGGATTAAAAATGGCGCCCCCACGTTTTCTCAAGCCCCCTTTGGTGCCTTCCTGACCTGCTGCACCAGGGGCAAGTGTCCCTCCCCCTGTTTCCACCTAGCTATACCCCTGCCTGGTGGGCTGCACTGCATTGGGGTCGATTAGACTTGGACCACCTCACCCAGAGCCTGTGCTGGAATTCACATGCACTACCCTCCACACTCTTCCTCCCAAGTCTCCCCTTTCCCTCCCTCATTCCTGGCCCCATTGTATACTTTCGCCAAGACGCCAAGACACCTGCAATGCTATAACCTAATTTTGGCTGTGGGGCCTATACCCACCCCGTCACATTATATGTTCCTAAAGTTTCAGTTAAAAGGGCAGGGGTAGATATGGCCACTTTATCTGCCCCTGCAACCAGAAGTTAGAGCGGGGTGCAAGTACCATGCAAAGAACACACCCTGCCCAGTAAACCCATATAGTAGAAGATCAGCTTGAGGTTTTATGTCAAATGGATTGATGTAAATACTGAGCTGGGAAGGAGAGAGGTTAAGGGGGTATTTAACTGGATTTCTTAAAAGCCATCTGTAAACTGATAATTGTACTAAACTCCCCTAATCCAGACCATCCGCCACAATTCTTATCTTATAAGGATGGGAGCATTCTCCCTCCAGTTAAGGGGTAAGCCTGGTCTTCTATAACTAGGCAGGGGCACACGCTGCAGCCAATGTGGGGAGCATGCTGCCAGCCTAAGTGCTGATTATACATTTCACAACGCTGACTTAAATGTTTTATTCTGTGTGTGTGCGGCTTAAAAGATCTTACATATTAGGGTCGATTCAAAGAAACATGTAACAGCTTGGATTTTGGTGCCGATCATCCTATTTTTCCCGTACGCTCGTGCGTTCGTATGAACTTGCGAGTGATTCTATAAGCAAATACGTTTCTATCCTAAATTGTACGTCCGTTCGTATGGCAGTTCGGGAATCAGACCTATGTCAGTTTCCATCCTGAATTTTCTGTTTCATTTCTCAGGTTGCAACATTGGTTTTGCCCTTTTTCCTTTTTTGTCTGGACGTAAATCCTTCTGATCTTGCGGCTGTGCACTACAAACTTACCTCATTAAAGTGCATTCTAAATATTTGGTCTTTTATTTTTCTTTATTTCATTCATTTTGTAGTAACCAACCATTAATGAATGCATTTGCATAAGTAAATCTTACTTTGTTTATTTTTTAGTTAACTTGCATTTTTTACTTGTGGATTTAATTTTAATATTTTGGCTTCAAATGGTACAACTTAAAATTTTGTGTGTGGTTACCCACACCCTCTCCATACAGATTGCTCTCAAATATAAAAAAACACCCAGCAACTTCTGCATGTTATGAGTCTAGAAACAGCCAAGATGGCGGGTCAGGTATTATCGGGCAGCCTGCAAACAGAAAGGGCCTTGTGACTGTGTTGCTCTGCATTCTTTGATTTCTGACCTCTCCGTGCCCCCAGCTCTGCTGTGTCTGTGCAAAATACAGCAGTAACCCACATCCTGCACTTTATCCCGCTCTCCTCTCCTCAGTAAGTGTGATGCATCTGACCAAAGATGAGCTAAAATAATTAAACAAAGCAAAGGTAAACAACTACACCAATAAATTCAATCTAAAAATATTATTCTAGTACAACAATTTAAAAATAAATAACAAAGGACATAAGTTTCTTTAATTAACGCAAATATATGGATGTATTGCAAAATAAAGGTTTACATGCAAAGGACTAATTAAGGTCCACATTAAAATGCTTTTATAAGGCATACATGAATCAGGTATGCATTGCTATACACATATACATTTATGGCCTCGGCCATGCTGATACATGCAGTTCATTGGAGCTCAAGACGCGCAGACTCCTCCACATAGCCAAAAAACCTGTTCAAGAACAGCAATACGACTGCTAAAAGGTGTCGGAAGTGGCTTTCTATTAAAACGTCTTTAGAGGTTTGAAAACTGTTCTCTGAATCACACCTAAACACATCCGATTATCCTAAGTTTTACGTTTTGATCCTAAGTTTTAGGATTTGATCCTAAGTTTTACGTTTTGATCCTAAAATTTAGGAACGAACTTCCGAGGATCGTAAGAGCATATACGAATTCGTACGTAGGCTCGTGCGAGTAGGAAATGGCCAAAAAAACAGGAAAAAATTACTAACACCCACCCAAACTTACGATTCTCGATCCGAAATCAATTAACTTTTGCTCTTTGAATCGAGGGGATTGTTTGGTCGCGACATACTGGAAATTTATTGAAAGAATGCGAGGTTCCTGTGTCAATAACCCACATGAAATTTCTTTTGGCTTAGGTTCTTAGTTAGCCACTGACAACAAGAACTTAGATCTAGGGTATTAGCTGTGGAGACCATTTGCGTGGACACCATTTCTGCCTCGCATGGAGACCCTTTCACCTTACTTGGGAAAGCCTATAGATTTTTAAAAATAGCTGCACCTCATTGAACAACATTTGGCCTGAAAAACCTCTCCATCTCAAAACTAAAAAGTTGGGTGTGAAAGATGAAAAAAAACTTCAAAAAAAGCGACTGTTAACACCCCTAGGTATATTGTGGATTAAGGGGGAGTTTATTTGATCCAGGAGTCATAAAGACGATGTCCAGGTCACCCCTCCAAGGTTTAATGCGGTCTCCAATGACAGGGGCTAGAGTTCTACTTCCTGATAAAGAGGGCCCTGGTACCTACTGCCCAGAACCCAAGACACAACCCTTTTCTCTAGAGCCCCCCCTCCCCAAGGGAGGATAGTCTTTGCTGCTTGGTGCATTCCAGATAGTCAAGGGACTGAGCAGAAAGGCAGAATGGTTCACAGATCCAGATGGTACAGTGGCACACAGGAGAAAAGACATGCTCAGATGTAGCCAAGGTCAAGCAGTGGAGAAGGTAGATTGGTCAATTCCAAAGCCAAAGTTCAGGGAAGAGTAATTCAGTGAGAATATCCAAAGGGTTGTGGGATTGCAGCTGGCAAGGGGTTAACAAAATCCGTAACTCAAGGTCAAAGAGGCAAGTCTCAAACAAGCAAATTCCAAAAAGCAAGCAAAGGTTGGCAACAAGTAATCTAAAGGCAACAGTTTCCAATGATCTGGAGACAAAGAAACTGGGGTGCAGGGGATTATACAGGAAGATCTTCTGGCAACATTTTGGCACCAAGAAGTTTCTTATTAACGGCCCTGAGAATATTCATGTGCAAGTTGATTGATTCACACATGCTCAGTAGTTGCACACCTATTAGATCCTGTGCAAGTAGGATTTTATGCACACATCCTAAATGGCACTTCATGCACACAGCATGAGCTCTACATTGCCCAGGTCCAGGCCAGTTTCTAGGCAAAATAGCAGTCAGTGTGGGAAAGAAATATCCAGCTCCCCTTTCACCCATCCCAGGGTGCTGCGCTGCTGCTGTCCCATACAGGTATTTGCCAAGTCTGACTTCTTCCTTAGCAGCAGGCAACACCCCTCCCTATGACTGAGCCCAATATGAGGGGAAGAGGGGCCTGTTTTTTTACCTGCACCACTAACAGTGGCCCACACACATCTGCAGCAAACAGGATGGCTGGGATAAAGGTTCCTCCAATGGCCTTGGAGCCCAGGGCGATCGCCCTGCTTGCCCTCCCCTGGAAACCGCCCTGCACAGATACAGTGGTCACAGAAGACCACTCACCATGAAACCTGGTGTTAAGCCCGATTTAGGGAATTTAAATAAAAAGAGACATTCAGCTTTATGACACCAAGCCCACACAGCAGAACCGCTATGTAGCAAGGCTTTTAGGTTTCCTGCCAGGAATAACTGCGGAATCACCCAATCAGTGCTGCGTCATTGTAGCTCTCAGTGAGCTGCCGCCAGAAGGCCTGGGAGAAGCGCTGTGTCAACGGACCTACTGGTGTTGTTTTTTTTTTTTTTTTTAATGCCAAAATCGGGGAAGGGAGACTGGCAGGTCTGTTAACTGGACTGCAGCTTTAAGACAATTGATCTAGGTCATTCAAACATACAAATTCTACCCTGACTGGGCACCTGCGTCAAGGAATGTGAGACAAAATGAAGCCCAAACCTGACCCCTTGCTAGAGGAAAAGTTTACTACTGGTCAGAGCTGAGTATCAGACTCCTTATATGAGGCGTGTCTCCTTACATGTCTGGCGGATGATGTGAAAGGCGTTGGTGAACGGCGCTTGACAACTACTAGCGGCACGCAAAACAGATTTGTGGCTCTCTGGTGTTTGATAAATCTGAGCCTGCAGCTTCCTGACAGGAGAAATGTCTCTGAAATACTATGCTTGTTTTATGGCCATTTTGAAGGTGTATTTGGCCGTGTCTGGGGACGGCTGCAGGATCGGGCCGTGCATCACGTCGGGATGTTTGACAGAAATCCCAAAACAGATGTTGCAGCTACATAGGAGCAGCACAAAGATTAACAGCCTTCTCTAGAGGGTCTTTTGGGTTTCTTTAAATATGTTATATCAAAAATGCAGTAACGATTGTTGTGATGACGTGCCAATATTTAGATGAAATAAAAAAAAAAAAAGTTAATTAAAAGGTTAATTTTAGGGTGCAAATCTATATAACCTACCTTTTAATTGTAATATTACCTCTATATATTGGGGTTGATTCAGTAAGATTTGAAAAGTAAAACATTTACTTTAGGTGAAAAAGGCATGAGAATTTCACTGTTGCTGAATCACTAGCTAGGAAGACAGTGGAAGACAAAGGCATTTTTTACTCCTAAGAAAAGAAAAACTTTTTTTTTAACGCTGTAGTAAAAAGTGCCATTGATTTCCATTGTCTTCCTAGCTGGTGATCAGGGCCGGATTATGAGGGGGACGCAAGGGGCGTGTGCCCCAGGGCTTCGACCACTTGCTCTGTAAAGGGGGCCTCCACCAACCTTTGGGTTATGGTCTGGTCCAGGAGGCTTTTCAGTCTTTGGTCGGACAGTCCACGGGGCCAGCAACAAAGCTACTGGTGGCAGTGGGGGCGCGTCTGGGCAAGCCTTTTTTTGTTTTTGCAAACCTGCAGCCAAAGCCACCACAGGGAAGGAGTCTAGAGCAGCAAAGCCGCCATCAGCAACGCTACAGTGATTGTTGCATGCAGATCTGTCAATTAGCGGCCGCTCACTGCACATAAGCCACCAAGCACAGCCGCTGGCAGCTCAGTGCAAGGAACTGATTTCTGCTGGACCAGCTGGGCGACTACACTACCCCCCCCCCCCCCCCCCAGAATGGCAAAGCAGGAGTTCCTGAGCAGCATGCACCCACACAATGGTCTTGATCTGACATTCCAGTAAGTGGACGGGTGCCAGACAACCACCAATCAATTACTTGGCTCGACTATTATCTTAAAAAATACTGTATCTGAGGCCTCCACCAGATTTTGTGTCCACCACACTTGATCCGTCTCTGGTGGTGTCAGCAATAAAGTAATAATCACACTTTTTCCACCTAATGTAAAACGTGACGACCCCATAGTGTTAGAGTTTTTTTTTTATTGAATAGTGTTTTTAGTGTGAAATAAATATTTGTATCCCCATTTAAACATCTGCATATACTGATAGAGTTACAGTAAAAAAAATGTAATTTAGATGACAGGAGCACTTTGAGTGGAAGTCTGATTGGCTAGACAGCTGGGGAGCATGCTAAGGAGCATGACCAGCACCCAGTTACCCAAGGCACTTTGTAGGGCCCACTTTACTTGATTATTATTATTCTTTCTTCTTCAGCGGCCAGAGTGGGCACATGGTGGCGATACACAGGTGAAAGCTGCAGCAGCCAATTCTTAGTTGACTAGTAGACAGGCCCAGATAGGCCCAAGTCTGAGAATCTAAGAGAACAACTCAGTGTCATATAAAAATTAGAATAACCGCGCACAAACAAAATACTGGTAATAAGCTCAACGTGTGCAAAGTCCCTTTAAACATATGATAATTCCAAATATCAGTAATGACACAGAGCTGTCTTGTAAATCTGTGAATACAATGCGTCCCACAGTGCGTGCTCTTGATATGATCCTCAAGTGAAGCCACCACCAGGTACACAAAATTCTTACCAGAAGTATCGTGGGAAAAATGCACCACTCAATCGCATATAAGATCCAAATGGAGAATGTGTCTTCTCACTCCATAGAAAATGACTTCAAAGAGCAGAGATGGGTATGCTTAACAATTATCTAGTACCCGTCTCCATCCAGGTTAAAAATCCTCCGAATGCATTCCATAGCACCATAACAGAGAAAAGCACAGGGAGACCGCACTAGTGTAATATGCTTTTTAAAACACCGGCTGTTTAATAGTATAAAATCACACTCACAAACAACAATAAAATAAGCGCTTATCAAGTACAAGAAAGTCCAGCAATCCTCACTGCAAGTAATTCCTACGCGTTTCGCCTGCTGGGAGCAGAAGCCGATTGGACGGCGAAACGCGTAGGAATTACTTGCCATACTTGAAGCCTTGTCAGTTGGATGAAGGAGTCCTTTGGCGGTGAGGATTGCTGGACTTTCTTGTATTGATAAGCGCTTATTTTCTATGTCCATTTTTCCCCCTCGTCTGATTCAGCTGAGCCTTTTTTCTGCAAGAATTTTTGTGTGAAATGTTGTTTTTATTTCTGCGTGATTCTTCATTAGTTAGCAAGACCTCCAAAAAAATGAGGAGAAAGGGGCTCTGAATTGTGTGTTTTTGCCACTGAGGTCCTCATCACATTGGTGGATAGGCTTGGAAATGAATTGGTGAAAGAGAAGAAATGTGGGAAATGGCAAGCCAAAAAATTTGATGAAGTTTGGCTCTTTAGGCAATTTTGTAGAAAATGTTGTTGCATTAAGTTTGGAGAGCTCTTCTCATAAAAAATGGAAACTGAGACATTCACCTGCACCTCGATTGGGGTCTTCAAGGAGGTCTGGAGAGGATGGCAAATTATTCAGGATACCCCGTAGGGAGTGAAATTTGCCCAAATTCTGCACGTCTCTTGTATAACTGCCCCATAACAATACACATTCGTATGCAGGAAATGTATGGTTGCCTATTAGTTGATTTGAGAAAGGTTCTCCAAACTTGTTGCACAGGTATCTACAAATATCTGCAAATCATTACCTAAGTTGGCCGAGACTTTCCAGTTAATTTGCATTACGCCCTGAGAAGCTGGTCTGTGCTGCCATTACTCACCCCCCCCCCCCACCGAACAGCACTCCTCTGGGGCGGACCCTATGTGACCCAAGCCAATGCATAAAACAAGAGCCAGCTGCAGCTTTCTTCAAACCAAACACAATAAGCAGGGGGAACGTGTTTTTCTACTTCCCATATGAAGTCAAGTAAAACTGGTGACTTTAAATAGACTTACATCATCTTGGACTTTATCTTTAATTTCAAACCATTTAGTAAAAGCAGAAAATTTAAATAAACGTCTGCAGACCTACTATCCTATATTTTTTTTTTTTTACAATCGCGGTGCTTTCCAGTTTGCCGACACGAGGGAGGGAAGGAATAAACTGCCCTGAGTGTTTTATATACATTTTAACTTAATCTTGATTTCCATTATAGACCAAAATGTACAACAGCACGTTAATAGGTGGCAGATGTTTGGGCTTCACTTTGGGCAAACTTTCCAATAATATAAGATTCGGCTTTTAGAATTCTATGAAAAAAATATACGTATAAAACATTTCACAAATCATTTCACTTTATTCAAAGAAGGAAATCTAAGCCATGTAACTAATGGTTCTTGTTCAACTTCGCATTAGCATAGTTTTGCAATGATGAAAATCGCTGCATAGAACTGAAACCCTCCGGTCTGAATTTTCCTTGGGGCACGGGGGGTCAAACCGGCACAGGCATGGCTGTTTTTTAGATCTTTTTTTTTTGGTTTATATAAAAGTAGTTCTTTTGAAGGAGAGTGTAGCAAATTATTTAATGAAAAAAAAATTAAATCCTGCTTGTAGCTGTGTACTTTTGAAAGTGGTCCCCCTAGGATGGAAAGCTCACTTTTGTCCACTTTAGTTTTGACCCCCGCAATAAGGTAGAAAGAAACCTCCCTTTCTTTTCTTTTTTAATCTCCCCTTTTTCTGTGTGTTTCTTCTATCTTCTTTTCTCTTTGTCTTAGTGAATGGGGGCACTATTCATTAAAAACTGAGAACAACACAGAAAATGTTTGTGCCATCTTGCGGTTGAGGGGGCAGAGAGGGACACTAGGGAATGTAAACTAACCTAACCCAACCCTCGGGCTATCAGATAGCCCTGCAATAGAGAGCTACTCACTTTTCCTTGCTTAGCTCCACCCAATTGGGGACCAAAATTGGTAGTCCACACATGTGGCCACCTCTCCAGAAGGTGGGCATGCTATATCCTAGTGTACAGCTACTTCCTGTACCCCATTACTTAGACATCCATTTCCAGTTTGTGCTAAAGTATATTCAAGTCAAATATGTTTCAAGCACTTATATTTTAAATAGAATTCTATTATGATAGAGATTTGTTCAAGGCAAAGTGTTAAATTATCCTGATTTCTTCTCTCTGTGCTGGCTGTCAGGGACTGCATCTTTTATCCAGCCTTCATTTAGTCTGCTTTATTTGTATCAATAACTCCCAGTGAGTGGAACCCTCCTCCAGTAGGGAAGGAGTTATATTTTCAAATGTTTAGCGTCAAAATTCCGTAGGCAGAAAATTCTGCACCCAATGGTCCCACATCTCCCGGAAACCGCTTCAAAGTGCCATTGTGGATGTTGGACATCTTTTCCATGCCCATGATATAATTGACTTTATTCTTAAATACTTTGAAACTTAGGGTAGGCGACTTCCATGCTATAGCAATCACCATCCTCTCCCCTGTCAGGATGTAATTTGGTGCTATGGGCGAATCGGTGCGTTAAGGAGGGCAATCCAATGGTCTCTAGCTATATTCCTCCCACATACCTTATTAAAGACTCTAAAAACCCCTAACTGCAGTACAATCCCACCATACATACCAATACAACCATAGAGAGAGGCACCCCCGTAAACAATTCCCCTGAGAACCAGTAGTATAATGCTTCATCCTAGTCAGAGAATTCATTTTTCAACAATGCATCATCCACAAACTAGGCAAATCCAACTTGTCTGGGCCCCGCTTCCCAAAAAAAAAGAAAAAACGCCCACAAGTCTAAATCTTGCAGGCACAATAAATATGTGGCTGTGCCGGAGTCTGTGCCTTTTCCAGAAGCAAAACTAAGAATAAGCAAAAAAGCAACTTGTTCAACGTCAATATAAACATTTGCAAAGGTTAAAGAAAAAAGTTATGGAGGCATAATTCTGCCTCAAATGGCGAACATGCATAAAAAATAGCGTTACAATATGTGATCAACTTACCAACTTGAATATAGTGGCCTCCGTGTTTGAGCACCCCCCCCCCCCCCCCAACTAGCAACCAAAATGTTTTTCTTCTTAAGAATTCTGGCTACAAAGCTGATTCAGTGTCGGTGTTGCACAATTGCTCTCTCTAGATTTTCTGTTTAATTATTTTCATGTCACTTGAGGTTCATTATGGTTCATGTTCTTTTTTGCTCCCAGCTAATGGTTTTGTGACATGGCGTAATGTTTTATTATTATTTTTTTAAGAGCAAGAAGCTGGGACTGATTAGCTGCCCTTATATTGTGGTGGGATTGTGAGACCCTGTTATACAACTTAATTGAAGCGGCAATGTACTTTATTTATGGGGATGAGAAACCTGCACTGCATTTGCTATGATAAGGTGCTGAATCTGCCATGTCTATACACGCAGATGTGTTACTTTGATTGTAACGAGCTTCAACAAGAAAATGTAACTGCCGGCAACTGTTTAAGTGTTTAACCTTGTCTTTTAGTAGAACTTTCTGCATTGTGTTGTCTTTTAGTAGAACTTTCTGCATTGTGTTGTTGACTATAAAATCCCAGAATACGTTCCTCATGGAGGAACTTTTCAGGCTTGTGCCATAAATAAAGGAGGATCAGGGCGAACCATTAAAAAAAATGAAAATATATTTCAAGTACTGGAAAAAAAGGCAGACAGGATCTGACAACTAAGGGAAACAGAGGGGATTACATCTCCAATTTTGGTATATCCACTTTACATGAACAATTCAAAATTGACTGTAGATGGGAGGATGAAAACTTCAAACCAACCTGTTTCATGAAGTCATTACATTTGGGTTATTCCGCCACAAGGTGGCGCAGTGTACTGCAGAAGAGTTGTGGCTCCTCTTGGTACCATTTAAAAACGGAATTACCATAGACTTATCCAGTGTTCTCTCTGCAGTGATTTCTGCGAAGATAGAAGATGGCTCTCTATATTGCGCAGGTGAGCTGGGCAACCAAGCCTGCGGCCCTGCATGTCTATTTCCACCCGTTTCCGGACCCTCTGTGCCTCCCAGCCTCGGCTGACGGATCGGGTGAGGGTAGAGGAGCACTAGGGTCAAGTGCTCAAGGAGTGCTGCTCCAAGCGCAGACCCTGTACCACAAAGGGTAGCCGGCCATAGGCTTTATAGTGAGCCTGTTTGGGATGCAGAGATCCTGTCCTAGCTTCTGAGGGGGTGAGTGTTTTTGGGGACTGTTTACTTCTTCTGGCGTTTTGGGTTCCCCTCCCCCCCCCCACGTCCGTGGCCTGGGCTCTCGCCGTTGCTCGCTCGCCTTCCTCTCTCCCTGTCGTGTGCTCGGGGGAGGGGGGGGGCCGGGTGGTAGCGGCGAGGCTGTCTTTTTTTGCTGGCTTCAATCTGTTTTTTACTATGTGTTTAACTGTTTTTGCCACCTCACAGCTTTGTACTACGCTCCGCGGCGGGCGTGACAGTGTCAGGGTGTGCGTGCCGTGCGCCCAAAGTGTCCTTGCTCTCCAGGCTGGGCTGCCCACTTTGCTTCCCAGCTCTGCGCCGCCTTCGGCATCGCCTACCCCCCCGCACCTGCATTTAGCCCCCAGTGAGGGGGATACTAGCGGTGGGTCACAGTCTGATCTGGCCCTGCGTGTGGCCAGTATTGAAAGGCAGCTTGCCAGGCCTGTTCCACGTAAGGCCTCTGGCAAGAAGCGGCACCTAGCTCCCGTAACATCCCTCTTTCCTGAGGAGGATGAGGGACCTGATACTTTTGTTGGCCTTTACCCCCTAGAGGATGGGGAACTTTTTTTCAGGACTCTGACTCCTCTGGGGACCAGCAGGAGGGTTACGGCAGTGACCCTGAATCTGCGTCTGGGGAAGATTATTGGTTCCCTGAGGACACTGATAGCCTGTTAGCTCACATTTTTGAATCTTGCACATTGTCCCCCCCCGAGGTAGCTAAGAGGAAGCAGGGTGAGCTCTTTCGTCCTGATAAACAGCGCCTGGAGTTCCCCGAGCAGAGCAATTTCATTAATTTGGTGCTCAAGGAGTGGAAACGTCCTAGTAGATTGCCCGCGGTGCCCAAAGGGTGGGATAGGAGGTATCCCTTTCCTGCCGACCTGGTTGAGCGATGGTCGTGAGGTGGACGCTCCCGTGCTAGGGCTGTCCAACACCTCGGTCATGCCTTCCCCTGACACTACTACTCTGCGGGACAGCGAGGACCGGTGTATGGATCAGCTGGCCTGCCATGCTTTTACGTGTGTGGGGGCTGGGCTTCGCCCGGTTTGCGCTGCTGCCATTACAGCTATTGCTCTCTGGACAGCGCTACGGCTGGTAACAGGGGGGAGGATTATAGTTCCCTTTTGCTTTGCTCAGATTTTGCTGCCTTTGTCCTTACTGCCATGGATGATGCGGTACGGATGTGTGGTAGGGCCTCTGCCCTTTTGGTGGCTATGCCCCGCTCTGTTTGGCTGCGTCAGTGGGCAGCTGATACTGCCGCTAAGAAGGTTCTCACTGGGCTCCCCTTTTATGGTGAGCGTCTGGATGTTTTAGACAAAGATTGTAGGCTACCTCAACGTAGGAGGCAGCCTCAGCCTTTTCGGGGGCCCTCCTCTTCCCTCCCCTCCTTTCGTGCTCTCAGGGGAGGTTGTGGCTCCCTCTTCTCGGGTACCCGCAGGGATTCTTAGGGCCGTGGCAGATCACATGGTCGTCCCGGTATCTCATGGGGTCCCAAATCCAAACCTTCCCCCAAGCCTCCTCAGGCATGAGGGGGCGCCCTCACTCATCCGGGTGGGGGGACGGCTTCGGCTCTTTGCTCACGTCTGGAGGCTACGCGTCTCAGACCGGTGGATTCAGGAGGTGGTGTCCTCCGGTTACAAGATAGAGTTTGCAGCCTGGCCGCCCCCAAGATTCATCAGATCCCGGATGTCTCAAGACCCTCTGTCAGCTCAGGGTTTGCGCCTTGCGGTTCAACGCCTGTTGGAATCAGGAGTCATTTGCCTGGTGCCTTCCCAGGAATGGGGTCGAGGTTTCTACTCCAATCTGTTCACGGTCCCCAAAAAGGACGGGTCCCTGAGGCCCATCCTGGACTTGAAGGGTCTCAACAAGTTTGTCAGGTTCAGTTGCACCTCTTGTCAGTTTGGGATCGGGACCCTGTGTCCCTGGATCAGGAGTTTTGCTCTGTCCCCCCTGGCCAGACAGTCCCTCTTGTGGTGGCTGGACTCGGGGAACCTTCTTGTGGGCAGGACTTTTCTGCCCCCGTGCTGGGAGACTGTCACCACAGATGCCAGTCTGACCAGTTGGGGGGGCTTTTGGAAGTCTTTTAAGGTTCCAGGGTCGGTGGGGCCCCCAGGAGGCCCATGCTCCCATCAATGTCCTGCAACTGAGGGCGATCAGGTTGGTTCTTTCTCAGCTGACCACACACCTTCGGGGTCGGGCTGTTTAGATCCGCTCGGACAACCAGAGGGCGGTTGCCTACATAAATCATCAGGGGGGGATTCGGAGCAAGCGAGCCCTCAAGGAAGTGTCTCTGATACTGTCTTGGGGGGAAAAGAATGTCCCCTGCATCTCGGCGGTTTACATTCTGGGGGTGGAGAACCAGGAGGCAGACTCCCTGAGCAGGGGGACATCTCAGCTGAGGGAATGATCCCTCAGCAACAAGATTTTTCACTCCTTGTGTTGCCACTAGGGTCAGCCGGATGTGGACCTGTTTGAGTCCCGCCACAATCACAAGCTTCCCAGATTTGTCTCCCTCTGGCCTTCGCCACGGATGCGCTAGCAATGCCTTGGACGGAGTTTCGGCTCCTCTATGTGTTTCCTCCATTCCCTCTGCTGGGCAGCGTGCTGCGCAAGATAGCTCAGGAAAGGGGTACCAGCCATTCTTGTGGCCCCCTGTTGGCCAAGGAGGGGGTGTTTCGCAGACGTCGTGCAATTGGCAGTAGATCAGTATGCCCTGCCCAAGGATCCAGATCTGCTCACTCAGGGACAACTGTGCCATCCCAATTTGCAACTCTGGCTTTAACGGCTTGGCTGCTGAAACCTCCATCCTGATGGATAAGGGTTTGCCGGCTTCTGTCGTTGATACCATGATTAGGGCCAGGAAGAAATCCTCGTCCTTTATCTACTACAGGATCTGGCATGCTTACATTGCCTGGTGCGAGTCCAAGTCTCTTCCTTGTCGGGTGTTTTCTATCCCCAGGATTCTGGAAGTTTTGCAACATGGTTTGGGTTCAGGCCTTCAACTTAGTACCCTCAAGGGACAGGTGTCAGCTCTGGCAATTTTTTTCCAAAGATCCTTCGCCAATCGCCGGTTGGTTAAGACATTTTTCCAGGGAGTTACTCATGTGCGTCCACCACGTAAGCCTATGCTACTAGTTTGGGACCTGAATCTGGTGTTGTCTGCTCTGCAGGGTCCTTCCTTTAAACCTATATGTGGGGCTGCTTTGCCCATTCTGACTCTTAAGGAGGCCTTTTTGGTGGCCATTACTTCTGTCAGGCGAGTTTCTGAGCTTGCGGCGCTTTCCATCAAACCTTATTTTTAAAATCATCAGGATAAGGTGGTATTTCGGCTTAAGCCGGATTTCTTGCCTAAAGGTTGTGTCTGCTTTTCATCTCAATCAGGACATTGTTTTGCCGCCTTTGTGTCCTAACCCTGCTAATTCCAAGGAGGGGACCTTTCACTCTTTGGATGTTGTCAGGGCTCTGAAGTTTTATTTGGTTGCTACTGAGTCTTTCAGGAAATCTGATGCTCTTTTTGTTCTTCCTGCTGGACCTAGGAAGGGTTTGCCTCCGGCTAAATCCACTATCAGCAAGTGGATCCGTCAGGCAGTGAAGCAGGCCTACTCTGCAAGTAAAAGTTCCTCCTTTTAGGGTTACTGCTCATTCCACTCGTGCTATTGGTGCGTCTTGGGCCTTTCAGCACCAAGCTTCTGTTGAACAAGTTTGTAAGGCCGCAACTTGGTCTTCTGTTCATACTTTTTCCAAGTTTTACAAGGTTGATGTTAAGGCCTCAGCTGATGCTGCTTTTGGCCGCAAGATACTTCAGGCAGTGGTGGTTTAAACTGCTTGCTGTTACTCTTTGGGGAGCCTACCCTACTTTATGGACACTGCTTTTGGAAGTCCCAGATGTAATGACTTCATGAAGCAGGCCGTGCCATGCAATGGGAAAAAGACAATTCTGTGAGTACTCACCTGTAGAATTGCTTTTACTATGCATGGCACGGCCTGCTTCACCCCACCCTTGTTATCGTTGTGCTTGGTTGCCTCTTTATGGTGATTGTTCCAAGTTAGTTGGGGTTCTGTTACCTGTTTTACCTTTATTATCTCCCGGTTTCTTGAAATAACTGCTTGTCAACACTGGATAAGTCTATGGTAATTCTGTTTTTATATGGTACCGGGAGGAGCCACAACTCTTCTGCAGTACACTGCGCCACCTTGTGGCGGAATAACCCAGATGTAATGACTTCATGAAGCAGCCGTGCCATGGATGGTAAAAGCAATTCTACAGGTGAGTACTCACAGAATTGTCTTTTTGGGCTTTAGGCTTAGCCCCCAATATCCCATTCAAAATATCATGAAACTTTAAAACTTTTACATTTAAAGGTAATTTACATATTTATTTACATGAATTTATTAAGACTCGAATCATGATTAGTGCATCATTTATACCTCCTGTGTCGTTGACATTAACATTACAACCAAAAATTTTGGTTGCTCATTGATTAATACATTCCAAAAATCTCCTGGGTATCCAATCCCAGCGCATGATTTACTATCATTGTACTATGATGGGCTGTGGGTAAAAAATACTATACAAAATAAATTAAAACCAACTAGTGAAGCCTTTCAATCTTTTACTTCTGACATTTAATTGGAACTCTCTGCCCATACTTGGCCTTATCAGAGTTTGAGGAATTCTTCATCGAGGTATTATGACTGCCGCTTACTTTTTTTAGGAATAGATGTTCGATATTTCTTTACGTTAGACATTATTGTCTTTCTGAGTTAAAGTGGACTAAAACCCAGGATTTTAAATATCCTGGGGTTTGATCTTTGCCCCCGGGGCACCCCGATGCAGGATGCTCTGCTGTGTGAAACCCCCAGGTTGCCCACCTTTCCACGGTCATACGGCGCATGCCCTGCCTTTTGTCCAAATGGCGCACTTGACTACAATGACTTCAATTAGAACTCTCTGCCCATACTTGGCCTTATCAGAGTTTGAGGAATTCTTCATCGAGGTATTATGCCTGCCGCTTACTTTTTTTAGGAATAGATGTTCGATATTTCTTTACGTTAGACATTATTGTCTTTCTGAGTTAAAGTGGACTAAAACCCAGGATTTTAAATATCCTGGGGTTTGATCTTTGCCCCCGGGGCACCCCGATGCAGGATGCTCTGCTTTGTGAAACCCCCAGGTTGCCCACCTTTCCACGGTCATACGGCGCATGCCCTGCCTTTTGTCCAAATGGCGCACTTGACTACAATGACTTCAAATTCTCTAAGACCCTGCTCCAGCCGAGTGCGGCCACCTCCGTGCTGCCCTCTAACAGGGTGTGTGCTCACACTGGCCATTCACAAATGCCTTGCACAGGCATGCACCCTGCTAAAGGTATAGCAAATGGTGGCCACTGCTCACCCATGTGCCATTGGATTGGGGAGAAGGTGAGTTTACTTGGTGACCTTGGGGTTTTAACACAGCGGGCATTCCGATCTGGATGCCCTGGGGGGAGGGAATTGGATGCCTCTGGAGTCTTATAGACTCCAGGGGCGTTCTTGGTCCACTTTAAGATGTGGGGGGTTTCTAGCTGGTTTAAATGAGCCTAATGCTTTGATTAAAGGTAGTACCTTGGTTGGGCTATCTACAGGTACAAAATTAGAACATCATCAAACATTTGTATATATTTAGTATTTCAGTTGAAAAACTGAAACTCATATATTACATTGGGTCAATACAAATAGAGTGAACTTTTTAAAGTGCTTTTTATGTTAATGTTGATGAAAACCCAAAATTCATTATCTCAGAAAATTAGAATAATAAATAGGTAGTTTGATGCCATCTGAGCAGAATAAATTTTGTTTGCTGTGAAAATTGCTAGCTCCATGATGAAGTTAGAGTTTGTATTACTTGACCCTACTTCCAGGTTTAGAAGACATTGGGCAACATTTAGTTTCTATCTCTTTAAGGATCTGCACCCATTTTTTTAAATATTTGCACCATAAGTGTAGGATTGTAGCCGAACTCTTCTTTGCATCACCAATATCAGTACTTTACTATGTGGTCATTATTGTCCGCTGCCTGATATACACATGAGAAGAATTGATAATTGGCTAACTGTTGTGTATTTAGTGTGACTTCCAAGTCATTCTACCATTTTTTTTATTTGTGATTTTATTGGGTATTTGTATAAAATGTCATTATTAGACTTTTATAAAAAAAAAATAAGATAAAGTTTTTTTTTTTTGGGACTTCTTGGAAAACTATGATTTCAAAGTGGACACATTCTTGGTTATAAGGGCAAATTGTAAGATTTTACAGTTTGAATTGGTAGCAGCTTTAACAAAAAAATTAGTTGATTTCCCTATTATACGATCTCAATGTTTTTCCTGCCAATAATCCCGCTAACTCTTTAAAAAATGAAAAAATATGTGGGAACCCCTCCTTAACATTTCGGCAATGAGTTTGTCTTACTCCTAGCCTTAAATAGATTTATAATTGTTTGATACACATACTTAGCTTTGAGCTTCGGATTAGGATTAGGTAAATTTGTCCAAAATTTGGTTTAGACACATTTTTTTTTAAAGCACGCCTTCCTATGCCAAGCCACCAGCACAGTGCACCAGTCCATTCCTTTCAACACAGGTCCTGTGGGTTAGAGGGCACTTTCCTTGGTACTTGACGTGCCCTCCAAGTACGTACAGTCCAAAAAGCATCCAAGGGATGGCTCACGTTACTTAGATTTACATACTGTACAGTGGTGTTGGGAGCCCTCAGCAGCAGGCTCTCCAAACTAATGTCTACAAGAGTGAACAAGCAATGTGCAGTACACTATATATGGTAAACCATAAAAAAAATTACTTATAGTAGATCTGGCCATTCAAATTAGTCAGCAAAAATGTTACTTCAAAGTCATCCAATTTCTTCCCTTATTAAACCCTAAGGCTGTAGTTCAACTCCAAACACAAACATTATTTACATTCTTCTAACTAATTTGACACACGACCAAACTGAGCTAAAGAAAAAAAAACTTTTACATTTGGATAGTTGAAAGGTCTGATTATTTTAAAGTGTGAAGAGCCAGCAGCACTATAATGAGACTAATGAAAGCTTCCAGCGCAATGAAAACTAGCTTAAGTGATCTTTTAAAAAGTTGTCTGACTATATTGTAGTTGCAGGCTTTAATTTGTGAAGATTTATTGTTTAAACTTAAATTGCTGAAACTAAAAAGTTCAAAGCATTTTTAACCTAGTAATGATACGAGATGGGGGGTTGATGTCTAGGGATTTAATTGGAGCAGTAGTGTTTGTTCTTCTGAAGGACAGGTTATAATGTCTGGTGTATTACATATTTTTGTGTTGACACTACTCCCATTGGAAGTAACATTTTCTGTAAATCAGAAATGAAGTAATAGATAGTAGAAATTGTAGAGCCTCTTATCTGTACAGCTAGCATGAAACCGGTTTGTTTTGTCCCACCCCCTGATTATCCTCTGCTGGTCAATGGGCAGCAGGCTAGTGACTATTAATTTAGAGCTTGTATGGACTGGATATCTAGATTGTGTTTGATTCATCAATCTGACCTTTGTTTTCCTTTCTCCTTGGTTGGTGGCCCATATGAGTAACAGTGCAAGATAGGTGGACCATGAGAACAGTTTTATAAAGTGAATGGCTGATGGCAATGCTTATATCGATTACATATAGAAATGAACAAACTTTTGAAAGTTTGATATGGGCTATTCTGCAAATTTCCCCAAGAAATTCTGGTTCATCCGAATCAAACGTTTAACAAACTCGCTAAAAATACCCCCATAAAAATCAAGCTTACTCAGTCCTCATTCCAGCATCGGACGACACCCTTATCCTCTGACACCAGCAGGTGTCTTCACCCCCCCCCCCCCAGTGGTGAGTGAGCTGATGCCCCAACATGCAGCGGAAAGCAAGATGTCAAAACCCAGAGAGATCAGTGGAAGCCGATCTCCCCGGCTGTCAGAAGCAGTGGTGGACCACGCAGGAATTGCAGATGGGTCAGATGTAGGTAGGACGGGAGGTATAAAAAATACTTTTAATTTTGTTTTTTTTGTTTTTTTTTACATTTAACCCTTTGGTAACTGGTAAGGCATCCTTAAGACCACCATACCAGTTCACAGGGCAGGAGAGACTGGCAAGTGGGTAACTTGCCATACTCTCCGCCCATTACCTGCATTCCCAAAGCCCAGTGGGGTGCAGAAGAGGCTATGTGGGCTGGTAGCCTTCAGGGCCAGGGGCTCCTTGGTCTACCAGCCCCCATAGCTGGAGCCTGGGTTGGTTTACTTGGATAGTAGGGACACCACACAAGTTTTAAAACATTTTTAAGGGGTTAACCCTTAATTTTATTTTTAAGGGTGTACCCCCCTCCCCCCCAGAGAGGGGGACCCTATGGCTTTTTTTTTTCTTTTTTTTTCAAATGTTAGAGGTACTTGCCGAAAGCTTCTGTTTTGACAAAATCTACCAGGTAATCTCAAAGTTTTGACCTTGGGCATGTGTTCAGTCATTTAAATAATATGCCTAGTTTTACATTTTCGGTATACATTTTTTTGTTTGCTTTTTTATTGGCAAGACCTTGTTCGTGGATTTCTATAAACTGCAATAACAAAGGTTAGGCATAATTTAAAATAAAAGAATCTGGACTGGAAATGGTATGCTAAAGGTTTTGGTAATGTAGACTTTATGTGTCGGCACATTTTTACAAATAACTCATAGCTTTGGCTAAGTTTATTTAACCCCTGTAATGGGAAGATGAGTTTCAGTGGCCAGAAACTTGACATGTTTTGAATCAAGGCTGATTCTTATATGTACATGTTTTTACGTTTTAAATATAAGCCAATTATTAATTATAAAGAAACAAAAGGGGGGTGGCAGCCGCTCAGACCATTTTATAACTAACCTGGGAGGTGCACATTAGCAGGGCAATTAGAATGCAAAAGTCTTAAAGGGGCCACAGCACTCAAACCAGTTAGCTTGCTGACCAGCCTACAATCTGTCTCTAAACTAGGTTAAGGTTTAGGGCAACCTCAGGTAAGCCTGCTCCCAATTTATCTATTGCATTGTATGTCCCAAATGGGGCTCTTAGAGACTAGAATTAGTACTAGAGTTAGGACTGCACCTCACAGGGGCACCTTGGCGCTGGTGGTGCAGCTTAAGCATACTTCTGCAGATGTGTGTGACCGAGCCCCCTGTTTTTAACCTAGTTTAGAGACAGATTGTAGGCTGGTCAGCAAGCTAACTGGTTTGAGTGCTTCGGCCCCTTTAAGACAATTATTAATTATATGTAACTTTTTTTTGCCATCACGTGGATCCACATTATCTTTACTGGAAGTTTGTCGGTGGATCTTCTAAACACAATGTTCCTGTTTGTGAGTTGTTCATTCTTAGCTGCTGTTAGTAATGGACTTCGGATCCAGGTCAAAGCTAGATTCCACCTGGATCTTGCTGATTCACTTCGGTTCGCCCTATTCCCGATACTGGCAAGATCTAAGTCAAATCATCCCACATGCTGGGGGCATGCCAGCCATCACTACTATATGAACCAGTATAGGGGTCTCTTGGGCCCCTTACCTATACACAAACAGTTAAAAAAGAAAAAGAAAGGAAATCCATTTTTAGAAAATTAAAAGATCTCACCACTGCTGCTTCTTCCTTCATCTATAACGCACCGGGCAGTGTCCTCTCTGCAGGTGTGCCGGATCAAGGGCTCCCACCTGTTCCAGTGGGCTGTGATCTTCTTGATGCCAAGAAGATGCTTTTGCAGCCACCCTAGGATTCCTGGGGAATCCCCCTCTATATCCCCCACCCTCTATTGATGTCATTAGTCATATGGGGGGATCAAGAGATACTCTTCCTCTGGGGTATAAAAGCCCCCCTTCCCTAGTGTGGTGGCCTTCGGGCATCAAGAAGATCACAGCCCGTCCAAGCCAGGGGTTAGCCCTTGACCCAGTGAACCTGCAGAGAGGATGCAGCTAAGCGGAGGACAGATGAAGGACGAATCAGCATGAGTTTTTCTGTGTAATTTCTTTACCTGCCGGTGAACTGGAGAGGGGTGCACACGTCGTGTGGTGGTGTGGAAATAACTTGGCTGAAGTGGTCATACAGCTACTTAAGTGAACACATGATGGTCATACCAAGACCGACCACCTAGGCATATCCTGATTACTTAGGAGTAATGGAACAACTCAATCTGGAGTTCAGCAAAAACATGGAAAGGACCTTGAATGGTATTATTTTCTGACATGAACGCTGTTTAAATTAAACCTTTTCTTACGGTTTCTTTTTTTCTACTTTTAAATGGGTTTCATATGCAAAAGTTCTGTGATGTGTTTATGTATAAAAATTCTAAAGAAACTTCCGTGTTATCTCTTTTGTAATATTAGTAGATGCTCAGACGATGGCATTTTGGTCATTGTACTTGAACAAATCCCTATGCTCCAGGTTTCTATTTAGCCACAAAGCTTTCATAATGTCCGTTCCTCAGCTCATGCCTCATGCTGACAGTTCTTCGTCTTTGTAAGATAAAAATGCAGCTTGGTTTTATTAGCGGCTTCTCCTTTTTCTGATAACATATTTAAACAATAATTTTCCTTTGCCTCTTCATCATTTATCAGTTTTTACCGCACCTCCTGCAGTTTCATGTGAGCTCACTTTTTCCGTCATTGTTATTACTGTTTGTGTCCCCCATAATGATATAAGGTGTCCCCCATAATGATATAAGGTGTACTATAAACTTCTGTTTACAGGCAGTCACATGGCCATATAACGCTACTTGTGTCCAGTCCACTAACTGCTGCCCATAAAAGAGGGGTTGGATTTTCATTATCCTAGGTTTTGTTCCTCATCGAATTTTGGATGCCCTGCTGTGTGAAACTCCCTTTCTGGATCTGCTCTGCAATCACATGGTGCATCTGCAGGCTCTCCTCCAATCAGCATTTTATACCGTGCTTATTAATGTCATAGAATGCTGAATAATTGGAAGCAGCCTTCGGTTGCGCTCCTTACTCTGTACATCCCTGCGCCAGCCATTCAAATTGGCCTGCCTTGTGTCTGTGTGCATAAGCTGAAGGGATGCTGCCCCAAATGGGTTTTGGTCCTTTTTAAGCTTCCACTATAGTGCTGAACCCTGCACGCTAAGCTGTAGAATCCTTTTCACCTTAAATGTTCAGTCTCATTGCCTTTTAAAATTAGGCTTATTTAATCTATTTTGGCCAGAAGTTGTACAGAGTAAGTAAACTGCATTCGGAGCACCAAGGGTCATACTTTTCAGTCTTATAGCGGTAAGGGATAACTGGCATCTGATTTGCCGAATACCCCCCCCCCCGGCAAGCCGCCAGACAGCAAGGGAAACCTGAACCACATATCGGTTGGTGACCAATTGCGGTGTCTGATTTTCAAGGGGGGAAAGAGGATAAGCCAGAGTTTGAGGGGGCACTGGCAATTGGGGTAAACTCCCTTGCTGAGATCAAAACCCATTTGTAAAAAATGAGTGTTGGATCGCTTTAAACCAGACCATCACCCTGAACAAGAGCCTATCTTATGTTTCCCTCACCCTGTACATACAGATTGCTCACATTAAAAATCATCCTACCTGCATCTACTAACTGCATTTTCTGAACATTTAAACATCCAAGAAGGCGGCACATGGAGTCTCAGGCTGCCTGCAAACAGTAAGTGTCTTCTGACTGTGCCGATCTACATTCTGGGATTGTTGTCTTTTTCCTGACCCCCAGCTCTGCTCTGTCTGTGCAAAGCCCAGCTATAACCCCGCCCCCTGCAATTTTCCAAACCTGGTACCCAGCACTTGTTGCAGGTTCCTGTATAAAGTAGACAATCTCTCTCAGAAGCATGTGCTCCCAGTAGAAAAAGTAGACAGATCAATTACAACAGTTCAAGACCTTATCATAAACCTCCGAGTTTCAGAGAGGTAAGCCAGTTATGTGTGTTGCTAGCATGTGGTGAATGTTACATATGAATGTAGGGGTGTGGTGAAAGGACATATGAGTTGAGTTTGTAAAGACCGTGGGTATCCTGATTGATGTCCCTAAGGGGGATCATAAGACTATTGGGGTTCATGATGAAAGCAATTCCAGCTGTCCCATGGGTACAACTGCACAAGAGATGTCTGAAGAAGTTTCTATTGTTGCAACGGGACAGGAGTCCTTAGATCAGGTTTTCTGCCTGCCGGAAGATACCTTACAAGGTCTACACTGGTGGAAGATTGTAGCGGCAGAAGTTTCCAGCAAAAATCACCACAGCTGCCAGTTCCTGGGGCTGGGGGGCCACATAGACAGCTATCAAGTCTAGGGTCAGAGGCCTCTATATATAGCTAGAAGATTTTTACCGGCGATTGTGGGCAAGGGTGAGCAAATCCGATTCGGCAATGTCTGAATATTTAAATCATCAGGGGGTAACAAGGTCCCCAGCACTCATGGACCTGGCAGACTCTATTCTGATCCCGATTCAGGATCAGATATTGTCAATTTTGACAGTTTACCTGAAAACAGGTTTCGACTCTCTGTATGGATTTTGAGGGAGCACTCCTAGAGCAGAAGGGTTGTTTAGCCAGATTTATCAGAACCTTACTGGATAGCTTCATTAGTCATAAGTAATAATAATGTAATTATGCCAATGTTTGTAAGTGATATTAACAAAACTTTTTTAACAAAAAGTGAGGTTAACAAATTGAAGTCGGCTTCCATTCCGGCTGTCCTGGACTTTCTGCAGGAAGACTTTGAGAAGGGACTGGCAGTCAGGACACTAAAAATGCAGACCTCAGCCCTTTCAGTATTCCTAGACATACATTTGAGACAGGATCAACTGATAAATCGCTTCTTCAAGGCCATCACAAGAAAAAGGTCTGTTACCTTTTTAAGGGCTTTCCAGTCTGGGATCTAAATATTGTTCTGAAGGGGTTATCGAAGGAACCCTTCAAGCCCCTTGACGAAGTAACAGAAAAGTGGCTTTCCATAAAATGTTATTTTTTTATTGGCTATTACGTTAGCTACAGTGGTCAGTGGCATAAGGCTCTTAATATGAAGGAGCCTTACTGCGCGATTTTGCCAGACAAGGCCATCTTATGCCCTGACCCATTGTTTTTGCCGAAGATTGCTTCATTCTTAAATCGATCTCTGGATATTGTGTTACCAACCTTACCGTCAAGTGTGGGAGTAGAGGAGAATCTACCTCTCCTGGATGTCAGGGGGGCCCTAATCATTTACCTGGAAAGATCTCGTATGTGGCGTAGATTGGATCACCTGTTGACAGTTTTCAGTGGCCAAAGAAGAGGCCTTGCGGCTTCCAGATCTGCTATTTCCAGATGGATTAAGCAGACTATCATCCAAGCTTATAAGGGTTATATAAGGGTCTTATAAGGGTTAAGCGTTATAAGGGTATCTGCACATTCCATGAGAGCAGTTTCAGCTTCTGGCCAGGGGCTGCTGAGTGGGAGAGTGTTGTTTTTTCTGTTTTGGGTTTAGTAACCCTTTAAGGTCTGCTGGTAGATCACCTCATAATATATTTCAGGTATCAAACCAGTCCCTCTGTATCAAATTTTCTTCCAGTGAAGCTCCGGCTCAAATTCAATGTAATTTGTCAGACAATTAAACCTTATAATAGTTATCACATTTTCTCTTTGTTAGTAGCACCCATTTTGATTTGCAGCAGCACAGAAATCAGAATATGCATCATAACAAAAACAAAAATCAATACCTCTGCTGGTATAGAGATTCCACAAGAAATTCTATCCCCAGAAATTGATTTTTGCTGTGTGCTAAATATATGTCCGCATGACTGGCTTAAATAAATCAAGAATATTTTAACTCAATTTTAAGGGTTTGCTGCATTTTTTTCAATAACTTTTAGAAATTCTGAACCTGAAAATGTAAACACCTAACTATGGATTATGAGTAATCATGTGATGGAATCCTTGTAAATGTATGGTGATTTGAAGCGTAGTATTTAAAATCTGCAGAGCAGAAATTAGAACACCTTGATGAAAATACATTTAACCCTTTAACCGCCAGCCTACCTTGAGATTTTGTCACCCTTTGTTGCCAGACCATTTTGCACTATTTTGCGCTCCCCTTGTTCAACTGTGATTTTTGAGGGGATTTCCAGGGATTTCCCAGGAAAATGATATATTGTTTTTTTCAACATAGTCTGGGCTTTAACATGAAATGTCTTGTTTGTCATTTGTTAGGTGTATTCTTAATATTTTTGGGTGAAATATGTGCAAAAAAAAAAAAATAAAATAATTTTTACATATTGTAGTTTTTTTTGGAACAAAAAATGTAAGTTTGTCAATAAAATCTTATTGCGTGTGAAATCCCAATTTCTCCCGGTTACAGCGGTACCACATATGTATAGGTAGACACCTTTTCCTGCCCAGGAGACTCCCCCAAACTGAAACAGCGCTTTAGGAGATTTTCAGATAAAATACAACTATGCTATGCAATATGCGCACCTTGCGGTTTTTCCAGAAAAACAACCCTTTACATTTAAAATACCCCCAACAAACTATATATTCTCTGGAAGTACACACCTCAGGCTTTCTAGGCGTACCAGGCTTGTGGATGTGGCCATAGTTTTCTGGAAGTAATCCCTCAACGTAATCTTTGGTTGCAAAGAGTTTCCCTAAAAAAAGGATAAAAAAGCAGAATCAAAGCCACATTTTCCTAAAAAAACTATATACAAACAAGAAAAATCAAGTTTAATCTGAAAAAGCAACATCTCCCGAACAGAACGATACCCAACATGCATAGGTTCTGTCAAGGGAAGAGTTGCCAAACACCCCAAAGTAAAGCATGTGCGTAACGGTAATTTTACTTGAAAATTTCAGCTCTGCAGACAAAGTGCGCACCTTGCGATTTTTCAACCAAAACAACCCTTTACATTTGGAATATCCCCCATAAACCATATATTCCCTGAAAGTACACACGTTAAGCTTTCTAAAGGTACCCAGCTTGCTGTAGTGGGCTCATCTTTCTGGAATTAATTCCTCAAAGAATTCTTTGGTTGCGCAGGGTTTCCCTAAAAAATTTATAAAAAAGCTGAATAAAAAACACCTTTTCCTAAAATATAAATATGCAAACCAGAAAAAACAAGCTAAGTCTGAAAGCGCAAGGTCCCCCGAACAGAACAATACCCAACATGCATAGGTACTATTAACCCTTTTAATTGCCAGCTTACTTGAGATTTTGTCACCCTCTGTTGACCGGCCATTTTTCCCCATTTTGCGTCATGTTTTGCGACATGTTTTGCGCCATTTTTGCTGGAACTTTCAGAAAAATTATATTTTTTTTTTTTGCAGCAGAGTTTAGACTTTAACATGAAATGTCTTGTTTGTAATTTTTTTTTTTTTTTTTACAATATTATTAAGTGAAAAAAAAAATAAATAAATAAAATTTTTTTTTTAGAAAATTGACTCCTTTATTTTAAATAAAAAATGTATTTTATTAAGGAAAATCATATTGCATGTGAAAGCCCCATTTCTACCGATTAGAACGGTACCACATATTTATCGGTAGCCCCCGTTCCTGCCCAGGAGACCCCCCCTAACTGAAACAAGTATTTTATAACATTCACAAAAAAAAACACAAAAACCATCCACACTACAAAGGGTTAAATCGAGAAAAAAAATGACATAGGGTCCCCCCTCCCAGGGGAGGGAGACCCCATTTTTTTTTTGATTTTTAAGGGTTAAAAACCCTTAAAAATCAAAAAAAAAATGACGTGGGGTCCCCCTTACCCACAGTAACCAGCCCGGGACCAGCTATGGGGGCTTGTAGGCACAGAGTGGGGGGGCCAGCTTTTGTGGCCCCCCCACCCTGCAGCCTACGAGCCCACATAGCCCATGTGGGCCCGGGCTCTTCTGCCCCCCCCTGGCCTTTGGGGAGGCAGGTAATGGGGGTGCCGGGGGTTAATGGCAAGCCACCCGCTAGCGCAGGTGGCTTGCCATCCCCCCAGCCTTGTGAACTGGTATAGGGGTCATGGACCCCTTACCAGTTCACAAGGGGTTAAAAGTAAAAAATGACACAGACACACAAAAGAGAAAAAATATTTTATTAATTTTTTTTTTTTTTTTTTTACACTGTACTCACCTCCCATCCATCCTGGAGCACTCTGTCCCTCGGCGATCACTGGCTTCTGCTCCCTTGCTAGAAGCCTTTTATAGCTGCTGGATGACAGAACACAAAGGGTTAATCAAAAAAAAAAATGACATAGGGTCCCCCCTCCCAGGGGGGGTGGACCCCATTTTTTTTTTGATTTTTAAGGGTTAAAAACCCTTAAAAATCAAAAAAAAAATTGACGTGGGGTCCCCCTTACCCACAGTAACCAGCCCGGGACCAGCTATGGGGGCTTGTAGGCACAGAGTGGGGGGGCCAGCTTATGTGGCCCCCCCACCCTGCAGCCTACGAGCCCACATAGCCCATGTGGGCCCGGGCTCTTCTGCCCCCCCCTGGCCTTTGGGGAGGCAGGTAATGGGGGTGCCAGGGGTTAATGGCAAGCCACCCGCTAGCGCAGGTGGCTTGCCATCTCCCCAGCCTTGTGAACTGGTATAAGGGGTCACATGGACCCCTTACCAGTTCACAAAGGGTTAAATGTTAAAAAAAAAAAGCCAAGACGTTTTTTAAAAAAGTTTATTAAAAAAAAAAAAAAAACTTTTACTTTACTCACCTCCGATCTTCATCTTCTGTGTCCCGCGGCGATCTGCTGTCAGTGACGGCTGGGCAGAGAAGGGGGGAGGCAGGCGATCGGAGGATCGCCTACCTCCCTCCTTCCCCGCCCAGCCGTCACCGGCATCTGAGAGACGAACTGCCGGGTGCCCCGATGACACCCGGCGGTGACGTCATCTGGCCCCGCCCCGTGACGTCACCAAGATGGCGGCCGCCATCGGAAGAGGCAAGGGAGGAGGGCTGTTATGCCCCCTCCAGAAGACAGAAGAGCGGGGGGGGGGGGATCGGAGCCCCCCCCCGTGAAGAGGAGAGCCTGCGGGAGCCGGCGGGGACAAAGGTAGGTGACTGTTTTTTTTTTTTTTTGTTTTTTTTTTTAATGTAAACCGGGCGGCTGCTGAAACGGGGGGGGGGGCACCCTGTTCCGGGCCCTCCCCTGCAGCCGGAGGGGCCCCGATGGGCGATCGGAGCCCCTCTGGCTGAAGAGGAGACCCGACCGGATCGAACGAGGGGTCAGGTAAGTGTCTTTTATTTTTACTTTTTTTTTTTTTACTGGGGAAAGTCAGGCACGTAAATTTTACGTGGCTGGCGTTTAACTGTTGGAGAGGCAGCCACGTAAAATTTACGTGGCTGGCGTTTAAAGGGTTAAAACAGTTTCCCAACTTGTTGTGCACTTTGCTGGAATAGAATTATGTAGAACTGCCTTTGGATCTATGATGCTGCATAATAATCAACATAATGGGTGGGCTCTGCGCGGACAGCAATGTGAGGGAGGAGGCAGAGGGAGGGACCAGCAATCCTGTCCCACTCTGCTGAGCTGATTGGAGGGAAGGATGAAAAAGCTAATGTCATTAGCTGAACCTGTAAGCCCTCGTCCATTTCTGCTTCAATTTAAAAACAGAAAACCGTTTAGGACATCGCCAAACGTAGACCAACGCAATGGTGTAACCTTTACCTTTGCCTGCAGTATCACTTTAATTATGGCCAAATATACATATATACCGGTATGCATACAAGGAATTATTTGTGGCAGGGGAGCTCAGTACAATGTTTATGGGAGGGGACATTTTCAACATGGATACTGGGTAAAGTGCTTTAGTACGCAAAGTTTTTGTTGAGTTTGAAAAACTATGGGTTCAGTGGTGGGTAGGGAACCTTCCAGGCAGTAATTCCAAAGCACCACTTAGTTTGAAGTGTGGTGTAAAGGGCCCATATACTTACCCTGCCACTTGATCAGTCCAACAGTTCCTGCCATCCTAGGGTATGGAAAGCTACAGACGCTGCACAGTGGCCCATGTAGCCACCAACACATTGCTCCCAATAATGGAGGCACAGCTTGGAAAGTGCCGCTATGCTCTTATACTGAAAAAAAAATGGCATTTATATTTCTAAGATGATGTAATGCACTGTAACATTATGCATGCAGAGCCCAGCAGGGTGGCCTTTTGCATGATTATTTTGTCAATGTTTATTTGCTTTAAGTACCGTCTGAGTTCATTTTGGACCGCACATACCCCTCGATTCAAAGAGCAAAAGTTAATTGATTTCGGATCGAGAATCGTAAGTTTGGGTGGGTGTTAGTCATATTTTCCTGTTTTTTTGGCCATTTCCGACTCGCACGAGCCTACGTACGAATGCGTATATGCTCTTACGATCATCGGAAGTTCGTTCCTAAATTTTAGGATCAAAACGTAAAACTTAGGATCAAATCCTAAAACTTAGGATCAAAACGTAAAACTTAGGATAATTGGATGTGTTTAGGTGTGATTCAGAGAACAGTTTTCCAACCTCTAAATACGTTTTAAAAGAAAGCCACTGCCGACACCTTTTAGCAGTCGGATTGCTGTTCTTGAACAGGTTTTTTGGCTATGTGGAGGAGTCTGCGCGTCTTGAGCTCCAATGAACTGCATGTATCAGCATGGCCGAGGCCATAAATTGTATGGCAATGCATACCTGATTCATGTATGCCTTATAAAAGCATTTTAATGTGGACCTTAATTAGTCCTTTGCATGTAAACCTTTATTTTGCAATATATTTGTGTTAATTAAAGAAACGTATGTCCTTTGTTATTTATTTTTAAATTGATGTACTAGAATAATATTTTTAGATTGCATTTATTGGTGTAGTTGTTTACCTTTGCTTTGTTTAATTATTTAAGCACATCTTTGGTCAGATGCATCACACTTACTGAGGAGAGGAGAGTGGGATAAAGTGCAGGATGTGGGTTACTGCTGTATTTTGCACAGACACAGCAGAGCTGGGGGCACGGAAAGGTCAGAAATCAAAGAATGCAGAGCAACACAGTCACAAGGCCCTTTCTGTTTGCAGGCTGCCCGAGAATACCTGAGCCGCCATCTTGGCTGTTTCTAGGCTCATAACATGCTGAAGTTGCTGGGTGTTTTTTAATTTTTGAGAGCAAATCTGTATGTAGAGGGTGTGGGTAACCACACCCAAAATTTTTAAGTTGTACCATTTGAAGCCAAAATATTAAAATTAAATCCACAAGTAAAAAATGCAAGTTAACTAAAAATTAAACAAAGTAAGATTTACTTATGCAAATGCATTCATTAATGGTTGGTTACTACAAAATGAATGAAATAAAGAAAAATAAAAGACCAAATATTTAGAATGCACTTTAATGAGGTAAGTTTGTAGTGCACAGCCACAAGATCAGAAGGATTTACGTCCAGACAAAAAAGGAAAAAGGGCAAAGCCAATGTTGCAACCTGAGAAATGAAACGGAAAATTCAGGATGGAAACTGACATAGGTCTGATTCCCGAACTGCCATACGAACGGACGTACATTTTAGGATAGAAACGTATTTGCTTATAGAATCACTCGCAAGTTCATACGAGCGCACGAGCGTACGGGAAAAATAGGATGATCGGCACCAAAATCAAAGCTGTTACATGTTTCTTTGAATCGACCCCTATAGTGTGCCCTCAGAGTGGCCCTCAGAGCCATCTCATGTGGCCCATGACCGGCTGCTGGAAATGTGGGATGGGTAAATATATTGACACATATAAATAGTTAAATAGGGGTGGATATATAATGATGGGTTATTGCACAATGAGTGATATAGAAGGGGCACATTGGCAAATAGTGGTGACAGCTGTGGCTTGGAGGAACACAGTGACACTGATTGTACAACACCACCCCTAGGTGAAATATTTGGCAGAATAATTTGGTAAAATAGTTTTTCTTTAATAATTGTATGCTTAGTACTGGTGGGAGCTTAAATAGATGGAGTACTGGAAACATGTTTAAGTGGGATTGATAGGGGGGAGCTATAAATCAGGGACCCATATATTCAGAGAGGTAAGCCAGTTATGTGTGTTGCTAGCATGTGGTGAATGTTACATATGAATGTAGGGGTGTGGTGAAAGGACATATGAGTTGAGTTTGTAAAGACCGTGGGTATCCTGATTGTTCTAGAAAATCTTCATTAAGATATTCCAAATGAAACAATTATGAATCTATTCATTGTGGCCTGCCACCAGGTTCCAAATCTATGGCCCGCACTTGTTGAGAGGTTGAGCGCCCCTGCCCCATAGAAATCCTTCAACCTGGACCAAAAGTCAAAGTTGTAATGTCTGCTCACTCTCTTTTGTGTGAGCCAGACCCGAGTGGTGTTGAAAGTCCAAAGGTGTCCAACCAACCGGTTTCCATCAACAACTCGTCGTCATCGGCACTACAGTTGTCACCGTATCCTTGATAACTCTTGTTGCACTCCCCCCGCCCCGGTGTAGGTTTAACTAGTGGACAAAATCATGAACTAAACATTTGTATAACACATGACCTAATTCATCTACAGAAAAAATCATTGCCATGAAATGTTTTTTTTCTATACCAATAGTAAAACTAACTTGGGCTCAGTTGAAACCATCCATCTTTCTGTAGGCAAATTTGTAGTTGTGAACTTGAGATTATTTTTCTGTATCACAAATATGTCTAGAATTTGACTTTATATTCTACTCTTTATACAATGGTGATGTTTATGAATTCCTGATTGCTATCATTTCTGGCTTAGCAGAAAAGGCTCCTCACGCACATGGACCAAGTGTTTGTTGTGAGACTTGCCAGTGATGGGTGTAAGTGAAGTGCACCCTTGCAGAATGTCAACTATGTTTAAAAACCTAAGTGTCCAATGTAAACCAGCCAAGGCTGGAAGAATGGGCCTCTTAGTGAATGTCTTCAGCCTGATTGCCATTTAATTTATTTTCACTCTTGTGCGGAGTTTGGAGTAATTGTCTTGTGTCCCTGTCGTTTCTCAATGACTTGTGAGACCAAACTAGTAGCACTTGACATCAAAGGGCTGCTGACACTGCGCAGCCATGTGGAAGCCCTACAGGGAACATTTACGTAAACACGGGACACCGCCGAGTCTGACTGACAAAACTAATGCTTCGGGAGCTTCTGCTGCTGTTCTACTGATGTTTGAAAATTATTTGTGCTATTTCAGGAATTCCTTATGAAGTCCACGAACTCCATCAAGGATGACTTTTGTAGCTACAAGTTATATTCCAGCTACCAGAAAGGGCAAATCTGACTTTTTACTAAAGTGTTTTAAGGAGTGCTTCGCGCTCCTGGTTCGCATGGTATCCCCAAGTGCATGTGCTGACTTCTTTAACGTGCTCCCGTCACCTGGTGATGCAAGGGTTCTTACCAGATGGAGGCAATAAGATGGCTCATCATTTTTGTGGGATGTTCGATCTAATAAACACTCCAAATAGCAGCATATAAATAAATGATTGGACTATTGGAAGCGCTGCTCCTTTTTAATCTCCACAGCAATGATCAGGGTATATTAAGCCAGAATTGATCCACAAAGCACATGTAAAGAAAAGATGTATAAAAGAGACTAGTACAAAATAGGTAAAACCCCAAAGTATTTAATAATCAAATGATGAAATTGCACTCACAACAACAAAATCTTTTTAAAAGCATATAGCATATTGAACAGCAGTGATGAAATGATGAAATTGTCCAATGATAAGATTCCACATAAATATGCCAGATAGCGAGAGGATGGATTATTTAAAGCAGATCAAAAACCACGAGTGATGGCCCTGGATTCTAAAAGTTCCCTGCATAACTAATCTTTCCTGGGGCTCCTACAGTGTTTTTGTGGCAGCATCCCCGAGTTCCCTGAGGTATGCTCCAGTGCCCAGTCATTCAGATTCAGGCGGGAGGCCTGGGAATGCGTGTTTATATCAACTGGCACATCTGAGATCTGCCAATCGGTGGTCTCAAATCTTCCTGCTGGGCGTGGCTACAGCGGTGAAATAATAATAACTGAGATACCTCCAGGCCTGCAGCATCACCTGAAGTACTTGGGTGGGTCAGGCAGACTTTTCAAGGGTCTTGGTCAACTTTAAACACCCTGCATCAAAAGGGCCCCAGCCAAGCTCGCTTCTTTTATTGAAAGGAATTAAAATCTGAGTTGACATGTTTTGAACGTACCATTCTGCTTTTACAGGAGGGAACTGCCCATCCTCAATGGACTGTACCCCGAGCCAGCAGGTGCTACAGCATTTGTTATTGAAATGCTTCTAATGTGTGCGTATGCTTTTACCCATAATGCAATGCTTTGAGTAGTTAAATCGGACCTTCAGCATAATTTAATAAAAATCCTAAACCCTTAAACTATTCCCCATCATCTAAAATTAATGTTTAATTTTTTGTCACTTATGTATTCTTTCCCCCACTGGGCTGCAACTCTGTTTAGGACTCTGGGCGCCACCATTTTGCCTCGGAAGCATCACATGCTGAGGAGAGGGGGGAAAAGTATAGGGAGCGGGGTTATAGCTGTGTTTTGCTCAGACAGAGCAGAGCTGGGGTCAGAAAAAGGACAGCTATCCCAGAATGCAGAGCGGCACAGCCAGAAGATGCGTCCTGTTTACAGGCAGCCTGATACTCCATGGGCCCCCATCTTGGATGATTAAAGGTTTAGAAAATGCAGTAGATGCAGGTAGGATGATTTTTAATGTGGGCAATCTGCATGTACAGGGCTCTGGCAACATATAAGATAGGCTCTTATTCAGAGTGAAGGTCCGGTTTAATGCTGCTTCTCCCTACTGACTGGCTCAGGTAAGAGGAATTGCAAAATAGAGCAGATCACCCCTGTAAAAGAGGAATGGTACACTTAAAAAAAAACTGCCACTTCTATATTTTATTGTTACTAGTAGTGGAAAACCACAAGCTTGGTGGAATTTCCCTTTGGTTGGGATGTATGACCAGATCCTCCTTTCAATATCTAGCATGTTTCTTTAAACCTTTAATATCAGAGGATTTGGCGATAGGTCTCCTTTAAGATCTATGATGTCAGTGCTACATGTTTCAGGCTGGTAGATTCTGGTGTCTGTGAAATGTTACTATTTTTTATTTCACTAATAAAGTAACTTAAAGGGATTCTAAAGTTGGGAAAAGGCTTTTAGACAGCTTAGAAGGTCTGCTAGGGGTATTCTGATTTTGGTGACTCCCTAGACTAAAAGTAAAAAGGAAGCCAGAGAACTGGATCCAATACTTAGCACTTCACATTCTGGCACTGTACTCCAGGATTGCAGGGAACATAGATCTTTTTTTCAACCCTACTAACTTGGTAACTATGTCCATTAATGTCAACTAAGGGGCGGTGTTTGGAAAGTTTTTTTTATTTAACGAATAACAGCTAATAGTAACTGTTATTGTTACTTTTTGCTAGAAAAGCATCTAATCTTTTTTTTTAAGCTGTTAGCTATTGATGCTGTAACAAGCTTCTGGGGGAGGCTGTTCCACAGATTTATAGTTCTTATGGTAAAAAATGATAGTCGCCTTTAGGGATTGAATCTTTTCTTTTTTTTCCCCAGACAGAGGGAATGCCCCCTTGACTTTAGAGAGGATTTTACCTGAAATAGGGTATTTTATGTATTGACCATTTATATGTTTATATAAGTTATTCAAGTCCCCCCTCAGTCATCTTCTCTCAAGACAAAACAGATTTCATTCCCATAATCTTTCCTCATAACAAAGATCTTTCATTTTTGTTAGTTTGGTGGCTCTCCTTTGCACCCTTTCCAAAATCAAGGCTTCCTTTCTATGAATGGGTGCCCAGAATTGGAATCATATTCCATGTGAGGGCGCACTAGTGCCTTGGTTTCACGCAGCAGGACATCCCAAGCTGGGATGCCCTGGGGGGAGGGACCAAAACCGTTAAAGTGGATCAAAACCTGGGATTTCACTATAAAAGTCCTATAGACGCAAGGTGGTTCATCTTTTTTAAGGTGCTGAGCCTTATATCTAATATCTAATATTATATCTAGAGATGAGCGAACTTCTCAAAAATTCGATTCGGGCGATTCGCCGAATTTCTCAAAGAAATTCGGGTTCGTCCGAATCAAACTTTAGCGAATCGCTCATCTCTGGTGGGAGCGGGGTGTCAGCAAGCGGCGGAAGCCGGCTTCCACCGCCCGCTGACAGCGCAGCCGGCCTCCCCGCTCCCACCAAGCCCTGAAATGGAAAAAAAATGCCGGCATGGTGGGAGCGGAGAGGCCGGCTGCGCTGTCAGCTGTCATCAGAGGACGCGTCATCAGAGGAAGCCGGCTTCCTCTGATGATGCGTCCTCTGATGACAGCTGACAGTGCAGCCAGTCTCCCCGCTCCCACCATGCCAGCATTTTTTTTTTTTTATTTCAGGGAAAATTCGGTCAGGACGAACCACTAAAAATTTGTATTCGTGCTGAATCGAATTTTCCCTGAAATTCGGAGCGAATTCAGGTTCGTTAGAACCGATTCGCTCATCCCTAATTATATCTAATATTTTTTCTTATGTTAGCAAACGTGTGTTTTTTGGAAGCAGATTTAACGCCAATCGGTTGCCATTGGAAACTGTACACGAAATCTGTGGTGTACAGGAAAATAGAAGTGACGGGACTGGTGACGTCAGTCCCGGCTTCCCCCAATCAGGGGGCGGTGAGAGAGGTTGCTTGGCAACCTGCCCGCCGACCAGGACGGCGGTGACCGGCTCGCACTCAGCTTCTGACCCTCCAGGGGTCCATGGTAAGCTCTTCTATTAGGTTTTCGCTTTTTAGACTTTCTTATTTTGTTCACAGCATGAATATAATGCATGATGTTTATGTCACTAATGCGCATCGCAGCAAGTATGCTCTGACAGCGCCGATGACGTCACCAATGACGTCAGGCGCGAAAGTACACTGTTTCCAGCAATTTGATTGGTTTGTTGGACTATATATGTTATATAGTGGATGGCAATCTGTTCTTTTCTTGTGCATGTGGTGGGTCCTGAAGAAGGGGGCCCCAGTGCACCCCGAAACGTCGACTCACTTCCACCGCTGCACTATTTATATGATGTAGCAAATACAACTTTTTGAATGAGCTTCTTGGAGTGCTGGTTCTTCACAAACAGACTTGTACATACAGAACACTGCTGCCCTTGCTGCTGCTGAGGTAAGGGAGCTCACTAATGCTTGGACATACCCAACAGCAGTGCTCTGTGTGTATAGGACTCGCTTCTCCTCTTGTAGATCATAGACTAAAGCTCCCAATAGCAACAGATTGCAGGTAATGAAAACCACTTCCATAAAACATACAAAATTCCATCGTAAGCGGACTTTCCCTTTAAACCTCTTTAGAAATGACTTTTTTTTTAAGGGTCAGTAGCATATTTACAACACTGAGCGTGCAAAGTTTTTGTTCTAGCGTGTACAATGTAAACTTCTTGCCCGGCTTTGTCATCTGATTTGTGGATTTCTTTTTTTACAGCCAGCTATGGAAGCAATCCCGTCTGCAAAGGCTGTCTGTCGTGCTCAAGAGACAATGGCTGCATCCGCTGCCAACCCAAACTGTTTTTCTTCTTACGAAGAGAAGGGATGAGACAGTATGGCGAGTGTTTACATTCCTGTCCTCCCGGATACTACGGACTAAGAGCACCTGACATGAACAGATGTTCCAGTAAGTTATAAGAAATGATGCTGCTTAATATGACCCTGCACTCTGTTTGCGCAGAATTTGATGGCATGGAGACCCCTTGGCCGGAACACCTTGTGCTATTGGGAGAGGAATTTGGGATTTTTTTTTAAAGAAACTTTGAAATAAAGCCACAAATGTTTTAATAAGAAATAACTGCTACCTTGCCTGACCTTCACCTGCACAGTGCTGTGTCTTCAGCAGCCACCTTGCTAAGGCAATCTCCTTCCTTTCAATCAGCCTTTATATATACCCTACAGGTTAGTTTTGGAATATAGCCCCTAACCATCTTCCTGAAGTCCTGGCCGGCACTGGGAGCAGACACTCTCTGCAGGCGCACACTCCCGCTCGCCCTTTCATGTGAGTGGGCGCGAGCGCATAGGATGCTGTAAGTGCCACTCCGAGTGGCCCAACGGGACTTCCGGGAAGATGGTTGCGGGCGTTCATTGTCACCTCTGCGACTTCGGGGGGCTGGATTCTTTTTTTTTTTTTTTTTTTTTTTTTTTTTTATGTATTTATTAGATTAGCATAATTGCTATTTGGAGGGGGTGGGGCAGGGCTTAGGTTCATTTTGAAGAAAGAGCCTGGTGGAGTGGCCCTTTAATTTTTCCATTTATTTTTTTAAAATTTACACAGTTCTAGTACAGCAAATAACATGAAATGGTTCAAAGTCTCAAAAATAAGTTACAAATGTAAAAGTGATGTACATTTTTAATCTCAGAGGCAACACTAGCTATTCTTATGGGTGTCTCAATTTCTGGAGTTTAATTTCATTCTTTACAAACGTTGGAACAGACTGCATTACTACACCACCAAGAACTGGATCATTTAGCTCTTTAGGACAAAACACATTCCTATTATAACAGCAAGAAAGGGCCAATTAGCAAAAGTATATAGGCAGACTATTAAAGTGGATCGGGGGGTGCCCCGCTGCTTGAAACCCCCCAGGACGCCGAGACCAGCTCACCTCTTCCTGGTCCCACGGCGCATCCAAGAGCAGCAGCTCTGAGTGCCCTGGCGGTTGCATCCCCCGCTTCCCTCTAACGGGGAACATTCCCGTGCCGACCGTTTACAAATGTCAGAGGGAATGCGCCGTGGCACCAGGAAGTAAATGGGGAAACCTGGGGGGTTTCACACAGCGGGGCATCCCAAAATTTTACCTACCCCCACCTATTACTTTCTGGTTTTGGTATTGGCTATTTTCGCCCACCTTTGCTGAGCAATTCAGCCACATTCGCTGCCTCCAATTTCAGGCACTTGCCACTTCGCCTTTTCTCTACTGGCCCTTCGGTTCCCATCAGCCACCTCGCCCCATGTCAGCTGAATAGGGGATGGCTGTGAATGAATGGACTATGTGAAAGGTGACGCCCATCTCCTCACCGCTCTATTGAGAGCACCAACTGCTTTGGAGAGGGCGTGCCTTCAATACAAAGCACGCACTGAGTGGCTAGCGGTCCGCTGCTTCCAGAGACTGTGACAAGATAGGCTAAGCCGTTCTTATCACTTATAGCCGGTTAAGCAGCACGGGCGGAACTTCTGCTCTGGTTTGGGGAGGTAAAGCAGCTGGATGGGAGATGGCCAATATCCAAAAGCTAGTGTGCGGGGGGTGGGGGTTAGTTATTTGCAGGTCTGATGTTCCTCTTTAAAATCATTAGAAGTGCAACTCCATCCTATAAAGCAATTATTGTTTTCTTAAAACAGAAATCATTTAAGGAGGAACACCACCCAGATAATGATTTTTTTGGTGGGGCATCCCAATTTAGGATGCACCCATGTCTGTACATTCACAAATCACCCTAAAACTTACCTCTTCCTGGTTCCCATGTGTTCCGCTCAACCAATCAGCACTCATTCTATTCAGATTTCATGTGCTGCACAGTGCAGCAAAGAAAATCTGAATGGATGAGTGGCGCTGGCCGCATTTCCACGCCTGGCTCTAGCTGCGCACACGTCTGTGCTTCCTATCAGAAAAGCCTGGCGGGGCCAAAGCTAGATGGGAAAGAACCATGACACAGAGATGCTGAGTGACCACATAGGAGTTGATCTGGCAATCTGGGGGTTTCATGCATTGGAGCATCCCAATTTGGATGCCCCATAAAGTGGTATAGCAACCCCCCAAGAGACTCGGGGGAGCGGTGTTGCATACAGACCAAGCATAACATAATTTTCCCACAATCCTTAGCTGAATGCATGCCTGTTAAACTATCCGCTAAGCTCCTGGAGACTGCATAGGGGGGTGCAATGCTTGAGCATAGGTAATATTAATTATACAGCCATCCTCAACATGTGAATCCATTTTTGGGGTATTGCCCCTTATTGCTACAGGGCTGGAGATAGATGTCTAGGGGGAGGGAGGGAGAATTGAGAGAGACGAAACAGTCAGAAGCCACAGTAAGAAGAGACCTATGCTAGGCCGTAGAAACCAACATTCCTCTATATTTCCAGGAACAAGGTAACCAATGCAAATAACTTGCCAAGAAAGCCAAGGTAGCATTTAATACAGTTTTCTGTACCAACAAAAGGTCCCTGTAACTGAACTCTGATAAGCAAGGATCTAGCAGACCAAAGGCCACTACAAAATCAGACGGCATGTTTTTGAGTGTCCATTAGCATGATCAGAGCTTCAAGAAACACAATCTTCAAGCAAAGCTTTAGGCAGGAAAAAATAAGTTAAAAAATCTTTACAATTCACCTGTGAAGGGAAGACTTATATCTGCAAGTTTGGCAGGTCAAGTAAGTAATCCCTTGTTAGCATGTCAAAATAACATAAGACTTGTCTGTGACAAACAGCACCTCCAGTGGACTATTGAGGAATGGAAAAAGGTCTTATGGACTGATGAATCAATATGTGATATCTTTGGAAAATCACGCAGGGTTTTTGTTTGTGTGGTAGGTGAAAGGATGATTCCGCTGTGTGTGGGTGTGTGTGACATATAACTGTCAAATATGGAGGAGGAAGCCTGTGGCTCTCCTTCTGGATAAAGAGTTTGCAACTTGCACAGGGTGATCTTTGGAATAGAATCGGCCCATGTCAGTAGGTGCTGGGCTCTTCCACATGCCCCTTACTGGTGTGGGTGCTGTAATGCCCTGTGAGTCTTCCACCTTCTGTGAGCTGGCAACCCCCAATCTCCACCACCACTTCTGCCTATAGTCCAGCACCCATTCGTCGGGGACGCACAATACGCCTCACCTGACACAGTTGCCCACAGGTCTTAAAAGGCACAAAGGATGCCAACTCATGGTGAAGATAGAAGGAAAACAAGGATTTACTATGGCCAAGGCCGTACACGGGTGATCAGTCTGATGGTGCATCTACTCACAGGGATGAGGCGGAAGAATAGTCAAACCGTAGCCGAAGGTCAAACCGGATGGTCAGAGGTAATGCAGTATCCGAAGGGGTCAGACGAAGTTCAAGGTCAGGCAGGCAAAAGATTGGTTCGGGCAGCAAGCTGGGATGGTCAATCACACCCTGAGCAACACTAGCTATAACGGGCAATATGGGAATACTGAGGGGAAGGAGTGTGTGATTGGTGCAACTATAATCCTGGATAGGATTGAAGAATTGATCCCAGGGGGTGAATTGCCCTGATCAGTAAGGCTGTTCAGCCCCCGGAGACCCTCAGATGTGGATAATGCCATTACTACTGGACAGAGTGGCGTCTCCTACGAGCCGCTCTGACAAAAAGCAGGGCGCGCCAAGACTATTGCAGGAGAGTGGGGGGGCAGGCACGGCGGCTCACCGCTCTCTCCGGTGATCACGCTCTGCTCCAGGCAGCTGGAGCAGCGCAGGTGCCTTTCACCATGCTGGCATGTGATATGTTTGGACAGGTTGCTTGCCACCCCCCCCCCCCCTTACCTTTTTCCTCTTCAGTCTGGGAGCTCCCAGGGCTTCTTTGGTGGCTGCTCTTCACTGGAGAAGTGATCTGTCAGCACTTGGGCTAATGGGGGACAATGGTTCCCCATCCTTACTCTCTGGCAGTAGAGGAAAATGGTTTGGGATGCAAACAGAGGGCTGGTACTCAGGAGTGTGTTTGAATTCACAGAGGAGTTTATTTTGTGATACTCAGCTAGTTGGCACTGGCCTTTAATCTGGGGAGCACTAGGAAGAAATAAATAAAACTGCAGTGAATATTATTCTCTTTAAGCATTTAAGTGGATGGCTTTTGCCAGATTTCCCAGACGAGAGAATGAAAAAAAAGTCTTAATGTCACTTTGCTTCAATCTTCTTAACTGATCCTCTTTTGATGTGACTGCAACTTTGGCAAAGTGAACTAATCCCGCATTTGTTCAGCATTGAGCCTGGACACATCGTTTATGTAATTTTCTGGTAAATTGTCTGTATTTTCCACATTTTAGTTCACTTTCCATTTGTGTTGACCTTTCGACAAATTGTTGCTGATCATTCGAGTCAAAGTTAGTAAACTAAATAGGAATGTAATTAGCAGGCCTCTGTTACAAGAAGTTCAGGAAATAAGAAAGAAATCATTACAATGCAGCGCCGTGCTGGGCAATTTTGGAAATTCTTCTTTTGAAGACAAGGCATTGCAAAAATAAAAGATGTTTTGAGCCGGGTACATTTGAGATACAAATAATTTTTAGGTACCAACAGGTTTAGGCCTTGTATTCTGTTTTGGAAAGATGACCTTCATTGCAACCAGAGAACAAATACCTCTATTACAACCAGCATTATATTGTACCGGTAGATAAACATTATATTAAAGCAAACTTCTTACTTGGGTTCCATCATGAAAAGGCAGCCCTTTTCATTATGATTAATAACATTAAAGTGGGCCAAAACCTGGGATTTTCACTATACTGGAATTTGGTCCTTACCTTCTGGGGCACCCTTCTTGGGGTGCCCTGCTGTGTGAAACCCATTTGCTGAGCTTACTCACCTCCCCTGTGGTTAGAGCAGCAGCCTGGAATCCTAGCCGGACTTGTGAGTGGAGCGCGGCATCACTCAGCTCTTTGGCTGTGTACTGCACGGCCATACAATTGCGGGGGTGGCGCCGCGCACAGCCGAGAATGGGGGGGGAGAATGGTGCCGAATGCGTATGCACCGTGGGCTCCTGGAAAAGGTCAGATTTGCGGAGCGATTCAGGGGGTTAGCCGATTCACAGAGTGAGGCGTTCCATTTTGGGCTGCCCCAGGGGAAGGGAGTAAGTCTCATAGACTCCAGGGAAGACTGTTTGATCCACTTTAAAATCTATTTTACTACACAGTTATATTAACAGTAAGTCTGCCGACTAGATCCCAATTAACCTGCTCCTCTAATGTGTGTAATGGGAGCTTGCCATTCCTCGTCAAAAAACCCTAAACCTCATAGTTTCTACCATATTAGAGACTGTAAAAAAGCAAAGTGAGTGGCAAAAAAACAACCTGCAGCTGCCTCCACTCCTCCGCCTGCCACCGAGATATGAAATACCATCACACCTCTGTTGTAACCTATCTACCTATCTACATTAGGTCTCCTCCAGCTGATTGCCTCATGAAGGGGATCATGGAGACCCCGCCATACTGTCCAACCATCCATACTCTTCTCTTGGAATGACTGCCTGGGCCCTTGTGTCAGGAACAATTTCCATTAGGTGCACTTATACCTTACTGTGGCTAACATTCTCTCACTCCCCGGCCTACTACATACTAGCAATCCGTGGGTCAGGAATTCTCCTAATGACCCCTTGGCATGGCTGTCTGGATGGGTATTTTCTGAGTCCAGGAATCTCTTCCACCTCTGAACCTTACTCCGACCTACAGTCCCTCTCCAACACTAACTCTCTCCCACCTTACCCCCCTTGGGAACAATAAACAATAAACCATTTCAAAGCACCTGAAAATCTCTGATTGTATGTAAATACCTCATGTATTCTAGGTGAAACAGATTCCTTCTATTATGTTTCTGTGGCTGAGCTGGGAAGGGCATGTTATGGTGCAGCTTTATGAGTCTTGGGCATACTCCGCTGTTGTGACTTTTTTGCGTGGTCTGGGAGGAATAAAAATGAAAAAAAGGCAAACTTTGGAGCCTTTCTACTGGTTCTAGCCCATCCTGCAGGAAATGGATAAAATGCACATAGGCCAGGCATTAGGTCAGCTGCTTGCTGGCTAATTATTGCCATTGAGTTTAGAGTCCCTTTAATTATTATTATTTATTTATAAAGCTCCATCAAAGCACTTAAAATACTGAAACTCATCTCTGCTTAAGGTGGACCAACAGTCAAAAATGAATTAAATCAGACCAACACAACAAACAGTGTTCATATGCATCCCTCCCCAGGGCAATTTAGATTGCTGCACATAGAAAAATGTCAATTATTTCTTAACTCCTGTGATAAATTTTAAAAACACGATGGCCGCTCATGGGCTTGCAGACCACAGGAAGTTGTGCTGGGCTTCCTGTTACTGAGCATTTCAGTTATGTCAGTTGGGAGAGGAAGCTCCTTTCTTTTCCAACTGTGCCAGACTTTGCCTCTTTTTCTCTTGTATACCCAATGTACTAAGCCCCCTTACCACAAAGAAATCCCTTTTTGTACATGAATAGTAGACACTTTGCAACAATAAAGATTCTGAGAAAGAAAGTAGTTCTTCACTAATAAAAAAATTTGCTGCAGAAATATCCAAGAGATTAGGAGATTGGTCTAAACAGGTTCAACCAGAACAAGCATCAGGGCAACTGAGAACCAAGTCATGGGAAGAAGCAAAACACCAATGGGACATTTGGAGATAGATGTCTTGAAGCTGGTGTAGTGTTTTTCTATATAGAAATTAAGGGGGAGAAGAGTGGTGCTATAAAAAAAAAAAAAAAGAAACTAGGTTGGATGTACATGATACTTGGAAGGAGGCAGTGCAATCATGTGCCCTAACATAAAGTCTGGGACCAAGAATTCTGATGGCAGCCACAAGTTCATCCTTTAAACTATCTAAAGTGGATAAGAGTAAAATTATGACTAGGGTGATACCTATTGGCAGATGTGTGCCACTATGTGGGGACCTGCCACAAGATTCATTTATAGAACAAATGCAGAAGTATTTCTGATCTCTCCATAGAATTGTGTGCACACCATATGGTCAATTTGCTGGTAGGAAACATATGCTGGTTACCCAGTTCATGTCCGGACCTGTTGCAAAGTTCAGTTGATCTATGGGCACCTTTAGTGACAACTAATGAAAAGGAAATTAAAGTGACCTTTTTAATGTTTTAGGCATGGCCATTAACACATGCCATGAACTGACCCACTATTATAAATATATTAAAAGCTGAAGAACAAACGTCCTCTGCAGTTCGGAAGGCACTGAGAATTGGCCACATAATTGCCTGTTGACCTTGACTGCTTTATATATTATAAAAAAAAAACCAAAAACAATAAAATTGTAAAAAGCCTTAGGGATATTTCAAATGGTTATTTCTGAAGTTCTATATTTTTCAGACATAATGAGACTAGAATGATTTATGCAGTGGACCAAGAGTGTGAGGATTGTAAAGTATGAAATGAGTTCCAAATGCACTCGGCTGTAACTTCATATGTCTGCTGATACTTTGCATTGATGCCGAATATAGTGTTTCAGAAAGTAGCCACAAATTCCCCATAATGTACCTGATTTATAATGTGTGTGCCCATTGTTCTTCCAAGCCGTAAAGCCTGCTGCCACAACGCTCACCCCCTTTTACCCCGACCTGAAGAATTTCCATTCTCCTGACAACAAAAATTATAGTAACAAACTTTTTCCATCTTATCCAGTAACACGATATAACATGCTTGCAGTAACAGAAAACCAATTGTTTTTTGGGATAAGATGGTCGCTCAATATCGTATACATGGGAAGAAATTGTGGAATTATCTTTAGAATGTTCTAGCTGGTGGGTTGGCTCAAAGTACAGATTCCATTGATCCCAAAAGGGGCAAATGACTGAATATTGTGAAAATGCTCAATTGTAAAAATATGTAAAAACATACGGAATATAGAGGGGAGGAGCTACTTAGACACAAAATTATTCTGTCAAGCTTGTGATCATCTCCTTGGAGAAATAAAATCCAGGGGTGATGGGTTTTAGAGTGTACCATTCCACTTTTACAGGGGTGATTCCAATCCAGTGCTTGTCTCCTGAATCAGCCTTTTGGCAGCAGCAGTCTAACCACTCTAAATATTACTATCTATAGTGAAAGTATTGCATGATGGGTAAAAGCATCTACACACATCAGAAGTATTTCAATAGCAACCAGCTGTTATTCCAACTAAGGCTGGTTAAGAAGAAAGCCTTTTGTGTCTAGATCTCCCCAGGAAAATAAAATGGTACCTTCAAAACCTGTCACCTTGGAATGCTTCAATTATAAGAAAGAAATGGACTTTGGTAGGTTTTTTTTATTATGTGTTATGGTGTCTGTCTTTGTCTATCTAACATATTGGGGTTTTTATTTGTGGACCCCGATAGTGCTCCTTTAGACAGAAGTCCACTTCAATAGTTCTCATCACACAACCAACATGTTGCTTAGACTTTAGTTTATTACTGTTATACATAAAAACGGATCAATCAGATCTTTTAAATGCACTTTATTTGTTTTAATCTTAATCATCAAGAATTTAAAGGGTCACTGCCTTAGAGACGATTCATGTTCGCATGATATTGTGCCACCTTGTATAAGCCCTAAATGACCCAGATGAACGTTCCTTCTTGAATTACAAATTTATGCTTATCCATTGTTATGTTTCAAAAACACATACAAATATAAAATGCAAGCTGCAGACTTAGTAAGTAAAATTGACTATGTAGCTGCATCCCCGCTCATCTGTAGCTGTGTGCGTACCCATGTCAGGCCTTACTGAATAGGCAGCCCAAGCACGCGGCAGCTAGAATCTGAGCAGGGATGCGGCTGGCTCCGCAAGCCTTCATTCAGCCACTCAGGCTGCCTAGGCGCTAGCAGAGCTGAATGTAGCCGAGCAAAACTTAAAGTGCTGATTGGCTGAGCGGGCCAAATGGGGATGCCCCGCCTAAGAGGAAATTTGCAGGTGTTGTTCCTCTTTACCTTGTGTCTGTTGAACCATTGCAGCTATTGGAGTAAAAACACTTTCTAATACATTTTCTTTTGTCTTTTTCTTTTGGTACAGGGTGCAGAATCGAGAATTGTGACTCTTGTTTTAGCAGAGACTTTTGCACGAAGTGCAAAGCCGGTTTTTACTCTCACAAAGGCCGTTGTTTTGAGGAATGTCCGGAGGGTTATGCACCACTGGATGAGACCATGGAGTGTGTAGGTAAGTAAAGGTTTATTTGGTGACTCTTCCATATTTTACAGTTCTTTAACTATGTAATTTTATTTTAAAATGTAGCTCCACAGATATGGTAGCCTTTTGACCCATGTCATCATTCTGCTCTGATTTGGTTTGCTCTGGTAACGATACCCTATTGATACCTTTTTTTTTTCTTTTGCATTTTTCCAGATGGATGTGAGGTGGGCCCATGGAGTGAGTGGGGAACATGCAGTCGGAATAACAGGACATGTGGGTTTAAGTGGGGCCTGGAAACCAGGACACGACAAATAGTGAAGAAGCCAGCAAAAGATACCATTCCTTGTCCAACCATTGCGGAGTCCAGGAGATGTAAAATGCCCCAGAGGCACTGCCCAGGAGGTAAGATTATTCCTAGTTATAAGATATTCTATAGGCCGAACATTATTCTTCTATTTATTTTACATTTTTTTAATTACACATGCTTGGGCTAGACTTACATGGCTTTCTTTGGTGCGGTCTGTTCACCATCATATGTATACTTTCTATGGGTGGCTGCTATCTCACATAGTAAAAGTCTATTTTCCAAACTAGATAAATCTAATTGTGACCATTTTCAGGGTACTCTATTCTCCCATTTAATAAATGAATTTAGAATCTGCAATATTTGCATTTGTTCTTATTTTCGTTTTAAGGGATTACTTGGAACGATCAGACTTTTTGATGATTACTTCTTGTTGGAATTTTTTAGTTTATCAAAACCAGAGGCTGTTGCTATAACTTGAAAATTGGTCTTGAATTTAGAGGCATTCATTATTTTAAAGCTTATTTTTGGATCTGTCTGTTAATATTCCCTTAGCCCACCCAAAAACTAAAGTATTTAAAAAAACACCCTGTTCCTAAATGTTTACTGCTAGAAAATGTTTTTCCCCCTTAGGCTAGTAGGCTTCATGCTATTGGAAAAGCTAGGGGAAAAGGGTGGTTAAACAACTGTTGATGCTGAAGTTGGCCTTTGTCCTCCCCAAAGGCTCCACATCTTGTAAATGATCACAAGCTCTGGTTTCCAGCAATATGGAGTTGTAAGTTTTTCACACTCAGAGCAGCAATTTCTTAAAACCACAGCTAGAATCGTAAATGTTCAATCACTTTTAGGGGCTTTCTCTCCTGTCGTCAGCCCCGTCTTCATCACTAGATGGTTTTTCTGGCCAAACAATAGTGGTTTCCCTTTCCTCATTTCTCTCCTGTTTTATGTCTCGAAGCTCCCGATCTGTCTGTACACATCATGACAAGGTTCTGCTTGGTAACTAGAAATGTACAGTAAAACAGAAACATATTAAGGAGGCTCTACTTTATGTATGCATGTATCTAAGCTTAGCATGAAAATTCTATTGAAAGTCAATATGTCTTTGGTGAAGTCATAGACGATACAGCGGCTATGTTAATGGCAACCAAGGTGAATATTTTACTCTGGAAATGGAATTTGATTAGCTGCTGAATGCGAGCAGTATTTGTGGAGGATGGAGCCTTCTAACATTCAAATGACTGGTAATGACCCTCTTTCCTCAATCTGATCAGGCAAAGTTACTGCCTGTAGACTCTACATGTATACATCTTGGAGCTGGAAACATTCAAGCATTTGTCCTATGCAAAGATTCTAGGTCTTTGTTTCAATGGTATTCTGAGAAAATATATTGCCTTATATCTGCCTTGAAAACACTGTCCTTGAATGTCACTACTAGATCATCGAACGTTAGACGGGTTTGATTTTTTTGATGACCACAATGAGCTCTGAATTACTGTTTTGTCAGAGCAGTACACGATTTAGCATTTAATCTTAAAGTAATTGTTTTACATCACATCCACTACATTTAGAGTCACTTTAATGTTGTTTTTGTGGTCTCTGATCTTCTTTGGCCAATGATATAGAAAGTTTAACACATTAAAATGGCGAGGGGGTGGTCTATGTCAATGAGATCCCTCTGATTTTTGTTACATTATCTTCTTGGAGGTAATAACCTTTCCCCAATGCAACCCTAGACAAAAGTAATTGAACTGTCCCTCACGCTATCCAGTAGCTGAAATTTGACTTTAGCTTTCAATCTTTTTATTTATTATTTTGAAAAAAAAGGGGTACATACAATGAAGGATGTTACGTTTGTGTTACATCCATCTTGATTGTCACAGCTTTCACTTTATAACACTGGTTTGGATAATTATTTAACACATTACGGACAATTGGATGTGGACATTGTATATACATTTTAAACTTGCAAGCTTACCAGAAAGTTTCCAAAATAGGTTGAGGGAGGGAAAAAAAGGGAGAACAAAATAAGAGCTCGGAGAAAGAGAGTAAAGAGGGGAAACACAGACAAGGTAACAGAAGACATACTATAATAATACAATAATGATACTAAATCATAATGCTGGTTCAACTAGGCTGGTGAAGAGGAATTGCTGGTAGGGAAAGAAGTAAAAGTGGGCCACACCCCTAGACTGACCAAGTTAAGATAGTATTTCTGCATCCATATTGGGATGTGTATAGTCAATCCATGGTTGCCAGATTCCCAGGACTTTTCGGTGTGTATCAGAAAGTATACTGAGTTTTTCATTGTAAAGAACCCTTTCATCCTGGTCTTAACTTCCAGATATGAAATGGCTCATTGTTTCCAAGGCTTAGCCATGGCTTGTTTAGCTGCCAATAGGACACAAACTATTAGTTTATTAAGTTATTTTTGCTTGTTTGTGAGTTTTTCAGCGTTTGGATGTAACAAGGCCAATTATGGAACTCCAAATAATGTTTGTTCCAGACCAAACACCCTAGACCAGTGTCTAACCAACATAGGGCTTACACACCACATATGCATGACATTTCCTAGGGTTCCTCAACCTTTGAAGCAGTTATCAGAGTACCCTGCATGGGCTGTTCTGGTTCCAGGTACAACCTTAGTTTATATACACATGTCTCCAGTGAGAGCACATTAATGGATCATCAAGCATTAACTGCTTGATCATTTTTAATGTATGTTGTCTAATGGAAATGAAGATCAGGACTGACCCACAAATTAGTACCTCAGCCAGAAAGAGACTATTGGCTCAGTTTACCAGCTTTGTTGTAACAGAATGTCTGTCTGAAAAGTGCCTAGGATGGCATGAACCCTAAATACAGCCTTGCATATACAGTATGACCATGCCTCAAACATACAGTCTATACTGATGTCTATTTTTCTCTGTTCTATTTACACTTGACAGTCACTGATTCTTAGTCTGTTCCCTTTCTGAGCCCACTTAAGGTGCTCCCCACACCAGCCTCATACAGTATCGTCTCCCACCCTTCTACCTTCTGCTTGTATAGTTCCTTAATCATTGATTGTAACCCCCCCCCCCTCCACCACCCCCCATATTAGTGTTTACATTTCTTTTATATTTTCAGTTTTTCCCAAAGTTGTTGATCATTCTAGGCAGGTCTTATATCCACCACCACCTCCATAAAAACTAGAAAACATAAATACCCTCTTTATTGTAAAGAACAGAGACCATTAACAGATCTCTCATCCCAGCCATTCTTTAGGTTTGGTGGCCACTGCTCTCAATTTATAGAGAGATAATGTCAGAACACTACTAAAACTAAAATATATAGTGGTTGGCTGAGTAGTTAATGGTTTACTTTAGACTCTAGTGTTGTATAAGTTGTCTAAAAAGCTGATTTTATTGCCACTTCTGTCTGGAGATTGGAAATATGTGGCTTGTTGTAGCTTCATCTGTCAACTCTTTCGTTTAGATACGGACGGAAACACTTACTTAGCTACCTCCACCATTTAAACCCATGTCTCCCTTAATTATTCTCACACTTAAAATACCAGAAGAGATTTTGTTTTTATATTTGATAAGATCAAAAGCAAGTACTTTCCGTTCAATACCACGTTCTCAATTCCTCCAACTAGTACCATGCTGCAAGTTTTAGATTTTTGATGGTAATTCACAAGGTTGTGTTTGACACATGTATAATTCACTGAGGACAACGTGCTGGCTGCTCAATAGACATCCCATTAGATTAGGAGATAATGTGCTTGCCAGCGACAGGTACCGCTGAGAAGCCCAGAACAGTTCATACAGGAAGGTCAATGCTGGGATAGGTGCTTGGCAGAGGCAGCCTTGCAGAATTCTTTTATAACATAACAAGGGGATGCTTCTGATGGCACTCCTCCATCTCTGCTTCCACTTTTTTTGCTTAAATGGCCAGTTTAATTAAAAAAAAAAATAATTTGGTGAGCAAATGCATTGCATGCATTAAATATTTCTTATGGCAGCTTCAATGATGTGATGACATATTGTAAAATCATAGAATGCTACAGTACATAGACTGAAACAAACAAGGGAGGACTAGTGGGATACCCCTAGTTTTAATAGTGCTAAAGGAGAGTTACCCAAAAGCACATGTTCTCAACATGCAGCCAGGGGTGCACATATGGCCTTAAGAGCCATCTGATGTGGCCCTGGACCAGCTGTAGGGAGAGTGGGAGGGGCAAATAAACTGCAATGCAAAGATAAATAGGGGTACATTAAGTACGGCAACCTTTTTGTTGTAGAAAACCTTTATATACTGTTCCAAAGGAAAAAATTCTAAACCTATTCATTGTGGCCCATGGCAAGGTTCCAAAAAAAATTGTGGCCCACACACATCAAATTTTTTAGCACCCCTGCTCTAAAGGAAAGTACACCTCTATAGTCAAGAGCACCTGCATCGGGTAATAGGGATAACCTACTTACCTAACCTAAATGGTTAACTACACATGCTTTTGCCTGGACTCCTTTATTAGGATTATCCATTCAAAAATATAAAATGGTGCTACTCTCCTTTTGTTAAGATCCACTGTCCAAACCATCTGCTGTACAACTTGAGAGATTGACCGTTCAAGATGGCGGCCATCGACGTGTCTGGGTTATGCCCCGCAGCACTCTCACTCTATTCTTTGCATTAGAGGGGCGGTGCCAAGGCAGAGACATGTGTACATGCACCTCCATTGCAATGAATGGAGTGGGATAGCTGCAGGACGTAAACCAGACATGTCCATGGCATCTTTGTTGGGCAGGAGAGAATCGCCGAGGCACTCAATCTCCGATCTCGGGAAGCTGTACAATAGCGAGTCCAGGTGGTTGAGCTGCACTCGACAAAATGTGAGTAACGCTGTTATTTTATTTTTGGTCGCAGGACACCTATGTACCACACAGGACAACTTGGAGCCTAGAAGTTTCCCACACTTGGTGCTTCATGGCTATGCAGAATTTTGCCCCTTTAAATTCACACATCTGCAAAGTCAGACCATATACCTGTCACAGTAAACTTAAATGGAGTCCGGTCCCGACAGCGTGCGCCAGCTCGGGTGGCACCGACCGCTTCCACCTCCTCTCCCCACCGCGATCCCTACTCCGCTGCTCATGCTCGCGCAGGTGCGTGAACCATGCAGTGTGCTCGAGTGTCTGAGAATGTGTTTTAGTTAATAAAGTATTCAACAGCTCACCCTCAAAGTAATGTCTATGGAACCCGGGAGGAGCAAGGAAAAGGCTGCTTCTGTGTCTTGGTGTGAATAACACGGAAGAATCAGCAGCATCAGATACCAACTTAACTTAATGATTACTAAAGTTCATTAAATGCATGTTTCCAATGCAGAGCGAAAGGTATACATGAAGCTTTTTGCTCTGCATAGTAAACATGCTTTTAATGAACTTTAGTAAACATTATGTTTTATTGTTTTTCTTCACCCTGGATTGGTAGCTGGTGCTTTTCCTTCTTCCGTGTATTTTAGTTACCAAACTATTTTTATTTCTAGCTATAACGTTGCAAGGAGCAAGTCTAATAACTTAGCACAGCTTTCCATTATACTGAGTCCCTTTAGAGGGGGGGGTATTACCCTTCAGGTATGTTGACCCCCCATGGCACTGCTAAATTAGGGGTCCTCCTAGGACAATCCTGCCCATTACACATATAGCGATAAACTGGGGACTAGAACAACAAGCGAAGACCAGAATGTATCAGCTGTTTGGAAGGTAGGGTAAATATGTTTTGATTTTACTCTTGACCTACAGATGTCATTTAAAACCTTATCTGGACTAACACCTCTCAAATCATGTCTGTCCTGCACAATCCTCCTCTGGCAGCTGTTTCATTATTCTGGCTGACAACTACTGTTCTTCCTGGGGTCCGTTTCTTCAGACTCTCCATTATTCTCCTTAGAGGAGCCCATCAAACTAATTTCCAGCCAGAGAAATACAGCTCTCGCTGTCAGGGGAGGGGGGACGGGGTAGTGGGAAGGTTGGACACAGTGCAACTGGTATGTTTTTTTTGCATAAAATATTTTTACACTTTCAAGTTGCCTTTCTCATACATTCCTCTTCATTTCACTGCCTTTGAGATTCTCCTGACCGCTTTATGACTGCCAACAAAAGAATTGAACCAATGTGCCAGGGGTGGTTGCTGTACTTTGCTTCTGCATGTGTAGAAATGTAAAACTACCTAGGAGTAGATTCTTCCAAACATATATTTTTAATAAACACCCAAATATGTACTAATCAAATTGAACTCTTTCCTTGGAACACTAGATTCAATCCAGACCTCCCTAATGCCGTCACAGTGAGTTTTCCTTGCAGTCACTCTGCTTACAAATTGTGCTAATCCCCCTTACCCTTACTTGTTGCATATTTCTCATACAAGCGCTGTGTCCTCATCAGATATTCGTAATAAATTGCATTATAGCTGCATTTAATAATGCAAAATGATGAAACCTGATGACAAGTTGCACATTAAGGAAAAGCTGTCATCATAACATAAGCTATGTTTTATGAGCACATATATCATTTAAATCAAGTTGGAGAAAATTGAGGGCTTTACATTAAAATGGGTTATTTTGCTTTATGCCTGTTATATTGCATATGTTTTATAGTGTACATAAATAACAGTAAAATATGAAGTGTGCACCTTTTGGTATGGAAATATGAAAGGAATGTAGAGAACGCTTGATTTAATCCCACGAGAAAAGCGTTAACTGTAAGATCATGGGAGAGGGAGTTGGCACATGACTTGCGTTAATGGATTGTCTAAAATGATTGGGTTTGCAGCGTTCACATGTAGATATTCTTGTAGAGAAGACAATGGTGGAGCAATATTACATTATATGTTACATATCCAAATGTACGTGGTCATTTCCAATTAAAGAGCTTGGTTATTTAATGAAAAATGAGGGCTTTAAAATCGAACAAAAAACCTTGCAACCACCCAAAGTCAGATACTGGCTCATTCTGAAGGATGGAGTGACTTTTTAGTGGTGTGCTGTCTTTCCTAACTTCCTAACAAACTTGAAATATTTGTTTTTCTAGACCTACCTCAGTGAACTCTTTTTGTCGCTATTGTTTTTTGTCAAAGCTGAAAGAAGTAAAGGTGGTAGTGATACCACTATAGAAATGGTATGCCGTACAAAAGGTCAGATTTTATGCTGAAAGATGTTATGGGTCAAATGTGTTGTGTTTAGTTTCAGTACTCACTATGGGGGGTCAAAGGTAGATTGGAAATAAGAAGGGCCAGGATAATTCCTGGTGGACCGCACTGCTTCGAAGACAGTTGTTTCCACATTTAATGATCTTTGTGTCTACCCCCAGTCTACTTTGAACCTGGCCCTACTGTATATGCCACTACAACAAGTACTGGCCTCATAAGTGGCCCACAGCATCCCCGCTGACCACCCAATGTTCTTCCCAGATAGACAACTAGAACGCATCTCTGCACTTTGCTTTTGACCACTGGAGCAGTGGAAGTGTGCTCACCAAATGACAATCGATTATGTCTTCGTAGATATCAAGTGAATACTACCTGCTTTTATGCGCCATGCCAAATATTACAATATACAAACACTTGCCATTTAACCCCTTTTTTAAGTGAAGAGCATCATGGCGGGGGGGGGGGGGTCAGCGGGGATGCTGTGGGCCACTTATCTGGGGCCAGCACTGGTTGGAGTGGCATATACAGTGCTGGCCCCAGGTATGTGTGGGCCCTTTGGCAATAAAACTTTAATGTACCTCTTTACAATCAACTCACACCCTCACTGGTTGATCTAGCTGTGTTTCTGACTCTACAGCAAAGCAGAGCAATACATTATGGAGAAGGACTGTCATGGAAGCCCAAACTTGGTAATGGGACTAAATGATGCTTAGTGTCTAAATAAAGGTAGCTTGGAGTTACCAGTGGAGGGGAAGAGCTGCAGCTCAGGCTCAGCACACTGGGTACTAGAAAGGAAAGCCTTGAAGAGCTCGGTGGGCCCTGCACAAGTTTGACAGGTTCTGATACTGGCCATGAGCTTATGCACATTGCTTTTGACCACTGGAGCAGTGGAAGTGTGCTCACCAAATGACAATCGATTATGTCTTCGTACATATCAAGTGAATACTACCTGCTTTTATGCGCCATGCCAAATATTACAATATACAAACACTTGGCATTTAACCCCTTTTTTAAGTGAAGAGAAAACATGCTGTATGATACTTCAGATGATAGTTCAATACCAGTTAGAAAGTTATTGAATGAGCTTCAAAGGGCACAAACCTGAATCCCATTGGTCCTCTTTAGGTTTATTTGAAATGGCAACCAGGAATGAGGTGCAGTGCAGAATCTCACAAATTGAGCCACGTCTTGTAAAGAACCCTGCATTGAATTTTTGATTGCGTTCTCTCTCTATGTTTAAAGCATTTCTTAATCCTAATTAAAGTAAAGGCTTCCCTTCGACTTTCTAGATACCACCAATACTTTCCTGTGGGCCTGGCAAATCTAGCCATATAATGTGTAGTTTCATTTTAAGGTTTGTTCCCACATGTGTTGAATTCCTCACCAGGCATGTTGGGAGCAAACCATTGTTGCCTTTCTGGCCACTGTTAGGCCACAGCAACTATTCTCTACCTGGAAGTAGTCATGGCCAAAACTTTCAAGACTGACATGCACTCATTCCTCCAGGTCATGGTATATCTGTAGGAATAAATCAAGTGGACTCGCTGTGTTATTTTCTTGAAGACATTTTGCTAGTCATCTGACTGGCTTTCTGAATTCATTCTTTGAATACCACTCTGATGACTAGTGACACATCTCCACAGCAAGTCCAGTTGCCTTGATTAATTCCTACAGATATGACATATACATTAGTTCTCAAACATTTTGCTGCTTCAGTTTTCATATGGACATTCTGCATTACCTCTAGATTATTATGAACTGTGATTACATGAATTGCAATACATTTAAAAATCATACCTTGTGATTAAAATTAATAACAAAACCCTGTTTCCATTGAATCTCCACCCTGCCACAAAATGACCTGCTAACCTCATTTTAACAGTCCTCTGGTTAGCTCAGGAGTAAGTGTTACAGACAGGCTAAGAATTAAAACGAATCATTGTTTGCTTACCTGCCATGCAACGGATTCATCCTGGTGTGCTGCTGAATTAAGTTGTTGAAGCTAATAATCAGCCCCTTTCTGTAACCAATTCTGTAACCAATAATTGATTCATGGCCACCGCTTTTTCACTCTTAGAGGTGGGCATATCTCTATTCCTCTTGCATCATCCTAAGTGGAACATGCCATGATCTGTGCCTGCAGGGGGCTTATTTATTTGGCTGTCTTTTCTGTGCTACGTTACGTTACGGCACATGGAACTTCACTGCTGCTTTCCACAACGTTCATGGGCTTTACAGGCAAGAACATTGCTTCTTCTAAGAGTACCCCTAAATGAACCATTTATAATCCTCAATCATAGAATTCTCTTCAGGAAACACCTGGAAGGTGGAAGGTTTGGGAGGGCCACCAAACTATAACTAATTATAAGAGCCCCCCTAAAAATGCTGAGCTGACTTTATAGCTTCTGGAAGATCCTCCTTCATTTGCAGATTTGAAACCTCCATCCCTTCAGATGCACCCTACTCTCCTCTCTCTCCAATCCATCCTCTCAGAAATCTGAAATAGAGCCTCTGTTCGCAATAGATGACATTACCTCACTTTTCAAAAGTTTTAACCCAAGGTAGGCATCAGGTCCTGATGGTATTTCCACAAAATGTCTGTCATCCTGTGATGACCAAGGTCCTTGCGGATACCTTTCTGTGTTGTGCTGTGCTGTGTTGCCTGGTTGCTTTAAAAGGAAAGTCCTGGAAAAATAATTATTCAGAGAAAAGGTTTTGGGCAACCGTGAACAAAACTTGTCCAGAGCCAGGAATCTCCCCTTATCTCAGTCTCACTGAGAACCTCAAACTTTAAAGGAAAACTCAGTTTCTGTTTTTGGTGTTCTGCCTGGTTTTACTGTAAAATAAACGTTGGTTAGGATTGTGTCCTCTTACCTGTGATTTACATATCAGCATACAGTTTCCAGGTTTCTTATATTCCTGTGGCTCGGAGTGGGACTGGCCTTGAATAAAGACCTTAGTATAGCTTCTGTCTACCAAACCCAAAATCCTGCCACTGACCAGCGTGAGCTCTCCTCCCCCCACATAGCAGAACATGGAAAAATCAGGCAGAAGGAATGAAAGATGTCCCTCTCCAGATGATAACACTGCCAGCAACCCTTTAGCTACTCGAACACAATTTTGTGATCCCCTCATCTGAACAGGCTGAGTTAGAGCAGGAAGGGTTAAATCTCTGAGCTCAGGAACGTGGAGCATCATCTCTACCTAAGTCAGTCATATGATTAACAAGCCAGAGTCAGAATGTCTCAGTTCTGTACACCAAACACACCATTTTGTGATGGTTTCAAATGTAAACTCATTGTTGCTAGAGGAAAGAAGTAGAAGAACTGAAAGAAGCAGAAAAACTGAACAGATGAACTCGGCCCCAGAGGACAGCATTTTGGCACACAATAGTGGACACTTTTAAAAAATGGCATTGAAAGTGGAATTACCCTAAGTGGGTGGACAAAATAAATACAGAAAGGCTGATAAATTACAAGCATTGATTAGGCAAGAACAGATTATTATCAATCAGGCTTTGGTCCAGAAGCTAATTTCTAGCATGCAAAATGAGGCCCAAGGCTTTTAACATTTTTGAGTATTGGCATATATCTGATGTATTTTTCATTAAAAGTTTAAAAAATGCTAAAATGCTGTTATTGTACTTGAATATACTATATAAACATCTGATTAAAAGACCTAAAAACACTGAAGCAGGAAACGTGAAAACTCATATTAATCTTTTGCAATTAACAAAACGTTCAAAGATAATTTGGGGCCAGAAGCCATTTCTCTGCAGACAAATAAATAAAAGGATACAAGGTAGGAGAAGATTATACACATATTCTGATGTACACTTGAGAGCTCTCGAGGGCCAATGCTGAGAACGCATCGGCACTGTGTTGTTGAAATTGTCTTATTTGAAGAATTTGGCAAAGGTCCGCAGACCTGCAGGGGGCCTACACATTTATACTGGGTATAAAATATCGTGTTACACCCGTAAAGAAGAACAGATGTGCTATTCTTAGAAATATCTATAGCAAAACGTAAGGTCACTGCTGGGTTAGAAAAAGAGAAAATGATCCTTGAAAAAGTACCGCACAATAGAGATGTTAGTCTATGTCTGGTTTAAGGTGACACAATTCATAAGAGAGCGGCTCCGTTCACATTCGCATTGTTTTTCCTTTTGATGGTTTACAGAACAACTTTGTTTTAGGTCTATGTATTTGACTTATAAATGTAACTGCTTTGGCTGCTCAAGTTTAGAGGACGACAACCAAGAAAATTAGCTGATTTTCTCAGTTGGGCACCTGTATAATGTGTTGCCTTTGCCCCAGCATTGACATCAATAGTATGCTGATATAGAGAAGAGGCTTTACAGGTTTTAACTTATTTTCTTGTTCAGTTTCTTGAATATTAACAACCATCCCAACTTTAGATTGGGATTAATTAACATTCAAATTCCAAATCAGCATGCTAAATAGCAAGGGGAAAACTATACCCTACATGAAAAAAATACACCCAAGCTTGCTGTTCTTCTTTTTTTCCAGTAAAGAAAAAACACATTGGACAGGTTTTGGAATGTACCATTCCACTTTGACAGGGGAGTACTGCATACCTCTAACTGCCCGTCCTGGCTAACCTTTTGCAAAAGATAAAATAAACTATTATCTTCCACATCATTGCATGTTGGTGTAGGATCTCTGAAAGACTTTACACAGGGGATTAGTTCAAATGGTTTGTCTCACTGGAACAGTCACAAATGGAAACAATTATCAGCTTCTTTCACCATAAACCTATTTCTAAAGCAGACCTCTCCAATAACAGTCAATCTCTCTGGCCATACAGGTCTACTCACCTGTTACAACCAAGAACAAGGCCTCCTGGTCTGTCATGTCCCACGACGTGTGTTTTATTTTACCTGGGGTAATTGCTTGAAATAGTGTTTATTTACATAGGTTGAGCAGTGTGCCTTTAAGTTTATTCCTTCCTGGCTCTCTTAATCCTGCTGTGATGCAAGTGGCTCCTCCCTTCTTTCTCTCTCCCTCAGCCATTGCTAGTTTTGCATCCAAGCAGTGCACACCTGCTGCTTCCTCCTGCAGTCTGCAGTCTTTTTACCTGCTGCTGGGGTGAGTTTGTTTGGGCAACCTGGGGGGTTTCACACAGCCGATCACGGGTGATAGTAAAAATCCTGGGTTTTGGTCTCCTTTTAATACATTCAGTCATTGGAGGCTCATCGCAGGGGGTAGGGAACAGGGTTGTTGAGCCACCAATGATAATTGATATACAGGTATTTTATTTGATCAGGCAGAGGGGGTGCCTTTTTTTAAATTTGCCACAGACAGCAAGGTTTGTCCCTGGCTGGAGGGCAGTGTAGGAAGTGGGCATCGAGTGTTTACCATGGTGTAGGTCTGCTTTGAATATAAGGAGATATTTAAAAAAAAAATGTAGGATGGAGGCTCTACTGATTGAGGATATTTGGAAAAAAAATAATTTTTAACCCACAGGCTGGACTGGATATCCAGTGATTGCTCAGCCAGGTTGCCGAGTGTGTAGCCAGCACAACTGTGTATGACTGACCTCCAAATAACAGATTTAGGCCTTGATTCTATAAGAGTTGCAAAAAATTCTCATGGTTGTAAAAAATTTATGAGAAAAAAGTGTGAGAATATTATTGTTACTGAATCACCAGATAAAAGACAATGAAAGTCAATGGCAGCTTTTACTACAGTGTAGTAAGGAATAAACAGTTCTCTACTTTTCTTTAAAAAAGTGCCATTGGCTTTCATTGATTTCCTGTCTGGTGATTCCTCAACAGTGACATTGTCGGGGTTTTTCTCATAAATTGAATTTTTTTACTACCATGAGAATATTGAGCCCTAATCAGCAATATGGTTTCTATATGTAACTTCTTGGATACAATATATTGACTCTTGACGTTCGTTTTGCAAATGTAAGAGGATAAATGCTTTTCCCTAAGAAGAAAGATCTATAAATGACTCCCTCCCTGTTTTTTTTTAACAATTGAAAGTTGGATAAATGACCCCTATTGTTAATGTAGCTGTTTGTTGTTGCTAACTTGCTTTGACTGGCTGGTTCAAAAAGGTTAATTTGTCAACATTATGTCCCTTCGGTGTAGCATTGCAGATGTTGTTTCTGACGTGATCCTTTGACAGGCTTCTGAGCTGCTGGAAACACAAGACTGGTGGTTTGCAGGACTCCCAGGAGGCAGGTCTCTGTTGGATGTCATCTAGACAAGAACATATCCTGTAGCAAGTCTGCCCAAGCTGAAATGTAATGTGACCAATGGCTGATCCTGTGTCAAAGAAAAGCAGAGCTTGGCTGGAGAAGTTCAGGAAAAGGTCGTAACCTTGCAGGGTTTTTTGTGTTTCTACAGCCTAGACATGTGGCAACATGAATTTGGGGTCTTTAGCATCTTAATTGGAGATGAACTGGCTTTTTAAAATGCTGCTTACTGTAGATCTAACTCCATGATCCTATTGATTTTACCCATTTGTATAGCAATGGCCAATTTCTTTAATAGAGAAGATTACACATGTGTCATTGTCCCTCAAAGAGTATTAATAATAATAATAATATAATAATCACACCATCATCTTCCGTCGCGCTTTATAAGGTGTGATTACAGACAAGGTAAAATATATAGTAAAGGGAACAATACAAGCTAGATGCGATGGGGTTTAAACCAAGTGTTGTGAGCAGAGGAGACAATAAGAAGGAGAGCCCTGACCTTGCGAGCTTACAGTCTGAAGGATGAGGTTGGAGACAAAAGGTAGGGAACACAAGTGGTAGAGCTTGAGTTGGGCTGCATGTGCCATTTGAAGATTATAGGAGTTAATTAAGTCAGGTTATATACTTGTCTGAAGAAGTGAGTTTTTAAGGCACTTTTAAAGGCTTGGATTGATGGAGAGTGACGAATTGAGCGGGGGAGTCCATTCCAGAGAAGTGGGGAGGCACGGGAGAAGCCTTGAAGGCAGGAGTGCGAGGAGGTAGCCAAGGAGGAAGACAGGAGAATGTCTGAGGCAGAGCGGAGGTTGCGTCTGCGTTGGTTACGATGTATCAGAGATGAAATGTAGAGAGGGGCCTGACTGGAGAGAGCTTTGTAGGTTAGTGTATAGAATATAAAGTGTTAGTGTAAGAGTATAAAATGTTCCTACTATACATTCGTACAATGGTTAACTTGGCCGACGACCCAACAAACTTAGACAGCATGGGAAGACCCAAGCGTTCTACATAAAAGTCTCTCAGCTATTTTATTTTCTAGGCCAGCATCTGAAGAGCCCAAGTCACCTAAAGAGGACCCCAAATTTGTCCTCGTTACCTCCCCCTACTCAATTTGGGATGCCCTGCAGTGTGAAAGCCCCTGGTTTTGCCAGTTATTGTCCTCGATCCCATGGTACATGCACAGGACTCTCTGCTTAGCTACAGCATCCTGCAGCTTCCCCGCTCATCTCCCCCAACACTCGGTGTGCCCCCACCTGCAGACATTCAAGTCTGGGAGGCCCATTTTAGACTCGTTTTGGGCCACTTCAAAAGATCAATGTGAATCTACATTTTAGTTTTCTGCTTTTTAACATTCCCCCTATTATTATAACATCATTATAAGAAGCTAGAGCTCCTCGTAATAAATATGCAACAGAACAGTCCCCAAATAAGCAATTTTGAAGCCTGAAAAGGAGATGTTTTACCTATTTTAACAATAGACTTCTTTTCTTCATTGATAAACTCACTGAAATTGAAACTTACTGATACTTTTGTAAACGTAGGTGTTGAATTTGTATTAGTGAAGAGTAGATGCCCTAAAAGTGGACGGAAACCCATTTTTGGGTCCACTGCTTATCTTTTCCCCATCCGCTGTTGGCTCAGCGGTGGCTCGGTTTTCAAATAAGCCACAACTCAAATGTGCCACTGTGACAAGGAGCAAGCTGGCTGGCCACATCCCCGGCAGAGACAACTAAGAAAGGCTGAGCGCGGGAGCGCCCACAGCCGCAGAGGAGCTGGGGTTACGTCTGCCAGGATCAGATAAGATTACCGGTGCCCCAGGTGGTTTCACACAGGGGGGCATCCAGTGTAGGATGCCCCGGGGGCAGGCTAGAGGCCGGGCCTGGAATCTTTCACCTGATTGGCTGCTGGTCGCACAGGCACTAAGGGATCACCAACGAAAAAACCTGGGATTTTGACTATCCTGTGTTTTGTTCCGTGTCCTGGGGGCATACAGAATTGGAATGCTCCGCTGCGTGAAACCCCACAGGTCACCCAGTACAACTCATGGAGAGCACCCGCATCCCCAGCGGTGCGCGCACTCCCGCCCCAGTCTATCTGAACGGCTGGTGTGGGAGCATGCGCACAGCTGAGGATTCTACAGCAGGCCACCCTGTGTTTTTGTTCTGCTTTAAAGTAGACCTCCAGCATTATATACAGATGTTTTAAAAGTGTTAAAGAGGGATTATTCCTGCACTGTAAAAAAATACATTGGATGTAAATAGATGAGGTCCCCTTTAACAGCATAAAGGTCATGCAGCGTTCTGTTATAGGTGACCTTTACTTTTATATAATATAATATATATATATATATATATATATATATATATATATATATATATATATATATATATATATAATTAGAGTTGGCAACTATATATATGATCATTAATCGCTGCTACCAAACATGATCAAATGAATGAATAAATTGAAATAAAAAAAAAGATAAATTAAAAGAAACCTAAATAGCACATAGCATAATATAATATGTATTTGCGCTGATTATTCCAATGTAAATGGCATTGTCAGGGTCAACCAGTGGAACGTAATTAATATAAAGTCACCAGGCGATGCATGTAAATAATGTAATCGAAAAAATCATCTTAAAGCGCATCACCCTGGGGCCACATATGTGTTGAGGTGATGAATATGATTCTTTGTTCCATTGTCAGATCACCTTGAATAAAAAACGCATTGTCTTGCACAGACCTTAAATGCCTTTGACCTGCTGTAGGGGGATTTTAAATGGACCGTGCATTCAGGGAACCCAGGGCCGCACATGGTGTTCATGCAGCCCCATTCACCGTGATTGCACCAAACTCTTGAATGGGGTATGATAAAAAAAATGTCACACCCCTGGAGGTCCCCTCAGTGTGCTCCTCCCCGACCCCTAATATAAAAATGCACCGTATGAGCACCTAGCACTGACCCCCTTAGTATGCACAGATCCCCCTTTAGTGACCCCAAATGAATATGCAGGGGCAGACTTATCATTTCTGGGGCTCCATTCAAATTTGTGTCTAGGGGCCCTAATCGAAGACAAATTTTGTATAGCGAAATGCAGTATTAACACACCTTAACAGTGATATAGCCATGACCTGCTCATGCCCTGTGGGAGTGCAAGCGAATCCAGAGAGTTTTACAGGGACATCCTGGCATTGTCCATCCATGGCATAGGGAATAGTCTGGGAATTGCCCATATTACTGTCCCATTTCTACTCCCAAACTAGGATGCCCCACTGTGTGAAACCCCATTAAATTGCACCTAACCTCGTTCCAATGACAAATGCACAGGTCACGGCCTCGATATACCTTTAGCTAGATGCATACCCGACCCAGCCATTTGTGATTGACCTGCCAGGGCACACCCCCAGGTAGAGGTGAGCGGAGATGCAACCAGTGGCCCGCTCTGCACCATTCAGCTGGCTAGCTGCTGTGATGTCATGGCATCATAACTGAATGGAGCTGAGCGAACTGATTAAACAGCACCCCTCACTTGATGCAGCCCATCCGCTGAGTGTTGCTATTTATTTTTTTAAAAACAAAAGTTGCCACTGATCTGACCCTGCCTCTGGGGGCCCCATGCATGTGCAAGTTATATTTCGTTAAGCACACAAATGTAAAAATTTAGTGTGTGTGTCAAACCCCCAACACCCAAAACATAGCCCCCCCCCCCCCCCAAATGAGCAAATCCCAGCTCGGCCTCCCAAATTATAATGTGATGCATTCTTACCCAAATAAAAATACACGGAATCTCCCAGCCCCCAAGATTAATATGCAGACTGCACATGGATCTCCCTATTGGCCTTAAGATGTGAAAGGCAGTGTGCAGGCATATCCCCCAGTCCCCAAAAATAGGCTGACCCCCCCTCCCCGAGCCACAGACAGATCCTTAGCAGTGCAGTGGAATAGGGCACAAGGGGTTAAATGCAGACGTGCAGGGGGTGCAAGATGTTCAGTGCCAGAGTATATGTGGGGGTGTAAGGGACTAAAGAGGAACAACACCCAAGATTTTCAGACTCCTGGATGTTATAGCTCTCCAGTGGGGCATACTGATTTAAGAGGCCCCTCGGATTGCCAGTTAATACCCACCTTCCAATAATCACCATGTGTGGGTTACTGGCCAGTTGATGCTTCATTCATAGCTTCCTTAGCCAACCTGACGTCAGATCGTTTAGGAAGTTGAATGGATCGCATACTGCTGGCCACTCCCCCACGTACCCACACCAGCCATTCAGAAATGCCTGGGGCAGGTATGCGCTTCAGCTAGAGGTATAGAGGGGATGCGGCCACAGCCCAAACACGCACTGTGGGATTGCTGCCTGCGTGAGTTTAACCAACTATCCCAACCGTCGTCCTTCTTTAAATGCAGATTGTGAAACCATGCGTGTGGGGGGGGGGGGGGGGGGGCACAAGGGGTTAAATATAAAGTCACCCCGAAGCAATCTGTATATTCTGTATACAGACCGAGGAAACCCCTGGAACATTACATACAGTAGCTAAAAAAAAGGGGGAGTGTCCAAGATTCAGAAATATGGCCGATGGTTTATCTACGAACGATGTAAAGCCAAGATCTGCAAAAGTATTATATTTCTGTATTTCTAGAAATGGGTAAAATGGAAAGTAAAGCAAAAAATAGGGTGGGGGGTGCTATAAAACATGTGTATACGGCATTGTAGTATTGTAGAAGTTACTGCATATAAGCATTGCACATCGGCGGTATATATATATATATATATATATATATATATATTATATATAACTGAAACTATGGTAAATAGTATTTTTGCAGATTAGGCCTCAATTAAACAGGTTAGTATTTTTTACTCGCTGTTTGTTTTTTGCCTCTTTTTTCCATCTCTGTTCAGTGATCTGTCGTAGCCCCTCACCCAGCTTACAGGGGTTTGCTGGCAGATCAGATGAGTCTTTGAAGACAGGTGGTCTCTGTCCTCACATTGCAAACACTTTTAAGTGGAGCACTAATGATTTGTTACCTCTCCAAAATGTCTCCGCAAAGCTTTTACAAGAAGTGTGCTTGAAGGGGGCTGATCAGCAAGCTCTGCACTCATTTTCTAAGAAGATATTTATATTTTTAATTGGCTTTTTTCTTTTTGTTTAAAAAATGCCAAACTTAATTTTATGGACCCCCCCCCCACTCATACCACCTCTACTCATAATCCCCCCCTACTTATAGCCCCTCTACTCATAATCCCACCCTACTTATAGCCCCTCTACTTATAATCCCACCCTACTTATGGCCCCTCTACTCATAATCCCCCCCTACTCATACCCCCAACTTATAGCCCCTTTACTCATACTCCCCCCCCTACTTATAGCCCCTCTACTCATATTCCCACCCTACTTATAGCCCCTCTACTCATACCCCCCAACATATAGCCCCTTTACTCATAATACCCCCCTACTTATAGCCCCTCTACTAATAATCCCACCCTACTTATAGCCCCTCTACTCATACCCCCCAACTTATAGCCTCTTTACTCATACTCCCCCCTACTTATAGCCCCTCTACTCATAATCCCACCCTACTTATAGCCCCTCTACTCATAATTCCACCCTACTTATAGCCCCTCTACTCAAACCCCCCTACTTATAGCCCCTTTACTCATACTCCCCCCCCCCCCACCTATAGCCCCTCTATGCATAACCCCCCTACTTATATCCCCTTTACGCATAATTCCCCCTACTTATAGCACATCTACTTATACTTCCCCTATTTATAGCCCCTCCCCTCATATTCCTCCTTACTTATAGCCTCTCTACTCATACTCCCTGCTTATAGCTCTTTACTTTTACTCCCCCTAATTATATCCCCTCTTCTCATACCCCCCCCCCCTAATTATATCCCCTCTTCTCTTACCCCCCCCAAATGATTGCCCCTCCACTCTCCCCTCCCCCTGCTTGTAGCCCTTCTACTCATAATCCCCCCCTACGTATCGCCCCTATACTCATACTCCCCCACCCCCCTCCTACTTTTATCCCACCTACTCATACACCCCCCCCCCCCTACTTATAGCTCCTTTACTCAGGTGGTGTTCCTCGTTAAAATGGAAGCCCAAGAAGGAGCTGCTATTTTCTGGAATTCCATTGCTCATGGAATCTGATGCAAATCCTCACCAGCTCTGCGCAGAAGTTTGTCTCACATTTCCCCCTCTCTGCCTGCGACCACTGTTAGGCCAGTGGTGATCATGTACATAGAGCAGGAAGCACAGAGTGCATTCCGCTACTGCGATGAAGCAAGGGATTGGTAAGTGTTTTAGCCTGTTCTTGGGTCTATCAGTGTTAGACTATGAGAAGTAAAGGGGACCCTACAGTTTTTCTTGATCTATAGTTAAACCGGACCTTCAACATCATTTAATGAAAAGCCCAAACCTTTAAAAAACTATTCCCCAGCATCTAAAATTAATACATTTTAGTCACTTTTTTAATTCTTTTCCCCACTGGGCTTCAACTCTGTTCAGGACTCTAGGATACGGGCGCCGCCATCTTGCCTCAGAAACATCACATACTGAGGAGAGGGGGGCAAAAGTGCAGGGGGGCAGGTAATAGCACAGACAGAGCAGAGCTGGGGTCAGGAAAAGGACAGCAAGAATGCAGAGCTGCACAGTCAGAAGACACTTCCTGTTTGCAGACTGCCTGAGACTCCAAGGGCCACCATCCTGGATGTTAAAAGGCTCAGAAAATGCAGTAGATACAGGTAGAATGATTTTTAATGTGGGGAATCTGTATGTACAGGGTGTGAGAAACATATAAGATAGGCTCTTATTTAGGATGAAGGTCTGGTTGAATTACTACACTAGACTCTGCCCAGTGGCCTCCTTTAATCCCAGTCCAGGCAAAGACTATCTCCCCCCTCCTGGGAGCAGTAAATAATGAGACATCTAAAATGCTTTTGTATGTAAATACCTTTATAGTCTAGGTGAAACTAATTTCTTTGCTTCAATTTCTGTCTGAGGAAGGATATGTCATGGTGCAGCTTTATTAGCCTTGAGTATGCTCTGCTGTGGTCAGAGACAGGCTCGCTCACACTGAGAGCACCAAGGGATAGAGTAGTTGTTTGACCACTTTTGGTGTGTCCCTGGAAAAATATAATTGAAAAATGGCACACTTTGGAGCCCTGCTACTGCTTTTACCCCACACAGCAGGTAATGGAGGAGAAGCACTTAGGACAGGCAACATGTCAGATGCTTGCTGGCTAACTTTTGCTTTTGGGTTTATAGTCCCTTTAAATAAGACGCATTACTGTGATGTCCTACAATTGTCACCATTAGTAAATCTTGACTTTCTGTACTGGCAAAACAGGTAACAAGTCCTCTTTAATCAGGGTGGTTTCAAGCACATTCTTTTCTTGCCACAAACCTTGTTGGATTGCAGCATATATTATATGTGGCATTTTTTGTCTTTGCAGCGCCAAGATTTACACTCTTGGCTAAAAAAAAACAAAAGTCAAAAGTAGAAACCATTATGTCCTGGGAAAAGGTGGAATTTGGCTGAAATGATAAAATGCCTAATAATGGACAGATTTCAAACCTCTCCAGATTCCTTTCATACCCCTCCCTTGCTCCAGCAGAGCAAGCGCCAATGTAAGGCACATGTTTTTACAGGTGCTGGCCATCTGGAGGAGAGCATGCTGGTTTTTATAGTTCCCTTTAGCGGTGGAAAATTCAGCACACAATCTAATCTCTTATATTTCTTCTTTTAATTGGCCTGAAAATATGAATGGAAGGATCTTAAAGCGGATCTAGTTCAAAACTTTATTTGTAACCATTTTTATTGGATTTAGAAAGCTGTTTACATTCTTAAAGTGGACACACACCCACAGAGATCGGCCCAGGATCTATAAGATTGATTCCCTCCCCCCTGGGCATCTAGAATTGAGATGCCCCGCTATGTGAAACCCCCCAGGACGCCCATAAAATCACCTTCTTTCCCGGTCCAACGGCGCATGTGCGAGCAGTGGCTGCATCTCCGCTATCCCTCTAGCATGGCGCGTGCCCGCACCAGGCATTTGTGAGTGTCCAGTACGGGTACGCTGTTAGAGGGTAGCGCGAGGTCTGAACACGCTGATTGGATGAGAGGCTGCGTATGTGCCATAGAACTGAGGAAGGGTGAGTGCGATCGGGCGACCACACAGCAGGGCATCCCTGATCAGGGTGACATGGGGGCAAGGACCAAAACCCAGGATAGTCAAAATCCTGGGTTTTGGTCCACTTTAAAGATGCACAATATCACAGCATGGCAGCTTGTGAAATATAAAGCAGTTGCGCCAGATTCTTGATATTGTACACATTAGAAATCTTTGCAAATTAATGGAGCATGCAAAAATAAAATTAGCTTCTTTGTTTATAAAAGCCTGGTTTACGGTTTTCCTAGAAGCATTGGGAGCGAAAAATTGTGAAATAGAGGAGGAAGTTCCTGGGGAGGGGCAACTTTTGTCTTCCTCCTCCCTGCAACCCAATCAGTCATATCCTCAGGTTAATAAAAGCCTATCCAAGCCAAGGTGCACATAATCTACCCATGGTTTTCAAGTGCTTAGACTTGTGTTTGTGTGAGTCATGTGGCTAGTTTCTTGTTTGCAAAGAACCCTTCCATTCTGTTCTTCACCCTGAAAATGAGATTGCCTGTTGTTTCCATGCCTTGGCAATAGCCTGTTTTGATGAATGGTAAGTTCATCTGCTTTCTGATGTAAAAGGACTAGCTTAGGATTTTTCTTGATGGATGCCCCAAACGGTGTGAATGCCAGGCCAAAAACTCTAGACAAGTGTTCCGCAACCCCCTCCATGAGATGTTTTGAGGATCTCCACACAGACGCATGGGGGGAATAATTAATGCTTAGACAGGGCTATGGAGGAGCTATGTAGATAACTACAAAACATTACCTGTTGGCGGCTTTCGAGGAGCGGTTTCTCTAGACCAGGTGAAACTGGAAACCCTCTCAGGTGGCATTCGACAAGGCTGCTGACTTACCTGTACCCCAACCTGATCTGCACCAATCATAAAAAATGCATTTTTGTGTGGGTTATTTACTTTAAATGTCTGTTTTGTGTGTTTTGATTACAATTTTGGTGACTGACAATGCTTACGAAGCACTGGTACTTGATAAAAATAGGTTGGGAACCCCTGCTCTTGACCAATTTCTTACCGCAATTGGACACCTCCATCAGATGTGCATAACATCCCCAGGAGTGTTTGTGAGATCCTGGGGATTGGCTGATGCCCGGCTGGTGGCTGGCATCATTTATTACCCTGCCCTCAGTTCTGACAGCTGCTAGCGGGTGCCAGCAGAGCCCCTGGCTGCTCTATCTTCCCTTCTAATGGTGCACCTGGTGCGAGGCCTATTTAAAGCGGACCTTCACTCTGAATAAGAGTCTATCTTATATGTTTCCCACACCCTGTACATACAGATTGGCCACATTAAAAATCATCCTAACTGCATCTACTGCATGTTATGAGCCTTTAAACATCCAAGATGGCGGCTTATGGAAGCCGCCATCTTATCAGGCAGCCTGCAAACAGGAAGTACCTCCTGACTGTGCTGCTCTGCATTCTGGGACTGCTGACCTTTACCTGACCCCAGCTCTGCTCTGTCTGAGCAAAGCACAGCTATAACCCGCCCCCCTGTACCTTATCCCACTCTCCTATCCTCAGTAAAGGTGATGCTTCTGAGTCAAGATGGCGGCGCCCATATCCTAAATTCCTGAACAGAGTTGCAGCCCAGTGGGGGAAAGAATAATAAGTTGGTGACTAAAAACGTAAAATATATTAATTTTAGATTTTTTAAGAGTTTGGGCTTTTCATTAAATCACGCTGAAGGCCCGGTTTAAGTAAATCCGCCTTTCACCTGTGGCAGCAGGATTCTGTTTGATTTGGTTAGTTTGTTTGTTGGCGGTCTGTGCCTCTGGAACTCTGAACCTGAGTCAGAACCCGAGCCTCCGTTGGAATCTAGTGTCAAGTAGGCCTCTCCCTGGCTTCCCAGAGGCTGCTTGGCAAATCTGTGTACTTTGTCCTCCATGCAGCAGGGCTCCTATCGGTTCTTGGAAGCTTCTGGCCTCTGTCTAGGGCCCTTTGGTTAGTGCACTAGAACCTTAGGGTTTCCTCTGTTTCCTTATACGTTGTACCTATGTACCTTATACTTTTCGGCCTGACTGAGTTATATCCCTCTAACGCACGTGCCAGGGTATCAAGGCGCTGCATGAGCTATTATAGAATGGATTAAGTACCAGCACATCAGGGATTTATATGATCTTACCTGGGATAATATGTTAGTAGAGCATTTGGCATTAACACTCCATTCCTCTTTTGATTTCTCTGCTCCAAGGACTTGTGACCATTTATCAACATAAGGGAGAACTGTTTCATCTGGGGATTTAGTTCTAAGGGTGTAGGGCTAGAAAACCAGGTCCATTGCAGCTGTTTCATTTGTGCAGTGTTTTAGGTGCAGATACTGTGGCACAGGTGGGTATTGCAACCTACATTAATTATGCTGAGCCTATAGCCAGGGCCGGCTCTGGGTTTGTGGGGGGCCTGGGGCAAGGGAGTCTTAGTGGGCCCCAAAGTAGTGTGTCACATGATGTCCCCTTTTTTAACTCCACTGCCACAAATGGGTCATCTTCTGCCACTGATCGCCCTCCAGTCCTTATTGCCTTTCCTATAGCCACCAATCATTCTTAGTCCTTGTTGCATTCTCTATTGCCACCAAGCCCCCCCTCAGTCCTTTCTGCTTGCCAAGTTGTCACTTGGTTCTTGTCAGCTTCTGAGCTATTAAATGCCCTCCATTCCATGCAACCTTCTACATTTTTGCTGATCACCCCATGTTGCTGAGGCCAGCCATGATCGGGTCTGTGCACAATATTCTGCATTTGATTGTTTGGGTCTACTGTAAAATAATAACATGGCCAAGTGTGATCCTGAGTGGGTCCCTGAAGATTTCAGGTTTGCCCTGTGCTGGCCCTGCCTATCGCTTTGCAGGGGCATGGAGTGTCTTAGCTGATATGTGCTAAAATGGATCCAAGTATAGGAGGTAGGCTGCATGCTGGAGGCCCTAAAGCTGTCCCCCGGGAACATTCCTTGTGGCTAGTTTACCCCTGGTTGGGGGATGTTGGATAAAGGACCATGGTCCACTTTAACCTCTTCCCAGCAGCAGACATTGCTGGTAACTGTTTGCCAGTCCTGAACAATCCTCACAAAGTAGATGGCAAAGTACCTTTACGGAGTATGTACTAGTGAACCCACTAAAGACAACCGCTTAAGTCAGAGGAAATACCTTCTTGTTCACTTGAAGGAATTGCCGAGTAAGAAAATCACCAATGCGCTCAGCTACAAGCTCTTAAATGCACGCACGTTCCTAATGGAGCATAATCTAATTTCTTACATTGAAATCAAATCTGCTTGGCGCCAGAAGCCGCGTGTACACTCTCTTTTCTGTTTCGGTCAAGAAAGAGCTTGTTTTTTTTTCTTTCGTGGTTGTTTAAAAAGACCACAGAGCTGGAGTGGGAAATTTCTTCATGTTCTTGGATTTAATTCAATATTAAATTGGAAATCTAATGCAGGTACTAGGCCGTGCATAAAAGCATTTTTCATAAGTGGGGGGGAAAACGGCAATGTAAATGATACTGTGATAACTTGAATTTAAACTGAAGACATTTGCCTTTGGGCTTTTGTGTTTAGTAAAGTATTGGTCGCTTTTATATTTTTACATTTTTTTCCTATTTGTATTCAAATGGCTTCATTGGCGTGTCGAAATACATTTTTGCAATGTGAATAGGGAGAATCGGGGAGAGCTGGAAATACACGTATATAAATATACTAATCCCAATGTTTTATATGAAGTACCAATTTCCACTTATTGCAAGTACCACCCAATACAGACTTACCAAAAAAGTGCAGCTCTACTTTAAAATGGACCAAAACCTGTGTTTTGGGGGATTCCCCTGCTGTAGGAAAACTCCAGTTTACTCACCTCGCTGGTACATTGGTGGGCTCTTCAGCGTTCTTTGGTTGACATATAAATGAACAGCATGGATCGTGGTTTGTATACAAAGCCCATCATAGAGCGTTTGGTGGGATGCTGGTCGCTACCCCTAGCTGTGTGTGCCTGCACCAGAAAGTCAGATAGGCTTGGTGCAGGTAAGGAGGCATCAGCCATAGGGATGACAGAGGTGTGGGGATTGTTTAATCAATGTGTGTGTACATGGCAAATCCGGCATTTTCCAGCGGCCAGGCATTCTCCTGTCCAATGTAATTTTATCCCAGTTCAAAAAGTAGGAGGTGGTAAGCCACCTTCCTGACATACTGACAGGTAGCTTGCCAATACCAAAACCATATGCCCATCAGCATGCGCCCAGTGTTCTTACAGGGGTGAAAAGAGCACCGGTCTTAAACACTGCAGGGCACATGGGCTGGCAGGTTGTCAGGGCCAAAGGCAAACTTGTCCCGAGCTAACAGCCACTATGTCTGGTTGCCCGGGGTGGTTGCTCAGGGTAGTAGCCTTGGGGGGGGGCATGTTTTAATGTTTTAGCTTTTGTATTTTTTACAATATAAAAGGGGAAACGATGACCAAATAATTTGGACGATTTTTAACCTCTAGGCTTTAATGTCTTCTGCTAGGTTTTTTAAAAAAAAACTCAAATAGTCTGACTATAGGGGGCTGTTCCCTCATCACTAGTTGTGATTATTATTTTTAGAAGTGCAATGTGTAAGGTCTTCCCCTCTACAGAGAAAAATAAAACTGCCCTTGATGGTTAAAAAAGGTAATACACTGCCCCCTTGTGGATAGTTTGCCTAAAAAGCCTCATACAATTCAATTTAAAGAAGAAGGCCTTGAAACCGCATTTTGACTATCCTGGGAATTGGTCCACTTCCGCGGGGCACCCAGATCGTGGGTGCCCCGCTGTGTGAAACCCCCCAGAAAGCCCCGAAAACTCACCTGACTCCGCTCCCGCGTGACTCGCTCGTCCAATCTCTGCCGCCGGACAAGCAGAGGCAGCGCCGGACAAGCTGAGAGCGGGCCGCCTCCGCCTCCCGCGCGTCCCTCTTACAGGGAGCGCGCCCGCGCCGGCCAATCACAAACACCCGGCGCGGGTGCGCGCCCTGCTAGAGGGACGCGTGGGAGGCGGCGGCGGCGGCCAGCTCATGCGCCACTGGAACGTGGATCCGGTAGGATTTTCGGGGATCTGGGGGGTTTCCACACAGCGGGGCACCCCCGATCGGGGTGCCCCGCAGTCAGGGAGCTGATCGGTCCGGGAATATTATAGATTCCCGGGTCGATCAGGGGAGGGTGTTGGTCCACTTTAAAGACACCAATGGTACTTGTAGACACTCCACCCAGCAATCTTTAGGGTTGTAGTGTTAACAAACCTACACATCACATCAAGTTGGGGGGTGGGGCGGCATCTGCTGCAATTTTTATAACATATTTCTCCTTGGTAACTAACCTGGTATAGGTCCTCTTTAAAATAATAGTTTTGCATAAATGTTCCAATAACTCCTCATTGGTGATAAAACCAACTCTTGTGGCTCTCCATAGCCAGCTAAAAGGCACTGTACGATGATAAATTCAAAACGCAGTCAAAACCATAATGAGTTCAAGTCAAAGTAAAGTAAAAGTGCAGCATGAGTTTTAGACTTCTGTGCAAGTGTTATCAGTTCAGCTCATATTAAAAAGCACAAACTAGCCTAAGAGAAGCAAAATATTAAATGCGCGTCAGCAGGTTTATGTATTTACTCTTGTTTCAGATGGTACTGGAGACAAGTGTGGAACAGCCATCTTCAAAAGGTCAATGCCACTCTTTAGAGTGGCTTACCTGGTACTAATAGAACAACACCCAATTCACATAAAAAGGGTGTTGGTCCGCTCTGGGCTCCCCGATTGCCTGGGTCCCACTCACGATGAACCCGCTGAAATCCCCCTAAATCTTACCTTTTAACCATGCTTCCCCAGTGAAATGTGCCCACGTGATTGACCAGCGGTTATCGCGTGTCCTGCTCTCAGCCAGCAAAGCGGCAGGCGGGGAAGTATAGGTTAAGGTAAGGTGTAGGGAATTTCCAGGAGGTTGATCAAGGGAGGGGGATCCACAAATCACCCCCTCCCCCATTTTATGTATGTAAAATGGGAATTGGTCTGGTTTAGGTACTCGTTTCTTCCAAAAGTTGAGGATATCTCGATTGTGCCTGTTGGCAATAGTAATAGCATATGAGGCTTAATCCCTGTAATAGAGCCAATAAAATGTATCTTAGTATAAGAATAGTTGTATTCATCAGCAAGTATTTGTCTTGACACGTAAGCTCCGCATTAAGATTTAGTAACCTTCATCAACCAGCTACCAAGCAATTGTTGAGGACTGGAAAACAAGATAAGAAGAAGTGGTTATATTTGAAAAGATACTACTAACTGCACATTGTTTGCGCTCATAATTTCCCTCAATAAGTTGTCAAGAAGGCTTTTGTGGAAGGTAGTAGTTGTGTGCTTCATGGGAAAAAGCTGTTTCTGTATTTATACTTCCTGGTATATTGGACTGAAGTCTTTTGCCTGGTGGCAGTGGCTGGAAGAATAGGCGTCCTGGATGTGTTGGCTCTCTAATTATCTTCCTAACATGAGTAGAATAGAGTGACTCAATGGTGAGTAGAAGCAAGTCAATTCTTCTTTCTTCTCATCTTATAATCCTTTATAACCTTTGTTTATCTAGCATTGCTGTGTTACCATATCAGACGATAATCAAGAAACCTAGGATAGCTTCAATGATGGAGATATAAAAAATATATGTAGGGTGAGGTAGGCTGTACTTTTTAAGTTAATGAAGGAAGAATAGACTCCACTTTTTTCTGCAGATTGTTTCCTGCAGTTCCAGACCCATTTGAGTTTTTTTGTTATGGTGACTCCAAGGAAGATATTCTCCTCATCTCTTTAAACTTCCTTCCCATGGATGTAGATGGGGAGAGGCAGTGGCGGACTTTTCATAGAGTCTACTATGAGCTCCATGGTCTTGAGTGTGTTTCCCAAGTTATTTTCCAGACACCAGTTGCGGAGTACCCCAACCTCCTGTCTATATGCAAGCTCGTCATCCTTGTTGATGAGGCCTACGGCTGTGGTATCATCTGCATATTTTAACTGACTCATTGGATGATAGGCAGTGATTTATATATTGTGAAAAGATAATTGGGGAAAGTACACATCCTTACACTGGATGATATTGATCTAAGTTAGACCTGTTGAGACCTTTGTGTTAGGAAGCTGTGGATCCATTTGCATAGATATGTGGTAATGCCAACCAGGAATAGTTTTCAATTAAGGACTTTTGACTCTTCAAAGTAGCCACCTCAAGCTGATAGAACACCTTTACACAATGGAAGCATTGGTAGCTATTTTTGCTAGTTTGCCAGTCGCCCTGTGCACGTTGCCAACTTTGCATCCAACAGAAAAGCCTCAGATCATCAAGTTTCCTCCTCCATGTTTGACGGTTGGTGCCATTCTTTCACCTACTCGACAACACACAAAAACTCTGTATGATGTAATAAAGATGTCCCATTTTGAGTCATCAGTCATTCAGAAGACCTTTAATTTCCGCAGTCCACTGTAGGTGCTGCTAGGTCAGGCTAGTCTTCCTGTTCCCCAAATGTAGCAGTGGCTTTCTTACTGATACTTGTCTTCTATTCACATTTGAAATGCTTTACTGAAATGGTTTACTCTTAAAACACTTTTGATTTTTTTTAGTGGCCCTTAGTCTGCCAGGCCTCTTCTGAGTTTCTTGCAGTTCTTAAGTGCCTTTTCAAGGGTTAGGAATCTGTACTGACTGCCACCTTGGCTTTCCTGTCACCTTCTCTGCAGGACAGACCAACACCTTATAATTTTCTGTCCTCTTCTGTTTTGTTGTCTGTATTGCTATTAAGATAGCAATGTGCTCAGACCTGAAGAGCAGAACTATCCAATTCCTTTCCTAGAGGGTGTGCTAATGCAGTCTGTTCCAACACTGTTTATATAGAATCGGAGGGTTTGGGCCAAAATTCAGCCCAGTATTTTACTGGCTCCCTCTCAGTCTATGATGATGATAATAATAATAATTCATAATAATATTTATTTATATAGCACCAACATATTCTGCAGTGCTTTACAATCAGAGGGCTCATGTACAAACAGAGTAAAAAAGTACATGGCAAAAAAAGGGTATCCATTGAAACAAAAGGAATGAGGACCCTGCTCACAAGCTTACAATCTAAGGAGAACGGGGTTGACACAAAAGATAATTGCTTTGTGCCAAGGTCCAGCCATCTAAGTAAAAATAAGAGTAAGTATAGTAAGTTGTAGATTATTTGCAAGGCAGGGGTAGGGCGGTAGACAGAGATCAGATAAGACATGTGGGGGGGGGGGTGCAGCACCATGGAGAGCTTTGTGGGAGAGAATGAGCAATTTAAAATGAATCCTATACTGTATGGGTAACCAATACAATGACTGGCAGAGGGTGGAGGCGTCAGAGTAGCGGTTAGAAAGATAGATAAGCCAGGCTGCTGCATTGAGGATGGATTGGAGGGGAGAGAATTTAGGGAGAGGCCGGTAAGTAGCAAGTTACAGTAATCAAGACAACAATGGATCAGGGCAACAATGAGAGTTTTGTTGTTTCCACTGTAAGAAAACAACAAAAGGCCCTAGACCAGCCCCCAGTCCCCCTGCTAACCGCCGCACACTAAGATGTATATTCATATATATTTTAATGAGTCCTTCCATGTCATTTTTTAAGCCTTGATTAAATAAACTCATATCATTTTTATATAATTGATTGAATATACATCTTAGTGTGCGGCGGTTAGCAGGGGGACTGGGGGCTGGTCTAGGGCCCCTACATTTCGTTGTTTTCCATGTGGACTTTTTCCTCCTAATACTGCCAGCACCTTTTTGATTTCACATGTTTATAGGTGGTTGTGCATACTTATATACTATTCTCTGGCTCCACTGTAAGAAAGGGACGGATTCTAGAGATGTTTCTGAGGTGCAGGTGGCACCGTGGCATGAGAGCAAAAGTGATTCAGAGTTATGATGGTGCCACACACTGAAAGGTAAATCTTAGGTTTAAGTTAGTAGATGGTAAAAACACAAGTAGTTCTGTTTTTGAAAGGTTTAGTTTCAGATGAACAGAGGAATTTAAATTAGAGATGTGACCTCTCCACTAAGCTTTGCCTCTAATGAGCTGCCCAACATATTAAGAAGGGGTCTCCATTGCTAAGGTCATAGCATTGCAGGGACCAATCATGGGTGAGGGTGGTATTAACGTTTTAGTATTGTAGGGACCGACAATGTGGAAATGAATTGGGCATGCCTCCCCCAGAGAATGGATCAGGGCAACGATGAGAGTTTTTGTTGTTTCCACTGTAAGAAAGGCACGGATTCTAGAGATGTTTGAGGTGCAGGTGGCATGAGTCATCTGCGACACCTAGACAGCAGGCATGCTGCTTCAGAGTTATGATGGCGCCACACACTTAAAGCGAAATGTCAGATTTAGGTAGGTTAGTAGATAGTAAAACACAAGTAATTCTGTTTTTGAAAGGCTTAGTTTCAGACGAAGAGAAGACATGATGTTAGAGCTGTGACCTCTCCACTAAGCTTTGCCTCCAATGAGCTGCCCAACATATTAAGAAGGGGTCTCCGTTACTAAGGTCATAGAATTGCAGGGACAGACCATGGGTGAGGGTGGCATTAATGTTTTAGCATTGTAGGGGCCGACAATGTGGAAATGAAGTGGGCATACCTCCCCCAGATATGATTTTGAGGCTTTAGCCATGCATGGGAAACATCATGGGCTGGGGAGTAGAGTAAGGCTGGGAGGCAGAGAGGGGAAGGTGGTGTTTAAATCATCAGTGCACTGATAGGAGAAAGTAAATTACTGCACAGGCTCTGGATGAGGTGGGTGCTTTGCTGGGGGCTATGGCTTGGTTGACTCCATGGCAGTACAGCCCAAAAGGAACTCGCCCAGTAGCTCCCTATGGTCAATGCACCCCTGCAGCAGGGCAGGGAAAAACGAAAAAAAACTGTCCTTCATATTTTGCTGCCTGGTGTGACCGGTGGCAATGCAAGGGTGTAATAATGTGTTTTTAGTGCAGGAGGAAACCAGAGATTTTGTAGGAAACCTTTGCAAACTCAATGCAGATGGTGTCCATTGTGGGAATGAAGCCAAGATCTCCCACATTTGCCTACATAAAGGCAAATTCATAAACTCATTCCAAGCGGGGAAAAAAATATAACCTTTTATATTAAAAAAATGTACAATACTGCACTTATATTTTGAGTAAAATGGAACATTAGTAAGCTACCCCAGGGAAAACCCAAAACTTGCTAGTAGTCCACAAGGAATCATAAAGGGGCATTTAAATCCCGATCCTTCCCATCTGATAAGTGGCGACCATCAATCTGAGGGTGACTGGCAACAAATCGCTTTCATGTGTTTCTGGTCGAGGGGCTGCAGCCTATTTGTGTTTTGAGTGGATTATGTAATAAAACAAGGCTTCATTAAGATATTAAGTGCAACCAGATTTTTGGCCAAGACAGCAGACCACTTGGGATCACAATCAGTAACGTTTTCCAGTTGAAGCCATGATTAGGCCTGTGTTTCATGACTGCCATCACAATATTAAGAGACTGGAGTGTAGTAAACTACCGTTCTGTGGCAGGATAATTATATACAGAGTCAGAGCGAATAACTGGCTTCTCCGAGATGTTCTTAAGCTGCACAATGTATTTCTGGAAGAGCGCGTAGAAATGTAGCTGAAAGTGTTTAAAGTTCATCTGGTTCAAATACAATATTGTCTTGAAGCAGACCTATACCTTAGGTGCAGAGGGTAAGCTGTTCTCGTAGGAGGAGGGGATTCTCCTAAGCATTCGCTTGTAGGCCACCCTGCAAGCTGGATGAATGCCATTCAGGGTCGAACTGGCCTTCAGCATTAACCTTCTTCTTTCCAGTGCCTATGGGCCCCAGCACTGGTGCCTCATAGCGGAGGAGGAATTCTGCATGGCTGACATGTGAGTGGGGGATAGGGGGGATCAGTCTGCAACTGCCATGTGGGGCTGCTGATCCAGGAAGCAATCCTGGAAATGGCCCCATCTATGTCTCTGAGCACTGCATTAACTCTCTATGTGATCCTCTCCTTCACTCCAGTCCCTCTATGTGATATTTTCCTCACCCCCAGTCTCATATTGTGATCCTTTCCTCCCCCCCCCCCGGTCTCTCTGTCTAATCCTCTACTTCACCCCAGTATCCCTATGTGATTCTTTCCCCCTCTAGTCTCTCTGTCTGATCCTTTCCCCACCCCCCAGTCTCTCTGTGTGATCCTCCCCCCACAGTCTCTCTGTGTGATCCTTTCCTCATGCCCAGTCTCTCTGTGTGATCCCCCCCAGTCTCTCTGTGTGATCCCCCCCAGTCTCTCTGTGTGATCTCCCCAGTCTCTCTGTGTGATGCCCCCCAGTCTCTCTGTGTGATCTCCCCAGTCTCTCTGTGTGATGCCCCCCAGTCTCTCTGTGTGATGCCCCCCAGTCTCTCTGTGTGATGCCCCCCAGTCTCTCTGTGTGATCCCCCCCAGTCTCTGTGTGATCCCCCCCAGTCTCTGTGTGATCCCCCCCAGTCTCTGTGTGATCCCCCCCAGTCTCTGTGTGATCCCCCCCAGTCTCTCTGTGTGATCCCCCCCAGTCTCTCTGTGTGATCCCCCCCAGTCTCTCTGTGTGATCCCCCCCAGTCTCTCTGTGGGATCCCCCCCAGTCTCTCTGTGGGATCCCCCCCAGTCTCTCTGTGGGATCCCCCCCAGTCTCTCTGTGGGATCCCCCCCAGTCTCTCTGTGGGATCCCCCCCAGTCTCTCTGTGGGATCCTTTCCTAACCCCCAGTCTCTCTATGTGATCCTTCCCCTCTCTAGTCTCTCTATGTGATCCTCCCCCCCTCTAGTCTCTCTATGTGATCCTTCCCCCCTCTAGTCTCTCTGTCTGAGCCCCCCAGTCTCTGTGTGATCCGTTCCTCACCCCCGTCTCTCTCTCTGATCCTTTCCTTACCCCCAGTCACTCTATGTGATTCTTCCTCCCCCAGTCTCTGTGTGATTCCCCCCCCCCCCAAGTGTATCTGTCTGATCCTTTCCTTTACACCAGCCTCTCTATGTGACCCCCCCCCAGTCTCTCTATGTGATCCCCCCCCAGTCTCTTTGTGGTAATTTCTCCACCGGTTTCTCTGTGTGATACCCCCTCCAGTCTATCTGTTTGATCCTCTCTTTTACCCCAGTCTCTCTATGTGATCCCCCCCCCTCCTCAGTCACAACATTATTTTGAAATCTTCAATACTTTTCAATGCTTCTGTGATAAGTTAAAACATTTTTCCAGCCTTTGGGCTCAATCTCTCACAGTCCAGCAGACTGAACTGGTCTGTTTGCAGTGCTCTGTTCTCTGAATCTGAAGGCATTCCACTGCCTGGCCCGTGCATTGCAATGTCCGCTGCTGATAGCACATATCATCAATGGACGCTTGTGATAGCTGCACCCCCCTCCCGTCAATCAAACTTTGGAGCCGACTTCCACAGGATTGCCAGCAGGGACTGCACAGAGGCTGATCAGGACACACTGTCAGCACTGGGATTGTGCCTCAGGTTCATTTTTTACTCATTATCCGTGTTATGTTAACCTTTGCTATACACCCTGAGTTGCATTGATAATGCACTTTTTCTTTTTTTTTGGGGGGGGGGGGGGGGGATGAGAAATTATTTTCCATCACTCACACCAGTGCAGACAGGGCTGGCATCTGCCTTGTTGTTCAATGGTAAAGATGGCTCACTTGGGATTTTTTTAAGAAAGCAGAGAGAGAAAGAGAGAGCCATTAGACCAAGGACACGTGGTTCACAATGTACTACTTTGTTTTTTTTTAACTCTCATTAATTCATATAGAATTTAAAGGGATTGTCCAGACAACTTACTGAGAGCAGAGAACGAGCGTCCCTGTCCTTTCTGGTCCAAGATTGCAATGAAGGGGGGTTAAACCGACCTTGAACATCATTTAATGAAAAGCCCAAACCCTTAACAAACGATTCCCCAACATCTAAAATTAATATATTTTTTATTCGCTTATTCTTTCTCCTGCTGGGCTGCAACTCTGTTCAGGACTCGAGGATATGGCCGCTGCCATCTTACCTCCGAAGCATCACATGCTGAGGAGAGGGGAGCAAGTGCAGGGGGGCAGGCTATAGCTGTGCTCTGCACACACAGATCAGAGCTGGGGTCAGGAAAGGGACACCATCCCAGAATGCAGAGCAGCATAGAACACACTTTCTGCATGCTACCTGAGACTTCTTGAGCCGCCATCACACTCGGTGCCGGTAGGATGATTTTTAATGTGGGTAATCTTTATGTACTGGGTGGGGGGAACATACAAGAAAGGCTCTTTTTCGGAGTGAAGGTCAGGTTTGAATATTTGGCAGATTAATCTGGTAAAATCTTTTTTCTATAATTATTATTGTATGCTTAGCATTGGTGGGAGCTTAGCTGGGTTGAGTATTGGAAACATGGATTAAGAATTAAGATGTGGGATTGAACAGAGAGGGCTATAAATAATGAATATATAATAATGAAACCATATATTCATAGGTAAGCCATTTGGCATGTGTATTGCCAGCATGTCAGGATTGTTACGTATGAATGTTGGGGTGTGGTTGAAGTACTTACAAGTGGAGTTTGTGGTGACAGTGGGTATCCTGATTGCTGTAAAAAATCTTCATTGTGCTTTTCCATATTAAAAAAATGTGGCCACTGTTTGTAAAAAGGTTGAGCAAGTATAGCTGTTTATTTATTTTTTTGCCCGCACAATCCCTTTAATTTGTCCCATAAATATATAGGGTCCAAAATAAAACTGAAACATAGTTTTGGATGAATTTGATACATTTTTTTAGTTTAACTAATTTGGCCAGTTCATCATAACTGCAAATCGTCACAAAACTAATCTCTAATTCTAAAGGAGCACTATGGTGAAAAATGGCCCAATAATAAAAATCCATATAAATATGCTGGATGGGGGGAGGAGGGGTCACTTATACATCTGACATCAGGAAATATCCAGCCAGGCTTGTTTTTTTTTTGTTTTTTTTTTTAAGTTATAAAGAGTCAATCTAGGGTGATAGGCTCTGTCACCCATCATTGGCTAAATCTGTCACCTCTGGATTTTATTCCTACCAGGAGATGAAGACCACAATCTTGGTGGGAGTTTTATTCAGTTCAGGTGTATAAGTGACCTCCTCTTATTTGCCAGGGTGTTTATATGGATTTTTAATATTACACAATTTTGCGATAGTGCTCCTTAATCAAACTGGATCAGCAGAGTTGGGATCAAATTTATCATTCAAATGCATTCAAACAGCAACACTCTATTGGAACTGAAAGAACAAAAAGTGATCATAAGCACCATAACCAATATAGAATATATAATTATTTAGATATACAGTATATAATATCTAAAGTTTGACCCTTCATTCTGCTTTATTTTCAGGCAAAAGACCGATGAAGACGGACAAAAAGAACAAAAAGAAAAAGAAGTTACTTGAAAGGGCTCAGGAGCAACATAGCGTTTTCCTCTCCACAGACCGCACCAGCCAGTAGAGGGACCATCCAACGTTTTCCTTCCCAATATGTGTTTTTTTTTTTTTGCTCCGTGCACATAAGCTGCTACATGCTCTTGCACACAAACGAACTGCAGAAAAGCTGCTTTAACAGTATTGGTTACAAATACCTTGTGAAGATAAATGAAGATATCACCAACCTATTTGTGTTATTTATACTATTTTTTTTTAAGTTTTCTTGGATCTGGGAATCACAGAAAGCCAGAAGTACTGAGTTGAATCAGTGGGCGCATCGAAAACTTTTTGGTTTTTAATTATCTTTTTAATTTTTATTCAGTGCCTACGGTAGAACCTGCCAGCAAGCTGGAATGGGACTTGGAATTCCCAGCTGTTGGCAGCAGAAAAAGGACTTGTGAATATTGTGTAAAAGAGACTAAACATAGATTTTTTTTTTTGGTTCTGTTTTTATTTTTGCTGTTTTTTACTTTTTACAGTTTCCATATTGTACATTACAACAATTGTATGTGAAAATGTTGTTTAGCTAATATTTGTTTTTGATGCCTAATTATAATAAAAAAAAACAGTTGTGTAATGAAACTGTTGACGCTAATAACACAGTCATGTGGCAGTAACTGCTTATGGTCCCTGATAGCGCAGCAGTTATTCTTTGTACATAGTGCTGGGATTCTATATACAATAAATGTAACTGTATATATATACAGTGTGGTGGTGTGTACATTTTAAGTAAAGGTACAGTAAAGATGATGAGTGAGGAGTTCCAGAATTGATTCCATACCCCAGCTTACAAATTTGTTTTAAAATTGACAGCAACAGTTTTAGGTGGATTGCCTGCCTCTGGCATTCTCACATGCTTCCAACCACTTGCCGTATTTCTATAACCCAAATTCCCCCACTGCACCCCTCCACTGAGCATCTAGATTTCAGCATTGAAACTCCTGATTTGGCAGATATTCCCTTCTTTCTCCTTGCCAAGGCGTGTATGCAAGTTGGCGCCAGCATTTCTTTTGCCCACACTTGAGCGTGCATGGCGGAGGTAGCAGGGGGTGCCACAGGGTGCACTGCAAGCTTAAGCTCTGAATCCTCTGCTCCCTGTTAGAGGATAGCGGGGGATGCGGCCATCAGCATGCTCAAAGCCGCTCGCCTTGGACGAAGGCTTAGACGACTTGATGTCAGCTCCGAGCGGCCGTGCATGATTGGACAAGCGACCGCGCATGTGCCGTAGGACCAGGAAGAGGTCAGTTGATTTTGGCAACCTAGGGGGCTTAACATAGCGGGGCACCCCCTATCGGGGCAAGGACCAAAGTTCAGGATAGTCAAAGTCCTGGGGTTTCATCCACTAAAAAACTTCCGCAATGCTTTTCTGCCTCCATCCGGTCTGGCATCCCACATGATCACCGGTCAGCAGTGGGGTATGCACCTATCCCCACTCTAACATCAATTTAGAATGTTAAACTAAAACAAAAACTTACCTGGGCTACACAACTGGCCCCTAGCCCCTTCTGAAAGCTATGTCTCAGCTACTGTTCCAGAGGGGTCACTAAACGTCTCCTTCGATCCCCTGCAGCACCAAAGTGCACAATCTGAGATGCTTCTAGTAGGGAACAATCTGACTGGGTAAGTATTACTGGGACCTCCTACAGTTGCAGCACAAAGGCATCACAGTTTGATTGCAGCTTCTGCAGGGAAGCCCCAAGACCAGGCTGACGCCTATTACACAAAGTCTTTTATAGAGAAGTATTACCCTTAGCTATCCCCTCATTACACTACCAAACTAGGCATCCCCGCCCCCACTTGTCCTATCCTCTACACCAGGTAGATCATTAAACGCATATCAACAATTCTCTAAACATCTTGAACTAGTCAAACACGTTTTTTGTGACCCCAGTGCTCATCAAATGCCCATTCATTTGGAATTTGATTCTAATGGTGATATTAGTTTACATGGACTTTGCAGATCCTAGTGAGGAAGCCTAATATGGGAATCATTATACGGCCCAAGTGAACGTTGAGAGGAAGCATTCCTGGTGCACACATCGGGTGGTGCGTACGCATTGCTGCATCTGTTATCAATCTCTACATCTGTATGTTGTGTGCATTGTTTTCTGGAACCCCTTTTATATGCCACAACTAGACGGATGAAGATTGCTATCATCTGTGCTCTTGCCAGCCACGCTCGCTGGGCATTCACAATTCATCAATGACTTTGGAGGTAACATTTGATATCTCTCATTATACCGCAGTGTTCTGGCCCTTCTTTACATGAAATGATCCTCCTTGATTGGCTTGACGTTTTCAAAGGGTTTTATGGAATCTCGTATATGGTTCTGTTTGATATAGATGTGGTTTCCATTTAAAGGTTATTTGTGGCTCTCCTTTAAGGCATAAAAATACCCTCAAAACTAGACATGAACTACTAGTTTTAATGACTCAAGACGTACACCTCAGCATTTAAAAGGCCAAGACAGTGCTCTGAAGACATAAACAGATTGAGTTTGATGGTGATTCCAAGCCAGGAAACAGCTGCAGGTATATCTGAGGGCTGATGGCTTAAAGTGAACCTGTCACTAAACTAGACATCACATATGCTTGATGTCCTTCCAGAAAGGACTTCACACATTGAGGGGTTATTGACGATATAGGTTATATACCAGAGACATCTAAAGGAATAAATCGAGGCAACTAGACTTGCTGCTTAATTTTATTGAAGAAGTGTTTGATTTGCTCAATTGAGAAAGCCACTCAGATGACTAAAGAAACATCTTAGAAAAATTAAAACCACAAGACTAGTTGCCTTGATTGATACAAATAAACCATGACCTGGAAGAATGGGAACCGAGACATAACATGGACCTTCATTTGTTGTGCTATTACTGCAGGACAGGATTCTCCTTGGCATCCAAGCTCCCCTCCTCAACTTGGCAGTCAGCTGCACTCAAATGCTTCTAGCTAACTTCGGACTGGGAGACAACAGAAAGGGGCTCTCTATGCTTCAACTGGAACTACACCCTCTCCAGGACAATTGTCCAAGGGAGTATATCTGTATACAGGTCTGCTTTAATGGTGTGGTATATTGGGGGTAAGAATAAATTGATAATAATAAGCAACAACAACCTAGATTGTGTCTTAAGAGCAGAACCACCATTGCAATGATATAGCTACACGTTACAACTTCTTATGGAACCATTCATTTATGACAAACTCAAACCTAGGCCAAATAAATGGAGCAGTGTTCCCCAAGCTCTCCTCGAGAGCCATCAACCGCTCATGTTTTGTGGATCTCCACATGGCGGTCTCTATAGCTCTGCCGCTGCTGCAACTTCACCTGTGTTCTGTGGAGATCTGCAAAACCTGACCCCTTGGTGGCTCACAAGGAGAACACTGAAATGGAATAACCACTTCTCCAAACTGGAGACCTCAGACTTTTACAATTACTCCTGGGCAACCTTACATTTTTCATCCTACAGAGAAAAGATCTTAAGAATATACCACTACAACTATTCAGAGCCTGGTGAGAAAACTCAATTCTTTTTTAGGAGAGAAAACTGCCAGTGTCTACAGGGTGTACATTTTCACCTGGCTCTAAATTAGCCCCACTGCGTGAAACCCCCCAGATTGCCTAAGCCAACTCACCTCCTCACCTCCCCTATCGGAGCTCTCGGAGTTGCTGATGTCACGTCGTCTAAGCCTTCGTCTAAGGCCAGCTGGACCCCGAAACGTTGACCCATATGAAAACTTGGAATGTATTGCATTCTTTATATTATTCTTCGACGTGAAAGATCTTCTTTGAAGTGCTGGTTCTTTACAAATACTAGGTCTTAATATATGGCAAACTGACTCCATGACCTTCTAAACCTCTTCATCCACCAGGTGATTCGGTCCACTGCCACTGATGAGTTTTGTGTGAACAAACAACATACAGTAACCTGAATGTGTGCAGTTGGCCATCTGCAACTCCAGAGGGACATTGGCCCCTTATGTCTACCTGCCCAGCATAACTGCCATTTTAATTTACTCTGGTAATAACAGCTCAAATAGATCCAACCCCACCTTGTTAAAAACCAAAACATCACCATGAAAAACATTCAGGAATCCTGACTGAGGTCCAATATAAACACTATCAACCAATTAACACTATTTATGGAGGTATAGATTGGTAACAGCTCCTCAAATGAATTCCATTTCTCCATGGCCACACAGAAGGTTATCTAACCACTTTTTGCCAAGCACGTAACACCTACGAGCTCGCTTGTCCGGGCGTTAAGTGCCAAGCACGTAGGTGTTACATGCTTGACTTTCCACCCTGCTAGTTTTAAAAAACAAATAAAGAAAAATACTCACCTGACCCCTCATTGTGTTGTGCCAGGTCTCCTCTTTAATTTGGTGCCATCCAATCCCCCCTCGGGGCTCAGATGGCTCCAGGAGGACCCTGGGAAAAAAAAATCACATTTACTCACCTGCGGCCCTGATGCCTCCCGCCGGGTCTTCTCTTCACTGGGGGGGGGGGCTCCGATCGCCCCCCCGGGCTCTTCCGTGGTGAGGAGAGGGTGAGAAATCGCCCTCTCCCTCGCTTCCTGGGTCGCGGCTGCTAGTAGTCTATACCGTTACCTGGCAGCTGGCAGCTGGTTCACCTGTCAGGTTTCACTTACCCGTCTCCCGGTCCAGCGGCGTCCCCGATGCTCAGCCGCCCTGCTGGCGCGCGCGCGCCCTCTGGCGCTTCTGGTTATACCCTCCGGCGGCGCTGCTCTCAGCGCGGCCGCCGGGGGAAAGTTAATTAAAGGGCCAGGTGGGGTGGGGGGAGTGCCCTGCAGGGACAGGGCCAATGAGCCCTAAGTGATGTGAGGGCTTCGCCCTACTCAGATGTCCAATCTGTGTCAGGATTATAGTATGCACCAATCACCACACAATTCCCCTGGCCCAATGATACCTGGCTCCTATATAAGCTCTCCCCCGTCAGTTCATCAGTGCCTGTTATAGCGCCTAGTACCTAGTCTATCTAGCTTGTCTCTTGATTGATCTGAACTCCCATTGCCGACCACCGCCTGTATTTGACCATTCTTGATCTGAACTCCCGTTGCCGACCACCGCCTGTATTTGACCATTCTTGATCTGAACTCCTGTTGCCGACCACCGCCTGTACTTGACCATTCTTGATCTGAACTCCCTTTGCCGACCCCCGCCTGAATTTGACCATCCTTGATCTGAACTTCTGTTGCCGACCTCAGCTCTGATCCTGACCACGATTTGTCTACTCCTATTGTACTGCGGCAGCTCCCGTTGCCGACCCCAACCTGTTTGGACTTCCGTTTTACGCTCCAGCTATTGGGCTCATTCAATGCCGCTCCCAGCCACGGGTTCTCCAGACCTCCGAACAGTATGCCTACATCCTTTGAGCCATTGAAGTCCTGGGGGCAACCGATCCCGGGCAGGCGTATTCTGCGTCCCAGCAAGCGGGGGCTCCTACAGGTGAAGCTGGCTGCGGAGATTGGGGGTTGAGGGCTTACCTGGAGGGCTGGAGTTACCCGAGCGGATCATTGAAGTACCCAGAGCGTGACATTATAACAGGCCACCCACATGGAAGACCTGGTGCAGTAAGTGCAGGCTATGGCCACCGCTATCAATCAACTAGCCCAGAGAGTGGCCAATCAAGAAACCAGACAGATACCTGCATCCGCTGTATCACCTCACGTTCCAGAACCAAAGGTCCCGCTACCGAAGACATTTTTGGGAGACCGAGCCAGATTCTCCAATTTTAAAAATTCTTGTGAGCTCTACTTTAAGTTGCGGCCCTTATCCTCGGGCACTGAGACCCAACGGGTGGGGTTAATTATCTCCCTTCTGCAAGGAGACCCCCAATCATGGGCTTTTAGCCTGCCTCCCGATGATGCTGCCCTGCACTCCGTCACATCGTTTTTCCTGGCCATGAGTGTGTTATATGCCGACCCAGATCAGCAGTCTACAGCCGAAAACAGGCTTCGGGCCTTAAAGCAAGGTCGGAATACTGCCGAAGATTACAGTGCTGAATTCAGGCGGTGGGCAGTAGAGTCCAGATGGAATGACCCAGCCCTGTGTAGCCAGTTTCGTATGGGTCTATCGGAGGTTATCAAGGACGCATTGGTTAATTTCCCTACACCAGCAGATCTTGACCAGCTAATGCAGGTCACCATCAAAATAGATCGGCGACTTAGGGAAAGAGCTAGGGAAAGGGTTAGGACTTCTTCGTCCTTTAAGCCATCTCAGAACCCCAACCCACCGTCTTCCCTTGGGGTAAACACACCTTCTTCCTCACAGGAGGAACCCATGCAGGACGGTAGAGCTAGTCTTACCCAGGACGAGAAGCAGCGAAGACGCTCCATGGGCCTATGCTTATATTGTGGGAATCGGGGACATTTTGCTAGGTCCTGTCCTAACAAGGGATACCCGACGGGAAACTTCCTCGCCTAGATCAGGAGGAGAGTACTGATCTAGGTGAGTCCATTAACTACTCTCATTTGAACAAAATGTTAATTCCCATCGAGCTTTCTTGGAGCCCTTCCAAACAGGCAGTATCCGCCTTTATCGATAGTGGAGCTGCGGGCAATTTCCTGGATCGGAGCATGATCTCCATCCTGGGAATTCCGTTGGTACCCCTTGAGAAATCTCTACAGGTGTTGGCCATAAATGGGAAGGCCATCCAGGGAGGTCCAGTCTGTACCAAGACCACTCCTCTCAAATTAATTGCCGGCTCTTCCCACTCTGAGTACATCGAGTTCTTGGTTTTTGATTGTCCAGAAACCCCGGTGGTTCTGGGATACCCATGGTTAAAGCTCCACAACCCTATTTTAGACTGGCAGACTGGGGATTTAGTTAGGTGGAGTAATTACTGCAAGACACACTGTTTCTCCACTGCCCTTAGAAGTTTTCAGATGCTGCCCCAGGGGTTGCCTCAGCCTTATGCAGATTGGGCTGATGTTTTTTCTGAGCGGTCTGCAGATTCCCTTCCCCCACATAGGGCCTATGACTGCCCCATTGACCTGCTCCCTGGAATTATCCCTCCTAGAGGGAAGATTTATAATCTTACCCGGCCGGAGGAGCAGGCAATGAAGGAGTACATCTCAGAGAATTTGAACAAGGGGTTCATCCGTCCTTCAACGTCACCTGCGGGGGCTGGCTTCTTTTTTGTGGAGAAAAAAGATGGTGGTTTAAGGCCTTGCATAGATTACAGGGCCCTGAATAAGATTACGGTAAAGAACCGGTATCCTCTTCCCTTGATTGGGGATTTATTTAATCAAGTATTTGGTGCTCGGGTTTTCTCCAAGTTAGACCTAAAGGGAACCTGCAACCTGATTCATATTCGGCAGGGGGACGAGTGGAAAACGGCATTTAATGTTAAAGACGGTCATGACGAATATCTAGTCATGCCCTTTGGCCTTTGTAATGCTCCGGCAGTCTTCCAAGACTTTGTTAACGATGTCTTCCGAGACTATTTGGGCAGATTCATGGTAATTTATTTGGTTGATATCCTCATTTTCTCGAATTCTTTGTCCGAACATAGACAACATGTGAAGATGGTTCTTCAAAAATTGAGAGAGAATAATCTATATGCCAAAATTTCTAAATGTATGTTTGAGGTCACCACCGTTCCCTTCTTGGGTTATGTAATTTCTAGCCAGGGATTGGAGATGGATGCGGGGAAAGTTTCGGCGGTGCGGCACTGGGTACAACCCAAAACTTTAAAAGAACTACAGCGTTTTTTAGGTTTCGCTAATTTTTACCGACGCTTTATTAAGGGTTTTTCAAATATTGTTGCTCCTCTCACCAACCTTACCCGCAAGGGCGCCTTCACTGTAAACTGGTCATCATCGGCCAATGAAGCCTTCCTGACTCTAAAACGGGCTTTTACTTCAGCGGCAGTTTTAGTTCACCCTGACGTTAATAAACCTTTTACCATTGAAGTAGATGCGTCTGAGTTGGGTGTGGGGGCAGTTTTGTCGCAATACTCTGGTCATCCTGAACGTTTGCATCCCTGCGCCTACTACTCACGGAAATTTAGTACCGCGGAACAGAATTATGATGTTGGAAACAGGGAGTTATTGGCGATTAAACTGGCCTTTGATGAATGGCGTCACTGGTTGGAGGGTTCATTGCATCCGATCACGGTCTATACCGATCACAAAAACCTCGAGTACATTTGTTCAGCTAAGAGACTGAACTCTCGTCAGGCTCATTGGGCATTATTTTTCTTGCGCTTTAATTTCATTATTACATTTAAGCCAGGAGTTAAAAATTCTAAAGCGGATGCTCTATCCCGCATGTTTGGGGATTGCAAGGATCGGGGTGATGTGGGTGAGCCTATTTTGCCTTTGGGTTGTGTGATTGGGGCTTTGCTTCCTGATCTTTCTAATGCTTTGGCGTCGTTTCAAAATGAATCCCCTGTAGATGTACCTTTAGGGTGTCAGTTTGTACCGCCGCACCTGCGTCCTGATGTAATCTGCGAGTTTCATGATGCCAAGACTGCTGGTCATCTGGGAAATCGTAAGACTTTCATTTTAGCCCTGACGCCATGTATGGTGGCCTACTATGCGACATGATATTACTGCCTTTATCAACGCATGTTCTGTTTGTGCGCGAAGTAAGGGGGTTCACAAGGCCCCTAGTGGGTGCCTGGTCCCACTTGAGATTCCTAAAGAACCATGGACTCATATCTCTATGGATTTTATTGTAGATTTGCCTCCCTCACATGGAAATACTGTGATTTGGGTGGTCGTCGACCGTTTCAGTAAGATGGCACATTTTATTACTTTATCTAAGCTACCGTCAGCTCCTGAGCTTTCGCGGTTATTTATCTCGCATATTTTCCGTCTCCATGGCATTCCATCTAATGTAGTTTCCGATCGAGTTGTGCAATTTACTTCGCGTTTTTGGAAGAGTTTCTGTTCACGCTTGGGAATTCAGATTTCTTTGTCTTCTGCATACCATCCCCAGACTAATGGGCAGACTGAAAGAACTAATCAAAGTTTGGAACAATACTTGAGATGTTACATTTCTGATGCTCAAGAGCAATGGTCAGAATTTATTGATTTCGCTGAGTTTGCGTACAATAATGCGCCAAAAGTACTAAGACGTCTCCATTCTTTTGCAATTTTGGGAAAAATCCTAAAGTTCCTCCCTTTCTGGGTCACCTTCCGATTTACCGGCATTGGAGGAGTGGCTCCGGGAGCATAGAGACATCTGGGCACGAAAATTTAGAGACTACACTTTTAAGATATAAGAAATTCGCCGATCGCCACAGATCTCAGGAACCCGTCCTTCAGGTTGGGGACCTTGTTTGAGTTTCCACTAAGAACATTGTTCTCCGGCAGCCTTCTAGTAAGTTAGGGCCCAAGTTTATTGGCCCTTTCCCCATTATTCAGAAACTAAGCAATGTGTCCTTTAAGGTCCAGCTCCCGCCAAACCATGAGAATCCCAAATTCTTTTCATGTGTCGCTGCTAAAACCAGCCAAAGATGCGCCACGTCCATCCTTATCGCCTATTCTAGTTAATAACGAACCTGAATATGAAGTGAAAAAGATTCTCGACTCTCGTAAGGTCCGTAATTCTTTGCAATATTTAATTGACTGGCTGGGTTACGGCAAAAGACGTATATGCTAAAGCTCTTGTTAGGAAGTTCCATCGTGACCATCCGGAGAAGCCTGGTGAGGGTCCGGAGGCCCCTCGTGAGAGGGGGGGGGGTAATGTCAGGTTTCACTTACCCGTCTCCCGGTCCAGCGGCGTCCCCGATGCTCAGCCGCCCGCTGCGCAGCCACCCGCCCGGCGGCCGCGGCAAGCGGCGGCTTCTGCTGGCGCGCGCGCGCCCTCTGGCGTTCCGGCCGGTGGCCCCGGCTCTCTTACACGTGCGCGCGAGCACGTTCTGGTTATACCCTCCGGCGGCGCTGCTCTCAGCGCGGCCGCCGGGGGAAAGTTAATTAAAGGGCCAGGTGGGGTGGGGGGAGTGCCCTGCAGGGACAGGGCCAATGAGCCCTAAGTGATGTGAGGGCTTCGCCTACTCAGATGTCCAATCTGTGTCAGGATTATAGTATGCACCAATCACCACACAATTCCCCTGGCCCAATGATACCTGGCTCCTATATAAGCTCTCCCCCGTCAGTTCATCAGTGCCTGTTATAGCGCCTAGTACCTAGTCTATCTAGCTTGTCTCTTGATTGATCTGAACTCCCGTTGCCGACCACCGCCTGTATTTGACCATTCTCGATCTGAACTCCCGTTGCCGACCACCGCCTGTATTTGACCATTCTTGATCTGAACTCCTGTTGCCGACCACCGCCTGTACTTGACCATTCTTGATCTGAACTCCCTTTGCCGACCACCGCCTGAATTTGACCATCCTTGATCTGAACTTCTGTTGCCAACCTCAGCTCTGATCCCTGACCACGATTTGTCTACTCCTATTGTACCGCTGCCTTCTCGGAACTCCCGTTGCCGACCCCTAGCCTGTTTGGACTTCCGTTTTACGCTCCAGCTATTGGGCTCATTCAATACCGCTCCCAGCCACGGGTTCTCCAGACCTCCGAACAGTAAGCCTACATCCTTTGAGCCATTGAAGTCCTGGGGGCAACCGATCCCGGGCAGGCGTATTCTGCGTCCCGGCAAGCGGGGGCTCCTACAGGTGAAGCTGGCTGCGGAGATTGGGGGTTGAGGGCTTACCTGGAGGGCTGGAGTTACCCGAGCGGATCATTGAAGTACCCAGAGCGTGACATCACCCGAGACGATCAGTCTTGTCGGGTGCTCGGAGGAGAGAGGCTGGAGGTGGAGAGAGGGCTGTGATCCCTGCCATTCTTTTGTTGCTTTTTGAGGGTTTTTAACACTTAAAATTCCCCAAAAATGCCCCCCCCCCCCCCCAGGAGAGGGGACCCTTTGTCATTTTTTTTAATTAACCCCTTATGTTTATAGTGTGGATAGTAGTTGTATTTTATTTGTAAATATTATAAAGTTTTTTTTCTGTTGGGGGGTCTCCTGGGCAAGAATGGGGGAGGCTACCGATACGTTGTAATCGGAAGAAATGGGGCTTTCACATGCAATATGGTAAATGTTTTATTTAAAATAAAGGAGACAATTTTCTAAAAAATAATTTTTATTCTTTGTTTTTTTTACGCAAAAATATTTAAAAAAACAGTAGAAAAATCTACAAACAAGACATTTCATGTTAAAGCCTAAACTCTGCTGCAAAAATATATCTATAATTTTCCTGGAAATTCCTCCAAAAATCACGGTTAAACATGGTGCAAAGTGATGAAAAATGACCTATCAACAGAGGGTGAAAAAATTTCAAGTAGGGGGCAATTAAAAGGGTTAATAGTACCTATGCATGTGGAATATTATTCTGATCGAAGGACCTTGCGCTTTCAGATTTAGCTTGTTTTTTCTTTTTTGCTTAATGATTTTTTAAGAAAATGTGTTATTTATTCTGCTTTTTTATAATTTTTTTGAGGGAAACCCTGTGCAACCTAATTCTTCAAGGGATTACCGTATTTTTCGCCATATAAGATGCACTTATTTTTCCCCAAAAGTGGGGGGGAAATGTCCATTTGGGCGAATGTTAAAAAAAAAAAAATGAACTCACCCGTTACGGGCGCTCCGGCGCGTGTCTGCCACACTGCGGGAGGCCAGAAGAAGCTAGATGAGCAGCGGGCTTTGTTCCCCTCCCCGCCGCTGCTATAGTTGTTTTTTTCCCACAGTGACAGCAGTGGTAGAGACAGAGACAATGCCCGCCGATCCTCATCTCCTCCAGCAGACGGGGGATCGGTGAGCATTGTCTCTGTCTCTACCGCCGCTGTCACTGTGGGAAAAAACAACTATAGCAGCAGCGGGGAGGGGAACAGAGTAGTGTTCTCTTTAAGATGAATTACTGAATCAATGCTGCTTACCACAAGCTGATATCCGCGCAGGATGTAACTTCTAATGATCGTCACTGTTCTCCTTTCAGCACAGAGAGGAGAGTGAATGAAGCAAGCCGCACTCCCCCCTCTCTCTAGCAGCGTGCTGATAACTTTTAATTTATTCACTGCACTCTGATTGCCCCCCTCCTTAACCCCCCTCTCTGCAGGTCCTCATCATCATGCTGCTTCTGCTGTGTCTTCCGGGGCTGTGAAAGGAATCAGCAGCGTGCAGCGCAGGGGATGGAGCTGGGACATGAATGGATGTGTGTACAGTAAGTTTATTTACATGGGGGATGGGGACTGCTACTTGTGATGACGATCTTGACGCTGTGAAAGTCATTGTTTCTGTTTAATCACCTCAAGCTACAGCCAGAATTATCTGTTCCACAGTCCCATGATATAATGCCACACTGCCTATAAGGGAATGGGATGGGGGCATGTCACACTGCCTATATGGGAATGGGAGGGGGGATGTCACACTGCGTATATGGGAATGGGAGGGGGGAATGTCACACTGCCTATATGGGGAATGGGAGGGGGGAATGTCACACTGCCTATATGGGGAATGGGAGGGGGGAATGTCACACTGCCTATATGGGAATGGGAGGGGGGAATGTCACACTGCGTATATGGGAATGGGAGGGGGGAATGTCACACTGCGTATATGGGAATGGGAGGGGGGAATGTCACACTGCCTATATGGGGAATGGGAGGGGGAATGTCACACTGCCTATATGGGGAATGGGAGGGGAAATGTCACACTGCCTATATGGGGAATGGGAGGGGGAATGTCACACTGCCTATATGGGGAATGGGAGGGGAAATGTCACACTGCCTATATGGGGAATGGGAGGGGGAATGTCACACTGCCTATATGGGGAATGGGAGGGGGAATGTCACACTGCCTATATGGGGAATGGGAGGGGAAATGTCACACTGCCTATATGGGGAATGGGAGGGGGAATGTCACACTTCCTATATGGGGAATGGGAGGGGGAATGTCACACTGCCGATATCTGGCGTTAGTAATGAATCAGCCTCCATGTTTCTACTTAAATACATGGTTGAGTTATGCATTTCATAATTATATCCACAGTCCTCTATCTAAGCCCCTTGCACCAGAAGCGGCTCAGCAGTGCTTTTGCATCATTCCCATAGGCACTATTCTTTATCATTTCCTGAATAACAGGGATGCTGATGAAACAGATTGGCTTCCACTGGAAACGCCGAATTTTCCATAAAGCTTCATTGACAAAAGTATTGTTCCAAAAAGCAGCCTTTCCATTTCCCAAAGCGCTACACAGACAGAGAAGCCTAAAAATAGGGGTCACTAATGTTCATTGCTGATAAAAGCATTCTCATGCCTCCTCGCTGGCCTGCATTTTCCATAAATACCAGCTAGAACCCAACCTGCCGAATTAAGAATAGCTGTGCTCAGGTGTAAGCAGAGGGGGCTGCCCACTTCTCAGAAGCATAGTGCCACAACTGATACAAGGAACCCCTTTCTTTGTTTCTTCTTTCTTTCTTCCATTCTTTCCTTTATCTCCCTTTACCTCTTACTTCTTTTGTTTCATTCTCGCTTTCTGTCTACTTCCTTATTTCTTTTTCTTCCGTCCTTCCTTTCATTCTCACTTTTCTTTTATTCTTTTCTTTATTCCCCTCTTCCCTTTCTTGTATTGTCTCTGTCTCTACTTCTTCCTTCTTTTTATTTTTGCTCTCCCTCTGCTTCTTTCTTTATATTTTTTCTTTTTGCCTTTCTATTCTTTTTTCTTCCTGCCTTCCTTTCATTACTACTTTCCATTTCCTTTTACCCCTGCTGTCACCCTTCCTTTTATCCCTGCTCTTACCTTCTTAATCCTTCTGTCTGCTTCCCTATTACTGGGTATATTACCCTTCCCCTTTTCCTTTCTTTTTTTATTTTCTTCTTTCTCTTCTTCATTCTCTTCTTTTCCTTTTCTTACTTTCTTTACACCATTCCTTCTTCCTACTTAACCTTCCTTTTTCCAGCTGTTACTCTACTTCTTACCCTCTTCCTTCCTTCCTTCCTTGTTTTACATGATTTTGTCTTTCTGTTCTTCCTTCTGTCAATTCTGCACATATTACTGTATATATCACCTTTCCCCTTCGTCTTCTTCTATTTTTCTACCAATTCCTTTCTTTCTTTCTTTCTTTCTTTCTTTCTTTCTTTCTTTCTTTCTTTCATAGCTGGGGGGACCCTGATATTGTGTCACTTAGCCAGTGGGTGACTTGCCCATCACACCACACCTTTATACGGAATCTCAATTTTGACCCCCAAATACTCCTCTTTCCAGTGCTGCTGCTTTTTTTATTCCCTTTCTTTAGGAAAATGTTCTCCCTATAAATAAATACAGCAATTCTGTTTTCATTCATGCATTTAACCTTTCTCAGTTTCTCCAAACATCTGTCCCCTGATATAGCTTGGATGGCCTCCAGACCACTGAACTTAGTATGGTTTATCCTGACATTTACACTGTGAGCTCTACTACGGGGAAAGGAAACACCTTCATCAATCTAGATTTTGGATATTAAAGCAGAACTCCAGGCAAATAGAAGAGCTGTGTTTCAGAAGAGCAGATACATAAGATATCCTCCTATTCCTTATTTGTGTAGAGATGAGTCTTCATAATGCGCTAAAGAGCAGGAACCACATCACTTCCTTTCCATGGATGATAGCATTCACATAAACATCTTCATTTGTCACCCATCTCTATGTAGCCCTGCTGGACTACAGCCATACATGACTACACCTAAACCCCACAAATCCCTCTAGCCTTGGAAATGATAAGTGGTGGCAATTTAGTCTCAGAGACACCGATTAGGACCCCACATCCTGGTAGGGGTCCCTGCGCTGGGTGCCCTGGCTTACATGGTGCTAGCAGCTCTGTTCCATGCGGCACCACCACCACCACTTAAAGTGGACCAACACCCAGGATTTTGACTATCCTGGGTCTTGGTCCACTTCCCCGGGGCCCCCCAGATCGCACGTAAAAACTCACCACACCCCGCTCCTACTGCGCATGTGCGGACACTCGTCCAATCAGCGCACTCGGAGCCGTTGTGGTATGCGCGTCAATGAGATGTCTTACTACAGTGCCTCCGAGCACGCTGGTGGCCGCATCTCGCACTTCCCTCTAACAGGGAGTGCGCCGGCGCCATTCACAAATGGCCGGTGCAGGCACGCCCCCTGCTAGAGAGAAGCGCAAGATGCGGCCACGGCCCGTGCATGCGTCGTTGGATCAGGATCCAGGTAAGGTTTCTGTGCGTCCTCGGGGGTTTCACACAGCGGGGCATCCCGATTTTGGATGCCCCGTGGGAAGGGATCACGCTGGTTGTTGGTCCACTTTAAATATTAATGAGCAGCAGTGAGGCCAGCCACAGTGACAGCGCTGTAGTCTAGCAGCTTAACCTTTCCTCAGTCCTGAAGCCAAAAGTCCCCCTTATAATCCAACCCCTGCTGTCACTGTGCCTCTTACTTTCTTTAGTCCTTCTGTCTGCTTCCCTATTACTGGATATATTACCCTTCCCCTTTTCCTTTCTTTTTTCCTTTTCTTCTTTCTTTTCTCCATTCTCTTCTTTTTCTTTCCTTACTTTCTTTACACCATTCCTTCTTCCTACCTAACCTTCCTTTTTTCCCACTGTCACTCTACTTCTTACTCTCTCTCTTTCTTCCTTGTTTTACATGAGAGTAGGTGGTGGGCAGGGTCCAGGGTGGGCTGTAGCTTTGCTGCTCTAGACTCTCTGTCCTGCCCTGTGGTGGCTTTGGCTGCAGGTTTGAAAAAACAAAAAAAAGCCTTCCCCAGGAGCGGGGGGCCCCCACTGCCGATAGCTTTGTTGCTGGCCCCGCAGCCCGTTAGATCAAAGACTGAAAAGCTTCCTGGACCAGATAATAACCTAAAGGTTGGTGGAGGCCCCCTCTGCAACTTATTGGACATACATATTTACATTAAGGTACCTTAAACAATTGCTTAATTTACATGCACTATATGTAATGTATAATATAATGTGATACATATCTTTATCTGGGAATAAACGTTTATTCCCAGATAAAGATATGTATCACATTATATACATGAAAGACAGCGGGAGCTTAGAGAGTTAAATGCCTGGCTCAAGTCCTGGTGCAGGGCAGAGGGATTTGTGTTCCTAGAGCACTGGGCTGACTTTTCATTGGGGTACAAACTGTATTCTACAGATAATTTGCACCTGAATGGAAGGGGGGCTGCTGTGCTGGGTAAGACTAGAGGGGGTGGAGAGTTATTTAAACTAGAGATGAGAGGGGAGGGCAAGACAGGTTACTTAGGGGACAGCATATGATGGTGGGTGGAGAATTAGAAGAGGGAGGACTGCTATGATGGACAAGGAGATCCATGTGTTGCAAACCAGCAGTAAAAAATTAGACGGATGCATTACTGCAGGAACTAATACTATACCCCAATGTGTCAAACTAGATAGGAACATAAAGTGTATATTCACAAATGCCAGAAGTCTGGTAAGTAAAGTAGGGAAGCTTGAGGCCTTGGTGCTGGCAGAGAATATTGATGTTGTTGGTGTGGCTGAGACATGGCTGGATTCCACACATGACTGGACTGTCAATCTACAAGGTTTTGCTCTTTTTCGGAAAGACAGAGCAAATAGGAAAGGGGTCAGAGTGCGTCTTTATGTAAAGCAAGAACTCAAGACATATATTAATGAGGGGATACTAGCAGAAGATTGTGAGGATGTAGAATCCTTGTGGGTAGAAGTGGGGGCAATGTAAACAATGCTAAAATACAGTTTGGTGTAATCTATAGGCCCCCAAAAATAATTGAGGAAATAGAGGGTCAACTGCATAAACAGAAAGAGCGGGCGTCACAGGCTGGTACAGTGGTAGTGATGGGGGACTTCAACTATCCAGGAATCGACTGGAGACATTATTCTGCTTCTACTACAAGGGGGAGAGCATTCCTCAGCTTGCTACAAGATAATTATATGAATCAGTTCGTGGAGGCACCTGCTAGGGGTGATGCTATTCTAGATCTTGTAATATCAAATAATGACGACCTGATGGGGGCAGTAACAGTCCAAGAAAATCTTGGTAACAGTGACCTCAATATAATTGTATTTAACATAAACTGTAAGAAAGATTTTCTGCCTGGGAAGGCAAAAACATTACATTTTAGAAAGGCCAACTTCCCCAGGCTCAGAGCTGCACTCAAGGACATTGACTGGGAGCATCTGTTTAGGAACAAGGATACCGATGTCAAATGGGAGTGTTTTAAATCAATTGTAAGTACCAATGCTGCAAAATGTATTCCTACAGGTAACAAATATAAGCGCTAAAATTAAACCCCTCATGGCTGACACCTGCGGTTAAAAGGGCAATAAAGAACAAAAAAAGGGCATTTAAACATTACAAGGCTGAACTCTCAGCTGTAACACTTGAAAAGTATAAACTAGTAAATAAAATGTGTAAGAAAGAAATAAGGTTGGCAAAAGCACAAAATGAAAGAGATGTGGCCAAAGAAAGCAAAACAAACCCTAAACGATTTTTTAAATATAATAATTCGAAGAAAACTAAATCAGAACAGGTAGGCGCCCTAATTAATGATAATGGAGAAATGGTCACTGGGGATGAAGGTAAGGCGGAGCTGTTAAATGGATTCTTTAGCTCTGTGTACACAAGAGAAGAGCAAGGAGCCAACACAGGAGATGTCACTGATAGCAAGTATAATATTTAACAAGCTAAACATGGATATCATCCAAGAAAAACTAAATAATTTTAATGTGAATAAGACTGCAGGACCAGATGGACTTCACCCAAGAGTTCTCAAAGAACTCAGTTCCGTTATCTCGTCACCTCTGTTGTTGATCTTTAAAGACTCACTAGCAACTGGTATAGTGGCAATTACAGACCTCAGTGCTGGGCCCACTATTATTTAACTTGTTTATAAACAACATAGAAGATGGAGTTGATGCCACTGTCTCTATTTTTGCAGATGACACAAAGAGGCCGATTCATTAATAGCGCCAGGTAGCGACAGATGAGCGACAGTAGCGGTATTTTCACAGCGCCCGCTAGTATTCGCTGTGCTTGGCCGTTGTTCGGTTGTTGACAGCGACTCAGTCGGTGTGCGGTAATGTTGAATACGGGGTTAGGAGTCGCTGTTTGACAGGTTCCGCGCTGTATGGGAGCGCATGACAGCAAATGGCCATAGCGAACGGCTCCCAGCATATTCATTAACAAATCACGCTCAAAAAATTCTTGCGCTGTGAAATGCTTGTTTAAACCCCAGAGCGCTGGTGGCGATGGGTTAAAAGTAGTTTTTTAACCCCCAAACAACCATATTTTTTTTTAAAAAGAAAACAAGTTTTTCAAAACATTTTGTAATATGAATACATTAATATCAGACCTGTAATATAAATTCTGCACAAATTTTTTTTTTTTTTTTTTTACTTTAAAAAAAATATCTAACATTGCAGAAGTGATCACAGAATTTTTGACATTTAAAAAAAAAAAAAAAAAAAACATTAATAGCAATTAATTATGAATATTTAAAGATTGCTCCATTGAAATGCATTGGAGAGCGCCAGGTAGCGAGAGGTCATACCTGCCGCTGTTCAAGGTCGCTCGCTGGCGCTGTGGGGTGAGGCTGGAATAATGATGAATGATTCGCTATCTGGCGCTCTGTCAGTCGCTAAGCAGGATCGGCTTGATAAATGTGTGATTGTGGAGGGGAGCCGGCGTTCTCGTGGCGGTGACCGTCATTACCGTTAGCTCACCATTCACTACCTGGCGCTATCCCTTGTTAAATAAGGGCCAAAGATATGTAGCACAGTGCAGTCTATAGAAGATGTTCACAAGCTTCAGGCTGACTTGGACACATTGAGTGTCTGGGCTCCACTTGGCAAATGAAGTTCAATGTGGAAAAATGTAAAGTCATGCACTTGGGGTCTAATAACCTGAAGGCCACATATGTCCTCGGGGGAGTAAAACTGGGAGAGTCACTTGTTGAGAAGGATCTGGGGGTACTGGTAGATCACAGACTAAATAACAGCATGCAATGCCAAGCAGCTGCTTCCAAGGCCACCAAGGTACTATCATGCATTAATAGAGGCCTGGAATCACAGGATAGAGATGTAATTTTGCCTCTTTACAAGGCACTGGTGCGCCCTCACCTGGAATATGCCGTCCAGTTCTGGGCACCCATTCATAGAAAGGACGCTCTGACTATGGAAAGGGTGCAGAGGAGAGCCACCAAACTAATAAAGGGAATGAAAGATCTTAGTTATAAGGATTATAAAGATTACGAGAATTAAATCTGTTTAGTCTTGAGAGGAGGCGATTGAGGGGGGACATGATTAACTTGTATAAATATATAAATGGCCCATACAAAAAATATGGGGGAACACTATTTCAGGTAAAGGACAAGGGGGCACTGCCTTCGATTGGAAAAAAAGAAATTTAGTCTCCGGACGCGACAATCGTTTTTTACCATAAGAACTATAAATCTATGGAATAGCCTCCCACAGAAGCTTGTCACAGCATCAACCACTGGCAGCTTCAAAAAAGGATTAGATGCTAATTTAGAAGAAAATAACATTAACAGTTACTATTAGCGGTTATCAGTAAAAAACAAAACAAAACATAAAATATAATAGCTTCCCCAATAAAATAAAAAATAACTTCCCCTACCCCAACACCCTTGATTGAACTTGATGGACATATGTCTTTTTTCAACCGTATTAACTATGTAACTATGTAACTATATACATCACATATAGTGCATGTAAATTAAGCAATTGTTTAAGGTTCCTTAATGTAAATATGTATGTCTAATAAGTTGAGTCTTAATGTAAATATGTATGTAAATATATATCTTAATGTAAATATGTATGTCTAATAAGTTGAGTCTTAATGTAAATATGTATGTAAATATATATCTTTAATAAGATACACTGTAAAATGCTTCCAATCAAGAGAGAGTTGGAGTGCTCCCCTTTGATGTCCATCACAACAACAACAATACAAAGAATATGTTACCAGGATGGCCAAGGTGTAAATTTCTGGCCGCAGTGCCAACATCACAAACATATGATCAGATAGTAATGCACACATCGCAGCTAAAAAGGAGGTGAAATGAAATGTCTGTCATTAATCAAACTGCGGCCACCGCCGGTCTCTGGCAAGATGGCGACGATACGCAGACAGTTGCTTTCAGCCGGCGCTACGTCCGGCCGGGAGCCGGGGGGACGGAGGCTGCGCTCTAAATTGTGGAGCATTGTACATGTGTCAAATTGTTTTCACAACTGTGCTTAGGACATATATATGTAATACATATAATATGACTTACAGTTTACACTTCACAGTACTGTGATATAGACTTTTAATGTACCGTATTTTCCGCCCTATAAGACGCACCTGCCCATAAGACGCACCCAGGATTTGGAGGAGAAAAATAAGAAAAAAAAATATTCTAAGCTAAATGTTGTGCTAAACACCCCATTACAGGCAGTGTAGCGTTCCCCCATCCCATTCCCATAGGCAGTGTGGCATGCCCCTATCCCATTCCCATAGACAGTGTGGGATGCCTTCATCCCATTCCCATAGGCAGCGTGGTATTTCCCCCTTCCTATTCTCCATATAGGCAGTGTGGCACCCCCCTCCAATTCCCCATATAGGTAGTGTGGCATTCATCCCCCCCTCCCCATCCCATATAGGTAATGTGGCATTCATCCCCCCTCCCCATCCCATATAGGTAATGTGGCATTCATCCCCCCTCCCCATGCCATATAGGTAATATGGCATTCATCCCCCCCTCCCCATCCCATATAGGTAGTGTGGCATTCATCCCCCCCTCCCCATCCCATATAGGTAATGTGGTATTTCCATCCCCCCATCCCCATCCCATATAGGTAATGTGGCATTCATCCCCCCCTCCCCATCCCATATAGGTAATGTGGCATTCATCCCCCCCTCTCCATATAGGTAGTGTGGCATTCATCCCCCCCTCCCCATCCCATATAGGTAATGTGGCATTTCTATCCCCCCTCCCCATCCCATATAGGTAATGTGGCATTTCCATCCCCCCTCCCCATCCCATATAGGTAATGTGGCATTCATCCCCCTCCCCATCCCATATAGGTAATGTGGCATTCACCCCCCTCTCCATATAGGTAGTGTGGCATTCATCCCCCCTCCCCATCCCATATAGGTATTGTGGCATTCATCCCCCCCTCTCCATATAGGTAGTGTGGCATTCATCCCCCCCTCCCCATTCCATATAGGTAATGTGGCATTTCCATCCCCCCTCCCCATCCCATATAGGTAATGTGGCATTCATCTCCCCTCCCCATCCCGTATAGGTAATGTGGCATTCATCCCCCCCTCCCCATCCCATATAGGTAAAGTGGCATTTCCATCCCCATCCCATATAGGTAATGTGGCATTCATCCCCCCTCCCCATCCCGTATAGGTAATGTGGCATTCATCCCCCCTCCCCATCCCATATAGGTAATGTGGCATTCATTCCCCCCTCCCCATCCCATATAGGTAGTGTGGCATTTCCATCCCCCCTCCTATTCCCCATAGGCAAAAGTAAAAAGTGAGACAAAAAAAGTAAACTCACCTTTCAATCCTCCCCGCTGTCCTCGCCATCTTCACACAGACACACTGGCTTGGAATAAGTCCGGGTGTCTCTGTCTGCTGGCACCCGGACTTAAACAGCGGTGGGTGTGGCCACGCCCACCGCTATACCAAGCTGAGTGTTCACACTATGCTGGCGCTGCAGAGAGGAGGCGATGGGGGCAGCTGTATCTGCCACCTCCTCCACAGCGCGAGAAGGCGGCAGACACAGCTGCCCCCATCGCCTTTTCCTCTGCGGCGCCAGCATAGAGTGAACACTCGGCTTGGTATAGCGGCCCACCGCTGTAACAGGCTGGGTGTCTGGCTCTGCAGAGAAGGCTGCCTCCGCGGCTTCCGGGACAGCGCGAGCGATGGAAAGGCAAGTTAACTTTCTGCTTTTTATTTATTTTTTCCCCCACCTTCGCCCGATAAGACGCATTGATATTTTCCCACAACTTTTTGGGAAAAATAAGTGCGTCTTATAGGGCGAAAAATACGGTATGTCTTTCAAGAATAAAGAGTATTGTTTTAAATAGGAACAAAAGGTGTGGTGGGATTACCGGGTCCATTAAACATAACCGGGAGGGGCCAAATCCCGGTATCTTCTTTCTTTGCTAACTTAGTAGGACCAGTTGATCCATACCCCCTTTCAAAAAAAGACAAGGGGAGGGTCTCTCAAAAAATAGGAGGGATAACCAGAAGGTGGTAATCCGCCACACAAACTTCTTGCCACATTCCCTCCTCATTTCCCTGGCACATGTGGTGGGCAGATGGTTTGCCGATCCCCCTGGGATCTCTTATTTGTTCACCACCAGTTATGTAAAAGGAAATAAAACACAACTTTAAAAATATATAATAAAAAATGTACAACTAAGCTTAACTCACACACCACAATCATCTTCCTCTTGGTCCAGCCTGCTGCTAGAGCACTTCTTCTCATCTTTTTTTTTTTTTTACTTTTTGGGGCATAGGTGGCCATTGTATGTTTGCGCACACATAGGAATTTTTCCTCCCCATTTAACCCATCCGTGCCATGAGTGTACACATACCTGAAGTGGCCCTAATTACAGTGCTCAGTGGAGCCTTGCTCAAGAGCATTTAGAGTGGACCTCCAGTCAAAAAATCAAAGTTTACTAAATTGCTCCCCTAAACTCTGTCTCTCGCAATCAGTGAGGCAATATATTTGAAAAAGCTTAAAGTGTTTGTGTAGTGTCCTCCATTCCCCGGCTGAATACAGAGCTTACCTTCTGCCCTGGGTCACAGCTGCTCTTCAGCTTGCAAACCTTGCTATAGACTGGATATGGGCACCTACTTCCTGGGCAAAGGGAGCCTCCCCTTACATCCAGTCCCCAATCAGCTCAGCACAGCAGGGACAGAATTGCTAATAGGCTCCGCCTCCTCCCCTGTGTGGCCTGCCCCTCTCCCTCACTTCATCTCTGTTTCCCCCTTAGGCCGCCCCCTTTCCCCTGTGAAGCCACCTCCTCCTCCTCGGCTTCGGTTTCAGCAGAGGTGCTGCTTGTGATGATTATGCATCAGCATGTCCAGCATGATAGAGGCCACCTCCAGCCCTGCTCTCACCTTTCCCTGCTCTGTGCGGCCTTCTCAGCAGCTCTGTGACATGCGCCAATGAGGCAGCACAGAGCGGGAACAGCAAGAGCAGACCTGGAGGCCGCCATGATGCTGGACGAGCTGCTAACAGTGCATTTAACCACTACTGCCCTCCTCTCCCCCCTGGCGATTACAGCTCCGCTGCTGCTGCTCCCCACGAGTATGCCACCCCCCTGCTGCCCTCCTCTTCCCTCCCTCCCCCGGTCGATTACAGCATTGCTGCCATTGCCCCGCGAGTATGACACCCCCCACTGATGCCTTCCTCTTTCACCTCTCCCCCGGCGATTACAGCTCCGTTGCTGCTTCTCCCCATGATTATGCTACCCCCCTGCTGCCCTCCTCTCCCCCCCCCCTGGCGATTAGAGCATTGTCGCTGTTGCCCCCCGCGAGTATGACACCCCCCACTGATGCCCTCCTCTTCCCCCTCTTCCCTGGTGATTACAGCCTGCCTCTACCCCCCCCCACGAGTATGGCCCCTGCCGCTGACTTTCTTTCCCCCCCAGCGATTATAGCCCCACTGCTGCCCCCTTGGTGTGTATCCCTTCACTGCTGCTGCCCACCCTGTGCATGTGGATGGGAGTGCATATGGAAGTTTGTACATGTGCATGGAAGTGCATGCATGTGCATGTGGGAGTGTGTGCATGTGCATAGGAGTGCATGCATGTGCATGTGGGAGTTAGTGCATGTGTATGGGAGTGCATGTATGTGCATGGGAGTGTATTTGGGAGTGCGTGCATGGACATTTGGGAGTACGACAATGGACGTTTGGTAGTGTGTGTATACATTTAGGAAATATGTGCATGCACTTTGGGAGTGTGAGAATGGACCTTTGGGAGTGTAGAAGGCTTGTTTTCTAGAGGAACTGATTTCCAAGTTCTAATCTTGTAAATCTTCAGCTGTTTCCACTGCAGGCCTTAGTACCGAGTGTTACCAAGAAGAAATCCAAGGTACAGTTTGATATTGGCTCCTGAGGTCTTCAGGTGGGCCACCAATTCCATGGCTGTTTTGACCAATGAAGTATGAATCTGCTGGCTGTTGAAATGGAGCTGGGAGCACAACATGGGACACCGAGTTGCTATAATACTCAGTCACTCACATTTTACGTGGCTGGCAATAGATGGGTTACATTGAGCTCCTCATAAGCTGTAATGACTGCAGTTCTTAAAGTCCCTATCGAGGCAAACACTAATTTTCTCCCACCTTATCCAAAATAATGAGCCATTTCGAAGTACCTGGAAATCTCACACTGTATGTAAATACCTCATGTATTCTAAGCGAAGCTGATTTCTTTGCTTCAGTTTCTGGGTTGTGGTTGAGCTGGGAGGGGCATGTCATGGGGCAGCTGTATGAGTCTTGTGCATGCCCTGATTTGGTCAAAGACAGCTGTAAGACCACTGTGGCTTGCCATGCTCACTCCCAGAGCACCAAAGGACTCAGTGGCCATGGGACCACTGTTTTGTGTGGTCCTGGAGGATTAAAATTAAAAAAAAAGTCCTGCTTCAGCTTCTACCCTTCAATGCAGTAAATGAGAAGAGGCACATGGGACAGGCATCAGGTGAGCTGCTTATTGCCATTGGGATTAGAGACCCTTTAAAATGGACCAAATCTCAGGATTTTGACTGGAGTGGCCTGCAAGAGGGATAGCGGGCATGCGGCTGCGGCTCGCGCAGGCACCACTGGACTGGAAAAGAAGGTGAGTTTATGGGCGACCTGGGGGGCTTCACACAACAGGGCATCCTGATTTTGGATGAATAAATGAATACATTTTGGGGGGAATAAATCGGCCCGGGAATTTTATAGATTTCCATGGATTTTGGTCCACTTTAAAGCAGATGCTACGTATATATTGTAGAGCTTTTGTTATATTGGTGGTCACACTGTGTTTGTAAGTTGACCACATCTGTATTATACTGTAATAAAACATATGAAGCACTAAGTGCTCAAAACATTTTCCCTGTTGATGTATATACTAATGTAATATATGTAGTATGTAAATCGCTATAAAACATAATACAGGATGAAAGCTATAAGGCACCAGCTTGTTAGAATTTACAGTCTGAGGGTTTACTACCTAATTTAATATTAGGCTTTTATGACATCTGGTGTTTTCTTTTAAACTTCAGACTTTGGAAAGTGGGGTGCCTACACCACAGAATCTCTCCACTAGTACACCCTGACACAATGTTCAACACACAACAAAGCCAAAAATGGACCCAGGAACATATCATAAAAGGCATCTAAATACTGATGTGGGAATTGATTGACTTGAACACTTTTAGTACGTGTTTCATTTACGTTTACAGCCAGCGCTGCGTGTGCTCTTCTAAAGTTAACAGGATGAAGCCGTAAAGGACTTTTATTAATGAGTTTATTTTCGAGAAAGAACAAACACTTGGGTTCTCCTACAGGAAGTCTACTGTCCTCAGGTCTTGTTCAGATTAGCGTGGTTGAGAGCCATGGGTCATTTTAAATCAAGCCATTTTTTTCCCACTAAGTATTTAATTACATGTCATAGCTCAGGCGTGATGGTGTAAGATATTTTGATGCTTTTGGGTTTTTTTCTTTCTTTGGTGTACACTTCTATTCCCATTCCTTAACCCCTCAAAATGCGAATATTTATATTTCTATAATTATCTTGTAGGGGATAAAAAGAGTTTGGATGCGCATAAAATGTAGCTGATGCCTTGGGGCAAAAGTTGCACAGTAACATTATGTGTAATTACAAGCTAGAAGAAAACAGAATTCTCTAGTTGTCTGCTCGGGGTAACACTACTGAAGTCTTGTTGCTAAAGTTGCCGCATCCACACAGATATGCACCACCGACATGTAATATATAATACGTCACAATAAGTCATAATTATGGGGAACAGTGTAAAAGAAGCCATTTCAAAGCATCTTAAAATATTTGATTATATGTAAATAGCTTATGTATTATAAGTAGTGATGAGCTAGCTGTAAAGTTCTGGTTTGTATGGAACTTGGGTCTCCGAACCCGAGCACGGACTGGTTTTGGTCCACTTTAATGTATTACAATAAGTAGTTACCCATGAGGAAATAGTAATTATAATCAATTAATATCCAAGTATAATCTTAGCTTTTGGGCACTTTAAGACGCAGACAGAAGCTAGAACTACTTGTTCCTGTCCTTCGATCATATGAATCTTCAATCTTTGAGGGGTTTAACCTTGCTTTTGCACATTTCTTCATCTAGGACCTTGATTGCTAACAACTATGAACTTGTGCTACCTTCACTTGACCACATGTTGAGTACAATTTGTGAACCTTCAATGCCTGCATCAACCTGAACTTGTCTTATTGTTCATCACCTTGTGATGCCTTTACTGACTTTGCTTTGACCATCATTGTCAGGACGACATGTTTTTCGCCTATGTTTTAAAATGTTGTGTTTTTGGTGGGAAGATCCTAAAGACCGTGCTAACAAGTTCATCTCCTGCCTTTAGAGGTTTAATACCTGCCTTTAAGACTAGTTGTGTCTACAGACTTCGTGCCCCATTATAAGGTTATGTCATCTTAAAGACATTAGGGTTGATTCAGAGCCCCTTTCTCATCATTTTTATTGAGGTCTTGCTACCAAACGAAAAATCATGCAAAAATGAAAACATTTCACACTAAAGTTCTCGCAGAAAAAAGGCTTTGCTGAATCAGACGAAAGGAAAAAATGAACGAGAATGGAAATATTCACGCAAAAAAATGGTGAGAAAGGGGCTCTGAACCAACCCTATTGTCCAGACAACAACAAAAAATATAATCTGTGTACCAGCAACACCGACCCTCCCTCGGGTTTCACTTTTGTTTTCTATCTTTGAACATTCTATTCTTGCCATAGATTACCCTCCCTTCCTCTCCCTTCTCCTTGCCATCATCAACAAATTGTGTTCATTGTCTTGGACTATGGACCGCCGCCTCACATTCTTTCTGAGGCCGCTCACTGCTTCCTCTCCATCCCTCAGCCACACCTTCTATCCCTCCCTCTGAGCATAATCTCCCACCGTGAACATGCACAACCCATTCATAGCCCAGGCAGACAGCCTTGTTAAAAAAAAAATGTAGTTGATCATCAGCATAATGAGGACTGTACCGGCAGTAGGAACTTGCCACCCTCCCTACCCTTTTGAACTATTATAGGGGTCCTCTTGACCCCTTTCTAGATTAAAGTAGTGAAAGTTGTGTCCTAGAGGTAAAGAAGCGGCCTTGTGAATGAAGGGTTGCAGGTTCGATTACCGGCCATGAGATATGACTGAAGGGCTCAGGAGCAAGGTACCTAACCCCCCAGCTGCTCCTCGGGTGCTGCAATTAGGGCAGCCCACCGCTCCGGCATGTGTACACTCACAACATGGATGGGTTAAATGTGGAAAAGAATTCCTATGTGTGTGCAAGCATACAATGGCCATCTATGTCCCCATCTTAAAAATTAACACACAACACAAAGCATTTTATTAAACATTACACTATACTTACCTATTTTCATCCAGTGCTGGGCGGTGTCCTCCTGCTGCTCTGCAGTCCCTCATTAGCTCCTTTCTGTCGGCAGAAGCAGTGGAATGACTGCTCTGCCGCCATTTAGAGAAAGAAGTATGATTGCCCCCCTTCCTTCCAGGCGGGCATTCTGCCAGGCTCTGATTGTTCCCCACTGATGGACGGGTCATCTAGTCTCCTGTGCCAACCATGTAAACAGTGGGAACCTTAATTTTCCCAAAACCAATGCTCAGGCTGCCAGTATTAGGGACAGACACATTTTGTACAATGCTGTAGATACAATGGTGTAAACTTGAAAACATTATTGTTCTCCACAGGAGTGGTTGACTACAAAAGATCACAGCAAGAGCAAGGCATATAATATTGATCAAAGAGGAGAAATATTGCTGCCAATCAGGTTTCAAGATCTTTGCTAAAGATCACAGGGACAATTGAATATTGAAGCAATGCTTAGTGTCCAGATAGGACTAAAATATAGCTTTTAACATATAGATAGATATTTTGGAGAAATCAAGAAAAAAAACATCTGTGAAACATGGTCATAGTAATATGAAGGTTTGGGCCTGTTTTGCCAACATTAAATAACAATGACATTTGAATTATACCTGCAAAATCTCAAGGAAAATGTCAGAACATCTGTCTGTGAACTGGATCTCAATAGAAAATAGTTGATGCCACAAGTACCTTTTGCTACTCACAGATATATGATGTTGGATGCTTTTCCTTAATAAAGGATCATGTCTAATATTTTTGACTCATTGTTCAATTGTACTTTTAACTTTTACTTGAAAATGTAATATGCAGTCATTTTAGGTCAAATATTTGCAGAAATTTGGAAAATTCGAAAGCATTTACAAATTTTCGAGCACCAATGTAATTGCTCCATAATCCTACATTTCCATTGACAGATGTACTTTTTATATGAGGATGTGATTAAGTACGTGTTTTTTATTTTTTTATTACATTTAGAAAGGAAATTAGGTTCAAAAAGAAGGTCCAGGAACTGCAATTTTGCATGTGACTATAGCTCACATGACGGCATTAACGCTAAATAACACTAAGCAGGAGGACAGAAGGCTCTGTAGTGACATATAACATCAGATACAAAGAACTCGCAAGATTCTTCAAAGTGCAGAACGATGACACAGCCTCAACATAGGTGAAGGCAAGACACAAAGCTGAAGAAAAGACTGTAAAGATAATTGGAGCTTTCCTACAAGGAAGCAGAAACATGTAAGTAATGATGGAAAGAAACTGCAATACAGAGGCAGGGGAAGGCAGACACCCCCTACCGATTCATTTATCTCATTTTCCAAAAGCCTGGACCTGAAATGAACGCACGCAAGCCATCGGCAGGTGCTGACCGTCTATAGGAAACTGTGCTGGAATTGATCCCAGCTGGTCTCTTTGAATGTACAGATGATACGAGGACAATTTAAAAAGTGTTTTTTTTTCACCTGCTTTTATTGAACATGTCTGTCTGTCTGTCTGTCTCTGTTTATCTGTCTATTTATATATTCGAAAAATGTTCTTTGGCATATTTTAGTTAGAACCGTCTTAACAAGTTCCAGCCTCGAGAAGTTGATGATAATGATGAGCCAAGGTACCTTCTTTCTTGGCCCTGCCAAAAACTTGAGGGATACTAAGCAGACCCAAATCTAAACGTTAGACTGGAAACTGTGAAGCCGTGTTAGCTGTCAATACCCAGTAGGATTCACCTGTTATCTGGTGTGCAGAGCCTTGTGTGACTCCCGAGCTCAAGTGGCAATTTTCATAGCAAACAGGCTAAACTTACCATGTACAGATTATTCGTAACAGGTAATATAAATTACTAGAGAAGAACAAATCTTCCAAGATTCATTTTATGCCTATGAATTCTGACAAATAGACCATCTTGTTACATTAGAGGAACATCGGACCTAAAAACAATATGGGCGACCCCCCCTCCAATGGGCCCTGCTTATCTTTTGGTTGACGCCGCAGCGACATCCAGCTACATTAGGGCCCGATCCTCTGCCCCTCCCCCTCTGGCTTAAGCACGGTTTTAGCCATGTTCGTCAATGTTCAGCGTCGCTCTGTGAAGTCTTGCGGCTTTTCAGCCCCCATTGTAACCCATTCCTGGGCACTGTGCAGGCACGAGGTCGCAGGCCACGCACAGTACCTGATGGGATACAAGTTGGCATTGCCCGTTGGGAGGTCCAGGTGAGTACAAACTGCCCAATGCTGAAACTGGCGGGGGGCAGCAGTCCGGTGAGGTTTGGGGAAGGTTTTAACTTCCCCTGATGGTGCTCTTTAAAAAGAGCTTGTTTTCAGATACAAAGACTCCAGCTTTCACAGAATGCTTAGGTGGCCTGTGGATTAAAGTGGTCCAACACCCAATTGACATCAACCCCCCCCCCCCCCCCCCCATGCATATACCATAACCGGCCGGCCCAATATTTGCTTACGTGTCCTGCGTTCTCTCTTTCAATTAAATTCAACCCCCCAAACATAAGCCTTAATAGAGAAAGACTGAAAAAATTACACCAAGACACAGAAGACCCAGATAATCTCATAGACCAGATAGGACAGGAAGACACTGAAGGGGGGGTAGAGTTGGGGAGGAGAAAGCAGGTGGTTGAGACCTAGTGACACATGAGGAGGAGATGGCAGCAAATGCCTTTACACAACAGTGGGGCTGCTGGTGTAATCGGATGGAAGCTTGTGAAGTGGTGCCTGAAAGATGTCAGGATATCGGACAAAAGACAATAATAAATGAGTAGTTGGGGGTACAGAGTAACACAGGCTCTCTGTTGTCAGACAGCAGCCCATGCAGTGCTGGCGCTTTCAGTGGCTGGTGAGGTAGATTCTGGGAATCCAAGCCTTGGATCAGGTTTTGCAGGGATGTTTGGGGGCATAATCAAATACTGAATACGGAATGGGTATCAGTGCTGAGAGAACTTTCCGAGAAAAGTTTTGTGTTCACTTTAAAATCTTCAAAAGTGTTTGGTTCAAAATCTTTGGTCAAAATATAAATGATCCAAAACTATATACCGTATTTTTCTCCCTCTTAGACGCACCTACACATAGGACGCATCTAGGATTTGGAGGAGGAAAATAAGAAAATAAATATTCTGAACCAAATGTTGTGCTAAAACACCGTCCCCCCAAGAACCAACTAATAGGCAAGGTGCAGAATCCCCCCATTACAGGCAGAGGGGCATTCCCCCCCATCCCCCATATAGGCAGTGTGACATTCCCCCTCCCATTCCCCATATAGGCAGTGTGGCATCCCCCCTCCCATTCCCCATATAGGCAGTGTGGCATCCCCCCTCCCATTCCCATATAGGCAGTGTTACATCCCCCTCCCATTCCCCATATAGGCAGTGTGGCATCCCCCCTCCCATTCCCATATAGGCAGTGTGACATCCCCGCTCCCATTCCCCATATAGGCAGTGTTACATCCCCCTCCCATTCCCCATATAGGCAGTGTAGCACCCCCCTCCCATTACCCATATAAGCAGTGTGGCATTACCCCCATCCCATTCCCCATATAGGCAGTGGGGCATTCCCCCCTCCCGTTCCTCATATAGGCAGTGTAGCATTCCCCCCCTCCCATTCCCCATATAGGCAGTGTGGCATTTCCCCCTCCCATTCCCCATATAGGCAGTGTGGCATTCCTCCCTCCCATTCTCCATATAGACAGTGTGGAATCCACCCTCCCATTCCCCATGTAGGCAGTGTGGCCCCCCTCCCATCCCCCATATAGGCAGTGTGGCATTCCCCCCTCCCATTCCCCTTATAGGCAGTGTGGCACCCCCTCCCATTCCCCATATAGGCAGTGTGGCACCCCTCCCTTCCATTCCCCAAATAGGAAGTGTGGCATTCATCCCCCCTCCTATTCCTCATATAGGCAGTGTGGCATCCCCCTCCCAGTCCCATATAGGCAGTGTGGCATCCCCCTCCCATTCCCATATAGGCAGTGTTGCATTCACCCCCCTCCTATTCCCGATATAGGCAGTGTGGCATTAATCTCCCTCCCATTCCCATATAGGCAGTTTGGAATTCACCCCCTCCCATTCCCCATATAGGCAGTGTGGCATCCCCCCTCCCATTCCCATATAGGCAGTGTGGCATTCATCCCTCCCTTCTATTCCCATATAGGTAGTGTGGCATCTCCCCCTCCCATTCCCCATATAGGTAGTGTGGCATCTCCCCCTCCCATTCCCATATAGGCAGTGTGGCATTCATCCCTCCCGTCTATTCCCATATAGGTAGTGTGGCATCCTCCCTCCCATTCCCCATATAGGCAGTGTGGCATTCATCCCCCCTCCCATCCCCATATAGGCAGTGTGGCATTCACCTCCCCCTCCCATTCCCGTTATAGGCAGTGTGGAATTCACCCCCCTCCCGTTCCCCATATAGGCAGTGAGGAATCCCCCCTCCCATTCCCATATGGGCAGTGTGGCATCCCCCCTCCCATTCCCATATAGGTAGTGTGGCATCTCCCCCTCCCATTCCCCATATAGGCAGTATGGCATTCATCCCCCTTCCCATTCCCCTTATAGGCAGTGTGGCATCCCCCCTCCCATTCCCATATAGGTAGTGTGGCATCTCCCCCTCCCATTCCCCATATAGGCAGTATGGCATTCATCCCCCTTCCCATTCCCCATATAGGCAGTGTGGCATCCTCCCTCCCATTCCTCATATAGGCAGTGGGCATCCCTCCCGTCCCATTCCCCAAATAGGCAATGTGGCATCCCCCTCCCAGTCCCATATAGGCAGTGTGGCATTCATCCCCCCCCTTCCATTCCCATATAGGCAGTGTGGCATCTCCGCCTCCCATATCCATATAGGCAGTGTGGCATTCATCCCCCCTTCCATTCCCCATATAGGCAGTGTGGCATCCCCCCTCCCATTCCCCATATAGGCAGTATGGCACCCCCCTCCCATTGCCATATAGGCAGTGTGGAATTCACCCCCCCTCCCATTCCCATATGGGCAGTGTGGCACCCCCCCTCCCATTCCCATATAGGCAGTGTGGCATTCATCCCTCCCTTCCATTCCCATATAGGTAGTGTAGCATCTTCCCCTCCCATTCCCATATGGGCAGTGTGGCATCCCCCCTCCCATTCCCATATAGGCAGTGTGGCATTAATCCCTCCCTTCCATTCCCATATAGGTAGTGTGGCATCTCCCCCTTCCATTCCCATATAGGCAGCGTGTCATCCCCCCTCCCATTCCCATATAGGCAGTGTGGCATTCATCCTCCCATTCCCATATAGGCAGCGTGTCATCCCCCCTCCCATTCCCCATATAGGCAGCGTGGCATTCATCCCCCTCTCATTCCCCATATAGGCAGTGTGGCATCTCCCCCTCCCATTCCCATATAGGCAAAAGTACAAAAAAAAAAAGTAAACTAACCTTTCCATCCTTCATGCTGTCCCCGTCGTCTTCGCTGTATCTGCCTGAGCACACAGACAGCTGGCTTGGTACAGCAGGTGGGCGTGGCTGATGTTTGAGCATTGGCCATGCCCACCTGCTGTACGAAGCGGATGTCTGTGTGTGCAGGTGCCGCGGAGAAGGTGCGGGGACAGCGCGAGCGAAAGGTGAGCTGACTTTTTTTTCACATTCGCCCAATAAGACGCACTGACATTCCCAGCCTCCCCCCCCCCACTTTTGTGAAAAAATAAGTGTGTCTTATAGGGCAAAAAATATTGTATATATATATATATATATATATATATATATATATATATATATTTTTTTTTTTTTTTTTTTTTTCTTTGCTATGGGCGAACCCTCTGAAAATTGGGTTTGACAAGTTCAACCGAACTTGCCATTAAAGTCCGGTTTGGGTCCCCAAACACTATTAAAGTCAATGGGGACCGAAACCTGGGAGCTGTAAAATGGGGGTAACAAGGGCTAGAGGGCTGCAAATTGGGGGGACACCAGGGAAATTGCCCTGCACAAAATGGGGTAGGGAAAAAACTCCAAATTTTTTTATGGGTGTCAGAGGGCAAATCAGGGGGTAACACCAGGGAGATTGCCCTGCAAAAATGGGGTAGAAAAAGTACTCTGAATAATCACAGAAAGCAAAAAAAAAAAAAATTAAATAAAAAATAAAGAGTTTTTACCAGTGCTTAGTACATTCCCACTGCAGGTAACTGCCTGCGGGTTTATTTTTTAATATTTTTTGATACATTTTTGGCATTTTTGGTTAGTTACAATTTTAATCCAACAAAGAATAGCTGGACTTTTTTGGTCGAATTCCACTTTAATTCATTTTAATCCACTAGTGGCCACTAGGGAGAAAATGAGCCAAAACAGGAAAAATAAATAAGCAAAAAAATGAGTATTTTTTTTTTTATTAAGCTATGAGTGAGAGTTCGTTATTTTTGTTTTTTGCCTTGATTTGTCCTTTAAATATCCCTAAAGATGCGCAAACAGCATTAAAATAAACCTGTTGTAAAACGAAAGAAATATTGGCTTTGTGATAGGCTTAAAAAAAATAGGGAATTTTGCAAACATAGAAAAGCTCCAAGTATTGTAGTCACTAATGTCAGGGCAAATAACCTTAGCGTGGCCTGCATGTTGTGACTTCTACATTATGCCGGTTTATTGAACCCAGATGGGTGTTCATTTTGGGAACAATATATTTTTTTAAGGATTTATTGCAAATTTGAAGTTAATAAAAAAGGCATCAGTGGTCTTGGCTTGGTGTTGCCCTTGTTTTGACTCCATAAATCAATCCTCCCAACTGTTTTACGGTTACCAAACATGTCCCATTCCAATTTAATAACCCCTCCTTTAATCCATTGCTGGCTTGATACCTGCTGATTAAAGGCTGTCCTTATCACTTACCTTTCTGGGAATATTTTAATTTGCAACTTGGAAAAGAAAGGAGAGAGAACAAAAAAAAGATCAGTGTCTCCAAATTAAAGTCATGAGTTAACAAGCAATCTGTTTTAAGTTAACTTTTTCTCCATTTGTAGTCATTAACCAATGTGACCACTTTTTTAACCTTAGGTAGCCCGTGGCCTTTTCTGTGGTGGTTTGCACAGATGGAAGTTATGGAAGACTCCTTGTTGTGTATAAATTAATCTTCTTCTTCCAGTCCAACCTGCATAGCAAATTATAAGACAGCTCAGCCTGATTATGGCAGCCTGGGTATATCTGGATAGATTATAACATCTGTATAACCAGAAACCCCCTTGTTTTGTCTTATGGCAGGCAACACTAACATGCCATATGGATCCTTTCACTGAATGATATAAGATTTTATCATCTTGTGGTAAGCTCAGTGGCACAGATATATGATCAGTAATTGGGGGGGGGGGGGGGCATGGTGCTAATAAAAGGTAACCACTTTTGTGATGGGGGCCATAATCCATTGCCCAGTTTTCCCCCTAATGCTGGTACTGATCTCTTTTTTTAAAAGGTCCTTATTTTGCATAATAACAATTACAGTAAATACAAAACACACAGACTACAACACCTCACTTATTGGCATTAAAAAAATTAAAGCGGACCAAAACCCAGGATTTTGACTATCCTGGATTTTGGTCTTTGCCCCCTGGGCACTCCGGTTGGGGATGCCCCACTGTGTGAAGCAATTTTCCCACAATGGATGTTAAAGTTACAGGTCTGTAATTTCCCGGAGAAGACCTAGAGCCCGTTTTAAAAATGGGCACTACATTCGCCTTGCGCCAGTCCCTTGGCACTATACCAGTTGTTACCGCCTCTTTACAGTTCAAGAACAGGTGATGTTATGTATATATTTTTTTCATTGTGCCAGTGTTTCTTGTGCTATTGTTTACTAATAATGAACTCGTAAGGGGTCCAAAGGACCTCTTTACCAATTTAAAGAGTAGCGGGACTGAGAAGGGATTGGCATTACAAACATTAAATGGGGCCCTTTCACGGATCTAAATAAAGCAAAGTGAGCAAAAATATGATAAATAAAGGGAAGGAGCAACAAAGATGGGGCCCCCTAACCTACTAAGCTCTGGTGCAATAACACCCCTGCAAGGTATGCCCATGATTACTGATATTTATTGTATGGTTATATCTTTATGACTAGAGATGAGCGAACTTCTTGAAAGTTCGATTCGGGCGATTCACCGAATTTCCCCAAGAAATTCGGGTTCGCCCGAATCGAACTTTCACGAATCGCTCATCTGAAAAAAAAAATGCCGGCATGGTGGGAGCAGGCAGGCCGGCTACGCTGTCAGCGGGCGGCGGAAACCGGCCCGCTGACAGCGCAGCCGGCCTGCCCGCTCCCACCATGCCGGCATTTTTTTAAAAAGCAAACACTTACCTGCATGGTCGGAGCGTGGAGGCCGGCGCCGCTCTCAGCTGTCATCAGAGGACGCATCATCAGAGGGCGCGTCATCAGAGGGCGCCTGACAGCGGCGCCGGCCTCCACGCTCCGACCATGCAGGTAAGTGTTTGCTTTTTAAAAAAATGCCGGCATGGTGGGAGCGGGCAGGCCGGCTGCGCTGTCAGCGGGCCGGTTTCCGCCGCCCGCTGACAGCGTAGCCGGCCTGCCCGCTCCCACCATGCCGGCATTTTTTTTTTTTTATTTCAGGGAAAATTCGATCGGCACGAACCAAAAAAAATTCGGGTTCGTGCCGAATCGAATTTTCCCTGAAATTCGGAGCGAATTCCGGTTCGTCCGAACCGGTTCGCTCATCCCTATTTATGACCATTGTAGATTACTTCCATACTGGTTTATTTTGTAATAAAATATATAATTATTTCTTTATGACTAGTACATGGCAAGCACTTCAGTGGTTGGTAGCAAAGCAGACAGAGCTATAGTAAAGCATTTACGTTATTCCATCATTGCATTAGTAGATCTTAGGGGTTTGGCTCCCCCTTGTGACCATTTGGGGATTTTAGTTTGCTTTTATGTTGGTGTATTTTGTCTAATGCAGAGATTCCTGACCAGTGATATGGTGGTAACCACTGGAGGTACTCAAGGTCCTATCAGATGGTACTCGACGAGGCCTCAGATTGATCTGTACCCCAACCTGACTTGCTGCCATCTTTATCTAACCCAAGAAAAGCTGCTCCCCCCGCAAAAGTCACAAAGAATCTTACCCGATTGCTAGATCCGAGTCCTGTACCGCCGCCCAGATTGACAGTCACATCCACATTCAGTTACAGTGACTCTGGCATGCCCCCTCCATTTACTGTATTGCCAGGTCAATCATCCGTGGTGCCAAAAAAGGGGGGGTATAGAATGTTTTTGTCTTCTAGTTCGTAAAATTACTTTAGAGTGGACCAAAACCCACGGCGATCAGCCTGGGAATCTATAAGAATGGCCGAAGCGGGCATACTTCCTGTTAGAGGGTAGTGGAGGATGCAGTCACCAGCATGCTCGGATAGGCTCGTATTGGACAAGCTCCTGGACGCAGGGGCTAAAGCAGATCTGAGCGTGCTGATTGGACAAGCGGACGCGCATGCATCGTATGACTGAGAAGAGGTAAGTCTCTTTGGGTCGACCTGGGGAAATTAACACAGTGAGGCATCCACAATCAAGGTGCCCCAGGAGCAAGGACCAAAACCCAGGATAGTCGAAATTCTAGGTTTTGGTCCACTTTAAAAGACCAACATTTTAATCTCCTATGATCTGCCCCCTGTCAATTCAGAATGTCCCGATGTGTGAAACCCCACAGTTCACCCAATTGTTACCCAAAAAGAAATCAGGAACTAGGCACATTTGTGCTCCAGTTATGAGTGGGGGAATGAATTGACCTAATGTTGCTAATGTTTTTTAGTTTCTGTTAGTTTAGTTTCTGCTAAAGTTTGCTTTCTGCCTTTACTTGTGCTCCTACTCCCTCTAGTGACACAACATGCAAATGCAGAATGAACCAAGGATTGTGGGACAACTGTCATCAAACACGTGTATAACTAATATGCTATTATCTGAGGTTATAGGAATCGAAATCGAATCGAAATATATGATTAATATACTTTATTTTTCAAAAACCATCCTCCTGGTTTCCAGCCACCAATAAAATGGGTGTTGGGTTGATGTAATAATTATGAATCAATATCATAATATCCAGGGCAGTTTCAATCAGGGCAGTCTATAATTGAACACACCCTCCACCATAAGGCTATGTGGGCAAGCATACATCAAAGGCTTTTGGTAGACATGCTGGTACAGGAAGTTATTAAGGGATTACAAAGCCGCCATGCATATTAACCATAAACTGGTTACATATTCATATTCTAGAGATCATGAGGTATGGTGCAGTATCTCTTGATTTATCCCAGGACCTTCAATTTGATGCTTGCCATTGAGCACAGCCACCACCCCCTGTGGTCACCAGTGGTACCGTGCTCCATGCAAGAGCCTGGTTCGCCCAGGCTAAAAAATAGTCTTCATAATATTCAAAAACCTAAATAAAGGGTAGCAGTAATTACTAATAAATAATAATAATAATAAGTACCTAAGCAAATCCTAGTCAACAGCTGCAGAGCGGATGAAAGGAATTGCGCAAAGGAAAATGTGCCATTTTTTATGTGAAAGTGCTAAAGCGGGCAAAGGTAATTGTAACACCATTGCGTCGGGTTACGTTTGCCGCTGTCCTAAACTGTTTTCCAATTTTTAAATTGAAGAAGAAATTATTGAGAAATTGAGGTTTACAGTTTCACTTCATGATTTCTCTTCTGAAAAAGTAGGTGTGGCCTTGGCTCTGTGATGCTGCATAATAATCAGCATAATGGGCGGTCTCTGCACTGACAGCAATGTGATGAACCTGGAGGAGGAGGAGGCAGGGGAGAGAAGCTCCAGCAATCCTGTCCCGCTCTGCTGAGCAGATTGGGGGACGGGATGAAAAAGAGAATGTAATTGGCTGAACCTGTAAACCTTGATATCGCGACCATTTCTTCTTCAATTTAAAAAGGGTAAACAGTTTAGGACATTAGGACAGCGCCAAATGTAGCCCCATGTAAAGTAATGTTACCTTTGCCTGCAGTATCGCTTTAATATAAATATATATATATATATATATATATATATATATATATATATATATATATATACGGTGCTTTAAAAAATAAAATTAAAAAGGCTGTATACTCATCTTTTGTTCCCCTAAGATGATTGCTCCTAGTCTGGTGCTGGCTGTCTTACCTGATCATCTCATCTATGTCCCACACCTCTAGGCCTGTTTGTGCCATGCTTCCTTCTCATGATCGTCGATTCATGGTCCTGCATTGGTCGGGTATTTTGCTCCCGTTTTTCCCTTCCTTCCGACTCATAAGACACTTTTTTGTGTGCTTTTTTTGCACATAAATTTGCACATGGAGTGAGATTTAATATGCAAATTTACTGCCAAGAGTAAATTTGTGTGCAATTCAGAGTTTGTTTTGAGAGTGTTTATTTCATGCACCATTAATGAAAGTGTCATCTGCAAGTTATTTTTCAGTATTTTTACCTATTTTTTAATTTGTATTAAAAAAAAAACAATTAAATGCGGAAGCACATGCACATGGTTTCAAGGTTTTTGGTGCACATCTATGAATTGACCCTACAGTCACAGTAATACTGGAACGTGGCATGTCAATAGTACTTCAGTACACTATAAAAACAACTAACTAAAAAGAAGGCAACATTTGTGAAAGCAAATTATTGTGTCAAAAAGTAAAGCCAATATATTTGACTACAGCACCATCTACTGGACATTTAAGTTTTCACACCAGAATGTTATGTTACACAACAGATAAGGAAATAAATTGCACATATTTGATGGCTAAAGGGGTCTTTGTTATCATCTACAGATGAATTACTGTTGTTAAAATCTTTAAAAAAAAAGATGGTTCAATTTGACGCAAATTTTTGGGTGCTAGTTGAACTGAGTGAAACTGATTAGGGTTAACTTTAACTAGAATATAAAAAGCAACAGTAACGGTGTTTAAATTATTTTTATTCATTTTTAAATTAAAGTAGAAGATTAAGACTCTTACATAAAATAGTCTCCTTCCTTAAATATCCATCAATTTCCATATTGCATTAACAGTGTATTTAATCTTTCAAAATCAACATTGTACAATGTAAATAGAACCAGGTCATATGGCTTGATGCAGAGCCTCCTCGTTCAGTTCTCCCGTGCGTTTTCCCGTTGGTTTTGGGCTTTGATCGGGTCAGGAAAGGGTGCTACGTTGATTTTAGTGTGCGCTTATGCGCTCAGGTGTGCGCTCAGCCGCCTTTCCGATTGTCGGCTCGCACGAGGCTGTTTCCCGGGAAAACGGACGCCTCGTTCATTGGTCCGTTTTTTTCAGTGATGCAGAGCCTTGATTTCTGATTGAAATCACCCTAATAAAACGGGGCCGCCGAGCCTTCACTTACGGCAAGTCAGAGCAGCCGTATTTGCACTCGGGCAATAATATGCAGTCCTCTGTTGGAGCACATCAGCGGCGCCAGCTCCGCGGTCTTGTCCTGCTGAGTATGGCAGAAACCAGGCTGCACCGCACGCCTTTGGACATCGATGGCATGAGTATTTGATATTTTTTATGGGTTTTTTTTGGGGGTCCTTTTTACAGGGTCTCCCTAATTTTTATTTTATTGTCTGTGTGCAGGCATTTGAAGATGGGACATTGCATAAATGTGCAGGCACTGGCTGGCCCTGATTTGGTTTTTGGGAGTCGTTTTTCTGGCTTTCCCTGCCTAGGAATTCCTGCCTACATGAGCGATTCAAATCAGCCGATCTTTTTGGTGGCTGGCTACTGGGTATGTGTTTGAAACTTGTATTGGTTACGCACCCTGTCTGACTGTGTTTTTTCCCTTAACCCACTATTTGGTAAATATTTTCGTAGTATATTTGGAGCACAATTATTGATCTACAAATTAAATGGGTTAAGTGATTGTACCCTATTGCGTCATGTTCTTGCCCTCTTATGTAAGTAGGATTCCCCAGACTTTTTTAATGAGAGTACAGGTTGGATGTGCATGTAGTCTCATTACAAATGTCCTTTCCTCCCACCCTACCCCGCTCACCTATTTGTCCCTCTTTTCTATTGTTGCAATGCACACCTTTTTTTTTGGTTTTAGGGCAGGAGACTCTGGCTATCCTTTGGTCCCCTGGATGAAGACCCCCATCCTGCACCGATCTTCACAGGCAGAGGAGCGCTACAATACTGCCCCCAGGAGGACTCGCTCTGTGTTGGAGCGAGGCTTTGTTCTCTTGAAGATGAGGTTCCGGTGTCTTGATGAGACTGGGGGGGCACTACAATAGACACCTGCAATGGTCCTAAACCTAATCATGGCTTGTGGGCTACTCCACAACATTTAGTTTCAGCCCTCCCCACCCCTCCTTTTTCTTGCACCCAAAGTGGCACCGTGCAAACCATACGTGCACAACTAGTGTTTAGTGTTTTTTCAGAGACCACATTTTTTTTTTGGTTTTTGTTTTTTTTTTATTTTTCAAACAAATTTTGTTTTGTCATTTGCTTTTTTGGGACCAAAAGAAAAATTACACGTGGGGTCCGAAAATGTATTCCCCACAAATTAGTGGTATGTTGGGTTGCATGGTGACGAGGAATGATGTTGTGCCTGCAAATTGGCTGCAATGTGGGCCAGGCTTTGATTAATCTCACCCATATGTCTGGTTAGGGCAGAGATATTTCTGTTTAATACCTCTAATTGGGCGTTGAGGTTTGTGAGTTGGGTGCACACAGTCTCATTGAATTGCTGTGTTGTCGCAGCAAAGGCTATATTTTCCTGCCTCCATGTTTACTCCAAAATTTGAAGTTGCCTTCTTTGGGAAATATGGCGTCTAGACTGGGTTGGAGCAGTGGGACGGGTGGTTGGTTCTGGTTCCGAAGGTGGTTGTGGATGTGGTGGCTGTGCCAGGGTTGCCTGCGTTGCTGCCACTGGTGCAGTAGTGGTTAGTGACATATGTGGGGTGTCCTCCTCCAAATCTCGTATATGGTCGATGATGGGTGGGCTTCCTGTGGTCTGTAAAGAAATATAGCATCCTTTTAGTTTATTTCTGTCCACAAAAGCTCTCAAATATCAATGTTAAAAGTACACACCAAGGCCCATTGACTTACCTCATCGCAATCCACAATTTGGGTTTGTGGTGTAGAAGCCTGGTGTGCCCTTGGCCTCGGTGCTAACGCAGGGGTCTGTGGGCCTGGTGTGTCCTGTTGACTTGGTCCTTAGAATGCAGATAGGAAGATTAGGAAGATTAGCTAAATGGCCAAGTACAGTGTGTTGTGTAGCATAACACTGGCTTCTTGAACTTTTTGTAATAGGTCATGGCAAAATCAGACTCACCTTGGGACCTTACATTCCGCTCTGTGTCTTGTGCCTCTGCCAGGCCCTGGATGCTGGCCGGGTGTATGTATGTATATACATGTTCCTCGGCGGGAGTAAGGATTATTTTAGTGGGTAAGCCACCCCCTGTCTGTTGGCTGGGGAAGATTAAATCACACCTAATAAGTGTTACATCCTTTTAACCATGCAACTAAAAATGCATTTAATTTGCCCTTTACCTCTGCTACACCCCCTGTCTGTTGGCTGGGGAAGATTAAATCACACCTAATAAGTGTTACATCCTTTTAACCATGCACCTAAAAATGCATTTAATTTGCCCTTTACCTCTGCTGACGGCGCATGTCCATTTTTTTTTACTGTAGTATTTCAGGTCCCCAAATTTCCTTTTGATTTGTTGAATATCTCGCCTGACAGATCCCACACTATTTACTTGGCGGCAAATATTCGTCCAGATCTCCAGCTTAGCCTGCTTAGTGGTGGATTTGGAGGTCCTGCCAAATAGGGCATCATAATGCCCTATTTGGCCACAGCCATGCTTTGAGCATCGCAAAAACGTGCAGTTAGGGAGCCACGCCGTAGTTGTGGTGTCCCCTGCATCTGTGGAAATTGATGGTTGGCTATCTGGTGAGTCGTGTGTGGTTCTGGGGCTTATGGGGGAGGGTGATGTGGTGTGTGTGCTGCTATGGCTTAATGTCTGGGTTCCTGTTGAGCTATCAGATGTGGAGCTGCATGTGGAATCTGAGGTACTGGAATTGGGAGAACCAGCGGGTTGAGGTGGAGGGGTGGGTGACCTTGGTGGGGTGGTGGGTTTGGCAATACGCTTTCCCTTGCTGATGTGTTTTGTTTTGTGGGTATGTTTTGTGTGTTGTGGTTGAGGATGCTGCAGGGTCTTACTAGCTTTGGCACCCTTGTGTGTTTGTGCTTTTTTGGCAGGTGGTGGTGAATGGGGGAATGTCTCCTTGGTCCTGCGTTTTTTGGAATGTGCCTGTGTGTGTGGAGTATCCTGCGTTTTAGTGGGGGCATGTTCTGCCTGTGTCTGGTGCCTGCTCTTCTGTCTTTTGGAGGATGAGGCATGTGTGCGGCTGCTATGTGCCTCGGGCCTTGGTTGGCTCTTTTTGCTTCCTTTAGGTCTGCCCATAATGATATGGTATCCAACACAGAGCTCAGTGCCTTGTGCTTTAAATATGTTTCCCGTGTGGGCGTGGTCAACAGCGGGTGCGCGCCTGCGCGCACACATGCACGTCACCGCAGGGGAACATCAGAGCTATACCTTGCAAAACAAGAAAAGATGTCGGCCGCCATCTTTACCCGGGAGCAGGACGACATCATCATGGATGTGAGTATGCGAGTGTGCGAGCGTGCGTTTATGTGCGCGCACACATTCCTTCTAATAAAAAAAAAAAAACGCAAGAATAGTCTGAAACAACTTAGTTTGTGACATGAAATACAAGCCCACCTTAGTTTAACACATGTCCGCAGCTACAAACTAGCCTACATGCAGATAGCAGAACTAGGGCAATGTGAGGCAGCAAGAGGTTAATAAAGTGACATTAGTTAGGCCAAGAAACTTGTTAATGTATTTTGTGTATTAGTGGTGGGTCCTGGTATCTATTTGTTGACAGATGATGCTGAGGAATCGCTACGACTTCCTGCCGTCAGATTATGACAAGCGGACGTTGGCCCTGGCGGTGGTGGACGCGATTGAACGAAGATCCCAAACCACCTATACCTTCACCCAGATCGCCCAACACTGGTCTGATTAAAATAAAAGACATAAGCCCCGGGTGAGGCGGTACTTCGCAAAACATTTCCCATGTAAGTGTTGAAAATGTAAATGCACCTATTACCCTGGCCTCGCCTGGGCGTGGTTTAATGATTGTGTTTGTATTTCAGCCCATGAATGGAATTTGCGGTTCCGCCCCACCCGGACCAGGACACGCAGCCCAGTTTTGGGCGAAACAGGTGAAGGTGTAGGTGGCCCACCGCCAGGGTCAACGGCCACCCCCTCCTCTGCCAGTGAGTATGAGGAGCCGCTGGACCTCAGCATGCAGGGGAGGGGGGGATCTGACGGCAGGGAGTCGAGCAGAACAGAGCCTCAACCGGACTCCGGTAAGGGAAAGAAAGTTAGATATGTGGTAAGACATGCATTAAATACAGATACTCATGTGCACTATTGTTTTAGATTCAGACGTCGCTGGAACATCCCAAGGGATGAGTGAGGAAGGGGGCGAGGAGGAAGAGGTTGCTGGGGAAGGTGAGTAGATTGATACCTAGAAGCCTAACATAATATTATATTAATGAAAGAACAACAGTCTCTAATATCAGTGTGTTTGTCATCCATACAGATTCCCAACTGCCACAGAGGGAGGATGAAGGGAGACTCCGCCCCCGACGCAATGTGCGGCCTAAACCTTGTAAGTGGTGTTTATTTAAACTAAAGTAAATGAGCAAACAATACCATTTTTAAACAAAAAAACTTTAACATTTCCATCAAAATGTATTCAAAAAAGCCCTTAAAGCGGACCTTAACTATGAATAAGAGGCTATCTTAGATAGTTCCCACACCCTGTACATACAGATTGACCACCTTACAAATCATCTTACCAACCTTTTCCAGAGCACAGCTCGGCTCTGTGTGAGCAAAGCACAGCTATAACCCACCCCCTGTACCTTATCCCACTCTCCTCTCCTCAGTAAGTGTGATGCTTCAGAGTCAACATGGCGTTGCACGTATCCTAAATTCCTGAACTGAGTTGCAGCCCAGTGGGGGAAAGAATAATAATTGATTGACAAAAAAAGTAATATATCTTAGTTTAAGATGCTGTGGAAACGTTTCTGAAGAGTTTGGCCTTTTCATTAAATCACGCAGAAGGTCCGATTTAAAAAGTGCACAAACCAAAAACAAAAAAAACAAACACAATAAACAATGCTAAAGTAATGTTGTTTTTCATTCACAGATCACTACAGACCCCGAGGCCTAATTTTAAATGTTTTGTTACACAATGTAAATATTTTTTTTTTCGTTTTAAAAACAAAAATGTTTTTATGTATCAAAAAAAAAACAAAAAACAAATTTAACTAATAAAAAATTCTTAAAATGTCGAGAGTTGTGTTTCCTGCAAAAGTACCATCACACAACATCAGCACACATTTACATGACACCCAAAAGGTTTAGATATGGGACAATAAAACATAAAAATACACAAACAATAAAGGTATGCATTAAGGACAAGGAAGAAGGAACTACTAGATGATTAAGGTATGCATTAAGGACAAGGAAGAAGGAACTACTAGATGATTAAGGTATGCATTAAGGACAAGGAAGAAGGAACTACTAGATGATTAAGGTATGCATTAAGGACAAGGAAGAAGGAACTACTAGATGATTAAGGTATGCATTAAGGACAAGGAAGAAGGAACTACTAGATGATTAAGGTATGCATTAAGGACAAGGAAACCCCCAGAAAAAAACAACAACAAAAAAAAAGATGTGTGTCAAATTTGCATTTGTGGCCATATGCATATTCCAATGGAGTTTGAGGGATGTGCGCTTGCGTGTAGCCAGATTGGCAACTGAAGAGCCATGGAGATGTAAGTATACTTGGAAAAATCACCAAAATGGAAGGTAAAATACGACGGAAACCAAGCAGGTACGTTCAAAAAGGCAGGAAAAATCAGGGAAAAACGGGCCGCCCGTGTGAACGTGACCGGGAGCCCCGATCAAATTGAAGGCACCCGAGAGAGCAAAAAAAGGTTTCCGAGTAAAGTGAAATTGACGGATCAGTTAGGGAGCCATTCCGACGGAGGCTCTGCATCACATTTGAGCCACGATTCAAACGGGAGCCCCGGACAATCGGAAGGTTTTAAGGGCAGTTCAGAAGAAGCTCTGCATCAGGCCAATAGCCCCTAATTGTTAGTTCATTAATGTCGCTAAAGTCATGAGTCTTTTATTATTTATTATCTCATTTTGTAAATTCAATTGTCATAATACCCCTCTAAAAAACTTCACATGGAGAAAAGCAGGACAGTCCAAAAAAAAGGAAAAAGGGAAAGAAGACAAGAAAAAAAAATGGAAGAAAGAAAGAAGGAGCCAAAAAAGGGGGAAAGACCAGAAAGAAAGCTAACATAAAGTCTCCAGACCCTTCCCGACGCTTGTCCACTATCTCCTAACTCCTCCCCCAATACTCCACCCATAAGCTCCAGATGTGACAGAACTGATCCTGTGAATCATTCATTAATCTCACAAGTTTCTCATCAATCACGAATGATCCAATCTGCGTTTTGTTTCCAAAGTATTAATAAAGAGATATCATTTTTTCCAGGCATTTGCAATTGTTATTCTTGCTGCTGTCAGGAGAAGATATTAATTTCTATTTTTTGTTGGATTTCCTTCCTTCTCATTAAATATAGCAGTCTTTGGATCACATACCACCCCTGATTTAGTTATTTTATTTCGCTTCTTTGAAGATTCTGCACCAAAAAGATCTCACTATTGGGCACATCCTCCATGTATGGGCCACATCACCCTTTATGTCGCATCCTCAGAAATACTGCCCTGAACCCCTGGAATCATCCCTGCTATTCGTGATGGTGGGACAAACTCACCACTAATTTTATGCTGGTTTCTATTAATGTGGTGTTTTTGAATCCCCTTGTTTATCACCCCCCCTCACCACTCCAAGGACATTTCTTCATTTAAATCCTTGTCCCATGGCAACATGTAGGGAAGTTTCTCGGGGATTTGAGCCAACATGTTGTATATTACTGAGATACAGGACTTCCCAGTGTTTTAAAGTAGACTAAAACCTGGGATTTTGACTATCCCGGGTTTTGGTCTTTGCCCCAGGGCACCCCAATCCAGGATTCCCCACTGTGTGAAACCTGCCAGGTAGCCCAGTAAAAGTCACCTTTCCCTGATCCTATGTCCGCACTTGTCAATTTTGTCTAAAATCCGGCTAAAAGGCCAAATCTAGACAAAAGAAGACAAGCATGCTGGAGGCCACATCCCTGCTACCATTTAGCAGGGTGCATGCACCCGCCGGCAATTGACCAATACCTGGCGCAGGCGCTCCCTGCTACAGGTATAGCTGACAGCGGCTGTGGCTCATTTATATGCCATTGCATCGGGGAGAAGGTAGGTTTTTATGGGACATGTGGGAGGGCTCACACAGCAAAGAACCCTGATTCAGGATGCCCCGTGGGGTTTGGTCCATTTTTAAAATCTTCAAATCAGTTTCAAATCTTGTATATTCTTTGTGCTCTGTTGGCTTCCTTCCCTGGGTCTGTAAGAATTTGAGAATTTGTGTCCTTTCTAGGGAGTTGATTTTTTCTTGTTTGTCTGCTGAGCCGCTTTCCTTGGGAGAAAAAGTGCGCTTTCTTTGTATATGACCATGTTCACTATTTTGCACTATACATGTTTAACTGTGATATTTGAAGAGATTTGCAATAATTTCCTAGGAATTATTTTTTTCAGCAGAATCTGGGCTTTGACAATATATTTTGTTTGTCATTTTTTAGTGTATTATTTATATTTGTTTATGAAGTATTTGAAAAAACATAAAGAAATCTATATTTTACAATTTGTAGTGTTTTTTTGTAATACAAATGTAAGTTTTTCAATCAAATCATATTACATGTAAATGCCCCATTTCTCCTGGCTACAACGGTACCACATATGTATTGGTAGACACCCTTTTCTGCCCAAGAGACTGCCCCAAACTGAAACAGCTCTTTAGGAGGTTTTGTGATAAAATACAGATAAAATGCAGTTTTTTAAAGAAAAACAACCCTTTACATTTGAAATGCACCCCACAACTATATATTCACTGTAAGTACACACCTCAAGCTTTCTAGGCATACCAGGCTTGTTGACGTAGGCACAGTTTTCTGGAGGTAATGCCTCAATGATTTATTTCATTGGTTGGTTGATTGGTTGCGCATGATTTCCTTAAAAAAAGGATAAAAAAGCATAAAAAAAGGATAAAATGCATAGCTACTGTGAAGGTAAGAGTTGCCCAACACCCCAACGTAAAGCATGCGCTTAAGGGTAATTTTACTTTCAGCTCTGCAAAGTGCGCACATTGCACTTTTTCAACCAAAACAACCTGTTACATTTGAAATCCCCCCACAAACCATATATGTCCTAAAAGTACACACATTAAGCTTTCTAGGCATAACCATCTTGTTGTAGTGGGCTCATCTTTCTGAAAGTAATCCCTCAAATAATTATTTGGTTGCACAGGCTTCCTCTAAAAAAGTTGAATAAAAAAAAAAAACTAAAATATCAATATGCAAACAAGAAAAAACAAGCCTAATCTGAAAGTCAAGGACCCCCAAACAGAACAATACCCATCATGCATAGGTGCTTTTAACCCTTTTATCTGCCAGCCTACATAAGATTTCAGTAGAGTTTGGGATTTAACATGAAGTGTCTTGTCTGTATTTTTCCAGTGTTTCTTTTTAATACTTTCGAGTGAAACTGTAAAAAAAAAAATTTAAAATTATGTTTTGTAAAATTTTTGAATTTATTAAAACAAAAATATTTATTTTATTCAGCAAAACCATATTGCACGTAAAAGCCCCATTTCTACCGATTACAATGATACCACATATGCAGCCCCCCAAACTGAAAAGAGCCCTTTACAACATTTACAAATACATTGTAACTATTATCCACACTATAAAGGGTGGACCCCACACAATTTAAAAATAAATAAAAATAAATAAATTGGCATGGCTTCTCAGTAAATCCAGCCCGGGCACCAGCTATGTAGAGCATGTAGACCAGAGCGCAGAGGCCAACCTTGGTGGCTCCAGCCCTGAAGGTTACAAGCCCACACCCTCCCCCTGCACTTTAGGGAAGCATATAATGTTGGCTGGGGGTTAAAGGCAAGTTACCTTCTTGCTGAAAATGACTTGCCAGCCCCTCAGGCCTTCTGAACTGGTATAAGGAGTCTCATGGATCCCTTACCAGTTCACAAAGGGTTAAATGTAATAAACACACACACACAGCCAAAGAAAATGAAATGTATTTAAGAAGATGTTTTTTCTTTACTCACCTCTGCTTCTGTGCCCTGCGCCGCTGTGTGTCCCTCGCTGATCCACTAACAGCTGGTGGTGATCGGTGGATTAAAATCCCCTGTCCTTCCACCCTCTCTCGACAGATGAACATGGCATCTGAGGACTGTTGGCGCAGGGAGCGTGATGATGTAATCGGGCCGACCAAAAATGGCTGGGCTAAAGGCGACAGCAGAAGTTCTGGGCCCTCTTCTGAAGACCCAGCTGGATTGATCGCGGGTTCCAGTGAGTTTTTAGATTTTGGAGTTTTTGTTTTATTGGGGTTTAAAAACAGCTACATGAGTCACACATAGCTGGCACTTAACGGATGGAGAGACAGCTATGTGAGCTGGCACTTATAGGGTTAATATTGTCCCAGATGTTCAGGGACCCTTTCAGTACACCCAAGATGATAGGTCTATCTTTTTCAGATATATGAAAGAGTATTTTGTTCAATATCTACCCAAAAAGGCTTTTCTTTCGTTTTATAGATTTCAGTGAATTTTCTGCCCTAGATGTGCAAAAATACGCTTTTAGTTTTGGGACTTCTATGCCTTCCTTTTTATTGATACTTCCTCTTCCCCCACCAGCCCCAGATAAATTTAACGATAGCCGCGTTCCAGTCCTTCCAGTTCTCCTAAGTTTATCCTGATTGGTAAAGCCCAAAATAAGTATAGAAGCTTCGGAAGGATGTTCATTTTAAAGGCGGCAATTCTCCCAGACCAGATAGAGAGCGACATCCCCACGAGGAAGTTGACTCTTGCAATCGGATATTTCTCCTTCCTAATATGGGATTTTTTTAACAGCCCACTTGAATTTAAAATTATCCTTGAGATCTGATATCTCCTGCAGCTCTAAGTTTATGTTCAATGCTATTGACTTCATTTCATTCACTTTTAGCGTGAAAAAACATCTGGTCTGGATGGATTAACTCATTCAAAAAGTTTTTTCTCCTTGTTTGTTGAACCATAATTTAAGGTGAGGGATCAATAGTGAGCCAATTTTTTTTTATAGTACATGATCAAGAATCCATCCGAACCAGGCTGGCCTGCTGAGCCTGATTCTTGGATTGCCCGTTGAATCTCTTTCTCCGAAATCTCTTTTTCCATACTAGCTTTTCGGGGTCAGTTTGGTCAGTGATTTAAAGAAAATGGAAAAATCCTCTACTACTTCCTCTGGATTCTGAGTAAGAACCCCAGTCCTTGATTTAATTTTAGGGAAAGCCATGTTTTGTCTCAAGTTTAGGCATGATGCTAGTAGTTTTATACCTGGCTTATCCCACAGAGTGTAATATTTTTATGTTTTACGTATTTAGCTCTTTTTGATCCTAGTCATTAGAAGCATATTCAATCAGTCCTCAAATCCTCGATTTGTGCTAAAGAGTTCGCTCTTGTGTTCATCAAGTCATTGTATTTCTTAGTTTTATCTAGAATTTTCCCCATCCTTTTTTTGGCAGGATGCCTTTTCAGATAACGTCCCCATACTAACATCTTGTGCGCTAGCCAGTTTGTGGCTGCTGCTGCACTTCATTATTTTGAAAATATTTACTTATTTCTGTTGTGTCTCCTCTCTAATACTACTGTCCCCTAGGAGGGTCTCTTTCAGTCTTCATGTAAATGAATTTGGCTCGGTCCATAATGCATGCAGTTCCATTATAATCCCTGGATGGTCTGACAATAGGATTTCTACAGTCTTGCATCTCTTAATTGTGGAGGCAATCGAGGCGGGGAAGACATGGTCAATCCTTAAATAGGATTGAGGGGCTACTGAAAAATAAGTCTAATCACGCTCACTTGGATAACACTCTCTCCAGGCATCTAGCAGATCAAAATCAGCTAAATCAGCTAAATTTAGCTAGCTGCCTGTTTGGTCTCGATGGGGGCTTTAGTTCTCCCCATGATAGCGATGTCTTATCCATGGGTGGATTGATAGCCAGGTTTGAGCCTCTGCCCCAGATCACTACTCCCTCTAATCACTAAGACTCTCGCTCCCCCAATGAGCCTCTGATCAGGATGATCCCCCTATTGTTCACTCGATCTTCTAAAATAAATTGAACTATTTTAGAGAGGCAGATTGCAACCTCATTTTTCCCCCTGCACACGCCAAGAAGAAATTTGGGAATTTGTTGTGTAAGAATTTAGGGGTATGGGTCTCATTGAAATGGGTCTCTTGGAGAAGTAATATATCTGCCCCGATTGATTTATAGTATCGAAATGCGTTGTGTCTATTTATTTGGGAGTTAATCCCTTGGGTGTGAAGAGCTTTTATAAATCATAATTTCAGGATATCTCAAACTCGCAATGATGGACATGGGACACAAAGCAAGGTAAACTAATGAAAGAAAGAAGAAGGACAAAAGAAGAATAGCAAAATAAAAAAAAGAGAATGAGTTCCAATGACAAAGAATCAATAAAAAGAGAAATAAAAAGTCTCCCTGAGAACGAGACCTCCTATTCACCAGGATCTCCTCTATTCTCAATCCCCTTTCAGCCCCTGGGGCCTCATGGGGTGGGGGAAGACCCCGGCTCTGTTTTCTCGACTCTCTGGCGATAGTACTGAGGACGTTCATCAAGGGTACCTCACCTCCCTAAACATGTTGGGACATGGTTTTCCTAGACTCTTCTGTATTTCCTTTGAGGATGGTTAACCCTGATACTAGGGATGAGCGAATCGATCCGGACGAACCCGAATTCGTTCCCGATTTCAGGAAAAATTCGATTCTGAACGAATCCGAATTTCCCCACGATTCGATTGAAGTTTTCCTTTAAACTCCATTTATTTCAATTACAGCCATTGTAAAATGGTGGATGGACATGTCCGGACATGTCCCCTGGGGCAAGTTATCATGAGAAGGTCACATGCAGCCTATCAGCAGCCAGGAAGCCCGGTGACGTCACAGTGCTATATAAACGGCGGCCATCTTGCTTGGGCGCATTTCAGCCTTGCATTGCAGACAGAACGGAGGTTGCTGCAGACAGGGAGAGACTAACAGACAGGCAGGGAGAGTCAGGGAGACCCACACAGTGCCAGGGAGAGCCAGGGAAAGATAGGGAAAAATCGGGAACGATCCAGGCAGGGACAGCAGAGAAAGTGACAGGGAAATTTGCCAGATCAGTTTTAAATTGCTTTTTTTGTGCTGTAAATATTCCTGGCCACTGTGCATCCCATCTTGGCAGTGGCATATTTAACCCTATCTGTTACACACAAGCATTTCTTATAACTCGATTAGTTTTTTTTTTGTATGCTGTAAAAACCCCAGCCCACATGGGCATACTATTTCAGCACATTTGACCCTATCTGTTATACTAAATCAGCTTCTAAAGGCTCTGTTTTATTAATATATTGCATTTTGAATTGGTTTTGTGCGTCCTGTAAAAACACCAGGCCACATGGGCATCCCAAAGCAGCACATTTCACCCTAACTGTTATACTAAATCAGCTTCAAAAGGCTCTGCTTTATTAATATATTGCATTTTGAATTGGTTTTGTGCGTCCTTTAAAATCACCAGGCCGCAGGGTATCCCAAACTGGCACATTTCACCCTATCTGTTATACTAAAGCAGCTTCTACAGGCTCTGTTTTATTAATATATTGCATTTTGAATTGTTTTATTTGCGTCCTGCAAAAACACCAGGCCGCATGGGCATCCCAAACCAGCACATTTCACCCTATCTGTTATACTAAATCAGCTTCTAAAGGCTCTGTTTTATTAATATATTGCATTTTGAATTGGTTTTGTGCATCCTGTAAAAACACCAGGCCGCAGGGTATCCCAAACCAGCACATTTCACCCTATCTGTTATACTAAATCAGCTTCTAAAGGCTCTGTTTTATTAATATTTTGCATTTTGAATTGGTTTTGTGCGTCCTGTAAAAACACTACGCCACATGGGCATCCCAAACCAGCACATTTCACCCTATTCGTTATACTAAAGCAGATTCTACAGGCTCTGTTTTATTAATATATTGCATTTGGAATTGGTTTTTTGCGTCCTGTAAAAACACCAGGTCGCATGGGCATCCCAAACCAGCACATTTCACCCTATCTGTTATACTAAATCCGCTTCTAAAGGCTCTGTTTTATTAATATATTGCATTTTGAATTGGTTTTGTGCATCCTGTAAAAACACCAGGACACATGGGCATCCCAAACCGGCACATTCCACCCTATCTGTTATACTAAATCAGCTTCTAAAGGCTCTGTTTTATAAATATATTGCATTTTGAATTGGTTTTGTGCGTCCTTTAAAAACACCAGGCCACAGGGTATCCCAAACCGGCACATTTCACCCTATCTGTTATACTAAAGCAGCTTCTATAGGTTCTGTTTTATTAATATATTGCATTTTGAATTGGTTTTTTGCATCCTGTAAAAACACCAGGCCACATGGGCATCCCAAACCAGCACATTTCACCCTATCTATTATACTAAATCAGCTTCTAAAGGCTCTGTTTTATTAATATATTGCATTTTGAATTGGTTTTGTACGTCCTTTAAAAACACCAGGCCGCAGGGTATCCCAAACCGGCACATTTCACCCTATCTGTTATACTAAAGCAGCTTCTACAGGCTCTGTTTTATTAATATATTGCATTTTGAATTGGTTTTGTGCGTCCTGTAAAAACACCAGGCCGCATGGGCATCCCAAACCAGCACATTTCACCCTATCTGTTATACTAAATCAGCTTCTAAAGGCTCTGTTTTATTAATATATTGCATTTTGAATTGTTTTTTTGCGTCCTGTAAAATCCAGGCCGCAGGGTATCCCAAACCAGAAAATTTCACCCTATCTGTTATACTAAAGCAGCTTCTACAGGCTCTGTTTTATTAATATATTGCATTTTGAATTGGTTTTTTGCGTCCTGTAAAAACACCAGGCCGCAGGGTATCCCAAACCAGCACATTTCACCCTGTCTGTTATACTAAAGCAGCTTCTACAGGCTCTGTTTTATTAATATATTGCATTTTGAATTTTTTTTTGCGTCTTGTAAAAACACCAGCCCGTATGGGTATCCCATATTGCCAATTTTCATAGTATCTGGTGCAGAGAAGCAGTATCTCACTTTATTTAGCTTCTGCTTTTTAAAGTAAACACATTTTTTAAGTGCCTATTGCACATTTCAAATACATAAAAATGTGAGGCAGACAAGTGCCAGGATGTTCAAAGAGGAGTGGCAGAGGCCAAGATTCAGCAGGCAGAGGTCGCAGCAGACTAGGGGCGAGTAGGAGTCGCGGTGAGAGACCTGATCTGCCAGTATCTGCTAGCGGTCGTGTCTCCACCAGTAACGCATCTGCCGTGGTAGATTGGTTAACACGGTCATCCACATCATCACAAGTTACATCTGACACCCCAAGTCTAGGGTCGGTAGGTTCCTTTGACACAACCCTGAGTTGGCATGCCCCGAGAGCAGTCCCTGTCCTCCCATTGCCTCTGTCCTACGCCGTTCCCTCCCCCAGCGACGTATCCTATGCTTTGGGTTCAGCTCCACTCTTTAGTGAGGAGGACGATCAGATAGAGGACAGTCAGCAGCTACTGCCCAGCCAAGAAATGGAGGTGGGTTCCTTCGCTAGGCAGACAAATAGTGATGTGGAGAGTGGCGTGGGTGTTGTTGCGAGCGTTCCAGCTCCTACACCAGACACTGTTGAGGAAACCGAGAACATCAGTGACGTGCAGCCACAAATCGGTGATGATGATGATGATTAAGCTGATCCCACTTGGGAGCCGGGTGTAGAAGGGGCTTCATCCTCATCATCAGGAGAAGAGGGGCGCAGGTTGCCCCGGAGTCAGCAGCTGAGGCAGCAAGGTGTTAGCAGCATGGTTGGCAGTCAGCATGGGGGCAGAATTGTAAAGCCTGGAGCCAAACGGGGCCGGGGTAGAGCACTTGCTGCTCGGCAGGCTACCTTATCGGGAGGTAGTGGAGCAGGGGTTCCTGGAGTTGGCGACAGTAGCAGTGAATCAGTGCGGGCTGTTGGTGGGAAAAGTAGCTACTCGGCAATGTGGCAGTTTTTCCTCAAGCATCCGCAGGAGGGTAACATGGCCACATGCAAAATATGTTGGCAGAAGGTGAAGCATGGCAAGGGCCCAAATGTTGGCACCACGGCCCTGCGTCAACATATGATGCGTCACCATAAAGCGGCCTGGGAGAACCGAGGCTCCGAAGAGGTGGTCCAGGCTGCTTCCTCACCAAGTGGACGTCTGGAGCTGTAACTACGGTCAGGGACAGTACATGTCGTTTATGGCCCACTGGGTGAATGTGGTCCCTTTGCAGCAGCAGCAATTTGGACAGGTCACGCCGCTTCGACCTCCGCGCTCCCTGGCCGTTGTGCCTGTGACACCGTGCGACTCGGCCTCCTCACCCTCCGCCATCTCCTCACCCTCCACTGTAGGCTCAAGTCTCAGTGCCCCTCCAGCCTATCATGTGTGCAGGGCACGGAGGTGTCACGCTGTGCTTCACATGGTTTGTCTTGGCGAACGGAGTCACACATGGAAGGAACTGCTTAAATTTATTCATCAAGAAATCCAAACATGGCTTACTCCAAGAAAACTGAAAATGGGAACCATGGTTACCGACAATGGGAAGAACATTTTGTCTGCGCTGCGACAAGGAAGGCTGACCCATGCGCCCTGCATGGCTCACGTCTTCAATCTGGTTGTGAAGCGGTTTCTGAAGTCTTCCACCCATCTGCAAGACATCCTAACAACTTCAAGGAAACTTTGCATGCACTTCAACCACTCATACACCGCCAAGCACACCCTTCTTGAGCTTCAGCGTCAGAACAGTAGCTCCCAACATAGCCTGATTTGCGATGTTTGCACCGATTGGAATTCCACCCTGCATATGTTGGACAGACTATACGAACAGAGAAAAGCCATCACGGATTTCTTGATGATCCAAGCGGATAGGGGGACTCCCCTGTGTAACTTCATTGTCAACCAGTGGCAGCTCATACGTGACACCTGCCGTTTGCTCAGGCCCTTTGAGGAAGCCACTTTATTGAGTCGCCAAGATTACGGGATGAACGACGTGCTTCCACTGCTTCATGTACTACAGCACATGTTGGAAACCATGGCTGGTCAGGGCACTGGAGACATGGCGTCTACATCTTACGGCCACATGAACCCCGTTGGAGCTGAACTGGAGGAGGAAGAGGAGAAGGAGTGGCACAGTGCACAGTTTAGGCTTGGCGAAATGGCTGGTTTATCTAGTCAGCGGACAAGAGAGGAAAAGCAGGAGCAGCCAGAGGAACTAGAGGGTTGTGAGGAAGGCGAGACAGAGGACCCAGACACACCGTGGCAGTATGCAGTGGAGATGGAGACAGGTAGTCCCTCCGAGTCACTTGCACAAATGGCACGAAGCATGCTCACGTGCTTGCGTAGTGACCCCAGAATTGTTTCCATTTGTCAGCGGGACGACTTTTGGCTCTCCACCTTATTGGACCCTCCCTACCGGCAAAAAATGGGGGCATTTTTTAAACCCACTGAGACGGAGGACAAACTGGCCTACTACAGAGACATCCTACGTAGTCAGTTGGCCGATGCCTATCTGCGCCATCGTCCATACTCTTGCAGGTCTGACTCAGGGGGCCCTCTGCGCTCACCTTCCACTGCCATAGCTGCTGGGTGGGGGGGTTGGCAGGAGCAGCAGCAGCAGCTCCATCAGCAGCAGCCTCAGTCTTCAGTCGCTAATGAGTAGCTTTCTACACCCGCATAGTGAGTCTACTCATGAGCAGCAGGAAAACCTGGAGCAGGACCTGAACCAGCAGGTCATGTCATACCTTGACATGACCATGCCAACACACCTTGAGGATCTGCTGGACTTCTGGGCAACCAAACTTGACTTGCGGCCGCAGCTAGCAGAGTTTTCCCTGGAAAAGCTGTCCTGCCCGGCAAGTAGCGTGCCATCTGAGCGGGTGTTTAGTGCGGCGGGGGCCATAGTTACGGCTGCTGCCAACTGCAGTGTGTCTTTAGGCCAATTTTTGGGTTCCTACTGCCAACTCCAGTGTCTCTTTCAAGCTATGTTTGGGCTCCTGCTGCTGCTGCTTGCAACTCCAGGGTGTCATTCAGCCAATTTTTGGGCTCCTGCTGCCAACTCCAGTGTCTCTTTCAAGCTATGTTTGGGCGGCTGCTGCTGCTGCTTGCAACTCCAGGGTGTCATTCAGCCAATTTTTGGGCTCCTGCTGCCAACTCCAGTGTCTCTTTCAAGCTATGTTTGGGCTCCTGCTGCTGCTGCTTGCAACTCCAGGGTGTCATTCAGCCAATTTTTGGGCTCCTGCTGCCAACTCCAGTGTGTCTTTCAAGCTATGTTTGGGCTGCTGCTGCTTGCAACTCCAGGGTGTCATTCAGCCAATTTTTGGGCTCCTGCTGCCAACTCCAGTGTCTCTTTCAAGCTATGTTTGGGCTGCTGCTGCTTGCAACTCCAGGGTGTCATTCAGTCAATTTTTGGGCTCCTGCTGCCAACTCCAGTGTGTCTTTCAAGCTATGTTTGGGCTGCTGCTGCTTGCAACTCCAGGGTGTCATTCAGCCAATTTTTGGGCTCCTGCTGCCAACTCCAGTGTCTCTTTCAAGCTATGTTTGGCCTCCTGCTGCTGCTGCTGCCAACTGCAGTGTGTCTTTAGGCCAATTTTTGGGTTCTTGCTGCCAACTCCAGTGTCTCTTTCAAGCTATGTTTGGGCTCCTGCTGCTTGCAACTCCAGGGTGTCATTCAGCCAATTTTTGGGCTCCTGCTGATGCCAACTCCAGGGTGTGCCTTTCAGCCAAATTTTGGCATCCTGCTGCTGCCAACTGCAGTGTGTCTTTAGGCCAATTTTTGGGTTCCTGCTGCCAACTCCAGTGTCTCTTTCAAGCTATGTTTGTCCTCCTGCTGCTGCTGCTTGCAACTCCAGGGTGTCATTCAGCTAATTTTTGGGCTCCTGCTGCCAACTCCAGTGTGTCTTTCAAGCTATGTTTGGGCTGCTGCTGCTGCTTGCAGCTCCAGGGTGTCATTCAGCCAATTTTTGGGCTCCTGCTGCCAACTCCAGTGTCTCTTTCAAGTTATGTTTGGGCTCCTGCTGCTGCTGCTTGCAACTCCAGGGTGTCATTTAGCCAATTTTTTGGCTCCTGCTGCCAACTCCAGGATGTCTTTCAACCAATATTTGGGCTCCTGCTGCTGCCAGCTCCAGGGTGTGTTTTTCAGGCAATATAGGGGCCCCTCATAGTGATGCCACCTCAACTCTCTGCAATTGTGCCGCTCTGCGATTCTAATAGCGATGCCTCTGATCTGCATGTCATAATTATTTACAGTATTATTTAACTAACCCAGCACGCATCCTATGCGTGTTACAGCAAGGCAGAATGGTTTACAACCCTAGTGAGGCTCTAGGAAGCTCAGAAATAGCCGTTTTTAATAGCGATTTGTCGCGAATATATTCGGACTGAAACAAATTTTGTCGGAAAATTCGGCGAATCAGCCGAATCGAATTTTTCAAAAGTTCGCTCATCCCTACCTGATACTACCATTACAATAGAACAGGCAAAGCCAATGGTTAAACCATTGTGTTGGGATTATGTTTAGCAATGTCCTAAACTGTTTTCCATTTTAAATTGAAGAAGAAATGGCCGAGATAAGGTTTACAGTTTCACCTTACTATTTCTAGTTTGAAGCATGTGGTCTTGGCCCTTGGAGCTGTAATAGAGCATAATAATCAGCATGATGGGTGAGGTCTGTAAGAGCCCAAGATTGATGCTTCAGACACAGGTATTCTTTTCACCCTGGCTGGGTTTTAGTGATGGCTCTGAAAGCCGTATTCAACTTCATCTACATAGAGGGGGGGGGGGATGCTCTAGACTAGCTGCTTGAGCTAGTATTGGTGGCCCACATTGCTGGGGTAGGGCTGGAGGTTCAGATGAGGAAGTAAATTTCCTCATTCAATGTGCTTAACCGAGAGGAGACACAGGGCTGGAGGAACGCTTGGCAATGTAAGTTGCTGTTTTTTTTTTTTTTTAACCTGAATGAAAAATTCCTTTAAATTATAAGAGTCTATATTCTTCATCTGATGGGTGACACAGAGGGGGTTCTTATTTTAAAGTCATTGTCCAGGCAACAACAAATATTCAACTGCAAAAAGGAGACTTAACGCCACGCCGACCACCGGGTATCATGTTCGAATAGTGTCCTTTGTCTTGGATGATGGACTGCCCTCATTCTCTCTGAAGCTGCTCATCTCCAGCAATGACCACTCTCCCTCCCTCCCAGCACAATCTCTGGCTGTGAACAAGCACAGCTTATTTATTGAATACATGTTGCCAAGGGTGACAGACTTGTTACCAAAAAAAAAAAAACTCATTAGCATAATCATAGCTGTTTGAAAATAGTCCTGATTACTGTATGTCCGTTAAAAAAATGGTGTGTGCCCCTCCCTCTTTTGAACCATCCAGCCAGCACACCAGGCATATGTGCTGGGTTCCCCATGGCATAGAGGACTATGGCCATACGCTGGCCATGTCAGGACACCAGCCCCAATTCGCTTTGGTGCGGGTTCAGTGCTACCTCTGGGGTGAACACCAGGCCCACGCCGATGGGGTCATACCCACAGGCCATTTGATATATTGAAAAATGGGGAAGGGGCCTAAAGGCATTGGCTGCAGGTAACTTACCACCCCCACTCTTTGATCTAGTATAGAGGTCCCACCATTACTAGTTCAAAGTAGTGAAAGTAAAAAAAAATCATGCACAATCATACACAAAAAGCAATTTATTGTTCTAAACATTACATTATTCTTATCTCCACCATCTTCATCCAGCACCTGGTGGTGTGCACCCGCTGCTTTGGTGACTCTGCGGTCCCTCCTCGGGTCCTCTTTTGGCAGAAGTGGTCAAAATGACTGGGGTCACAGGGGCTGGTGCCATGGCATTGCTGGAGGCCTCCGAACCATGAGAACAAGAAACCCTATGCCTGGTGTATGAGCTTGTAGCCTGGGGTGGGGAGACCGCATGTAATATATTGCTGATTCTAAGCACAAAATGTGCATGCCTCATAACACCTAGACCACACCCACATGCTTGAAAAAATATTCCTAAATTGTAACTTCAAACCTCAATATCTTGGCCATTTCATTTTCAATTTTAAAATGAGCAGTTAAGGACATTGCCAAGTGTAGCTAAACACAATGGCCTAACCTGAGCAATGACTTTAAGTCGGTATGTAAGAGCTGTTTGCAATATGTTATTTTCCTCCACTTTATATGTAAAACACTAAAAACACTAAAAATACTTAGGGGGTTATTTAAGAAGGGATAGCGCCAGGCAGTGCCTCGTAGCGGCAGGCAGCGTCTGATGTATTATTACAGATGTCTCAGCGTATAGCGCAGGTGCCAGAGCATTACCTTTCGCTCAGTGTCGCTCTCCCATACAATTCAATGGCCGTTCATTTGCTTGTGTTTAAACAGCGTGTTTGACATTTTTTATTTTTGCTCAAATCATTGTGTGATCTCTCCTGGCTGCAAACAAACACTTTTAGAAACTTTTTGGACTTTTTATATTTTTATGCAGAATTGTCATTACAGGTCTGGCGCTAAAGTGTTAATGTCGCAGTGTCAAAACAATGTCATTCCATGAGTTTTGGCTTTGTTACTGGGGGATATGTGTTCAAAAACAGACTTTAATCACACAGCGTCTGGCGCTCTATGCTACAGCGCCCAGCTTTAAAGCGGCGACGCTGTGAGTGTGTCCTTTTTTGATAAGTATGGTGTGGAGCGCCGAAAGTATGCCGCACTGAGATGGCGCTACCTCTCACTCCCTGCAGCGCTGTACTGGTGTTAGAGCGCCCCAAATACATCACATTCAGCAATGCGTGCCAGGTTACTACAGCGAGTACTAGTGGTCGCTTTAAGCGCTGCTATACAGACGTTTATCTGCTGACACCTGGCGTTTGTAGTGAACCAGCCTCTTAGGCCCTTATTCATGAAGGGATAGCGTCAGGTAGCGCCTTGTTAATGAGAGGTAGCGACAGGTAGCGACAGGTGAACGCCGGACACTGCACGCAATTACACATTTATCATGCAGAATCTGTTTAGCGACTGGAACAACGCCATGTAGCGTCCGATTCATCATTATCCCAGCCTCAGCGAACAGCTCAGGCGTTCAGCCTTGCACAGCGCCAGGTATTACCTCTCGCTACCTGTCGCTCTCCCATACATTTCAATGGACGATCCTTTTCTTCTCTTTAAGCTGGGTTTTTGTTTTTTTTTTATCTCAAATAATGTTGTGACCTCTTATGACATTAAAAATGCAGTTTTTTCAAAAATGTTTCATGTTTTATATATTTCTGCAGAAATTACATTACAGGTCTGGCATTAAAGTGTTCATATTACAATGTTATTGCAATGTAATTCCATATGTTTTGTTACTGGTGGATACATAAACTTTAAACACAAAGTCTCCGGCGCATTTTTCAGCGCCTGAGTTTTGTGAGGATGTTTTTTTAATGAATATATTGTGAGTCGGTCGCACTGACCAGTCGCTAACATGCGCTGTACTGGTCAAATAGCGAGCCATCACAATGTATTCATCATCGATGCACAGCGACTGAGTCACTAAGAACTAGCGACCCACGGCCGAGCACAGTGAATACAAGTGGGCGCTCTGAAAATGCCTGATACAGGCGCTAATCTGTCGCTACCTGGCGTTAGTGATGAATCAGCCTGCCCGTGGTTTTCATGACGTTATCTCTGTATCATTACCCGCTTGCATGCATTTGCTGTTTTGCTGTCTTGGTACTGTTGGTACTCCTAAATGATAAAAACAGCAAACATATGTACAAGCAGAAGACAATTAAAACAAAGCCCACAAGGGGGAACCCAAGGATCACATAAAATAACTACTGATGATGCAGAGTATTATACATACAGCGACTCTGCTACAGATCACAAACTAGACTGTGCAGTCCAAAATGGTTAAAAAAAATACATACAATAAAATAGGGTACAATAAAAATATCTGAACAGAAGCTGACCTGGTGGGGCAGTAATGGGCTTGGGTGACAGCTAGGGATGAGCGAACCGGTTCGGACGAACCGGAATTCGCTCCGAATTTCAGGGAAAATTCGATTCGGTGCGAACCCGAATTTTTTTTGGTTCGTGCCGATCGAATTTTCCCTGAAATAAAAAAAAAAAAAAAAATGCCGGCATGGTGGGAGCGGCGGAAGCCAGCCCACTGACAGCGCAGCCGGCCTGTCCGCTCCCACCATGCCGGCATTTTTTTAAAAAGCAAACACTTACCTGCATGGTCGGAGCGTGGAGGCCGGCGCCGCTCTCAGGCGCCCTCTGATGACGCGTCCTCTGATGACAGCTGAGAGCGGCGCCCTCTGATGACGCGCCCTCTGATGACAGCTGAGAGCGGCGCCCTCTGATGACGCGCCCTCTGATGACAGCTGAGAGCGGCGCCCTCTGATGACGCGTCCTCTGTTGACAGCTGAAAGCGGCGCCGGCCTCCACGCTCCGACCATGCAGGTAAGTGTTTGCTTTTTAAAAAAATGCCGGCATGGTGGGAGCGGGCAGGCCGGCTACGCTGTCAGCGGGCCGGCGGCGACCCGCTGACAGGCGTAGCCGGCCTGCCCGCTCCCACCATGCCGGGATTTTTTTTTTCAGATGAGCGATTCGTGAAAGTTCGATTCGGGCGAACCCGAATTTCTTGGGGAAATTCGGCGAATCGTCTGAATCGAACTTTCAAGAAGTTCGCTCATCTCTAGTGACAGCAGACCTTTAGTGACTTGCTTCCAGGATTGGGTGACTGGACTGTCACCCAAGTCCATTACTGCCCCATCCACGATAAACAGAGGATATAAATACCCACCCCTGTTAATATGGCATTTTCTGTTATGTGAAAAATCAAACCAAGAAGAGTGCAAATATTTGATGGTCAAGATAAGCACATTATTATTATTACTATTGTTGTTAAGAGCAGCCCTTACTGATTAGTGGTCCAGACAAAAAGTGTACTGATGGCATGGGAGTTGACACTACTGAAGCTGGAGGGTTACAGGTTCGAGCATGTGGGTTCGGAGGTAAATGTCCGTTGTTTAAAGGGTAATTCCACTTTCAATGGCATTTTCAAATGTTTCCATTATTGTGTGCCAAAATGATGCAATCAATGTGCTAAGCTCGTCTGTTAATTGCTTTTTTTTCTATTTGTTTGCAATTCTGTGAACGGCTTCTCAGGACGCTGTTGCGGGGGCGGGGCCGCTGACGCACTTCCGGCCGGGGTGCGTGCGGCGGCGCAGCAGTGGGTGTCAGCCATTGGCGTGGGAGCGTTGGCAGGTCAGTACTTAAGGGAGCAGTGAGGGGTTGGTGATAGATCATTTGGCCCAGATGAAGTAACGGGAGGCTATACCGTTACGAAACGCGTCGGCTGGGGCGGGGGTCGTCAGGCTGTGTGGCAGGCCAGCCAGTGGGTAACTATACATGAGGATTTATTGGCACTTCTGATTATTGTTGTTATGTTATTTGTATTTAAATTATGCACTTTGGATGCACTTTAATGTATTAATTGAACTAGGGAAGGATTGTTTGTTTGTGGGATATTTTGCTTTGGTAGATTATAATTGGTTTATATTGGATGATGGCTAATAGAATTTACTTGCACACAGTGCCCCCCGGTGGTCATTTATCATGTTTTTAATGGTGTTTTAAATGTTTGTAACTATGTGCGCTTTACTCAATAATAAATTGGAACTTTATATTTTTTGAATATATTGGGTGGTGCTGTTTGTTCTCTGGTATATAGGGGGGTTGTTGGTAGCCCCAATCGTTGCAAGCATGTTTGCAATTCTGTGTTATTAGAGAAAACCATTTTCTGAACAGATCAAAACCTTCCTCACTCTGGCTTGCAAATCATCTGATTGGCTGAGGCAGAGGCAACAGATTTAACCTCATCTGCTGTAATTCAACTTATTCAGATAGGGAGGATCACAATCTTGTGTCCCATAGCTACAGGGCTACTGGTAGCGTTCTCGTCTTGAAGCATCATTACTGCTGTAATGCAATTTCCTGTTCACATGGAGCTGGTTTGTCATTTCAGGTGTTAGGTACAGCTTAATGATAGATAAGAAAAGTTTATATGTGTTTATCCATGTGTATTTGAACAGTGTTTTTGCACCAGATTGTTGCAAGATTAAGGGTCTGTAACCTGAAATGCATCACCATGTGCATTGTATGCTATTTTAATTTGCACACCGTGGATTGTATTTTTTTATGAAGTTTTTAATGGAAACGTTTTTAATGGAAGCTGGAAGTTTTATTTTCTAGAGCCGTGCTGGGAATCTTTTACGTTATCAGACATCTGGTTTCCTTTAACACTTTGATCCTAATAGGATGATTACGAGGAGAAGAGAGTAAATACTTATAGTAAAACTAAGGGCCTTATTCATGAAGGGATAGCGCCAGGTAGTGCCTTGTAAGCGGCAGGTGAACGCCGGAGACGGCACGCAATTCCACATTTATGAAAGCGAATCTGGTGAGCGACCAGAACACCACCATGTAGCATCCGATTCATCATTATCCCAGGCTCAGCGTACAGCGCCGGCGTTCAGCCTTGCAGAGCGCCACGTCTTACCTGTCGCTACCTGGCGCTCTCCCATATATTTCTATGGGCGAACCCTAAATCCCTTTCCTGATCCCAATTTTTTTTTTTCTCAAAACTTTCTGACATGTATCCTGGGCAAGAAAATGACATTTTTGAAAACTTTTTTGATTAATAATATTTTTATGCAGAATTGTCCTTACATTTCTGGTATTAAAGTGTTCATGTTACAATGTAATAACAATGAAATTTCATGTGTTTTCGCTTTGTTACTAGTGGATACATGTTCAAAAACAGACTTTAATCACACAGCTTCTGGCGCTATGGGCTACAACGACCCGATTTTGTGCGCCGGAACTGTTTAAGGCGTTTTTTTTTATGTATGTGGTGTGAGTCAGTCACACTGAGCTGGCGCTACCATTCGCTTCCATACAGCGTAGTACTGCGAATCATATAGCGTATTTAACAATGCCGGCCAGCGACTGAGAGGCTCTGAAACAACGAACCATGGCCGAGCACAGCGACTACTAGCGTTCGCTCTAAAATCCTTGCTACAGACGCTCATCTGTCGCTACTTGGCGTTAGTAATGAATCAGCCTGCCCGTTACATTCATGACTACTTTGTATTGTTAATGTCCCATGCGTGAGTATATATTTCTTTCTTTTTAGCCATATTCCCAGCCTTCGTTAAAGCGCAACGAAACGCGTCAGGCGGGATATGGCATTATATTTTAACTACTGAGGTAATTTCTACGCGACGGCTGTCATTGATTGTGGATACAGGAGAAACATTTCACCTGCGTTTTTACTTGGTTGGATTTTATATGCGCCTATTTCGCTGTGGTTTGTAAGTGCAATACTTTTATTAAATTTTTGAAACATTTACTATACAGAATTGCACTAGGGTGTTATTTCTGTTCTTTCCTCCTGCTTTCTTTGAGATTATGGCTTGAAGAGACAATTGGGCCAAAAGCTATCCATCTGAAGATTATTCATTATATGCATGGGAGATTATTAAATGATAGAACTACATTTCAACTGATTTTGTCAAAGCTTACTACAAAGTTATCTCTGCTAAGCAGAGATTAAGGATGGTGGAGGATTGTAACGCACGTTTTTGCTGAGTGCATGCACCGTGGGATTCCCGCGTCGTACTGCTATACAAAAGAGACTGTTTATACCGTTTGCTCTGTGTTTATTCTCTTTCTTTATTGTTTACTGTTGGAATAAGGCAGCGCCTTTACACGTTTGAGCATTATTATTGATCATTTTGAAAAATCATCCGTCTTTGATTAGCGCTGTGCTTACATTATATGCTCTAGTAACCTGGCTGGCATTGATGAATGCGATGTATGTTGGGCTATGTAACACCAGTACAGCGCTGCAGGGAGTGAAAGGTAGCTACTGACTCTCAGCGACTCACACCATACTTATCAAAAAACTACACACATACAGCGTCGGCGCTCTGGATCTGGTCGCTATAGCATAGAGCGCAAGACGATGTGTGATTAAAGTCTGTTTTTGAACACATATCCACCAGTAACAAAGCGAAAACACATGGAATGACATTGTTGTAACATGTTGTAACCTGTAATGAGTATCCTGCATAAAAAAAAAAAACTAAAAGTTTTCAAAAATGACTTTTTCTAGGCCAGGTAAGGTAAACAATTATTTAAGAGAGAAAAACCCTGTTTAAACAGAAGAAAAGGAACACCATTCAAATGTATGGGAGAACGACAGGTAGCCGCTGGTAAGACCTGTCGCTCTGGAAGCTAGAGCGCTGGTGCTATACGCTGAGCCACCTGTAATGATGAATCGGACGCTACATGGCGCTGTTCCATGGCGCTGCTCACCAGATTCACTTTCATAAATGTGGTTTTGCATACAGTGCCCGGCGTTCACCAGGCGCTGCCTGCCGCAACGAGGCGCTACCTGCCGCTAGCTATATTTGTTCAGAACACTTCCTATTCCTGCCCCGAAGGCAGATTAACAGAAATGTCAACCTTAAGTGTTGATATTTATTTAGGCAGGCAAAAGAATAAATCAGATAATGTTATATATAACAAAACATAAGGGAGTTATTATATTGCTGCTTAATTAGCCCAACTTACACAGATGTTTATTAGTGGAGAAAAGCCCGGCTGGGTAATGGCAGAACAGAAAGCATGTGATTTGTTTTCCATTGATTCTCTCATGTGCATAAGGTAAAAAGATCAGCTATATTATGTCCTTTACTTAAAGCGTTAACTCTTTCGGATACTATTAGCAAAAAACACAACCTGATTTCCAAACATACACCTGTAGCTCCCCTAAGGGAAATTTCTGACTTTGAGCCAGGGAGAAAAAGAGCATAGCTAAAATGGTGGACCCAGACAGGTCTTTATAGAATTGCAGACTTTATGACTCCATGTGGATTACAGAGTATGACAATTTTTAGAGACAAGTTCCTTTAAAAGTAGAATACACATATAATCAATTAGAGCAATATTTAAATCCTAGGATAATTAAAGAAGGGCATAGAGTTAATATTACTATTTTTGAGAAAATATGCCTAACTCATCTTGGAGGGAAAGGATTATTTCTACCTAATATAAATACTTCCCAGATGATGAAGGCAAACTTGATTATATGATAAAGTGGGAAGCGGATTTACAGCAAACTTTTAAAGTTGAAGATGGGGTTAAATGGGTCTAAAGGTTCTCTTTGCTTGTTTGCTGTTGGAATCCAACTTGAAGGCATTTACTCATTGGTATATGGTTCCCAGTAGGTTGGCAAATATATACCCTAATATATCTCCTTTATGTTTCAGAAATTATGAACAGGTGGGTTTCATATATGGTGGAAATGCCCTAAGGTTTTGGAACCAAGTGTTTGGTATTATAAGCAAGGTTACGGGGTAATTGGTGGCCTTATTAAATAAACCTGTTGCAGGGATTTCCAGATTTCCCAATACATTTATTTTCTATGCTTGTTTGGCAGCTAAATTGATCATTGCTAAGACATGGAAATCTCATTCTTTGAATCTTCAATTGTTTATTGATAAATGAAATTGGAAACGAGAAGTAGTATTTTACTTAATAAAGAGTAGAAATTTAGGGAGATTTGGAGCCCTTGGTCTGGATTCTGGAATCCTGGGGGGAGGGTTGAATTAGACTCCGAGGTCTTTAATTCCCCATATTCTTCTTAGCACTATTTATTGTTTTTTATGTTAAGTTTTGATCTCTATTTTGATTTAAATGGCTGATATGTAGATATATTTCGGTTTTGTTTTACAATTAATCCTATGCTAATCTATTGAACAAATATTATTTATATCGTATTAGATGACTATCAGTCAGAAAAGCTTATATTTCCAGTGTTTTTCTGTTTCCTTTTCTGCAGTTCATACAACACATATTCTAATGTTATATTTAGGGATGAGCGAACCGGTTCGGACGAACCGGAATTCGCTCCGAATTTCAGGGAAAATTCGATTCGGCATGAACCAGAATTTTTTTTGGTTCGTGACGATCGAATTTTCCCTGAAATAAAAAAAAAAAAATGCCGGCATGGTGGGAGCGGGCAGGCCGGCTACGCTGTCAGCGGAAGCCGGCCCGCTGACAGCGCAGCCGGCCTGCCCGCTCCCACCATGCCGGCATTTTTTTAAAAAGCAAACACTTACCTGCATGGTCGGAGCGTGGAGGCCGGCGCCGCTCTCAGGCGCCCTCTGATGACGCGTCCTCTGATGACAGCTTAGAGCGGCGCCGGCCTGCTGACAGCGTAGCCGGCCTGCCCGCTCCCACCATACCGGCATTTTTTTTTTCAGATGAGCGATTCGGGCGAAATTTCTTGGGGAAATTCGGCGAATCGCCCGAATCGAACTTTCAAGAAGTTCGCTCATCTCTAGTTATATTCAGAATCATGTTTTGCTTATTGAAAACTCAATAAAATTATTGAAATGTAAAAATATGTTTCATAAGGGATCTCATTTCAAACACAATAGGGTTGATTCAGAGCCCCTTTTTCATCATTTTTATGGAGGTCTTGCTACCAAACGAAAAATCATGCAAAAATGAAAACATTTCACACTAAAGTCCTCGCAAGAAAAAAGGCTTTGCTGAATTAGACGAGGGGGAAAAATGAACGAGAATGGAAATATTCACGCAAAAAAAAGGTGAGAAAGGGGCTCTGAATCAACCCTAATGTTCTGATGTTGTTTCTGTACTAAGCTCCCTGGAATCACTGATAAGCAGAAGTTCAGTAACTCCATCCTTATCCGATGGGGAGAGGCCAGAGGAAACGCTATGATTCACTTGTATGTCTGAGCTTCTCCCGATCCTCAGAAGCCTTACTTTTGTATGCATCTGATAAAGACCATTGAATAATATCATTTTAGATTTTATTTTATTAAGAAAAGACTTGTTAATATGCTTGCGCAAACATAAGAATTCTTTCTCTGTATTTCACCAATCTGTGCAGTGAGTGTACAAATGCCCGGAGTGGCAGGCTGCCCTAATTACAACACAGTGCAACTGAGGAGCAGTTGGGGGTACGGTGCCTCATAGGCACTTCAGACATGTCCCATGGCCAGGAATCAAACCTGCAACCCTCTGCTCACAAGGCGGCTTTCTTATCTCTAGTCCTATCCAATCGTTTCAAGGAGCGTTTTTAGATCAGCTTGGTCTTTTAACCCAGCATCCGGTGTGTCCCAGGCTGTCTAGAATGGGTGGTCTGAGTAGTAGTGGTGTCCTGGCTAGCTGTGTAGCATCTCCCTCATCTTCTGTTTAAATGCACATAGCTTGGGACAATTTAAATCACCAAGCTGGTCTGCAAACGTTCCCACAAGACTATACAATGTGCTGGAGGAATTCTGGATGAACTCTATTATTATTTTGGTGTGACCTGTCCCCATAACCTCTATTGAATGTATACCTCTACATTAATAAGGCTTCTGAGGAAGTTGGTATGTAATTTGACGAAACGATTCAAGCTACTGATATGTGGAAATATACTGTAACAATTAAACAAATTGACCTCCGTTTTTGGGTATTAGTGGAGCTAACAGGGTTGATTCAGCACTGTAATTTTTTACTCACTTTTTGAGAAAACGCTTTTGCTAATGAGTTTTTCCCTTGGTGCAATTTAGCAGCATATTTAGCCGTGCAAATGTTTAAAAAAATGCATAGCTAAACATGTTGCTGAACTGCTCCAAGGAAAACAATCATGAGAAAAAGTATGAGTTAAAAAAAATATACGTAATGATAAATCAACCCTAATAAAGGGTTTTCCGAAGATATATTAAGGGGTCCTTTCCACATAACCTTCCATACAAAGTTGTCAGGGCTATCCCCATTTAATTCTCCTAAATAGAAATATAATGGAGATATAATATAGAATAGAATAGTATATCATAAAATAGAATAATAATAGAAGTAGAATAGTGGTTGGTATGGAATTAAAAAAGGGGTGCAAAGATTGTGGGTGAAGGGCATGTTGGGGGTGTGGCTTGTTTACAGACATTTTAAGGAACACATAATTTTATGCTACTTATGTGTATAAATAACACCTATGGTCATATGTTCCTGGAAACTTCGGTCCATAAAAATGTTGGTGAATGAGCCAATGCTCAGCCCATGTCTGGCGTCAGCACCCGGCAAGGCGGGACAGCTGCCGGGGCCCTCAGACCCCGGGGGGGGGGGGGCACTGACAGCTGGCACAATACATACATACATGCAATACAATTTTTGGAAGTTAGAATCTCTAAAATGCTGCTCAGCCTTCTATCTGCTGCTGCCATTTAAAGCAGACTAAAACCCAGGATTTCCAGCCTCGGTCTTTGGTCCACTTTACAGGGGCATCTCAATTTGTGATGTCCCTGCTTGTGAAAGAACCCCCCTGGTTCGGCCATAAACTCAAATTGGCGACGATCCCACAGTGCATTCACCAGTTCAAGGAAAATAATGAGTGAACTGGGGGGGGGGGGGGGGGGGGTCACAGACAGGGCCTCGAGAATCAGGACCAAAATTGGTCCAAATAAAATTATCCTTAGGGGGGCATGCAGATTTGGCTGTCGAGTGGGACTGTCCGCCGAAAGTCAGTCACTTTAAAAGTACCTGGCACAAACCAGGGACTCTGTGGCAACATACGGCTGGAAACAGCTACCACCTTGGTTTAAGAAGGTATAAGGCGGGTGCCTGGCTAAGGTAAAGGTTTTTTTTCTTTGTAATTTTAACTGACATTTTTAACTGATGTTTCGCTTTAAGCCTGATTCTAAGCCTCACAGACTGGGATTTTGTGAGCACTCGTATTATTCTCAGCCACGGCTGAGATTTTCTCAGCCAGCCATACAAGAGCATAAGTGTTTCTCGTAAGCTTTAGTTTTAGCCGAGCAATTACATATTTGCCACGCGAAGTAGCCTCATAAGCCAAGGTGGTACCTGTTTCCAGCCGTATGGTGCCACAGAGTCCTTGGTTCTCGGGATCTGTGTTGTCATCTTGCTTGCATGCCAACATACACATACAGGTTGGTTGTTTTTGGTCCCCCGCTGAACCCCATCTTTGGGGCATCCCATGTTTGTGTGCATCCCTGCAGTGTGACTCACATTCTCAGTGTGTGTTCTCTCAGTGTCACTCACCTTCTTCCTCCAGGTTCCTTTTTGAGCATCCAAGAAATTTGATGACTTGTGGCCTGGAATAAAATAAACTAGAGGCGGACTGTTTCTGGTTTACACATTTGACCACTTATGTGCCTTTCGTTTCGTGTTTGATTTTAGCTTACAAATTGTCGGAGGGTTACTCAAAACCCTGGAATTTAGACCCGCAAAGCAGCAGGTATATGGGCTGCAGTACCTCCACATCTACCAGGGGGTGTTGAGTACCATTGACACAGACCAGCGACACATGCCCACCAGTGGTAAGAGTTGGCTCCACAATGCTTAATTTGGGAGGGGCGAAGACCTAAAACCACAAACTTTTGGGACAAAAATAAGTGGCCAGATGCACGCAACAACGATGAGTGCTTGGCTGAGACACACATGTTTGCAAAGCAAGCTAACAGATATTTTTACACACAACTGCAATCCAGAACAGCCCTTGTCATGGGTTGCAAATGTGACATGGTGTCCAATATGTACTCCATTTTGAGTAGCTTAAGGAGTGCAACTAAGGAATGTGTTAAGCTAACATTGTTTCTCCATTGCCTTGCAGCACCCACCAGCCATGCTTCCAACCCCAGCACCCACTGGACCTCCAGCCACCCCAGCTTCGCCCCTGCTACCCCAACAGACAGTGCCCCTAGCCTCTGGAAGGAGCCATTCACTAAAAATTTAAGGCATCCAACCACTTTGGTCAAGCCATCAATCGCATGCCCTTTTCTCGTGTTGGGGGCAAACCATGGCCGCAGCTCTAAATAAAGTTTCTCAAGAGAAAGAGACAACGGGGTGACCAGAAGCCTTGCAGCATTCTGGTGCAGGCAAAATGTATGAGAAGCAGGTGCAAAGGTGTCGGCAGGCAGAATGATGTCAGAGATTGGCATCAAAGGTTCAAGGATACAAGCCAGGATCAGAGGTGAGCAGCAAGGATTCGTAATCATTTTTCGAGCCAAGGTTTCAGCCAGCAGTTCAGATTGGAGGAGGTCGGATGAGCCATATCAGTGTCAAGGAACAGGAAGCATTGATGCGGAGGACAAGGTGAGCGCACAATACAGCAGTGACTTATAGCCAGAATGATGCCTTCATATCACACAAGGAATTCCTGATTGGATTCACAAGTTTTCATGTGATTGCAGATCTTCGGGCCCCGGCGAGCCAGCAGCAAGAAACAGGAATTACAGATTCAGAGAATAAGATGAACTGAAGCAAATCACCAATATGGGGTCGATTCATAGCCTGGTGAAAAAACTCACTTCTTTTTTAAGAGAGACAATTGCCATTCAATTTCATTGTTTACCTTGAGGCTAGAGGCATACATAGGCCAGCACCCCATCTCCCCATGAGATGCACCTGTATGTACCTGTAGGGTCATGTGTTTCGCAGCTATGAAATAGCTGCAATGGTGGCGTAATCTCGTCATGGACGTACCAGTGAATGGTTTTCTGACGTGGACGGTTCGTCATGATCACCAGAGATCACCAGAGTAAGAACAATCAGTTTCAGGGGACAAAAGGTGATTATCTTTTTGTTTTTTTACTTGGGTGGTTAAACCCTTTGAATCCAATCAACAGATCGCTTTACCACCATGAAGTGAATGTTTTAGGTGTTAATAATCAACATGTATATGTCTTAATAAACTCCTGTAATGTTCTTTCTTCTTTGAATTGTACCTTGTCTTACCCCTGATGCCTTATTCTGAAATACAGCAAGAAATGGCCCTTATTTTTAGGAGATATTTTAAGGAAAGTTTCCAGAATCAAGGCCGTGATATCTGTCTTGTTTGAGGTGCTACTGACGCTCTATTAGAATTGCTTTTCCATTTACATGTTAAGGTAGGGTGATCATGTACCACCGTTGCTGTTTGGATTCTGGCTTGGACTCCCTGGTGACTGGTAGTATTTCAGTACAGATGCCTGCACATCGTCCTCCTCTGATTGCTAAAACATAAACTCTAATGAAAAGGTATGGAGGACATTGTGCTCTGGTAGCATGGTGTACAGTGACATACTTAAAATGACCATCAATCACTGAATTCACATGCAAGCGTCCTCTTCCAAACCTTCATGCTGAGTTTGAAGTTGCGCTGTAGCTGGGGAATATCGCTCAAAGCTTTTTTCATTTACAACTATTCCCATGTGTATATAATTTTAGAACTATTTATATCTGTAACCAGATTTATATTTGATATAACATACAATAATACTTAAACCTGCTCTTTCCCACATCAGGTTTTATTTGTGCTAGCACTTTGGAGTACTATTTACCCACCGATCAGGCATGTGTTTCTCATTAGACTACACTAACCATACAATAAATCCGTCATCTTCATTCAGTATAGGGGTGTCGGAGAGGTAATGTAGGCAGGTAGCAGAACCTAAGGCAACTCCCTGCTATGAGAACAGAGACTGTCCATATGGACATGTACTGTAACTCCCAACGATCATACATACATATGGGAATATTTAGACCTGAAATACTCTATACTTGCTTGTACATTGCTGAGAAAGCCAACCACCAGAGATAATAAAACCAGAAAACCCTTGCCAGGCTTCAAGCCTTGTTTCACCCAGGACATGAGTTACAACTATTTTTGCTAGTTCGCTCCATATTTAGTGCACCATGTGTGCTGCAACTTGGGAATATAGCAGCAAACGGAGCTATAATTGTTGCGACATATTTTTGGAGAACTGACTTTTTGCTGGGTTTTCTTGCACTTCAAGGAGAAATCTGTGCCATGATTAAACACTAAATAAAGAAACACTTGGTAAAACAACAATAGAAAAGGACCTAGAGGTTTTAGTTAACAATAAACTTAACTGTAGTAATCAATGCCATGCAGGAGCTGCCAAAGCTAACAGGATCATGGGGTGCATCAAGGGGGCATAGGTGCCCATGACCAGAGCATCATTTTACCCCTGTACAAGTCACTGGTCAACCCCATATGGAATATTGTGTACAGTTCTGGGCTTCTGTGCTTATGGACATATCACTGGAGCGCGTTCAAAGAAGGGCAACTAAGTTAATAAAAGGAGTGCGGGGACTGGAATACCCTGAAAGACTGTCAAAGTTAGGTTTAGTTAGTTTGGAAAAGAGATGCCTGAGGGGTGATCTAATAACTATGTGTAAATATGTTTGGGGTCAATATAAAGATCTGTCCCACAATTTATTTATACCCTGGAGTGTAACCATAACCCGAGGGCATCCACTAAGGTTAGAGGAAAGGTGCTTTCTCCACCGACATAGGAGGGGATTCTTCTCTGTGAGAGACATGAGACTATGGAACTCGCTGCAAGAGGATGTAGTAATGAGTAAAAACATTCAAAAGTGGCCTGGATGCCTTCCTGGCATGTAATAACATTTCCAGCTATGGCTACTAGACCACTGGAAGGAGATAAACAGGCTCAACTGGATGGACTAAATTCTTTATTCAGCCAAACATACTATGTTCATCTGGCTGGGTGTGTAGAAAAAAGAAAGCTGGAGAACTGCTTCTTCTGATTTAGTTATGGAAATAAGAGAAATCTTGCTGAAAACAAACTTTTACGGCTAATGTCAGCATGGGATGGGTCTCAGAATATTTGTGTGGTGTCTCAGGTGTCCTGGTTGTTTGGAAAGTTTTATAGAATGAGTTTTAAAATAATGTGAAAAGTATTGAAAACAGTTTTATTAGTTGCTTTTCAAATACTAGTTATTTATCTGACATTCCGGCTCTAAATATCGGTTATAGATTCAAATTGTAACTAAAGAGAAAATCTTGGAAGAACCACCATTAATGCTGATGGTGTTTGCTGTAGTACTTCTCAAGGGTTATGGGCATAAAAGGATAAACATGGCACATGTTGTTTGGTAAATGTGGCAGATGTGATGTCAGCTCACTCTGTTTGTATAAAAGGCCCCTCCCTGCAGCAGGAGTGAGATGTCAGAAATGGGAGTGATCGACGAACACTCGGCAAGGGGCAGGGGACACTGATCATTTGCCCTGTGCTCGGCTTCCACCAATCAAACTGACTGTCAGAATCCAGCCCCGGCCCTGAAGTCTGCCAGCCCGCATAGCTCATATAGGCTGCAGGCTCTTCTGCACTCCTCCCTGAGTTTTTATCACCCACTTGCCAGTCACTCCTGCCCTATGAACTGGTATTTCATGGACCCCTTACCACTTCATAAAGGGTTTAATGTAAAAACACAAATACACAAAAGAAAAAAAAACTTTTTTATTATTTTTCCATCCCCCTACTTACCTCTGATCCTTCACTGTTGCTGTTGTCAGGTGCCATTTGCCGCTGCTTCTGACAGCCGGATTTATTGCCGAAAGATGGGCGTAGGGCATAGGATTACAGTCCCGTGCCCGGCTTTTGCCAATCACTTTGGCTTCTGACATCTTGCTCTCACTGCAGGGAGGGGCTGTTTATACCGGCAGAATGAGCTGATGTCAGTGCGATGCCGGAGCCCACTGCTTGGGCTAGGATCCTGTGGAGAGTGGTGTGGGACAACATGCAGGATAGACCGGAGAACAGTAAGATAGCAGGTGAGTTATTACTTTTATTTAAGGTTTTCAGGAAAAGAATTGGTCAGCGCGAATCACATGAAACAGTGAGTGGATGTGCTCTTAATTTTGTCCACTTTTGTCCACTTTTTTTTTTGTTTGTCAATTATTTTGGTTTATTTGTTTTAAAGCGGAACAAACCCCAGGATTTTGACTATCCCTGGTTTTGTTTTGTGTCCCTCTGTGTGAAACTCCCTAGATCACCCATAATAACTCACCTTTCCCTGGCCTAACGGTGCATGCTCAGACTTTTGGAGAAATGGTAGAAAATACGAGCCACCTGGGGGATTTACACAGCAGGGCATCCCAAAACAGGATGCCTCGGGAAATGCCAACTGCCAGCCCCGGAATCTTTTTGAGAGTCAACCTTGGGTTTTGTTATGCATTAAGGGATAATCATTTGTACAATAAGGGGTAATACATTTTTCACTTAACCTGTTATAGGTTGTGGAATTTGGGTTCTGCTGCATGATGGGAATCATTTCGAGTTGTTTTGTGATAGCAAGAATTTAAAGGGACTGTCCAGGCAATTGCAATACTAAGGCCATCACAAACGTCTTTCAGTTCAATTTCATCATGACTACGCTCCAAATAAAGGGAATTCAACTGGGTCGCCCTAATCAGTCAGGTAAGAATTTCTCTTGTCAGGAATCCTGGACAGTGTGCTTACCTTCGCTCCACAGATGAACTGTAACATGTCTAACAAAAGCATATTTATGTGATACTAGGTGATTTGTTCACAAGAGCCAAATACATTATTATTTGAATCTGAGGTCTTATGTGGGGCATTTTATTTTTTAAAATAGTTAGATGCCTTGGTGAGCTCACTATGTTATTTATAGTGTGCATCAATGTTTCACTACATTCAACTTTGAAGAACAAGCAAGTTCATTGTTGCCCTTCTGTAATAGCCACATATAAAAATATATTAACAATGATCCTAAATTGATTTAATATGAAAACTATATTGTATCTAAATAACATTTTTTTCTGGAATTTCTGTTAGCATTGAAAAACAAACAAAAAAAAGCATACTTTGAAGACACCATACAAGCAAAACCTAAAGTCACAGCATAATTGTCCTCCATGAGGCTGATTCATCACTAACGTCAGGTAGCGACAGATGAGCGTCTGTAGCAGGCATTTTCAGAGCGCCAGCTAGTAGTCGCTGTGCTCGGCCGCGGGTCGCTACTTTATAGCGACTCGGTCGCTGTTCAGTAATGTTGAATACATTGTGAGGAGTCGCTATTTGACCAGTACAGCGCTGTATGGGAGCGCATGTTAGCGACTGCTCATAGCGACCGACACACACCATATTCAGCAAAAAAACTGCCTCACAAATCTCTGCCGCTGAAAAATACTTGTTTGAAGCCCAGAGCGCAGGAGGCGGTGTGTATAAAGTCTGTTTCCAAGCATCTATTAACTAGTAACAAAGCGAAAACATATGGAATTACATTGTAACAACATTGTAACATAAACACTTTAAGGCCAGACCAGTAATGTCATTTCTGAGGAAATATAAAAAAATAAAAAATTATGAAAAAACTGCTATTTCAATGCCAGAAGAGGTCAAAGAATTATTTGTGTTTTTTTTTTTAAAAAAAAAACAAAAACAAAAACCCAGGTTAAAGAGAAGAAAAGGATTGTCCATTGAAATGTATGGGAGAGTGACAGGTAGTGAGAGGTCATACCTGGCGCTGTGCAAGGCTGAACGCTGGCACTGTTCGCTGAGGCTGTGAAAATGATGAATCAGACGCTACATGGCGCTATACCAGTCGCTAAACAGATTCTGCTTGATAAATGTGTAATTGCGTGCCGTGTCCGGCGTTCACCAGTCGCTACCTGTCGCCGCCTCTCATTAACCAGCCACTACCTGACGCTATCCCTTCTTAAATAAGGGCCCATGTCTCCATGGCAGTTGAATTCTGCCAATCTGATCTCCCAGGGGAAAGTAGTTGGAATGATTTTTTTGTCTCCTGTTACACAATCATGCTGCAGATTTCTGTGTGTGGTTGTAAAAAGCAAGAGGGTTGAATATACTGTAGGTCCATCTGTGAGGGTGGAAAAAGGTAGTGGTGCATAAATACTAGGGTTGATTCAGAGCCCCTTTTTCGACATTTTTTTGTATTGAAATTTCCATTTCTCTTCCATTCTTCCACCTCATCTGATTCAGATGATTCAGAGCCTTTTTTCTGCAAGAATTTTCTTTGTTAAAATTTTTAATTTTTGCGTTATCTTTCGCTTGGTAGAAAGACCACCCAAAAAAATGGCGAATAAGGGGCTCTGAATCAACCATATCGTCTGGGTGCAGGGCTACAGAAGAATATTCTACAGCAGGGCTTCCCAACTGGGACTGGAGTGCCATTTACCCAAAATTTTTTAAACCTGCCCGATTGCGTTTAACAACAAAAATAACACAACTGCTCATAAATGGTTTCCATCACATTTAGGGGAGGTTCCAGCTTGGGTAAAGTTTGGAATACAGATCAGGTTGAGTACAGGTCAGTCCTCAGACTTGTTACCAGTGACATAACTAAATGTGGTGGGGCCCTGGTGCAAACATTAAATGGTAACCTTACAGTGCCCTTTTTCTGTTACTGAGTTAAACATTAAAACAGCAGAAACAGATGGAGTTTCTTTTTTTACATAGAGGCCGATTCATTAACAGCGGCAGGTAGCGACAGTTGAGTGACTGTAGCGGCATTTTCAGAGCGCCCGCTAGTAGTCGCTGTGCTTGGCCGTTGTTCGGTAGTTTATAGCGACTGTAATGTTGAATATTGGGTGAGGAGTCGCTATTTGACAGGTTCCGCGCTGTATGGGAGCGCATGATAGTGACTGGTCATAGCGACCGGCTCCCACCATATTCATTAACAAATCACGCTCCAAAAATTCTTGCGCTGTAAAATGCATGTTTAAACCCCAGAGCGCTGGAGGCGATGGGTTAAAAGTAGTTTTTAACCCCCAAACAACCATATTTTTGGAAACCAAAAAAAACAAGTTTTTCAAATAATTTAGTAATATGAATACATTAATATCAGACCTGTAATATCAATTCTGTACAATTTTTTTTTTTTTTTTTTTTTTACCTCAAAAAAAAATATTTAAAATGGCAGAAGTGGTCACAGAATTTTTCACATTTAAAAAAAAAAAAAAAAAAAAAAAAAAAATTAATTATTAATATTTAAAGATTGTTCCATTGAAATGCATTGGAGAGCGCCAGGTAGCCAAAGGTCACACCTGTCGCTGTTCAAGGTCGGACGCTGGCGCTGTGGGCTGAGGCTGGAATAATGATGAATGAGTGGCTATCTGGCGCTATCTCAGTCACTAAGCAGGATTGCCTTGATAAATGTGTGATTGTGGCGGGGCCCGTCATTACCGGCCTCTCACCAGTCGCTACCTGTCGCTATCCCTTGTTAAATAAGGGCCATAATGTCATGTGTGCAAAAATCTGATACATAAGACCGAGAATTAACAATAATGGGGCCCCTGACCTTCTGCACCCCCTCCGGCCACTACCTCTGCACCCCCTGTATTTACACACCTGCTTGTTGTGTACCACCTGCTAGGATCTTGTGTACCACCAGTAGTTCTTGTACCACTGGTTGGGAACCCGTGCTCTACAGCACACCAGGAAAAATCCTAACTCGAGCAATCACTTTATTTTTTTCATGTTGCTGCACATGACTGTTTCATGGATATTTGGGCTCACTTAAAGTGGACCAACACCCACGGGTGATCGGCCCGGGAATCTATAAGATTCCCAGGCCGATCACCCCCCACCCCGCGGGACATCCGAGATCGGGATGTCCCGCGGGGTGAAACCCCCCCAAACACCCCAAACTCCTTACCTTATCTTCGGTGGCGGCCGGCCGCCGCCGCCTCCCTCGCGCTCCTGTAGGCGTGCGCGTGCACGCGCCGGCCGTCTGCGAATGGCCGGCGGGGGCGCGCGCGCGCCGAAAGTGACGCGAGGGAGGCGGCGGCGGCGGCTGCCGCTTAGACGTTCTTGTACGTCGGCGCGGGGAGAGGTGAGTTTTTCGGGGGGTTAGGGGGGGTTTCACACAGCGGGGCACCCCGATCGGGGGTGCCCCACCGAAGTGGACCAAGACCCAGGATAGTCAAAATCCTGGGTGTTGGTCCACTTTAATGCTTGGAATGACCTGGCAAAAGAGGATTTACACTTTCAGCAATATCTGTCCTTTAGTCAGGCTTTCTACAAGTAGAACATTCATCCATGTTACATTACGCAAAGCTTTTTTTACTTTAATATGTCCTTTTCACTCTTTGTCAAATTGTACTTTGGGTGGACATTCCATTCCGTGATTTCATTTGATCATGTAGCTAAAGGTCTTTTTATCGTTTTAATAAATAATCAAATAATTTAACAAAGAGCTAGTAGACCTAGGATGGTATAAATGGAAGCCAAAGAGTAGATCAAGGGCATATTGGTAGACAGAACACTGTCATAGCTAGGGGACACTCGTCTTCTTTGTGAGTTTACAACCCCCAATCTCCACAGCTAGCTTCACCTTTAGCCAAGCCCCCGTTTGCCGTGACGCTTTAAACGCCTCACCGGACACGGTTGCCCCCAGGACTTAGTAGCTCAGGATGTAAAATCATGGTTATGAAGACGGATGAACCGAAGGTAAGACTGGGCGTAATAGGGTAGCTGAGGTAAGTACAGAATACAGTTCTGGGAACTGGTCAAAGGTCACACCAAGGGTTGGCACCAGGGTTGGTGCAGGCGGCAGTCAGGATACTCATGCTAGCAAGGTCGGCAACGGATGAACAACACTCTTAGGATAAATCACACCAAGCTAAACGCTATCACAGGCAGTGACAGTGAGTGGGGAGATAAAACCTTTATAGGGCTGAAACTAGGGGGATTGGACAAAGGGGAATATCAGTCATTGGGCTCATTTCCCAGTTAAACCTTTTAGGGCGTTTTGCCCACAATAACCTTTGGGCTCGTTTAAATCAACCTCCAATGGCTGTGCTGACTGCAGCTCCATTGGAGGGCATAAGACAACCGAGAAGTGCAGAGGAGAAGGGGAAGCGAGGAGAGAAGGAGACGGGCACGCTCAGCGCCACTCGAGATGGCGTTCAGCGTGGATGCGGCTGCCGGGTGGCGGAAGTTCTGGCCAGCCACCCGAGCCCTCTCTGCGGGACCGGACTGAAGGTAAGTGCACCGTGACCATAAAGCAAGATGGTAAACTCGAAATCACCTGATCATTTATGCAGAAAATAATGGAGACAGACTTCAGGAAACTAAAGCCTTGTCCAATTTGCATAGATGGGGTAGAAAAATACTAGGACATATTTAACGTTCAAAAAAGTGTTCTATAAGACAAGTGACGAGTTGGTCATGTATGTGCCATCGTGAGTTTGGTATGGAAGAGCCCCCAACCAGGACACGCTTCAGATGACTCAGATTGGAGAGACTGAATGAATCATATGTGATCAACTTCTAATGCTCCAAGCACCACCAATCCTAGTGGGTTAAAATGGTAAAAATTCTGGGTTTTGGTCCATTTTAAAGCAGACCACTAGTCCACCTTGGAGACCCCTTTGGGTACTAGATAAGCATGCAAAAAACTCTGAACCCTTTGGTAACAGGCAGTCACATGGGCTGTGAGAGTAACATGGGAGTGTGGACCAAGTGAGTACAGTATTTTGCCCCAGACATCACGGGTCATGTTAGATGGGGGAGGGACCTCTTTTTTTGACTCTCAATCTGCTTTAAATCCCACCTTTGCAAAAAAAGGTAACTACAGACCTACTAACTGGAGGCCCACCCGCAAGTGTGCATCTATGGCTTGCTTGTGATATATACACCCCACCTGTAACACATTTCATCTTGAATGGTTTCTCACCCATTTTAGATTCACACAATTTAATGTACACAAAAATGTTTGTTCTGGCTGAGGAGGAAACTTTGATCTCAGCCCAAATAGCAGAGCGCTCATATTTTCTAACAATAAACACACAAGCAACATAAATCCTGATTAAGATGAAGATTTCATTATTGAATTATGAATATTTCTATGCACACGAGCATAAACCCGAGCTGACCTATTTCTTATCAGTCAGAGAATCATTCCTTCAAGTAGAGCTCTGGTTAAAACACATGACTGCACACTTGGAATCCATATGCATTAAAAGAGAACTCTGAGCAGCTGAAATCAAAGCAGTGAATGCACAGGGGCTGGCTTGGGTGTACATACAATAAAGACAGGGAAGGGAGCTGCCTTTCTCCATTTTGCATCACCCGTGGGCCACCCACTGTCAGGGCCAGATTAAGGGTGGTGGGGGCCACTAAGCACAAAATCTGGTGGAAGCCCCATATACAGATTTTTTTGGTAGTTGTCTGGCACCCGCCTACTTACTGAAACATCATATTGAGTCCCTCGTGCCACCATTGTGCAGGTGCGTGCTGCTCGGAAACTCCTGCTTTGCTATTCTGGATGGGGGGTAGTGTAGCCACCCAGCTGGTCCAACAATTTCCCGCATTGAGCTGCCAGCTTATGAGACCTTAAATTGATTCAGCAGGGAAAAAAGCAAAAGGGTACTTACCTTTTGTCCTGCGCTGCTGTTCACTTCAGATCCAGAGCTCCAGAACTTACCTGATTGCTTTATCGAGTCCCTCGCCGCAGCCACCATCTCCGGGGTCAGACCCTGGGAACAAGATTGATGGTGGGATGGAATCATGACTTGCCAATAATCACGGGGTGAGCATTCATTGCAACTGAGTTAGAGGGTGAGGCCTTACACACCCCTTCTCCATTAAAATGAATGGAGGGGACATGGCCCCACTCCCAGTGACTGATGGTGGGGGCATGGCCTAGCACGGTAGTGCCACAGAATAGAGTTTTAGGCCCTGGACGGTGCGGTAGGTGGGGTCCCGATAAAGCAACCCTGCTGTTTGACTTTAAGCAATCAAATAACATTGCATTAATGTAATCGGGGCACCACCCCCTGTTTCTTTAAAGAGGAATAAAAAAACCTACAATAAACTAGGGAAATTTACCCCTTCACAGGGCGCTACATACCTTTTGGTTGTCGGCGATGTGTAAATCGGTGACATTCTATTGTTTTTAGGCCCCTCGATGGATTAGCCGTGTGTGAGTGAAGCATCAGGCTTTAGCTGCAGAGATGATCCCCTCAGGGTCTCCAACCCCCACTCCCAGCCGGCAGAGCTTTCAACACAAGTATCACAACGTTTCCATCTCCTCCTATTGCAAGGGTATCGAGCAGACACTGCACATGCACGAGATTGTTGACAAGCACAGTGTCTGCTGAGAGGATGAAGTAGAGGTAAGTGCCTGGAACGGGCTATCTGCACTCAGCGAGGTGACGCGTATAACCCAATAAGTAAACCGGAGCGGGGGGGGGGAGCTAGAAACAATTGGGGGGGTTTCACTGACTCCCACGTCCGCCCAATGTTCCTCTTTAAACTATTCTACACTTTCCCTAGTTTGTGTAGAAACTTTCAAAATTATTTTGTAAGGGAAACTCTTGTGCCGTCCATACTCAGGTGAGTGTGTCGGCAGCACCCCCTCCTCTGGCAGGGATGAACGCTGTCAGGAGTGCGTACACCTGTTGGAGATGCCGGCCATCTGTAAGCTGTGGGACAAAGTTGGGATGCTAAACTTGGTACATCTCTTTATCTATGACAGGGCTATACTGCTCTCCACAGCTGGAGGGGATGGATTGCCATCAGAATGGCCAGACACAGCTTTGCTACAGCCAACGTGCATCGCTAACATGAACCCCTTCACATGTTTTTGAGTAGTGACCGCACTTTATAGTTAAAACTTTGACCATTCACCTGTGGCCTAAGGGGAATGGTCAACTTTTTATTAAAGCTTGCCTGGTCCTAGTGCTCACTGCCTGTTATAGCTGATGCTAGGATATGCTCTGTTTGTATTTCCATTGCTGATCTGTCCATGCATCCATTGACCATCCTACGTGTTACCATCTTCAACCTCAGTTTTTGTCTCAGACCTTGAACACATCTTTGCCCTTCAGTACCTCTTTGACCCCTGACATGGACCTTATTTTCAGGGGATATTTGAAGAAAAGTTTAGTGTATCCAGGGCCTGAAGGTGCTGAAAATAATAATATGCAAAAGGTAAGAAGAATTGATAGAGGGCACTTTCCCTGTCTGCAGCTTAAAGTATACTTCCATATACTATTTATTCTTGCTTGTGAGTATTTAGCCATTAAAAGTAGATTTATTTCATGTACGAGATTAGCTTTAAATTACTATCTGAGAAATCCTTTCTAATCTAGCCATGCACAGACTCTGAAATAAAATTAACGTTACTCCTTAAATCAGATTAATTCTAGGAAGGTGTATTGCTGGCCTCTATAAACATATCAGATGGTGAGGTCATTTGCTGGCATCTTGAAGCAGCATGACTCATGAAGCACTTTATGGCTCTCAGGGCCTCTATTTGATGCTTGATGGATCTCTTTAGCTTCTTCTAATCTAGTTTCATACCTGACTGTATTTCTAACACCTGCTTTTTCTTAAAAATGTGGTAAATGAATAAACCAAAGCTAATGTTCTTTCATGCGCAGGTGAAAGCCAACTGCAGAGTCTATGAAACAGCGACTATCAGTGCTAGAAGTTCCTCTGGTTTCAAAAATAATAAAATCAGTGGTTTCTTCTTCAAAATGAACATCACTTTTGGTTCTAACCTCCACCATTCTCTTGCCATTTCTTTTTTATATAGAAGGATATTCGGCAGATGACCAGAACCTGATTTGGACTTGCAATCAAGAGATCTTTTCTTGAGATGGAGACAGGTAATAAGGCCCACAGCTTCTCTGGGCTACTACCAGGGCTGCCTTAAGGTTAAATATCACCCTGGCAGAGGGCTCCATTCTAGTCTATCACTATTGGACATGAGCCTCAGGATTCAATTTTGTGGTCAGGTTCAGGAGGGGGTGGGGATGCGCCGGAGACAAAAAAGAGGGAGAATAAATTCATCTTCCTTCAGCCAACCAGAGCAAAGAACAGAGTAGGACTGCCACTGCATAAGGTAAGCTTGACTCAGGGTCAATCCCTTTAAGTATGATTCTTACACTACTCTTTTAAAATGTGTCGTGCTGCTCATGCAACCACTGGTGGCCAATGTGGGTCACCAGCCAGGCATGTGATACTCCATGCATAGTGTTATCCAGCAAACTTAATTTTTCAGGTTTTTTAGGCATATTGGCCAACTTTGAGCTTTCAAAAAGGGCACAATCTAACACGCTCATAAAAAATGCATGGCAAGGGTTTAAGGGATAATAAGGTCCTATGTGCCATTTTGGTGTGACATGCTCTTTTACATGAGTTGGAAAGCTCACCATATTTTAATGATTAACCCCAAGTATCACTGTTTCTTTTCTGTGTTTTCTGTACATTAAGAACGTTCTCCCATTGTCTTTTTACGCCTATGCTCTTTTAGTGCCTCTTACCACATCTCCAATATGTCCAATATTTAATATACGTTCTGTGCCGTAGCTTGAAGATTTGTACTCTCTGGGACATTCTGTCATTATCCTGAATATCCTACTATTTAGTTCCCAACTTTTTGGCCAGTTGTATCGGCCACACAAGCCCCTCCCTTCTGATCAATTCTTCTTTTTTTATATCAGGGCTCATGTCATAGCATATCGTCATATAAGCTAAAACAGATGTAGGTTACGTTGAACCGTATAAGAGTCGTGAGAATGCTTTTAGTCTGTTTCACTCTCTCACCTTTTTCATGAACACAAACAATGGTCCCCCTATTAAATATTTCTAATATATGTTCTTGTTGTGTTACAATAGCCAGATAACATCCCTCCAATCGCAATATGTTATGGAAGGCCACACGCAACATCTGATAACTGATTCCCTTTTGTCTGTAACAATGCAGAAAGGTTTCTCATGTGAAAAAATGAATGGACTTTGCTCAGCAACAAAGGAAAAGTAATTGGTATAGCAGACCTTCATTTTTCTCTCTCCGGGGACATTTTAGTAATCTTGTACAAATGTTCGAAACGATTTGCTGGGCTTTTTGTCTGGGTGGCCATATCAACGCACCAGATGTATACTACAAGTTGCAACTTGAGAGATCTAATGAAGTAGGAGATAAAATCATTACATTACATCTCAATGAGTTACTCCATTTTAACGCCCATGAATAATTTCCAACATCTCCATTGATCTCAAGTTCATCTTAGGTTTACAAAACACTGAAGAGTTTATAGGGATGAATGCACATGGAAGATAAACTCCAGTCAAGCTAAATATCATTTGTAAATTAATTAAATGTTTGTACACTTGCTGATGGGTTACAGCTCTACTGTCTGAACTATGCAGCTAGCTATCATTAATAATGCTAATAGAGAGCTGTTAAAATAATAGGAAAGAACAAATAAAGGAATTGCCTGTCTAAACTTCGTGATGCAAGAAATGATACAAATTGTTCAACATCCTCTAGGCCACTGTTTCTAAACCTGCGGTATACGTACCCCAGGGGCCACATGGCGTTGCCTGGGGGCATGGCAAAAGGAGGTGTCTAACTGGTCTGGTATCTGTTTTTAGCATTTTCCCTTCTTTCCTTAAAAGGACTGTGGCCTACTTATTTTGGTACTACTTATAACTAGAGATGAGCAAACTTTTGAAAAATTCGATTCGGCCGCTGAATTTTCTGGGAAAAAATGTTTCGGTCTGAATTTATTTGCGACGAATCGCTATTAAAAACGGCTATTTCTGGGCGTCCGAGAGCCTCCATAGGGTTGCAGAACGTTTTGCTTGGCTGTAACATGCATAGGATGCATGCTGGGTTAGTGAAAGACTATTGTAAAGAAATATATTGACTGAAAGAGACACTGGAGTTGGCAGCAGCATTAGGAGCCATTATTGCCTGAAATACACAGCAGCATGAAATACACAGCAGCATAGGGAGCCCATATATTGCCTGAAAGACACACCCAGGAGTTGGCAGCAGCATTAGGAGCTCATATATTGCCTGAAAGACACACCCTGGAGTTGGCAGCAGCATAGGGAGCCCATATATTGGCAACCCTGGAGTTGGCATCAGCATCAGAAGCATTAGGAGCCCATATATTGACTGAAAGAGACACTGGAGTTGGCAGCAGCATTAGGAGCCCATATATTGCCTGAAAGACACTCCCTGGAGTTGGCAGCAGCATGAAGAGAACATATACAGATTTTGGGCACATAAATCTAATCCGAGGAATATTAATAAAAATTAAGATTAACGTAAAGCATTTCCTCAATAATTACTTGTGGTCTGGTGCAGAGGAATGTCTGTAACTGGAGAGCAGCGCCTTAAATCTGTTTTGCACTATCCATATTTAGTATATTAGTGTTGGTCTGGCACCATGATCAATCTAGTCTGATGCATCAGGCATTGGTGGGTGGAAATCTTGGCTGATCCATGCCCGATTCATTTCCACGCAGGCCAGTCTCTCAAAAATAATTTTTTCAAGCGTACTGGAGCAAATTGAATTCCCCTTCATCAGAGCATCACATACGCACATCTAAGAGTTTCATAACTTTGTTCCTGTTAAAGTCTTCAGGGCCTAGTTACTTCTTAGATAAAGGCCATAAATAGTTACACACCTGCTGCTGTTATTGACAAATCCTGTTTTAAGTGTAGTGTAGCGTTTTGTCCTCCCCTCATATACGTACTAAGTATGTCAGGCAGAGAAGTGCCAGGATGGGCACAGAGAAATTGCAGAGGCCTAAATTTTGTCGGTTATATCTTATGCTTTGGGTTCAGCTCCACTATTAAGTGAGGACCATCTGATAATCTGAAAAATCAGCAGCTACTGCCCAGAAAGAAGTGGAGGAGACACTCGCCGCTTCTTTCAGTAGGCGGGCAAGTAGTGATGAGGAGAGTGGCGTGAGAGGTGATGTTGCAAGCGTTTTGGCTTCTTAAGCAGACACTGTTGAGGAACCTGAGGAGGACATCAGTGAGTTTTGAGGGCACTTTTAAAGGCTTGGAGTGATGGAGTGTGACAGATTAGTAACATATTAGTAACATAGTAACATATTAGGCCTAAATTCATCAAGCAGAGGTCTCAGCAGACTAGGGCTTGGAGTGATGGAGAGTGACAGATTTAGCGGTCAGCATGGTGGCAGAAAGGGAAAGTATGGAGGCAAATGTGCTTTGGGTAGACCACTTGCTGTGTGGCAGGCTACCTTCCCAGGAGGTAGTGGAAGAGGGTCCCTGGAGTCGCCGGCGGCGGCGGCGGCGGCAGCAGCAGTGAATTAATGCGGACTGTTGGTAGGAAAATCAGCTACTCGATGACATGGCAGTTTTTCATCAAGCATCCGCAGGAGGTTAACATGTTTATATGAAAATGTGTAGGCAGAAGGCGAAGTGTGGCCAGGGTCCAAATGTTGGACCCACAGCCCTGCGTCAACATTTGCAGCGTCACCATAAAGCGGCCTGAGAGAGTTGGCTCCAAAGTGGCGGTCCAGCCCGCTGCATTAACCAGTGGCACGCCGCTCCCTGTTCCAGCCAGCCAAGGCTCCACCACCTCCTGTGTGTCATACCCATCCTCTGTCGCTCCAGATGCTCCTCCTCCTCTTAATCCGAGTCAGTCATTCCACCAGCAATCCATTGGCCAAGCCATGTCCAAGAGACAACAGTATGTGCCCACTCATCCAACGTGCAGAAGCTAAATGTGCTCCTGTATAAGTTGCTGGTGCTGCAGTCCCTCCCTTTTGAGGTGGTGGACCTTTCAGAGAACTGATGGCTTGTGCCGAGCCGAGGTGGAGAGTCCCATGCTGTCATTTCTTTGCGAAGAAGGCAGTACCAGCGCTGCACAATTTTGTTGAACAGAAGGTGGGCCAGTCCTTTAGCCTGCCAGTGCATGCTCACGTGCTTGCATAGTGACTGCAGAATTGTCTCCATTTGTCAGCGGGATGACTTCTGGCTCTCCACCTTATTGGACCCTCGCTACTGGCACAAAATGGGGGCATTTTTTACACCCACTGAGAGGGAGGACAAACTGACCTACTACAGAGACATTCTACGTAGTCAGTTTGCCGATGCCTATCTGCGCCATGGTCCATACTCTCGCAGGTCTGACTCGGGGGGACCTCTGCGCTCACCTTCCACTACCATGGCTGCTGGGTGGGTGGCAGGAGCAGCAGCAGCAGCTCCATCAGCAGCAGCGTGAGTCTTCAGTCGCTAATGAGAAGCTTTCTTCACCCGCATAGTGAGGCTAATCATGAGCAGCAGAAAGACCTGGAGCAAGCCCTGAACCAGCAGGTAGTGTCATACCTTGACATGACCATGCCAACGCACCTTGAGGACCCGCTGGACTTCTGGGCAGCCAAACTTGACTTGTGGCCGCAACTGGCAGAGTTTGCCCTGGGAAAGCTGTCCTGCTCGGCCAGTAGTGTGCCATCTGAGCGGGTGTTTAGTGCGGCGGGGGCCATAGTCATGCCAAGGAGAACTCGTCTTCCACGAAAAATGTGGAGAGACTCACCTTTGTGAAGATGAATCAGGCATGGATCAGCCAGGATTTCCAGCCACCAATGGCTGATCTATGGTAGTAGCTGATGCATGGTAGCTCCTTATGCTGCTGCCAACTCCAGGGTGTGTCTTTCAGGCAATATATGGGCTCCCTATGCTGCTGCTGCCAGCTCATATGTGTGTCTTTCAGGCAATATATGGGCTCCTAATGCTGCTGCTGCCAACTCCAATGTGTGTACTCTTAAAATACAGATGCTAGCATATTTGGGATGCTCCTCCCCCGGTAAAAGGCAATGGCTGCTGGCAATTTGACAACGTGACTTTCTTTCCAAAATGCAACCAGTTAGCAGACAGGTACTCTTGAAATATTTATGCTAGTGTTTGGGATGCCTCCTCTTCAAATACATAGGTTGGCTGCTTTTATAGTGGAAAAGTGACTTTCTTTACAAAATGCAACCAGTTAGCAGACAAGTACTTTTGAAATATTTATGCTAGTGTTTGGGATGCTTGGGATCCCCACTCTTCAAATACATAGGTTGGCTGCTTTTATAGTGGAAAAGTGACTTTCTTTACAAAATGAAACCAGTTAGTAGACGAGTACTCTTGAAATATTAATGCTAGTACTTGGTATGTCCCCTCTTCAAATACAGAGGTTGGCTGCTTTTATAGTGGAAAAGTCACTTTGCTTAAAAAATGCAACCAGTTATTAGACAGGTAGTCTTGAAATATTAATGCTAGTGTTTGGGATGCCCCCTGCTCACATACAGAGGTGGCCTCCTTTGATTGTGGAAAAGTGACCTTGCTTAAAAAATACAAGCAGTTAGTACACAGGTAGTCTTGAAATATTAATGCTAGTGTTTGGGATGCCCCCTGCTCACATACAGAGGTGGCCTCCTTTGATTGTGGAAAAGTGACTTTGCTTACAAAATACAAGCAGTTAGTACACAGGTAGTCTTGAAATATTAATGCTAGTGTTTGGGATGCCCCCTGCTCACATACAGAGGTGGCCTCCTTTGATTGTGGAAAAGTGACTTTGCTTACAAAATGCAACCAGTTATTAGACAAGTAGTCTTAAAATATTAATGCTAGGGTTTGGGATGCCCCCTGCTCACATACAGAGGTGGCCTCCTTTGATTGTGGAAAAGTGACTTTTCTTATAAAATGCAAGCAGTTAGTACACAGGTAGTCTTAAAATATTAATGCTAGTGTTTGGGATGCCCCCTGCTCACATACAGAGGTGGCCTCCTTTTATTGTGGAAAAGTGACTTTGCCTAAAAAATGCAACCAGTTATTAGACATGTAGTCTTGAAATATTAATGCTAGTTTTTGGGATGCACCCTGCTCACATACTTTGATTGTGGAAAAGTGACGTTGATAATAAAATGCAAGCAGTTATTAGACAGGTAGGCCTCGATTCAATAAAGGTAGAAAAAAATTCTCATGGTGGTAAAAAATTCAATTCTTGAGAAAAAAGCCTGAGAATGTCACTGTTACTGAATTACCAGATAAAAAGACAATGAAAGTCAATGGCACTTTTTTTTAATCCGCCTAAATTCAGCCTTGAGGATCAGTACATTTCTGCCCCTCTTTGTGTTCCAGGAGGCAGGCAGGTAGGTGGGAGGGCAGGTAGGTGAACAGGTGTAGGTGGCAGGTGTATGGGCAGAAGGATGGATGAACAGCCAGGCAGTTAGGTAGGTGGGCAGCAGGTAGGTAGGTAGATGGATGGGTAGGTGGTTGGGTGGTCAGGCAGGTAGGTGGGCCTACAGACAGGTGCGTGAATGGGCAGGTAGGTGACCAGGTAGGTGGGTGGGTGGAAAGGTAGTTAGGTGGGCAGCAGGCAGGTAGGTAGATGGACAAATGGACAGGTGGCTTGCCGGTCAGGCAAGTAGATGGCTGGGCGGTCAGACAGGTAGGTGGGTGTGCAAGCAAGTAGGTAGGAGTGCAGCACTTAGGAAGGTGGGTGGACAGACAAGTAGGTATTTGGGTGGCAGATAGGTCGGTGGGTAGGTAGGCAAGTAGGTAAGTGTTTGGCAGGCATGTAGGTGGGTGCTCAAGCAAGTAGGTGAGTCAGTGGCAAGTAGGTAGGTGGCTGGGCAGGCAAGTAGGTAGGCAGGAGGGTGACAGGTAGGTGGGCAGCAGGCAAGTTAGTAGGAAGCATCCTGGCATCAGCAACATCCCGGCATCAGCTGCAGGCAGTGAGTAGTAGAGCTGGAACCATCATGGCACATCTCGGTGGCGGACAGTCAACGGTGGCGGAACAGCAGTGTCGGCATGACTGGCATCTCGCCAGAGGTGCCACCAGTGACGGAAATGTTGTCAACGACAGCCGTCGGAAACGAAGTGTATCTCAGTGGCAGACTGGCAACAGGACCGACATCAGCGGGAGCAGCGCAGGACGCTTCAGCAGCGGCCCGGAAGACTCAATGTAAGACATCTTAGCAGCGGACTAGTGGTAGCGACGTGGGACATCTTTGACAGCAGCGGTGGGTGTCCAGGGCCGGCGCCTCAACGGGCTTGACTTTGGCGGTGGCGTGGGTGGTGACTAGAAACATGTTACAGCATGGGAGCGAGGTGGCAAGGTGAGTAAAAAAAGCATACCCAACACTTAGCCTAGAGCCCGACATGCTCCCCGTCCTCACTGCTCCCTTTAGGAACCAAGGGAAAGCCCCTTAGTTTACACCGTCTCCAGCACAGGGTGTTTTCTATTATTATTTTGAGTACTTTCCCTAGCTCATTTTGTGCAGGGCAATTGCCCAGGTGCCCCCCCAATTTGGCTTTCAACACCTGCAAAAAAATCAATATTTAGTTTTTTTTTTAATTTATGTATGTATTTCTTTTTATTGCTTTCTGTTACTATTTTGAGTACTTTCCCTGGTTCGCATTTTCTGCAGGGCAATAGTCCTGGTGTTCCCCTCGATATGCAGCCCTCTAGCCCTTGCTACCCCATTTTACAGCTATTTTTCAATTTTCAAATTCTATGGGGTCTGGGTTCAGGTTCAGGTCAAGTCCCAGGACCCGAACCACCGCACTCGTCTAACTTGAACTTCGACGGGTCCGCTTATCCCTAATTATAAGGCTCAGGTATGCCATGAAAAGATGCAAAAATCTCCCTGTAAAACACTGGCCAAAATCAGCAGTTCATGACACTGGTGCAACCTAACAGAGTATAGTTTAAGTGGCTCTTTAGCTAGATCCTATTAGACATAATATAATATATTACATAATCCTCCTGTTCAACTTTCACACCCTAATGAGACTCTAAGAGAAATAATTATAACTATTATCCATCAAACTATCACAGCCCCATTGATAAATGGCACAAGCTCTAATGCAGATATAATTAATTGCATTTAACACGACAACACTTTTCATTAATAATCCAACAGATTTATCTTGTATGCTTTTATAACTATTTCCCCCCATGAAAAATAATGCAACACTGTCAGCATAAAATGAAAGAAAAATGAGGTGTCTGCACCTGACCTGTGTAAAGACGATTACCAGGAATCATTACATGGATCCCATGAGTAAGAACCCTAAAGCTATTCACTTGCCGGACAACAAGGGAAATATAATACATTACCTAAAGGTATATTTTACATCCACGTGTGATCCTGGACTTACCTAAGTTACAGGAATTATAACTCACTGTATCTTCGTTGGCTGATTTTAATATCCATAATGTCACAATGGGCTTCAGCCAAAAAAGTCTGTCGCTGACCAGATGCCGAAACTCCTGCCAAAGAGTTTGGAGATCTCATGCGCTCGCAGGGTTATACTTAAGGTATTGGATCTGTCTTGGCAATAAGGGGATTATTATGATGTTGATTTATTGAAACATATGTCTGTATTAAGTTTCTTCTGTTAATCGTCGGATTTTGAATGTTTTGATTTCAAATCGGCATAACCGGAGATTTGTAACTATTATGAAGAGAGCTACAAATCTCAATAAAACATGGAAAGGGCAACAATTAGAAATGAACACGTGCCAAGGTTAAAATGAACTGTTTCTGTTTTGTGATTTTATGTTTAATATTTATGTCTGTTTTTTGCATTAATTATTGCATTATACTTTAAAAATCGTAAAGTGGAAATAGTTGGGATAAGCTTAATCTTCTAGACCTCATTACTTTCTCCATTGCCACAGAAGGGTCCATCACCAATATTCCTCTTGTCCTCACCACCTTCTGAGCTTTTAATTGCCCTGTATTACTCGTCATCTTCTCAATTGCCACTGCTTGACCTCTGGACCAAAGACCAGCCATGAGCAGGTCTACATATGGGACACCGGACTCAGTTCACTAGAACTAGCCCGATGCCCAGTCTGAGTGTCAGTGAGCCTCTGAAAACCCCAGGGGCCCTGGTACTTGCTCTGGCATGCTTAATTCTGTGGACATCCCTAATAAGCATTGTCAGCACTCCCCTACCAGGCTTTTGCATAGTGGTGGCGTCCTAGAGCCAACTAGTCTGGACAGCTTATGTGAATATCACTTTGTAGAACCATCAGTAGAATGACAGTTGCAGAATATGACAACAGGCTGACTTACCTAAGGTAGGTCTAATTTAAATTGAAATGCAACTGACAAACTCTCACCACTATAGACACATAGTGAAGTCTCAAAGATGGTGACCTGCTTGTTGTCTCATATGTACAGTAGCTAGCACTATGAGAACAGAAATTGGTAAGTGACCACCTGCAGGAGTATTTAAAACTATTTATAGGTTTGTTACATGCATCTTACATCCTCATCCTAAACCTCATGTGAAAGCTGATTTATATTCTAAGTTAAATGGCCATAAGATACATCAAAAGTGCATAAGTAAATGGTGCAGCTAACCTCTAATGGTGAACTGAGTGTAGCAACAGATATTGATAGCAAATCCAAATGAGCCAATCTCCCCACCGATAGTCCTCACCCTGGGAGTAGAAAGATAAATCAAGATTTTTGCTTTCCCTGACATATTATAAACCCTGTTTTCGGCATCCTAATCTTAGGCTCCTATATCAGATTGTAGCCCCGGGGACATCATACATAGGGGGTCTACTAATTATTTGGTGAAGCCAGTGTGACATCTGGTGTGCAGTGCAGCATGGATTGCAACATATATATTGGTGAGCTTTTTAGCTTTTAGACACAAAAAAGTAAAAAAATCCCCAATAATTACCAACACATGTAATGGGCCATGTTTATAGGTTAGGCACAAAATTTTTCCAATGAGGTAAGGAAATTTGTTGAAAACAACAGAATCATGTGGGCTATGCAGAAGAAATTATGAAATTTTTAGGGGAAAATGTGGGACAAACATTTCTTTTTCACATTTTTTTGTGTGTTATCGCTAAAAAGCTCACCGAGATGCAGGTTGCAATCCATACCGTAATACACACCGGAAGTCAGTCTGGATTTACCAAATATTTAGCATAACCCCTAATGAAGAAGAAAAACTCAGTGACGCAGGATTTTTACAATGGTAGATTTAAATCTCAGGCATTGAGTCATTGGGGGTTATGTGAATTAATTGGTGCACCCACTTTGGCTTCTGGTGCATTGCGGTGTGGATTGCAGCCTGCATCCTGGTGATCTTTTTAGCAATAACACACAAAAAATGCAAAACGTGTAGAAAAGAAGCACCCCCCCAAATCAACTGCACCTGTGATGGGGCATTTTTACAGGTGGGGTACACATATCTATCTAATAAGGTAAGGATTGTTTTTAAGTTTGGAAATAACATCTCCTATGGGCTATGCTAAGATTTGCCAAATGTTTCTGCATAGCTCAAACTTAAAAAAAAATATCCTTACCTCATAGGAAAAATAATGTACCTAACCTGTAAAAATGCCCCATCACATGTCCAGGTGATTTTTGGGGGAAAAGCGGTTAAACAAACTTTTTTTGCAATTTTTTGTGGCTAAACACTAAAAAGCTCACAGGGAGGCAGGTTGCAATCCACACCGCAATGCACACTGCAAGTCACACTGGCTTCACCAAATAACTAGCATGATTCCCATTATGCAATTTAGCATTCGCTGGCTGTGGTGCTCAAATGTCTGGCAATTTTCCAGGGGCGGGGCGGGGGGGGGAATTTTCCGGATCTATTGCTGGGAAAGGTGAGATAATAGGTTGGTGAAACTGATCTTAAAGTGGACCAACACCCTGAGGTGATCGGCCCGGGAATCTATAAGATTCCCGGGCCGATCACCTCACACACCGCGGGACATCCGAGATCGGGATGTCCCACGGGGTGAACCCCCCCTGAACACCCCAAATCCACCTACCTGGTCTGGCCGCCGCCGCCTCCCTCGCGCCCCTCTAGGCGTGCGCGTGCCCGCGCCGGCCGTCTCTGAATGGCCGGCGCGGGCGCGCACACGTCAAGAGTGACGCGCGGGAGGCGCCGACGGGCAAGCTGCTTGTACGTTGCTGTCAATCAGCTTGTCCGTCGGCGCCGATTGGACGGCGCGGCCACGTGGGAGCGGGGAGAGGTGAGTTTTGGGGGCTTTCTGGGGGGTTTCACACAGCGGGGCACCCCTGATCGGGGTGCCCCGGGGAAGTGGACCAATACCCAGGATAGTCAAAATCCTGGGTGTTGGTCCACTTTAAAGGCACTTCCTATGAAGCGAGGGCAATAAGCATCAAAATAAGCTTTGTCAAAATTTGTCAAAAATATTTCCTTGAAATACTGTTTTATGATATCCCCACTGAGCTCTACCTGGGCTTCCCATTGGGTTAACCTGTTGCTCCATGAATAACGCTATAGCATTGTAGACAGATTATGACCACAGGTTAATATGGCCTCAGCTATAGTACTCTATGGGCAGATAATGTGGCAGGGGTTGAACCTTAGCTGGAGGGTATAGTGGGGCAGGGATTCTCAACTAGAAAGTCCTATTTTCTACTTTACCCTTGTGAAAAATGCACATAATTTTTTTACCAGGTTTTGGACAGTTTTGTATTTATGGTGCAAATCAGGCTTGAGCATATCAGGTCGGTATACAGATCATTTTACAACTTTGCCGGGTACCACCTGGATAGGATCTCGCCCACTACTAGTGGCACCCATACCACCATCTCCCAGAAATGGAAAACAAAAGAGGATCAGAACATTGCCATGTAGGTTGGAATTAGGGAGAAGGTTGGCTGCATAATATTTTGTGTTTCAAACTTGTTTAACTGTTTTGTAAGTATTGTGATTAAAAAAGCATATAAACAACTTCATAAAATCCCTTTTGGCTTGGTACAGGAATGCGTATTGCTCTGAATCGAGACATGCTTTAATAGCTTCATGTCTGCTAGTGAAATTGTGTTGGAGTAATTTCATTCTGTAGTGTTCTCTGGCAAGAAATGTCTGGGGCTCCCCTGTGTTCCCCTAAGGTTGCCTATATTTCAATTATTTTGTCAGCTCTTGTTAGATAAAATACAAATATTTGACCTTTTCTGACAACCTGGAATGATGGTGAATAGTTTTCTCTGGTGATTTATGATCCGTAATCCGATGCAATGTACTGCTGTACAAAAAGTGCAAAAACTGCTGAGGGTAGAATGTCGTATCAGTGACCAGGGCAGGCGTTAGCACTGGGCATACCTGAGCAGGTGCCGGGGACCCTGCACCTTGGGAGGGCCCCACCTCATTCCCTCTACCCTGGGCAGCCCCTATGGACCAAAGCTGACCCTGCGCCCTGTTCTAAAAGCCCTGTAAAGCCCGCCTCCAGCTGGTTATGCTGGGTAAGGGGGACCACACGCCTTCTTTTTTTTTGTTTTTTTAAGGGTTTTTAACCCTCGAAATTCCCCCCAAAATGGGGTCCCCCCCGGAAAGAGGGACACGTAATTTTTTTAAATTATTTAACCCTTTATAGTGTGGATAGAAGTTGTATTTTATTTGTAAATGTTATAAAGTGCTCTTTTCAGTTTGGGGGTCTCCTGGGCAGGAACGGGGGGGCTACTGATACATATGTGGTACCGTTGTAATTGAGAAATTGGGCTTTCATATGCAATATAATTTTCTTTAATAAATTAAATGTTTTATTCAAAATAAATGAGACAATTTAAATAATATATATATTTTTTTATCTTTTTTTACTTAAAAATATTTAAAAAAAACAGTGGAAAAATTACAGACAAGACATTTCATGTTAAAGCCTAAACTCTGCTGCAAAAATAAGATATATAATTTTCCTGGCAATTCCTGCAAAAATCACAGTTAAACATCACGCAAAATGGTGAAAAATAACCTGTCAATAGAGGGCGATGAAATCTCAAGTAGGCTGGCAGTGAAAAGGGTTAAAAAGACCTATGCATGTTGGGTATTGTTCTGCTTCAGGGAACTGGCACTTTCAGATTTAGCTTGTTTTTTCTTGTTTGCATATTGATATTTTAGGAAAATGTGTATATTGTGTTTTTGTATTTATTTTTTTTAGGTAAACCCTGTGCAACCAAAGAATTCTTTGAGGGATCACTTCCAGAAAGATGAAGCCACTACAATAATCTGGGTATGCCTAGAAAGCTTAATGTGTTTACTTTCTGGGAATATATGGCTTGTGGGGGGGGTATTCCGAATGAAAAGAGTTGTTCTGGTTGAAAAAGCGCAAGGTGCTCACTTTGTCTGCAAAGCTGAAATTTTCAAGTAAAATTACCGTTACGCACATGCTTTACTTTCCCTTGACAGTACCTTTTTTCTTGTTTGCATATTGTTTTTTAAGGAAAACGTGGCTTTGATTCAGCATTTTTATTCATTTTTTAGGGAAACCCTGTGCAACCAAAGAATTTATTGAGGGATTTCTTCCTGAAAACTGTGGCCCCGTCAACAAGCCTGGTACGCATAGAAAGCTTAAGATGTGTACTTCCAGAGAATATATCGTTTGTATATAGTTTTTTTTCAAATGTAAACGGTTGTTTTTCTTGAAAAACTGCAAGGTGCGCAAATTGCATAGCATAGTTGGATTTTATCTAAAAATCTTCTAAAGCGCTGTTTCAGTTTGGGGGAGTCTCCTGGGCAGGAAAGAGTGTCTACCAATACATATGTGGTACTGTTGTAACCAGGAAAAATGGGGCTTTTACATGCAATAAGATTTAATTGAAAAACAACTTTATTACAAAGAGCAGTACAAATTGTAAAAAAAAAGTTTTTTTTTATTTATTTGCACATATTTTGCCAAAAATATTGCGAATACACTTAAAAAATAACACAACATTTCAGGTTAAAGCCCAGACTGAAAAAAACAATAGATAATTTTCCCAGGAAATCCCTTCAAAAATCACAGTTGAACATGTGGAGTGCAAAATAGTGCAAAATGGTCTGGCACCAAAGGGTGACAAAATCTCAAGGTAGGTTGGCAGTTAAAGGGTTAAATGTGGAGGAAAAATTTGTATGTGTGCGCAAGCATACTATGGCGACCAATACCCTTAAAAATCCCAATACCTTTAAAAATGTGGTCACATGGCTGCCCCGTCCCTCAGTGCCCCCCAGGCCACCCACACCCACAGTGCTAACTGTACTAAATTGTGTATATACCCTTGAAGTTTTAACCTTATTGGAAATTATCAAAAATTTCCTTGCAAATTGTCAAACATATTCACCATTCACCAATGTACTTGGCAAACAAATGTTATTATATTAGACTATATTAAGTGCTATAGTTGTAGAATGATAATGGAGCATGACTGTGCAAACTGACCATCACATCTAATTGGCTGATTTTACTGGTGGGCAGGCTGATTCATCATTAGCGGCAGGTAGCGACAGATGAGCGTCTGTAGCAGGCATTTTCAGAGCGCCCGCTAGTAATCGCTTTGCTCGGCCGTGAGTCGCTAGTTTATAGCGACTCAGATGCTGTTCAGTAATGTTGAATACATTGTGAGGAGTCGCTATTTGACCAGTACAGCGCTGTATGGGAGCGTATGTTAGCGACTGCTCATAGCGACCGACTCACACCATATTTAGGAAAAAAAACAGCCTCACAAATCTCTGGCGCTGAAAAATACTTGTTTGAAGCCCAGAGCGCAGGAGGCGGTGTGTTTAAAGTCTGTTTTTCAGCATCTATCCACTAGTAACAAAGCGAAAACATATGGAATTACATTGTAATAACAATGTAACATGAACACTTTAATGCCAGACCTGTAATGTCATTTCTGAGGAAATATATAAAAAATAAAAAAAATGTGAAACAACTGCTTTTTCAATGCCAGAAGAGGTCACAGAATTATTAGAGATTTAAAAACAAAACAAAAAACAAAAACACAGTTTAAAGAGAAGGAAAGGATCGTCCACTGAAATGTATGGGAGAGCGTCAGGTAGCGAGAGGTCATACCTGGCGCTGTGCAAGGCTGAACGCTGACGCTGTTCGCTGAGGCTGTGAAAATGATGAATCTACATGACGCTATATGGCGCTATCCTAAACAGATTCTGCTTGATAAATGTGCAATTGTGTGTCGTGTCCGGCGTTCACCAGTCGCTACATGTCGCTACCTCCCATTAACCAGCCACTACCTGGCGCTATCCCTTCATGAATAAGGGCCTCAATGTCTGGTCAACCCATTCTGCTGCTTGAATTTGGTTTAATAGTTTAATGTTATTAGCTGAACTTTGTTAGTATCTTAAAGGCGGGGTAATACAGTACAGACGTAGGTTAGAACTTTCCTTTACAGTTCATTAAATGTATGTTCTGCATACTGACTGCCAAGACATGAGCATACAGAATGTTCTGCCTTTCAAACAAGAGACATAGTGACACTCCATATATCCATATAGATATATAGAGTCTCGTACATCTGTTAGTAACTAGCTAGAAATTTGGATAAATGATCAAAGTAAATAGGCCCCCGTGTGTCCTCTTTAAAGGACATGTAACCATATGCAACAGAAGATGATGTGCTACAGAAATAAACACTACAAATATCCACCCATCCTCCTACAATTCTAATCTACCCTTTAGAGGCAGAAATAATATTCAAAGTTCTTGGTGGTCAGTTTCCAAGAGATTTCCTAGAGAACGATGGCCAGGGCCAGACTTAGGCCCTTATTTAAGAAGGGATAGCGTCAGGTAGCGCCTGGTTAATGAGAGGTAGCGACAGATAGCGACTGGTCAACGCCGGACACGGCATGCAATTACACATTTATCAAGCAGAATCTGTTTAGCGACTGGGATAGCGCCATGTAGCGTCTGATTCATCATTTTCACAGCCTCAGCAAACAGCTGACCTCTTCTGGCATTGAAATAGGAGTTTTTTCTTAATTTTTTCATTTTTTTATATATTTCTTCAGAAATGACATTACAGGTCTGGCATTAAAGTGTTCATGTTACAATGTTGTTACAATGTAATTCCATATGTTTTCGCTTTGTTACTAGTTGATAGATGCTGGAAAACAGACTTTATACACACCGCCTCCTGCGCTCTGGGCTTCAAACAAGCATGTTTCAGCACCAGAGATTTGTGAGGCTGTTTTTTCCCTGAATATGGTGTGAGTCGGTCGCTATGAGCAGTCGCTAACATGCGCTCCCATACAGCGCTGTACTGGTCAAATAGCGACTCCTCACAATGTATTCAACATTACTGAACAGCGACTGAGTCGCTATAAAGTAGCGACCCACGGCCGAGCACTGCGACTACTAACGGGCGCTCTGAAAATGCCGCTACAGACGCTCAACTGTCGCTACCTGCCGCTAATGATGAATCAGCCTCACAGGCTAAGAATTCGCAACACACACAGGGGTCGATTCAGAGATTGGTGAGAAAACTCACTTCTATTTTATAAGAGAAAACCGCCATTTACCTTCATTGTGTATCAGGTGTAAATTTTCACCTGGCTCTGAATCAGCCTCAAGATAGACTATAAAAGTGAATGGCAATTTTCTCTCCTATAAAAGAAGTGAGTTTTCTCTACAGGCTCTGAATTGACCCCCCCCCCCCACACACACGCACACACACTCAACTAAAACTAGAGGAAAATAGAGAAAAAGTAAAGAAGAAGGGGAAGAGGGGAAGTGAAGGAAAGATTAGGATAATGTGAAAGAGAGAAAGAACGAAAAAAGAGAGTGGGATGAGAGCATGGAAATGAGGAGGAGGAAGAGTATATGTGGAAAATGGAAAAAAAAGTTAGGAGGAAATTAGTAAAAAAGGGGAAAAGACAGAACAAGGGATTGAGGAAATATATGAAAAAGTAAAAAAATTAGGGAGTGTAAATTAAAGATAAAGACAGAGGGAATGTGAAAAAGAGCGAAAGATGGATGGAATGTGAAAAGAAAAGACGAAAGAGTAAACTTAGGGCCTTGTTTATCAAGGGCTAGCGCCAGGTAGTGTCTGACGAGCGCCAGGTACCGCCAGCTAACGGCGGCTACCGACTCAAGTACGCCCGGCGGCGGTCACAATGACGCATTTATCACGCTAAATGAGGCTAGTGCCGGCGAGAGCGACAGCTAGCACGGGATTCATCATGTAGCCGACTGCAACGAACAGCGCCGCTGCTAATCCCATCACAGCGCCAGGTATGACCTGTCGCTCCCTGGCGCTCTCCAATGCATTTCAATGGAGCAATCTTAAATTAATCATAATTAATTGCTATTAATGTATTTTTTTTTTTTTTTTTTATGTCAAAAATTCTGTGACCACTTCTGCAATGTTAGGATTTTTTTTTAAGGTAAAAAAAAAAAAAAAAAAAATTTGTGCAGAATTGAGATTACAGGTCTGATATTCATGTATTCATATTACATAATGATTAGAAAAACTTGTATAATTTTACAATCAAAAAATATGGTTGTTTGGGGGTTAAAAACTATTTTACACACATCGCCGCCAGCGCTCTGGGGTTTAAACAAGGAATTCACAGCGCGAAAAAATTCGGAGCGTGATTTGTTAATGAATCTGCAGCAAGCCGTTCGCTCTGGCCATTCGTTGTCAGGCGCACCCATACAACGCTGAACCTGTGAAACAGCGACCCCTAAGCCCGTATTCAACATTACCGCACACCGACTGAGTCGCTGTCATCAAGCAAACGCCGGCCAAGCACAGCGAATACTAGCTGGCGCTGTGAAAATCACGCTACTGGCGCTCATCTGTCGCTACCTGGCGCTATTAATGAATCGGCCTCCCTGAAGAAAGAGAATGCTCAAAGGAATGTGAAAGATAAATAATGACATGAATGTAAAAAGGGAGGGTATGTGAAAAGGAGGGGAAGAAGGATGAAATGTGAAAAAGACAAAAAGAAGATGGGAATGTTGACAAGAGAGAAAGGTAGAGAGAATGTGAAAAAATAAGGCAATTTGGAACAAAAGAGGGGGGATAGATGAAATGTTTTAATAAAAGAGTACAAGATTGAGGGGAATTAAAAAAAGAGAAAGACAGAAAATATACTGCAGACAAGAGAGAAAGGTGGAGAGAACGTGACAAAGGAAGGAAATGTGGAACAAAATATGGGACTAGAGGAAATGTTAATGACAAAATTAAGAGGAAGTAAAAAAAAGAGAAAGACAGAGAAAACATAGGAAAGAGAGGTAGGTGTGGAAAGAAATGTGAAAAAGGAGGTAATGTGGAACAAAAAAGGGGGAAGAGATGAAATATTGGAAAAAGTAAAGGGGGAAAAATAAGGGGAAGTGAAAAATAATGGGAAGGGGAAGTGAAAAAAGAGTGTAAAAAAGAGAAAGATAGAAATATAGAAGGGATGAGGAAATAAAAGGAGGAGGGAATGTGAAAAAAAGAGAAAAGGATGGATGTATTGTGGAAAATAGAGAGAGTCAGAGAGAAAAATATGAAGGGAATGTGAAAAAGAGGGAAAGATAAAAAGAATGTTGAAAAGAGACCTTATGAATGCAGACCAGAGCTGGACGACGGGGCGCACAGTCTCGGCAGCCGGTAAGCTATAAAACACCGGAGTCAGATGGAGGAGCTGTGGGAGGGACAAAAGGTTAGTATATTTTTTTTTTTTATTTGTGCCTGGACAGACCCTTTTAAAAAAATACTCACATATATTTTTGTTTTCACTTCAATTTGTATTGAGCTGACACATTACACTTCAAGTTCAACTTTAAAAGTCCCATTTATAAGGTCAAGGCATTAATAACACAGAACGTGTTTTTATTGTATTCTTTTCCTTTAAGCATTTCTCTTCCCTAATGGTTTCCTTGACCTCTAACTTTTATATTCCTTTCTGCAGTCTCCTCCTTCTAACAGCACAGTAGAGCTGATCCCCAATATGAGCTCTCTCCTCTTTGAAAGTCCTGACAAATACTTTACAAAGAAAATGTTTCATTTAACCCCTCAACTTTGTTTGCCCTCTGTTGGTGCAGGAGGGACAATTTACATGAAACCAGACAGTTACATGCGAAAGCAATAACATCTATCCAGGAAATGTTCTATTTTCTTTGAATACAAAAATCACATCATTTATTTTATAAAGAATTATACATTGAGAGGCTGATTTAAGACTAGCGACACCTATCGCCATGTGAGTGTCTCTGTAGCAGCGCTTAGAGCGACCACTATTAGACGCTGTAAGCGGGTGTCGGGCGCAGTTACGGGGAGGCCGATTCATTAATAGCAGCAGGTAGCGACAGTTGAGTGACTGTAGCGGCATTTTCAGAGCGCCCGCTAGTAGTCGTTGTGCTTGGCCGTTGTTCGGTAGTTGATAGCGACTTAGGCCCTTATTTAACAAGAGATAGCGTCAGGCAGCGCCTGGTTAGCGGGAGGTAGCGCTAACTAGCGACTGATCAACGCTAATCAATGCCGGACACGACACACAATAGCACATTTATCAACCGTAATCTGTGTGGCGACTGGAATAGCGCCATGTAGCGGCTGATTCATCAAATTTTCATCCACAGCGAACAGCGCCAGTGTTGTGCCTTGCACAGCACAAGGTATTACCTCTCGTTACCTGGCGCTCTCCCATACACTTCTATGGCAGACATTGAGGTCAATTCATTAATAGCGCCAGGTAGCGACAGATGAGCGACAGTAGCGTTATTTTCACAGCGCCTGCTAGTATTCGCTGTGCTTGGCCGTTGTTCGGTAGTTGATAGCGACTCAGTCGGTGTGCAGTAATGTTGAATATTGGGTGAGGAGTCGCTATTTGACAGGTTCCGCGCTGTATGGGAGCGCATGATAGCGACTGGCCCTAGCGACCGGCTTCCACCATATTCATTAACAAATCACGCTCAAAAAATTCTCGCGCTGTAAAATGCATGTTTAAACCCCAGAGCGCTGGCGGCGATGGGTTAAAAGTAGTTTTTTAACCCCCAAACCACCATATTTTTGGAAACCAAAAAAAACAAGTTTTTTAAATAATTTAGTAATATGAATACATTAATATCAGACCTGTAATATCAATTCTGTACAATTTTATTTTTTATTTTTTTTCCCTTAAAAAAATTATCTAAAATGGCAGAAGTGGTCACAGAATTTTTCACATTAAAAAAAAAAAAATAATTAATAACAATTAATTATTAATATTTAAAGATTGTTCCATTGAAATGCATTGGAGAGCGTCAGGTAGCGAGAGGTCATACCTGTCGCTGCTCAAGGTCGGACGCTGGCGCTGTGGGCTGAGGCTGGAATAATGATGAATGAGTGGCTATATGGCGCTATCTCAGTTGCTAAGCAGGATTGGCTTGATAAATGTGTGATTGTGGTGGGGAGCCGGCGTTCTCGTGGCGGGCTCCGTCATTACCGGCCGCTCACCAGTCGTTACCTGTCGCTATTCCTTCATAAATAAGGGCCTCAGCTTAGCGGCCGAGCAAGTGACGCTGTACTATCCTGTCCAGCAGTGATAAATGTGATGTCTGGAGGGCGCTCTAGAAGCGATCTCCCCGATTCACTGCTGAGCAAATGGAGAATGCTAGGTGGTGTCAAAGCGCCCAAGACTACGCTACATCTAACAATAGGACAACGCTGCAGCGAGCGATAGGTAGCGCCAGTTAAGTGTGTCCGGCGCTCGATGCTAAAGCTCATATTCAAGAAAAACTACACACAAGCAGCGCTGGCGCTACAAAACTGGGCGCTCTAGCGTTGAACGCCAGAAGCTATGTGATAGAAGTCTGTTTCTCAACACATATCCACCAGCACCAGAGCGAAAACATATGGAATGACATTGTTTTAACACTGTGACAATGACACTGCAATGGCCGACCTGCACATACTATTCTGCATAAAAAAACAATAAAGGTGTTTGCTTGCTGGGCAGGGGAGGCCAAAAAATTGGCTCAAAACGCTATTTAGACACAACCAAATGAAACTCCATTGTAATGTATGGGAGAGCGATACTGAGCGACAGGTGCTACATGGCGCTGCTGAACCTAGAGCGCCGGTGCTTTACACTGAGCAGCAGCTAGTAATACATATGAGGCTACATGGCGCTATTAAAGGCGCTCACCAGGTTTGCTTTCTTAAATGTGGTTTTCACATACAGAGCGTTCACCTGACGCTACACGCTCCGACGTGGCGCTGCCGTGGCGCTACCTGGCACCATAAGTATATGATATACTTATATATACACATTAAATCAGAAAAATGTAATTAACATAATAATTAGTGTTGGACGAACCCAGACCACAAAGTTTCGGTTCATACCAAATTTTGTGAGTTTAGGTTCGGCCCTAACACAGAAAAGCTGGTTGATGCGCTGCTTACCCATATAGTGTGCTGGCACTAGGACTGTTCGCACTTGTGGGAAGCAGGGACTGGATTGTGTGACTCAGGTAAGTTACAGACCGCTTCCAGCTGCTAACTCTGCCTCCTCCCCCCACACGCATTGATTTCAATGGGGGGCGGTGACTCGGTTCGGCTTAGGGAAGTTCGGCTGCCTGGACCAAACTTTTGTCCAAATTTCAGCTGAACTCGCCTTTATGGGGTTCGCTCAACACTAATAATAATATAACACAGGGCCAGCCTTAGGATGGAAGATGCCCTGTGCGAGACTACAAGATGGCACCCCCCAGCACACTTCTGCGCTTCCTTACTATCATCTTACTGCTCCACATAGTTGTCAACATCCACTGGAGTTTACCGGAAGTCCCCTGCGCACAACCTAGCATCAAGCTTAAGAGTTCCCTAGCAATTGGCTGTCAGTTCATTGCCCCATGTGACCTGACCTGGCACACGGCATGGAGGCAATGCAGAAGTAGAGGGAGTTCCTCCAGTATCAGCCATGATGCTTGAGCCGCCATAATCCAGACTTTTACATAGAAACATAGAAGGTTGACGGCAAAAGGAGACCATACCGTCCATCTAGGTTGGCCTTATTTGTATATACTGTATGTTCTCTTTATCCTAGGATAGATGTGTGCTTATCCCAGGCATGTTTACATTCAGTGACTGTTGAGTTTTCAACTACCTCTGCTGGAAGTTTGTTCCAAGCATCTACTACTCTTTCTGTAAAATAATATTTTCTAACATTGCTCCTGATCTTCCTCCCGACTAGCTTCAGGTTGTGCCCCCTTGTTCTATCATTAAGTTTCTTCTTAAAAACACTTCCCTCCTGAACCTTATTCAATCCTTTCACATATTTAAAGGTCTCCATCATGTCCCCCCTCTCCCTTCTTTCCTCCAGACTGTACAGATTAAGTTCTTTAAGTCTCTCCTGATAAGTTTTAAGTTTAAGTCCCATCCACCATTTTTGTTGCCGGCCTTTGGACCCGTTCTATTTGAACAATGTCTTTTTGCAGAACTGCACACAGTATTCTAGTTGTGGCCTCACCAGGGCTCTATACAGCGGCATCACAACCTCCCTCTTCCTACTGGTGATGCCTCGAGCTATGCAGCCGAGCATCCTGCTTGCTTTTCCCACTGCCTGGCTACACTGTCATCTTGCAGCTATCAGTAATCAGTACCCCTAAATCTCTCTCCTCCGAGGTCCTGGCTAACACAGTGCTGCCCATACGGTACTCAGAGCAGGGATTCCTTCTACCTTTCACTCCTTTTCACATTTACAAGACTTCTCCAGAGCTGCATCAATTCTCTGGAATGCCCTACCCCAACAATTAGATTAACTGACAAATGCCACTTCCCCAATCTAACTCTCCTACTTTGACCCATCATCTACATAATTTTTCTGAACCCACTACATCATCAATGAATATCCTCCAAACCCTTGTACAGCGCTATGGAAGATGATGGCGCTATATAAATAAACAATAATAATAATAACCCTTTGCTCCAAAAAAGCACTACATCCGCTGGCGGCTGCCCATGCAGCATGTATAGTCTCTTATTTGTTGATTTGATGACTGCACCATGGGACTAAACACTTCTTACCTGTTGTGTCACCCCCAACTCCTTTTAGGGGGTTATAACAAACAAACCAAAAGAAAACTAGGATGGACAGCACCAATATCTCACTCAAATAAAAAGATCAAACTAGAATCACATGGTGTACTCACTACCCCTGGCAAAACAAGCAAAACGACTGCAAATATATAGTGGGGGTCCCCACATGCCCCCAGAAAAGTTGGCAAGAGAATAGCACTACCCTCCAAAGTATTAATGAAAAATATTATTTTATTGAAAATACATATAGCTAAAAATATATATGTATATATATACATATGCTATATGTATTTTCAATAAAATAATATTTTTCATTAATACTTTGGAGGGCAGTGCTATTCTCTTGGCAACTTTTCTGGGGGCATGTGGGGACCCCCACTATATATTTGCAGTCCTTTTAGGGGGTTATTTAAGAAGGGATAGTGCCAGGTAGCGCCTAGTAGCGGCAGGCAGCGTCTGGTGAATGCCGGGCGCTGTATGAGAAACCACATTTATGAAAGTGAATCTGGTGAGCGACTCTAACAGCGCCATGTAGCTTCGGATGTATTATTACAGGCAGCTCAGTGTATAGCACCGGCGCTCTAGCTTCCAGGTATTACCTTTCGCTCAGTGTCGCTCTCACATACATTTCAATGGCCGTTCATTTGCTTGTGTTTAAACAGTGTGTTTGGCATTTTTTTTTCTCAAATCATTGTGTGACCTCTCCTGGCTGCAAACAAACACTTTTTGACTTTTTATATTTTTATGCAGAATTGTCATTACAGGTCTGTTATTGTCCCAGACAGTGTTAAAACAATGTCACACAGCGTCTGGCACTCTATGCTATAGCGACCAGATCCAGAGCGCTGACGCGGTGTGTGTGTGTGTCCTTTTTTGATAAGTATGGTGTGGAGCGCTGAGAGTCAGTCACACTGAGCTGGCGCTACCTTTCGCTCCCTGCAGCGCTGTACTGGTGTTAGAGCACCCAGCATGCATCACAGTCATCAATGCGGGCCAGGTTACTACAGTGACTGAGGCACTCTGTTACAGCGCCTGATACCCGCTTACAGCGTCTACTTGCGGCCACTCTAAGCGCCGCTATACAGACGCTCATCTGCCGATGAGAGGTAGCGACTGATAGCGACTGGTCAACGCCGGACATGGCACGCAATTACACATTTATCAAGCAGAATCTGTTGAGCGACTGGGATAGCGCCATGTAGCGTCTGATTTTTACATCATTTTTCATCATTTTTACAGCCTCAGCGAACAGCGCCAACGTTCAGCCTTGCACAGCGCCAGGTATGACCTCTCGCTACCTGGCGCTCTCTCATACATTTCAATGGACGATCCTTTTCCTTTTAAACGGGTTTTTTTTTCCAAAAAATCACAAATAATTCTGTGACCTCTTCTGGCATTGAAAAAGCTGTTTTTTCATTTTTTAAATATTTCCTCAAAAATGACATTACAGGTCTGGCATTAAAGTGTTCATGTTACAATGTTGTTACAATGTAATTCCATATGTTTTCGCTTTGTTACTAGTGGATAGATGCTTGAAAACAGACTTTAAACACACCGCCTCCTGCTCTCTGGGCTTCAAACAAGTATTTTTCAGCGCCAGAGATTTGTGAGGCTGTTTTTTTCCTGAATATGGTGTGAGTCGGTCGCTATGAGCAGTCGCTAACATGCGCTCCCATACAGCGCTGTACTGGTCAAATAGCGACTCCTCACAATGTATTCACCATTACTGAACAGCGACTGAGTCACTATAAAGTAGCGACTCACGGCCGAGCACTGCGACTACTAGCGGGCGCTCTGAAAATGCCTGCTACAGACGCTCATCTGTCGCTACCTGCCGCTAATGATGAATCAGCCTGCCCGTAAATTATTACTCTGTTTGAACCCTCTGATTGAAAGGTGCTTTAAAAAAAGATCATTATTATTATTATTATTAATAATAATAATATTTGACTTGATTTCTCAATCCAAATAAAAAAGCAAACAAACACAACAAACACAACCTTCCTAAAAGAGATAGAGAAGCTAAAATGACCTGAAGCCTAGATAAAAATATAACAGCAACAAGTGGGATGTCCTTGGTCTTTCATGGTGGGGTTGACTTTCATCTGACTAGAAACATGTGGTTCTTTTCATTAAAAGACTAAGGAAGAAAAAACTCAGGACAAGACGAACAATCTGACAGCAAAAACCTCTTTTCAGCTGTTCAACTCCTTTCCTAATAAAGAATGAGAAAGGCTTGGATTCACCTTTTGTGCTTACAGAAATTATATAATTTATGATGAAATGAGTGAGCACATTTTTTATACTCCCCACATAGAACTTGTTAGTAATTTATTTTTACTGCTATCTAAGATCCCATCAAAAATGATCTAGAAGTGCACCCGGTAGAAGTCTGATGTTATCAGCGGTTAAGTGAAAGCCCAAGAATTCAGTAGGTTTCCTGGACTCATCGAGATGTTTGTTGAACTTTCCACATTCTACATTATTGCTCCATTTATCTTGAGATTTATGGAGAAACCTGAGGGATCAGGCTGAAGCAATACTCAGCTTGGTGGTCTGACCAGGGTTACAGTATTGTGGAGTTCCACGGCATGTTTGGAACTTTTGCTGTCATAATATGAATACTGTGACTTGTCATGGTGAAAAATAATCTACAGATGCAAGTTGAAGGGCGTTAGAAATAAAATGACCATAGGGCTACTTTAGTCATTCATTAGGGCCTGATATTTTGTGTTGAAAAGCGTGACAACACAGGGATTTGGGATTTGGGGAGGAGGCCATCAGAGCTTATCTCACTCAGCATATAATAAAGTGAAATAATAAAATACTTTTCTTCTTTTTAAAATCAAAATCACGTGCACATGGAATGGGACGATTCTACAGGTGAGGGGCAAATTATTTTTAATGGGGTAGATATCTTATTTTAGGAGTTTGGAAATAACAGCAGCCTCCAAACTCACATGTCCCGGTGCTCCTACGCTGCTGGCCAGGCTGCCACACCATTGGAGGCCAGAAGATGGAAGAGCGGTGGGCGCTGTCCTGGTCCCCGCTGACACCGGCGCTTCAGGCCTCCCGTGGTCATGTGAGTTGACTTTTTCTTTCTTTTGTTTATTTTCTTCTGTCGCCTATGGGGAATGGGAGGGGGAATGCCACACTGAGTATAGGGAATGGAAGGGAGAATGTCACACTGCTTATAGGGAATGGGAGGGGTGAGTAGGCCCCTCCATTGGAGGGGAATTCCACACTGCTTATAGGGAATAGAAGTGAGGATGTTACACAGCTTATAGGGAATTGGAGAGGGGAATGCCATGCTGTCTATGGGGAATGGGAGGGGGGAATGCCACACTGCTTATGGGGAATGGGAGGATAGAATGCCACACTGCTTATGGGGATTGGTACGGGGCAATGCCACTCTGCCCAAAATTGGGGGATTCTGCACATTGCATATTATTTGGTTCACAACATTTGGTTTAGAATACTTATTTTTCTTCCTCCAAACCTAGGTGCCAAGATCGCGCACCCTGCTATCCAGCGCCGATCTCCATTCACGAGGGAACGACCGCCTCCCACAAGATGTAAGCCTGCCCTTAAACACATCCACTCTATTCATTGCAATACAATAGGGGTTATTTTGTAATGTAGGTTTTACTTTGGGTGCACATTTGGGTGTGAACTGAACTTGGGGAGCTTTTTTTACTTTAGCACCAAAAAGTTAAATAAAAAATGTAATTCTAATTTTCACCAAAAAATTACTTGCACCTGCGATGGGGCATATTTACAGATGAGGTAAATCATTTTTCCAATGAGGTTAGACAAATTTGCAGAAAGTCTAGAAACAACACCCTATGGGCTATACAAGGGGTTCTCAACCGTTTTTCATCAAGTACCACTTTACATTTTCTAAATATATTTTCAGTTCCCACCTAAAACCTTGGTAAGAACACAAGAAAACATAATTTAAAGTGAATGAAACAGAGAAAAAAATTCACCTAAATAGTTTTCATCGTGGAGCAAATCAGGCTAGCAGATCAGTCTGTAGCCTTACCCAGTACCAGCCAAAAGAATCTCGAGTACCACCAGTGGTACTAATACCACTGCTTGGGAACCCCTGGGCTATGCTAAAGAATTTGCCATTTTTTTACTGCAAACCCCACAAGGTGCTATTGTTTCCAAACTTTACAAAGTGATTTTTTTAGAACAATTAGAACAACAGAACAAACCTTTTTATTGCACTTTTTGTGTCAAAATCAAAAAGCTCATTTAGATGTAAGTTTCAGTTTACACCCAAAAAGTGAACCAAAGGTAAACTTGATTTACCAGATCTTTATCATGACCCCCAATCTGTAACAAAATCAAATGCATATACTGTGCCTCTCTGCACTCTACAGATGTAGTGCCCTGTGCCCCATTGTGCAAACCCATTTGGCACAACCTGAAGCTAGTCGGAGGGAAGGTCAGGAGCAACATTAAAAAATATTATTTTACAGGTAGGAGGTAGTTGAAAAGCCAAAAGTAAGTGAATGTAAAAATTAGCAAATTTCTTTGAAATTCAATTCTGAATATTTGCCAAAATTATGTTTTTTCCGAGTTGATTTTTTTCAAATCGCTAAAAAAAATAACTTACCGACTTCCTCTATTTGGTGTTGGATAATGCCTGTATTGTCCAGCAGGTCTCTCACTGGCTTTAGTGGTAGTATGGCTCATATGTCCTCTTCTTCATCCAGTCAGCAGCTGGGATTCCCCCTCCTTACTCCTCGGTTGTTGGATGATGCCTGTATCCTCCAGCAGGTCTCTCCATGGCTCCAGTGGTAGCGGTGGCTCAGATGTCCTCCTCTTTATCCAGGCAGCAGATGGGATTCCCCCTCCTTACTCCTCCGGTGTTAGATGATGCCTGTATTGTCCAGTGGGTCTCTTCCTGGGTCCCGTGGCAGCAGTGGCTCCGATGTCCTCCTATTTATTCAGCGCGCAGAATACTCCTCCCCTCTACAGTGACGTGGAGATTTCCTTCGGGGCCTCGTCCTTCAGGTGTAAAAGTATACTTTAGTGTGGCCCTGTCATTGTCCTGTGGCGGACTGTGAGCTAAAGAAGAGAGACCTCTGTTTCCCTGTGTGTAAAGAGGCCTGACAGCTACTCAGCTATCCGCCGCCAGCTGAAGACAATAAAGGACTGCTCTGGATTGACCGCACTGGGTTGAGAAAAAAGAGAAGTGGAAGAAGAGAAGGACAGCGGAACCACTGACACCACCACTGGAGCCAGGGAGAAACCTGCTGGACGATGAGGAAATTGCCCAGTGCTGGAAAGAGGAAGAAGGTGAGATTTTTTTTTTTACTTTGGGGTGTTTCTTGGAAAAATCGTTTTGTTACCACAAATTTAATGCAAACATAGGCATAAAAAATACTAGATCAGCTCAGCACCTTGCGGACATCCTTTTGTCACAAAAAATACACACTTTAAAAAATTCCATTGAAAGTGAACTTTCGCTTTAAACTTCTAGAAACTTCTAGAAACTTTCTAAAACGTTCAAAAAACATAACATGATCTTCTAGTCCTAGCTATAAAACAAAGCAGGCAAATACACAAAATGTTACAAGATGATTTGGGTTTTGAACTTCTCCCACCTAATGATTTATTGTGATCCAAATTGCCGGAGCCCATTCCCAAAGCATTTAACTGTTCAGCGAGGCAGCCCCTGTAATGCAGATAAGATGACCCCAGCGTCTGGAAACATTTTAACTGATTGTTGATCCACAACCTTTTTTGGCTTAGAGTGTGTAATGAATATTATCAGGCGAGGCCAGATAGAGCGCTGCCACAACATGAACGTGCACATTCCTGTCTATGAATCTCGGCTACCAGTTTTTTGGGTTAGAAGAACACTCAAGACTCTTTGTAATGATTGTATTGTTAAATCTGGAGCAATCAGACCCTTGATTGTATGTTTCGTTTGAATGCAGTCAAGGACGTTTAATCAGACAAAGCAATTTCACCACACATGTGGCAACAATCTGATCATTCAATGTTAAGCTTTTACCTGTTCAGCGCTAGATTTCATCAAACTGCAGTGATACAGGATGATCAGAAAGGAGGCTGATTCCCTATTGTGCAGTTATCCAGAATGATTCATTATATAAATTATAATAAGGTTTCATTAAAAAAAAAACTCCCCACATGTGACTAATGACATCACTGAAGGGGAGGGACATGGAAGGAGAAATATCCCAATATGTCTCTCCCCTCCAGTGATGTCATTAGTCACATGTGGGGGATTCCACAGAGGCTTCCCCTCTGTGAAAAAAAGCTCCCTTGCCCTGCATTAGCTTGGCAGGACACTAAGGAAGGAGGAGGGTAGACCTGTGCACCCCCTTCACTACAGATACCGGCGGTGTAGCCGTAATAATAGCGGGTCTCTAGCATCAGCAGACCAGTGCCCACTGGACCAGAAGGGAGCCCCATACCTGGTGGTCCTGAAGAGAGGATGCCTCCCAGCGGGGGACAAAAGGCAGGCGCTGAGAGGTGAGTTCCCCTTTTTTAAATTATTCTGCTAAGGGGTCCAAGGGTTCCCTATTGCAGTTCACACATTCTGGTGGCTGGCATACCACCTGCCGGCACCAGCAGATGGCATTCCAGATAGTCTGACCTGGATATTGCTGCTATTCAGAATGGGGAGAACTGGACCAGTCAAATCTAGCTTCGAGCTGGGTACAAAGCTCAGCTCATGAATGTTTGGCCAAACTTTGAAAAAAAAGAGACTTGAACCCCGTCCCTATTGAAATCAATGGGAGTTGGGCCATTGAGTGCAGAGTGTGCAGTAGGAAGCCTGTTGTAACTCACCTGCCCCCTGCAATCCGTTCCTATCAGCAGTCAGCGGTCCTTACAAATGGGTTTTGGCCGTGGCCACAAAAAGATGGCCAGTGCTCCCATGAATGAGGACACCCCTAGTGTCCTGGCAGTGCCATCTTTTTGTGGCCTCAGCTGGAGCCCATTTGTAAGGAACGCTGACCGCTGACAGGAACCGCTTATTATAGGTGAAGCAGGTTGATGGGCTGTTTTGCCGAATGCCAAACTCAAACATAGACTTCTGGCTGAACATTGCGGTTCGGGTTTGCCCAACACTACATATGATTTAATTTGCGCTGTCTCCTCTTTCTGCAGTTTTCTATTGTACTTGAAAGCAAAATCTAAAAAAACAAAAAAAACTAATTCAATTAAAGGAAATACTACATAATGGGGAAGATTAATCCACAAAATCCCTCATGACACAGCACAGGGGAAGCATGATGCATGTATTTTACCTGTGCTGCTTCAATAGGATGTGCAGCTTTGTTGGTCCAAACTGTGCATAGTATTTGCCAAAATACAAAGCAGCACAGCACATAGATGTTAAATAGCCCAGTGATTTCAAAGAGAAAAGTGTTCTTCCACTTTCTGTCATGACTTGGAATGGAGCCTCGTTTGTGGTGAAGCCTGTAAGTAAGAAATCAACTCCCGGCTCGGAATCTACTGAAGGACCTGGTCTTCGCTGGAGCTGCAAGTGCGATCAGGGTTGTGCCCGGAAGTTTTGGAAGCAAAGATGCTAGCTAAGTCCAGAGCCAGAGATCAGGGGCAGGCAGCAAGGTGCAAGGTTAGTCAAGAGGCAGAGATCAGGGGCAGGCAGCAAAGGTGCAAGGTTAATGCAGAGCCAGGGGTCATACTGGGAAATCTGTCCAAGAGCAAGCCAGAGGTCAAAATTCAAGCCAAGGTCATCACCAGGAAGCAAGCCAAGAGAAGAGCCAGAGGTCTAAGGTTCAAGCCGGGGTCGTCACAGAAGCAAGGGGGCCAGAGTCTCAGGAACCGGATCCAGGAACTGAGCTGATACCAGCATTGTAACAAGACGGATGCCATCTTTAAATGGGGGTCGGGAACCCCAGTGCGCCTGTGAGGCCGTCCTTCTGCAAGTGTGCGCACTTGCCAATGACCACGCGCCTGTCCAAGTGTGCGACGGAGAGCGTGCTTGGAAGAGCTCAGCTTGCAGGCATGCGTCGGAGGGCCCCGAACTGCCTGACACTTTTATGGCACTCCAACAATGGAAGTTGGTAGGTATGAAGGGGACCTAAGAAAAACTTATTTAGTAGCTCTAACCCTTTATATGCAAATAATCATTCAAGCTCAAATTTCTCCATAACACTTTACTCATAGGCAAAGCCTTCTCTTTTCTGTCTGTTAGACCTTTTAGAGCTGTAATAGAATCACATCTATGCAACAAGGGATAGCTAATACTTATCCTTATACTGGTTGGCATCTTAGCGCCCTAGGCCTTGAGAATGATTTTTGGAATTACTTACTCATGCAAAGTTACTGTGCATTTGTGAGACATCAGCTTTGATAGCAGGCCACAATCTTGTGCAAGATAGATAGTAAGGAAGAACTGTTATGAAGTCAATTGTGACTCAACTGCTTTACACTACCCACCCAACTATTAATGTTCTTAAAATGTATTTATAGCCTTGATAAAACTATACCTTGGACCATAAAGTAAAGAGACAAGGGTGTGCTGAGTCCTGCAAGGAAATGGTTTGATAAAAGGGAGAATTCGGCTTCAGTGTGTGTTTGATACTGCTATTATCTATAAACACTGTCATGCCTAAAAAGCGGTAATACCATAAACTATTATTCTACAAACCTAATAGATATACTGTATGTCTCCCATTCATCAAGTAAATAGGTTTGGCAGTTTATTGGTTATTGATGATTGAACAGGGGCAGATACTCTATAGCCATGTTAGCATGGAGGATTAGTTTGTAACAAATGGACTAGATTCTCTTATGCATTAAGATTTGGGTAAGATTCAGTCTTTGTTTTGCCAAATCCACTGGCCAAAATAAAGTGTTGCCAAGTTTCGTGTCAATTTTCACCATCTCTGCTTTGTTGTAAAAAAAACCCTTTGAAGCGGAACATAACCCACCAGCGGCCAGCCTGGAATCTAAAAAATTTTCCCAGGGGCATCCTGAACCAGGAAGTCCTGATGTGTGAAACCCCCAAGGTCATCCATAAAAACTCATCTTTCCCTGCTTCAACAGCAAATGTGCGGTCTCTCGTCCAATCAGAGCAGTTTGCCTTTCAGCAAATGTCCCCGATTGTTTACAATGGTGCGTCACTATTTCAATCAGAGCCATTTAGTAAGACATAGTAAGTTTTTGCTAGCATTGCTAAGTGGTGGAAAGCGAGGTCCAGAGATTTGGGATACCTGTTTCTTTAATCTGTGGGTCATGTGTGGTATCGGGACCAGTATCCAGCAGGCTCTACATGTCCACTGTAGCAGCCTGCATCACTGCATATCATCTATCTGCAATAAGGCAACTGCCTTTTTCTCTGCTAAATCTTATTTTAACTTACTTGTATTTGACATTCTGACTTGTATTGCATCTATTCATTGTATGTAAATAGTGTTTGCTTAAAGTGATTAAATATATAACTTAATCTTGGGCTGCTCAGTTATCTTGATGACCTATTCATGGTCATCAAAATGGGACGTGCATTTGTTTTTATGCCAATTTGTGCACTAACGTTCACCAATGCCTGAAATTTTCCATAAGCACCATTTATGGTGCCTGATTTATGGTATGTTTAGAAGGCAGAAAAGCGGGTGCAAATATGGCAATTTGAAGAGTGAATTTTCTCCAACAAATAGGTGAAGGAAACTGCCGATTCCAATAAGTAACAGATTTATTTCATTAAGTAAACACATCCTGGCGGCTTCTTGCATGTTTTTGAACAATGAAAGTGTCACCCGCAAGTTCTGAAGGGACTGAACCTTTTTTTTGTTTTTGTTGGAAAAAATGATAAAAAGTTGTCAAAAATCACATAAATGAAGGGCAAAACAACAAATATGTGGATATTGGGCCCCAAAGTTTGGCAAAAACGAAAACAATAAAAAATGATAGTTAAATTATTAAGCATTAATATGCAAACCAAACAGGGGAGGGAGGGTTAAAGAGAACATCTGTGACAAAACATGGCCAAGAGACATTAAGGGTTATCTGAAATCAGAGTATCCCCCCAACCCCCCACCCCCTACCAAAAAAGATGTAGAGAATACACTCCAAAATGGAGTATAGAGCTTTGCAGAAAACACAGAAGCTCGAGAAATCAAATCGCTATAGAGAAACAGTAAAGGAAACATGGGGGACCATTGGGAGCAGTTAAGTGCTTAGATGGCCAAATGGGCATGGGGCAGGGCCATTTGCTCTTCAAAAAAGATTTCCCTGGCGGAAGGAGCAAATTGGCGCTATTTGTGCTTCTCCCGTGAGCTTGCCATTTGGTGTGATTGGCACGTGCACCCGGTGTGCACACACAGCCATTAATCACGCTCCTAGGCACATACAGAATCGTTGGCGCTCCGCTTGAGCGTATTTGTGCACCGACCATGAATCGACCCTATAGTATTGTAAACCAAACAACTACACGTAAAAATTTACTGAACTGCATTATATGATATTATCATAACTCCAAAAGAATCAACATATATATTTGGCTTTTTACATGAATGCTACTAATTAAATTAAATAGATTTTTTTTAATTCAAGTTTCATACTTCTACTAGGCTCTGCTTTCTCTTCTCTTTGTTGGACTGGGCCCCCAAACTGCTGGCAATTAGGAGAATTCCTGATACTGGATGACAAGCATACTGATAATTCATGAAATTTCATGAAAACTACAAAAGAAATGGACTATAAAGTGAGATTTGAATATATTATATTCACATTTATTTTAAATATTAATATAAATATATGTACATTTTAGGGTACAGTAATTTATGTTTTTCCCTAACACTCTCAAGGTTATATGGGGTCTGCTTAATTTGGCCAGAGTTAAAATATACAATGTCCCTGGAAAATGTCCAACCTCAAAATAGAAGATATTTAGGATGATCCCTATTCAAAACCCAGTATATGCCTCTTTATTTACCCGCTGTGATATATACAGGCTTAGCTGTCTAGTCACTTATCAGTCGAAGTTTTCCACAAATCCTTTTGGTCTATTTCCACTAATGAAGTCATGTAATCCCATTAATACTTACACTTCCTAAATTTGGAATGTAGCATAAAAATGATTTGCGGGCTCATGGTTCCCACATTCTTATCTTAAATTTGGAAAGGAAAACGTTATTCTTGAACAAGCTTTCTATCTGGTAGAGATGATAGGCAAAGTATTTTAACCGTAACCATTTATAAAGCTTATTACAATTACTTTGATGGTTTCCCTCAACAAGACAATAAAATATTTACTGGTTTCTATGTACAGTGAGAACTATTCATTGGCATCTAAGACAGACTGAAGGATAACAGAGATTAACAAAGGCGACCTGACCTGAAAAGTAGAAAAAGTTAAAAGTCAACCTACGTTATCTGGAGTAAAATAAGTCAACCGAGGAGTAATTAAGACCCGATGATTAAGTATAATCTTGCATCGTAGGCGTAATTAATGGGACTTTTTCAGTTTCTGGGAGTTTTTACGTTTTTAGGCCAACTGAGACATAACGTTTTCTTGTTTGTTGGATCTGCAATAGTAACTCAAGTTAAAGCCAACTTCAGGCACAATTACACTCACCACCACCCTCTCCAAAACCATATAAAATAATACATATAAGGGAACCTGAACTGCTGCTTTTGGCAGGAATAGTATTTGGGCTGCCTGTTTTTAACTGTACTAAGAGGAAATAATACATAGCCATCCATACCTCTGGAAATGTAATGGTTATAACTGTGGCTTATCCTGTCTAGTCCAATAAAACAGAAGTGCATTAAAGAAAGTAGTGGGAGTGGAAAGTATCCTGCATGGTATCCTGGTCAAAGGGGGTATATCACGAAATTGTGCAATATTGAAAATCCATATAAACACCTTGGCTAATGAGAGGAGGGGGTACACGTGAACTGAATAAAATTCCTGCCAAGCTTGTGGTTTTCTTCTTCTGGTAAGGGTGACAGGAAGGGGGGGGGGTTCACACAGCAAGTAATCCCAAATTGGGATGTCCTTGAGGAGTTAATCATCCAGCCTTAGAGTCATTTTAAAGGCTCACATTGCGCCGGCTCGCTACAGAACTCACACCATCGCATTGCCAACATTTTTATTTAAGGCTTGTGATTTCTCATTTTCAACACCAGATGGCATGGATCATCTAGAACAGTGGTTCTCAACCTTTTTACATTAAGTACCCAAAAGTTAAAAATGAGTACCCCCAAGAAGGGGATCAATGATAAATGTTACCAAAATAAGTAGGTCATGGGCCTTAAGCAAAAGAGAATGGTGTTTACTGTTATGTTACTGATATGTTTTACTATAATAATATTCTAGACCTATCAGACTCCTCCTGTTGGTGCTCCACTGCTGCATGTATATCCTGGGTAACGCATTCCACAGGCTGAGAAACAGTGATCTAGAAGAGTGGTCCCCAACCTTTTTGGTGGCATCAGGGGTTGGCATCAGGGGTTGCTTTCTTAGAAGTTAATTTCTCCAGGAACCGGAGGGGTGAGAGGGCGGGGGAGCGTATCACCTTTATACTTTATACATATACGAAGGCTCAGGGAGCAATATATTGGGATAGGTTGTTAAAACCTTGGCATGCATTATCTCTCCCTCCTGCAGTGACTATAACAAACACACACAATGGGTCATTCTGAAAAGCCTGCCAGCTCCCTGCTGAGAAGTCCATTGTGTTACATTATTTAAGCCAAATCACAATGCAGTTATCTTAACTGTTTCTATTGTAATCATCTGTGATACTTTCTAAAGCAGTCATGAGCCTTTTATTGGAATTCAGATAGCTCACTATCAATGTGATGTGTGCATCCGGCTGTGGGATGGGAAAGACTGTATGTTCATACATTTATACATTTATGTTGTAATATAATTTTCAGTGGGAGCACTGAGATTGTTTTCTTGCAACTACGCTTCCATGCAGGGGTGGACTGGCAATAGGGAGATGTGGGAAAATGCACAGTGGGCCGCACTGCTTTAGGGCCATTTGGGCTACTGCTTCTAAAACCCCTATCTCCACTCTTTCTCCCTAATATCCCCCTAGTCTGTTGTGTATGGCCCCAATTTACACTCATAGCCCGGGAACACCAGCCTATACCTGTTAGACACTTACCTGCTCGCCGTTCCGGGTCCCGCGGCGCGCGGGTGAAGGGGCCCCGGCGGCCCTCTGCTCAGCCATCCCCAGGTCATCCATCCCCTCGGCGCCCCTGTGAGGGTCAGGGGCGGTCGGCGCTGCTTGCAGCTGATGGCCGCGTCGCGGCCCGCTCCGCACGGCCGCATCAGCCAGCCTGGCTTCCGGGCAGCGTGACGCTGCCTCCTCCGGGCGGAGGCGCGTCTGGCTCTCCTCGTGCTCGCGCGCGCGCGCGAGCACGTCTTTCTTATGCCTCCCGGCGGCGCTTCCTCCAGCGCGCGCGCCGGGGGCGAGTTTTAAAGTAACCTATGGTCTGCGGGTTCCCAGGGTCGGCCACAGGGACTGGTCGGCCGTCTGGCCTGGGCCGTCCAGCTCCTGGGACCGAGCCCAGTTTGCATTGTGCGCACCAATCATTGTTTTTCCCTCCGTTTCCCCTTTTCCCCACTGGCCAGTTCTCCCTATAAAGCGGCACTTCCCCAGTATCCCAGTGCCCGTTATAGCTTCTGGGTTCTGGATGTGCGTTGCTGTGTCTTTGGTGAACATTTTGGATTTGGACTTCGACTATTCTCGCTTGCTGCCTGCCCTGACCTTCTGCCTTGTCTGACCACTCTTTTGCCTGACCCTCCTGTACCTCGCCTGTGACCTCCTGGACTTGACCTCGGCTAGTCTCGACCACCCCTTCGTTACCTCCCTTGGATACCTCGCCTGTGACCTCCTGGTTTGACCTCGGCCTGAAATTCGGACTTTCGCACCCCGGCATCCTCATTCGGGATTCCCTGCCAAACATCATTCTGCACCTTAAGCTGTTATCCTTTGCGCCTTTTAAGTCCTGGGGGCAACCGACTGGGAGAGGCATTACCCGTGTCTCCTACAAGCGGGGGCTTGTCTATAGGCGGAAGTGGCGGCGGAGATTGGGGGATACCAGCTTAAGACAGACGGGTGTTTGGTATAGTCCTGACATTATAACGGGCCAGAAGAATGGACCAAATCCTGGAGCAGGTGCAAGCTTTGACAGCGGCTGTGGAGCACCTGGCTCATCGGGTTGCGGCTCAGGAGAACCGTCCTACTCCCATTGTCCCCACTTCTCAGGGGACTCCGGCCGCAATGTCTGTGGAACCCAAGATCCCACTTCCTGAAAAGTTCTATGGCGACAGGGCAAAATTTGCCAATTTCCGGGACTCTTGTAAACTGTACTTTCAGCTCCGTCCGGTTTCCTCAGGGTCACAAGAGCAAAGGGTCGGCTTGATTATTTCCCTTCTGCATGGAGATCCTCAGTCCTGGGCCTTTAGCTTATCAGCTCAGGACCCAATCCGCCTATCTGTGGATAGTTTTTTCGCTGCAATGGAGGTCCTCTATGATGATCCCGACAAAGGGGCCTCAGCTGATGACAAATTACGTACCCTCCGCCAGGGACGCCGTCCAGCCGAAGACTACTGTTCTGAATTCCGGCGTTGGGCGGTTGACTCTCGTTGGAACAATCCTGCCCTCTGCGGCCAATTCCGACTAGGTTTGGCTGACACTATCAAGGACACCTTGGTGAATTACCCGGAACCTCAGACTCTGGACGAATTGATGCATCTGGCCATCCGCATTGATCGTCGACTTCGGGAGAGGCGCCTAGAGAAAGGATCGCATCTCGAATCGGCTTCAAAGTCTGAGGCTCTAGTCGTTCAACCTTCAGAAGAGCCCATGCAGTTAGGTGCCACCAGGCTCACTGAAGGCGAGAGACGGCGACGTCTATCCGAGGGGCTCTGTCTATATTGTGGAGGAACCGGCCACATGGTCAGACTTTGCCCAAAGAAACCGTCGGGAAACTTCAGAGCCTAGGGGGTTTCGAGGGGGCCCTCCTAGGCTGTAAGGTATCTCCTCAAGTATCGTCTCCAGTTTTCATCCCAGTCCAGTTTAAAAGTGGTGTTAAATGTATGAATCTAAAGGCTCTTCTAGATTCTGGAGCAGCTGGGAATTTCCTAGACTCTGAACTAGCGCAGACTTTAGGAATTGTGGTACAGGCCTTGCCGACTCCTATCCGGGTTTCAGCCATTGATGGCACTCCAGTGGCCGGGGGGTTAGTTCGGTTCCAAACCCCTCCTATGCAAATCAAAGTGGGAGCCAGTCATTCTGAGCTTATCAGGTTCTTGATATTGAGTATGCCTGGTACCCCTTTGATTTTGGGTTTGCCATGGCTGCAGGAGCACAATCCCCAAATCGATTGGGTTTCGGGGCAAATCACCAAGTGGGGACACCAGTGTTTTCAGAACTGCCTGGAATTCCCACTCAGGGTTGCGCACTTAGCACCGATTGGGGTTCCCACTCCATATTTGGAGTTTGCTGATGTCTTCTCAGAAAAGGCGGCAGACAAACTTCCTCCCCATAGACCTTGGGACTGCCCTATTGAACTGCTTCCCGGTACTATGCCTCCCAGAGGGAGAATATTTAATTTGACCCGAACAGAAACCCTCGCCATGCGGGAATATATCGCCGAGAACTTAGAAAAGGGGTTCATTCGGCCTTCATCTTCCCCAGCAGGGGCGGGGTTTTTTTTCGTGGAGAAAAAGGATGGGGGACTTCGCCCCTGTATTGATTACCGGGGCTTAAATAACATCACGGTAAAAAATAAGTATCCCCTACCGCTTATTGAGGGACTCTTTACACAGGTAGTTGGGGCGCAGGTCTTCTCTAAACTCGATCTCCGGGGGGCCTATAACCTCATAAGAATCAGGCAGGGGGACGAGTGGAAGACGGCTTTCAATACCCTTGAAGGGCATTATGAGTATTTAGTAATGCCTTTCGGCCTGTGTAATGCCCCTGCGGTCTTTCAAAGTTTTGTCAACGAAATCTTTAGGGACTATCTTGGCCGTTTTATGGTTGTTTATTTAGACGACATTTTAATTTTTTCTTCGTCCATTGATGAACATCGTAAACACGTGTGTTTGGTCTTGCAGAAACTTAGGGAGAACAGTTTATATGCCAAATTAAAGAAATGTCAATTTGAAGTATCTGAGGTTCCGTTTCTCGGTTACATTATCTCCAAATCTGGTCTGTCTATGGACCAATCTAAGGTGAAGGCCGTTTTAGAATGGGAGCAGCCCAGAGATTTGAAGGGCCTGCAAAGGTTTTTGGGTTTTGCCAATTTTTATAGGAGGTTCATTAAGAATTTTTCTGCCCTGGTTACACCACTAACTAACCTAACCAAGAAAAGCGGGTACCCCCCGGTTTGGCCGGTTCAAGCTGTCCAGGCCTTCGGGAATCTTAAGAGGGTATTTAGTGCTGCTCCCGTCCTAGTCCACCCTGATGAGCAACGACCTTTCCTTGTGGAGGTGGATGCTTCTGAAGTTGCGGTCGGGGCAGTCCTGTCACAGTATTACGGTTCACCTGCACGCCTCCATCCATGTGCCTTCTTTTCCAAGAAATTCTCAGCGGCCGAAAGAAATTATGATATCGGCAATAGAGAATTATTGGCCATCAAGCTAGCCTTCCAGGAATGGAGACACTGGCTGGAGGGGGCTCAGTATCCAGTTACGGTCTTTACGGACCATAAAAATCTAGAATACATCCAGTCCGCCAAGAGATTAACTCCTAGACAGGCTCGCTGGTCCTTATTCTTTTCTCGGTTTAATTTTTCTATAACCTATAAGCCCGGGTCCAAAAATATAAAAGCGGATGCCCTGTCTCGGAGTTTCTCTCCTCCTGACTTACCGGAAAGGGTGGTTTCTCCCATCTTACCTCGCTCCCTAGTGGTGGCCGCCATCCAACCCCAACTTCCTGATCTTACTCAGTTCCAGGCCCAAGCTCCTCCTGGAAAACCCGCTTCAGCCCTGTTTGTGCCCTCTACTTACCGGTCTGACTTTTTGTCCCATTTTCATGATACCAAAACAACAGGTCATCCAGGGGTTAAGAAAACCATAGCTTTATTATCACGCCAAGTTTGGTGGCCTTCTCTCAGGAAGGACGCTCAAAGATTCGTCTCCGCTTGCAAAGTCTGTGCCCGAAGTAAGTCCTTGAGGCGTTCGCCTGAAGGCCCACTCCTTCCATTATCCATTCCTGCCTCCCCGTGGACCCATCTGGCCATGGATTTTGTTACTGACCTTCCCCCTTCTCAGGGACATACTGTTATTTGGGTAGTTGTGGACCGCTTTAGCAAAATGGCCCATTTCGTCCCTTTAAAGAAACTTCCCTCAGCTCAAACACTTGCTCAACTCTTCATTACTCATGTTTTTAGGATTCATGGTATTCCCATGGATATTGTATCGGATAGGGGGGTCCAGTTTGTCTCCCGGTTTTGGAGGGCTTTCTGTGCCAAGTTGGGTTTCACTGTCTCCCTTTCCTCGGCTTTCCATCCGCAGTCGAATGGACAAACCGAGAGAACGAACCAGTCCCTGGAACAATATTTGCGCTGTTTTACGGCTGATACTCAAACTGATTGGGCCTTCTTCTTACCATTTGCGGAATTTGCATTTAACAACGCTGCACATTCTTCCACGGGGATTTCTCCTTTTCATTGTGTTTATGGCAAGGACCTGAAGTTTTCTGCCCTTCCGGACCAACCCTCTAGAGTTCCCTCCGTGGATGAATGGGTTTCCAAATGGCCAGGGGAATGGAATAAAATCCAACAACATCTAGCTAAGGCCGCTCTTCAGCAGAAAAAATTTTCTGATCGCAAACGTTCTTCTAACCCTAGCTATAAGGTGGGTGACTGGGTTTGGCTTTCAACCAAGAATTTGGCGCTGCGCCAGCCCTCCGCTAAGTTAGGACCTAAATTTATTGGTCCCTTCCCCATAGTAAAGAAAATTAATCAGGTCACGTTTCAGTTGGCCCTCCCTTCGTCCATGAAGATTTGCAGGTCTTTTCATGTTTCTCTTCTTAAATCTGCTAGAAACCATGAACCCGATAAGCTCCCCGGTCCTGAATTAGTCGATGGGCATCTGGAATTCGAAGTCGCCCGAGTTCTTGACTCCCGTCTTTTTAGGAATTCTCTTCAGTACTTAATTGACTGGAAGGGGTATGGTCCGGAAGAACGGTCTTGGGTCCCAGCCAGAGAGGTTCATGCGCAGAATCTGGTGAAGAGATTTCATAAGGAGAATCCATTGAAACCCAGTTTGGAGGGTCCAGTGGCCCCTCCTCAGGGGGTAATGTTAGACACTTACCTGCTCGCCGTTCCGGGTCCCGCGGCGCGCGGGTGAAGGGGCCCCGGCGGCCCTCTGCTCAGCCATCCCCAGGTCATCCATCCCCTCGGCGCCCCTGTGAGGGTCAGGGGCGGTCGGCGCTGCTTGCAGCTGATGGCCGCGTCGCGGCCCGCTCCGCACGGCCGCATCAGCCAGCCTGGCTTCCGGGCAGCGTGACGCTGCCTCCTCCGGGCGGAGGCGCGTCTGGCTCTCCTCGTGCTCGCGCGCGCGCGCGAGCACGTCTTTCTTATGCCTCCCGGCGGCGCTTCCTCCAGCGCGCGCGCCGGGGGCGAGTTTTAAAGTAACCTATGGTCTGCGGGTTCCCAGGGTCGGCCCCAGGGACTGGTCGGCCGTCTGGCCTGGGCCGTCCAGCTCCTGGGACCGAGCCCAGTTTGCATTGTGCGCATTAATCATTGTTTTTCCCTCCGTTTCCCCTTTTCCCCACTGGCCAGTTCTCCCTATAAAGCTGCACTTCCCCAGTATCCCAGTGCCCGTTATAGCTTCTGGGTTCTGGATGTGCGTTGCTGTGTCTTTGGTGAACATTTTGGATTTGGACTTCGACTATTCTCGCTTGCTGCCTGCCCTGACCTTCTGCCTTGTCTGACCACTCTTTTGCCTGACCCTCCTGTACCTCGCCTGTGACCTCCTGGACTTGACCTCGGCTAGCCTCGACCACCCCTTCGTTACCTCCCTTGGATACCTCGCCTGTGACCTCCTGGTTTGACCTCGGCCTGAAATTCGGACTTTCGCACCCCGGCATCCTCATTCGGGATTCCCTGCCAAACATCATTCTGCACCTTAAGCTGTTATCCTTTGCGCCTTTTAAGTCCTGGGGGCAACCGACTGGGAGAGGCATTACCCGTGTCTCCTACAAGCGGGGGCTTGTCTATAGGCGGAAGTGGCGGCGGAGATTGGGGGATACCAGCTTAAGACAGACGGGTGTTTGGTATAGTCCTGACAATACCCATACTATACCTTCCCTCGCCATGGTTGGGGACCATAAGATAAAAAGCAGCCATAATGCCCCCTGCCAACGTGCCCCAGCCTTGTGCTTACTTGTTATAGTCCAGGAGAGGCCTCAATGGGAATGTTGCAAACTGGTCATGGATTGGCCAGGGGGTGATAAAATCCCAGGTCAATTTTTGGTCCTAGTACGCCACTGGTGCCATCTTGGGGAGATGGTGTGTTTTTTACTTATTTTTGCTATTGTGTTTGGTCCTCTTATTCAGAACTGGCTAAAAATGATCTTTTTAGATAATAATTGTAAACCTTTCATGTTTAGCATAATCACCATATGAAAATGATTTATCCACTATGCTCAAAAAAGGATACTTGAGGAGATAATATACTGGGTGATTAAATGCAGACCGACCTAAAATTATATAGTCAGTTAAGTCACATGCAAAAAATGTTTTAATTTATAAACTATGTCTGAAGATAAGTAATCAACATAATGACAGGCTGTAATTGCTGAACCAAAGCTTACACTATACAGGCTTCGAGGTTACCCACTATCTTGTTTTATTGCTTATGATTGTACAGGTTGCGGTAAGTGATTATTTCCAAATGTGATGCCTGAACTCGTCATGGTTCACGGTGAGGCCATCTTTCCTGTAACACATTTTGGATCACCTTGAATTTAGATTATTCATCAGAGTTTATTTCCAATTGAAAGAAGTCGATTTCTTCCTTTCACATTTAGAAGTAGCTTCTCCAGTTTGGTTTTGGTAGCGCAATTGTTTTTCTTTAATTATTGTGGCGATCTCAGCGAGGGTTTCTAATTTTATTTGGAATCCCAGCGATATAACAAAATAAAACTTTCACAATATCGAGTTTTCTTGGGGAGGCAAAGTGGCCCTGTAATTTTTAATTAAATTCTATTTCTGTATCTGAAAAACCCACATGTCTTGTATATTTCATGATTACTAAAGGAAGTAAAGCACTTTCGTGTTTTTAAGTAATTAACTATGGGATTAGATCTGCCTGATACACAAACATTTTAGACTGTGAGAATTACATAGTTACATAGTTACATACGGTTGAAAAAAGACATATGTCCATCAAGTTCAACCAAGGGTGCTGGGGTAGGGGAAGTTACTTTTTATTTTATTTTTTGTTTTTTTACTGATAACAGCTAATAGTAACTGAAATTGTTATTTTCTTCTAAATTAGCATTTAATCCTTTTAGAATTGCTGGTATTTAATCCTGAGATCTAAAGAAAAAATGTGGATAAAGCCCAGGCCTCATCTCTAAGCTTGGAATAATTTGTTGAATTTTCATATACACATGTATTATAGTTAATAAAGTACTGTCATTAACATCATATAGCAAAGTTACAGGTGATACCTATCGCAAGTAGGGCACAGCGCCGGGGCCCCCCAGCTACTGACTTCGAGCAAAGTTCTACCAAGTCCTAACACTAATTCAAATGCATCAGCGACATATAGGCCGTCTCCTAGGACACTTACAAGGACCAGTACCTGTCCTAAACTACTGCTTGTTACCCTGAAGGCACAAGCCTGGTCTTATCGAGAAGCTACTATTGAAAATACCAGCACCCCAACTTCAAGGGCACAAGACTGCCCAACCTGAACCCCTCCTGTACTATAGTAGCAAGCCATACCAACCCATCCACCTTATACCCACTTCAACCCTCCACATAAGCTCAACCCCTCAAATACCACACCCTCTGTGGATGCCGCAAGAAGGCGAAATGTTTCAGAGCTTGAAGGACACTAAGCAAAAACCATTTAAAGTCACAACTAACCAGACTCAACCACATCTCTTTATGTGATCCCTTTACCTCTTTGTGATGATGATATGATTTAATTGTTCAATTGACTTTGTATGGTAATGATTTATGTAAATTGGATTGATTACTTTGCTGCATGATGTAAATGACAATATTCTATTAACTATAATACATGTGTATATGAAAATTCATCATATGATTCCAAACTTAGAGATGCGGCCTGGGTTTTATTCTCATATTTTTCCTTGCATCCAATTTCACAATGCATACCTAAGTTTGCTTACGACCCCTCACCAAATAACTGATTTAAACCCTCTTTTTGTTCTATTCTATTAATCCCATATCATATCTGTCTTAATTGTCTGTCTTTCCCCTGTTCTGTTGCTCTTGGACGCTCATCCAACCCACCATCCACCTATCCAGTTTGGTAGTCTCCTCAAGGAAACTTGACATTCTCCTAAACATATTGTTCTCATTGCAGCCCCATCCATTCATGTTACTTGCTGACTGCTCACGGAAGCTTCCATTGTCCCCTTCTCCCAAAATCAATATGGCCTCCCCCACCTAAGTTCCTTGTACAGACTTAGGACTCTTTCTACATGTCATTTCACCACCACCTACATCCCTCCAAACATGTCACCATCTGCTTTCCACCAACCTACAAAAACAACTTGCAAGTACTGGTCTCTGCCAAGTACTATATAGGCTCCCTCCATAAAGCGGACCAGCAGTCAACAATTATTTAAACCAAACCAACACAACAAACAGTGCTCATATGCATCCCCCCCCAGGCAATTTAGATTGCTGCACATAAAAATTCATTTATACTTGCTGTAGTAAATTTTAGAAACAAAATGGTGGCTCATGCATTTGCAGGCCACCTGCAAACAGGATATGCTGCTGGGCTTCATGTTACTGTGCATTGTCAGCTGAATCCAGGCAGCAGTATGGCTGAGATGCTGGAAGAGGAAGCTCCAAAATGGCCGCTACCTTTCTTTTCCAACAGTGCCAGGCTGTTGGTCCGTTTTAGAGGCCATGTTTGGCAGATCTCCACACATATGATGTAATTAGTGTTCAGACAGATATAAAGCCAACAATGTGGAGATCCACGAAGCATGGCCTGGTGGTGTCCCTTGAGGAGGGGGTTTGACAGGGCCACTTTAAAGTACCAATAGACTGTATCCCCTAGAATAGAGGTTCGCTAGGAAAAGGTGAGTATATCTCTAATGTAGGACTTTCTGATGGCATCAGGTAAGTTAGATTAATTCAGTAATAGGCGGATCTATTTCTGGGAAATAAGAGAAGACAGGATGGTAAAAAAACATCCAAAAGGAACTGCCGGTGGAGTGAGGGATGTGAAGAATATCAATCAATAGGATGGACTTTGATCCACATTGGCTGGCCTTGAAGACTTAACATTTCTGCAACATAAATGTTTGCACTAAACTTTAATGGAAACATATTTATTGCCCAATTTATGTATCTATGCAAAATGTATGACATTGTTAAAATCATATTAAAAATAAATTAAAACATAAAAAGTACAGCTGTGAGTTACATGTCTTCCATCTATCATATGCCCCAGCATTAAATACGACTTGCCTTATCTATATATAAAGAATTGGACACCTCTAAAGTATTTTAGGGGCCAAGATAGAAAACAGCTATAGAATGACCTTTTCACTTCCAGACAACGTTAAATTAGAATTAGTTGTGATTTTTACAACTGGATTAGGTAAATACATGTTAAGTTAATTTGTGTTTGGGGCTTATAGGCTTGTGAGTGTTTATTACCAACATCTCGGTGGAATGGTGTGTTTGGGGCATCAGGTGCACTTGTTGATACCTACATGTCTGTTCTCTCCCACTATGTTCAGGAAGGATTTACAGGCTTTCGTGAAGACGTGTCAAAGGCAGCTGGGAGCCCGGACACGGGAGGGGAATTCCTTTGTGCTATGATCCATCTGCTGAGAGCTTTCTTGGCTGCAAAACCTACGTACAAGGAAGGTGAGCGAGGAGGAGGCTTAGAATAAGCTTGGAAGCTACGTTGAGGCTTCCCAGACATCCATATTACATGTATTAGAAATGTTTCCTCTTTGAGTTTGTGCCATTTTCAACACATTTAAAGTGAATTACAATTTATCTTGGAAGCAGAAAAAATATTAATAATTTCACTGGACTCCGTGTGCAAATTAATGCAAGGTGCCCTGTGACTTGTTCAGTGGGACAACGAAGGCCGAATTTACATCTGCATAGAAGTAGATGCTGTTCTTAAAGTGATCCTATACCCAGAAAGGGCATTAAAGTGGACCAAAACACCCAGGTCGCCCCATACACTTACCTTGCTTCCCGGTCCAACTGCGCATGCACGAGCCACAGCTGCATCCCCGCTATTCCTCTAGAATTTGTGAATGGCCGGCGGGGGCACACTCCCTGTTAGAGGGATGCGGCTCCCTGTTTGGGGATACGGCCGCCAGCGCGCTCGGAGCCGTTGGCCTTAGATACTGGCTTAGATGGCATCAGTGGCTTCGAACGTGCTGATTGGACAAGTGACTGCGCGTGCGCCATAGGACCGGGAAGAGGTGAGTTGCGTTCGCCGATCTGGGGGGTTTCACACAGTGGGGCACCCCCGATCAGGAATGGACCAAAACTCAGGATAGATAAAATCATGGGTTTTGGTCCACTTTAATGTCTTCACCTTCTATTCCCAGCCCAGTGACCCAAAACAGCCTGCTTTTATTGTTTTACTAAAGCCAGATTCATTCATAAAAACACGAACCAGATGTAGTCTGTTGTTCGAATGATCGGCCATATAGCTCCCTGGTGCTTTCCAGCAATGATACAGTCAGTCAAGCTTAGCACTGGGGGTCAGCCTTATCAGTTATAATAACTGCACTACATATGAAAGCACTGCAACCTAACTGCCATAACGTGGCAGTTTACTTGGGAACTGAATTAATTTGCATATGGTATGCCATTCGACATCATACTACTTCCTGTGCTTTTATCAATATTGGGCAAAAGCTTTAGTAAAAACGGAAACACGGGCTGTTTTGGGGCACTGGACTGGGGATAGAAGGTGATGATGTATAATTCCAATCTGGCTATAGGATCACTTTAAAGTTGAAGTCCAAGCACTCTGTAACACCCCACTCAGTAACAGGTCACTCACCCTTTTGGCTTGGTTAACTGGCCTGTCCCGCAAGTCCAACAGTCCTGTCGTGCAAATCCCCAAGGCCCCCATCAGCCACCACCAGGGCAGGACAGCCAAGCCTCCAGTATAGAGCCAGAGCTCAGGCCCTGGTAAGGCAACCCCATTGGCAACCTTGCTTTGAGATAAGGACTAGAGATGAGCGAGTAGTGAAATATTCGAAATTTCGAATTTCGATTCGAATAGACCGCGTTACTCGACTACTCGACCGATTATCGAATCCCATTATAGTCTATGGGAAAAAAATGCTCGCCACTTGGAAATCTCAATTCGACCACTTGGAGGTCACCAAGTCCACCCTGAAACATCAGAAAATGATGCCAACACTGCTGGAATGCAACTGGGACAGCAGGGGAAGCATGTCTGGGTGCATATAACGCGCCCAAGTCGCACTATTACGCCACTATCACAGCCACTCAACAATACACTCCAAACACAATATAACTTCTACGTAAAGTGAGACAAGACAAGGAAACCTTCTTTCCTCTACATTGCCATGGACCCCAAGCCAAACTGTACAAAAAAGAAGAACAAAATTCTGCACCCCTTAAAATCACGTTGCCTAATGACAACCACAGATGGCATAGGCAAGGGGGAAAATAAATAGACCCCACCCCTAATTGTCATTGTGTGTGTGTGTGTGTGTGTGTGTGTGTGTGTGTGTGTGTGTGTGTGTGTATGTGTGTGTGTGAGATGTGGTCAGACATGTCCTCTTGTGTCATTGTGTCACCCCAGCAGTAAGGGAAGCTTAAAGGAGGAGGTTTGTTACAGTGTGTCACCCCAGCAGTAAGGGAAGCTTACAGGAGGAGGTTTGTTACATTGTGTCACCCCAGCAGTAAGGGAAGCTTACAGGAGGAGGTTTGTTACAGTGTGTCACCCCAGCAGTCAGGGAAGCTTACAGGAGGAGGTTTGTTACAGTGTGTCACCCCAGCAGTAAGGGAAGCTTACAGGAGGAGGTTTGTTACATTGTGTCACCCCAGCAGTAAGGGAAGCTTAAAGGTGGTAAATGGTGGTAAATGGTGGTATATGGTGGTAACTGCGATATTCTGAGCTTCTGGGGCCCTGCCTGCCTACATATGAGCTATATACTGTTCAACATAGTAGCCCTAATAATAAGGACTCTCAATTACTCTCTTGTCTTCTGGTAGCTGGTATATATGGTGGTAAATGCGATATTCTGAGCTTCTGGGGCCCTGCCTGCCTACATATGAGCTATATACTGTTCAACATAGTAGCCCTAATAAGGGCTCTCAATGACTCTCTTGTCTTCTGGTAGCTGGTATATATGGTGGTAAATGCGATATTCTGAGCTTCTGGGGCCCTGCCTGCCTACGTATGGGCTATATACTGTTCAGCATAGTAGCCCTAATAATAAGGACTCTCTTGTCTTCTGGTAGCTGGTATATATGGTGGTAAATGCGATATTCTGAGCTTCTGGGGCCCTGCCTGCCTACATATGAGCTATATACTGTTCAGCATAGTAGCCCTAATAATAAGGACTCTCAATGACTCGTCTTCTGGTAGCTGGTATATATGGTGGTAAATGCGATATTCTGAGCTTCTGGGGCCCTGCCTGCCTACATATGAGCTATATACTGTTCAACATAGTAGCCCTAATAAGGGCTCTTAATGACTCTCTTGTCTTCTGGTAGCTGGTATATATGGTGGTAAAAGCGATATTCTGAGCTTCTGGGGCCCTGCCTGCCTACATATGAGCTATATACTGTTCAGCATAGTAGCCCTAATAATAAGGACTCTCTTGTCTTCTGGTAGCTGGTATATATGGTGGTAAATGCGATATTCTGAGCTTCTGTGGCCCTGCCTGCCTACATATGAGCTATATACTGTTCAGCATAGTAGCCCTAATAAGGGCTCTCAATGACTCTCTTGTCTTCTGGTAGCTGGTATATATGGTGGTAAATGCGATATTCTGAGCTTCTGGGGCCCTGCCTGCCTACATAGGAGCTATATACCGTTCAGCATAGTAGCCCTAATAAGGGCTCTTAATGACTCTCTTGTCTTCTGGTAGCTGGTATATATGGTGGTAAAAGCGATATTCTGAGCTTCTGGGGCCCTGCTTGCCTACATAGGAGCTATATACCGTTCAGCATAGTAGCCCTAATAAGGGCTCTTAATGACTCTCTTGTCTTCTGGTAGCTGGTATATATGGTGGTAAATGCGATATTCCGAGCTTCTGGGGCCCTGCCTGCCTACATAGGAGCTATATACCGTTCAGCATAGCAGCCCTAATAAGGGCTCTTAATGACTCTCTTGTCTTCTGGTAGCTGGTATATATGGTGGTAAAAGCGATATTCCGAGCTTCTGGGGCCCTGCCTGCCTACATAGGAGCTATATACCGTTCAGCTTAGCAGCCCTAATAAGGGCTCTTAATGACTCTCTTGTCTTCTGGTAGCTGGTATATATGGTGGTAAATGCGATATTCCGAGCTTCTGGGGCCCTGCCAGCTACAGCCTGTCTTTCCCTGCTGTGAGCGTCTGTCCCTCACTAAGTTCAAGCTGCTAATGCTGACGAAGAGGAAGTGCTGAGTTTTGTAGATTCGAGGTCACATGGTTTTTCCAGCCAATGTGTGTAGACGCCGTTCTCGCGATGCCAGCGTCCTCCCAGGACCTGTCCCACCCCCCCTGCATGGTGATTGGTGTAAAAAACGCGCCAGGGAAGGTGTGAGGGGAAACGAATTGTGAGTGCGCCATCGCCGCTGTACTCGATCGAAATCGAGTATGACGAATAGCGTAGTATTCGATCGAATACCGACTCGGTCGAATACTACTCGCTCATCTCTAATAAGGACTAGAGATTGGAGATTGTAACCTATTTTTGTAACGTCACCGCACATATATATGACCTAGCTTTATTCTCAGTAGATTGTTTGCAATTCCTCCCTCATCCCCAAAGGATTAAAGTGGACCAACACCCAGGGGGGATCGGCCTGGGAATCTATAAGATTCCCGGACCGATCAGATCCCTCCCAGCGGGGCATCCGAAATCGGGATGTCCCGCGGGGAGGAACCCCCCAGGAGGCCCACAAACCTTACCTCAGCCCCGTTCCAGCGGCCGCGTCTCGCGCCTCCCTCTAGCAGGGCGCGCACCCGCGCAGGCCGTTTGTGCATGGCTGGCGCAGGCGCGCTCCCTGTTAGAGGGAAGCGCGAGACACGGGCTCCAGCGCTCAGAGCCACTGAGCTGGTATGCGCGTCCAGGCGGCCTTGGACGCGCGCTGTGATTGGCTGGAGCGGTCACGTGGGAGCGGGGAGAGGTGAGTTTTTGGGGTGTTCTGGGGGGTTTCACACAGCGGGTGCCCCACCGAAGTGGACCAAAACCCAGGATAGTCAAAATCCTGGGTGTTGGTCCACTTTAAGCTTTACATGAGGAAATACACCCAGCCCAAAAGACATTACATGGCACAGTAAGTGGAGACGTTTGCCAGTTTACCTGCCTTTGGAGCTTCTGCCCTACACATTTCTCCGTCTGACTCTTCATTAAAGAGGCATCCCACGCATGCACCATGGGATCACTGGGTAGGTAAGCACTTTTGGCAACCAGCGAGGTTTCACACAGTGGGGAATCAGGACAGTGAAACTCCCTGGTTTCATTATGCCAAATTCCCTGCAGTGTGAAGAGGGCAAGGTCCATTTTAACAGGGCCATCCCAATTTGGGATGCCTCCACTATGTGTATTACCATGGATTGTGTATATCCCCAGGGATGTTATGCTTGGCTCCATTCACAAATGCCTGTGATTCTCCTAGCTAAAGATATAGCGGGCTCATGGCCTGTGTATGTGTTGTGGGATCGGCGGCTAGGTTAGTTAATGCAGCAATCGTTGGGGTTTCACATAGAGGCCGATTCATTAACAGCGGCAGGTAGCGACAGTTGAGCGACTGTAGCGGCATTTTCAGAGCGCCCGCTAGTAGTCGCTGTGCTTGGCCGTTGTTCGGTAGTTGATAGCGACTCGGTTTGCCGTAATGTTGAATATTGGGTGAGGAGTCGCTATTTGACAGGTTCCGCGCTGTATGGGAGCGCATGATAGCGACTGGTCAGAGCGACCAGCTTCCACCGGATTCATTAACAAATCACGCTCAAAAAATTATTGCGCTGTAAAATGCATGTTTAAACCCCAGAGCGCTGGCGGCGATGGGTTAAAAGTAGTTTTTTTAACCCCCAAGCAACCATATTTTTGGAAACCCAAAAAAACAAGTTTTTAAAATAATTTTGTAACATGAATACATTAATATCAGACCTGTAATATCAATTCTGTAAAATTTTTTTTTATTATTTTTTTTACCTTAAAAAAATTATTTAAAATGGCAGAAGTGGTCACAGAATTTTTCACATTTAAAAAAAAAATAAAAAAATAAGAAAAAAAGAATATTTAAAGATTGTTCCATTTAAATGCATTGGAGAGCGCCAGGTAGCGAGAGGTCATACCTGTCGATGTTCAAGGTCGGACGCTGGCGCTGTGGGCTGAGGCTGGAATAATGATGAATGAGTGGCTATCTGGCGCTATCTCAGTCGCTAAGCAGGATTGCATTGATAAATGTGTGATTGTGGTGGGGAGCCGACGTTCTCGTGGCGGGGCCCGTCATTACCGGCCGCTCACCAGTCGCTACCTGTCGCTATCCCTTGTTAAATAAGGGCCATAGTGTAGCATCCCATCCCAGGGAGAGGGAATTGGCCATCCCTGGAGACTTTTAGAAATGGGTTTGGTCCACTTTAAGAGTCAAGTTCAAATTTGCTACATCAGTTACAATGCCAGCCAGTGGTCAGAGAAATAGCAGCAGCGCAGAGGTTGGCTCAGGATAAGAAAAATACTAGTATCAGACACAGTAAGTCATTATGCAAATTAGATCATTGAAGTGGACCAAAGTCCACTGAGATTGGCCCAGGAATCTATAAGATTCCAGGGTCAATTGATTCCCTCCCCCCGGGGCATCCATAATCGGGATGTTCCACTGTGTGAAACCCACTAGGTCACCCATAAACTCACCTCTTTTCCCTGTCCAATGGCGAATGCGCCCGCATCCCTGCTATCCCTCTAGCAGGGCGCATGCCCGTGCGAGGCACTTGTGAATGGCCGGCACAGGCACGCTCCCTGTTAGAGGGTAGCGGGGGATGCGGCTGTCAGCGCACTTGGATCCGCTTGTATTAGACAAGCTCTTGGACGAAGTGGCTCTAGCGCATCCAAGCTGATTGGACGAGCAGTCGCTCATGCGTTGTTGGACCGGGAAGAGGTAAGTTTGTTCGGGGCTTTCACACAGCGGGGCACCCCCAGTCTGGACCAAAACCCAGGATAGTCAAAATCCTAGGTTTTGGTCAACTTTAAAGACAGATTTATTGGCAGAAAAGCTACATTTTCCCTACTTAACTTTTTACTGTGTTGCTTTGAAGTGTAATGTCCCATTATTTTTGCTCTAGCAAGTAACCGCCCCATTGTTTGTAAGGAGATTATTTCATGCCCTATGGTAATTGTGTTGCATTTAATTACACTTCTCTGACCTAAATATCCTGTTCAGCAAAGTGTTTTTTGCATTTTTCAGTTGGACATAAGTGGAAATGTTCTGCCCCAGTAGATGTTAAATGATGCCTACAATGTTCTGCAGTGTAATTCTGGCCACTTAAAGCATTCAGAAAGAAGTCAGGTCATTTATACAAATCGACATTAAAATAAGGCTTTTCCACTCCATGACATTTCTATTCAATGTTGCTGAACTATTTTGGCAACCTGTCAGCCACCTGTGTGCAGCGGATTCTATAGAAAATGCCCAACCAGGACAAATAGAGAAAAACAAAGCAAAAAACATCTTTTCTCTATTTTATTTACTTGCAGGATAAAGTTACTGGACATAATAGTGTTTAGAGTTTGGCTCATTTTCAGGCTAAAGGATAAATTAGAGGAAAACAGCAATTTTTTTCAATTGACCAACTAGATACTATGACTATCTTGCCTGGATTACAGCTGTGAGTAGTTGACCAAATCAAAGATTGAGGGATTATGCTTCACAGGGACCTTTTTTTGTTTTGTTTTTTATAAAGGTTTTTTTTATATATTTGATTCAAGTGAGACATGAGCTGAGACTTGCAGGCTGATTCATTACTAGCGCCAGGTATCGGCAGATGAGCGTTTGTACAGAGGCGCTAAGAGCGACTGCTAGTAGACGTTGTGATTGGCTATCGGGTGCTGTAACAGAGCATCTCATTCGCTGTAGTAACCTGGCCACATTGATGAATGTGATGTATGTTGGGCGTTCTAACACCACTACAGCGTTGCAGCGAGCGAGAGGTAGTGCCAGCTCATTGCAACCGACTCTCAAAGACTCACACCATATTCAACAAAAAAACAGACACACTGGTCGCTATATCATAGAGTGCCAGACGCTGTGTGATTAAAGTCTGTTTTTGAACACATATCCACCAGTAACAAAGCGAAAACACATGGAATGACATTGTTGTAACATTGTGACATTAACACTTGCCAGACCTGTAATGACAATTCTGCATAAAAATATAAAAAAATCAAAAAAGTTTTCAAAAATGACTCTTTCTAGGCCAGGAGAGGTCACACAATGATTTGAGAGAAAAAAAAAAAAATCCCAGTTTAAACAGAAGAAAAGGAACATCCATTGTAATGTATGGGAGAGCGACAGGTAATACCTGGCGCTCTGGAAGCTAGAGCGCCGGTGCTATACGCCCAGCCTTCTGTAATGATGAACCGGACACAACATGAAGCAGTTAGAGTTACTCACCAGAATTGCCTTCATAAATTTGGTTTTGCGTACAGTGCCCGGCGTTCACCAGATGCTGCCTGCCACTACAAGGCACTACCTGCCGCTATCCCTTGATGAATAAACCCCTCAATGGGACTATGGAGGCAAGAGAAGAAATAAGAGGGGGCAATAGAACTTAAAGTAACTGTAAACCTAACAGTAATAAGACAGCAAGCAGCTCACCCCGTTGCAGATAGATTTAGTGGTATAATAGGAACTGGCTTTACTGGAACATGAATGCAGTAATAGAATGTCACCTTACATGGTGGCTAACATAGACAGGAAAAGGTCATAGTGCAACTGAACACAGGAAATACAACACAGCAGTAAAAGGCATACTCTACAGTTAAAGTGGACCAAAACCCAGGATTTTGACTATCCTGGGTTTTGGTTGATCAGGATGCCCTGCTGTGTGAAACCCCCCAGGTTGCCCGAACAAACTCATCTCTTCCTGGTCCTACAACACATGCATGGCCGCTCGTCCAATCAGTGCGCTTGGATCTGCTTGAGCGCCTATGTCCAGGAGCTTGTCTAATGCGAGTGGTGCGCTGGCGGCCGCATCCCCCCCTACCCCCTAACAGGGAGCATGCCCGCACTGGCCATACACAAATGCCTGGCGTGGGCATGCACCCAGCTGAAGGTATAGCGGGGATGCGTCCGCTGCTCACGCATGCGCCGTTGGACCAGTAACGAAGGTGAGTTTGCGGGCAATCTGGGGGGGGGTCTTAAACAGCGGGGCACCCAGGGCCGGATTAAGTGTGGTGGAGGTCCCTGGGCAAAAAACCTGGTGGAGGCCCCAGATGCAGTTTTTTCTAATTTCATTTGAAATAATAGTCCAACCAAGTAACTGATTGGTGGTTGGTTGGCCCCCGCCCACTTACTGGAACGTCAGATCAAGTCCTTTGTGCGGGTGCATGCTACTTGGGAACTCCTGCTTTGCCATTCCGGGGCGGGGTAGTTTAGTCACGCAGCTGGGCCAACAGAAAACAGTTCCCTGCATTGAGCTGTCAGAGGCTGTGCTTGGTGGCTTATGTGCAGTGACAGCTCTGCACCCATCACTGTAGCGTTGCTGGCGGTGGCTTTGCCGGCTGTCAGACCAAAGACTGAAAAGCCTCCTGGACCAGACCATAACTCAAAGGTTGGTGGAGGCCCCCTTTGCAGGGCAAGTGGTGGAGGCCCCGGGGCTCTAGCCCCTTGCGCCCCCCCTCATAATCCGACCCTGGGGGCACCCCCAATCAGCGTGCCCCAGGGGGATTGAGTATGCGTGCCCTGGAGTCTCATAGACTCCAGGGTGGGTTTTGGTCTTCTTAAAGCATTGGTCAGAGCGCCATCTAGTGTCATAATGAGCCATAGCTGTAAACTGCAGTAAATCTACCAAAAATCACTAATCCTATTTAAAGACAAGCAGAAGCTGTTGCAAAGTATTGTATCTCCAACAATCCCATGTTTGTCTCATGTGTCTCTCCTCTATTTCCTGCAGCACCGTGTAGAAGCTGTAGAAGGGTTTAAAAGTTTGCATTCCTTTTGATTTTGTTCCTAACAGCCAGTCTATCCCTGGCTGCTTTCTGTGCAAATGAGCATGACAAAAGTGAAAGTGGCCTTGCTGTGTCTCTGACCACAGCAGAATATGATCATAAGTTATGAAGCTTCACCATGTCACGCCCCTCCCAGCTCAGCCGCGACCCAGAAATGACAGTGACACTAGTGTCTGTGTCTAGAATACGTAAGGTATTTACATATAGTTAGAGATTTTGAGATGCATTGAAATGGCTTATTTTACACTGTTTCCATGGCGGATAAGGTGGGAGGAAGTTAGCACGTGCCTGAACAGGTGCTTTATAGTAAACCAAAGTCCATATCCCTCACCCCTCCAGGCAGTGCAGTATATTTTGGGTAGTTTGGCCATCCTGTCTTCTCTCCTTTCCCAGCAATAGATTCTTCAATCTACCTGCTGTAAGGTCCTGTATTTCTGTTTTAAATATTATTGCCTTATTAACCCCCAAAGACTTCAGTGTGTTCCCTGGTCCTGAAACCGCTTGTCCTGGTGATGAGCCTTGTCTTTGGAAATTTCCATGACACATACTATCAGCCTCAGTGCCTTAAGACTATACTATAGACATGGCTATAAGAAGTGTTGGGCGAACCCGTACCACAAAGTTCGGGTTCATACCGAACGTTTAAGTTCAAGTTCCAAAAACAGACTTCAGCCAGAACTGTTTGAGTTCAGCAATTGGCCTGAACCTGGAAAAGCTATACCTTAAAGAGATTCAGAGTTGTAGGCACTCATTAATGCAACGGCTAGTCACTTGTCAGCAAATGTCCAGAGGATCAGAAATCCAAGTATTCAAAGTTGCTGATTGCTCGTTCCAGTGAGTACGCTGTCTGCTAACACGTGTTTCGGGAGTAACCTCTCCCTTCATCAGAGCGTTGCCGGAGAGCAAAGTGCGAAAATGCGGAGGTGAGAGGCTCTGGATCTCAAGTGGACCAACACCCTCCAAAACAACAAGTGTCTAAACAGTTAGTGACTTTTGCAGCCTTCTGTCCCTCGGAGCACCTGTATTCTTCAAAAATCTCGTCCGGAAGTCCCCGCCCTCCAGCTCTTGTCCGTTCACTTGCATGCTGTCCATCTTGCTTGTCCGTCCATTTCTTCCTTGTCCGTCTCCTCACTTGCACGATTTCTTCTCCTCTTCTCAACGTCATCGGGGGGGCGTGGCCTCTGTCCTCTCTCAGGGGGCGTGCACGTCTCTCTGGTCTCTAGTTCCTGGGAAAAAAAAATGTCAAAAATTTAAAATAAATCATTAACTCACTTTTCACAGGAACTTCCCTGACTTTCGCTCCCTCCGCCGTTCACCCGGCTGCAGAGCACGCTTGCGCGCTCACCTAAAGAAAAAAAGAAACCGAGCATGTGCAGTAGCGCCGCTTAGGTAAAGTGAAGCGCCACTCACTCCCGATGCGAGCAGCGCTTCACTTTACCTAAGCGGCGCTACTGCGCATGCCCGTTTTTTTCTCTTTAGGTAAGCGCGAGAGCGCGCTCTGCAGACAGGGGAACGGCGGAGAGAGCGCATGCGCAGTAGCGCTGCTTAGGTAAAGTGAAGCGCCGCTCGCATCGGGAGCGAGCGCCGCCTCACTTTACCTAAGCGCCGCTACTGCGCATGCGCGAGAATTGCAAGAGGAAGAGGTCAAACGATCTAAACCTGCCTTGCTATTCAATGGTATTTAGCTATATTTAAGTGGCTTAACTATTCCTATATGATGAACTGTAGATTTGCTCTTAGTACTGTAGCCCCTTGCACATTTTGATTAGTGTGTAGTATTGATTTACCTCACTTATGTATATATTGGTATATGGTGTCACCCCACTTATATGTCTCCTAAAGAGGACCTATTATGTACTAAAGGTCCGCATTAATTCTTTGTAAAACTCTATTATTGAAATGCAATATTTTTACATGCATTAAAGCCTTGGTGTGAAGGTGTGCATTCATACTTTTCGACCTTATCTCCACATCTCTTTTCCACTTTCTTTCTTTCTTACGCTGTTCCTTTCTTTCTTTTTCTCCCTCCCTCTTTTTTATTCTTTCTTTCTTTCTTTTTCCCTCTTCCTCATTCTTTTCTCTCTCTCTCTCTCTCTCTCTCATTCTTTCTCTCTCTGTATTTAATTCTTTCTTTTATTTTTTCTCTATTCTATTTTTTGTCCTCCTTTCTCTTTTTCACATTAGCTCCATCCTCTAACCTTCTCTTTATATTACCTTCCCTTTTCCTTCTCTTGGTCGCTTTTCCACATTTCTTCTTATTTCTCTCTTGTCTAATTTCAGTCCTTTTTTGAATTCCCTGTTTTCTTGCCCCATCTCTCTGTCTCCCTCTTTCCCGTGTTTCTTCTCTTGCTCTCTGCCCATGTTTTGTGTGTGCGTTGGGGGCACCAATCTGTGCAATCTTGCAAGGCTGACCCTGATGATATACATAATTCATATATATTTATATGGTTTACTGGTGAAATGTCTTCAAGAGAAGCAGGTCCATTCGGTCTATTTCTGGGTTGCTAAGATCTCTGGTGGTATATCCTTGGTTGTTTTATATGACATTTCTATTACAACAGTTGTCATTGGGCACCTGTAAAGTTATAGCTATTTTCTTGCTCGCTCATCATCAGCTACCAAAGACATATAAATCTTTGATTTATAAGCTATGATAATTTTGTGATATTTTCAAAATGTACTTCTGATTTATGTTTTTCTGGAAACATATCAAATGCAATTTTGATTCACATAAAATTGTGATTTACTTGCGCTTGTTAGTCAGGCAGTAAAATAAGCGGCCCAGGAAAGATTTATAACTACTAGGTGATTTATTGGTCTTGACCCGGCGGCAGGTTAAATGTTACTGTAAGCACGAAAAAAAAAGATCTGAGTATACATATGCTCTTCAATTAGCATGCACAATTAAATAAAAGAATTGGCCGACAGCCTCCCAGAATGCACAGGAGGGGAATATACAAGAAACAGAACACTAGAAGTATGATCGTAAAACAGGAATAATTTCATCAAAGGACTTCCTGTTCCAACTTTCAGCTTAAAGCCCAACTTCAACCAAATTTGGGGGTGTTATCACTATGATATGATGCTGGTCCACATAACACAAGAGTCTTTTCTGCCACACAAATCATTTTTTGGGCTAAAGACAACAATACAATGTAAGCGAATGATGTTATATTTACATTCATAAGCATGGTAATTCAAATTAATTTGATTATTAAGTTCTCCTCCACCCTAAAATCTTCTACCAGACCATGGATGCACAACCTGGGGCCGGCACTGCCATCATTTACGGCCCCCAGCACACCTAGGGAGTTGAAGAGCTGAGTTTGCCTTGCCTGCAGTGCAGATGTCTGACCAATAGAGGACATTGCATCACCTATTCCTGAAGCAGGGAATGAGGCACTGATTAACTTCTCTGTAGAGGTGGGTGACACAGGTGCTACTGGTGTGTTTCTGTTGGGTGTGTTTGGAGATGTCTATGTAGACTATTCAACAATCATCTTGAACCTCACCTGTTAGAGGTAAAGGTTAAAGTAAATGTCCAAGCAGGTAAATAAACTAAATACTTGCCCTTAAAGTTTACCCAGTTTTTTACATTTTTAAAAATATCCCCAAAGCCAAGAAAACTAACTTTTACTTTGTGCTGTAATATTTCAGAAAATCCTGGGGGGGGGTGAATGTTGTGACATACTGTATATATTAGCATAGAAGAGGGTGATAAGCCATTGTGTGCACCCTAAGTTCTAGGAGTCTATGATTCAGCTCAGAGACCCGTGGGATGGGGGGGGGGGGGGGAGTATACAAATGAACAGAAGGGAGAATGTCCAACAACAAGTTGTTACATTTGGTGGCTAGACTCTAATGAGGCATAAGAGGTATAAGAAAGAGACAGATTTGTGCAGCCAGAAAACAGGCACAAAATGCTGCGGGGGAGGCAGAAAGGCGGGGAAAAAACTGTTTGGCTGGTTACCCCCTTTAAGTAAATCAGAGGTACAATAATCACAAATCTGAGTTCCCTAAAAACTCAGGGGTGAATGCCATTTAGACCCATTGACTTATTTACCTTTAAACATGCCGCCTCAACTAAGGCATCCTTCAAAATCTCTGGAGCTGAACCCTCCCAGCTGCATGGCACACCACTGCCATAAATGCCACCATCTGAAAATACTGACCACATGTAGCTATTAAGTTTATAATTATTCTCCCCATTTTTAAAGCTTTGCTGTTTTTCTTCTTTCCGTCATCAATATATCAGAAAAAGCTTTTGTCCTCCCTATCAGGCTGGCGCCAGAACAGGGCAATTGCCCGGGAATCTTCAGGGGCCCACTCAGGCTCACACTTGGCCATGGTATTATTTTGTGGACACAAACCACCAAATGCTGGGTGCTGTGTGCAGACCTGATCATGGCTGGTCTCAGCAACAGGGGGTGATCAGCAAACAATGGAATGGAATGGAGGGCAATTGATGGAAGCTCAGAAGGTGGTGAGAACCAGGTGTCAACTGACAGCAATGATAAAGTCTTTCGTTGCAGCAGATCAAGCAGTGAGAGCTGAAGGATGCTTGGTGGCAGCAGAGAATGCAACAGGAACTAGAGGACGATTGATGACTATATAGAAGGCAAAATGGACTGGAGGGTGATCAGCAGCACAAGATGACCCATTTGAGGCAGCAGACACACTACTTAGGGGGCCCACTTAAACTCTCTTGCCCAAGAGACCCCAGAATCCTAGAGCCGCCCTGCTCCCTATTAACATATTTGACTATTTATTCCTTCTTTTGCCATTTAGCAGCATTTCTAATAAGTTTTACCTCCTGTTTTTTTCCTTTACATCTCTCTGTCAGCTACACTTCCACTTTCTTTTTTTTGAATTTGCAATAAAAGTACAGTGAAAGAAATCACTAAAACGTACATACATATATCTCGGTCCTCTTTTAGTAGAGCCAAAATAATAAACACCCTAGTTAAAGCCCCGTGTGGGTGAAACGCGTTGGAGTAATCAGTTTTTTATTCAAGTCTGAGTACATGCCGTCCCCGGGTGTCTGTGTGGTGAGAGCTACTATCTGACATTGCAGCTGTACCTGAATTGTGCCTGTTTTAATTGATTAATTTGTGAGTGCAAATTTTACTTATTAAAATATCGATATATTTTAGACAATCTGCACTATATATCTTTTTATTTATTTTTTTTCCATATGGCTAATTAACCCTGAGCCACCTCTGATTAATTGATGTGGAATTCCCACTTCTGAGTATGATTCTGGACTAGGAGTTGGATGATTCTTGGCTATTAGCCTTTGTTTTAAATCTGATCCTTTGGAGGCTGTATTGAAGATCAAAAATTAATCTAAGGGAGATCAGGATCTAACTGAGAGATTACATCATTTTGCCGGTTTATGCTGGCTGTCCGGTAAGAGGCTTGATTGATCGGTGGCGGATTGTCCAGTGTGTGAACACGTGTGGATTTGACTACGTCACGGTGGACTATTGAGAGCTCTGTGTAATCATCTGTATATATGATAACTGTGAAAATTCTTATGTAGGGATTGGAACCCTACATCCCACACGTTGAGCTCCACCTTTCTAAATAGATTGGACCATTATATTGTTCTTGTGAGCAGCGCGGTATTATATCCTCTTTTACAAAATAATAAACGGATTACAATTTTTGGTCAGTCTTAAATTTGATACTATTGAAAAGCTATAGATCTACAGTGCCACAACCATGTAACATCATTGTTCTTACATATGTATATATTCATTTTATAACCCAAGCATTGTGTTGCTATCTTCATCAGGAGGATCTAAAAGTACCCAGTGAGGAGGTCAGCCTTTTCTAATTTTCTTAAACCAGACCAACACCCATTTTTCATTTGACGGGTGTTGGTCCCCCAGACAGAGAATAAGAACAAGCCTTGGGGGCATCCAGAATGCTGGAGCCCCCCAGAACATAACCCCCCAGAATGCCCGATATCCTTACCTTCAATACGGGAAAGGAGTCCCACGATTGGCTGCTGGTGCGTAAGTGGACGGGGCGTTCCAGTGGCCTGGTGCCAAGGACGCGACCATGGCCCATGTGACCACCCAGCGGTGAAGGTTAGGGTATCGGGTGTTCTGGGGGGTTATGTTCGGGGGCTCCAGAATTCTGGATGCCCCCCCAGCTTGTTCTTATTCGCTGTCTGCGGGACCAACTGCTTGACTATCCTGGGTTTTGGTCCACTTCCTATGTGAAAACCCCCAGATATCCGTAAAAAAACTCACCTCACCCTGCTCTTACAGCGCATGCGCGGCTGCTCGTCCAATCAGCACGCTTGGAGCTGCTGTGGTATGCACATCAAAATGCCGTCAAACCCCAGCGGTTCGGGGCACGCTGTTGGCCGCATCTCGCGCTTCCCTCTAACAGGGAGTGCGCCCGCGCCGGGGAATTAACGAATGCCCGGCGCGGGCACGCGCCCTGCTAGAGAGAAGCGCGAGATGCGGCCGCTACCCACGAATGCGCCGTTGGACCGGGAGTTAAGGTTAGCGGGCGTCCTGGGGGGTTTCACACAGTGGGCATCCTGATTTTGGATGCCCCGCGGTGAGGGATCGGATCGGCCCAGGAATTTTATAGATTCCCGGGCCGATCCAGGAGGGTGTTGGTCAACTTTAAGTACCCCCTGAGTGATACATATGGGTTGTCACTCACCTATACACAAAACAAACATTTAAAGTTCCTGCAAAACATAACAAAATGTACATACTGTGAATAGTTTTCATCCTCCTTTGGAGCACTTTTGTATTGGATTGGTTAATGTATAAATGGCAGCAGATTAAATTGGGGCACAGGTCAGTCTGCAAGCATGCTAAGTACCATGCCATAGGACCTTGCGTACCACCATTTTTACTCATACCACTGATTGGGAACCTCTATCTTAAGACCCCCTGATTCCTAGAAGAGCCACTCCCTGCCATACCGGTGCCTGTGGGTAACAGGTACATATATAGCATTTGTGAGAGTGATCTCTACAGTGTGGCAGCCTGCTGAAGAGATCACTCACACATGGCAGTAAGCTGTTGGCCACCTGTAGCCATATTACATTGTAATAGCAGAAGCTTGGCGGCTTTTACGATAGTGCATTGTAACCACATCCATGAACAAAGTAACAAAGTGGGGCGCTGGCTGGCTTTTTACAATGTAATAGTGTGAGTCTATTCTGCTTGTTGCAATGTACAGTGTAGCAGCAGCAATGTGTGTGCATTACAGTGTGTGCTGCTATTTCTATATATGGTTGGACTTGTGGTTTTTGCCACTTCATCGTATGTAAAACTAACTGAGATAAATCATCATGGCATACACAGCCCCCCCCCCACCCAACATTTTGCAATAGAAGTGAGATAACAGTACGGCTGGATCAAGTAACGTGCAAAAGGCCAATAATGGAAGAGGAATCTTAAATGCAGGGATAATGTCTCTTCTGTTTAGCAAGTTATGTTGTGTTATTTTATTCTCTGGGGCTATTTCTGCGAGATAAATGCAGGTTATGCTTAAACACTCTTCAGATTTTATGGAGTGTTATGCACATGTATAAATAAACTTCCTTATGAATTGTCCTGTTCCTGTGTATTTGTGTGACCAATTGTCTCAAAAAAAGGCCAAAATAAACCTGAGATGCAGCGTCATGCTCCCACGGAGTGTTTAGTAACCAGTATGTTTGTGTGGTCTAGAGTTAGAGTCTATAGAGACTTTTCGGGCGCTTACTGAGAGGCACTGTGATTTGCCAGCTAGACTTTCATACAAATTCTAGCCCACAAGACTCATCTATGTTTTAAATAATATTGAATAGCATTCAGGGTGAGAAGCTGCTTCTCCACTGCTATGAACAAGCGTGCAGGTGACGCTGATCAAGAACGATTAGAAGGTCTAGCTGGAAGAGTTTAAAAAACTTGAGTATCAGTGCCAGGAAAATCAGAAGAAACTTCAAGAATGGGAATATGGCTGTGGACTTTGGCACTAAGTAGGAGAGGGGTTTTTCAAACCCAGGATTTTGACTATCCTGGGTTTTGGTCCTTTCCCCCAGGGCACCCCGATTGGGGGTGCCCCGCTGCGTGAAACCCCCAGATCGCTGAAGCCAACTCACCTCTTTCTTAACCTCTGGCGCATGCGCGGGCCACTGGTCCAATCAGCACGCTCAGAGCTGCTGACGTCACTTCGTCTAAGCCTTTGTCTAAGGTCAGCGACTGCCGGCTGCATCCCCTGCGCAGTGCGCTGGTGGCTGCATCCCCTGCTTCCCTCTAATAGGGAGCGAGCCCTCGCCAGCCATTGACAAATGCCTGGTGCGGGCACGCACCCTGCTAGAGGGATAGCGGGGCTCACGCATGTGCAGTTGGAAACAAGGTAAGTGTATGGGCGACCTGGGGGGGTTTCACACAGCGGGGCATTGGGAATCGATCGGCCCGGGAAATCTACACCGCCTACAAGATGTTACATTTCCCTCAGCTGTGAGAACTTCTATATCACAGCCTGGTTTGGGTATAGCTCCCAGAAGGAAAGGATGGCTCTTTAAAGGGTGGTACAGACAGCAGAGTGCATCATTAGAGTGGCACTCCAAGACCTTCAAACTTTAATCACCAAGTGGTGCAGAACCACAGTGAGGAAAATAGCAGAGGACCATCAGGCCTGGCTACCTGGACCCTCGACCAAGACTTCACCATGGTCACACCAGTAGTACAATGGCAACATCACCATTATTTCACTTTTACTTCCTGTTAAGCCAGAACTACCCTCAATTTACTCAGCAGACTGTGCTGTTGAAGGGTAACTGTACAATTTATGGAATTACAGTGTACTATAATATGGACCAGGCCAGTGTTAGAAGAGCGCAATCTGAGCAATTTTCTAGTACCACATCCCGAAAGGGTCACCCTGTCTGACCCACTTTTTGACTTATATTATTTATTTTGCAATTTATTTAATGTTGCTGTGTAAGGAATGGGATATATATATATATATATATATATATATATATATATAGCTGGTGGAGGTGGCTAGAGGAATAGACATAGCTAGCGTATGGTTGCCCTGGCAGCAGATGTGGGCACAAATGTTCTTGAAGGCAATGTCACTTGGTAAAAATGGGATTGAGGTCCAACTTTTTATTCTGCCCAGGGCCACTGTTTGTCCAAAACTAGGCATATAAATGAACTGTGATTTATTTGATGCATCATGGTCCCAAATCACTATATATTTGTAGCATATGGGTCCCTGAGGGGTTTAGCTCCTCAAGGTGTATGGGGAGTGGGTTCTTTGTTAACGGGCGTGAGAGACCTCCAGATGTGGGCTTACTTCCAAAAACTCCAATGAGACCGACTTTATGAAAAGGCCACTTACTTTATTAGCAGGACTTCAGGTACACTTTAGACTTCACAGCAGGTCATACAGTCTTTCCACAACAGTTTGCTTAGCAGCTTCCATAGCACAACATTACATCCAGATCTACTCCAACAGGTGGTGGTCACTCATTCTGATCCCATGGCAGAATATCTGGCTTCTTTTCAGCAACTCTAAGTTGGGCCACTCTCTTAAAGTTCAATGCGTCGTGGGGACGGATCTTTGCTTTTCCAGTGTTTTGGCCGGCTTCCCTGACTCGTCACACGATGCATTTATCTTGAGGAGTTCTGGTTTATACACCCATTTTGAGAGTGGCAAGCTGACTGGTGGTTGGCTTGTGGGTAAATTTGTATATTGCTGGAGTTGATCTTCGTGTCTATTGTTTTCATTTCTGCTATGTGCCGCCTTCTTCAAATTGGTCCAAGTTTATTATGTTTGCCAATTGGTCTCCCTGGTCTCCATCACTTTAACTGTCCCCTTTTCTCTGTTGCAGTTACAAATGCTTAGTCTGAGCATCCTGCCTTACTTTTTGCTTGTTTGGCCCTACTCTTTTGTGATACTTACTATTTGGCTGTTTTGATGTTGTGTTGTCTGTTAGTAATTTCATTTCCGTTTTCATTTGTCTTTTAGGTGATTCTGGTTATCCGTTGCTGCCTTGACTCCTGACGCCCTTCTTAAGGCCCCAGAAACTGTCCCCCTGCCGCACATGGACAGCAGCTGAATGTGCGTTCAGGCCGTTGAAGGCCAGATTTTGCTGTCTTGACCACACAGGGGGCGCCCTTCAATACAAGCCTGAGTAGGTTGTGAAAATTATCATGGCGTGCATCTGTCTTTATAATTTTGCCTTGAGCGAGAGGGTGACAGCATTTTTGGAGGAGACAGCCCCTGCTTCTGCTCCAGAGATTCCTGGCTATCTGTATGCTGGAACCCAGAGCCGTGCTGGCCAAATGATTCGCCAACATTTGGTGGACTCCACATTCTCTTGATTTTTTTTGTTTTTGTGCACTTATGTCCTTTGTGATTATTCTATCCCTTGCCTTGTCTGGGTGAGATTAAATAACATCTGAAGAACGTTCAGTTTTTTGTTTTTTTTCCACTAATTGTCACAAGTTGTTGGGTTATGGCACAACTGTGGAGGTCAACAGAAAATTGATCACAAAAAATGTGTAACTAAAGCTTGGGGACACCCTACAACCCAAAGCCCAGCATGGCAGGTTAGGGGGATGTAGCCTGGCTTTGGGTATTTGCAGCATGCTGTGCCTCCAGCCTCTCCAGCCTTTGAATGGCGACCTAGTTGGCCCCCACCAGAACCCCAACCAGCGTCTCCATCTGCTGGTGGTGGCACTGCTGCTCCACAACCACTACAGCCAGGTCTTTATAGAGCAAACTGGCTGTCCATTGCACCCCTTTAAAATATCTTTTGGCGTTTTGCCGAAAATTGGTGCTGTTGGCCCACCAGTTTGCCTCCATGATTGTCACTGCCATATCAAAGACAGGTGACGCCTGTCTGCAGGCCTCCTGGGTGCTCTGTGGAGCTGCTGGGGCTGCTACTGGCATAATGAAGCTGGAGCTGCAGGGAGAAGTGGTGATGGCCAGTGTCTGTGGTATCAGCAGGTGGTGGAGGTGTCCAGATGATATTGGAGGTCTCATCCAGATGTTCAGAGTGCCCTTCCTCCAGCTCATTAATTTCAGCCAGGAGAGATGTCGTCTGTGTGGAGAAAGGTCAACAGTGTTCATGTTACCACATAGCCTCTAGGGCCCCAAACTTTACCCTGGGTTCACCCTCCTCCTCCACCCTGCTCCTTGCCTTTTGCCTACTAAGCGCACATATTTACCTCCCCACTGTCTGGACTCCACTTCCTGGGTGGCTGGCTAGTGAGTGTGCCCGCCTTGATGTCTCGGTGGTAGGCACACCAGATGGGCCAGCTGTGGCTGCAGAGAGGGTCTTGTGAGCGAGGTTCTACTGGCTGGGGTGTTGCTGCAAAGGCAAGGTAAATGCACTGGTAGTTTCCTCTTAACAGTATATGTGCCATCATCAAAATCCCTACAAGGGCTACACACTGGGTTCCACATTGACATGGACCCCCAATTTTTTGTTGTTAGAGGGTACATAGACAAAAGTTGCCTAATACCCTTGGTGTGTGTTGTCGCACAACATATGCCCAGGCAAGCCCTCAAAGTTGGATGTGCATGTGGGCACTGGGTTGGTGGGTGGGATGTTTGGTTGGCCTACTCCTCCCTGTGTCAAGCTACAATTTGCAAACAAGTCTTACCACTGGTGGACACATGCCGCCTATCAGTGTCCATGGTGCCCAAAACCCCCTGGTACGTGTTTGGGTGGAGCATCCCCTACACCCACTCCTCAGCATGGGTAAATTGTAGCGTTTTGGGGATTCTAGGCTACTGGCCAGGGAAAGAGCAGGCCAGGCTGTGGCAACACTACTCAGCCTTTGCCTCCCCCATTGGCTCTGCATGGGGCTCCACGGGGGTCTGCATAGTGCATAGTCTTGACCATTGGTTGGTCTGTGGTGAGCTGTGCTGGGAGCCCTGGTTTTCTGACTCACACTGCTGATGACTAATAATGCTGCAGGTGACCCGCTAAGAGAGGCTAGTGGGGGAAATCAGAAGGGGAGTGCCTGCAGGACAAATGGAGGGGCCTGGGGCTCTGGTACCAGGGACGAATGCTGCCGGCTCCTCAGCCATTCCTGTATTCCTGGCACTGGGGGCTGCGGTGGTACCTATGGTGTGGAATAGTGAGCTCATAAGTAGTGGAAATGAAATCTGACCCTTAGCTGTGTTCTTTAATACCTAACTGAGTGAGTAATTGTATTGGAAACAATTTGGTTTATTTAACAGGCCATCACAGACGCCAGCAACCATAAGACTACATGGGCATACTTCCTGCGTCCACCAAGGCGCGTCGGTGCTGCCGCAGGGATGCATCATACAGATGACATCCAAAGGTCTAACATGGCACCCACTTTGTTCACCCATGAGCAGCAGGAGGACATTATGATGGTAAGTCACACATGCCATTTTCCTAATCATGCGTGCCGCATTACACCACTGTCAAGGTGCAAACAGGTGACAGAATGGGAGCAAAATACGAGCAAAGGCACATGGCACCACAGTAATGGCGGAGTCCTGGCCTTCCAATGTTACAGGCTCACAGTACTTTGCTATGATTATCACATGGACCACTCTGGCATGTTTGTATGCGATGCACTGGTGCCTATATTTGACATTTCTATGCAATCTGCTACTATTTTCGGATGGGAGAGCTGGCTTCAGCTTGTTGCTGGCCGTGGTTAGCGAGCCCTATCTAACAGTAGTAGCAGTGAGGAGCGTTAGGCGCGCTTTTTGGCCAAGTGCGTCTTCTTTTGCAATCCTCTACTATTAGCATTGGCATACACTAGCATATACGAGGCTTGGGTGCTTGCAAGTCTAGCAGGGATTTGTAGAGGAAAGTCTAGCAGGGATTTGTAGAAAGTTTTGTAGACAAGGCATTCTCATATGACATTGCCATGTTGTAAGCACTTTGCCACTTCACTCTCCAGTACTAGCCATTGTACGACAAATGATTGTTCAAAGAGATAGCATATATATATGTATAAATTGTGCATGTGTTAGTAATTAACAGTCAACACATTAATTAAAGGGTGGATCCACATACGTTTGGCTACATATTGTACTGTACTGTCTAAATCCAAGTGTTATACAAATGCTTTGAATGCAAATATTTACCAGGCATGTATTAACATAGAAACCAGGCCAAAACATTTTATTTAGGTTAGAACATTGTAGTAAAGGCCTAGATCCTTAGGGTTGTTTTTTCTGTTACCCTTTTGGGGTGATTTGTTCTCATACAGTATATATTTTTTTCAGTGTCACTCCGAGGGCTTGTTCACAATCACAAAGTTTCCCGAAGTCCATTGACTAAGTCATGATTAGAGATGAGCTTTGGATTTGGGTCAGAGTAAAATCTGAACCGCATTTTGCAAATTCTGTATGGTTCAGACATACAAAATAGCTCTTTGGCACAGGCCTAATGGACCTGTCCAATGGGCAACATGCTATTCCACACCCACAGTTGGTGGGAAAGCTGGTGGTGAGGGTATTACCAAGCCAACTGCCAACATGTCAGGCAGGTAGCTTCCTGGCCTCATACACTTTGAAACTTTTATATACCAGAGGCAACACCAGTGATTTCCTACCTGTGACCGGGCATAGAGGGGACTTTCCCGAGAATAAGATGGCACCCAGCACTCAATTCAGATGCCAGAGATAAGCGAGCACTAACATTTTAACCCAAGGTCAAAACTCACAAAAACTGCTCCCAACTAGGGCTGAAATGTGATTGGAAAAACATTCAAGTATTATGAGATTGTAACATATTGGGGGTCATACTAATTATCTGGTGAAGCAAAGTTCACTTTGTGTGAGCTTAGGGCTTGATCAGGGGCGGACTGGCCATAGGGAGACCTGGACAATACCCAGAGGGGCCAGTTGGGCTGTTGCTTTTAACACCCACATTCAATCCCTGCCCCCTTAGTCTCTCTATAAGTCCCCTGTACCCAGCCCCACTTTCCAAAAACCAAGGAACCCCATCCCCCAATGTTATACCCCGGGATCATGTTTGAGGAGGCCTCAGCAGAGATATCTTGGGCCAGCCAGGGCTGATAAAATCCAAGGCTGATTTTTGTCCCCAGGCCGTCACTGGGCGTGATTTGCTACCTGCCTCTAAATTACTCAACACAAGTAAATGCAAAAAACTTTGTGCAAATTTACCCCAAAAATAACCTGCACCTGTAATGTTTATAGGGGAGGTGAAGATTTTTTAAATGAGAATGAAGACATTTTATAAAATAATGTAAATAACAGCACTACTAATGCACTAGTAATGAGCCAAACAGCCACATATTTTGTTCAGATGCTATTTGGCAAAATGTGTCAGGCTATTACAAAGCTGAACACATTAAAGTATATGAGAGAAAATTTGTCGAAATTATTTAGCAGGTTTTTCCCCTTTTTATATTGCCCATCTCCCCAGAGCCACATTTTCTGTATAACTGATAAGTTAGAGATAAGCTTTGGATTCCAGCTAAATTTGACCCAAATATTGTCACTTGAGTTTGGTCCAGCCAGATAAAGTAAATAGCAAATATTCAGGTCAAATTTGTATTTTTTTTAAATTAGCCCTCCATTTTTGGGTCACTAGAATAGTACACCAGGCATACGGGCTGGTAACCCAGGGCTCGGAGGCTAGCCCCCAGCCCTTGCAAGTAACTAGCCCCTATGTCAAGGTGCCAAGTAATTAGGCAGAGGGTATCAGCAACCACCTGCCAGCATGACCTTGTCTGAAATACCGGCATAGCGGTCACTAGCATACATACAATGAAGGCAGCTGCTCCCAGGCTTGTGTAAGCTGCCTCACGTGCCTTGCAGCATCGGTGGAATTGTTAGTAGGATTCAGTCATTCTTACCTGGATCCTATCTGCAAAATTGCAGGTTTGTAGAACAGCCCAGAACAGCCGTCCAAACCCAGTAGGTGGATGCAGAATGCGGCCTGGAAGCATGCAGCCTATGCTGAGGCAGCTGCACCATGCTGTCTCAAGCCTCCACGGCTCAGGAGAATGACAGGGCAAGCCTGGGAGGGGTGGCAGCCGCTCAGACCATTTTATAACTAACCTGAGAGGTGCACGTTAGCAGGGCAATTAGGATACAAAAGTCTTAAAGGAGCCACAGCACTTAACCCTGTTAGCTTGAAGACCAACCTAAAATCTGTCTCTAAATCTGGTTAAAAACAGAGTACTCGGTCACACACATCCGCAGAAGTTTGCTTAAGTTGCAGCGGCTGCACTCGAGGTTTTAGGGCAACCTCAGGTAAGTCTGCTCCCAATTTATCTATTGCATTGTATGTCCCAAATGGGGCTCTCAGAGATTAGAGTTAGGACTGCACCTCACAGAGGCACCTTCGCGCTTGGTGGTGCAGCTTAAGCAGACTTCTGCAGATGTGTGTGGACCGAGACCTCTGTATTTAACCAGATTTAGAGACAGATTTTAGGTTGGTCTACAAGTTAACAGGGTTGATTGCTGTGGCTCCTTTAAGACTTTGGTATCCAAGGGAAGCCTGCCCAACATGCCAAGGTAGCTTGACGAAACCCCCTTCCTAATTACCCGCACACCCACTTGCCAGGGCTGTGAGGAAGAGCTGGATGCTCAAAAGGAAGAGCCTGGTGTTCTTCAAGGGATGGACCCTGCACCTGTGCAGAAGGGCATAGAGGCTGGTAAATTGTGAAGGCCAAGGCCAGCTGCTCGGCCTCTGATCAATGGGTTACTAGCACTTATGCCTGGTGTTCCGGGATAGTGAGACAAGGGAAGGGGGGACACATTTTAAAAAAGGGCCAAACAATGTGATCCAATTATTGCAAACCATATTGGCAATATACTGGTTGGTTCGACTCTAAAGCTTGTCTCTAAACAGAGACTTTTGAGAATTTTTGTAAATAGCCCATAGGGTACTGTTTTTACAAGGGAGCAGTCGTGAACTCCATTGAATGTGCCTCATATGACTGGGAAAGCACCAGACACCCCACTGAGAATGGGTTAAAGCACTCCAACAGCCATTTTTAAGAAAATGGATATTGACATGCAATGTGACTGTTGCAGGGTTATCCAGATTGCTAGAACCCCCTGATTAGCCCCTTCTCAAACCCTAGTTTTACATGCCATGCAATTCTGCCACATGCTTGCCCACTGGACCAGAATCTCTTCCGTTTTTATGGATGCCGGTGAAAACAAGGACCACATGACCACTGGATATTGCCAAATAATTATGGTTAAAGTGGAACAACCCCCATGCCCCGTACCACCCTTCCGGCCTAAGCACCTTGGGGATGCAGATGGTTCAGCAGGGGCCCGGTTGACCTATGACCAGCTTCATAGGTATTAGTGCTGAGGGTGACCACCTTTGTAGGTGTTAGTGCTGAGGATGACCACCTTTGTAGGTTTTAGTGCTGGGGATGACCAGCTTCATAGGTGTTAGTGCTGAGGATGACCATCTTCATAGGTGTTAGTGCTGAGGATGACCACCTTCGTAGGTGCTATTGCTTAGGATAACCAGCTTCGTAGGTGTTAATGCCGAGGATTGACCACCTTCGTAGGTGTTAGTGCTGAGGATGACCAGCTTCGTAGAAGTTAGTGCTGAGGATGACCAGCTTCGTAGGTGTTAGTGCTGAGGATGACCACTTTCGTAAGTGATAGTGCTGAGGATGGCCACCTTCGTAGGTATTAGTGCTGAGGATGGCCACCTTCGTAGGTATTAGTGCTGAGGATGACCACTTTCGTAGGTGTTAGTGCTGAGGATGACCAGCTTCGTAGGTGTTAGTGCTGAGGATGACCACTTTCGTAAGTGATAGTGCTGAGGATGGCCACCTTCGTAGGTATTAGTGATGAGGATGACCACCCTCGTAGGTGTCAGTGCTGAGGATGGCCACCTTCATAGCTGTTAGTGCTGAGGATGAATAGCTTCCTAGGTGTTAGTGCTGAGGCTGACCACCTTCGTAGGTGTTAGTGCTGAGGATGACCATCTTCGTAGGTGCTAGGGCTTAGGATGACCAGATTTCGTAGGAGTTAGTGCTGAGGATGACCAGCTTTAGCCAAATTGGACACATTGCTTACCTGTCTCTGCTCTTCGAGTTGTCCCTTTTTCCCATCTCAGCCAGTCAGGAGGCATGTCATGATATTTTAATTGATGAAGTCCCTGCTGTCAGAGCCTGTTGGGGGCGGCATGCTGTATGTCACAGGACACTTGTAGGGTAAAATTGACAAAGAGCACTTTATGTACCTTCACAAGAACTGTATCTGTGGCCGATGTGTTAAAGCTATTTTAGGTTTCAGAGTCCTTACATGCTCGCTCTATCTGCATGATAACGGGGGAGACTCAAGAGCGCTGGTACACTTCACCTGAATACAGGGTGGTTAGGGGCTCTTGTATGGCAGATATCAGTCACACTCACTGGGCCTATAGGTGTGATTCTGGGAAAAGGCAGTTACAGTATCTCCTCGTTTGTACAGTAGGTGACATATTTAGACTGAAACCTGACACGTTCAGTCGCTTAGCATTTCAAATCAGTTCACTTCTGTTGCTATCAAAGAAACACTGCAAGTGTGCGAATGTCAAAAGCCTCACTAATGTTATTTGGGTCTCATATTATCTGTTGAATTCAGATTTAGAAGGTTATAGTGGACCAAATCCCAGGATTTTGACTATTGGTCCTTGCCCCTGGAGCCCCCTGATCGGGGATACCCCGCAGTGTGAAACCCCCCAGGTCACAAAATCTCACTCACCCTTCCTTGGTCGTACGGCGCATGAGCAGCCTCTCGTCCAGTCAGTGCTTAGATCCACTCCTGCCCTTTCGTCCTAGAGCTCGTCTAAGGCGAACGGATCCGAAAGCACTGGCGATCGCATCGCCCGCTACCCTTTCACAGGGATCCTGTCTTTGCCGGCCATTCACAAATGCCTGGTGTGGGCACGTGCCCTGCTAAAGGGATAGCTGGATGCGGCCGCTGCTTGTGCATGCGCCATTGGACTGAGAACGAAGATGAGTTTTCGGGTGACCTGGAAGTTTGACACAGTGGGGCATCCCAAAACTGGATTCCCTGGGCAGAGCGGGTATGCCTGCCCTGGAGTCTCATAGAGTCCAGGGTGGAATTTGGTCCACTTTAAGCAGTGCTGTGAAGGATCAAGGCTAAAGGGAGGGGGGATATAGCCAACAAATACCCTTCATTATTTTACAGAAAGTGTTCTGCAAGTTTATCTGCTCACTCTATTCACTATAGTAGAAATGAATGAAGTGGGTGTGGCCAGTTGCCATGAGTGATGTGAGAAGGCAGCCAGGTGATCTGGTCATGGCACATTCTGGATCTTCGGTGGCTGTAAGTTCTCATCACCCGGTGAATTATTATTATTATTGTTTATTTATATAGCGCCATCATCTTCTGTAGCGCTTTACAAAGTAGTAATTACAGACAGGGTAGAAACATACAGTACATATACTAATTCAAATGCAGTTGTATAGAGTTGACAATGGATATTCTGAATACAAGATACAATAGGGGAGAGAGCCCTGCCCTTGCGAGCTTACAGTCTAAAGGAAGAGGGGTGAAGACGAGGGGGAAGGATCACAAACAGTCAGTATTGAGCTTTGTGGCGTATGCCCTTTAGAAGATTGGTTAGGCCAGATTATATGCTTGTCTGAATAAGTGAGTTTTAAGGGCGCCTTTGAAGGTTTTGAGGGTTGTGGAGTGGCGGATTGGGTGCGGGAGGGCATTCCAGAAGATAGAAGTTGCACGTGAGAAGTCCTGGAGGCGGGCGTGAGAGGAGGTGACCAGGGTGAAGGACAGGAGTAGGTTGGCGGTGAATGGGTGATCAGTTGCCCAGGTCAATTAGTTAGCATCTGTTCTTTTATTTTTGCCCGGACAGTCCCTTTAAAGTGGACCAAAACCCAGGATTTTGACTATCCTGTGTTTTTATCCTTTCCCCCGGGGCACCCAGATCTGCGTGAAACCACCCAGACCGCCAAAGCCAACTCACCTCTTCCTGGTCCTATGGCGCATGCATGGCTGCTTGTCTAATCAGGGTGCTCGGAGCCACTGATGTCACGTCGTCTAAGCCTTCGTTTAAGGCCAGCGGCTCAGAGTGCACTGACGGCCACATCCTTTGTTTCCCTCTAACAGGGAGTGTGCCCTGCACCGGCCATTCACAAATGGCTGGCGCGGGCACGTGCCCTGCTAGAAGGATAGGGGTTTGTGGCCGCTTCTCTTAGACTTGCCATGGGACAGCGAAACGAGGTAAGTGAATAGGGTGACCTGGGGGGTTCCACACAGTGGGGCACCCCGGTTTTGAATGTCGGGGGGAGGTGGATCAATCTGCCTGGGAATCTTATAGATTTATTTCACAAGTTCAGCGGGTTTTGGTCCACTTTAATCCGTGTAGACATAGATAATGTCATGTAATGGTTATGTAAGCAGCAATCAATGTTTCCTCTTGGAAGACATCACAGGGCCGAAACGAGTAAAGCCTAAAAGACAGTATTAACATTTACTATCGAAAACTATTTGTAATTTCCATTTTATAGCCTCTCCAGCCCGCTGCGCCTGATCTTCAGCGCTAATATCTTTTCCATATGTGCGGCATGCACGTTCTGACTGTGGGATTTCATCTCATTAGAGACAGACATTTCCCCAACACGTCCTCTAATATCTTGTTCTCCGCTCGCAGGATGCCAGCAGAGCTCTAGTCATGTAGTTGCGATGGAGCCGCTTTCCTGGAAGACACGTTTCTAAAGGCAGCGCATGTCCTGTGCCAGAAGCATCCGAAACAATGGCTGGAATGATATGGAAGAATGTCTCAGCCTGGTATGCAATCCCCTCTGCCCCACAGAGCTGCACGCACCCGCCTCAAACTCAGACACTGATCATGTTTGCTTTACAGTGTTCTCTCCCTGTCAGTAGATCAACACCGGCCTATGTGCTCTGTCAGCATCCGCAGCCATCTTTGCCCCAACATGCTCATAAAAGGGAAAGTCCACCTTTGATGGCATTGATAGTGTATATTGAAGTGTATATTTTTTGTGCTAAAAGGATGAACTAGTATTCTTTTTTATTTTATCTTATGTTGTGTGTTTTATGCAAGCAGTTTTCACTACTAGCAATCTGTTGCTAATGGCAACTGTAACAATTAAAACAATATAGGTTGAAGCACACCTACGAGTAATGAGAGGAAAGAGGGAAGAGGACGAGTAGATGGTGTTCAGTCTTCCTAACCTGTGTACTACCACACATGAGAACAATACAACAATATATAAGTTAAAGAAAGGCGAACAACCAGGGTTTGGATTGCAAAAAATCCCAGAGCTCCTTACATAGGCAAAACAGACCGTTATGGCAGTAATAACAAGTAAACCAAAGGAAAAAGAGAGTCTTACAGGCAGTGCAGGTGGAAAAAAACCCTTGACGTTTCGGCTGCTATGGCCTTTATCAAGAGGGACCACTCCCTCTTGATAAAGGCCATAGCAGCCGAAGCGTTGAGGGTTTACTTCCACCTGCGCTGCCTGTAAGACTCTCTTTTTTTTTATTCTTTTGGTTTACTTGTTATTACTGCCATAACGGTCTGTTTTGCCTATGTAAGGAGCTCTGGGATACTGGGGAGCCCTGGTACTCCCCCTATAACTTTGGACTTTATACTGCTTTCTTTTGTACACCATAAGGTGTAAACTTATCCCTCTACTTACATTGCTCATATTGTTGTATATAAGAACGTTTTTTGCTGATATCTCTGCACAGAGGCGCCACGTAGCGGTCATACTACAGGGCTGCTGCCCTATTCTTTGCATTGTAAAATCTATATTGTGAAATTACACTGTATATATGTACAGCACCAATGTTCTTTTTGCACAATTAAAATCCCTACACTATTTTTTGCAATCCAAACCCTGGTTGTTCACCTTTCTTTAACTTATATATTGTTGTAATGGCAACTGTACACCAAGTCTGTACACCAAGTCTGCAAACAAAACAAAATACAACGCCGAACCAAAGCAGTTGTGGCCCAGGTAAAAACTAGGGGTACCTAATCTCTCATAGAAATCCCTGTGTAAAACAGCCTAGCTGCGTAAGAAATAACAGCAGTGGTGGAGTTAACCACTAGAGGCTGCTGTGGGAAAGTGACATCACAAATAGAGGTTATATAAGTTACATACACCTTCTAGAACAGTCAGCGGTCACTTAAACAGAGTTTTGTTGAGAAGCAGTACTGAGTTGTGTGAGAGAGAGAGACATGGAGATAGCCATGTAGTGTGTCGAGCAGCACCTAATGGAGTCTACAACCTTTTTGAGAGAGGAAAGAGCTACTACACATGAGAGAGAGAGCTACAGTGTGCTGAGCCAGCCGAAGCCAGACAGAGAGCTACTTACAGAGAGACATCCGTGTGGGCCTAGGAGGAGCAGAGCGGAGTACACTGAGGACCAAGACTTAAGGTACCAAAGTAGTAAAGTCACAGCCCCTAGAGTGACCCCAAGATCCTGTGAGACTGTTTGCTATTGTGCTGAAGTACTTTGATGAATTGCTGTTGCTAAAGTGGAAGTGTGGTTGCTTTAATAAAGTTTGGAAAGATATCTGCAGTGTGTGGTCACTCCACTGGCCAAATCCCAACATCCCTCAAGATTCCAAGAACTCGTGACAGTTCGCCCCACACGTCATCCGGCCCTGGCAGTGGCGTGTGGGTTACACAGTCCAACAATTGTGTCACTTCCACGCTACTGTCCCTTTAAGCTCTTCATTTCACAGCCCCACTTCAGTAAGTGAAATATACATACAATAAAAGATTATAGGGATTAATTGAGTGTGCTGTTGTTGTTACTAGTAAACACAAACTCACACTCAGTATTCCTTTAGCTTTGCTCTTTGAGACCTCTGTCCTATGGGGACAGTGACTCCCAAACCTCAATGTATAAGCTCATCACACACCCTTGTTCTGGGTTTCCTAACCAGTCCCTGGAGACCCAGAACTTTCTTGTCAAGCCTGGTTGTCCCACCAGGAAGCGCTCAGGTACCTCGTATGTGCCGTCTTCAATCTCAGGTCATCACGTGTTTCGCGGCACGTGTTTCGTCCCTTTAAAATTACATCATCAAGCCTGGATGATGTCATTTTTAAGGGGCGAAACACGTTTCGTCAGGATGTTTTAGCTAGAGGATTGTCATGATTTCATATGCTGATCTTTGAGAGAAGTTTGGAATCGCATTTTAATTCACAAATAAAAGAATATTTACACGTGATGACCTGAGATTGAAGATCTTGTAAACTCCCATAGAGCTTGTTACAGGCACAGCTCGACCACAGCTCGTTCTGGATGGACGGCACATACGAGGTACCTGAGCGCTTACTGGTGGGACATCCAGGCTCGGAAAGAAAGGTCTGGGTCTCCAGAGATTGGATAGGAAGCCCAGAACAAGGGTGAGCCGTTAGCTAACTTATATTGTACACCAAGTCTGTACACCAAGCTCTACATGAAGAGAGAAGTGAGCTCTGTACACACAGAACACTGCTGCTATGGTCACTGCTGAGGGGAGGAAGCTCACACACACTTATGCATGCCCAGCAGCAGTGTTCTGTGTGTACAGGGTTAACTTATCACTTTTTAGATCTTGTACAGACTTACCAATAGCAACAGATTGTTTTCATAAAACATGTTGCAGACAAGCACCACTCCAGACACGAAACATGTCACCTGGTCCCTGCAGTGGGACATACTTGGTTCTGGGTCTTTTTCTCATAATTCATTCAGATTGTTTTTGGACTTCTGGTTTTGGGCTATTTTGGGCTATTTTTTATCTGGATTATTAAAAGGTATTTTTTAAAGGACATACCCGGATAATTTACTGTTGATTTTGCAGAGTGTGAGTACTGGGTGCAGCAGACTCATAATCCAGATAGACATTTGTGGTATAACAGGTACTGTCTTACTGGAGCATGAAAGCAGTAAAAGAATGTCACCTTACATGGTGGCTAACAGACAGGAAAAAAAAGGAAGTACCATAGAGCAACTGAAAGTGCAGGCAATACAACACAGAAGGAAAATGCATAGACTTTACAATTAAGCATTGATCACAGCGCCATCTAGTGTCATAACTTAAACTGCTGTAAACTGCAGTAAATCTAGCAAAGGCACTCTGGCATAGACTAAGCTGGAAGTCTGTTGTACAGTTAATTCAACAAAACACACACAAGGGACAAAACCCTGGATAGTCAAAATCCTGGGTTTTGGTCCACTTTAAGCAGTTAAAGTTTGTGGCAGGGATTGATTTTCTAGACTGTGTGGCAGAACAACCTTCATTATCCCTCTAGCTTCCTTTTAGCATTCTCTGCTTAGTTTACAGTTGTCAGCTCTGTCCTATCGATGATAAGGATGTTGGGAAGAAGTGGCCAATGCAGCCTTAAATAGCCTCTGTGGCCTGAAGTTCCCCCAGGTAGGGTAAGGTAAAAAGGAGGCCAGAGGTCCATAATACTCACTTTCTATTTTTTTTGCATGAGCTCCGCAGAATATTAGTATTGACAATGCAACAGAATTACAGATAGTTTGGAGCGATTTCTGTTTAATAAACATTTTCCAAACAAGTCAAAAGTAATTACATGCTCAGCATCTGCTCAAATCTAATTAAAACAACCGATCACAAATACAAGTCAGTGTCCGAGGATGGCTTTGCTGATGTTTACATTACTCCATGTAACAGATATACATTGCATCAATGTGAGATTGCTATATTGAATCAAAGGCTACGGAGAGAGCTGTGGCTTCCAAGGAAAGTCAACTCCAAGCCAGCAAGTTGTTTGTGGCAATTCAGTACGACTTGCCAAGACTCATGGAACTCATTTATATGAAGGCTTAGGCTACACACTTTGGTGCGAGGAAAGGAAGGACATGACTTTTGTTTTTAGGTCTTAACACCTAATGACGAAACATAATAATGGATGTTAGAGAATATCCTATAGGGGGGTCTAGCATACCATTAGGGGTCTGACCATTAGGTTCATGTATTTTTGAATAGCACATATACTGTATGAATATTCTATACGTATGTTTTTTATCCTTTAAAAAATCTTTAAAAAATTCTTATACATTTTAAAGAGGAACATCATTTAGACTCCAGGGCCTCCCGAGTTCCAGTCCTTGGGGCATCCCAAATTGGGATGCCCCGCTGTGTGGAACCTCTCCCGGAGCCCTCGCTATGTCTGTGCGTTCTGGCCGCATCCCCGCTCACCCCTAACCGTGCGCGCGCCCGACCTTCCTGAATGGGTGGCGTGGTCACGCCACGGCTGCCAGGAGGGGGGGATGCAGCTGGTGGTGGCGCTCGGCTCCCTTTGGCTGCTTAGCTGCCCAGACGGCTTAGTCGAGTGACAGAGTGTGCGCTGATTGACTGAGCGAGCCACTCAGCTAATCTTCGCACTGTCTCTCGCCTGAGTCTGTACCATGGGCGTGAAAGGAAGATGAGTGAAACACAGGCGAACACACAGCGGGGCATCCCAATTCAGGATGCCGCTGCAGAGAGAGGAAAGTCAAATTCATCCATGTTGTTCCTCTTTAAGAAGAAGTCCAGTCTGTATGAGCCCACCCTGCATCCCTCCACTGGTGCTGAGGCAGGACATGAGGGTTTAAAAAAACTCGCCTGCAATCTAGCCCCGTTGCCCTGGCGCTTTGGCTCCTGAGCACGGCTATCTTGGATCCAAAGCACAGAGTGGCATCTCCTGCTTAATTCGAATGGGTGGGTGGCCATGCGCAGAGATTGGGAGTTGCCGCTCTGTACACTCTCTGTGTGTCCGCCGCCCATGCTCTGGTAACTAGTGATGAGCGAACCCATATAAGTTCGGATTCGGCAAGCTCTGCCGTAAAAGTTCGGTTTGGATACTCGAACTGGACCCGAACCCCTTTAAAATAAATGGGATCCGAACTTGGGGGATCAAAAATTGCCGTAAAATGGGGTAGCAAGGGCTAGAGACCTGAAAATCAGGGGGGACACCAGGGCGATTGCCCTGCACAAAATGGAGTAGGGAAAGTACTCAGATTAATAACAGTAAACAAAAAAATAAAGAAATACATAAATAAATAAATTAATAAAAAATAATATTTTTTTTACAGGGGGAAAATCAAGGGAAGCACCAGGGAGATCTCTGAGAGTGGTGTAAGAACTCCAAATAATCACAGAAAAAAAATACATTACATTACATAAAAAATACATTAATACATGCACTAAGCCATTGCCCCCCCCCCCCCCCCCCCCGGCATTCCTGGAAAAGCACCAGCTGAAGGGCATAGGGGCCAGGCACTTACCTTTAGACCTGGGTTAGTGGCCCCTATGCCTGCTGCACTTGGGGGGGGGGGGAGTACATTTTTTTCAATAAAACAGTCAAAAATAAAGGCTAGTTAACTCCTGCATGTCTTTTTGATCAAGAAAATGTGTGAATCTGCTGAGCAAATATTTGCACAATATTTGCACAAATGTTCTACACTTTTTTTTATCAACCTGTGCTGAGACAAATAATAATGGACAATAAAATGATTGAAACCGCCGAAAGCAACTTTATATGGTTATTCAGACAATGATGATAAATGAAAGACAATATGAGCTCAGTGCAGAGTGCACCATTTGAATGAATAGTGTCTCTCTGAACAGGAAAGGTCTCTAGCGGCCACCTTGTAGCTTGTGTGATAGACGATGAAACTTGCTGAGAAAACATATGATGTGTAATATCAGAGCAGCTGCGGTGAGAAATATCTCCCCGTATCCTCCAGTATTTCCCAGGGAATATCTGGTACTTAGGACTTAAGACAAAAATAACAATAACACAAGCTGATCTTACACCTTCAGGAATGTCCATCAACTTATGGCCTGTCTATAAATTGGAGATATTTTTCTATTCCCATGCATGCTGGGAATGGTGTAATAACAGTTGGAGGGCCTGGTTAACACTTAAATATAAACTTTTGGTTTCTTTTAAGCCAATATCCACTTTCCAAGATTGACTGACTTACTAGAAGTTAAAACAGCAGACAATGGGAAAAAAACTGAATTACATACAATTGAAGAGATATGCTATATCTAATGAACATCCAACTACAACATGATGCAAAAAAGTGACAAGTGTATAATATACACAACCCTGGAGATTCTATATTCATTATGTCTAGAGCTTTGTATTCTTGATGCAAACATATCTCATTGTAAATATTGATCAATTACATTCATTATATTTATTAAAACTTGTCACTTTTTTGCATCATGTTGTAGTTGGATGTTCATTAGATATAGAGGCCGATTCATTAATAGCGGCAGGTAGCGACAGTTGAGCGACTGTAGCGGCATTTTCAGAGCGCCCGCTAGTAGTCGCTGTGCTTGGCCGTTGTTCGGTAGTTGATAGTGACTCAGTCGGTTTGCCGTAATGTTGAATATTGGGTGAGGAGTCGCTATTTGACAGGTTCCGCGCTGTATGGGAGCGCATGATAGCGACTGGCCATAGCGACCGGCTCCAACCATATTCATTAAGAAATCACGCTCAAAAAATTCTCGCGCTGTGAAATGCATGTTTAAACCCCAGAGCGCTGGCGGCGATGGGTTAAAAGTAGTTTTTTAACCCCCAAACAACCATATTTTTTTAAACCAAAAAAAACAAGTTTTTAAAATAATTTAGTAATATGAATACATTAATATCAGACCTGTAATATTAATTCTGTACATTTTTTTTTTTTTTTTTTACCTTAAAAAAATTATTTAAAATGGCAGAAGTGGTCACAGAATTTTTCACATTTAAAAAAAAAAAAAAAAAATTAATAACAATTAATTATGAATATTTAAAGATTGTTCCATTGAAATGCATTGGAGAGCGCCATGTAGCGAGAGGTCATACCTGTCGCTGTTCAAGGTCGGACGCTGGCGCTGTGGGCTGAGGCTGGAATAATGATGAATGAGTGGCTATATGGCGCTATCTCAGTCGCTAAGCAGGATTGGCTTGATAAATGTGTGATTGTGGTGGGGAGCCGGGCGTTCTCGTGGCGGCGCCCGTCATTACTGGCCGCTCACCAGTCGCTACCTGTCGCTATTCCTTCATAAATAAGGGCCATAGCATATCTCTTCAATTGTATGTTATTTATAAGCTGTGCTATTAAGCAGACACAGCTAGCTATATTTTGAACCCCGTTCTTTGTTGCCATATCTAGTCTTCTAACTGGTGTTTCAAGGTGTGCATTTGTAGCCTGATTTCCTATATAATTAAAAAAACTGAATTACCAACCAAACTGGCTGAAATACTGTTACAAAAGTACATCCACTTGAAAGACATTGCCAAGAAAAAAAGTTATTAAATTGAGCAAACAACTTTTAAAAACTGGATTGGCAATCATATATTTTATCAATGATCATTAAACACCTGTGAAAATTAAAAGCTATTGTATGATAAACTATAGAAAAATAAATATTTGACTAATATACTATTTAAAATAATCTTCCCTTCTGTACTTTTTTCTGCAAGTATAAAAACAACAATAAAGACAACAGAAAGGGACCAAGCTGTGTGCCCGTCTGATGAATCTGAATGGACGAAAGCCGGTCTGCACAGCACAGTAGGAGAATTCCTACATGGCTGACCTATGCTGCCAAATGCCAATGTTTGGGGGCGAATAAAGGAAGTAAACTATTTTCTGACTTTACTTCCTCTTTAACTTGTACTTTTTACATTTGCTCTAAGTAGGTGTAACAAGTATTCCACACAGCATGGCATGTTTTGTTTTAAAGAAAAAAGGCAAGCAGGTGTTTTTTAATATTTATTGGGTTAAAAATTTGTGGTGCCCCCGTACTCCCAGGGACACCAGCCTAGAGCACCAGATGTAGAGGCTGGTATTCCAGTGACAGGTAATACATGTACTATTTCTCTGTTTCCCGGTTGAAGGACTGATGGGACTTCTTGGGGTTTTCCCCCAGGAGCCTGTTACAAGGTGCAGGGACAAGAAAGAACATTCAGGGCTTATTTATTGTTTAGTGGTAAACAGGGTGTTGGGTGTTTTTTACTTTACTTTTACTACTGGTGAACTAGTAATGGGTCCAAGGGCTATGCATTAGCAGGTGACTTTTTTTTTTACCTTTACCTCATATCTTGCACTACCAGCATGCAAGGGGTGCAGAAGAAACCAAGTACAGAAGAAACTAGGGCCAAGTGTTCTTCCAGGGGTTTCAAAGGGCTGAAAGGCCACCCTTCAGCCTTGCCAGTACACAGACAATTTTAAAGTTCCTGTCCAGATACTAACAGAAAAGTTGGAGGTACTGTGCAACAGCTTACAATTTTATTACATTTTACATTTATGACAGTAGAAGGCAATGTTACATATATCTATATGTAGTCTTTGTCGTACATTGACTACTGCTTGCTGTGTTTCCTGTACATTGAGATGATCTCTATGACTTCCTTTTCCTGTCTATGTTATCCACCATGTAAAATGATGTTATCTTACTGCACTAATGCTCTAGTAAAGCCAGGTACTCTTATACCACAAATCTGCTGCACCCAGCACTCAGATGCTTCAACAAAAACATCTATACTCACATTTTGTGCCTAGCAGCTATTCCATCAGGCTCCTGGGTTTTAAAACCTACCCACCATCCAGGGCCATAGAAATATGCAGACAGGTGCCTCCCCCTTCCAAGTCACAGTCATTTGCACAAGCTTACTCTATTTACTTTTATGGAGGCACCCCAAGTGTTGGACACTAGGGATGAGCGAACCGGTTCGGACGAACCGGAATTCGCTCCGAATTTCAGGGAAAATTCGATTCGGCACGAACCCGAATTTTTTTTGGTTCGTGCCGATCGAATTTTCCCTGAAATAAAAAAAAAATGCCGGTATGGTGGGAGCGGGCAGGCCGGCTACGCTGTCAGCAGGCGGCGGAAGCCGGCCGCTGACAGCGCAGCCGGCCTGCCCGCTCCCACCATGCCGGCATTTGTTTATAAAAGCAAACACTTACCTGCATGGTCGGAGCGTGGAGGCCGGCGCCGCTCTCAGGTGCCCTCTGATGACGCGTCCTCTGATGACAGCTGACAGCGGCGCCGGAGCGTGGAGGCCGGCGCCGCTCTCAGCTGTCATCAGAGGACGCGTCATCAGAGGGCGCGTCATCAGAGGGCGCCTGAGTGCGGCGCCGGCCTCCACGCTCCGACCATGCAGGTAAGTGTTTGCTTTTTAAACAAATGCCGGCATGGTGGGAGCGGGCAGGCCGGCTGCGCTGTCAGCGGGCCGGCTTCCGCCGCCCGCTGACAGCGTAGCCGGCCTGCCCGCTCCCACCATGCCGGCATTTTTTTTTTCAGATGAGCGATTCGTTAAAGTTCGATTCGGGCGAACCCGAATTTCTTGGGGAAATTCGGCGAATCGCCCGAATAGAACTTTCAAGAAGTTCGCTTATCTCTATTGGACACTCCATCCAGAGCAATGGAGGAGGCATGCTCCTGACACTATGATTGTCATAAAGGGGTGGATGCCTATTGTGGAGGGACACACAACTGTGAACTGAGATCATCCCTGGACAGAGCACAATTTCAACTCGAGTTTTAAAACCCTGGAGCCAGACAAAATAGCTGTGGGGGACAAAAGTTTAGCATAGTTTTTTTTTTGTCTGTGCCTATGTGACTATCTCTTTAAATAAACAATTGATACAGCTGTAGCAATTCCTAACATGACATAAAAATGGCACAGAATGTTGTCTTTGGCTTCCGAGCTGAAGATTGCTACTGTACATATGTATATATTGGGATTTTCTTTCGTAAGTGATACTTTTTACCAGCCTGTTGCTGCTAATCATAGATAAATTGGGGTCTACATCAACAATACATTAGATATCGATACATAGATAAGCGGTGTATGATGTGTGTCCCTGAAACATTTGTTGAGGCACTGCGATGTCTCATTTCATGTCATGTCTCATATCATATGCCTCATGTCTCTGCGTCTAGGCTGGATCCCTTTATTAGTGTAATACATTGCTGGCAGAAAGCACAGAAGCCAGAACCCTGCACCACTGGAGGGTAGACAAACACCAGTTACGCTATGTCAGCACTCCGAGGCGTTAATGTAAGTTTGATTGAAGGCCGGCTGTTTGGGGAGGGAGCGCTCTTTCAGCAGCTTTAATAAATGTCGGTGATGCACCTACTTATCTAAATATGAAATTCCAGTTGTCTTATTCAGGATGAATTTCACCCTGCAGTAATGAGCCTCATACTGACATATTACATGGATATATTAGGCAAGAAGACATGTAGAAAAATATTTTAATAACGATTGCTTGTTGTGTCAGCTAATCTGTGTCTAAAACTGTGCTAAGTATCTTGGAGATTGAACACAGCTTTCTCCGCTTTTGTACACCCCCATGTAAGTACTTGTCTGCAATGAAAGATACTAAAAGGAAATATAAGAATGGACTGGGGTTGATGTCCACAGCTGGCAGTCTTGCTTGCCAGATCCAGAATCCCACAGGTTACGAAGATCCCAAAGCCAACTTCAGCTTCATCTCCTGTCCTCCTCAGTGCCATTCTTCATCCGCACTACTTTTGTTAAAACATGTCTGCTGGCTCATAAATGCAGCAGGAGGTGTTTAACAAATCCTCCCCAGACCAGGTTGGGTGTGATTGATGCTATTAGCCTTACACACACTTTGCAGGAGTTCAAACAAAATCCCAGACCAATCTCTTGATAAAGAAGTTACAGTAATTTCTAGAGATGAGCGAACTTTTGAAAAATTCGATTCGACTGATTCGCCGAATTTTCCGACAAAAATCGTTTCGACCCGAATAAATTCGCGATGAATCGCTATTAAAAACAGCTATTTCTGAGCCTCCTAGAGCCTCAATAGGGTTGTAAACCATTCTGCCTTGCTGTAACACGCACAGGATGCGTGCTGGGTTAGTTAAATAATACTTTGAATAAATATCACATGCAGATCAGAGGCATCGCTAATAGAATCGCAGAGCGGCACAATTGAATTCAAGAGAGTTGAAGTGGCATCACTATGAAGGGCAGGAACCCAAACATTGCTTTAAAGAGACACTGGAGTTGGCAGTAGCAGGAGCCCAAAAATTGGATGAATCACACCCTGGAGTTGGCAGCAGCAGCAGCAGGAGCCCAAACATTGGCTGAAAGAGACACTGGGGTTGGCTTCAGGAGCCCAAAAATTGGATGAATCACACCCTGGAGTTGCAAGCAGCAGCAGGAGCCCAAATATTACTTTAAAGAGACACTGGAGTTGGCTTCAGGAGCCCAAAAATTGGATGAATCACACCCTGGAGTTGGCAGCAGCAGCAGCAGCAGGAGCCCAAAGATTACTTTATAGAGACACTGGAGTTGGCTTCAGGAGCCCAAAAATTGGATGAATCACACCCTGGAGTTGGCAGGAGTTGACAGCAGCAGCAGCAGGAGCCCAAATATTACTTTAAAGAGACCCTGGGGTTGGCTTCAGGAGCCCAAGAATTGGATGAATCACACCCTGGAGTTGGCAGCAGCAGCAGCAGGAGCCCAAATATTACTTTAAAGAGACACTGGGGTTGGCTTCAGGAGCCCAAAAATTGGATGAATCACACCCTGGAGTTGGCAGCAGCAGCAGCAGGAGCCCAAATATTACTTTAAAGAGACACTGGGGTTGGCTTCAGGAGCCCAAAAATTGGATGAATCACACTCTGGAGTTGGCAGCAGCAGCAGCAGGAGCCCAAATATACACTGGAGTTGGCTTCAGGAGCCCAAAAATTGGATGAATCACACCCTGGAGTTGGCAGAAGTTGGCAGCAGCAGGAGCCCAAACATTACTTTAAAGAGACACTGGGGTTGGATTCAGGAGCCCAAAAATTGGATGAATCACACCCTGGAGTTGGCAGCAGCAGGAGCCCAAATATTACTTTAAAGAGACACTGGGGTTGGCTTCAGGAGCCCAAAATTGGATGAATCACACCCTGGAGTTGGCAGCAGCAGGAGCCCAAATATTACTTTAAAGAGACACTGGGGCTGGCTTCAGGAGCCCAAAAATTGGATGATTCACACCCTGGAGTTGGCAGCAGCAGCAGCAGGAGCCCAAATATACACTGGAGTTGGCTTCAGGAGCCCAAAAATTGGATGAATCACACCCTGGAGTTGGCAGAAGTTGGCAGCAGCAGGAGCCCAAACATTACTTTAAAGAGACACTGGGGTTGGCTTCAGGAGCCCACAAATTGGATGAATCACACCCTGGAGTTGGCAGAAGTTGGCAGCAGCAGCAGCAGGAGCCCAAACATTACTTTAAAGAGACACTGGGGTTGGCTTCAGGAGCCCAAAAATTGGATGAATCACACCCTGGAGTTGGCAGCAGCAGGAGCCCAAATATTACTTTAAAGAGACACTGGGGTTGGCTTCAGGAGCCCAAAAATTGGATGATTCACACCCTGGAGATGGTAGCAGCAGCAGCAGGAGCCCAAATATACACTGGAGTTGGCTTCAGGAGCCCAAACATTGGATGAATCACACCCTGGAGTTGGCAGCAGCAGCAGCAGGAGCCCAAACATTACTTTAAAGAGACCCTGGGGTTGGCTTCAGGAGCCCAAAAATTGGATGATTCACACCCTGGAGATGGTAGCAGCAGCAGCAGGAGCCCAAATATACACTGGAGTTGGCTTCAGGAGCCCAAAAATTGGATGAATCACACCCTGGAGTTGGCAGCAGCAGGAGCCCAAATATTACTTTAAAGAGACACTGGGGTTGGCTTCAGGAGCCCAAAAATTGGATGATTCACACCCTGGAGATGGTAGCAGCAGCAGCAGGAGCCCAAATATACACTGGAGTTGGCTTCAGGAGCCCAAAAATTGGATGAATCACACCCTGGAGTTGGCAGAAGTTGGCAGCAGCAGCAGGAGCCCAAACATTACTTTAAAGAAACACTGGGGTTGGCTTCAGGAGCCCAAAAATTGGATGATTCACACCCTGGAGTTGGCAGCAGCAGCAGCAGGAGCCCAAATATACACTGGAGTTGGCTTCAGGAGCCCAAAAATTGGATGAATCACACCCTGGAGTTGGCAGAAGTTGCCAGCAGCAGGAGCCCAAACATTACTTTAAAGAGACCCTGGGGTTGGCTTCAGGAGCCCAAAAATTGGATGAATCACACCCTGGAGTTGGCAGAAGTTGGCAGCAGCAGCAGCAGGTGCCCAAACATTACTTTAAAGAGACCTTGGGGTTGGCTTCAGGAGCCCAAAAATTGGATGATTCACACCCTGGAGTTGGCAGCAGCAGCAGCAGGAGCCCAAACATTACTTTAAAGAGACACTGGGGTTGGCTTCAGGAGCCCAAAAATTGGATGATTCACACCCTGGAGTTGGCAGCAGCAGCAGCAGCAGGAGCCCAAATATACACTGGAGTTGGCTTCAGGAGCCCAAAAATTGGATGAATCACACCCTGGAGTTGGCAGAAGTTGGCAGCAGCAGGAGCCCAAACATTACTTTAAAGAGACCCTGGGGTTGGCTTCAGGAGCCCAAAAATTGGATGAATCACACCCTGGAGTTGGCAGAAGTTGGCAGCAGCAGCAGCAGGAGCCCAAACATTACTTTAAAGAGACCCTGGGGTTGGCTTCAGGAGCCCAAAAATTGGATGAATCACACCCTGGAGTTGGCAGAAGTTGGCAGCAGCAGCAGCAGGAGCCCAAACATTACTTTAAAGAGACACTGGGGTTGGCTTCAGGAGCCCAAAAATTGGATGAATCACACCCTGGAGTTGGCAGAAGATGGCAGCAGCAGCAGCAGGAGCCCAAACATTACTTTAAAGAGACACTGGGGTTGGCTTCAGGAGCCCAAAAATTGGATGAATCACACCCTGGAGTTGGCAGCAGCAGGAGCCCAAATATTACTTTAAAGAGACACTGGGGTTGGCTTCAGGAGCCCAAAAATTGGATGAATCACACCCTGGAGTTGGCAGCAGCAGGAGCCCAAATATTACTTTAAAGAGACACTGGGGTTGGCTTCAGGAGCCCAAAAATTGGATGATTCACACCCTGGAGTTGGCAGCAGCAGCAGCAGGAGCCCAAATATACACTGGAGTTGGCTTCAGGAGCCCAAAAATTGGATGAATCACACCCTGGAGTTGGCAGCAGCAGGAGCCCAAATATTACTTTAAAGAGACACTGGAGTTGGCTTCAGGAGCCCAAAAATTGGATGATTCACACCCTGGAGTTGGCAGCAGCAGCAGGAGCCCAAATATTACTTTAAAGAGACACTGGGGTTGGCTTCAGGAGGCCAAAAATTGGATGAATCACACCCTGGAGTTGGCAGCAGCAGCAGGAGGCCAAATATTACTTGAAAGAGATAATGGAGTTGGCTTCAGGAGCCCAAAAATTGGATGATTCACACCCTGGATTTGGCAGCAGCAGCAGCAGCAGGAGCCCAAATATTACTTTAAAGAGACACTGGGGTTGGCTTCAGGAGCCCAAGAATTGGATGATTCACACCCAGGAGTTGGCAGCAGAAGCAGCAGGAGCCCAAAAATTGGCCTACAGACATAAATATGTTTTGCACCATTTGGAAAGTGTCTAGTCGCATGCATCAGGCATTGGTGGGTGGAAATCCTGGCTGATCCATCCCTGATTCATTTTGACAAAGGTGAGTCTCTCCACATTTTTAGTTGACAGACGAGTTCTCCTCGCCGTAACTATGGCCCCCGCCGCACTAAACACCCGCTCAGATGGCACGCTACTTGCCGGGCAGGACAGCTTTTCCAGGGCAAACTCTGCTAGTTGCGGCCACAAATCAAGTTTGGCTGCCCAGAAGTCCAGCGGATCCTCAAGGTGTGTTGGCATGGTCATGTCAAAGTATGACATGACCTGCTGGTTGAGGTCCTGCTCCAGGTCTTCCTGCTGCTCATGAGTAGCCTCACTATGCGGGTGTAGAAAGCTACTCATTAGCGACTGAAGACTGAGGCTGCTGCTGCTGATGGAGCTGCTGCTGCTGCTCCTGCCAACCCCCCCAGCGGCCATGGCAGTGGAAGGTGAGCGCAGAGGTCCCCTCGAGTCAGACCTGCGAGAGTATGGACCATGGCGCAGATAGGCATCGGCCAACTGCCTACGTAGAATGTCTTTGTAGTAGTTCAGTTTGTCCTCCCTCTCGGTGGGTTTAAAAAATGCCCCCATTTTGTGCCGGAAGCGAGGGTCCAATAAGGTGGACAGCCAGAAGTCATCCCGCCGACAGATGGAAACAATTCTGGGGTCACTACGCAAGCACGTGAGCATGCTTCGTGCCATTTGCGCAAGTGACTCGGATGGACTACCTGTCTCCATCTCCACTGCATACTGCCACGGTGTGCCCGGGTTCTCTGTCTCGCCTTCCTCAAAAACCTCTAGCTCCTCTGGCTGCTCCTGCTCCTCCTCTCCTGTCCGCTGACTAGATAAACCAGCCATTTCGCCAAGCCTAAACTGTGTTTCGCTGGGCAACTCCTCCTCCTCCTCTTCCTCCTCCTCCTCCAGTTCAGCTCCAACGGGGTTCATGTGGCCGTAAGATGTAAACGCCATGTCTCCAGTGCCCTGACCAGCCATGGTTTCCAACATGTGCTGTAGTACATGAAGCAGTGGAATCACGTCGTTCATCCCGTAATCCTGCCGACTGACAAATAAAGTGGCTTCCTCAAAGGGCCTGAGCAAACGGCAGGTGTCACGTATGAGCTGCCACTGGTTGACATTGAAGTTACACAGGGGAGTCCCCCTATCTGCTTGGATTATCAGGAAATCCGTGATGGCTTTTCTCTGTTCATATAATCGGTCCAACATGTGAAGGGTGGAATTCCAACGGGTGGAAACATCGCAAATCAGACTATGTTGGGGGATACCATTCTGACGCTGTAGCTCAAGAAGGGTGTGTTTGGCGGTGTAGGAGTGGCTGAAGTGCATGCAAAGTTTCCTTGAAGTTGTTAGGATGTCTTGCAGATGGGGGAACACTTCAGAAACCGCTTGACAACCAGATTGAAGACGTGAGCCATGCAGGGGGCATGGGTCAGGCTTCCTTGGCGCAGCGCAGACAAAATGTTCTTCCCATTGTCGGTAACCATGATTCCCATTTTAAGTTTTCTCGGAGTAAGCCATGTTTGGATTTCCTGATGAATACATTTAAGCAGTTCCTCCCCTGTGTGACTCCGTTCGCCAAGACAAACCATGTGAAGCACTGCGTGACACCTCTGTGCCCTGCACACATGGTAGACTGGAGGGGCACTGAGACTTGAGCCTACAGTGGAGGGTGAGGAGATGGCGGAGGATGAGGAGGCCGAGTCGCACGGTGTCACAGGCCCAACGGGCAGGGAGCGCGGAGGCCGAAGCGGCGTGACCTGTCCAAGTTGCTGCTGCTGCTGCAAAGGGACCACATTCACCCAGTGGGCCGTAAACGACATGTACTGTCCCTGACCGTAGTTACAGCTCCAGATGTCGGCGCTGCCATGCACTTTGCTACACACCGACAGGCTCAAGGACTGGCCCACCTTCTGTTCAACAAAAGTGTGCAGCGCTGGTACTGCCTTCTTGGCAAAGAAATGACGGCTTGGGACTCTCCACCTCGGCTCGGCACAAGCCATCAGTTCTCTGAAAGGTGCAGATTCCACCACCTGAAAAGGGAGCGACTGCAGCACCAGCAACTTGGACAGGAGCACATTCAGCTTCTGCGCCGTAGGATGAGTGGGCGCATACTGCTGTCTCTTGGACATGGCTTCGCTGATGGATTGCTGGCGGGATGCATGACTTGGAGGAGGAGGAGGAGGAGGAGCAAGAGCGACAGAGGATGGGTATGACGCACAGCTGCCTTCGGCTGAGGTGCTGGAGCCTTGGCTGGCAGAAATTGGGAGCGGCGTGCCACTCGGTGAGGAAGCAGTCTGGCCCACCTCTCCGGAGCCTAGGTTCTCCCAGGCCGCTTTATGGTGACGCTGCATATGTTGACGCAGGGCCGTGGTGCCAACATTTGGACCCTGGCCACGCTTCACCTTCTGCCTACATATCTTGCATGTGGCCATGTTACCCTCCTGCGGATGCTTCAGGAAAAACTGCCACACTGCCGAGTAGCTACTTTTTCCACCAACAGGCCTCACTGATTCGCTGCTGCTGTTGCCAACTCCAGGAACCCCTGCCCCACTACCTCCCGATAAGGTAGCCTGCCGCGCAGCAGGTGCTCTACCCCGGCCCCGGCCCCGTTTGGCTCCAGGCTTTACAATTGTGCCCCCATGCTGCCTGCCAGCCATGCTGACAAATAAAGTGGCTTCCTCAAAGGGCCTGAGCAAACGGCAGGTGTCACGTATGAGCTGCCACTGGTTGACATTGAAGTTACACAGGGGAGTCCCCCTATCTGCTTGGATCATCAGGAAATCCGTGATGGCTTTTCTCTGTTCATATAATCGGTCCAACATGTGAAGGGTGGAATTCCAACGGGTGGAAACATCGCAAATCAGACTATGTTGGGGGATACCATTCTGACGCTGTAGCTCAAGAAGGGTGTGTTTGGCGGTGTAGGAGTGGCTGAAGTGCATGCAAAGTTTCCTTGAAGTTGTTAGGATGTCTTGCAGATGGGGGAACACTTCAGAAACCGCTTGACAACCAGATTGAAGACGTGAGCCATGCAGGGGGCATGGGTCAGGCTTCCTTGGCGCAGCGCAGACAAAATGTTCTTCCCATTGTCGGTAACCATGATTCCCATTTTAAGTTTTCTCGGAGTAAGCCATGTTTGGATTTCCTGATGAATACATTTAAGCAGTTCCTCCCCTGTGTGACTCCGTTCGCCAAGACAAACCATGTGAAGCACTGCGTGACACCTCTGTGCCCTGCACACATGGTAGACTGGAGGGGCACTGAGACTTGAGCCTACAGTGGAGGGTGAGGAGATGGCGGAGGATGAGGAGGCCGAGTCGCACGGTGTCACAGGCCCAACGGGCAGGGAGCGCGGAGGCCGAAGCGGCGTGACCTGTCCAAGTTGCTGCTGCTGCTGCAAAGGGACCACATTCACCCAGTGGGCCGTAAACGACATGTACTGTCCCTGACCGTAGTTACAGCTCCAGATGTCGGCGCTGCCATGCACTTTGCTACACACCGACAGGCTCAAGGACTGGCCCACCTTCTGTTCAACAAAAGTGTGCAGCGCTGGTACTGCCTTCTTGGCAAAGAAATGACGGCTTGGGACTCTCCACCTCGGCTCGGCACAAGCCATCAGTTCTCTGAAAGGTGCAGATTCCACCACCTGAAAAGGGAGCGACTGCAGCACCAGCAACTTGGACAGGAGCACATTCAGCTTCTGCGCCGTAGGATGAGTGGGCGCATACTGCTGTCTCTTGGACATGGCTTCGCTGATGGATTGCTGGCGGGATGCATGACTTGGAGGAGGAGGAGGAGGAGGAGCAGGAGCGACAGAGGATGGGTATGACGCACAGCTGCCTTCGGCTGAGGTGCTGGAGCCTTGGCTGGCAGAAATTGGGAGCGGCGTGCCACTCGGTGAGGAAGCAGTCTGGCCCACCTCTCCGGAGCCTAGGTTCTCCCAGGCCGCTTTATGGTGATGCTGCATATGTTGACGCAGGGCCGTAGTGCCAACATTTGGACCTTGGCCACGCTTCACCTTCTGCCTACATATCTTGCATGTGGCCATGTTACCCTCCTGCGGATGCTTCAGGAAAAACTGCCACACTGCCGAGTAGCTACTTTTTCCACCAACAGGCCTCACTGATTCGCTGCTGCTGTTGCCAACTCCAGGAACCCCTGCCCCACTACCTCCCGATAAGGTAGCCTGCCGCGCAGCAGGTGCTCTACCCCGGCCCCGGCCCCGTTTGGCTCCAGGCTTTACAATTGTGCCCCCATGCTGCCTGCCAGCCATGCTGCTGCCACCTTGCTGCCTGAGCTGCTGACTCCGGGGCAACCTGCGCCCCTCTTCTCCTGATGATGACGATGAAGCCCCTTCATCACCCGGCTCCCAAGTGCGATCGGCTTCATCGTCATCATCATTATCGCCGAGTTGTGGCTGTACGTCACTGATGTTCGTGGATTCGTCAACAGTGTCTGGCGCAGGAGCTGGAACGCTCGCAGCACCCACGACACTGTCCACATCACTATTTGTCTGCCTAGCTAGAGAAGCCACCTCCATTTCTTGGCTGGGCAGTAGCTGCTGACTGTCCTCTATCTGATCGTCCTCCTCACTAAAGAGAGGAGCTGAACCCAAAGCATAGGATACGTCGCTGGGGGAGGGAACGGCGTAGGACAGAGGCAATGGGAGGACAGGGACTGCTCTCGGGGCATGCCAACTCAGGGTTGTGTCAGAGGAACCTACCGACCCTAGACTGGGGGTCTCAGACGTAAGTTGTGATGATGTTGTTGATGAGCGCGTCAACCATTCAACCACGGCAGATGCGTTACTGGTGGAGACCCGACCGCTAGCAGATACTGGCAGATTAGGTCTCTCAGCGTGACTCCTGCTGCTACTGGCCCCCAGTCTGCTGCGAGCTCTGCCTGCGGAATCTTGGCCTCTGCCACTCCTCTTTTCACTTCACCAGGAACTTGTCTGCCCGACATAGTCTAACTGGTGTGGTAGTAGGTGATATTTTAAGAACCCCCAGGCAGCGGTGGGTCTATATGAAACAGAATATAATGCACACCAAAAGTGAGCAGTAACACTCAGCCTCCAACAGGCCTGCCTAGTGTAAATAAGAGAGCTGCTTAGTGTAAATAAAGAGGGGTATGCTATGTTACAGAATGGGATGCCCCAAAAAACAGCAGTGCACCTGGCAGGCAGCAGTAAGACTATGCACAGCAAAAGTGTCTTTATCAGGCCTAATTTCAATTAGAATAAGTGCAAATGGTTATATGGTCTTAAACAGAGGCTGCTGTAGTCACAGAATGGGATGCCCTAAAAACCAGCAGTAAGTACACCTGGCAGGGTCCAGTAGTGCTATGAACAGCAAAAGTGTCTTTATCAGGCCTAATTTCAATTATAATAAGTGCAAATGGTTATATGGTCTTAAACAGAGGCTGCTGTAGTCACAGAATGGGATGCCCTAAAAACCCAGCAGTGAACCTGGGACAAGTAGTGCTATGCACAGCAAAAGTGTCTTTATCAGGCCTAATTTCAATTATAATAAGTGCAAATGGTTATATGGTCTTAAACAGAGGCTGCTGTAGTCACAGAATGGGATGCCCTAAAAACCCAGCAGTGAACCTGGGACAAGTAGTGCTATGCACAGCAAAAGTGTCTTTATCAGGCCTAATTTCAATTATAATAAGTGCAAATGGTTATATGGTGTTAAACAGAGGCTGCTGTAGTCACAGAATGGGATGCCCTAAAAACCCAGCAGTGAACCTGGGACAAGTAGTGCTATGCACAGCAAAAGTGTCTTTATCAGGCCTAATTTCAATTATAATAAGTGCAAATGGTTATATGGTCTTAAACAGAGGCTGCTGTAGTCACAGAATGGGATGCCCTAAAAACCCAGCAGTGAACCTGGGACTAGTAGTGCTATGAACAGCAAAAGTGTCTTTATCAGGCCTAATTTCAATGATAATAAGTGCAAATGGTTATATGGTCTTAAACAGAGGCTGCTGTAGTCACAGAATGGGATGCCCTAAAAACCCAGCAGTGAACCTGGGACAAGTAGTGCTATGCACAGCAAAAGTGTCTTTATCAGGCCTAATTTCAATTATAATAAGTGCAAATGGTTATATGGTCTTAAACAGAGGCTGCTGTAGTCACAGAATGGGATGCCCTAAAAACCCAGCAGTGAACCTGGGACAAGTAGTGCTATGAACAGCAAAAGTGTCTTTATCAGGCCTAATTTCAATTATAATAAGTGCAAATGGTTATATGGTGTTAAACAGAGGCTGCTGTAGTCACAGAATGGGATGCCCTAAAAACCCAGCAGTGAACCTGGGACAAGTAGTGCTATGCACAGCAAAAGTGTCTTTATCAGGCCTAATTTCAATTAGAATAAGTGCAAATGGTTATATGGTGTTAAACAGAGGCTGCTGTAGTCACAGAATGGGATGCCCTAAAAACCCAGCAGTGAACCTGGGACAAGTAGTGCTATGAACAGCAAAAGTGTCTTTATCAGGCCTAATTTCAATTATAATAAGTGCAAATGGTTATATGGTGTTAAACAGAGGCTGATGTAGTCACAGAATGGGATGCCCTAAAAACCCAGCAGTGAACCTGGGACAAGTAGTGCTATGCACAGCAAAAGTGTCTTTATCAGGCCTAATTTCAATTAGAATAAGTGCAAATGGTTATATGGTGTTAAACAGAGGCTGCTGTAGTCACAGAATGGGATGCCCTAAAAACCCAGCAGTGAACCTGGGACAAGTAATGCTATGCACAGCAAAAGTGTCTTTATCAGGCCTAATTTCAATTAGAATAAGTGCAAATGGTTATATGGTGTTAAACAGAGGCTGCTGTAGTCACAGAATGGGATGCCCTAAAAACCCAGCATTGAACCTGGGACAAGTAGTGCTATGAACAGCAAAAGTGTCTTTATCAGGCCTAATTTCAATTATAATAAGTGCAAATGGTTATATGGTCTTAAACAGAGGCTGCTGTAGTCACAGAATGGGATGCCCTAAAAACCCAGCAGTGAACCTGGGACAAGTAGTGCTATGCACAGCAAAAGTGTCTTTATCAGGCCTAATTTCAATTAGAATAAGTGCAAATGGTTATATGGTGTTAAACAGAGGCTGCTGTAGTCACAGAATGGGATGCCCTAAAAACCCAGCAGTGAACCTGGGACAAGTAATGCTATGCACAGCAAAAGTGTCTTTATCAGGCCTAATTTCAATTATAATAAGTGCAAATGGTTATATGGTGTTAAACAGAGGCTGCTGTAGTCACAGAATGGGATGCCCTAAAAACCCAGCAGTGAACCTGGGACAAGTAGTGCTATGCACAGCAAAAGTGTCTTTATCAGGCCTAATTTCAATTAGAATAAGTGCAAATGGTTATATGGTGTTAAACAGAGGCTGCTGTAGTCACAGAATGGGATGCCCTAAAAACCCAGCAGTGAACCTGGGACTAGTAGTGCTATGCACAGCAAAAGTGTCTTTATCAGGCCTAATTTCAATTATAATAAGTGCAAATGGTTATATGGTCTTAAACAGAGGCTGCTGTAGTCACAGAATGGGATGCCCTAAAAACCCAGCAGTGAACCTGGGACAAGTAGTGCTATGAACAGCAAAAGTGTCTTTATCAGGCCTAATTTCAATTAGAATAAGTGCAAATGGTTATATGGTGTTAAACAGAGGCTGTTGTAGTCACAGAATGGGATGCCCTAAAAACCCAGCAGTGAACCTGGGACAAGTAGTGCTATGAACAGCAAAAGTGTCTTTATCAGGCCAAATTTCAATTATAATAAGTGCAAATGGTTATATGGTCTTAAACAGAGGCTGCTGTAGTCACAGAATGGGATGCCCTAAAAACCAGCAGTAAGTACACCTGGCAGGGTCCAGTAGTGCTATGAACAGCAAAAGTGTCTTTATCAGGCCTAATTTCAATTATAATAAGTGCAAATGGTTATATGGTGTTAAACAGAGGCTGCTGTAGTCACAGAATGGGATGCCCTAAAAACCCAGCAGTGAACCTGGGACAAGTAGTGCTATGCACAGCAAAAGTGTCTTTATCAGGCCTAATTTCAATTATAATAAGTGCAAATGGTTATATGGTCTTAAACAGAGGCTGCTGTAGTCACAGAATGGGATGCCCTAAAAACCAGCAGTAAGTACACCTGGCAGGGTCCAGTAGTGCTATGAACAGCAAAAGTGTCTTTATCAGGCCTAATTTCAATTATAATAAGTGCAAATGGTTATATGGTGTTAAACAGAGGCTGCTGTAGTCACAGAATGGGATGCCCTAAAAACCCAGCAGTGAACCTGGGACAAGTAGTGCTATGCACAGCAAAAGTGTCTTTATCAGGCCTAATTTCAATTAGAATAAGTGCAAATGGTTATATGGTGTTAAACAGAGGCTGCTGTAGTCACAGAATGGGATGCCCTAAAAACCCAGCAGTGAACCTGGGACAAGTAGTGCTATGAACAGCAAAAGTGTCTTTATCAGGTCTAATTTCAATTATAATAAGTGCAAATGGTTATATGGTGTTAAACAGAGGCTGCTGTAGTCACAGAATGGGATGCCCTAAAAACCCAGCAGTGAACCTGGGACAAGTAGTGCTATGCACAGCAAAAGTGTCTTTATCAGGCCTAATTTCAATTAGAATAAGTGCAAATGGTTATATGGTGTTAAACAGAGGCTGCTGTAGTCACAGAATGGGATGCCCTAAAAACCCAGCAGTGAACCTGGGACAAGTAGTGCTATGAACAGCAAAAGTGTCTTTATCAGGCCTAATTTCAATTATAATAAGTGCAAATGGTTATATGGTCTTAAACAGAGGCTGCTGTAGTCACAGAATGGGATGCCCTAAAAACCAGCAGTAAGTACACCTGGCAGGGTCCAGTAGTGCTATGAACAGCAAAAGTGTCTTTATCAGGCCTAATTTCAATTAGAATAAGTGCAAATGGTTATATGGTCTTAAACAGAGGCTGGTGTAGTCACAGAATGGGATGCCTCACAGCAGACTTAAGATCAGTTCAGTATATATGCACAGTTAGTTAGTATAAGCAGCCTGAAAACGCTAACAAAGCCTGTCAGCCAGCTAGTAACACTCAGGCTGGATGAAAAAAAAAAAAAAATCTCCCTGTGACAGCCTCCGATTTTTCCTACCTTTCCCTGTTTTTCACTGACTTTCTGTCTGTCTCCTGTCTGTCTCCTGCCTGTCTCCAGCCTGTCCCTGTCTGTCCCTGCCTGTCTAACTGCCTCTCTCCCTCACTACAACGTTCTGTCTCTCACGAATGCAATAGAGAAATGAGGAAGGAAAAGCAAGATGGCCGACTTAAATAGCGCTGTGACGTCACCGGGCTTGCTGGCTGCTGATAGGCTGCATGTGACTGCCCCAGCTTGCACTGGCGCGGGATAGATGTCCAGACATGTCCCGTCCGCCATCTTAGAATGCCTGTAAATGTAAATGAATGGATGTTAAAGGAAAACTTCGAGCGATCGAATCGCGGGGAAATTCGGATTCGATCCGAATCGAATTTTTCCTGAAATTCGGATCGAATCCGGGTTCGTCCGGATCGATTCGCTCATCCCTAGTCATTTCATTAAAGGTCAACTTTCAAAGTAGGTACAAGACCTCTCACGTTCTCTTTACAGTCTCGGATAAAGGTTCACCTTTACTCTCATCAGCTCCAACTGGCACTGCATAGTCTGGCACCTGGGCCTTAAGTAAGTCCTCTGTAGTTGCTGTCTGAAAATACAGCAAGCGTGTGCATAGCACATAACAGACATAATGCTGAGGCTATGGCACTGGAGGCAAAGCAAAGACTGGGATGGGGGTAAATTGGTCAGTCTGTGCCTGCATTAGGGTGAGATGATTTCATCCTGACCCCTAGTTTGCCTTATCATAGAGAAAACCAAGCAACATTAAGTGTCCAGCCAGAAAGAAAAGACCAAACAGCATTTCCTGTTGCATTATAACTCTGTTCTTCCGAATTTCAAAATGAAAAAGTGGAATGAATAGAGAAATCTTGTTGAAAAATCTCGTTGTAAAGAATCCTTGGTTGCTGTGGCTCCTGGCTTTCCTGCTATGGTAGAAATTAGTAGAGCATGATCTGTATTTGGCAATAGCTTGTGACACACAGGTCAGGATACACTTTACCTTCCACACCCCTGAATTGTGAGCTAGAGAGATTAATCCTTTCCTCTCTATGCTGTGACTGCAGGAACAGTATGACCTGTCTGCAGACTCCTCCAGCATGAAGTTTTCTTCTCCAATTTCGGAATGAAGCAACATGCAGCAGAATGGAGCACTTTCATCCATGAGGCCAAATATGTATTACATTCTCATGATATAATGTCAGCAGGTTGCCTGGTGCAAATGGCAACAATGTGGGTTGGCAAGATATGTGTGACAATCGCGTCTTTATCCAACTCTCCAAGTCATATCCGGCTTGTAGGCTTTATGAAGTCAGAAAAGTCATTACAACTTGTGCTGAACCACATAAAATGTTCAAATGAAATGTAATAACCATTCCCATTGCAACGATATACAAGTAAAGGAGCAAGAAATCTAAAGAGAGAACAACAGTGCAAAATATAACATGATTCTTTTCCCCAGATAGTGCTGTTATTCAGGGAGAACACAGCTCCTGCATAAACTCATCTTGGTCAGATACTTGAATCAGTAAAGTAGACTTGGCACAGAGGGATTGGGTCTGATGTATCACTACAGATTCTGACCCACAGGAACATAAACAAGCCTAAGCTAACATCTTCAGTTACTCAAAGCCTTCACTGTTTAAGGGGCCAAGAAACTCTCCCCCTTCTATAATGTCATAAGTCAGTAGTCCTCAAACTTCCTCCTCAAGGGCCGAGACAGGCCAGGTTTTGCAGCTCTCCACGCTACTCCACAGGTGAATTAACTGGTGCTCAGACAGAGCTATAGCCCTAATTATTACATCTGTGCATCAGCATAGAGAGCTGCAAAACTTGGACTGTCTCGGCCCTTGAGGAGAAAGTTTGAGGACTACTGTCATAAGTAGTGTTGGGCAAACCCCTAAAGGTTCGGTTCTGCAAGGTCGGCGAAATGTAATTAAAGTTCGGTTTGAGTACCTGAACATGAGCTGAACCTGAACCCAGTCCCCAATAAAATCAATGGGGACCTGAACGTTGGCTGGTGATACTGCCTCTGGGGGCATACCCCTCACCTACCCAGATGGAAGTGTGACCCACCTGTCAAGGGGCTCTCAGAGGCAAAATCACGCCCAGGACTGTAAAAAGAAAATTGTGGTGGCAGGTTTGAGTGGGAGTGCTTTAATCATATGCAGAGTATGCAGCAGGAATAAGCTGTACACTTACCTGAGCCCCACAATCCTGTTGGCGGTCAGCGTTTTTTCTGCTGTCAAATAGGCTACGGCGGAGCTTAATAAAGATGTCCGATGCTCCCATGAGTGAGGACACTGGCAGCAGCTAGCATAGGCTATAGCCTATTTGACAGCAGATAGAACGCTGACCACTGACGGGGTTGCAGGGCTCAGGTATGTTGTACAGCACTTCTTGCTAGTGGTGGCCGCATTATGGTCTGGGGAAAGTTTTTGTGGCGCTCTACGGGCCCACTCATCTATGTTGAAAGCAACAACCTATTTGTGTATGAATCAATCCTTGCAGATTACATGCACCCATGCGTGCTGATTGTGTTTCCTTGGGTGAATAGGATGCAAGATGTTAAACTGCAATAAATGGACTGGGCAAGTTAGGGGGCGTAAAATCATTTTGATAAACGCTACTATGATGGAATCACTTGTTCCCTCCATTGGTAGATTAGGTTTGAAGACACTGGAGCTCCACAAACTAGCTGTGAAGGAGAAAAGGTGATTAAATACTTTATTTAACTTATTTTTATGCCTGGACAGGAGCTTTAAACTGCTCTATGTGAACTGGTAATACTAGTTTCAAGAATGGAAGGGTTGGCAAACCATCTGCCTGCGATCTGTTGAATAGCTTGCTGATACCACCACCCAAATATGGCTGATATGCAGCTATGACTGGAGGTCTTCGCACTTAATAGTCCCTACGCTAAGTACTTTAGGCTAGCAACCCCTGGGAAAGGGGAAGCCGAATTTCCACCTGTTTCTAGATAGGAGGTGAGGGACAGCATCGTGACTGCCCTGGTAGCATCCAGATTTCTGAAGACCCCCACGTAATGACCCCTGCACTCCCACAAAATCCTTACCTTAACTGCGATCATTGGGCACAATGCGATCCTTCAATTGGCCATCAGCAGTCACGTGGTCCCTAACCTCAGGCGACCAGTCACTGGACCATAATTCGTCTGAGGATCGAGGTTAAGGTAAGGATAATGATAGTCTTAGACAATGTCACAACCATTTTAGTGAATGCCCCCCCCCTCCCCCACATAGCAAAAAGGACACTAAAATGATTACAACCCAATCCAAAAAAAAAAAAACTGAATAAAAGATTTAATAAATTAAAAAGTAAAAGCCATTGACTAATTGTTTGTACTGTGCATGAACTTTGATACGGATCGGTAGGTAATGGTATGATAATATTTTCCAGAACTTTCTATTCTTCATGTGCTGCTCTTTGAAAATGTTATCTTTGCTCAGCATCTAGATGTAATAAGTTATATGAGCTGTCTGTGTTACCCGCGTTGTGTTGGCGGGCACAGCTTCCTGTGTAGAAGCCGCTGTCAGTATCTGGACTTAGCACAGTAAGCAGATGACGGATGCTCATCCAGGTTGGTGAGGTTCATCCAGCGTGTCATCTAGAGGACCCTTGTCCCGTCATGTCTGCTAAAAGCCTTCATTGTTCTCCGACCCGTCTACAAACAAGAATACATTGTTTATTTCTAGGAAACTCCTCAGGAAGGGACAACTATCCTTTCAGTGTGTGTGGAATATATGACAAGGAAATATTTACAGCTGCACACCTGAGCTGCCCATAGACAACCAAAGATCCTTACAGATCCAACTAAACAAAGATGGTCAGCTACTGCCACAAGCTATCACTTCAAACTTTAGAAGGAACACAAAGGGACAGTAACCTGAGCATGAGTTGGAAGCTGCCCATAGACGACCAAAGATCCTTACAGATCTGACTAAACAAAGATGGTCAGCTTCTGCCTCTTCGCTTAGGGTAGGTACAGCTAAAAAGAGTACAGCTAAAATGTAATAGAACCCTGTCAGTGGAGTAGGTTCTGATAGTGATAGTGACTTTAATAAGTAACAGATAAAAAGCAGGACTTGAGTGTCATTGCATCATAAATCCACATGATGGCAATGTTGCCTAAGGAATGAGACAAGTTAATATTAATTAGTCTAGTGTGCTCCGTTAATTAAAGTGGACCAAAGTGAATTTTTCTTGCCTAATCCCCTGTCTTAGGGTGTAAATCTAGAAATGGATATTTTCGCCAAATTAATTGTCCTGGAACACTGATTTATTTGCTGCCGCTCTCTGTAATATTACAGACTATCAGTCACTGCATAGATGTGGCAATGACATCATTGCCACAAACAGTAGTGGCAATGAATGGAGAAGGCGGAGCTTTACAGCTAAAACAAGCAGCATTAGTGTGCAGCAGTGCAAAGCCGAAGCAAGGAAAATTACCAAAAAATACTCCTCATGGGGTGAGCAATGCAGGAAATATTATTTAAAAATGTGGGTTATGGTCCGCTTTAAGAAAATAGAGACTAAGCCAGATGTCATTAGCAACATTACCTGCTCTGCCATTGGTCGTTAGATATAAAGTTGGCATCGCAACATATAGGAGGTTATATAAGGAAGGACCCAGCCCTTACAGAAGGTTCTAGAAGATTTATGTCAAGAGGGGAAGATCAGTGAATGTAGCTGAGGAGAATAAGCAGCAGTAAAGTGGAGGGCCTAGATGGCGGTGGCAGCCTAAAGGACCCACAAGCTAACAAGACTTGTGCACCTTATTTATAGGATTAAGAGCAGCCTGGCCAGAGTCTAAAGTGGAACTAGAGTGCTGAGGGAAGCTGTGGAAAATACCTGCTGAAGTGTGTAATCTGTAATGGAATGTGCTGCTATGTTGAATTGAAGACCTTAATAAAGAGACTGTTGCTTTACTACAAGAAGTATCATTCCTGAAGACCAGTAGGGACTAATGAGTAAGTGCACCTCATTCCCACATCACACCAACCTGAGTTGCCCTACCCTAGGTCCAAGAACCCTCCTCGCTCCTCACAGCCTCTGCCAGAAGCCAGGCAAAGGCCTGCTACACTAGTAATGGGCTTAAAGTGGTCCCACACCTGTTTCCTAGCTAAAGGGTGTTGGGCGGAATGACAAGTTCAGTGGGGCATCCCCCCGCAATGACCCCTGCAACCCCCCAAAATCCTTAGCTTAACCTCGATCCAAAGCTGAATTTTGGTCCTGTGGTCGCCACATTACTGCTGGTGGCCAATCTCAGGATTGCATTTTGGCCAAGGATCGAGGTTAAGGTAAGGATTTTGTGGGGTTTCAGGAACCTGGATGCCACCCCCAGGCCTGTCATGATGCCGGCCCACACCTCTTATCTAGGAAACTAGTGTGGGACTGCTTTAAACTTGGCTCCCCCTCTTTCCCAGGGGTTGCTAGCCTGATACTTAGCATAGGGAATCCCTCAGAACAGCCAGTGGGGGCATCCCTCAGAACAGCCAGGGGGGCATCCCTCAGTACAGCCAGTGGGGGCATCCCCCAGTACAGCCAATGGGGGCATCCCTAATTACAGCCAGTGGGAGCATCCCTCAGTACAGCCAGTGGGGGCATCCATCATTACAGCCAGTGGGGGCATCCATCAGACCAGCTGGTGGGGGCATCCCTCATATCACTCTGGGCAATCGCTGGGCAATATTAATGCAGCAGACGGGCAGGCTAACCGATTCATGCCTGTCTGCCCCCCGTTGCTGTTACCCCACCCCCCCAGCTGTACACACACACACTCACACTTACCCTGTTTCCCATTGGGCGAAGGGCTGGTCTGCCCTTCACTGCTGTTCCCGCCTCTGCCGCTGAAACCGCCCAAACACATACACACACACATGCTTACCAGCACTTCCTGGTTGTTGCGTGCTGGTCACTGTGCGGGCCCCATATGGCTGGCGTCCAATGAAAACAATGGATGCCGCCCATAGACACCCACCGCGCAACAACCAGGAAGTGTCAATAAGCGTGTGTGTGTTCGTGTGTGAGAGCGGCGGCGGCGGCGGGGGGAACTGCAGCGAGGTGGCGCAAACGACAGATGCGGGAGGGTGGCATCTGTCGTTCGCGGCCTTTGCTAGTGTCGGCCTACGGGATTTTGCCCGGTATGCCCTATGGCCAGCCCGCCCCTGGCTTCCAGTCATAGCTGCATATCAGCCATATTTGGGTGGTGGTATCAGCAAGCCATTCACCAGATGGCAGGCAGATGGTTTGCCAACCCTTCCATCCTTGAAACTGGTATTACCAATTCACATGGAGCAGACAAACAATAACACTCCCCCCCCCCCCATTACAATTAGTATCATTATTGGAAAAAAAAACTAAATGACACTCTCCACCAGCCATTTCCTCTCATTTCCCAGCAGCTTGTTAGAAGATCTCTGGTTGCTTCCCTGTCTTCTGACCTGCTTCCAGACAACTAACTGCTGTGCCCTCCTGTATTGCTAAATCAAGTCAGATCAGAGATAAACTACTCAAAAAATTATCGCGCTGTGAAATGCATGTTTAAACCCCAGAGCGCTGGCGGCGATGTGTTAAAAGTAGTTTTTTAACCCCCAAACCACCATATTTTTGGAAACCAAAAAAAAAAAAATTTTTAAAGAATTTAGTAATATGAATACAATAATATCAGACCTGTAATATCAATTCTGCACAAATTTTTACCTTAAAAAAATGATCTAACATGGCAGAAGTGGTCACAGAATTTTTCACATTTAAAAAAAAAAAAAAACCATTAATAACAATTAATTATTAATATTTAAAGATTGTTCCATTGAAATGCATTGGAGAGCGCCAGGTAGCGAGAGGTCATACCTGTCGCTGTTCAAGGTCGGACGCTGGCGCTGTGGGCTGAGGCTGGAATAATGATGAATGAGTGGCTATCTGGCGCTATCTCAGTCGCTAAGCAGGATTGGCTTGATAAATGTGTGATTGTGGTGGGGAGCCGGCGTTCTCGTGGCGGGGCCCGTCATTACCGGCCGCTCACCAGTCGCTACCTGTCGCTATTCCTTCATAAATAAGGGCCTAAGCCACTCTGCATTCTGAGCTTGGTGTCCTTTTCCTGACCTCTGCTCTCTTTAGCTATAACCCCCCCCCCCCCCCCGGTGCTTTTCACCCCTCTCCTCCTCGTGATGCTTCTGAGGCAAGATGGCGGTGCCCGTATCCTAGAGTCCTCAAGTGTCTTAGAGTTGAAACCCAGTGGGGGAAAGAATAATATGCCAATGACTAAAATCTTAAAATATATTAATTTTAGATGCTGGACAATAGTTTTTAAGGATTTGGGTTTTTCATTAAATCATGCTGAAGGTCCTGTATAAGCAACTAATGACATAATATCCAGTACATGTATACAAGAGGAGCTTTCATCAAAGGTTCATACTTAGCACTTACATTTAGCAAAGCCAGAAGAGCCCTCGGGAACACATTAGATTCTATTGTACATCCATCTAATTCATTAAAGTAGGTAATCCTCATGGGTCAGATTTGAATTCCCATATTTCTGGGCAGCGTGTGCATTTTCACTCCAGATCGACTACCAACCCCACTAATTAAACCCGACCTTCAGCATCATTTAATGAAAAGCTCAAACCCTTAAAAAACTCCAGCATCTGAAATTAATATATATTCCGATTTTAGTCACTTGCTTTTTATTCTTTCCCCCACTGGACTGCAATTCTGTACGGCGCCGCCATCTTGCCTCATAAGCATCGCATACTGAGGAGAGGGGTGAAAAGTGCAGGAGGTGGGGTTAAAGCTGTGCTTTGCAGAGACAGAGCAGAGCTGGGGTCAGGGAAAGGACAGCAAACCTAGGCCCTTATTTAAGAAGGGATAGCGTCAGGTAGCGCCTGGTTAATGAGAGGTAGAGACTGATAGCGACTGGTCAACGTCGGACACGGCACACAATTACACATTTATCAAGCAGAATCTGTTTAGCGACTGGAATAGCGCCATGTAGCGTCTGATTCATCCATTTCACAGCCTCAGCGAACAGCGCCAGTGTTCTGCCTTGCACAGTGCCAGGTATGGCCTCTCGCTACCTGTCGGTCTCCCATACATTTCAATGGACGATCCATTTCTTCTCTTTAAACAGGGTTTTTGTTTTTTATTTTTTTTCAAAGAAATCACAAATAATTCTGTGACCTCTTCTGGCATTGAAATAGCAGTTTTTTCATAATTTTTTCATTTTTTAAATATTTCCTAAAAAATGACATTACAGGTCTGGCATTAAAGTGTTCATGTTACAATGTTGTTACAATGTAATTCCATATGTTTTCGCTTTGTTACTAGTGGATAGATGCTGAAAAACAGACTTTAAACACACCGCTTCCTGCGCTCTGGGCTTCAAACAAGTATTTTTCAGCGCCAGAGATTTGTGAGGCTGTTTTTTTCCTGAATATGGTGTGAGTCGGTCGCTATGAGCAGTCGCTAACATGCGCTCCCATACAGCGCTGTACTGGTGAAATAGCGACTCCTCACAATGTATTCAACATTACTGAACAGCGACTGAGTCGCTATAAACTAGCGACTCACGGCCGAGCACTGCGACTACTAGCGGGCGCTCTGAAAATGCCTGCTACAGACGCTCATCTGTCGCTACCTGCCGCTAATGATGAATCAGCCTGCCCGAATGCAAAGTGACACAGTCAGAAGACACTACCTGTTTGCAGGCAGCCTGAGACTCCATGTGCTGCCATCTTGGATGTTTAAAGTGGACCAACACCCAGGATTTTGACTATCCTGGGTCTTGGTCCACTTCGGTGGGGCACCCCCGATCGGGGTGCCCCGCTGTGTGAAACCCCCCCGAAAAACTCACCTCTCCCCGCTCCCAGCGCCGACGGACAAGCCGCGGACAAGCGGCTCCTCCGCCGCTGCCTCCCGCGCGTCACTCTTGACGCGCGCGTGCCCGCGCCGGCCATTCACAGACGGCTGGCGCGGGCGCGCGCACGTCTAGAGGGGCGCGAGGGAGGCGGCGGCTGCCGGCCGCCGCCGAAGATAACGTAAGGAGTTTGGGGTGTTTGGGGGGGTTTGGGGAGGTGATCGGCCCGGGAATCTTATAGATTCCCGGGCCGATCACCCGTGGGTGTTGGTCCACTTTAAAGGCTCAGAAAATGCAGTAGATGCAGGTAGGATGATTTTTAATGTGGACAGTCTGTATGTATGGGGTGGGGGAAACATGTAAGATAGGCTCTTATTCAGGGTGAAGGTCCGGTTTAAGTATCCTGTCTTCTATCACCCAAAACTGTGAAGCAGACATGGTAGATATTAGATGAGCGTGCCAGGTACTGGGCCTTGAATGTTACAGTTTACAGCTGTGTGGACGAAAGAGACTGCTGATTCCAGGAGGTTTCACACAGCAGGGCAACCAAAATCAGGATGCCCTTATAAAACCCACCAAAACCCAGGGGTGGTGGGGGGTAGGGCAAAATCCCAGGTACAGTATGCTCCCTGCTACATGTGTACACACACCCAAATATTGCCAGTAAGCATCCATATGTACCCTAAAATAGTACTGCTGTTTGGGGAGGGGGTGGGAGATTGGTTATCTGTGATTAAAAAGCATGGAAGGGGGGCTTGTAAATGGGCCAAAATAGGTGAATCACCTATTTTGGCCCATTTACAAGCCCCCCTTCCATGCTTTTTAATCACAGATAACCAGTCTCCCACCCCCTCCCCAAACAGCAGCCTATATAAGGCTTCACCCCCTACAAGCACATATACATGCCACCTAGCACTCTCATGAACAGCCCTTCAATTTTTAAAAATGTAATTTTAAAAATAACAAAAAATAATATATTTAAGATAATTTCATACCAATTCAATTACCTTTACTCTTCAGGCTGTAGACAGTTATAATTTAGAACCTCCCCCTTCGTGACAAAAAGAACATACAGGCCTTCCTATTTAATCTTCATTGGCTCTTAGTCTTTCCTGACATCTGCATGAGAGATTTATACAAAAGTTTAGACAATAGTGTATTTATTCAAAAGTTATGTATGCCTAGTGTCACCTTGTGGTTAAATGTTCAGAGAATAGCTTTAACTGTAGACTCTATGGTTGCAGTGGAGGCTAAATCATCAGTATTCAATGTAATTGGTTGCTGTACGTTTATCCACCCTATTTAGCCCTATGCAGGACACAGGACACATGCCAGCTGTGTAACTAGAAATAAACAGGTATCTGGTATAATGTTTATTAAAACCTTTCCAGGCACACAGTGCACATAGTGTCTTCTTCCCACTCCCCTATCTCCAGTGGGAACAGTGTGCAATCCATGTAAAAGCATTTTAAAATTCTAATAAAATACAGTATGTTTTCTAAGCAAAGCTGCTGACTATGGCCCTTATTTATGAAGGAATAGCGACAGGTAGCGACTGGTGAGCGGCCGGTAATGACGGGCCCCGCCACGAGAACGCAGGCTCCCCACCACAATCACACATTTATCAAGCCAATCCTGCTTAGCGACTGAGATAGCGCCATATAGCGACTCATTCATCATTATTCCAGCCTCAGCACACAGCGCCAGCGTCCGACCTTGAACAGCGACAGGTATGACCTCTCGCTACCTGGCGCGCTCCAATTCCTTTTTTAATGGAACAATCTTTAAATATTAATAATTAATTGTTATTAAAGTTTTTTTTTTTTTTTTAAATGTGAAAAATTCTGTGACCACTTCTGCCATTTTAGAAAATTTTTTGTACAGATTGTACAGAATTGATATTACAGGTCTGATATTAATGTATTCATATTACTAAATTATTTAAAATATATATTTTTTTGGGTTTCCAAAAATATGGTGGTTTGGGGGTTAAAAAACTACTTTTAACACATCGCCTCCAGCGCTCTGGGGTTTAAACATGCATTTCACAGCGCTTGAATTTTTTTTGCGTGATTTTTTGATGAATATGGTGGAAGACGGTCGCTCTGACCAGTCGCTATCATGCGCACCCATACATCGCGGAACCTGTCATATAGCGACTCGTAACCTTGTATTCAACATTACGCCACACTGACTGAGTTGCTGTCAACAACGGAACAACGGCCAAGCACTAGCGGGCGCTGTGAAAATACCGCTACAGTCGCTCAACTGTCGCTACATGTCGCTATTAATAAATCAGCCTCTATGTGTCACACATGCCAGGCCAGTGGCGGTGCATGAGCAGAGTGTGTGTGTTTGTGGGGGGGGGCATTGGACCTAGGGCACCCAGGGTCTCTATAAGGTTGATTCATGGTCGTACACCAGTGACTTTGCGCACACTATTTGGAGCACCAAATTGCGATCAGGCTTCCTCATGATTCAAGGTCGTCAAAATGGGATGTGCATCGGTTTTTATGCCAATTTGTGCACTAGCGTTCGCCAATGCGCCTTTTTGCACCTGAAATTTTCTGCTAGCGCCTTTCTGGTGTACCAAACTGTGCTCGGCACCTGATTTATAGTATGTTTAGATGGCAGAAAAGCGTTCACAAATGTGTCAATTTGAAGAGTGAATTTCCTTCAGCAAATAGGTGGAGGAAACTGCAGATTCCAATGAGTAACAGCCTTATTTAATTCCGAAAACACATGTCGGCGGCGTCTGGCATGTTTTTGAACAATGAAAGTGTCAGCCGCAAGTTCTTTTTAGGCAGTGAACCCTTTTTTTGTTTTTGTTGGGAAAAAATGATAAAAAGTTGTCAAAAACACAAAAATTCAGGTCAAAGCAACAAAAATGTGGATATTGAGCCACAGAGTTTAGAGAGAACACGAAAAAAAAATTATAGTTAAATTATCAAGCATTAATATGCAAACGAAACACGGGAGGGATGGTTGAAGAGAACATCTGGAACAAAACATAGGACAAAAAATATGTGGTTATATGGGTTTTGTCTGGGTTCTTTTGGTGACTTTTGTCACTGACCTCCAGGAACAAGGCTCTTCTTGCTGATTAGCTTTATACTTACTTTATACTAGATAGCAGTGACGAGGACACACATCTTCGTGCAACACATCTCCCCCTTTGGATATTATCCCCTTGTTAGATGGCTGAGAGCATTCTTCCAGTATAAGTATCCCTGCCACAGGTATTTCTTGCTTCCATTGCTCAGTCTGCTGCTTCTCTTTTAGAGATAGGCTCCTCTCCAACTTCAACTTCCCCCCACCCCCCCCGACTTCTGAAAAATTCTGTGGAATCCCTCTTTATCCCTAAATCCTTCCAGGGACACCGACTACCACTTCCAGTCACATGCTGCACATGTTGGAAACACATGGCAACATTTGTTCAGGGTGCAAGTCCTGTACTTGTTGTTCCCAGCTCCCCCCCCCCCCATTTGTAGCTCTTCACCTTTCGCCTACTTTCTTATTCCTCTCCTTTTCCTTCAGCTTTTGTAGGATTTTTTTCTCTAATGCCATATTGTGGATATTTTCTATTACTACAACCATCAACACTCATTTTTTTCACAAAATGGGTGTTAATCCCCATCTAGCTGGGTGGTAGAGGCATTCCAATGAGTGATGCTCTCAAGCTTACACAGTTGGCAGCTGGAGAGAATGAAAGAATTTTACCTAGGATTTACCTGATTTTACAAGACCACTGGCAGCCAATCACAGGGATGCATTTTGCCGGTGGAATGTGGAGCAGGTAAATTATCAATTATCTTGGTTGGTGGCGGTGAAAGTCCTGGGTGTTAACAGCAATAGGGATGCCTCCCGCACTTGTTTAGTGTAAAATGGCCATTGGTTCGCTGTAATTAAAGTCTATGGTTTCTCCCAGTATCACTGTTATAGAAACTCTGGCCATAGGGAGACCTGGGACAATGCGCAGTGGGCCGCACTGCTTTGGGGCCAGTTGGGCCGCACTGCTTTTAACACCCACATTAATTCCTTGCGCCCCTTAGTTTCCTGCTCGGCCCCTGTACCCAGCCCCACTGTACCCACAAGCCAAGGAACCCCATCCCCAATGCTATAGCCCTGGCATCATGTGTGGGGGTTTCCAGGCTGGCCAGGACTGGTAAAATCCAGGGCTGATTTTTGGCCCCAGTCTGCCACTGCCCTTGAGGATTCCAGGGGCCCTGGCACTTGCCCGGGCATGTCCAGGGCTGGTGCCAGACCTGCAGCTTTAAAATGTACAGTAACAAGCAATGTTATTGCAAAAAGAAAAGTGTGATATAGGAAAGATAGAAAATGAAAGGCATTTTCCAGCAATATATAACTACTGTAAGAGGGGAAAAGCTTACTTCAGTTTTCCTTGGAAGGTTTCTGCACCGTGTGGTCTAACCATTGTGTGTCATGATGAATGGAAAGAATGAATGCCATACAACTGCCAGCCTCACATCTATCCCGCACACTTCATATAGACATCAAAGCTCCGACGCCATAATCTGCTACAAGAGGCAATATTTCACAGGCCTGTACAAGACCGTGCCATTATTATCCACCGGCTCTGGGATTAATGACCACCCTGGATACCAATGGCAGAAGGTTTAACGGAATTATAGCAATGCTATGAACTGAGCCATGCTATAGTTTGGGTCATAATAAAATAATAAAGGATGGAGTGCGGAAGCTTTAAAGCGATCTACAACCTAGAAGGAAGATCCGTCCCTGTAGGACATGTTATACGAGTATTTAAAAAAATTACATAGTTGCTAAAATGTGGATAACTTTTATCCTTCAAAGCGGAACAAAACCCGGGATTTTGACTTTTCTTGCCCCCAGGGCATCTCGAACTGCATGGAACCCCTCCAGTTCACCCAGAACAACTCATGTCTTACCGGTCTTACGGCGCATGTGCGGGCTCTCGTTTGCTGTATATATTAAATGTTTGGTAAACAGGTCTTGTTTATGGCAAACATAGTGAGAGCGGATGCAGCCTCTGCAGCGTGTGTGCTTCCCCCTCAGCCTAAATGGCTGGGCACAGAAGAACGCTTACAGCCCCAGGATGCAGGGGATGCGGCCGCCGTGTTTATACCGGTGAGGGAGCCCAGAAGCAGGTGAGTGTTCCACCTCCCCGGGGGGATTCAAACAGGCCAGTGGCCAGCCCTGGAGTCTTTTAGATCCGCTTTAAGTTAGAAAAGTTTTCAAATGAGGCATTGGAGCTTTTTATAGTTGCCGCTCAGTAACGTGCTGCTCAGCCAATCAGCATGCTTGGTTTCGGACCACGCCTGCACTGTGGGAATGACAGGAAGGTGAGTTTCCTGGGCGAACCGTGGGGATACAAACAGCAGTGCATCCCAAATCTGGATTCCATGCTTGAGTTTAAAGTGTAACTCCAGTCAAAAATGATCACGTTTCTTTAATATGCAGCAGCGGATTGGGCATCGGCTAAAGAATGAGACCACCCAGATACTCACCACTTCTGGGATCCTTCCATGGCTGCCATGGAGCAGCAATTTGCCAAATGACATAGTCACAGCAGACGGCTCTCATTGGATGAGGAACCAATCTATCTGAAGGGCTTGGGCGGGAACGCATGCACGCCACTGGGGATGTGGCTCCGTGCATTCACAGCAATGAGAGACTCATTGGATGAGAGCCCACGCATGCGCTGTTGGATTGGGCAAAGGTGAGTGCCCTGAGGGGTTCACACAGTAGGGTATCCTAATTCAGGATTCCCCGGGGGAAAGGCCATTGGCCAGCCCTGGAATCCTTTCAGTTCCAGGGTGGGGCTGGTTGGGTTTTGTTCTGCTTTCACTGTTACAACAATGAAACAAATGCAAGCAGCCCCCTAGCATGAATGGATAAGCTGTGCTCCTCTGCTGTAATGATATAACACCAAACACTACCTGCTGCTCACATCACTGCAAAATATAGGGAAAGAAGGAAATGGGATGCAGAGAATGAAGAAATTCAAAAGTTGAAGGAAGTAAATTAGAAAAGGGGGAAAGAAGAAATAGGGGAAAGAGGGAAGTATGAGAAAATGTGAAAGAAAAAGAATGAGCCAGCAGCAGAGGAAACAACATGGGAGGAATCTGGAAAAACAGTAATGGAGCAAGGAATGGAAAATGGGAAGTTAAAAATAAACAGGGAAAAAAGAGACAGATTTGTAGAAAAAGGAGAGAACACAGTAAAGCAACAAAAGACAAAGCGATTAATGCTGCAGTTCAATTTCAATGGCAATAAATCAGTAAAAAACAAGACTGACAGCCATGCAATTCATATTGCTGCTTCTGCCATCTACTGGCTGTGCTGAGTAACAGCTCATTACAATTACATATTCACTCCACTCCTCATGAATCATTCAGTATTCACTCCTGTGCTGATACTAAACTATGCAAAAAATAAAAGTTAGAAAATGATTTCAAAGTTTATAACCTCTGAAGGGTACAGACCTGTCTGTCCTTTGCCTTCACAGAGCAGAAAGCTGACTGGGTTACCAGTTGAGGGGACCAGGTGAGTTGACATGCCTGCATCTGATTCCTCACCTGTGTGACTGGTCAGAGAAAAAGGGATTTACAGGGACAGAAGATGCTATCTTTATGCGGGATTGTGCCACAAGCGACGGGGAGGCCGATTCATTAATAGCGGCAGGTAGCGACAGTTGAGCGACTGTAGTGGCATTTTCAGAGCGCCCGCTAGTAGTCGCTGTGCTTGGCTGTTGTTCGGTAGTTGATAGCGACTCAGTCGGTTTGCAGTAATGTTGAATATTAAGTGAGGAGTCGCTATTTGACAGGTTCCGCGCTGTATGGGAGCGCATGATAGCGACTGGCCCTAGCGACCGGCTCCCACCATATTCATTAAAAAATCACGCTCCAAAAATTCTCGCGCTGTAAAATGCAATGCGGCGATGGGTTAAAAGTAGTTTTTTAACCCCAAAACAACCATATTTTTGGAAACCAAAAAAAAAACAAGTTTTTTAAATAATTTAGTAATATGAATACATTAATATCAGACCTGTAATATGAATTCTGTACAATTTATTTATTTCTTTTTTTCCCTTAAAAAAATCTAAAATGGCAGAAGTGGTCACAGAATTTTTCACATTAAAAAAAAAATTAATAACAATTAATTATTAATATTTAAAGATTGTTCCATTGAAATGCATTGGAGAGCGGCAGGTAGCGAGAGGTCATACCTGTCGCTGTTCAAAGTCGGACGCTGGCGCTGTGGGCTGAGGCTGGAATAATGATGAATGAGTCGCTATATGGCGCTATCTCAGTCGCTAAGCAGGATTGGCTTGATAAATGTGTGATTGTGGTGGGGAGCCGGCGTTCTCGTGGCGGGGCCCGTCATTACCGGCCGCTCACCAGTCGCTACCTGTCGCTATTCCTACATAAATAAGGGCCATAGTGAAGTGACATTGGTATTGAAGTGTTACTCTGGCCAAGCAACAGGGGCATGGATCCAAACTGATCCAAGAGAACTTATGGGCAATTGCAAAATCAGAATTTAAAAAAGACCCACAACAAACAATAACTGACTGAAGAATGTATCTCATCTTGGGCCTGCAATGCCTGTATCACTGAACACTGCAAGGAAGCCTGAGAAATGTAAATCCTTGAAATTCGCCCAAGTGCCATTAACAAAATATTAATGTCAATAAGCATAATCAGGATATGTTTTTCTTGCAAAGTGTTGTTTGATTTTGTCATAGTTAATAAGGCAATCCTAGTCTGTTCTAGCAGAGGAAATATGTGCGCCAAGAACATCTGGGCTCAAGGTGGACCCTCACCTGTGCATCCAGTTGCATGGCCTGGGAATGCCTGCACACTCGCACTCAGGTTTACACAAGTGCACAAACAATCAAGCATTCATGAAAGCTTTCTTGCTCCTAAACTTCTGATCTTCTGTGTACGATCCTAAACTTGATCTGCCTGCTTATGACCCTGGCACATACCTCCTACTCATCTGATACCCACAACAGACCTCTGACCCAGGTCTATCCTCTGCCAATTAGTTCCGGCAGGACCCATTCCCTGGTTCAACGTATCTTTCTTGCAGGGGGCTCCAGTAAAGACAAGAGTTGCCCTTTGATTTTGGACTCCAGGTTAGGTGGTGAGTCAGGTCAACTACTCTCCATCATCAGGGCTTTACCTGGCAGTTGTGCTAGATATTTCTTTATTGAGATGCAGGGCAACACTATCTGTTATTTACCCAACACTGTACGTTAGTATGTTTTAAATTCTTGGTTTCCTCACCATTAATAATCACCTAACAGTCCTGCATGTGTTGACGACCAGATAAAATTGGGGTATTGTATAAACTGAGTTTACTTTTACGTTCTGTCCATTGATGTGCTGCTAGGCATGGCACCTGCTTAGACCAGTTGAAGCTTTGGTTAGCCAAGCTGGGTAAGGAGATACATGTACTGGTCCAGTGTGCCCGCTGCTCTGCACTGCACTGATATTGTAGTCTGGAAACCTGCTGCTGAATTATTACTATGGACTATGGACGCTATAGAGCTTCTGCTGAAATCAAGCCCACAATGCTTGGCCTAACCAGTGTGTGACCCCCACACATCTGGGGATTAGCGGTTTAGCAGAGCGCAGGTGCTTCTGGATCCAGTGTGCCCCATATGCAAGTGTGGATATGGATGTACTGCACAACAGATATTCGGGGAGGCCGATTCATTAATAGCGCCAGGTATTGCCAGATGAGCGACTGTAGCGTGATTTTTTCAGCGCCAGTCAGTATTCGCTGTGCTTGGCCGGCGTTAGCTTGATTACAGCGACTCAGTCGGTGTGCGGTAATGTTGAATACGAGCTGGGGGGTCGCTGTTTCACAGGTTCAGCGTTGTATGTGAGCGCCTGACAACGAATGGCCAGAGCGAACGGCTAGCTTCATATTCATTAAAAAATGACGCTCCGAATGTGCTGTCGCTGTCCATTCCTTGTTTAAACCCCAGAGCGCTGGCGGCGATGGGTATTAACTAGTTTTTAACCCCTAAACAACCATATTTTTTGAATGTAACATACATGTTTTTATAATCATTTTGTAATATGAATACATTAATCTCAGACCTGTTAGATCAATTCTGCACAAATTTTTTTAAAATTTTTTTTTTAATTAAAAATAAATCCTAACATTGCAGAAGTGGTCTCCGAATTTTTGACATTAAAAAAAAAAATAAATAAATAATACCAATTAATTATGATTAATTATAGATTGCTCCATTGAAATGCATTGGACATCGCCAGGGAGCGACAGCTCATACCTGGCGCTGTGAGGGAATTTGCAGCGGCGCTGTTCGGTCCAGGCGGCTTCATGATGAATGCCGCGCTAGCCGTCGCTCTCGCCGGCGCTAGCCTCATTTTGCTTGATAAATGCGTCATTGTGACCGCCGCCGGGCGTACTTGAGTCGGTAGTCGCCGTTAGCTGCCGCTACCTGGCGCTCGTCAGACACTACCTGGCGCTAGCCCGTGATAAATAAGGGCCTTAGTCACAGTCTATTGGAATCACAGACAAAAAGACAGCAGGTCCTTCCTAATTCACATTCTTCTAGGCAAGGGTGCCAAACCCTCTCCCCAAGGGTCACCAACAGACCATGTTTTTCAGATCTCCACACAGATGCTCAGATGAAGTAGTAAGCAGTGGGAGCAATGTTGAGATCCACAAAGCATAACCTGTTGGAAGTCCTTTAGGGGAGGTTTGGGTACGTTTGTACTAGGCAATTCAGTAAAGCTTATAAAATGCCAGCCCAGATAGCCGTTGGGTCCAGTCCTCTTTCAACACAGGTGCTTGGGTCCTAATTTTCCTCCCGAACTCCTTGGGACTGCCGCTGCTCTCTTCCCTTTCCCTGCTTTCCAGGCTGGTTCCTCAATTGTGTACTGCTCCTCTTACAAATCAAAAAGACGGGTTATAACCAGGGACACTCTATCCTATAATGGGTCTTATTCTGACCAGACTGCATCAACAAAACCCATCATTTCCCTCCCTGTGCTCCCCACTCGCGGCCCAAATATCTTGGGCAATACAGTAGCACGGTTTAAAAAAAGGTTTTTCCTCTACAGTGGCCAGGCTCATCTGGCTTTTTTGAGATCGCCGATATCCAAGATCAAAGGATGCTGGTTCTAACACTTCCTACTTCAATTGTTATTGATACTGTAAATGTGAATTCATTTTCTACAAAAGCATAGTTCCTGTCTGGATTACAAAAAAAAAATATTCCCAGAAGAGCCTCTGTTGACCTTATAGGCCCTTCTAATACTTCTTGTCAGCAAATTATATTATATTTCACAATCCCCAATGGATAGTTATGAAGCAACCACAAAGTATGCAAAAAGGTTTCATTAATCAAATTTCCTTTACAAAAATCATGTCTCCATACAAATATTGTAAAATCATATTAAAACAAATTTCTGAATAAAAGTCTCAAGTAGGGTTGCTACCTTTCCCAACACAAAATACCGTCTACTTCAGGGGTACATGGATGCGGTCGTGTAAGGGGTGTGGTCTTGTGGGGCGTGGCCTTGTAAAATGTAAGTTTAACCATACTTTTTCACTTAAAATACCTTATTTGTCACTTTCTAAAGTGCAACAGCCAACAAACACACCCAGCACACTCCCCCAGAGCTAGAGGGTCAGCAGGTGGGCAGTGCAGGGGAGGAGGCAGCCTACCTACACAGTCTACCTACCTGCACACAGCCACGGATAGCAGACGGTCAACCCCGGCTGAGGATCCCAGTAGCCTTCATATAGTAAAATTACCCTTCATATAACCAGACCAGCTGCCATATAGTTAGATTACTCATAATATAACCAGACCAGTCTTTGTATAGTGCAGGGATCCCCAACCTCAGCTCAGGAGACCCGTGAGGCTTGTGGACCCCTGATGTGTGGCTCACTAGTTTTCTGAGGTTATCTGCACTTGGTTTACAAGCCTCAACATGTGGAGGATAGAAGCACGTATCTAAACCCATGCTGTTCTGCCATATCATTTCCTTGGGGTTAGGGGATTTGATTGCTTATTGACCTGAGGGGATGGGAGTTCACACACAAAAAAAAAGTCCCATAAAGACACGCTCAAATCTCTCTTCACTTCCAACTCAATGATCACGCCTTCCCGCTCTCTCAAATTAAACAGAGCTTGTCATTTTCTCACCATCCAATATTACTTCTATCTCCTCAATAACAATTTCTGTCAATTACATGACAATCAGCAGCAGCTCTGATGTCTTCGTGTTATACTGAACTCCTCTCTCTCATTCCAACCCATTCAGTCACTAGCCGCCTCCTGCCGACTTCAAGTAAAGAACATCTCCCAAATTTGTCCTTTCCTCGCACCATAAAAAAACATAAAATTCTAGTGCATACTCTGATCACCTCCCGACTTGACTACTGCAACACCTTTCTCTGTGGTCTACCGGCTAACAGACCGGCACCCCTTCAATTTATTCTCAACTCTGCTGCTCCCCTCATCCACCTCTCCACTGCTTTTCCAGTGCTGATCCTCTCTGTCAATCCCTACACTGGGTGCCAGGATCTATTTAGACAAGCCTATCTGGCCTAACCAAACCACTTTTCAGTCTTGTCACCCTTCAGAGCACTTGCTCCCATGCTTAAACCGGACCTTCAGTGTGATTTAATGAAAACCCTAAACTCTTAAAAAATGGTTCCCCAGCATCTAAAATTAATATATTTTACGTTTTTAGTCACTAACTTATTATTCTTTCCCCCACTGGGCTGCAACTCTGTTCAGGAATTTAGGATATGGGCGCCGCCATCTTGACTCAGAAGCATCACACTTACTGAGGAGAGGAGAGTGGGATAAGGTACAGGGGGCGGGTTATAGCTGTGCTTTGCTCAGACAGAGCAGAGCTGGGGTCAGGTAACGGTCAGCAGTCCAAGAATGCAGAGCAGCACAGTCAGGAGGCACTTCCTGTTTGCAGGCAGCCTGATAAGATGGCGGCTTCCATAAGCCGCCATCTTGGATGTTTAAAGGCTCATAACATGCTGTAGATGCAGGTAGGATGATTTTTAATGTGGCCAATCTGTATGTACAGGGAGTGGGGAACATATAAGATAGACTCTTATTCAGAGTGAAGGTCCGCTTTAAATACTTTTTGTGACCAAACCTCTTGTCTCCAACTCCATCCTTTAGTTTGTAAGCTAACAGGGACTGGGCCTTCTCTCTTCACATATTCTGTATTATTGTGCTTTGTTGCAATTGACTCATAATACTGTATGTGTTATATGCATGTGTCCTATCTATATTATGGTTGCTCCTCATCCCATCTTCCTGTACTTATATTGTGTACAGTGCCACAGAACATGATAATAAATAATAATAATAACGCTGTAAGCAGGCATTAGTGTCACCAAACTCTTTTGTTTGAAGGTTCACAACTACCTCTCAGTGGATGTGATTCTTAAAACCAGAAAGTTTGGGGACCCTTGACATAGTATAATGCCAGATTTACCTTTTAATAGCTAGATCAGCCTTTGCAGGGGCGTACATACCATGGAGGCAGTGTAGGCACCTGCCCCCGGGCCAGTGGAACAGGGTGCCCAGCACAAGCTACCTACCCCTCCTCTGCAGCATGTACGCTCGCACAAGCATACTTACCTAACCACCCATGCTGCTTCGTTCCTCCTCACCGCCCTGTGCTTGCTGCCTCTCTTACCACCGAGCGCACATCGTGCATGCCTCCATGCACATTTCGCATGCCACCCTGTGCGTGCCTCCTCTACCATCGCCGATGTGCGCTTTCCCTGCCTCCCTCGCTACCCTGTGTGCACTGCCTGGCTCTCCAACGCAGCTTGCCTCCTGAACAGGCAAGTGTTCGCAAAGGGGGGCAGCGATGGGGCCCTACTAGGGGGCCCGACCAGGCTATGTATGCCACTGAGCCTTTGAATAGTCAAATCAGCCTCCATATAGCCAGATAATCCTTCATATTGTTAGATTATCCCCCATATCGCTAAGTTAGACACTATATTCCCAGATTAGCATTGACATAACCAGATCATACTCCACATAACCAGATTAGCCTTCATTTAGCCAGATCAGGCTCCACAAAGCCAGATAATCATCCATATAACCAAATAGCCTTCATATAGCTAGGCTAGCTTCCATACTGTTAAATTATCATATAACCAGAACAACTCCTTACAGAGAGTTCAGCATCAATATAGCTTGATTTGGAGGGACTGTCCCTATTTGGAGGCCGTGTCCCCCTGTACCTCGTTGTTCTCCTTTGTCTGTCTTTGAGGTGCAACATGCAGATCTGCAGCAATACATGGTTCATTTGCCCATTCAAAGTGTTTCTATTGTTGTAACTGTTACAATGTATCTCCTATCCATCAATCCACGAGGGTGTGTGGCTTAATTTACATATTGTCCAGATTTCCCATTCTGAAAAGTTGGGAGGTATGATATAGCATAACCCAATATTTACCTACTTATAGCCAGATAAGCCACCATATACCCAGTTTCCCCCAAAATAAGGCCTATCCCAAAAAATAAACCCATGCATGATTTGTCAATATTTTTGAGGATGCTCAAAATAGTTTACTCCAAAAATAAGCCCTAGTTACAGTTCCCAAAAAAGTCTGGGCAGCTACAGGTCATATATAGAGATGAGCGAACTTCTTGAAAGTTCGATTCGGGCGATTCGCCGAATTTCCCCAAGAAATTCGGGTTCGCCCGAATCGAACTTTCACGAATCGCTCATCTGAATGCCGGCATGGTGGGGCCGCCGCCGGCCCGCTGACAGCGTAGCCGGCCTGCCCGCTCCCACCATGCCGGCATTTGTTTTTTAAGCAAACACTTACCTGCATGGTCGGAGCGTGGAGGCCGGCGCCGCTCACAGCTGTCATCAGAGGACGCGTCATCAGAGGGCGACTGAGAGCGGCGCCGGCCTCCACGCTCCGACCATGCAGGTAAGTGTTTGCTTTTTAAACAAATGCCGGTATGGTGGGAGCGGGCAGGCCGGCTGCGCTGTCAGCGGGCCGGCTTCCGCCGCCCGCTGACAGCGTAGCCGGCCTGCCCGCTCCCACCATGCCGGCATTTTTTTTTTTTTTTAATTTCAGGGAAAATTCGATCGGCACGAACCAAAAAAAATTCGGGTTCGTGCCGAATCGAATTTTCCCTGAAATTCGGAGCGAATTCCAGTTCGTCCGAACCGGTTTGCTCATCCCTAGTCATATAGGTAAAAAAGTAGCATCAATTGGCAAAAGAATGATAGATAGACCCTTAATCAAGAACAGCAGACACCCCCAAAAGAATCACACTCAACTTAAAAAAGTCTAGCTGCCCCCCCCCATTCCTGGCCATACACACAGCCCCTACAATATGTCCTTTGAGCACTAGTCACTCACTTCCACCCCTTACTGGAGTGTTGTGGCTTCTTCCGGTCACCAGGGGGAACCAACCTCTAAACTTGCAGTGCAGTGGAAAGTGGAAGAGAGCAGCCGGAACCTGAAACCTGACAGCACGCAATGCAGATTGTTGTTTATGGAAATATAAAATATCCAAAGAAAATGAGCCCTAACACATTTTTGGAGCAATACCGTATTTTTCGCCCTATAAGACGCACTTATTTTTCCCCAAAAGTGGGGGAAAAATGTCAGTGCGCCTTATCGGGCGAATGTAAAAAAAAAAAATAAAAAAAAAAAAAAATTAAAAATAAAAACTCACCCGTCCCCGGCGCTCCCGCGTTGTCTGGCACACTGCGAGAGGCCAGAGGAGCGGCGGGGGCTCTGTCCCGGCCCCGCCGCTGCGATCGCTGTCTTTTCAGGCAGCGATGACAGCGGCGGGGCCAGAGACAGAGCCCCCGCCGCTCCTCCATCTGCTGCCGGGCTCAGAACACACGCGAGCACGTAGGTCCCGGCAGTGGGTGGGCGTGGCCTGCACCGGCGCAGGCCACGCCCGCCCGCTACCCGGACCTTCGTGATCGCATGTGGAGAAGCAGATGGAGGAGCGGCGGGGGCTCTGTCTCTGGCCCCGCCGCTGTCATCGCTGCCTGAAAAGACAGCGATCGCAGCGGCGGGGCCGGGACAGAGCCAGCTCGTGAATGGGGTGGGCGTGGCCTGCGTCGACGCTGCGGCGCAGGCCACGCCCACCCCATTCACGGAGCCGGCCGCTCAGCGCAGCGGTGTCAGCGGACAGGTGAGTTTAACTTTTTTTTTTTTTTTAATATCGCGCCTGCCTATACTAATGGGGGGAGGGGGGTGGGAATGGGGGGAGAGGGGCCACACTGCCTATGGGAATGGGGGGAGGGGTATGCCACACAGCCTATACTAATGGGGGCAGGGGGATGCCACACAGCCTTTGGGAATGGGGGGAGGGGTATGCCGCACAGCCTATGGGAATGGGGGGAGGGGGATGCCACACAGCCTATGGGAATGGGGGGAGGGGGATGCCACACAGCCTTTGGGAATGGGGGGAGGGGGATGCCACACAGCCTTTGGGAATGGGGGAGGGGTATGCCACACAGCCTATGGGAATGGGGGGAGGGGGATGCCACACAGCCTATGGGAATGGGGGGAGGGGGATGTCACACAGCCTATGGGAATGGGGGGAGGGGGATGCCACACAGCCTATGGGAATGGGGGGAGGGGGATGTCACACAGCCTATGGGAATGGGGGGAGGGGGATGTCACACAGCCTATGGGAATGAGGGATGCCACACAGCCTATGGGAATGGGGAGAGGGGGATGCCACACAGCCTATGGAAATGGGGGGAGGGGGGATGTCACACAGCCTATGGGAATGGGGGATGCCACACAGCCTATGGGAATGGGGGGAGGGGGATGCCGCACAGCCTATGGGAATGGGGGGAGGGGGATGCCACACAGCCTATGGGAATGGGGGGAGGGGGATGCCACACAGCCTATGGGAATGGGGGGAGGGGGATGCCACACAGCCTATGGGGAGAGGGGGATGCCACACAGCCTATGGGAATGGGGGGAGGGGGATGCCACACAGCCTATGGGAATGGGGGGAGGGGGATGTCACACAGCCTATGGGAATAGGGGATGCCACACAGCCTATGGGAATGGGGAGAGGGGGATGCCACACAGCCTATGGGAATGGGGGGAGGGGGATGTCACACAGCCTATGGGAATGGGGGATGCCACACAGCCTATGGGAATGGGGGGAGGGGGATGCCACACAGCCTATGGGAATGGGGGGAGGGGGATGCCACACAGCCTATGGGAATGGGGGGAGGGGGATGCCACACAGCCTATGGGAATGGGGGGAGGGGGATGCCACACAGCCTATGGGGAGAGGGGGATGCCACACAGCCTATGGGAATGGGGGGAGGGGGATGCCACACAGCCTATGTGAATGGGGATGCCACACAGCCTATGGGAATGGGGAGAGGGGGATGTCACACAGCCTATGGGAATGGGGGATGCCACACAGCCTATGGGAATGGGGGGAGGGGGATGTCACACAGCCTATGGGAATGGGGGATGCCACACAGCCTATGGGAATGGGGGATGCCACACAGCCTATGGGAATGGGGGGAGGGGGATGCCACACAGCCTATGGGAATGGGGAGAGGGGGATGCCACACAGCCTATGGGAATGGGGGGAGGGGTATGCCACACAGCCCATGGGAATGGGGGGAGGGGGATGCCACACAGCCTATGGGAATGGGGGGAGGGGGATGTCACACAGCCTATGGGAATGGGGGGAGGGGGATGTCACACAGCCTATGGGAATGGGGGGAGGGGGATGCCACACAGCCTATGGGAATGGGGAGAGGGGGATGCCACACAGCCTATGGGAATGGGGGGAGGGGGGATGTCACACAGCCTATGGGAATGGGGGATGCCACACAGCCTATGGGAATGGGGGGAGGGGGATGCCGCACAGCCTATGGGAATGGGGGGAGGGGGATGCCACACAGCCTATGGGAATGGGGGGAGGGGGATGCCACACAGCCTATGGGAATGGGGGGAGGGGGATGCCACACAGCCTATGGGGAGAGGGGGATGCCACACAGCCTATGGGAATGGGGAGAGGGGGATGCCACACAGCCTATGGGAATGGGGGGAGGGGGATGTCACACAGCCTATGGGAATGGGGGATGCCACACAGCCTATGGGAATGGGGGGAGGGGGATGCCACACAGCCTATGGGAATGGGGGGAGGGGGATGCCACACAGCCTATGGGAATGGGGGGAGGGGGATGCCACACAGCCTATGGGAATGGGGGGAGGGGGATGCCACACAGCCTATGGGGAGAGGGGGATGCCACACAGCCTATGGGAATGGGGGGAGGGGGATGCCACACAGCCTATGTGAATGGGGATGCCACACAGCCTATGGGAATGGGGAGAGGGGGATGTCACACAGCCTATGGGAATGGGGGATGCCACACAGCCTATGGGAATGGGGGGAGGGGGATGTCACACAGCCTATGGGGAGAGGGGGATGCCACACAGCCTATGGGAATGGGGGATGCCACACAGCCTATGGGAATGGGAGGAGGGGGATGCCACACAGCCTATGGGAATGGGGAGAGGGGGATGCCACACAGCCTATGGGAATGGGGGGAGGGGGATGCCACACAGCCTATGGGAATGGGGGGAGGGGGATGCCACACAGCCTATGGGGAGAGGGGGATGCCACACAGCCTATGGGAATGGGGGGAGGGGGGAAGCCACACAGCCAATGGGAATGGGGGGAATGGGAGGGGGGATGCCACACAGCCAATGGGTATACAGGGAATGGGATGGGGGCATGCTAAACTGTCTATGGGAATTGGATAGGGGAATGCCACACTGTCTGTAATGGTGCGTTTTTGGTTTAAATTTTTTTTTTTTCTTATTTTCTTCCCCCAAATCCTAGGTGCGTCTTGTGGGCAGGTGCGTCTTATAGGGCGAAAAATACGGTAATTAATACAAGCCCTTATCCTATTTTGGGGGGAAACAGGGTAGTTAAATCCTATTTGGCTATATGGAAAATAATTTGATAATATGAAGGATTCTCTAGCCATATGGAGGCTAATCTGTCTGCAAACAGATGCAGACAGAATAACCACCATATCGCCAGAGAATCCTCCATATAATCAGATTATTCCCCATATAGCCATATTAGCAATCAAATAACTAGATCAGACGTCATGTACACATCTTAGGGGGTTATTCAAGAAGGGATAGCGCCAGGTAGTGCCTCGTAGCTGCAGGCAACGTCTGGTGAACGCCGGGCACTGTACGCAAAACCACATTTTTGAAAGCGAATATGGTGTAGCGTCCAATGTATTATTACAGGCGGCTCAGCGTATAGCTTCCAGAGCGCCAGATATTACCTTTTGCTCAGTGTCGCTCTCCCATACATTTCAATGGCCGTTCATTTGCTTGTGTTTAAACAGCGTGTTTGACATTTTTTTTTCTCAGATCATTGTGTGATCTCTCCTGGCTGCAAATAAACACTTTTAGAAACTTTTTTGACTTTTTACATTTTTATGCGGAATTGTCACTACAGGTCTGGCACTAAAGTGTTAGTGTCCCAGTGTTCCAACAATGTCATTCCATGTTCCAACACCTGCGCTTTGTTACAGGTGGATACGTGTTAAAAAACAGACTTTAATCACACAGCGTCTGGCGCTCTATGCTAGAGTGCCTAGATTTAGAGCGCTGAAGCTGTGTGTGTGTCCTTTTTTTGACAAGTATGGTGTGGAGCACCGAGAGTCGGTCGCAATGAGCTAGCGCTACCTTTCGCTCGCTACAGCGCTGTACTGGTCTTAGAGTGCCCAACATACATCACATTCATCAGTGCAGGCCAGGTTACTATAGCAACCGAGGAGCTCTGTTACAGCGCCCGATACCCGCTTACAGCGTCTACTAGTGGTCGCTCTTAGCACCGCTATACAGACGCTCATCTGCCGATACCTGGCGTTAGTAATGAATCAGCCTCCACGTCTTCATTTACCCAGGTCAGTCTCTATAAACACAAGCTATACTCCATACAGCCAGATCAGCCATCATAATGCCTCACTATCCTTTATATATCCACATTAGCCTTTATATAGGTAAATCATCCATCATAAAGTCATATCAGCCTCCAATGCGCTAAACTAGCCATCATATAACCATCTTAGCCTCTACAGCATAACAGTCTGCCTCTATGCAGACGCATGCAGATGGATCAGCTGCCTAAAAGTCAGATCAACCTTCATTTTGCCTTGTATAGCCAGATGAGCCTCTTTGTAGTAGAATCTATGTAGTCAGGATACAGGATACATAGGAATCAGCCTCCATGCAAATGCAGATCAGCCCCCAAAGAGCCAGACCAGGCTCTATACAATCAGATCGGCCTCCATATGAATTCAGATCCACCTGCATCTAGCCAGACCAGGCTCTATACAATCAGATCGGCCTCCATATGAATTCAGATCCACCTGCATCTAGCCAGACCAGGCTCTATACAATCAGATCGGCCTCCATATGAATTCAGATCCAGATTGGCCTCCATATGAATTCAGATCCACCTGTATCTAGCCAGACCAGGCTCTATACAATCAGATCGGCCTCCACATGAATTCAGATCCACCTGTATCTAGCCAGACCGGGCTCTATACAATCAGATCGGCCTCCATATGAATTCAGATCCACCTGTATCTAGCCAGACCAGGCTCTATACAATCAGATCGGTCTCCATATGAATTGAGATCCACCTGTATCTAGCCAGACCGGGCTCTATACAATCAGATCGGCCTCCATATGAATTCAGATCCCCCTGTATCTAGCCAGACCAGGCTCTATACAATCAGATCGGCCTCCACATGAATTCAGATCCACCTGTATCTAGCCAGACCAGGCTCTATACAATCAGATCGGCCTCCGTATGAATTCAGATCCCCCTGTATCTAGCCAGACCAGGCTCTACACAATCAGATTGGCCTCCATATGAATTCAGATCCCCCTGTATCTAGCCAGACCAGGCTCTATACAATCAGATCGGCCTCCATATGAATTCAGATCCACCTGTATCTAGCCAGACCAGGCTCTATACAATCAGATCGGCCTCCATATGAATTCAGATCCACCTGTATCTAAACAGACCAGGCTCTATAAAATCAGATCGACCTCCATATGAATTCAGATCCACCTGTATCTAGCCAGACCAGGCTCTATACAATCAGATCGGCCTCCATATGAATTCAGATCCACCTGTATCTAGCCAGACCAGGCTCTATACAATCAGATCGGCCTCCATATCAATTCAGATCCACCTGTATCTAACCAGACCGGGCTCTATACCATCAGATCGGCCACCATATGAATTCAGATCCACCTGTATCTAGCCAGACCAGGCTCTATACAATCAGATCGGTCTCCATATGAATTCAGATCCACCTATAGCTAGCCAGACCAGGCTCTATACAATCAGATCGGCCTCCATATGAATTCAGATCCACCTGTATCTAGCCAGACCAGGCTCTATACAATCAGATCGGCCTCCATATGAATTCAGATCCCCCTGTATCTAGCCAGACCAGGCTCTATACAATCAGATCGGCCTCCATATGAATTCAGATCCCCCTGTATCTAGCCAGACCAGGCTCTACACAATCAGATTGGCCTCCATATGAATTCAGATCCCCCTGTATCTAGCCAGACCAGGCTCTATACAATCAGATCGGCCTCCATATGAATTCAGATCCACCTGTATCTAGCCAGACCAGGCTCTATACAATCAGATCGGCCTCCATATGAATTCAGATCCACCTGTATCTAAACAGACCAGGCTCTATAAAATCAGATCGACCTCCATATGAATTCAGATCCACCTGTATCTAACCAGACCAGCTTCTAGATAAAATGTTCAGCCTCAGGAATAGCTATTGTAGCTGGGTGAAGTTGGCTATAGCTATAGAAAATCTTCCCAATGTGCAACTGTGCTGAATCTCAGCAGTGAGATATAATAAGAAACATATTAAATAAAGACTATTATGCATGAAGGATTTATATGTGTGTAAAATACAAGTAGGTCTTGTTAGAGGACACAGATGTTTTTCATTTCTGTTTTTTTTTACAGTATTTCAAGTACTGTCATTTCCGATTGACTAGAAATCTTCATGAGAGGGACTATATGAAGGCTATGGCCACATCCGGCTCTGTTATCATTTATTTACACTGGATCAGCATTTCCCATGGCAGATAAATGACAAAAACAAGCAAAATATTATAAAAAATACACAGCGGACAAGCCTGTTTACATGTACTAAAGAACATTATAGATCTATACTGGGACACCATTGAGGCTATGCATTCTTTCATGCTATATCTATTCACCCAAAGAGAGGATAATCATACAAATATAATATAATGTCATCATAAGATCAGATCAACAGGTAGAGGGGCAAGGGAGCGGCTAGCCACATGCTTGACAAGCTGATGGGTGGCTTGCTAATATGTGGAATAACTGCACCTTCACTTGCATGGGGTGGTAGTTTATTATTTATTACTATAATAAACTTTGCCCAACAACAGCACTGTGAACATTCATTTTAATCTACTGTGGGCCCCATACTTATAACCCATCCCCCATCAATTCCAAATCTCAACTGTATTCGCACTATTCAACCCAAATAAACGCCTACCAATGTTAACATACAATTATTTATAGAAAAAATTCTTGTCATGGTGCCAGAGAGTTCACCCAGGGGAAGTGTTGCACTATCAATGGCAAGATGCCCCTCCTATATTACTCTACTAGCAACCTCGCTTCCTTACTGAGATGCTATTTACCTTTACATGACAGTTCTGTTTAACCCTCCCACTTTCCTCACAGCAGATCAGGGGCCACATCAGATGCCTCCTTGGTCTGAGGGGCCGTGGCGCCGGCATCAAAGCTATCGGTGGCAGTGGGGGCCAAAGCCACCACAGGGAAGAACGGAGGGTCTAGAGCAGCAAAGCCAATGCCAGCAACGCTACAGTGATGGGTGCGTACAAAGCTGTCACTGCTGGGAATGCTCAATGCTCAATGCTGGGAAGTGTTTTCTGCTGGACCAGCTGGGCAAATACACTACACCCCACCCAGAATGGCAAAGCAGGAGTTCCCGAGCAGCACACACTGACACAAGGGAGGCACAAGGGACTCGATCTGACGTTCCAGTAAGTAGACGAGTGCCAGACAACCACCAATCAGTCACTTGACTGGACTATTATCCTATAGAAAAATACTGTATCTGGGGCTTCCACCAGATTTTGTGCCTAGGGGCCTCCACCACACTTAATCCAGCCCTGATTGCAGAGTATAAACCAATATCCACATGACTAGCTTCCAACATTTACTCTGCAAATAACTTGGGAGAAACACTTCAGGATAAGGCGTAAAGTAAAATAAATCAATTCCAGTCTGCAGAATAGTACGGTGTCAGCTTAAAGTGATAGCTATTTTGTCCCATGAGACAATAAAAGGTGGTGTGGCAATGTCTGGTACAAGACCTGATCTGGACTGCCAAATAGTGGACTTGTATTAAATAAAAGTGATCCCAAGTTTTGGAAAATGCCTGCTTCTTTTTCGCTATGTGGTCCCAGTACATTAGCAGTGCACCCAAAAACTAGCACTCAGAGGAGCATTGAGCCATTCATTTCCCAGTGCCCAGGAGTGGGAATCAGGAGAGGGCATAGCCATGGGCATTAAGGTCAAGGGGTGGTGGAGTTGTGTTTTTTTGGGAGTAAAACACAACTCCCCCACCCCTTGTTCCCCACTACAAAAGTAAATCCAGTTTGTATCTATTGTCTTCTAGCTTGGTCCCAAAGTCTTCTTCCAGAATCCATATAGACAGTGTTCTCCACCATATTAGGACTTTCTATAAGTGGCATCATCCCCGCTACTGCTTCATAAGCTACCCCAAAGGTTGCGAGAAAGCTGCCACAGAAAGGGGCATTTATTCCCTACCGGAGTTGCGTCCTAGGGATTTCCCTGACATCACTGTTACATTATTGTAACCTTTACATTAAAGGGACTGACCTGCCAAATAAAAACTAAAAGGTACTCTCCTTTTGTCGTCAGCTGATCAGGCCTTCCCCTGCAATCAGCAACTCACCTGATTGCTGGATCACATCCCTTGCCGGCCAGGCATGAACTCAGTGTCAGGGTTGCACCCCTCCCTCATTAGTCACAGGGGTGTGGCCAAGCACTCTCCATTCACTGCAATGGAGGGGGTGTGTCAATCCTGACATGCCTGCCCGAGAGGATCACCACAACTTTATTCAGCAGCTCACCAGGATGACTATTACCTGCATGTCATTTATATTTTAAAAAGTGTGTGCCCCTCCCCTTGGACTACCAGCCAATCACACCAGGGAATAGGCTAGAAACCCTGGACTTGAAGGCCAAGTGGCTGCCCCACCCACGGCCCTGACAGCCCCTATGCCAGTTGGAACTAGTCCGCTGCTCTTTAGAAATACAACCCAAGTCTGAGCTCTAAGAGAAAATGTAAGTATCTCTTAGCCAGATTGAATCTGGGATCAAGCTAAGAAACAGACTGGAGTAGCTAAAGCCTAGGGGAGGGTGAGTGGGGCAAGGAGGAGTGTGGAGCTGGGTGTATGGGCAAGGCAGAAGTCCTGATGGTGGCCCTATACATGTGAATGATCTCTGGAGAGTTGTATAGCAGCGATTACAGCCATCTGAAGCAAGGTCCTGTGCTGGCCTCTTCCCAGGCCTGGATAAATTTAGCTTCTCCAGTATTTTCTCAATGCCGGTGACATTAGTTAAAAGATCAGTATTAGAAAAACAAGTCGTTCCTCAGATGTCTCTCTAGGGGCAGGTCATCATTATTTACAATGGAGGGTCAAACAATTCTATTTCCGAGGCGATCCTTCCTCCTTATGACTTTCCTTCATCTTAAGACTAACTACGTAAGAAATGTGTTTGTGGTCCCCTTGGCCAGTGATAAATGAGCCCAGGAGCTTGAGGTCCCCCAGCAAAGGCAATCTGATGCTTCCTGGAAACGTCCTGGATCAGGTCTGCAATAGAATCTGAGTTAGAGTGCTTTCCTGAGAAATGCCACAAGGGGGTCTGCTAAAAAAGCTTGCCCCACCATAACGGACAGCCCTCCCATCCATTATCTGTCACCCCCACCATTGATCGCTGATGTGTCACACACAATAAAACTATTGTCAGCCTTTGTCGAACATAAGCCCCATATCTGCAGCTAAACAAACAGAGAGTGCAAAGGAAAGATCATTAGTTTCTGAAGTTTTGCCTCGGACCCCTTCATTCATTAACCTAAAAACAAAAACAGCTCTTCTGTGCTATGCAGAGCCACCGACCCGCACAAAGGAAGCTATTTACTAAGAGGCGTCATTTGAGATGAATGGCTTCCAGTGCATGAATATCATACAGGGCTTTTGGGAGTGTTTCCAAGAGGCTGTACATTGCTTTTCCTAAAACAACCTCAGAGCTGTTGATAGCCTCGTCAATATTCACACTGACACCAACGGTGGGAAGGTGACCTTCAAAGCCTCTAGTTGTGCCTGTGGACAGTGGGGACAGGTCATAGGGAGACCCAGGAGAATTACTGGTGGGCTACACTATATTGAGCCTAGCTGGGCTACTGTTTCTTACCCCCACATACAATTCCTGCCTCCCTAGATTTTCTCTAACCTCACTGTCAGAGATGCCAAAACACCTGGTTTGCCAGGGAGTTACCCGGTTTTGACCCTCCCTCACCCAGTTCACCATGCAGCCAGACTCTTGGCTTTGATTTCTTAAAAGCTGGGAGCTGCAGCGCCACTCCTGGCTGCCACCCCCATCTATGTGAAATTCCCCCCTCCCCTCTGTTTACCTTGTTTTCCCCTGTCAGCTGGGTAGAGAATCAGCATGTATTGCGCAGAGCAGCAGCCAGAAGGAGAGAGCACTCAGCTCATGAGGTCCACCTATTGAAGAAGTGTCTGCACCGGACCTGCATAGGGAAGGTAAATCCCTGGGGCTATCTGTTATTTTAAACTTCAAAGAGGAAAAAAAAACCTAGGATTTTCACTCTCCCGGGTTTTGGTCCTTATCTGGGGGGCATCTCGATTTAGAATGCACCCTGTGTGTAAGCCCTGGAAAGCTGTAAATTCTTACCTTGCCAGCTATGTTATGGCACATGTGCAGCCTATCCTCCAATCAGCTGTCTATGTAATACATATTGATGAGCGGCAATGCTGAATGGAAAGGGAGTGAAAGACATTCAGATAGGCTGGGATGGGAGCACACACGCCGCCGGGGATACACAGAATGCGTCCCCGATTGAAATCAGAGCTCTTTGCTGAAGGATGTAAACACGGCAAGAGGGCTCTTGCACCGTTGGACCGAGGAGAGGTGAGTTTTACTGGGCGAACCTGGAGGGTTTCACACGACAAGACATCCTAATTCTGGATGCCCCAGGGGCACAGAACAAAACTGATTTTGTTCCTCTTTAACAAAATTAAAATTACCCCCTGTTAAATGTATGAGTGGAAAATGTTAAATGTGTATGAGGCGGACTCCCCGCCCATAGTCTTCTGGACTCTTGGCTGGTGGTGGCTTCTCTTTAAATGCATAAATGCATGTGTTCTCTTCACACTGCACAGAATCATTAGAACTAGTGTATTTTTGTTGAGAGTTAATGTATTATTAATAAAAACTTACAACCAGAACCAGTTTTAGACTGTGGCCCACCCCCATCCAGCAACAGTAAATAAATCATGCCCATTCCTCTAGCCACTCCCAACCAGAAACAGCATGTATATTTGACATGCTTATCCCAACCCTCATGCAGCAACAACTGATTAAATAATACAGAATAAAAATCACCCCTGGGTGATTGCCCAGTTTGCCCTTCTCTAATGCCGGCCCTGCCTACAGCTGGACTTACAAGAGTAAAAATGGTCTCCCTTGAGTCTTAAAGACTCTAGAAAGGCTGATTACCCCATCCCTGGGGCATATCGATTTCAGATGCCCCACTGTGATAGTTATACTAACATAGCCAGGGATTCCATTGCACATTTGCTGGCCCCCTCGATTACACTTAGCAGAGGTGCATACCAGTGATTTCTGAATGGCTGGTGCCTGGATGTGGAGGAGCAGGGGTGCAGTCAGCTGGGCTCCATTTAGCTTTTCTAGACCTGATATCAGGTTGACCAAGATATGAATGGAGTGTGAGCACTGATTGGTGGATGTATCCCGTGCATGCACTGCAGGATTTTAGGAGGATAACTTATTCTGGGACTATCCATGTGATTTCACACAAACAGGATGCCCCACTGGAGAGGAACAACACTGGGGAAAATGAAAATCCCGGGTGTTGTTCCTCTTAAAAGAGGAAGCCCAGTCAATTAAGATATCCTCTTAATTAATTATGCACTGTGCGTAATGAAACCGTCAATACTCACCTCTTCCAGGATCCTTCTATATTGTCCATAGACAGCCTATCAGGCTTGTCAGGCTGGTGGGCATACAGTAAAGTGCAGGGCTGCCAGCGAGTCTAATTGGTTGTTCACGATCACATGGTATTTGGAAAGTATCAGCGACCCAATTCCCCAAGCTTAGAAACACCAGATTAATTAAAGTGGCACAAAACCTCGTAGTACCTCGGCAGTGCGGCGGTGGTCTGGTTTTTGAAAAAAAAAAAAATTTCCATCGCAGAGGCCACGCTTAACTGCCATTTTTGAGATTGCCGTTTGGCTGGGCAAGGGAGCACACCACAGCCACAGGTGAAGATAGCGATGTAGGAGCACCAGTTTAGGCGAGTATACCTGGTGATCCGGGGGTTTCATATGCAGGTTATCCCGATTTTGGATACCCCAGAGGAAGGCTAGCAGCAAAGCCTGGAGTCTTTTAGACTCCGTGACCGCATTGCGTGGCATTCAAGCCACTTCAAAGTAGAGCGTTATTTTTTTAAATTATTTGCCTCCCTAGTAACATAACCTACTTGAGAGGTCATAGCCCCATGTTACAGATGTTATGGAATAGATTTGCTCCAGAACTACATGGGAGCAACCATCTTACTACACCTAACAGTCCCCTTTACACATAAAAATGAGGGGGGAGCTGTGCCAGCTGCAATTCACATCAAACTGAGGGAGGGATATATATTTCTAAGAAACTCAAAGCAGCTTGTCTGTCATTCTATACACACTGAATAAACAACTGCTGGAGGAATTCTGTGTGAGGTGGAAGCTGTTACATTTGTTTCTTCATGTTCTATCAATGATGTGGCAGCCGCCACATTATATAAAATGTGTCTGGGAGCTCTCAGCTGTGAGCAGAGCAATGATGAGTCATAAGTTGGTGGATTTCTACTTCTGGCTAAAAAAATAAGGAATGGTTGAATGTTTAAGGCACTTTTTTTTACTTTTCAGAAGCAGGGTTGTTAGTTGAAAATCAAGATGGCAGCTCCCATGTAGTTGAAAAGCACAAACTCTGCATGGGGTGAAGCCCTCTCAAATAGCTTATGTTACTCATTGTCAGAGGGATGTTTTAGGGGAGGTACGCTGTAAGTGAAGGCCTATGATATTTTAATGGTCACTGGGGGAGCCCGAACCAAAACAGCTAAATAAACAGCAACAAATGTCAAATACATTTTTTATTGAGTTGTAATGGGGAACTATGGGGTGGCCTTTTAAATGCAGAATTTTGCCTACAATTGCCCTTAAATTTAAGATTTTTTTCATCCTATTGGATTGTTTCTTCTCCCTAAAAGGAATGAAATAAAAGTTTATTCGGTACAGATGGGAATTTAATGGCAATACCAGAAACAGCTTTGCCTTAATGGCCCCCAGGCGTGTGCGCTGTTTTAGTTTGATCAGAATTCCGATCCAAATAAAAGCTAAATTGCAGCCAAACCTTCCTTAAAGTGGCCATAGGTCTCTTGCTGGTCTCCCCCACTTGTTTCTGTGACGGAGGAAGAGGGGAACCCTCAGTATTTCTCTATAGAGTAAAGAAGGGTTAAGGCATTTTTAAGATTCTTTTTGCAGTTTACACCTCCATTGTGAAGATTTAGGGCCTTATTCATGAAGGGATAGCGCCAGGTAGTGCCTGTACAGCGCCAGGTAGCGGCAGGTGAACGCCGGACACGGCACGCAATTACACATTTATGAAGCCGAATCTGGTGAGCGACCAGAACAACACCATGTAGCGCACGATTCATCATTATCCCAGCCTCAGCGTACATAACAATGTAATTCCATATGTTTTTGCTTTGTTAGTGGATTAATCACACAGCCTCTGGCACTACTGGGCTACAATCAGATGATTTTGAGCGCCGGCGATGTTTGTGGCTGTTTTTTTTATGAATGTGGTGTGAGTCAATCGCACTGAGCTGGCGTTACTGTTCTCGCACATACAGTGTAGTAAAGCGACTCACATATCATATTTATCAATGCCGGACAGCGACTGAGGCGATCTGAAACAATGATCCATGGCCGAGCGCAGCGACTAGCGGGCGCTCTGAAATCCGCTCTACAGACGCTCATCTGTCGCTACCTGCAAAATAGTATGATGCAGTCCATATATTCCAACGTTTCGGGGTATGTTGCCCCCTTCATCAGGGAGGACTGCCAAACAGTAATGCTGAGAAAGGCACCTTATATACTACACATCATGGAAAAAAGTCATAATGACAACAATAATATTATCTACTGAACACTAGAGGGAGCACGTGCCTAGAAAGATGGAGTTCATTATGGCCAGCTCTCAAGTATCAAAGTATAAGAATTTAGGCAATGGCACACATGAGAAAACCCCCAAGTAAATGATCTAGGGTGCAGTTTCCTACTATGCACCTCAAAAGGAAACTCTGATAAAAAATTATTGTAGGATGAACGCACTCCACACAAGATCAATTGCAAAAGGTGAGTGTATTAAAAAAAACATCCACTATATAACTATATCATTTAAATAAACAAAAAAAGGATAGTCATGTTCCTCACTAAATAAATAGAAATAATGTTATAGACTGTAACTGTACAGGTAACAAAAGAAATAAAGGTAAGGTAAAATATTACCATATAACAAAAGGAATAGAAGTAAGGTAAAATATTACCATATAATTCTATAAGGTAAATCCTGTGAAATGTAGTTGTGACTGCTGACCAGTAGAGCAAGGGTTAAATCGGACCAAAACCCACAATTTTAACTAGCCCCTGAATTGCTGCCACCATAAAGGGCACCTTTTGCCAATTTTTAGTGCTCCTGCATCACTCTAATCCCAGATAATGGCGCCTGTTTTAGCTGTAAAGCTCCGCCTCCTCCATTCATTGTCACTGTTGTATGTGGCAATGATGTCATTGCCACACCTATGCAATGATTGATCGCCTGATACTCCCACCAAGAGACAGCAAATAAATCAGTGTTCCAGGACATTTTGAAAAATGAAAATATCCATTTTTAGTTCTACACCCTAAGAAGGCTGAGAAGGGAATATCGGCAGGGGATTTGGCCAAATGTATTTCACAAGTTCGGTGGGTTTTGATCTGCTTTAAGGAACATCTATAGCAAAAGAGGTCTGCATATGGCAGTAACATCATCGTAGATATTCTCTGGTCAGTAGTACACATATAGGCCCTTATTTAACAAGGGATAGCGCCAGGTAGCGAATGGTGAGCGAACGGTAATGACGCTCCCCGCCACAAGAACGCCGGCTCCCCTCCGCAATCACACATTTATCAAGCCGATCCTGCTTAGCGACTGACAGAGCGCCAGATAGCGAAGCATTCATCATTATTCCAGCCTCACCCCACAGCGCCAGCGAGCGACCTTGAACAGCGACAGGTATGGCCTCTCGCTACCTGGCGCTCTCCAATGCATTTCAATGGAGCAATCTTTAAATATTCATAATTAATTGCTATTATTTTTTTTTTTTTTTTTTTTTAAATGTCAAAAATTCTGTGACCACTTCTGCCATGTTAGATATTTTTTTTTAGGTAAAAAAAAATAAATAAATAAATAAATTTGTGCAGAATTGATATTACAGGTCTGATATTAATGTATTCATATTACAAAATGTTTTGAAAAACATGTTTTTATTTTTTTCTAAAAATATGGTTGTTTGGGGGTTAAAAAACGACTTTTAACCCATCGCCGCCAGCGCTCTGGGGTTTAAACATGCATTTCACAGTGCAAGAATTTTTGGAGTGTGATTTGTTAATGAATATGCTGGGAGCTGTTCGCTATGGCCATTCGCTGTCATGCGCTCCCATACAGCGCGGAACCTGTCAAACAGCGACTCCTAACCCCGTATTCAACATTACCGCACACCGACTGAGTCGCTGTCAACAGCCGAACAACGGCCAAGCACAGCGAATACTAGCGGGCGCTGTGAAAATAACGCTACTGTCGCTCATCTGTCGCTACCTGGCGCTATTAATGAATCGGCCTCATAGTTATAATGCATCATTCTAGCAGAATAACAGGCTTAGAGTGCATACTGGATAATCAACACAGATATTGCTAATCATGACATCACAGCAGATTATACATTACATGTGTAAGCGTGCATGAAATGATACCCACAGAATGGAGAACAGAAACGATCTACTAATGGCTAATGACGGGCAGGCTGATTCATCACTAACGCCAGGTAGCGACAGATGAGCGTCTGTAGCAGGCATTTTCAGAGCGCCCGCTAGTAGTCGCAGTGTTCGGCCGTGGGTCGCTACTTTATAGCGACTCAGTCGCTGTTCAGTAATGGTGAATGCATTGTGAGGAGTCGCTATTTGACCAATACAGCGCTGTATGGGAGCGCATGTTAGCGACTGCTCATAGCGACGACTCCATATTCTGGAAAAAAAAACAGCCTCACAAATCTCTGGCGCTGAAAAATAGTTGTTTGAAGCCCAGAGCGCCGGAGGCAGTGTGATTAAAGGCTGTTTTTGAACATGTATCCACCAGTAACAAAGCGAAAACATATGGAATTACATTGTAACAACATTGTAACATGAACACTTTAATGCCAGACCTGTAATGTCATTTCTGAGGAAATATTTAAGAAATGAAAAAAATATGAAAAAACTGCTTTTCCAATGCCAGAAGAGGTCAAAGAATTATTTGTGATTTTTTAGGGAAAAAAAAAAAAAAAAAACCTTTAAAGAGAAGAAATGGATCGTCCATTGAAATGTATTGGAGAGCGCCAGGTTAGCGAGAGGTCATACCTGGCGCTGTGCAAGGCTGAACGCCGGCGCTGTTCGCTGAGGCTGTAAAAATGATGAATCAGACGCTACATGGCGCTATTCCAGTCGCTCAACAGATTCTGCTTGATAAATGTGTAATTGCGTGCCGTGTCCGGCGTTGACCAGTCGCTATCAGTCGCTACCTCTCATTAACCAGCCGCTTACCTGACGATATCGCTTCTTAAATAAGGGCCTAAATGGCTACTAACTTGTGATCATTTCTGCGACATAGATGTGGTGAAGCTTTGCTGCAGATGACTATGCCTAACTATGCATATTAGTGAGAGGCTGATTCATTACTAACGCCAGGTATCGAAAGATGAGCATCTGTCTAGCAGCGCTTAGAGCGACCACTAGTAGACGCTGTAAACATGTATCGGGCGCTGTAACAGAGCGCCTCAGTCGCTCTAGTAACCTGGCCCCGCATTGATGAATGTGATGTATGTTGGGCGCTCTAACACCAGTACAGCGCTGCAGGGAGCGAAAGGTAGTGCCAGCTCAGTACGTCCGGCACTCGGCACTCCACACCACACCATATACATACACACAGCGTCGGTGCTCTAAAGCTGGGCGCTGTAGCATAGAGCGCCAGACGCTGTGTGATTAAAGTCTGTTTTTGAACACATATCCACCAGTAACAAAGCAAAAACACATGGAATGACATTGTTTTAACACCGTGACATTAACACTTTAATGCCAGACCTGTAATGACAATTCTGCATAAAAATATAAAAAGTCAAAACATTTTCTAAAAGTGTTTGTTTGCAGCCAGGAGAGGTCACACAATGATTTGAGCAAAAATAAAAAATAAATTAAAAATGTCAAACACGCTGTTTAAACACAAGCAAAGTGAACGGTCATTGAAATGTATGGGAGAGGGACACTGAGCGACAGGTGCTACATGGCACTGCAGAACATAGAGCACCGACGCTATACACTGAGCCGCCTGTAATAATATATGTGACCGCTACATGGCGCTGTTAGAGTCACTCACCAGATTCGCTTTCATAAATGTGGTTTTACCTACAGCACCAGGAGTTCACCAGACGCTGCCTGCTGCTACGAGGCACTACCTGGCGCTATCCCTTCTTAAATAACCCCCTAAATGTTTGTCTTTGCTGGACAGCTTAGCAGGGATTGGCCTTGATTCAATAAGAGTTGAAAAAAAATCTTGTAGTAAAAAATCACTTTAGGAAAAAAAAAAGCCTGAGAATGTTACTTTTGCTCAATCACCAGCTGGGAAGACAATGAAAGACAATGGCTCTTTTTTACTCCTAAGAACTAAGAAACGTTTTACTTAATTTTATACTGAAGGAAAAAGTGCCAGCGACGGGCAGGCTGATTCATCATTAGCGCCATGTAGCGACAGATGAGCGTCTATAGCAGGCATTTTCAGAGCGCCTGCTAGTAGTCACTGTGCTTGGCCATGGGTCGCTAGTTCCTAGCGACTCAGTCGCTGTACATTAATGATGAATACCTTGTGAGGAGTCGCTATTTGTCCAGTACAGGGCTGTATGGGAGCGCATGTTAGCGACTGGTCAGTGCGACCGACTCACAACATATTCAGCAAAAAAACAACCTCACAAAACTCTGGCGCTGAAAAACGCTGAAAAGCGCAGGAGGCGGTGTGTTTAAAGTCTGTTTTTCAGCATCTATCAACTAGTAACAAAGCGAAAACATATGGAATTACATTGCAACAACATTGTAACATGAACACTTTAATGGCAGACCTGTAATGTCAATTCTGCAGAAATATATAAAACATGAAAAATTTGTGAAAAAAACTGCTTCTTCAATGCCAGAAGAGGTCACAACATTATTTGAGATTTAAAAAAAAACAAAAAAAAACCCCGTTTAAAGAGAAGAAAAGGATCGTCTATTGAAATGTATGGGAGAGCAACAGGTAGCGAGAGGTCATATCTGGCGCTGTGCAAGGCTGAACACCGGCGCTGTTCGCTGAGGCTGTGAAAATGATGAATCAGACGCTACATGGCGTTATCCCAGTCGCTAAACAGATTCAGCATGATAAATGTGTAATTGCGTGCCGTGTCCGGCGTTCACCTGTCGCTTCCTGTCGCTACCTGTCATTAACCAGCCACTACCTGACGCTATCCCTTCTTAAATAAGGGCCTAATTGTATTCCTATCTATTGATTCAGCAACATTGACATTCTCAGGCTTTTTTTCTCAAAGTGAATTTTTCACTACCATGAGAATTTTTTTCAACTCTCATTGAATGGAAGCTATAGTCTGGTAAAGTATGGCACAGCTATGCTAAATCCATTTATTGTGTTGTGGTTATCTACCTTTTTCCTTTTTAACATTGCCAATTGTGGGAATGTAAGCCTTATATATTAGGGTTACATGATAAAGAGCGCGCACATGACATGTTATCAACTGAGGCCCTTATTTATGAAGGGATAGCGACAGGTAGCGACTGGTGAGCGGCCGGTAATGACGGGCCCCGCCACGAGAACGCCGGCTCCCCACCACAATCACACATTTATCAAGCCAATCCTGCTTAGCGACTGAGATAGCGCCATATAGCCACTCATTCATCATTATTCCAGCCTCAGCCCACAGCGCCAGCGTCCGACCTTGAACAGCGACAGGTATGACCTCTCGCTACCTGGCGCTCTCCAATGCATTTCAATGGAACAATCTTTAAATATTAATAATTAATTGTTATTAATTTTTTTTTTTTTTTTTAAATGTGAAAAATTCTGTGGCCACTTCTGCCATTTTAGATAATTTTTTTAAGGGAAAAAAAATAAAAAAAATAAATTGTACAGAATTCATATTACAGGTCTGATATTAATGTATTCATATTACAAAATTATTTAAAAAACTTGCTTTTTTTGGTTTCCAAAAATATGGTTGTTTGGGGGTTAAAAAAACTACATTTAACCCATCGCCGCCAGCGCTCTGGGGTTTAAACATGCATTTTAAAGCGCAAGAATTTTTTGAGCGTGACTTTTTAATGAATATGGTGGGATCCGGTCGCTAGGGCCAGTCGTTATCATGCGCTCCCATACAGCGCGGAACCTGTCAAATAGCGACTCCTCACCCAATATTCAACATTACGGCAAACCGACTGAGTCACTATCAACTACCGAACAATGGCCAAGCACAGCGACTACTAGCGGGCGCTCTGAAAATGCCGCTACAGTCGCTCAACTGTCGCTACATGTCGCTGTTAATGAATCGGCCTCTAAAACTGTTATATACATATTTAAAATCATGAATTCCATTGTTGTATTGTGTTGTTTAACCCTTTAAGTGCCAGTCTACCTAGAATTTGCATACAGCACCCACCATGCCCGCGGTCCTGTACTGTGTGGATACAATTAAAAGAAAATAAAAGCACTAGAACCACAACACCCCACCCCTCATCAGCTTTCCTGAGAGCAGCTGGACACACCCACGGATCGCACGCACGGTGCAGACCAGAGAGATGACGCAGTAGTGCGGACTTGGGGATGGGAGATATGTAGGGTAAGGATATTATTTTTTATCTTTACTTTACTTTACTCTCATCATTTTACATGGTAAGGTGGACACCTTTTGAGCAATCAATGTAGGGCAGGTCCACCAGAGCACCAGAGTATCCTATATATATGGGGAGCTCTTCTTACTGGCATTGGTGCTGTATCTCGCTGCATCCTTCGGTGGGCAATACAGATCACATCCTCCAGTGGGCCCCAAATATCACCCTCTCTGCTGGGCCCCATAGATCACCTCCTCCAGCAGGCCCATTTTCTCCGGGGGCCCCAAAGATCACTTCGGCCAGTGGCGCCAAAGATCATTTTCTCTGGGCTTCTCTGATGGAAAATTAATTTTGAGGCCGATTCATTAATAGCGCCAGGTAGCGACAGATGAGCGACTGTAGCGTGATTTTTTCAGCGCCAGCCAGTATTCGCTGTGCTTGGCCGGCGTTAGCTTGATGACAGCGACTCAGTTGGTGTGCGGTAATGTTGAATACGGGCTGGGGGGTCGCTGTTTCACAGGTCCAGCGTTGTATGTGAGCGCCTGACAACGAATGGCCAGAGCGAACGGCTAGCTTCATATTCATCAACAAATCACGCACCGAATGTGCTGTCGCTGTCCATTCCTTGTTTAAACCCCAGAGCGCTGGCGGCGATGTGTATTAACTAGTTTTTAACCCCTAAACAACCATATTTTTTGAATGTAACATTATACATGTTTTTAGAATCATTTTGTAATATGAATACATTAATCTCAGACCTGTTAGATCAATTCTGCACATATTTTTTTTTTTTTTTTTTGACTTAAAAATAAATCCTAACATTGCAGAAGTGTTCTCCGATTTCTGGACATTAAAAAAAAAAAAAAAAAAAAAAAAATTAATACCAATTAATTATGATTAATTATAGATTGCTCCATTGAAATGCATTGGACATCGCCAGGGAGCGACAGCTCATACCTGGCGCTGTGAAGGAATTTGCAGCGGCGCTGTTCGGTCCAGGCGGCTTCATGATGAATGCCGCGCTAGCCGTCGCTCTCGCCGGCGCTAGCCTCATTTTGCTTGATAAATGTGTCATTGTGACCGCCGCCGGGCGTACTTGAGTCGGTAGTCGCCGTTAGCTGCTGCTACCTGGCGCTCGTCAGACACTACCTGGCGCTATCGCTTGATGAATAAGGGCATTTATTTTATCACTTGTAAATATAAACCAGACCAACACCCGTTTTTTCTTTAATGGGTGTTGGTCCCGCAGATAGCTAATCAAGACAAGCTCAGGAGGGCATCACGAACGCCCGATATCAACACCCGATATCTTTACCTTCACTATGAGCCAGTGCCAGGAAAGGAGTCCCGCGACTGGCCACCGTCGCGCGCGTGGGCCATGGTTTGTGTCCACTGCGCCGCCCACCAGAACATCCCACCCACAACCGTCCCCATGACAGCCCACCGGCCAATTGCAGCTCCTGGGGCTGGCTTATAGTAAAGATGAGGATATTGGGCATTCTGGGGGGTTATGCATTCTGGATGCCCCCAAAGCTTGTTTTGATCAGCTGTCTGTAGGACCAACACCAATTAAAGAAAAAACGGGCATTGGTCCGCTTTAAGATAAAAAATGTTTTTTTTTTTATACATTTGTATCAAAGCTGTACGGGTCCCTAAATTCCTAGTGGTGGCCCTACACTATACCATATACGGGCAGGCTGATTCATTACTAACGCCAGGTATCGCAGATGAGCGTCTGTACAGAGGCGCTTAGAGCGACCACTAGTAGATGCTGTAAGCAGGTATGGGGCGCTGTAACAGCTCCTCAGTCGCTCTAGTAAACTGACTGGCATTGATGAATGAGATGTATGTTGGGCGCAGGGCCGGATTATGAGGGGGGCGCAAGGGGAACATGCCCTGGGGCCTCCACCAGTTGCCCTGAAAAGGGGGCCTCCACCAGCCTTTGGTTTATGGGTCCAGGAGGCTTTTCAGTCTTTAGTCTGCTGAGCCACGGGGTCGGCAATAAAGCTACCGGTGGCAGTGGAGGGCCCAGGAGCCTGGGCAAGACTTTTTTTGTTTTTGCAAACCTGCAGCCAAAGCCACCACAGGGCAGGACGGAGAGTCTAGAGCAGCAAAGCCGCCGCCAGCAACGCTACAGTGATGGGTGCAGAGCTGTCACTGCACATAAGCCACCAAGCACAGCCACTGGCAGCTCAATGCAGGGAAGTGTTTTCTGCTGGACCAGCCGGGCGACTACACTACCCCCCACCCAGAATGGCAAAGCAGGAGTTCCCGAGCAGCACGCACCCGCACAAGGGTGGCACAAGGGACTCGATCTGACCTTCCAGTAAGTAGGCGGGTGCCAGACAACACCGATCAGTTACTTGGCTCCACTATTATTTTAAAGGTGAGAAAAATACTGTATCTGGGACCGCCACCAGATTCTGTGCCCAGGGGCCTCCACCACACTTAATCCAGCCCTGGTTGGGCGCTCTAACACCAGTACAGAATTGCAGGGAGCAAAGGGTAGCGCCAGCTCAGTGCGACCGACTCTCAGCGACTCACACCATAATCGACAAAAAAACAGCGTTGGCGCTCTGAATCTGGTCGCTATAGCATAGAGCACCAGACGCTGTGTGATTAAAGTCTGTTTTTGAACACATATCCACCTGTAACAAAGCGAAAACACAAGGAATGACATTGTTGGAACACTGTGGGATTAACACTTTAAAGTGGACCAACACCCAGGGGGGATCGGCCCGGGAATCTATAAGATTCCCGGACCGATCAGATCCCTCCCCGCTGGGCATCCAAAATCGGGATATCCCGCTGGGAGGAACCCCCCAGGAGGCCCACAAACCTTACCTCAGCCCTGTTCCATCCTCTAGCAGGGCGCGCACCCGCGGCGGTCGTTTGTGAATGGCCCGCGCAGGCGCGCTCCCTGTTAGAGGGAAGCGCGAGACGCGGCCTCCAGCGCTCAGAGCCGCTGAGCTGCTATGATTGGCTGGAGCGGTCACGTGGGAGCGGGGAGAGGTGAGTTTTTGGGGCGTTCTAGGGGGTTTCACACAGCGGGGCACCCCCGATCGGGGTGCCCCACCGAAGTGGACCAAAACCCAGGATAGTCAAAATCCTGGGTGTTGGTCCACTTTAATGTAGACCTGTAATGACAATTCTGCATAAAAATATAAAAAATTAAAAAAGTTTTCAAAAATGACTGTTTTTAGGCCAGGAGAGGTCACACAATTATTTGAGAGAAAAAAAAAAATTAAAAACAAAAAACACTGTTTACACAGAAGAAAAGGAAGGTCCATTGAAATGTATGGGAGAGCGACAGGTAATACGTGGCGCTCTGGAAGATATGCTATACGCTGAGCCGCCTGTATTGATGAATCGTACGCTACATGGCGCTGTTAGAGTCGCTCACCAGAATCGCCTTCATAAATGTGGTTTTGTGTACAGCGCCCGGCATTCACCAGACGCTACCTGTCGCTACGAGGCGCTACCTGCCGCTATCCCTTGATGAATAAACCCCACAGAGGCGCTTCCAGAGATGAATGTAACATAATAATGCAATCCAATTGATAATTCAAGTCAATGAGAGACACCTGCCAAATGATGTAGTCACAGCACACATGCACTGTTGGAGTGCGGCAGGGTTTTTATTGCCGAATGGGGTGGGGGGGTTCACACAGTGGGGCACCCCAATTCGGGACCCAGGGCCTCAAAACCAAGAATCAAATTCCAAGGAAAGTCAAATTCCTGGATTTCACTTTAAAGCATGAAAATTTAACTGTTGCTGAATCACCAGAAAGGAAGACAACGTAGTCGATTCAGAGCCTGGGGAGAAAACGTACTCCTTTTTTAGGAGAGAAAATTGCCATTCACTTTCATTGTCTACCTTGGGGTGAAAAAAGTGAATGGCAGTTTTCTCTCCTAAAAAAGAAGGGAGAATTCTCACTAGGCTCTGAAACAACCCTAATGGAAGGCAACTTTGTGAAATTTGTGAACTCTTTACATCTAATTACATTGTAGTAAAAAGTTTCATTGACGTTCATTTTCTTCCTAGCTGGTGATTTAGCAACAGGGATATTCTCATGTTGTATAATGAATTATAAATAAAGTTGGATGAATAAAGGAAGTTGGTTCCCACAGCAACCCTCACATTCTGTGGTAACTACGCCGACTGCCTCAGGAAAAGCTGTAAGCTAAGACACGGCTGTTAGAAAAGGAGATTTCCCGCCAAAATGTCCCAGGCAACATGAAAATGCTGCAAAGCTGCACCTATCAAAACTGCCCTTTTCTTGGGAAACACATATTTTTATTGCTATGGCCCTTATTTATGAAGGAATAGCGACAGGTAGCGACTGGTGAGCGGCCGGTAATGACGGGCCCCACCACGAGAACGCCGGCTCCCCACCACAATCACACATGTATCAAGGCAATCCTGCTTAGCGACTGAGATAGCGCCAGATAGCCACTCATTCATCATTATTCCAGCCTCAGCCCACAGCACCAGCGTCCGACCTTGAACAGCGACAGGTATGACCTCTCGCTACCTGGCGCTCTCCAATGCATTTCAATGGAACAATCTTTAAATATTCATAATTAATTGTTATTAAATTTTTTTTTTTAAATGTGAAAAATTCTGTGACCACTTCTGCCATGTTAGATAATTTTTTTAAGGTAAAAAAAAAAAAAAAAAATTGTACAGAATTGATATTACAGGTCTGCTATTAATGTATTCATATTACTAAATTATTTTAAAAACGTGTTTTTTTTTGGTTTCCAAAAATATGGTTGTTTGGGGGTTAAAAAACTACTTTTAACCCATCGCCGCCAGCGCTCTGGGGTTTAAACATGCATTTTACAGCGCAAGAATTTTTTGAGCGTGATTTTTTAATGAATATGCTGGGGGCCGGTCGCTATCATGCGCTCCCATACAGCGCGGAACCTGTCAAATAGCGACTCCTCACCCAATATTCAACATTACGGCAAACCGACTGAGTCGCTATCAACTACCGAACAACGGCCAAGCACAGCGACTACTAGCGGGCGCTCTGAAAATGCCGCTACAGCCGCTCAACTGTCGCTACATGTCGCTATTAATGAATCAGCCTCCCCGGCACGGCTGAGATTTCCCGCCAAAATGTCCCAGGCAACATGAAAATGCTGCAAAGCTGCACCTATCAAAACTGCCCTTTTCTTGGGGAACACACATTTTTATTGCTTAGCCTAAGCAGAGTGGCACAGCGGAAGCGTGCTGGGCCCATAACCCTCCGCAAGGCCTACCAAAAGTGCACTTTGCTTCACCAATTCATAACCCCCTCCTTGAAAGTGAATGACGCAGTTTACCAGGGCTGTGGTAAGTCAGTAAATCAAAGCCCAACTCTGACTCCTTCCATAAATGAACAATAAATAGTAGTAACAAATTCACTATGGTAAAATGGTAACATGGAGGCTGATTCATTACTAACGCCAGGTATCAGCAGATGAGCGTCTGTATAGCAGCGCTTAGAGCGACCGCTAGTAGACACTGTAAACGTGTATCGGACGCTGTAACAGAGCGCCTCAGTCGCTGTAGTAACCTGGCTGGCATTAATGAATGTGATGTATGTTGGCTGCACTAACACCAGTACAGCATTGCAGGGAGCGAGAGGTAGCGCCAACTCAGTGCGACCGACTCTCAGCGACTCACACCATACTTATCAAAAATATACACACACACAGCGTCGCCGCGCTAAATCTGGGCACTATAGCATAGAGCGGCAGACACTGTGTGATAAAAGTCTGTTTTTTGAACACATATCCACCAGTAACAAAGTGAAAACACATGGAATTACATTGTTTTAACACTGTGACAATAACACTTTAGTGCCAGACCTGTAATGACAATTCTGCATAAAAATATAAAAAGTCAAAAAAGTTTGTAAAAATGTTTGTTTGCAGCCAGGAGACGTCACACAATGATTTGATCAAACACGCTGTTTAAACACAAGCAGATGATCGGCCATTGAAATGTATGGGAGAGCGACACTGAGCGAAAGGTAATACCTGGCACTCCCAAGCCTAGAGCGCCGGCGCTATACACTGAGCCACCTGTAATAAAACATCGGGCGCTACATGGTGCTGTTAGAGTCGCTCACCAGATTCGCTTTCATAAATGTGGTTTTGTGTACAGCGCCCGGTGTTCACCAGACGCTGCCTGCTGCTACGAGGCATTACCGGCCGCTATCCCTTCTTAAATAACCCCCCTAGTTTTTTCTCTCGCCATTATAAAAGTCAGGCTACTTAGATTTACCATTATTTATTGGAATACAATTTTTGAACAAATAACTTAAAGTGGGCCAACACCCAGGGGTGATCGGCCCGGGAATCTATAAGATTCCTGGGCCGATCACCTCACACACCGCGGGACATCCGAGATCGGGATGTCCCGCGGGGTGTAACCCCCCCAAAACCCCCGAAAAACCTTACCTCTCCAGCCGCTACTTCCGCCACCGCCGCCTCACTCGCGCTCCTCTAGACGTGCGCGCGCCCGCGCCGGCCGTCTCTGAATGGCCGGCGCGGGCGCGCACACGTCAAGAGTGACGCGCGGGATGCAGCGGCGGGCGCGATCCCTTGTCCGCCGACGGACGTCACTTGTCCGTCGGCGGGCATTGGACAGCGCAGTCACGTGGGAGCGTGGAGAGGTGAGTTTTCGGGGTGTTTGGGGGGTTTCAGGCAGCGGGGCACCCCAAATCGGGGTGCCCCGGGGAAGTGGACCAATACCCAGGATAGTCAAAATCCTGGGTGTTGGTCCACTTTAAAGCTCCTGTCCAGGCAATGGCCTAAAAAAGTATATACTCACCTTTTATCCCCCCCAGCTCCTCCATGCAGTACCGGCATCTTCATACTTACCGATGACCGTAAATGAGTGATTACATCCTCTATGTTCGGGCAGACATGGTGGCGTCCATCAATAAGGCTTTATGCCTACTAATACTACTGCTTCATTCATTGCATTAAAGCGGGTGTGCCAGGGTGGCATGCCACCTCTATTGCAATGAATGGAGTAAGCGTGTGGGGGCAACAATGGACACCGCCATCAGAGGACGACAGTGCTTGAAGGCAGAATTTGAAGATATCGATACTCCACGAAGGAACAGCCAGGGGAACATTGGACCTGCACAGTGGAGATGTGGGGGACAAAAGATGAGTTATTTTGTATCTGTCTGGTAGGCATTGGAAAACCACTCAAAGTTCAGGTTCGGCAAGTTTGGCTAAACTTTGAATAAATATTCGGGTTCGGTTGCTTGAAATATATGGGGGGGGGGGGGGGGGCTGGTGCAGAGTGTGCAGCAAAAGCACATTGCTTAAAGGAGCAGTATCGCAAAATTTGCATTAAAAAAGATAAATAATTAAATTGCCACACAATAGCTTCTAACATGTGTATAAATAATCTGGCGATAGAAAAGGGAAAAAATATCTGCCTTTCTTTTAAATTGTATAATGACAATGGCTCAGTCCATTTGCTGAATTGGGGGATCTGCTGGGTTGTATTTAGTGAGCTGCTTCATTTAGCCCACTGGTCTCCTAGCAACACTTTACCTCAGAGGCTGACACTGTAATCAGTGGTAACGGCTGTGTGTGTGTGAGGTGCTGCTTTTGTTATGAGACCAGGTGACTCAAATGTGTAAAATCTATACAAAATAAACTAAACTGACTGAAAATTACTGAAATTCTTCTTTGTTTCAATATGTCTTTATTAAGATTTTACAACTTATATAGAACAGAAGAAGACACAATATCAAAGAGGGTCGCGGGGTGAGAATGACACGGCGGCTCAGCAAATGGGTCACTGTCTCAGTCAGTATAGGAAGGTTCATTCCCATCTGGGCCCACTGAAAGGTCAGGCACAGGGTAATCACAAACAACCATCAATATTGCCCAGTTTATCCACAAGCCCGTCCTCTCGTCCAATTTCAATTTACAGCAACCATAGCCATCCCCCCGCGGACCCAGAGAAGAAAGTAGAGATGAAGAGAAAAAGGAAATAACGAACAAGAAGAAAGAGTTTGCCTAGAGAAGATTTCAAAAAGAGGGGCAGAAGAAGATAAGGAAAGGAAACAAAACACCTAGGCTTCCGGAACCCAGCGGCCCCGTCTCCGACCCCCCCCCCCCGTCCGGCCAAACCCCCCGTCACCACCAAAGGGTCAAGCCCTCCTCCATCAAGCCCTCCTCCATCCTCTTAATGCTCTCGACCCCCCCGTACCACTCCACCAGGGACGGGACAACTTTAGTGCGCCAATGCCTGGGTATCACCGACCTGGCGGCCGTGAGTAGATGCCTCAGTAACCCCTTCTTATTTGTTGACACCGATCCGGGGATCATCGACAGGAGGGTAACCTGCGGGGTGTGTGGGACCTTCTCAAGTGTCAGGTGTTCATAGATTCCCAGTACTCCCTCCCAGAAGGCCTTCACCCTCGGGCACTCCCACCAAATATGCAGCATGGTCCCCGAAGCCCCGCCGCACCTCCAGCAGTCCCCAGTGTCCGCTCCCCCAAATCTCACAAGATCCGATGGGCATCTATACCACCTCGCTAGGATTTTGTAGTTTCGTTCCTGAGCTCTGGACGCCACAGACAGTCTGTGAGTGAGCGCAAAGGATTTTTCCCACTCGCCGGGCTCGAATGTTTGTCCCAGGTCCTCCTCCCATCTCTTACAGTATCGGGGCGATTCCCCCTCCTCCTCCCCATCTCGAAGAATCCTATAGAAAAGGGATATCACATGTTTAGGGGGGGAAGGGTCCCGCAGAACTCTTTCCAGAGGCGTGAGAGGGCAGGAGAGGCTCGAGACCGGTGCAAGGGACTTGATATAAGCGACCAGCTGGGCATGTAAGAACCAGGAGATGTTCCCATGTTCTCCTCGGGCCCGCAGATCTGGGAGGGAGGGGGGACCCACCCCCGACGCTATATCGCCCAACCTGGTGTCATGAGATCTATCCCATATAAGGAAGGACTTAACGTTCACCCCCGGTGGGAAGGACGGATTGTCAAATAGTGGGGTGAGTGGACCCGGTCTGCCCGACAATCTTCCCCGTCTCAAGAACCTATCCCAAATCTTCAACAAAGGGCCCACCAGGTAGGGTAAACTCCGAGTCTCGGGCCTACGCGAGGGGTCCACCCAGGGCAGGGCCACCAGACCAAGGGGGGAAATATCTCCCTCTATACCAACCCAACATTTATCATCTTTATGATGAAACCAATCTGAAAGACGTACCAGCACCGAGGCAGCATGGTAGGTCCGAAGGTCCGGAACCCCAAGTCCCCCCCTCAATTTAGACCTGAAAAGCGTCTCCTTCCGGATCCTGGGTCTCCCGCTACCCCAGACAAATTTGAAGAAGACCCGCTGAAGGGACTGGAAGAAACCCCGTTCCGGTGCCAGAGGGATTGCCTGGAAAAGATAAAGGAACCTGGGGAGGATATCCATTTTAAGGATATTTATACGACCCAACCATGAGTATTGTTTCTTGTTGTATGAGTTAAGGCCAGCAACCGTGGAGTGCCAGAGCGGGGCATAGTTAAGTTTATATAGCTTCCCCAGATCAGAAGGTAACTGAACGCCTAAGTATTTTATAGCCTCCTCCTGCCACTTGAAGGGAAAGTTTGCTTGTAAGAGGCGTTGAGTCTCTGCGTCTAACGAGACATTCAAGATCTCTGTTTTGGATAAGTTCACTTTGAAATTGCTCAATTCGCCAAAGCGCTTGAACTCTGCCAGAACAGAGGGCATGGATGTGTGAGGTGAGGTTATGTACATGAGCAGGTCATCGGCAAAGAGAGAGAGCTTATGCTCCCTTCCCCCGCAGACGACCCCCTTAATATTTGGGTTAGCCCTCAGCGCGTTGGCCAGGTGCTCCATCACTAGCACGTAGAGCAGCGGAGACAGGGGGCACCCCTGCCGAGTGCCGTTACGAATATGAAAGGAACCAGACAGGGAGCCATTCACCTTTACTTTTGCACTGGGTTCCTTGTACAGGGCCATGATTCTCGCTAACATAACCGGACCTAAGCCCAATTGATCCAGTGTGGCTCTCAGGAAGCCCCAATGCACCCTGTCGAACGCTTTTTCTGCATCCACCGCCAGCACGCACGCTGGAGTAGCCTGTGACTGCGCATAATGCATTAGAGATATCGTTTTGATAGTGTTATCTCTCGCTTCCCTTCCCGAGACAAACCCCACCTGATCTAGGTTAATCAAAGAGGGGAGTAGCGGCTGTAGCCTAAGAGCAATAATTTTGGCATATATCTTCAGATCAACATTGATCAATGAGATTGGCCTATAGCTGCCCGGCAGGGTGGTGTCCCTGCCAGGTTTAGGTATGACCGCGATGTGTGCCTCTAAGGCCTGTCTCGGGAAGGGACAGCCGTCAGAGATCGAGTTGAACACCTTAACCAGGAAAGGGGCGATCAGGGCCCCCAATGTTTTATAAAATCTGGGGGTGAACCCATCAGGGCCTGGACTTTTACCCGCGGGGGCCTCCCCTATTGCTTTAACTACCTCCTCCAGGTCAAATGGGTCTTCAAGCAAGTCACTGTCCTCAGCGGGCAGGGTCGGAAGAGCCGTGTCTCTAATATACTCCACTATCGGGGCGCCCTCCATCTGGAGCAGGTCCTGGGTAGGAGTGGGTCCAAGGTTATAGAGCTTAGCGTAAAAGGTTTGAAACTCGCCCGCTATCTGGGGAGTCGTATGGAGCTCCGCTCCCCCCCCCCTGATCATAGGGACAAACATGCCGCCCTGCCTGGGATGGAGGGACCTAGCCAGCATCCTACCACACTTGTCGCTGTGCTCGTAGATACGGGCCTTAAATCTGTCACGATATTTGAGGAAGCACTGATCGTACAGGCTCCTCAGACCCTGCCTAGCGTCCAGTAACTCCCGCAAGACAGCTTGCGTGGGGGTGGCCTTGTGTGTCTCCTCCAGTTCCCGGATGCGCTCCAGAGCAGCCCCAATCTGTTTCGCCCTGTCCCTCTTGAGCCTGGACCCGTGTTTAATGAAGACCCCGCGAAGCACACATTTGAGGGCCTCCCACTGCAATGGAAGTGGGGTTGGGTCGTTCATATGGTCAGATTGGAAATTAGTTATGGAAGTCTTAATTTCAGCTAGACACCCAGCGTCTTTCAACAGGTTGTCGTTTAAGCGCCAGCTGTATTGTCTAGGGCCAACTTCCGGGATCGGGAGGCTCAAGAAAACAGGGGCGTGATCTGACCACAACATCCGTCCAATAGAGGTGTCAGGATCGCGCGAGAGCGCATGGTGGCTAAGAAAAATGTAGTCTAATCTGCTATATGTGTTGTGGGGGTGGGAAAAGAATGTGTAGTCTCTCGCCCCTCCATGTTGGACCCTCCAGGTGTCCACCACTTGGAGGGTGCGGAGTGCGTCACGGAACCTATGCAGTTTAGAGAAAGGTATCCCCGATTTACCCTGGGAGGAATCAAGACGCGGGTCAAGAGCCAGATTTAAGTCCCCTCCTATTACCAGGGTGCCCTCTGAGAACTCCTCTAGTGTACGCAGTATCCCAAGACCAACTTCCACCTGGGCCTGATTTGGTAGGTACAGATTAGCAAGGGTGTACCTGGCTCCATAGAGTGTGAACTGAAGAAAAAGGTATCTGCCATTCGGATCCACCTTCGATTCCAGTGGCTCCAGAGGGACACCCCTATGGACTGCAATGGAGACCCCCTTAGATTTATTTTCTGGATTAGGGCTGTGGAACCATCTGTCATAGTATTTATTCCTAAGCTCCGGGATTTTCCCCTGACAAAAGTGTGTCTCCTGTAGTAGGACGACATCCGCCCCCTCCCTATGGAGTCCGTACAATATTTTTGCTCTTTTCTCGGGGACGTTCAACCCCTTAGCATTGAAGGTGCAGATCTTAATACCCGCCATGGCAACTCAAGGCCGCAGCCACAACTCGTGGGAGGGTACACTGCGTGGTCAGAGACGGGCCGGGCCCCAGGGAAGACAGCGGTAGGTGCAAGACAGATGGCAGATAAGGAGATTGGAGACCCCAATGGGGTACAGAGACAAAAGAGGATATAGAAAGGAAGTAGAGGGGTATAAGTTAGAGGCCCCGAAGGGGGGACAGAAATAAGAAAGAAAAGAGTAAAAAGGTGAGAGAAGGAAACCCAAAAAGCCCTTCCTTACAGAGGAGGGCAAGCAAGAATACTGAGGACAATGTCCTCAAACGCCACACGCTATCCGCCGGTCAGAGTCCGACAGGGCAGCGCGGGTAAGTTTATTGTGGAAGGTGGCCTAGCAACTCAGGAGCCAGCCCCTCATTATGCAAGGCTATGGGTCAGGCCCCTCCGCCCCCTCATCTCTCCATAGAGCAGGAGATCCCCGGTATTGTCAAGAAAACACTCATTTCAACCCACGGAAATGCATCAATTTCCAACAAGCCAAAAACCCAACACATGTAACAGTAACAAATAACTTCAGAGTGAACCCTCAAACAGGACCCATCCACCATTGAACCATTAGCAACACTAGAGAGCCCCTCCCCCCCAGCGGGGCCAACAGTAAAACGCCACACTGCATCCACCCCCGGCGGCCGCTCACGGCAGGCAAGCAACCCCCCCCCCCGCCCAACGCGACAGACGGGACGGGGGGAGGCCAGCCCACCCCCGCCGCCCGGGGGGGGCACGCCCCGACAGCCCAACCCCACCCCACCCAAAATCCAAAGAACCAAAGCCAGTGTGCTGTGCAGAAGTCACTCTTGAACACGAAGCTCGTGATAGAATGTCAATAGGGTGTGAGAGGCGGGGGCGGGCACCAGGGAGAGCAGCCAGCACTCACCTGGAGGGGGGGGCAATGAAAAGGCACCAAGGAAAGGCTCAGCGACCCCGGACCGGCCCAGGGGCGCCCCTCCCCGGACCTCCGGCCCTCCGGGGCCTCCGGGGGGCCCTCTGTGGCAAGGGGTGTGGGGGGTCAAACGCCAACCAGTCCGGGACCGGGAAAGGATCCAATCCTAAGAAGACAAACATTCCCGGGAGGTCCGCTCTACTTCTAAGGGCAAACGTGGCGTTGTCTTTGCGTACTACAAGATGAAATGGGTGACCCCATTTGTAAGAGGCACCAACGTCTCGTATCCTGTCGAGGAGGGGTCTCAACACACGTCTCATCTGCAGGGTGCGACGCGACACGTCCGGCAGAATCGTGATTTGTGAGCCCTGCCATCCAATTCCTCCCCTCTCCCAGGCCAAGCGTAAGATATCCTCCTTAATAAGAAAAAAATGAACTCTGCACAGAACGTCTCTGGGGGCCTGAGGGTCTCCGGCTGGGCGCCCGTTCACCCTGTGGATCCGATCCAGGATCAATTCGGTATCGGGTGGTCTACCTAACAGGCCGTTGAACAACTCCGTCGCCCATGAACGTAGGTCTTCCGATCTGATCGATTCCGGGACGCCTCGGAGCTTCAGATTATTACGTCTGTTTCTGTTCTCCTGGTCGTCCGTCTGGAGTCTAATGTCCACCAGTTGTTGATGATGCAGCTCTTGATTTCTTTCAAGGGTCGCCAGGCGCGTCTCGTAATCTGAGCGGGAGTCCTCAAGTGACGCGACTCTAGTATCCAAGGCAGAGGATTTTTGTTGCAGGTCCTCGATTTCTCTGCGCAGGGCTCGCTCAATTCTGGTAGCGACCGCCTCTAGATCCGCTTTTAGCTCAGCTTTAGTCGGGAGGCACTGGAGCAGGTCTCGAAGACTAGGATCAGCAGAGGGCTGAGGGAGCAGTTGTCTGATCGGAGCCTGAGCTGAGGGTATCCCCTGGCTGGAGTCGCGAGATTTTCCGTCATCAATAGGTAATTCAGCAGGGTTCAGGCCTCCCGAGTCCTCCCCAGGGTTGCGAACAGGGGACAGGCCGCTTGGTGGATCAATGCTGGACCCAGGGGACCACTCCAAGGGCAAAGCGTCTATGGAAGGCGGATGTGGGGATCGCCCGGTTTCAGAACCCCCAGGGGCTGAGTGAACGTCCGCCCAGACAATCTGTCTGCCCTGTTCTGGGCTGTCTCCCCAGGTGCGGGATACACGGTTTGGCAGCACCGGAGATGGCCATTCAGGGGTCAAAGGGTCTAGCCCAGAGGGTGAGGCCAAGATGTCATGCCCCTTTAATCCCCCATGCCTGGATGTCATCTCTGTGTATGGGCTGCATTTGCTGTTATAACTGTGTGGAGGAGAGTCAGTGGTGTTCAGCAGTGTGGGCGCATATGGAGGTGAGGGCTCATTACAGCCCGATCTCTGGGGCTCCAGCTCCTCAGCAGAGGTGACATGACGCTCCGCCGGTGCCCGCCCCCGGCCGCCGCCGACCTCAGCAGAGGCTCTTCCCGGCGGGGCCGAAGCAGGCTCGGGCCGGCGTGCAGCCTCCGATGTAAGCTCCGAGTCGCTGCGAGGCTCCCCGCGGCTCTCCCCCGCCTCACCTGCAAACGTGCGGCCCGATGACGTCAGTCCCGTCCCCGGGCAGATCGCGGCCACACCGCCCGTCTGAGTCGCCGCTAGAGGACCCGGTTCTGAGGTATGCTGCAGGGTGGTTGTCTGAAGGGGCTCCCCGTGCCCCATTACAGCCCCCGTCTTCTCGCTGCGGTCCCCCAGGTGCTCCTCTCCCTCGTGGAGCCGGCTGGGCGCCATATTGGCTGGCTGGGCTCTCCGTCCCGTCAGGTCCCGGCTGCTGAAAAAGGTGCCGATATCTTTCTTGGGGGGCTTTTTGGCTGATGCCCCGGCCCTCTTCTTTCTCCCACTCCCCATCACGCCGGGTTAGGAGGGTTTAGGGAGCCTTGGTCGACTGTTAGATCAGGGGTTAAGGCAGAGCGCACAGCTTCACGTCCTCACTCCTCCATGGCCAGGCCACGCCTGAAATTCTTCTTTGAATAACTGTGCAGGAAAATCTAAAGGTATTAAAGTGGAACAAAACCCTGAGTGGCCGACCCTGAAGTCTATAAGACCCGGCCATTGACCTTGCCCCTTGGGCATTCTAAATCAGGATGCCCCACTGTGTGAAATGACCCCTGGATAACCACAGATCCCCCCATTTTTCTGGCGCACTCAACGCAGATAGTCATTTAGACAGGCCGGGCGGCCAGGAAGGTTACTGCTCAGGCTCCCCATCTGCGTGCAAACAGCGCTGATTGGATGAGAGCCTGCGCATGCACTGTGGGACAGGGAAAGGTACGTTTTCACAGGCGAGATAGTGAAAATCCTGGGTTGGGCTTTGCTCAAAACACACAAAGCTGAAAGAAAGATCATATGGAAAAATGTGTTGAGAAAAGAGAGAGAAAATGGTAAACTGAAAGATTCTGCAGCAGAGCCAACATGAAGGGAAAACTGTCAAAATCAGCTAAATGACTTCTAGAGCTTTTCTCTCTGTTTTAGATATATAAGTTCTGGCCAGGCAATGTTGCAATGTTGTTATCTGATGCTGGACGGCTGTCAGCACTGAACAGCTGATACTTTGTTACATTGTTTCACCCCTCTCCTCAGCGTGGAACAGGCCAGAGTGTCGGGCTCCGACACTCAGAAGACATAAACATGAGCTATTAGTCTCCAGCTGCACAACACAGACATCATTTTTTTCTAAATTTGTAATTCTTACTCCAACACTTACCTACATTCAAAGTACCATTTAAATATAAGTCGCCAAGAAAAAATCGCGATACTGCTCCTTTAAACTTACCTCTGCTGATCCTCTTCTGTCAACGAGGTGGCAGCAGTGTTTAAAACTGTCCCCAGCCGGAGCTACAGAAAAATGGCCACCGACTCCCATGAGTGAGGACACTTCTTGTGCCAGCACTGGGAGGCCGATTCATTAATAGCGCCAGGTAGCGACAGATGAGCGACAGTAGCGTTATTTTCACAGTGCACGCTAGTATTCGCTGTGCTTGGCCGTTGTTCGGCTGTTGACAGCGACCCCGTTGGTGTGCGGTAATGTTGAATACGGGGTTAGGAGTCGCTGTTTGCCAGGTTCCGCGCTGTATGGGAGCGCATGACAGCGAATGGCCATAGCGAACGGCTCCCAGCATATTCATTAACAAATCACGCTTAAAAAATTCTCGCGCTGTGAAATTCTTGTTTAAACCCCAGAGCGCTGGCGGCGATGGGTTAAAAGTAGTTTTTTAACCCCCAAACAACCATATTTTTGGAAAAAAAAAAAACATGTTTTTCAAAACATTTTGTAATATGAATACATTAATATCAGACCTGTAAGATCAATTCTGCACAAATTTTTTTTTTTTTACCTTAAAAAAAAATATCTAACATTGCAGAAGTGGTCACAGAATTTTTGACATTTAAAAAAAAACAAAAAACATTAATAGCAATTAATTATGAATATTTAAAGATTGCTCCATTGAAATGCATTGGAGAGCGCCAGGTAGCGAGAGGTCATACCTGTCGCTGTTCAAGGTCGCTCGCTGGCGCTGTGGGGTGAGGCTGGAATAATGATGAATGCTTCGTTATCTGGCGCTCTGTCAGTCGCTAAGCAGGATCGGCTTGATAAATGTGTGATTGCGGAGGGGAGCCGGCGTTCTCGTGGCGGTGAGCGTCATTACCGTTCGCTCACCATTCGCTACCTGGCGCTATCCCTTGTTAAATAAGGGCCTAGGAGTGTCCTCACTCATGGAAGCTGATGGACATCTTTTTGTATCCTCAGCTGGTGGCAGTTTCAAATGCTGCTCCTGCCACTGCCAGTCCGCTGTGCTGACAGAAGGGGATCTGGCAGAGGTGAGCAGCTTCTTGAGTGCAGAACATGGCTTTCTGGCTGAAGTCCGAATTTGGAAAACCCAACTCGCAAAGTTCAGTACAAAGCTGAACTTTGTGGTTTGGGTTCGCCCATCCCTACTGACTGAACAATCCAAATAAATTCCTGTAAGTGTCAGGAATTGTAAGTAAGGGCCTTGGCGCAATATGAAGATACCGAGTATAAAGGAGAAGGAAGATTGGAGAACTCATGCTGCTTATCACTAACTTTTAACAAGGAAAATAATAGAATATTGGTTATTTAACTTTTATGCTGGAGTCTGAACATTTCTACCGACTCCATCTCTAGCCAAAACTAGCTCTGACTCTGACTCCAAAGACTTGCTTTTTACTTTAAAGGAGACCAAAAGCCAAAAAAAGCAAGTTCAGTAAATTGCACCCCTAAAGCCCCACTGGTAATCAGTGACCTAAACTATTTGAGAGGGCTTAACTCCATGCAGATGTTAGGGAATAGCAGGCAGATTCCATTGCATAACTGCATGGGAGCAGCCATCCTGCAATGGCCAGTGTGGCGATGCAGAACCAGAAAAGAAATAAGGGCAGCACTCCAATTCACTTCCAAATGTTATATGTCCATACAATATTAGAAAACATAATCCATAGGTATGAGCAAAAAATGTCAATCCATTGTCCATATATCTGTCCAACATTTCAGGGTGTACTGCACCCCTTTCACAGGCTTGGCGGGAGTTTTATTCAGTTTGGGTGTATAAGTGACCCCTCCTCTCATTAGCCGACTAGTTATCTGGATTTTTAATATTACATAATTTCACAATAGTGCTCATTTAACTACTAACAAGTTAAAGGGAATATTTCTTTTTTGCTTTTTTTCACCTTAGATGAAGTGCACTTTTTGCACCCAGGGCCAGATCCCCTTTATCCTGGATCCTTATGTCCCACGTGGCTGAATCTGATTGTGCCAACAAGGGTCCCTCTTTTTTCTTTCTTGAAATAATGGGAGGAACATGGGCTCTCCTAATAAATGGGATGATTTATTGGAGTGACATTGCTGCTTTCCTAACTCCCGACCTTCCTGACCTGCCCTTGATTTTTTTCTGATTTCCAGCCTTTTGCCATATAATAGATACTTTCTTTGTTAGTGAATGAACAAAAAAACAACGTGTGTATTGATCTTAAAGGAAACCTGAACTTCAAAGGCCTCCTGACACCCCACTCCCTCTGCTTTCTTCACCATCTTATTTCTAGAGGACCAGAAGCAATAGCACCCTCATGACTGGAAGCATGTGTGCACCCTGGAGAGCAAGCTGTCATAACTGGAGCTGACAGCAGAAGAAAAGGGGCTGCAAGGTGTTTTTCCTACAGAGGAGTAAAAGTAAGGGCCTTATTTAACAAGGGATAGCGGCAGGTAGCGAATGGTGAGCGAACGGTAATGACGGTCACCGCCACGAGAACGCCGGCTCCCCTCCGCAATCACACATTTATCAAGCCGATCCTGCTTAGCGACTGACAGAGCGCCAGATAGAGAATCATTCATCATTATTCCAGCCTCACCCCACAGCGCCAGCGAGCGACCTTGAACAGCGACAGGTATGACCTCTCGCTACCTGGCGCTCTCCAATGCATTTCAATGGAGCAATCTTTAAATATTCATAATTAATTGATATTAATGTTTTTTTTTTTTTTTTTTTTAAATGTCAAAAATTCTGTGACCACTTCTGCAATGTTAGATATTTTTTTTAAGTAAAAAAAAAAAAATTGTGCAGAATTGATATTACAGGTCTGATATTAATGTATTCATATTACAAAATGTTTATAAAAACTTGTTTATTACTACCAGCGTTCTGCCGGACACACGGCGTCCAGGCAGTTAACGCAATTTGAACATACCTGCCTGGACTCTGGTCACTTTAAGAGCGCCCTGTCATACTCCTACTCGCTGCTGATGGAGCCTCCGGAGGACTTTGTCCCCACATACGTGAGGGGATGGGAGAGGGAACTCGGTAGGACTTTCACGGATGAGCAACAACTGGCTATGATCCAGCTGGCTCATAAGAGCTCCATTTCCTGCAAGTATCAGGAAACTAACTTCAAGATTCTGACACGCTGGTACCGGGTCCCGGTGGTGTTAGCTAAGATGTTCCCCTCCTCTTCCCCTCTCTGCTGGAGGTGCTCGCGGGCCAGGGGGACTATGACCCACATCTTTTGGGAGTGCGAGAAGCTCTCGGGCTTCTGGGCAGGAGTTAGAGAGATTGTCAGGAAACTGACAGACGTTGACCTGGGTGATGACCCCATATGCTATCTGCTTAACGTAGCGCGGGTCTCTTTGAGTTCCAGGCGCCGGTCCCTCCTCGCTCCCCTCCTGAGTGCTGCTAGAACTTGCGTTCCGGCGAGATGGAGATCCCCTGAGCCCCCCACGGTAGCACAGTGGCTGGCCGTTGTCCGAGACATCTGCAGGATGGAGGAGCTCACTGCCTCTTTGAAAGGAACTTTGGAAAAACACAGGAGAACCTGGCAGATTTGGGATAGTTTCACTTTCTCCCCCGACTTCCTCCACTACACGTAAACAGGTTCTCTTGACCCCTGGTGGATCTGACCGTCCCCCTGGCCATCCTTCATCTTACTGCACCTTCCCCTTCCCTCCCTTCCTCTTCGTCTTTCTTTCTTCTTTTTCCTTCCCCTCATAACTCTCCCCTGTTGTGTCCGTCCTGTCTCTCCCTATCCTTCCCCCTTTCCCTTATGTTACTCGTAACCCAGTAGTTAAATCTGTGTTCATCCCTACTCCCTTACCCGTATATAAAAGTTTGGGGACAAGGATTGCAGCTGCCGCATTAGGGGGCTACACAGAATGGCAGTTTAGGTCATCCGGAATAAGGCCCAAAGTAGCCGTTCCTTTCCTATAATCACCCTTTTACAAGCCTGTGATTGATGACATTTGTTTATGAAGATTATTCTGTTTTGTAATGGCTGTAATCCATGCATTTCTTTTATTTCTTGGCACTGCGTTGCCAGGCGCTGTATCCAATGTTCCCTCAATAAAAACTATTAATTATAAAAAAAAAAACTTGTTTATTATTTTTTTCCAAAAATAAGGTTGTTTGGGGGTTAAAAAACTACTTTTAACACATCGCCGCCAGCGCTCTGGGGTTTAAACATGCATTTTACAGCGCGAGAATTTTTTGAGCGGGATTTGTTAATGAATATGCTGGGAGCCGTTCGCTATGGCCATTCGCTGTCATGCGCTCCCATACAGCGCGGAACCAGTCAAACAGCGACTCCTAACCCCGTATTCCACATTACCGCACACCGACTGAGTCTCTGTCAACAACCGAACAACGGCCAAGCACAGCGAATACTAGCGGGCGTTGTGAAAATACCGCTACTGCCGCTCATCTGTCGCTACCTGGCGCTATTAATAAATCGGCCTCTAAGACTTTTTGTTTTTTGGTTCATTATCACTGTGAGCTGCCACGCTCCCCTCGCCGTATGAAGACCTAACATGTCCCTTTCTATTACAGTGAATAGAGGGGGGAGTGTCAGCTCAGAATGCTGGGGTGAACCTGGTTGTCTTGTGACCCAGTTTAAAATAAATAGGAAACTGAAGTTCAAACTAAGGCCTCAGACATCAAATTATAGGTTACGTGAAGTGCCCAGACTCTATATATCCCATATTTTATCTGGTTTCCCATAACCTATAATGTGATAACTAGGTTTCTGCTGTGTCTCAGACTGGCCCATACTGGGGACTTGGCTGTCCTGCTGTGATGGCAGCCCTGGGTCACTACGGGTTGCCTTGCCCATTTTGTAAGCCACACTGGAGTAAGAGCACAGGGAGCCTGATTTATCAAGCACCAGTCCCTGTTAATACCACTAAGCTCCAATATTTTTGCCTCAGCAGCACTCAGTGCCCGATTTACCAATAAAAAAACGATTTCTTTGTACAGAACTTGCATTGTGACATTTTTGCTTACCAATGTGTAATTTGAACAACAACAACTAAAACGTAGCCTAAATGCACTGTAAAGTTTGTCTCTTCTGTCCCCAGCAATGATATCCTGTATCTGTAATGATGAAACGCCATTCAGCACTAGAAAAATACAGCGCCAATCTTTTCAGTGTGCCAAATATTAAAATACGCTGTGCAGTGACAAAATGGCGGTGGAAGAAAGTGACTGATAATAATCAAATAAAATCCCAGGATATCTTTCCTTCCCTCGCATGTATGAGTCAATGGGATTTTATTTTATTATTATAATTATCGATTCATGAATGGAGGAATAAGAGAAAAAGGAGGTTTTGTTTGAAGTGGATCTACATTGTGATTGCCTATCTAAGGAAAGCATATAATCATTTTATTCTGGCACGTGCAAAATTGGTGATGGGCCCTGGTGCACAAAGTGTTTGAAGTGTGTTGCATGACACATTGAGGTGATTTTGAAAAGAAAGAAATATTTCTGGACTGCTTTTTACAAATTGATATAATCAAAACAAAATGCAACATCCGGCATTGTGACTGTCCAAATGACCAGCACCATACTGTCCAAATAGCAGCGCCGCTTCCAGGGTTGGCCTTACATTAGAAGTCGCCCTTTGCAAAACTGCAGAATGGTGCACTCCCTAAATTTAGAACAATAATATTAATAAAATAATAATAATAATAATAATAATAATAAAATAATATTAAATAATTAATGGCCTGAAATTTTCACGAAATTCAGAACAAATGCTAGGCATAAAGTTTCAGGTCTGATTGGGACCAACATTTCAGGAAATTCAGAATGAATTCTATCTCTCAAGTTTCCTACCTGAATTTTTAGGAAATTCAGAATACATTTGATCTGAATTGATTTGCTTATTTCTGTCCAGCAGTGGATTAGGTTCCCTGAAAACGGGTGGACTGGCTTTGGAAGCCAGAGCGCCGGCGGTATTAGCTGAGCCGTCTGTGATGATGAATCGGACGCTACATGGCACTGTTAGAGTTGCTCAACGGAATCACTTTGATACATGTGGTATTGCGTACACCGCCCGGGGTTTACCGTCGCTACCTGTGGCTATGAGGCGCTACCTGCCGCTGTCCCTGGATGAATAAACCCCTCAGAATGAGTACGATCTGAATTGATTTGCTCATCTCTAGTGTCTCTATATTGTGGGGATCATAGGCAGTGGTGGGTTAGGATCCCTGAAAACCGCTATCATTCCTGGCACTTGACAGGAAAGTTTTGGAGGCCGATTCATTAATAGCGCCAGGTAGCGACAGATGAGCGACAGTAGCGGCATTTTCAGAGCGCCCGCTAGTAGTCGCTGTGCTTGGCCGTTGTTCGGTTGTTGATAACGACTCAGTCGGTTTGCCGTAATGTTGAATATTGGGTGATGAGTCGCTATTTGCCAGGTTCCGCGCTGTATGGGAGCGCATGACAGCGAATGGCCATAGCGAACGGCTCCCAGCATATTCATTAACAAATCACGCGCAAAAAATTCTCGCGCAGTGAAATGCTTGTTTAAACCCCAGAGCGCTGGCGGCGATGGGTTAAAAGTAGTTTTTTTTATCCCCCAAACAACCATATTTTTTGAAAAAAAAAAAAACAAGTTTCTCAAAACATTTTGTAATATGAATACATTAATATCAGACCTGTAATATCAATTCTGCACAAATTATTATTTTTTTTTTAACCTTAAAAAAAATCTAACATTGCAGAAGTGGTCACAGAATTTTTGACATTTAAAAAAAAAAAAAAAAAAACATTAATAACAATTAATTATTAATATTTAAAGATTGCTCCATTGAAATGCATTGGAGAGCGCCAGGTAGCGAGAGGTCATACCTGTCGCTGTTCAAGGTCGCTCGCTGGCGCTGTGGGGTGAGGCTGGAATAATGATGAATGATTCGCTATCTGGCGCTCTGTCAGTCGCTAAGCAGGATCGGCTTGATAAATGTGTGATTGCGGAGGGGAGCCGGCGTTCTCGTGGCGGTGAGCGTCATTACCGTTCTCTCACCATTCGCTACCTGGCGCTATCCCTTGTTAAATAAGGGCCTTGGTCCACTTTATTACTTTATTGCCCTTTCCCCCTCACATCAGTAGTCCCAAGAAGATAGACAGCTCAGAAATCCCCTGAGATATTTCACCTGGGAGCACGGACAGACCTCTGTAAGTCCCAGTTGTGGTAATGTGCTGCAGGTCCAGCTCACCAAGTGTGATAAAACATAACATTTAATGTAACATTTTAAAATATAGCATGACCTGTGTGGAGTAAATATCCGGGGCTCCCCATTATATCCCCCAGGATATTCACTCCACACAGGTCATGCTATATTTTAAAATGTTACATTAAATGTTATGTTTTATCACACTTGGTGAGCTGGACCTGCAGCACATTACCCCTCACATCAGTGGCACCTCTCCGGCCCCTCGCGTACACATCTGTTATCATCCTGCGTTTATCGACAAATAAACTGAGGAGAGCGACTGATTAAACGCAATCTTAACTCCTAACAGAGCGACAAGGACACGTTGGTCCTGGTGGAGCGCGCCTCTCGCAGGCTGTTGTGTAGAATGAGCTTGATTGAGGTCATGCATGCAGCAACTTTGTAAACTGATCTCTCCCTGTAGTGAACCACCAGCCATGCTCGGGATAGGGGCGCACTCACACATGCACAGCATTCCTGTCAAGCCAACTTGGCCTCCCTCTCGCTCTCGCTCTCCTTCTCTCTCTCTCTCTCTCTGGCTCTCTTCAGAGTGAATGTGCAGCCTTAATAAGCACACAGGGCTGTGAGTGGGAATCGCAGTCGTGCTTCAGTGCAGGCTCGGGGTCCAGCCTTTGCATGTGCAGCCGACTGGTTAATCTTTGGGCGGCCAATGATTGCAGACAATAGAAAGTGACGGCCAATGCTCTAGATATATCTATTGGAGCTGAAAAGGCGACATTCACATTGTGCAGCTGGAGAAAAAAAACTTTTTCTTCATCCCCAAACTTTCCAAGGTGACATTACTCCAGACTTTTTCATCTTGAAACTCACGACAAAATGGCATCAGCGATTACGTTTGCCCTCTGGGCTGCGCTGGCTGTGAGCATAGAGGGGACAGGGCAGAGGAAGGGCACGGACAGCAGCGGCAGGCGATATAATCGGATTCAGCATGGGCAGTGCATGTATACTTTTATTCTTCCCGAACTGGATGGGAGCTGTCGCGAGGGGACCGGGACGCCGGAACAGCAGTACAACACCAACTCTCTGCAGAGGGATGCTCCGCAAATGGATCAGGAATTCCCCTCCCAGAAGATTCAACATCTGGAGCATGTCATGGAAAACTACACACAGTGGCTGCAAAAAGTAAGTGAGCGCGCTCCTTGATTAAAAAAAAGAAAAAGACGGGCAAAGGTGTGAGATTTTCCGCTTCAGATATTTGCTTTCGTAACCAAACACAACAATAACAAAATGAAATGATATCATTCTCAACGGCTCTGTGCCGGGATGAGCAAATCTATTGGCATAGAATTACATGTGGTCCAATTTTGTTTTAAAAACTCAGCTGAAAACTATGGGACTTGTTTTAGATTAATCTGATTCTTTTGTTAAATAAGTCGTCCAATATGTCCAAATGTATTTAGATCCCACAATAATTTTACGTCATAAAAAAAAACAAAAAACAAAACAGAGTATCTGCTCCTCTTTAAAAAATAAAATGGTAGGAATTGATATATGTGTGTGTAATGTGTGTGCAGTGATCTGCTCCTTAGACTATTATTTATTATGAAATCATCACTTATTAGTTGTAGAAAGTATTAATCGCATTCGGAGCGATCAGATTGAACACGAGATCTATAAGATCACAACTGATGGAAAATCTGCAAAAATGACAACAGGAAATGTCACGTGTCGTCACGTCACGTTGATGACATGAGTGATCAGAATGTTTTCAGAACTGTGGTTGTATGTGTAGGGGGCTAAGATCTAAACATCTGTATTGTATGTTTAGTGATCTGCACCTTACATGGGGTTGATTCAGCACCGTGAGTAGCTGTGCATTTTTTTGTAACATTTGCACAGCTAAATATGATGCTAAATTGTACTGAGAAAAAAACTCATAAGAAAAAGTGTTTACTTTTTACTCACTGTGCTGAATCAACCCTATGGTCTTGAACATATCATGGGCTCTTAACAGTTCCAACAAACATTGATTGATTTTGAATGTGCAAATCGACATGTGATTTTTATCCTAATACTTGTCTCAGATGTATGTGCAAAGATTATTATGAGATCACATGACGACTGATAAAAAAGGTGCAAAACTGACAAAATGAAATGTCACGTTGATGATTGGCCTAAACATGAATGATTACAATGTCTTTAGAGTTGTGATTGTATATGTAGGGGTGATCTGCAGTATCGAAACATCTGTACTGTATGTTTAGAGATCTGCACCTTACATGTTCTAAAGCATCATGGGATCTCAACATTTGTAGCATGCATTGATCACGTTTTAAACATGCAAACTGACATGAGATTTTTATATTGTGCCTCTTAGGTGCATGTACAGTATATTAATCTTTATGAGATCACAGCATGACTGATGGAAAATCTGCAAAGATTACAAACTGAAATGCCACATTGATGAGTGATCTATAGGCAGAATGTGATTGTATGTGTAGGGGGAGATCTACAGTCTCTAAATATCTGTATTGTATGTTTAGTAAGCTAAACCCTACATGGTCTTGAGATCATCAAATCATTATGGGATCTTAAAAGTTGCAGCATGCATTGATCATGTTTTAAATGCACATATTGGCATGCTTTTGACATGCGTTTTTTTATGCTATAATTCTATATGATTCTATATTCTATTATATCAGTCATAGGTGTGTGTATGTAGATCTATAAGAGATCACATCATGACAGATGAAAAATCAGCAAAAATGACATCATGTCAAAAATGAAACACCATGTTAATAACTGACCTCTGGACATGAATAATCAAAATGCTGTGATTGTATGGCTAGTGGGTGATCTAGAATGCACTAGAATGATCTAGAAAGCATCTAGAATGATCTGTTGTGTGTTTTGCGGTTTATTGAAATATTAATGTTATTTATTTATTGAGATATTAATCTCTTTTTTATTTATTGAGATATTAATCTCTTATTTTATTTAAGTAGATGAATTGCAGCATTTATTGATCATGTGCGAATCGTGCAAATAGGCACGTGAGATTTTATCCTAATAGATTTATAGAAAATGTGCAAAAATGACAATGAAACGCCACGTTGATCTTGAGACTTGAATCATTGGAAGTTGTGATTGTATGTGTGGAGCAAGTTACATCTGTGTGTTTAGTGATCTGCACCTCTCACGATCTTGTAGCTGATGATACCTTCACGAGATCTTAATATGGATCTTGTCCACGTCTAGTAAATGTCAGCATGCATTGATTGTGTGCTGAACCTGCCAATAGGCACATGAGAATTTCATCCTTTCACCGTCTTATGTGTATGTGTGTAGAATTTTATGCAATCACATCACTGTCATTTTTTCATCCCACTTTGATCACAATTCTTTATATCTATCGGGGAGGCCGATTCATTAATAGCGCCAGGTAGCGACAGATGAGCGCCAGTAGCGTTATTTTCACAGCGCACGCTAATATTCGCTGTGCTTGGCCGTTGTTCGGCTGTTGACAGCGACTCAGTCGGTGTGCGGTAATGTTGAATACGGGGTTAGGAGTCGCTGTTTGACAGGTTCCGCGCTGTATGGGAGCGCATGACAGCGAATTGCCATAGCGAACGGCTCCCACCATATTCATTAACAAATCACGCTCAAAAAATTCTCGCGCTGTGAAATGCTTGTTTAAACCCCAGAGCGCTGGAGGCGATGGGTTAAAAGTAGTTTTTTAACCCCCAAACAACCATATTTTTGTAAAAAAAAAAAAACATGTTTTTACAAACATTTTGTAATATGAATACATTAATATCAGACCTGTAATATCAATTCTGCACAATTTTATTTTTTTTTTAACCTTAAAAAAAAATATCTAACATTGCAGAAGTGGTCACAGAATTTTTGCCATTTAAAAAAAAAAAAAAAAAAAAACATTAATAGCAATTAATTAAGAATATTTAAAGATTGCTCCATTGAAATGCATTGGAGAGCGCCAGGTAGCGAGAGGTCATACCTGTCGCTGTTCAAGGTCACTCGCTGGCGCTGTGGGGTGAGGCTGGAATAATGATGAATGATTCGCTATCTGGCGCTCTGTCAGTCGCTAAGCAGGATCGGCTTGATAAATGTGTGATTGCGGAGGGGAGCCGGCGTTCTCGTGGCGGTGAGCGTCATTACCGTTCACTCACCATTCGCTACCTGGCGCTATCCCTTGTTAAATAAGGGCCTATATCTCTGTGCATGGCAGCTATTAACTCCTCCACCTCCCTTATTTCAAAAGCTTCTTTTAACCATGCATTCCTTGTGGGTAATAGTTCTTGTTTCCAGTATCTTGGTATCAGTCTTCTTGCAACATTTATTATTTGAAAGGTGATAGTGTTTTATAGTTCTTAATAAGTGTAGCAAAAACATTGCTGGTTCGAATTTCAATCTTTGTTCCCCAACTTCATTGATCCCATCATAGATCCCTTTCCAGAAAGGTTTTAATTTTGAACAGTCCCAGAACATATGTGAGAACGATCCCTCTTCATCACCACTAATCCAACCTTTTTTTTCAAGGTACTGGGGTATATCTTATTCATTTTTATAGGATTATAAAAGTGATTATTAGTGATCTGCACCTTTCACAAACTTGTAGCTCGTCATACCTTCATGAGATCTTATTATGGATCTTGTCTTTGTCTAGTAAATGTCAGAGTGCATTGATTGTGTGCTGAAAGGGGACATGAGATTTTCATCATTACACACTGTCTTATGTGTCTGTGTGTAGAATTGTATAGAATCGCATCACAATTAATGAGAAACGCTGTGCAGAAATGACAAAATGAAACCACGTTGATGACTGATCTTGAGTCATGGAACGATTGGAATGTCATCAGAACTGTGACTGTATGTATGGTGGGTATCTACACGACCTCTGTTTGAACATCTGTATAGTGTTTTATGTGATCTCAAGACCATCAGATCTTCTTGAATTCAGTTTCTTGTCTGTGTCTAGTTAGTGGCAGCATGCTTTCATCAGGTTCTGAAAGTGCAAATATGCACACAAGATTTTTATCCTAACACACAGTCTGTTATCTCTATCTTCCTTTGAAATACATTTTTGAGAGTAGCTCATGAATAGATGTGACCTGTAACGTGACTACACCATCATTTAAAAAAACAGTATGTATAAGAGCCCTCCCTAGGCTGAACTTGGATTGGCTGTTGGGTTGGGTCCCCAGTACTCTGGGTTTTGGTGCGATTGCTCAGACATTGTAAAGTCAGATTGTAAGGTGTGTAGCTCACAAAGGGCCCTATTTATCAAGTGTGACGTTTAGCGTTATTTATTGGCATAGTGCCCATTTTTGAGCGCCGGTATCTCTTTCTGTTTTGGCACTTCTATTCTGACAGAATGACTCTGCAAGACACAGTGACTGATGTTAACTAATTAGCTTTGATTGATGCACTGGGTATTGGCCGGCCTGTGTCAGCGTCTGTTGGACTGGAATGACGATTATAACAGCGCCAGCGAGCGCCACTCTGTACCGCTAATCTGTAGGTGCTGCTCAAAGTATTTATTAATCTTTTGCACAATATAGATCTACCTATTGTGCTCAATTGGATCTTAACTTACAGCACCACTATAAACCGGCGCAGCTTAAACAAAAGTGTCTGGTGCTGCGAACTACTGTATATGGCGCTAGTGATAAATTGGACGCAGGCTGGCGGTCGCATTGGCGCTGCTGAAGCAAAAATATTGGCGCTAAGTGGTATTAAAAAGAACATCAGACCTAAAATAAAAAGGGACCAATTCCCCCATCCCATCGGTCCCTATTTTCCTTTTGAATGTCGCCGCTGCCTGCTGCGGCAACATACGGCTGCTTCAGGGCCCGATCCTCACTCCGCTGCTTGCTAAGCCGCCGCTGACAAGCATGGCTTTAGCTGTGCTCTTCAATGTCCCACATCGATCCCGCAGCTTCACAAGACTGGGGGCCGCGCGCAGTGCCTGATGGGATGCAAGATGGCGCCGCCAGTTGGGAGGTCGTCCGGAATCCGAGGGACCCAGAAGATAGATCCCCTGGCGAGGTGAGTAAACACTCCCCAATTTTTCATCTCCTTCACTCAGTCACCGGATCAGAACAGCAAATCACCCAGCGAAACTAGAACACAGACTGATCTGTGAGGCCTGGGACAGGCTCAGTGCTGTGTGCTCCCCAGAGAGGTGGTTGATACATTCCCCTTTTTTTATAGTTTAGTATAAGTGATTTATGAAGAGTGCAGTAAAAATGCAAATAGTAATGAAATGTAATTTAGCACAGCCAGTAGGTGGCAGCAGCAGCAGCATCTTAATTGACTGGTTGTTTCAATTTATTACCATTAAAACTGAGCTGCAGAACTACCCTATTTGTTTTTTTCACCTTTGTTATGTTTTCCTGCCTTCTGTTTCCCTTTGTCTCTCTGCCTTTCCCTCTTATTCGATCCCCCAGCCTCTCTTTTTCTCCCATGTTTCCCTTATTGCTATTTTTTGAAGTTTGCCTTCCATGTTGTTCCCTCTGCTGCTCTTCCTGTTTCGCCTCTCTTTTCCTTGTTCCCTCTTCCGATCTTTCTTTTTTTCTATCTTTTTCTGGTTCCTACCTTCACGTTCTTAATTTTTTTTTTTTTTACCTTTCACCTTTCTTTGGGCCTTTTAGACCAAAACCCACCTGTCCGGTGATCTCACGATGCATTCAGCTTTTACTAGTTGCTCTGATGTCAGGGATGTGTGGTAAAACTGAATGGAGAGCAAACCACTGGCCACTGCCCCAGCTCCCCCACGAAAATGCCTGGTGGGGGTACATACCTCAGACAGAGGTGAGCGGATGCAGCCGTGTCCCTGCATGTGCCTTGGGAATGCCGGCAAGGTGAATATATATATTGCAGGAGGGCATTCCAAATCGAGATACCCCAGGGATGGGGTAACTGGCTCACCCAGAGTCTTTTAAATGCTAGGGGAGGCCGATGTTCTTTTTTAACTGGAGGGTTGTCTAGATGCCCCATGATTGTAAAAAAGGACCTACTGTAATGATGTTTTTTTTTTATTTAGGTCTGCTTTAAAGAGGTAGCAAATACTAAAATGCTTTACTTCCTCTTGAATTTAAATGTACACTGAATGGTACAGACTGTAATATCACTCTGTCCATGTACTAGTCTATTGTCACCTTCCTGATAGCTACCCCACCACATGTGGCATGATACACATTGTTTGCAATCTGATTTAATCCATCCATGTCCAAGCATGATTACCTTGGTGTTATAGCTTTGTTTTTCAAAAAGAAATGTTGTGGGGTCCCGTCCTTTCTAGACTACCAACCTGACACACCAGCCGGTAGTAGGCACCAGGGCCAGCTCCATGGTTGTGGGGACCCTTGGGCAAGAGAGTCTTAGTGGGCCCCAAAGTAGTGTGCCCTTGCTCTGCTGCTACTAAAGACTCCATCATTGCTGTCAGTTGTCACCTGGCTCTTGCCACCTTCTGAGCTTCCATCAATTGCCCTCCATTCCATGCCATCTTTTTCAGTGTTGCTGATCATCCCCTGTTGCTGAGGCCAGCCATTAGCAGGTCTGCACACAATACTCTGCATTTGATTGTTTGGGTCCACTGTAAAATAATACCATGGCCAGGTGTGAGCCTGAGTGGGCGCTTGAAAATTCCAAATTGCCCGGATTTGCTCTGTGCTGGCGACTACCCTGGTGGACACCCCTGCTGCCCTCAGCGCTACCATGCAAAGTGGGAAAACCCTTAATCGGATACACCCACGCTGCCACATTCAGCGACTCCCAAACTTTACTTGACTGGAGGCTCACATTAAAAGAGTCTGGTTTCCTCTCTTCAAGCAATGGGCTGCAGTGGAACGAGCACTTCCCCCCCCCCCCTTTTTCCGAGACCTCCTCCCGTGGCTCTGCATTGTTTCTGCACTTGTTTTTAGTGAGTTATGGGTTATATATGACTCTAGACGGGGGTCACAAAGTGCTGGATTATTAATAAAGTGTCATAACAGGATTTCTCTTTATAGAGGAGACTCCGCAGAGCAAATGTCAGCGAGTATACCTGCGATAGGCATTTTGGACCAAAACCCACCTGTCTGGTGATCTCACGATGCATTCAGCTTTTACTAAGCCTTGTGAAATCTCACTTATGAATGTTTGAACAGGCAAAGCTCATGCGGGGAGATGTGAGTCTGTCTTGTGATGCTGCTGTGCAGTTACCCTACTGATTAGAGTAGTGTTGCTCAAATATGCCTCAGATTAGTTTGAAAGATGATGTAAAGCTAAATAATACTGAAGTCTGTTGGTTATAACCAAGGTTTAGTGTTCTGGTCTTTGGAAATCATCTGATTTATCTAAATGCCCCCTAATTGCACAGAAAGACCATCAAAACAGGCGCAGAGGAGCCAAGGGAGCTCTGCCTTTGTTGCTCCTCTAACTTATTGATCTGATTTGTGCTTATTTTTAGTGATGCCTCTGCTTCCTAATATTTAATGGGACAGTCCAGGTGACTTAAATCAGACCTTAAACAGTCTTGCACAGTTAACGAGGAACATTGGGGGAATTTAAAATCTCCCTCAAACCTCACTGATCCGCTGCCCCCCCCCCCCCCCCCCCATGGTTTTACCTTTAGGTAGATTCTACTCCCCGGGAGATCCATCTTCTGGGTCACTCGGATTCCGACATGCGGTGCCATCTTGCATCCCTATAGGCCCTGCACAGAGCCCCCAATCTCACGCCTGCGCAGTGCCAATGGCTGGGATGTGATGGAGCCGCCTGAAATCTCGCTGAGAGTATGGGCTTACTGTCATTTACAGAAGGCTAAGCTAGCAGCGGGGGTGAGGATCGGACACCGAAGCAGCTGGATGTCGCCGCAGCAGGCAGCGGCGACATTCAAAAAGTAGGTAGGCTCAGATGGAGGGGGCAATCGGTCCCTTTTAATTTTATGTCCGAAGTTCCTCTTTAAGAAAATAAAATCCCCAAAACTCACCTGCCCCATCTCCATACTGTATCATGGTCAGTGCTTACATTTGCTCCTGCATCCACTCAAAGCTAAGACTCCAGCTCATCTATTTTCTCCTGGTTGTGGCCATCTTGGAGCACCAGGGAGGCTTCTTCCTTTCCCAGCATCCCAGCCGTGCTCTTTCCTGGACTTAACCCACAATGCAAAGCAGCAGGAAACCCACTGTCACTTCCCCTTTGCAGGCCACTGGCAGAGCCATAGGCTGCCATTGAGGGGGGCGGGAATCAAACATGGAAGGACTTACAAAAAGGTAACATAGGGTCAATTCCTTGTAATCCTGTTGTCTGAGCCAGTCTGGTGACAGCTCTCTCAACCCTGAAATTAAGCAAATGCTCCCAAGCAGCCCGGAGCACATATAAGGATTCACATCTGGGGGGACATACCTCCTGGGGCCAGTCAATTTTGCCTGCTCCCATGTGATCTATCTGATTTGGGACACTATCACTAGAAACAAGCTACAAAGTTGAGTATGGAATACGTTGGAATGTGACCACTGCTCGTTTAGCTAAAGCATACCCAAACACTTTCCCATTATGCTTTACAGCTTGTGGACAAATATCTGGAGCTGGAATTGTCCAGTGGTACAGCTTTGGTTGGAAAACTTAAATGTAATATTCTCTGTATCCAAAGTTATATTATCACATGGCCCTACAACTATACTGCCAAAAACACAATCCCCAATACTCATAAACACACAAAAAAGCTTATCACACATATTCTCTTGGCAGCTAAATTTACTCATTGTCTTGGAAAGAGGCAACAATCTCCATTGAGATAGTACTTCCTAAACTAAACCTGATCTTGACAAATGAGAGTCTAAAAGGACTGGACAATTGCCTCTCCCTGGGGCACCCCAATTTGGGATGACTTGCTATAGGAAACCCCCACGATCACCACAAATCTTACCTGCCTAGTGATCCCGCAGTGCTCAGCTGGCAGGGGCATCCCCCACATCTCGCTTGCTTTGGTACTCAGCTATTCAGATAAGGTAGGGATGTGAGCGTGTCTCAGACTGCAGGGAAATAGGGGATGCAGCCAGGGGGGTGTGCATACATCGCCCAACATTTTGAGATTAACCTATCAGCGATCTCAAATTTGCTGGGTGGGCGTGGCTAGCATGAGCAAACAAGCCTGATTCATAATAAACAAGGAGACCTAGGGGAAGGAAGGTTTGCCTACATGTACTCAAGGTGGGGGTCAAGATGAAAGGGACATGGGGAGAAAAAAGGGTTGGGTTTTGCTTTAAGTTCTGGGAACCATGGGCAGAGCATAAAGGTGCTAGGTGACGGGCAGTTCTGGTCAGGAGACTGATGTGGGCTCTAACCCAATCCTCTTCTTCCCCTCCTCAATTTTTTATCCCTTTTTTTCTTTTTCTAATTTCTTTTCTCGTTAATCATATTTCTTTTTTATTTTCCCAAATTACTTTTGTAGCTACCATCTATTCCAGATGGGGGGAGTATTATTGTCTGTACGTCTTATAGAGGGAATATAGCTTGGTGGGACCTGTCTGCTTTGGCTATAGCATTGTCTGGCACTCCTGAAACATTTACATGTCTGAAAATGTCAGTAATGCAGAGTATATACAGTGAGAACGAAGCAGCTGTACCAACCCCCCCCCCCCCCAGCCTCGGCTCAGTAAACATCCAGCAGCCGAATCGCTGCATCTTCAGGCTGTAAGCCCTTGGCCGGCGGGAGTGCATGCGCTGTTGGGGGTGTGGTTGCTGCACTCCCAAGTGCCGAAGCCCTGCTTGTAAACATTGCTATTTGCCAAGCATTGCATATGCACGGCAAATAGCTCTGGCCAGATAAGATCCCATGCATGCGCCGCTAGACCGGGAAGTGTTCTGGGTGTTCTGGGGGGTTTTACATAGCAGGGCATCCCGAATTGGGGCACGGAACAAAAGTATTTTCAAATAGATCTTTAAGGCAGCTTAAACCAGAACAGAACCCAGGATTTCAACTATGTTGGGTTTTGTTCCTCTTTAAGCCTCTATTTGAAAATACTTTTGTATACTCAACAAACATGTATTAAAACATAAAATATATTATAATGCTAAAGAAGATCTCCTGAATTGTGTAATGGTACATTGACCAGATGTCCTACTTTCAGTGGTACAGTCCCACTTTGAGGCATTCTGTCCCGTTTAAAACTCTGGGGAAACCAAAAGTCTCACTTTGCCAACATTAGTATCAATTCCCCACCAGGTGAGAAAACTACTTTTTTAGGAGAAAAATCTGCCATTCACATTCACTGCCCTTAATTCATCACACAAATGAATTGAACAAATTCATATAGTATTAAAAATGCAGTTCCTGAGAAAAAAAGCCTGAGAATTTCACCAGATAGGAAGACAATGAAACTCAATGACACTTTTTTACCCCTTTTCACGCTGTAATAAAATGTGCCATTGGCTTTCCTTGCCTGCCTATCTGGTGAATTTGATGAAATTTAAAAAAATTGATTTGAATTTTTTTACTACCCTGAAAATTTTTTTTAACTCTTAGTAAATCGGGGCCATTGTCTTACTTGGGAACAATTCAGAAACCAAATGTAAAATTTCACCTGGTTAATGAATCACCCCCAAGGTAGACAATGAAAGTAAATAGCAGGTTACCTGCCTAAAAAAGTAGTAGATTCTTTTCCCCTGGTGGGTAATCGATCCTATTTTAAGAAAAAATGTCTCACCGAATGCAGGATATCTGGTTGGTTTACAACTGCTCTAACTCTTCTGCTGAATGGTGATAGCGGAATGCATGGATTGGCTGAGCATTGGCTCAATCTTTGGACCAAAGATATCTGGAGCGTGTGATCGGCTAAAAATCTAAAAATTCATAATTTGATAATGAGAAACTCCACATTATGTGTTAAAGTTTCTTCTTCTAGCATCTTGAAACTGCGAACAAACTTGACAACAGCGAAAGGTCAGCTTTAACCCCTAATGTGTGCTGTATTGGTGATTCCTATTTTTAACCCATTGGACATCAATATCTTTCAGGACCTATAAGGCCTGAGTGATGATGTGAACATATTTGTACAATACTTGGATAGGAATTGTTTGCAGTACATTAAAGTGCATAAAGTTGAACCCCACCCTCCAGCAGCTTTCCAAATCTGGGATGCCTATCCTCTTGTCGAGCCCTGGGAAGCCAGAAATTGAGGAACATATTCACCCTTGCCAACTGACATGCCTTTGGTGGGAATGACTTCACTAGCTTTTTATTTTAGTTTGTTTAGTTCGTTTTCGGTTTGGCCAATATACAATGGGTGTTGGGGGCAGTAATTATTACTATTATAATTTCTCTAACTAATCGCAAGTCTAAATCTAAAAAATACATAGGCTAGAGTTATGCTTTAAGAATGTGTGAAACTTTAATAGACACTTGTGAACTGTAAGATGAAGTGTATCCAGATTACGTGTTGTGCTAGGGCGCCGCAGGAGACCACGATCTGAAATGGTTAGAGTGACCTTCTCGCCATTGGGGGTGAGCTCAACATTAAATACCACCGATCGCAGTGGTGGCTCTAACATTAAGAACTATTTTTCTCATAATAAATCATATTTTTAGAAGCTCCAGGAATGTAAACCTCTCTTACAAAAAGGCTGTTTGTTCGAAGAAAGCCTATAAAGCACAGCGGGACTCTCACTCGGAACAGTTTTTCTACTGCATCAGCTTTCTTTTGATTTTAAGTGGTCCCATCACCTAGCACAGTGGAGGGGCCTCTCTGCAAACACGAGGATAAAGTGTTAAAAAAAGTGACTATCACACTTGATCTGTCCTCATCCTAATGACAGGCAAGAGTTCCCTAAGACTGGTTCTCCATGGGAAAATAACCTTTCCTGTTTCCAGCAAACAGCTAACAGACACAGTGAGATTAGATTTCTTAGGGGGAAGGGGGCAAAAGTAGTGCTAGTCAATCGAGCAATGCCAGAGTGGAGTATATTAGGCCCACCACAGAAAAATCAGTATTGTTGCCCACAGCATTTCATGGCACTTACATAGCTCCTTCCCACTTAAATCAGGTTCCTAAAGTATATGGGGGCATTAGAAAAAGGGTCACCTAACCCGCAGCCTATAATAGTCTATTAATGCAGTCTATTAATGCATAATGTGATACTAATGTTAAAAATGATAATGTGTTCATACGGTGATGTATGAAATGGAAAGGAATTTACAGGCTCTGACTAGCCCCAACCCCTAGGAGCCTTTTAGCTGATCAGCTGACAGATCATGGGTTGGGGTGGTAATGTGATGACTGATGGCACAAAAGCTTCAAAATTGTAGTGGCAGAAACTGTGTCAAATATGAGTATGCACCCCCCCCCCCAATGTGATGCTCTAGCATTACATTGCAGGGGCAGAGCATGAGCTAGAGCATCTTGGCTGAGGGGGGGGGGGGGGGGGGTGTTAGAATAGAACCAGGTATGGGGAGATGGGACTGGGGGGACATTGGGAAGCAGGAAATGGAGGCAGTGTCTAGGCTCCTGGTGAGGTGGTATGAATGCTGGAGACTACACCCAGCCCAAGTGGTCCTAATTCAGTGCTGCCAAGCAGGAATTCTCCCTGTGCTCTCTATGGCCAGTCTACCCCTGTGCTCATATGCAGAGCCAGCTCTAGGTTTGTCGGGGCCCTAGGGCAAGAGAGTCTTACTGGGCCCCTAAGTAGTGTGTCACATGATGTCACCTTTCAGCTCCGCTTTCTCAAATGGGTCATCTGCTGCTGATCGCCCTCCAGTCCTTATTGCCTACCCTATAGCCATCAATCATCCTCTAGTCTGTGTTGCATTCTTTACTGCCGCCAAGCACTCTTCAGCCCTTATTGCTTGCTCCGCTGCCACTTAAGACTTTATCATTGTCAGTTGTCACCTGGCTCTTGCCACCTTCTGAGCTTCCATCAGCTGCTCTCCATTCCATGCCACCTTTTCCAATGTTGCTGATCATCCCCTGTTGCTGAGGCCAGCCATGAGCAGGTCTGTACAAAACACCCTGTATTTGGTGGTTCAGGTTCGCTGTAAAATGGCCAAGTGTGAGCCTGAGTTGGCCCCTGAAGATGCCATGGACCCTGGCAATTGCCCAGGTTTGCCCTGTGCGGGACGTAGTCCCTATGTTGTCCGGGAGAGTATACTACTACAGTGGGCAGTAGTATAATGCTTTATGATTAGAGGCCATATTTGCTTAAAACATATCATAACAGCTATCTTGGTATTTGTTTAATCGACCTGATAGAACCTAATTTCTATTGGCCTTAATCAATGTTATATTTGACCTATCTTTGTGAACATTTGTGTTGTCTCATCATATTACTAGAAAAAAGGGGTGGAAATTCCTGTCATGCATAATCTCTAATTATTGGGGTGAGATGAGCCACATTTAGAGTGTATATGGGAAGGAGCAATTATTTTACAGGCTCCCCCCACCAATATCACACACTCCCCTCACTAGTGCACCCCACAACCAGATTTAATAAAACAGAAATCCAGAGTTGTAAATGTACTGCACAATAGACCACATAACACAAGTCTACACCAGGCCACACACACTGACCTCCTCCCCGAATGGTGGGGGCTCTCTTGCTTTGGCAAGTGGAGGAAGCCCCAGTAATGCATGCACTGTGCGCTCAACCTATAATCCTGCCCTGACTTTTGTGGGACCAGAGCAGGTGCTCCATTGCACCAATTATTATCTGACCCTTAAAGTCTGTGGAGGTGAGGAGGGTAACTCTCTTCGGTGTTGGTTCTAATATTGTTTCAATATTTTGAGCTTGTCTGTATTAGCTGGTCTGATGAAATCTCCCCCAGTATTGGACTACCAGAACTGCCAGCAATGTACAATAGGAAGTGACTGGGGATAAGTGTTTACACAGTTCCCCGTCCCTCATTGAAATGAAGTGAATATTTGGCAACACAGTAAATGGAAGTGTTTACTTATTCCTGACAGCAAATCTCACTGTGTTGCTTTATTGCACCTTGTGGCTTCCAGAGTTTGGAAGACAATCTAGTGCCTTGCAGGTCTGGGGCTTCTAGACGTCATTGTTAGCTTCAGCCATGTCACTTTGGTCGGCTGAATATGTTGCAGTTGGAACACATAACATACAAGGTCTGCTAACCCGCTTACACGCACATTCTCAGGACACCGGCCGGCATCTGGTTAGATTTATCTTGCTGTAAGCACTTTTGTTTTGGCAGATTTGTGCACATCTGGTTGACTGAAGCTTTTCTGACATGCGCACATTGTTTTTGGCATGTTCAATAGCCGGTGATAATATATATTGGCCCAAGACCATTAATGGAAGTATAAGAGCCACACTCTTCTGGTGCTCAACCAGAAGACCGTACACACCTACCAGACAATCATTTGCCCCCTTCACTTTAAATGCATTAGACTCCAGGACTGGGGGATTCCCTGTTGGAATCCCTATTTAGGATGCCTGCCTCTGTGAACCTTTCCCGGTTTGCCCAGTAAACTTACCGATCAGGTGAACTTACAGCTGCCCTGGCACCCCTCTGCTGATGTGTGGCCCTGCACCAGGCCTATCTAAATAGCTTGCCCACAGAGAGAGCACACAGCGGGAGGCGTTCCATTAATTGAGAATAGATTGCAGATTGATGCAATATTTTCTGATTGGCTGGTCTCACCCAGCAATCTATTCTGGAAATGGGGGTGACTCCTGGCCTGGCTGCTAGACCAGAAGACTAATTTTGGTCTTGCACATTATTGGGGTTGGAAAGGTACCTGATCCTCAGGGTTGGGTATTGTCTGCGACCCGTGTGGGAGTTAATGCAGAGTTTTAAAATTAGAGAGTTTAAAACCCCCAGCACAATTTTTATTACTCTCTGTGCAGCTTTTGTTGTATGACCTATGACCTATTCTTTTGTGAACGTATCGCATAGTGTTAAATGTGGCTCGCATAATAAGAAAGGATGGGGACCACTGCTCTACTCCATCTTTCAACACACATCCAGAATAGGGATTTTTATTTCATCTGCACAGGAAAATTTGTTGAAATGATGTTTCCCTGCTAGTCTGCCTGGTCATGTGATCTGCTCATGTGTATTTCTAAACATTAGTAACTGTAGCCTGTTGGGGTCCAGGAGATGATCATGGGGTGGGGGTGAAGAAGGCCACTGCAGGTTGGTTTTAGGTTTACTCCAGTGGTCAATGAAGTTCACCTAGTTTATGTGGAGTTATTATTTTGATAGAGGCCTTTATGGCTAGCTGTAGAGGAAATGTTATATGATAGCTGTAGTAGCTCTGATACGTAACTGAATATAACGAAGTTATATAAGTAGCGGCCAAGATGAAGGCTGCAAACTGATAAGCAAGCCAGCAATGTTACTGAACTGGAGGCTAAAACAGCTGAACCCGTGCCGCCTGTGACTGGTAACATTTGGAAACCTTGTGAGAGGCAATGGGATTAGGAGGCCTGTACCTTAAGTTTAAAAGTTGTCGTAAAAGTTGTCCTGACAAATAAAAAAAAAACCTCACTCAGCTTTTGTACCCTCACAAATGATTTGTCTTAGACAGGCAACGTAAAACTGTCTGGTTCCCAAAATAGGTTCCCGCGACATGCAGGACCATTCTTCATTGCTTGGTGACCTCTTCCCGCTACAGTCATAGTGAATTGCCATGTCCACTTTATTCACAGCAATGAGAGGATGCTGAGGCCTGACATGCTCCCAAAACTGGGTCAAGTTTGGTAATGTGGAATTTATATCAGGACTCAGCATAAAAAGTCTTCCACGGTTTCTCTGTCCTACACCGGCATTGCAAAACCTAGCAATTCCCAAGGACAAGCCTTTCTAAGTGTAGGCTTGCTCTTCCAATGACTAGCCATTCGGTGCAATGGAGGGACAATCTGAGGTCTGACATGCTTGGGTAAAAACTTGCTCAAGGTGAGTAATCTGAAACTTATATCAGGGTTTGCAATACAGAGAAGTAGTTAGGCCAAAGGTTAGAACAAGATAATGACACCAGATGTTAAATTCAAAAACTTGGGTAACTACTCTGGTCAGGCAAGTTGGTCTAGGCAGCTAAGGTTTACAAAGTTCATGTTGTGGTATGTAGGTCATGTAGGGGCAATAACAAAATATGGAAAAACTATGGCACAGTCACAAGCCTGAACTAACCTTTGTCAATGACCAGGTGTCAAAGGCATTCACCAGACTGTGAGATGACTTTGAACTCTAAATAGATGGTGATGGAACTGGTGGCAGTGGGTGCTAAGCCTCAAGTAGGTTTCACCTAATGATATGTCAACTGTCACCAAAAGCCACCTCAGCTGAATGACACTGAACAGTAGATGTGGAGAGGTAAGTAGACACATAGTAGTCTTATCTTCATTGGTCAAGTAGTTTCATATGCATTACAGACGTTTTATTAACACCTTCTTCCAGGAACATACCCGCTATATTGATATGGAGAGTGAATGTGTCTATTGCCTTACTTCTGCTCACTTGATTGGAGTTGGATAGATTAACACCTACTACACCTGAGTAATTACTTTTAGAATATTGTACGCTTTGTTGTTTAGGGTCATATTACATGGATGCATTTGTTAGTCAGTTCTGTCGCTGTTAGGGGAAGCAGATGTTTTGGAGAGTCCGAAGACTGCAGGATCTGCGTAAAGCAACAGAAAAGAATAGAAGAGTGGCCATGTTTACTGGCATTTGTAGTCTCCTATCTGGTTTATGTCCCCCACCTGCCATGCTCTTCATGTTGACTGGTCATTTGTTACCAGGCCGTATCTGTTATCTGGATAAGGTATGTTGTACATAACCGAATGCATCCTGACTTTTTTGCTGCTTATCTAATATTTAGCTTACTTCTTTTGCCTGCTGAATATTTCTTGCAATATTGGGCACCTGATTCACACCATTGAAAGACAGATCTACACATAATTCCCCAAAATTCCCAGACCATGACGTCTCAACACTCAATAAGTTCCTCAGACACATCAGAAATCATTAAAGTGGACCAGAACCAGACTTAGAATGCATATGACGCTAGGTTCAGTAAAATACCCACCCATGGGGTAACCCAGTTTGACATTCATAGCCCATGGTGCATGTGCGGCCGCAACAGCATCCCTCTCACCCCTGCCACAAGCCTGTCTCCCTACCTCTAGGCCATAACTGGCACTGCCCCTAAGATGCCTTACATTATGTATGGAATTTGTTTCAGATGCATTCTTGATGGCCACAAACCTTTGGTTGTTCAGTTTAAAAACACCATACATGCTATTACTACTATTGATATTTTTGGACCATACTCAGCTTTGCATGGCAATTGGAGCGCCTCCAACTTGAAATTATTAAATTATTTAGACCAAAACAAATCTTATGAATCGGTTATAGACATTATTTTTTGCCATATAAGGGTCTTCTTCCAGCCCTCTGTCCATAGAAGGTCAGAAGGCCGAAAGTAAAATAGGTATTGCTTCCTTTTTATATCTACACAAAAACATGGGTGGTCTTTGGCCCTTATTTAACAAGGGATAGCGACAGGTAGCGACTGGTGAGCGGCCGGTAATGACCGGCCCCGCCACGAGAACGCCGGCTCCCCACCACAATCACACATTTATTAAGACAATCCTGCTTAGCGACTGAGATAGCGCCATATAGCCACTCATTCATCATTATTCCAGCCTCAGCCCACAGCGCCAGCGTCCGACCTTGAACAGGGACAGGTATGACCTCTCGCTACCTGGCGCTCTCCAATGCATTTCAATGGAACAATCTTTAAAAATTCATAATTGTTATTAATGTTTTTTTTTTTTTTTTTTTTTTTAATGTGAAAAATTGACCACTTCTGCCATTTTAAATAATTTTTTTAAGGTTAAAAAAAAAAAAAAATGTAGAATTGATATTACAGGTCTGATATTAATGTATTCATATTACAAAATTATTTTAAAAACTAGTTTTTTTTGGTTTTCAAAAATATGGTTGTTTGGGCGTTAAAAAACTACTTTTAACCCATCGCCGCCAGCGCTCTGGGGTTTAAACATGCATTTCACAGCGCGAGAATTTTTTGAGCGTGATTTGTTAATGACTATTGTGGGAGCCGGTCGCTATGGCCAGTCGCTATCATGCATTCCCATACAGCGCGGAACCTGACAAATAGCGACTCCTCACCCAATATTCAACATTACGGCAAACCGACTGAGTCGCTATCAAGTACCGAACAACGGCCAAGCACAGCGACTACTAGCGGGCGCTCTGAAAATGCCGCTACAGTCGTTCAACTGTCGCTACCTGCCGCTGTTAATGAATCTGCCTCCCCATAAACCAGGACCAGGACTGATTTATCTCTTTACCAGCCTCACTGAGACAATAGCTCATAACAAAATGCACAGCAACCACACAATAATGTTCAGTGCTCTGAAACCCATAATGCTGTGTTCAAAATGGTCCTGCTAAGTTATATTTTTGTTTTATTGCCAAATAAAAATCATTTTGTAAATGACATTAATGTTACGCTTACATGACTTTTATACTGAAAATTGAATTATGATAGTAGGGGCTTTGTGGTAGCTGATGAAATATGAAGCCATCTTGCAATCATTACTATAAAGACGATGCAGATGGTATGGACATAGTAATTACCCTCCTTAGCTGATAAACTAGCATGAGTACAACATGTGCTCCACACATCCAGCTGACACACCGGCCCAGCTGACATGTTTTATTGTGCCAATATTTTACAGATCTGTTACTTTCAAGGTATCACTATCTCTAGTCCTTAGATGATTTAACCCATCACTCCTTGGCCCCAATTTGGACAGTTTTTTTTAATCCAATTGCCTGCCAGGTTGAAGCAAGAGGTTTCACTTAGAGGCCGATTCATTAATAGCGCCAGGTAGCGACAGATGAGCGCCAGTAGCGTGATTTTCTCAGCGCCAGCTAGTATTCGCTGTGCTTTGCCGGGGACTCAGTCGGTGTGCGGTAATGTTGAATACGGGCTTAGGGGTCGCTGTTTCACAGGTTCAGCGTTGTATGGGTGCGCCTGACAGCGAATGGCCAGAGCGAACGGCTTGCTGCAGATTCATTAACAAATCACGCTCCGAATTTTTTAGCGCTGTGAATTCCTTGTTTAAACCCCAGACCGCTGGCGGCGATGGATTTAAAATAGTTTTTAACCCCCAAACAACCATATTTTTTATTATAAAATTATACAAGTTTTTATAAACATTTTGTAATATGAATACATTAATATCAGACCTGTAATATTAATTCTGCACAAATTCATATTTTATTTTTTTTTACTTTAAAAAAAAATCCTAACATTGCAGAAGTGGTCACAGAATTTTTGACATTAAAAAAAAAAAAAAAAACATTAATAGCAATTAATTATGATTAATTAAAGATTGCTCCATTGAAATGCATTGGACATCGCCAGGGAGCGACAGATCATACCTGGCGCTGTGATGGGATTAGCAGCGACGCTGTTCATTGCAGTCGGCTACATGATGAATCCCGCGGTAGCTGTCGCTCTCGCCAGCGCTAGCCTCATTTAGCTTGATAAATGCGTCATTGTGGCCGACGCCAGGCGTACTTGAGTCGGTAGCCGCCGTTAGCTGGCGGGACCTGGCGCTCGTCAGACACTACCTGGCGCTATCGCTTGATGAATAAGGGCATTAGTAATAACAACCCAGCATGATAGAAGCAAAGTGGCTTGTCTGGTGGCTTTGGGTAAGGATTTAGCCCCAAAGGAGAGAAGTGGAAGGGATGTTGAGCCTACTGAGAAGAAGTTAAAAAAATGTCATCATGACAGAGAGAAGTGGCAAGGATGTGAGGCCCAGTGGCAGAAGTTGGTAAGGATATTGGGGCTACTGAGAAGAAGGAGCAAAAATGTTAGCATGGCAAAAGAGGTGACAAAGATGGAAACGCCCATAAGAAAAAAATTAAGTGAGTGATAAAATAGTGAAATTCCTTCCATCCGTGCACTGTGAACAACACAACTCAGTGTACACACCAGTGAATAAACACCATGTGAGTGACTATACACAAGTGAATAACAAGTTACGGGGCTGTGAAGTGCACATGTGCCCGGAGCAATGGGCTGCCCTAAACAGCGCCCGGGGAGCAATTGGGGAGAGATGGCAAAGCATGTTAACATGGTAAAGAGTAGGGACAAAGATGGTAGCACCAAGGAATTAAGTGGTAAGAAAGTTGATTCTACAGAGAAAAAGTGGAAAGGATGTCAGCATGGCAGAGGAAAATGCCAAAGTTATTATTATGGAGAAATGACAAAGATGTAAGACACAAAGGGAGGTGTGGTAAGGAATCGGATGTTGAGTCTACTCAGTAAAAGTGGAAAGGTGTAATGTCAGTATGACATAGATAAGTGGCAGGGCCCTGGGGAGAGAAATGCAGATGCAGATTCAAAATAAATTTATTTTAATAATTTTAAAATGAACCAAAATCAACGGGCATCAATAAGATTCCAGGGCCGCTAGATTCCTTCCTGCTGGGGCATCTAGAATCTGGATTCCCCTCTGTATAAAGCCCCCAGGTCACCTGGTATACTTCCCTCCTTCCCTAGTCCAACGACACATGCACAAGCAGCAGCCGCATGCCTGCAGGACGCGTGGCTGAGCCAGTCATTTGTGCGTGCACACTCCCTGTTGAGGGGGAGCAGGGATCTGGTCGCTGGCGTGTTCGGCTGCACTTGCACAGCTTGGCTTGACTCATCTCCTTAGACGAGCCTAGACGAGCTTGCATTGGCGCAGTCGAGCCTGCTGATTGGACGGGAGACTGAACATATGCCGTAGGGCCAGGGAAATGTGAGTTGGAGTGGGCAACTTGGGGGGTTTTACACAACGGGGCATCCAGCATTGGGGTGCCACCGGGGCAAGGGCCAAAACCCGGGATAGTCAAAATCCTGGGTTTGGTCCACTTTAAGAATACTGCACTGGATCAGTTTTTACTTTGTCTGTGACACTATTGGGTTGTTATTAGTCTTTTGGTCTGCAGGGATTGAGTAGAATAAAAAAATGGGCTTTAGGACTGCTTAGAAAGTTTTAAACCCAGTGACATCCTAAATCTAAAATAAAATGGACGTGGGTATTTTTCCAATTTGTTTAAGGAAATGATTATGATTATTGCTCACACCCATGCTTTTATGAAGCATTTTTTTAATGATTGGTGTTATCCTTTGTTTTTATGGCACCATTAAAACCACATGGGGTTGGGTGAGCCAGGGTCTATACACCATAACAAAACATGGGTGGTATTCCACAAGTGAAAACACATACCTTTAATCTAAGTGAAAAATACAATAATATAGAACATGTTGTTGGCATCACATGTAGAACAACTAAACCAGGGAGATAAATTTAGGCCCTGGGATTTTATCGAGAATTACCCTCAGTTGAGATATCAGCGTCTAGTTCCGAGATGACTTTCCTCATTCCCATAAATGTATTAATGATCATCTTCCAAATGTTGCAGTATCCAATAATCTTTTTGGCCCGCTATCTCCAGAAGGATTAGGTCTTCTGTGAATCAGTGAGGATCATAACACAAAAATTAAGTCTGGTAATCATTAAACATATTTTTATACTTGCTCATAACATATAAGGGGGGTTCTAAAGCTTCCTAATTGGTTTAATAAAAATAAGTAATGAGGGAAAACTTAGGAACAGTGCAAAAAACACCAGTAACAACAATAACTTAATGATTATCAGTACTTTTGTCAGAGAGATACAGTAAGACATTTTCCATGTCCAGATCTGGCTGTCATTGCACAACAAGCTTGTACATTCTATCTGAGACACCGCGTAGACTCGCCACAACCCATAATAGGGCATAGATACGCGAAGTACAGTACACAACCCAGCATCTCGTCTCCAAGTCTACACATTCCTGGGGTTGTGTATAGGCAACAATGAAAATGGCAATGATGTTTCCTGTACTTCGCTACCTTTCAGAGGAAAATTAATTTCTTGATTGTAAAATGGTAAAATAACAAATCCCTCGAGAAATAAAGGAAGCAGATACTTGAAAAATCCTCAGTAGAAAATAATGCATTAGTATCTGCTTCTCTTATTTCTTGAGGGATTTGTTATGTTACCATCTTACAATCACAACATTGATTTTCCTCTTTGAAGCATGCAAAACTGTAGGCCTCCACCAATTCAGTATTTGTAAGATATAAATCATATATCCAATAATCAATATTGACAAATCAAATATTTTTTCTTTAATTCTCCATTTAGATAAAAAAAGACTAGGATAATTTGACAAGGCCTAATACAGTATGGCATGAGAAATAATGAATACATAAAGTAAATTCCAAGGTGTTAAATCACACCAAAACCCACTGTGAACTCAACTTGTGAAATACATTTGGCCAATACTCCTCTTCTATTGTGTAGAACTAGAAATGGATATTTTCGCTTTTTAAATTGTCCATAACACTGATTTATTTGCTGTCTCTCTCTGTGAGATGGCAGATCAGTCATTGCTTAGTGTGGCAATGACATCATTGTCACACACAACAGTGTCAATAAATGGAGGAGGCAGAGCTTTAAAGTGGACCAACACCCAGGATTTTGACTATCCTGGGTTTTGGTCCACTTCGGTGGGGCACCCTGATCGGGGGTGCCCCGCTGTGTGAAACCCCCCAGAAAGCCCCGAAAACTCACCTCACCCTGCTCCCACGTGACCGCTGCAGCCAATCCCCGCCGACGGACAAGTGAGAGGCAGCGCCGGACAAGCAGAGCACGTCCGCCGCTGCCTCCCGCGCGTTCCTCTTACAGGGAGCGACATTCACAAACGGCCGGCTTGGGAGCGCGCCCTGCTAGAGGGAAAAGGTAGGATTGTGGGCTTCCTGGGGGGTTTCACCCCATGGGACATCCCGATTTCGGATGCCCCGCGGGGAGGGATCTTATAGATTCCCGGGCCGATCCCCCCTGGGTGTTGGTCCGCTTTAAAGATAAAACTTGTGATGCTATCTGGGATTAGAGTGAAGCAGGAGCAGTGAAAATTGGCAAAATGTACTCCTCATGGGAAAAGCAATTAAGGGGATGCTAGTTAAAAATTTGGGTTTTGGTCCGCTTTAAATAATCATCTTTGCCTGTGCAAGCCTGCAATATGTAAACCCAGGTTAGAAAATTGTAATCCTGAGAAAAGTGGGACTAACAAATTACAAAGAACCAAGTATTAAGTGTGACAAGGCTCTATAGGTATTTAACCTTATATGTGAAAGAAGGATAAATATAGATGCTTCACTCTAATCCCAGATAATGGCGTGTGTTTAAAGTGGACCAACACCCAGGATTTCGACTTGCCTGGGTATTGGTCCACTTCTGCAGGCCACCCCGATCGTGGGTGCCCCGCTGTGTGAAACCCCCCAGAAAGCCCCGAAAACTCACCTGACCAAGCTCCCACGTGACTCGCTCGTCCAATCGCCGCCGACGGACAAGGAGAGGCAGCGCCGGACAAGCTGAGCGGCCGGCGCGGGTGCGCACCCTGCTAGAGGGACGTAAGGGCGGCAGCCCGCGCATGCGCCGCTGGAACGAGGATCAGGTAGGATTTTCGGGGATCTGGGGGGGTTTCACACAGCGGGGTGCCCCGCAGTCAGGGAGCTGATCGGTCGAGGAATCTTATAGATTCCCGGGCCTATCAGGGGAGGGTGTTGGTCCACTTTAAGCAGTAAAGCTCCTGCACATTCATTCATTGCCACTGTTGTGTGTGGCAATTATGCCATTTCCATGCCTATGCAATGGCTGACTGCTTGCCATCTCACACCGAGGGACAGCAAAAAAAAAATGAGTGTTCCAGGGCAATTCGAATAGCGAAAATATCCATTTCTAGTTCTACACCCTAAGATGGGAGAATTGGCCAGGACTTTCTTTAGGCATCAATGTTGATTCATAAACAAATTTGAACTTGTAAAATTCCTGTCCTCTACAGTTCAAGAATATAATATTGAGATGTGAGTGAGTTAACAACACACAAATGGGGGGTTGTAAATAATGGCATAAATTGGGCATGGGTAGAAAGTTTTCTCAAAAGGTCGACTCTGCTTTGCTGCTAGGGCTCAAGCCCATTTAGGTGCAATAAAAAACATTTAATGCACATATGCTTCATAAAACAAAACTGTTTTTTTTTCAATATACATTTTTTGAACTTTTTTACAGCAGTATCCGTAAAAGATTTCAAACATTCTCTTTGGCTTTACACTGAAGAGTCCCTGAACAATAATGTTGTGTTCCAATGCATTTTCCTTATATTATAAGCCTCCTCAGGGAGAATCACAGTACACTGTTGTACATGCTTTTTTGCTCTTTATAAGATTGTGTATATAGAAAAAAGTTTATCACATCATCAAAAACATATGTGAGCAGCAGAAGGAAACAAAAAACCTTTGGGATAGATTGCCATATACCACAGCAAGCGGGTTATAAATATATATCTGTAGAATTCAATCAGAGTTTTCCAAATCTACTACTTTGAATTTCTTCCCATACACTTATCATTCCAGTGCTGCATGTGAAGTTTCTCATTCATACAGATCATGGTATTTCTATTAAATCTAATAAAAGCTAAACACTTTTTCTAAGGCCAATCTGACCTCTGACATACAAGCTTCCCCAAAACCTCCAAGCATATTGGGTGGAACCTTTCCAGAGTGGCTACTGAATCTTTTACTACTGTCCATCACCACACCTAAATAATTATACCCTCTATTAGGGTAAACATACATTTAATCCTGTTTGCTATTCCTTATCTCTAAAGTGCTGTTTGCCTGACATGTTCTTTCAACATAGTTAATTTATTGTAGGTAACACCACAGAGTTGAATTGGGAGTGGACTCGCCAGCTGCCTGTACCATTTAAATACTCCCAGAATACCACTTGCTACAATGACAATATTCAATGTACTACTGTACCATATGAAGGCTTAATTAACCCTTTTATGTATACTAATCCCAAATACATGGTCTATTACCATGATATCTCACATTATTTAATTTAAGTGACCCATATAAACATAAGAAAATAGCATTTTAGCCTTACACCCTACTTTTAATACTAGTGTAACATTTTGTATTTGTCTTTAAGTGTTTTTGATGTTTGTTTATTTAGACCCAAGCATCTTGTAATTATGTCCAAATCTTGAATGATCCCAGTTCTAGCAGTGAATTCATTGAGTTGCAATTTATATCCAGTTGTAATGGTGCTATACAAAGGACTGTGGGAGGCCGATTCATTAATAGCGCCAGGGAGCGACAGATGAGCGACTGTAGCAGTATTTTCAGAGCGCCCGCTAGTAGTCGCTGTGCTTGCCCGTTGTTCGGTTGTTGACAGCGACTCAGTCGGTGTGCGGTAATGTTGAATATTGGGTGAGGAGTCGCTATTTGACAGGTTCCGCGCTGTATGGGAGCGCATGATAGCGAATGGCCATAGCGAACGGCTCCCACCATATTCATTAACAAATCACGCTCAAAAAATTATCGCGTTTTGAAATGCATGTTTAAACCCCAGAGCGCTGGCGGCGATGGGTTAAAAGTAGTTTTTTAACCCCCAAACAACCATATTTTTTGAAACAAAAAAAAACAAGTTTATAAAAACATTTTGTAATATGAATACATTAATATCAGACCTGTAATATCAATTCTGCACAAATTTTTTTTTTTTTTTTTTTTACCTTAAAAAAAATATCTAACATTGCAGAAGTGGTAACAGAATTTTTCACATTAAAAAAAAAAAAAAATTAATAACAATTATTTATGATTATTTAAAGATTGTTCCATTGAAATGCATTGGAGAGCGCCAGGTAGCGAGAGGTCATACCTGTCGCTGTTCAAGGTCGCTCGCTGGTGCTGTGGGGTGAGGCTGGAATAATGATGAATGATTCGCTATCTGGCGCTCTCTCAGTCGCTAAGCAGGATCGGCTTGATAAATGTGTGATTGTGGTGGGGAGCCGGCGTTCTCGTGGCGGTGACCGTCATTACCGTTCGCTCACCAGTCGCTACCTGGCGCTATCCCTTGTTAAATTAGGGCCTAAATCTATTCATCTTTTGTTGTGTTGTGCTGTGCCATAAACTATGTCCATGAAGTAGTGGACACCTTCCTTGTATGCCAATCTGTACAACATGATGCAGAGATTAAAACTCACAATTGCTTTCAAATTCTAATGGGTCGTCCAGACCCCCTTTAAAAGAAAATAGTTTTGAGTACTGGAAATTAAATAAAGGCAACTGAGTCATCTAAGGTCTGAATTGAAATGGCAGTCAGATGACGAGTGAAACCTCCCTAAGAAAAAAGTCAATCTGTCTTTATTTTATTTTATGAAAATACTATGACCTGGATCAAGAGAACACAATAGGGCCTCAACCCCCTCCCCGTCCACACCTGTCAGAGCACGGCTACCTTTTGTGGCACTCTTGAGCAAAGCATGGCTACTATTTGCATTAGTGGATAATAGAAATGAGCAGCAAGACAATTACTATGTAACAAGCGAGAGCTGCACTCTGGTAAATGGTTGGCACTAAGTGGCGTCAAAGAAGAGGGAGCGGGAAGGGAAGAGGGGCATGGGAACTGCATGTTCAGGAGGTCAGGACACATCTAAGGAGGAAAAGGAGCAGGCTGTCATGGTTTAAAAGGTGCGAGAAGTATCTACTGTATATTATGTGAAGACCGCACAGAAATAGCCTACAGCTGTTCCTATATAGCAACAAATATTTGACGAGGTCACTTCTGCTCAAGAGTCCATGAGGTCAGTCGGTCAATGCTTGATGACTGATCCTTTCCTCCATGTGCCAGCTGTGTGCTCACATTATGTTTTCCAATAAGTATAGGGACAAGTTTAATTTTCCCACATGTCCATTTTTCTGCAGCTTTTGCTTGATCTTTTTGTACACTTTTAGGCAAGTAATAAACTAATATATTAATAAATATATATATATATATATATATATATATATATAACAAGTGAGACCTGCTTGAATTTCTTATAACTCACGATCACGGGGAGGCCGATTCATTAATAGCGCCAGGTAGCGACAGATGAGCGCCAGTAGCGTGATTTTCACAGCGCCAGCTAGTATTCGCTGTGCTTGGCCGGGGTTTGCTTGTTGACAGCGACTCAGTCGGTGTGCGGTAATGTTGAATACGGGCTTAGGGATCGCTGTTTCACAGGTTCAGCGTTGTATGGGTGCGCCTGACAACGAATGGCCAGAGCGAACGGCTTGCTGCAGATTCATTAACAAATCACGCTACGAATTTTTTAGCGCTGTGAATTCCTTGTTTAAACCCCAGACCGCTGGCGGCGATGGATTTAAAATAGTTTTTAACCCCCAAACAACCATATTTTTTGATTGTAAAATTATACAAGTTTTTATAAACATTTTGTAATATGAATACATTAATATCAGACCTGTAATAGCAATTCTGCACAAAATCATTTTTTTTTTTTTTTACCTTAAAAAAAAATCCTAACATTGCAGAAGTGGTCACAGAATTTTTGACATTAAAAAAAAAAAAACATTAATAGCAATTAATTATGATTAATTTAAGATTGCTCCATTGAAATGCATTGGACATCGCCAGGGAGCGACAGGTCATACCTGGCGCTGTGATGGGATTAGCAGCGGCGCTGTTCGTTGCAGTCGGCTACATGATGAATCCCGCGGTAGCTGTCGCTCTCGCCGGCGCTAGCCTCATTTAGCTTGATAAATGCGTCATTGTGGCCGACGCCGGGCGTACTTGAGTCGGTAGCCGCCGTTAGCTGGCGGGACCTGGCGCTCGTCAGACACTACCTGGCGCTATTGCTTGATGAATAAGGGCATAAATCTGTATCTTTGTGAAAATATTGTGCCATGAGTTGAGATCAGGATAAGTGTTTGGTGCTCCAACTTCTTAAATGATGATTACAAATGCAGTACAAACCCCTATGTACAAAAACCCTCAGACAAAGATTAGGCTTGCTTCAAAGACTGTGGACATCTCCTAAAAATAACATACCTACTAGTGATAAGAAGCCTTGGGCCAAACTGGCATGCCATCATGGTCGGAGGTTCAGATGTATGGGCTCAAGCCTTGGTGATACTAGAGCCCTATATCACACATGAAAAAAAGAGAAAACACAGCTCACCCAGTATCAATATGGCGGACAGCAGCCTTGCTCTCAGCCTAGTATTGAGGTAAATCCACCAAAGTGCCAGTGCCCAGCAATCGTGAAATGTAACCTTTAATGGTACAATTAAAATCCATAAGGGTGCAGACAAGATATCCTAGAACAAAAGGCCATGTGACACGTTTCTGGGCCAATATGGGACATGACTGACCTGTATGACTATGGGCCCATATCGGATCATGACACATGTGGTTGACTCCATTCTTATAGATTTTATGAGGATAATTAAAGGTCACATTTTACGATTTATGGGCACTGGCACATTGTTGGATTTATACCATGCCTTATGGCGGGGGAATGTATAGGGGGAAAGGGGGGTAAAGAATGTCAAAAACATTCAACCAAATCTCACCCTTCAATACACCTTTAAGTGATCTACCAACCATTTTCTATAAATGGCTGTTAATTGCACCTACTGAGCATAGGTGGCAACCTGATTGATGATACCCCCTCCTCACATCCCCCCTCCCCGTGCAAGCCTGTCATGTTTTGTCTGTTATCCTTGAAAAATAAACCCTGTTTGGCATGAGACGTTGGATTGTTTCACAATAATCAACACGCTTCACAAGATGGCAAAGTGCCAGTCGAGGATTTATTTGAAGGCAAATATCATTTTCCAGTTCTTCTGGTGAGAAGCTGAAAAATAGACACAGCTGTCTGACTGTAATTTTTGTGATACATTGTAACGATTTTTTATCATAGAGCATATCACAATGTCATTGCCAGTCAGCTGTGTTTACTCTGCTGCAGGAAAATGCAACAAATTTATCAGCTGAGAAGCAGAGAACTGTCTGTGATGAAACTATATTCAGCTTGTGGTGAGAAGAGCTGGCAAATGAAACTTGTCCTTTAATGCACGTGGATCTTTGAGCATGGCCAAATGCTTGCTGCTGTAGCACTGGAGCCATTGGTTGTGCGGTGTTCCACTCTATCCACTCTTCAAGCAATTAAAGCAAAAGGTGTAAGGACTCTGAGTTAAGCAACTAAAAGAATCAATCCTTTTTCTGCTTAGATTACTTTGAAAGTCCACCCTTGCTGGGATAATCTAGTAGCAGAAGAACATTCTTTTCATGATACGAGGCAGAAGTTAATACATTGCTTCCTAGCGTGTTTATGTCATGTAGTCAAGCCTAGAGCTAAAGTAAGTGTAAACCAGATGTTCTCTATTCTGGTTTAGGTATGTAGAAGTGAGGATGTCCATGCTATTCAGACAGAGGCCCTGATCCATCTGTGGAAAACAGGATGGCTTGGATAATGGCGCATCCAGCATACACAATGGCATTGAACCCCGGGCAATAGCCCTGCTCCCTGACTTTGGGGATTCTCAATGCATGAATTCATACTCCATGAGCTATGGCAGTGCTGGATATTAAAATATTGGACCAGGCAGCAGGCTTATGTACAAGCAATGTGTTTAATACCCATTAAGTGCCTCCCCTATTTTTGCAGCTTGCTGTGTTCTTGCCCATGCCATGCTTTAAACATTCCAGCTTCCTGCAGTGCTGCTGTGTTTTCAGTCTTGCAATCCAGTTAACCTGGTTTGCTGTGTTCCCGTCATGCTTAAAGTGGACCAACACCCTGAGGTGATCGGTCCCGGGAATCTATAAGATTCCCGGGCCGATCACCTCACCCACCGCGGGACATCCGAGATCGGGATGTCCCGCGGGGTGTAAACCCCCAAAACCCCCGAAAAACCTTACCTCTCCAGCCGCTGCTTCCGCCGCCGCCGCCTCACTCGCGCTCCTCTAGACGTGCGTGCGCGCGGGAGGCGCCGACGGGCAAGCTGCTTGTCCGTCGCTGTCAATCAGCTTGTCTGATTGGACGGCGCGGCCACGTGGGAGCGTGGAGAGGTGAGTTTTCGGGGTGTTTGGGGGGGTTTCAGGCAGGGGAAGTGGACCAATACCCAGGATAGTCAAAATCCTGGGTGTTGGTCCACTTTAAAGCAGACCTCCAATGAAAAATTACTAATGTTTACTAACTTGCTCTCCTAAACCCCCTCTCTTGCAATCAGTGATGTAATTATTTGAAAGTGCTTAACTCCATACAGAAGTCTTAAAGGGGCCACAGCACTCAGCCCTGTTAGCTTGCAACCAAACCTATAATCTGTCTTTACACCTGAAGGATTCTATCTCCTTCTAACATTCTGAAGAAGGAGAATCTCTCTGGTTGGTTGAGCTAATCCTAAGGAAGCTTCCTTCTTAACTGCAGTGTGTCTGTATGCTAGCAAAGGCTCTCCCCATTCCCCCACTGATGTTCAAGTGTAAACAGGTCTCTCAGGTATAATCCAAGATGGCCGTCCACATGTAATTGTAGGAGCACAGCTATTCCACAACATTTGCAGGGGGGGCAGCATATGCCACTGAACAAGAACGGGGCTTTTGGGGAGCAAATGATTAAGCTTTATTTTGTTGACTGGAGGTCTGCTTTAAAGTGGCTTAGGTGGGTCCACGTTGCTATGTCTCTATGGCGCATCCAGCCTTGCCAACCCCTTGACTTTTCAGGCATCTTAGGACACACACTCAATCTTGATGCATGTCATCCTCATTTGAGTGATTAATTATGGTGATTCTTGCCATGTTTCCAACAACTCTGTAAGTCCAGCTTGCTACGTTTATACTGTTGTTCTAGCCTGTAGTGTAGTGAGTCAAGCTTGCTGTGCTTCTACTGTGATTGATGCCATGCCATCTTGTTAATTCAGCCTGCTACCCATGAGTTAAAGTGGACCAACACCCTGAGGTGATCGGCCCGGGAATCTATAAGATTCCCGGGCCGATCACCTCACACACCGCGGGACATCCGAGATCGGGATGTCCCACGGGGTGTAAACCCCCCCAACCCCCCGAAAAACCTTACCTCTCCAGCCGCTGCTTCCGCCGCCGCCGCCTCACTCGCGCTCCTCTAGACGTGCGCGCGCCCGCGCCGGCCGTCTCTGAATGGCCAGCGCGGGCGTGCACACGTCAAGAGTGACGCGCGGGAGGCGCCGACGGGTAAGCTGCTTGTACGTCGCTGTCAATCAGCTTGTCCGTCGGCGCCGATTGGACGGCGCGGCCACGTGGGAGCGGGGAGAGGTGAGTTTTGGGGGCTTTCTGGGGGGTTTCACACAGCGGGGCACCCCCGATCGGCTTGTGACTTGTGGTGTCCTGCTGTAACCTTCATCACTGGCCATCTAATACTACCCTGCATTTGGACTTTGCTTTGCTAGTACTAGATTCTTATCTGTCTGGTTGGCATACCTCTAAACAGGAAATCCTGGGGGTTGCAGCTCCCCGCAGTCGTGTCATCAGCTGCCTAATTAGTGAGGACCTAGACTCTGCTTCCCAGGAGACCCCCATCATCTGGTCAGAGGCCACACCCCCACACTTAAATACCTCTACCCATCTAAAAGGTGAAGCACTACTGTCCATAAATCCTGTATTCAACATAGAAACCACGGTTTTGCTTCTATCTGAAATGTGTTTCTTCTTTGTCATGGATGACTATTATATTTTAATGATTCCTGTTTTCCATCTGAAACAAATTCATGAAGATTGCCAACCCAACCCAAATATAAACAGGGACTAGGCATGTAAAAGCTTTTCAATTATTGCTTAGATTTATTTGATTCTTCATTGAGATTTACCATGATTGCATTGCATTGTTGTGTTGGGCATCCATGTTTACTTACGTAAGATGGCATACTTGGTATTTACTGTATTTGGATTGTATTGGTTTGGAACATATTCGCGTTAAACAGTACCACATTTGATGGAAAGGACACAAGGAATATAAGAAACTGATTAGCTCAAATTTGCTATATCAGCTATAATTTTCCTAATTCTAGTAATTTGAAGTTGGTTAAGGTGAAGGATTCAGCTGGCAGCTTATTCTCTGTGGCCTTGCTCCGATTCCCCACCATGATTTCTCACAGGATAGACTCCTGTGAAACTTGAGTACTTCTTAATACATAGATCTGCAGCATCTTGGCCAGAGACATGGACTTGTAGAAGAATAAGCCTAATAAAGGTGGCCATGAAGGCAAGTGAAATATAGTGTATTTAATTAAAGAGTAAGTGTTGTTTCACGACACATTAGCCTGTTTACTAGATCCTGGGAAACTGAGCAAATTGTTCAATAAATTATCCACTGGATGTTGGTCAGAGAACGAATGGCTTTTTCTCCTTTACATGGGCCCATTAGAGTGGCTAGCCAGGGCAATTGCTCACTGTGTTAGATAAATGGCAGGGCCAGTATTTGCTTGCTTCTAGGAATACAGATCAGATTTTGCTTTCTGACATCTGGCCCATGCAGTATGTGCACAGTGAAGACATTTCTAACATCATGTATACTATTTTGATTACTTTAAGACTGGCTTTTAAGGGTCAGAGCTTATTTTTATTTTTGGTCATGTGTTTGTTTTATTCGAAAGCCAATTCTAACACTTAATAGAAAGTTTTTCCCGGAACAGTTGAGACGTCATTTGCTTTGTGATGTTCAAAAACATATTTGGATTTTATAGGTTTTAATTCAATAGAAAACATCAATTTAAATAACATGTTTATACCATATAGGTATAAACATTGGGTTTGCATACCTTATACATTCAAATATTTAGCACTTTTAGATAATATGTGTAAACCCAGTGTAAACCCAGATAATTGCCCAGATGCTATAATTACAAGATAATTACCCAACCAGTAAGGCCATCATTTGCTTTCTGATTACAAAAGACATACTAGTAGCACAACAATACCACCTACAGTAATAAAGGTCAAAAGAAGTAGCAAACCTCCCCATTAGATGATTAATGATCTTTAGAGTTACAGCAGAGCTAGTCTTTAACCACTAATACATTCAATATGCTTTTCTATTACTGTATAAACTGTTTTATTTTTTTTCAATATTATATAGTAAGTGTTCAGTCTGCTAATTATTTGATGCTTGGCTGGTGTTTAAGGCTCCCTGTATGTGATTTTTGTTTATGTTTTAAAAATCGTTTCCATTCAGCTTTTTGTTCAAATTCAGGATCAGGACCAGGTAAAGTGCGGTGGTGCCCCTTGAGCAGAAAGTCTAGTGAAGGCCCCCCATAAGTATCTGCAAATTAATTGCTACCCTGGTAGAAGCCCCCAAGTGGTGGAGTAATCGCCCTGTAATTTGTCCCCGTTCAGAATTATTCCATAAGTGGCTAAAGAAAGTAGGAATGATAGTTACGGTGAGGGTGTAGGTCTACTTCAGTGCCACCAACTCCCAGTCAAACTCATGTCATTCAACAGGAGGCATCGGCTATGGCAATTTATCTGGCAAAGAAGGAGGTGAATATAGTTAAAGCGGACCAAAACCCACATTTTTAACTAGCATCCCCTGAATTGCTCCCCCACCATAAAGGGCACCTTTTGCCAATTTGTAGTGCTTTTGCGTCACTCTAATACCAGATAATGGCGCCTGTTTTAGCTGTAAAGCTCCGCCTCCTCCATTCATTGCCATTGTTGTGTGTGGCAATGATGTAATTGCCACACCAATGCAATGACTGATCGCCTGCCAGCTCACAGAGAGGGACAGCAAAAAACAGTGTTCCAGGACGATTCGAAAAGCGAAAATATCCATTTCTAGCTCTAGGGGAATATCGGCAATGTATTTCACAAGTTTGGTGGGTTTTGGTCTGCTTTAAATGTTGGGAACCCTGAGGAGCAGGGTTTAGGTACAGAGGGTTATCCTGTCCTTCAGTTAAGCGCTTCTGCTTGACCCAACATAGGTGTAGGTCCTGGTCAAGTGTATCTGTCACCAGGAAAGTTGATGATGACAGTTACAAGCTTATGCGCATGCAATTCAGTTAATTAATAGACATTAGACATTAATAGAGGGGCATGTTAACAGATTACTTTTTTGCCCCTCAGATTTGAATCCCGATTTGTTCCACCCTAACCCATTCTTATCTTGAAAGGAGTACCTCTTTATGCTAAAATCTCAAAGTGAGGAGACTATGTTCGGATAATCTAACAAATCTCATAATTTAGCTATTCCAAGGCTTTTATTACAGATTCTCTTTCCTGGGACTATGTATCTATTCCCTTTACTAATAGCTTAGTTAATTGTTGCTACCATATTATCAAATTAGGGGCCATGGTTTGCTGCCATCTAAGCAGAATACTTTTTTTTTCCTACCAAGATTGCCAAATTTATTTTACTGGATTGGTAGCTATCCTGCTAGGTCCAGGTTATAGGTTTAGAACAGGGGTTCCTACCATTTTCCACTGTACCACCTGGGTGGTGTGTGAGCGTTCTCACTCACCTAAAACCATAATCATAACTTACATATCAGCCATTTAAATGGTTTTATTTTATGTTTGTTTGGTTTTATTACACACTGAGTGAAGGACAGATGCCAGCAGATTAAGCTGGGGTACAGGTAAATCTGCAGCCTTGTCTATTATCACCTAAGAGGATCTCGAGTGTTACTAGTACCACCTGTTGGGAAACCCTGGTTTAGAAGACATTACGGTTATAGAAGAGATATGGTGGCAGCTGGGGTAAAGGTAAGTCTGCAACCTTGTCAGCAACCACCTGAGAGGATCTTGAGTACCAACAGTGTTACTAGTACCACCTGTTGGAAACCCCTAGCTTAGAAAAAATTATGGTTATGGAAGAGATATGGTGACAGATGACTTTCTAGGATGGAAAGAGAGGTTGGCTTCCAGAATGCCATGGTACTCGTCTCGTGGCATGATGGTTCTGTGCATACGGGTCCAGCAGTAGCTCCAACATCAGCTAGAATTACTCAGTAATGCCAAGGATCAGATATAATACATGATAACTGCTTGGGGCATTTTAAGGCAAGGCATCATACATTAAAGGTATGCAGCTAGCAATCCATTTCCCTACACTCTTATTTAATTTAAAAAGCTTTAACCTGTCAGCTGAATGTCTTCTACTGACTCCCAAACTTCACGCTTCCAATGTAGCGTGAAGAAGGTGGAATCTAAAGTCCTCCATTTTATTCCCAAAATCTTTTGGCATCTTTTGCCAGCCATTCTCTGAACTAGCTTTGTTCAGCTTCCCTTTGTTAGAATGAGATGTTCTATTAAGAGAATGACACTGTCATACATAAATGGATAGTCCTGCTTTAGAGTTTTGTATAAAGTCCAGCTGGGGCAAGTGTAGGAACCCCGACTGAGCATTTTAATGACAAAGTTTGGATATTAAAGCATTAAAACTGGGTAAACAAAAATATTTCTAACTTGGACATTTAGCTTTGTTACCCGCTGACTCTGGCGCCCCGCTGGGACAGCGCGCAATGAGCTTACACCGCTAATCCATTTACTCTGGAATGAAATTGCTGAGAAGGATGCCAAGTCATTTCTCTTCTATTTTAATGCAAATTCTGAGAGATTACATTTTTCATTCACTGGCCAACTGCATCCAGAATTTGATATTGTGGTTGCTTCCCCACACATGTGGATTATTGTCCTTGATATGTATAATCATATTCAATAGAAATGACTGATTGTACATAGCGCTTAATTTTAGTTGCAGACATGGCTGTAAAAAAAAAAGAGATGTAATGTAAGGTCAATAAATTACATGTAATAATAATAATAGCTTGATGACAAAATAATACAGTCTTATTTTCCTGACATATAGATTCTTAATTTTAATATATTCAGTGTTGCAATCTACGTTGACAAACTACAAAACACATTTTAAATAATTTATCTTAATATATTTTAAAGTATCAGCATTGACTAATCCCCATTTAGGCTGCCTCACTGTGTACCCATGCCCTGTAACACAGAGAAAGGGGCCATTGGTACTCACCTCTTCCAGGATCCACATACCACGTGACCATGAGACTGAGGTGAGCATCTACAGCCTCTCTCTGGTTTACAGGGCACCAAGGGGGTAGGCAAGCAGTGTTCCTGCTCCTCACGGAATCGGGCAGCCCTGCTGCTGCCTAAAAGGGAAGGAGTGTACTCATTTTTGACTGGACTTCCTCTTTAACTGTGGGGGGAGTAGACATTTCAGCTGGTGATGAGCACAAAATATAGGGTTCCTTCACCAGCTTGTTTCTTCTCCACTTGGGTCACAGGTAGAAAAAAACATTCAAGTGGCATCAACCCTTCCTCACTCTAGATCAGAAAGGGGAGGAGGGTTTTTTTTTTGTGTCCCAACCACGGGGGTTGAAGTATTGCAGACTAGAACCTGCTACATGTCATGAAGCAAAGGAAAGGGGGATGGAGCCATTCCCTAAATTCACCAGACACTTGGCCCATAAACCTTGCTTAGAGAGTTATGGGCTAAGATTCTGGTGAATTTAGGGAATTGGTCCATACCTCTTCCATTTACTTCCTCGCCCTATCCAAAACTAAAATGAATAGTATATGTATTATATAATTATATAATAATTATATAGTCTAAGCTGAATATTTATAAGGTATAAGAATCTGACAGCCATCTTGCTTGGTAGTTTCGGTCCAGTTTGATAAATTTCAACACCTCTTTGACTCGGAATTGCCATTGGTTTACTCTCTAATGCTTTATAGTATATGGTATGATTGTTGTTTTCTCTGTGACAGTGATTAAAAGCCTGCCCATAGCTGAATGAAACCTGCCATTACACTATCCTCACCTCTAATGTGGTCTGTAATCATTGCTAATTTCAGGGCATTTACTTAGACTCTAGCTGTTTATTCAGATGTACTAATAATCACCCCCTGAATAATGATTAATGGTGCTATTGGCGTTACTTTGATTTGTTTCACAGTTGAAAGAAAAGTCTTAAATGTGGGCCCTATAGTTGAATAATTATAGTGTTTTATGTGTTTGCTATGATAGTCTTTAGACAAACAATTCCAAAGACAATGAAAACATAAAGGATAATGATAATATATGGGATAACACGCCGCCTAAAACAAAATGTAAGCACATTAAGGGGGTGATTTAGTCAAGTAAGTTATACAGACCAATCAGGTGCCAAAGCAATTTCTGGCTTTCTACCATGAAAAGCACTGAGACAAGGGTTGATGGAGAGAATGGATATGGATTTATTTTGTTGTTCCTGTATTCCCTCAGGCTTCAGAATCCTGCTTCTCTATTCCTTGTGTGGAAAAGCTTTCTATATTTTAGTAAATCCTTCAGGAAAACTTCTCTTACTGCAACACCTCACCCACGTAGAAAAGACTTATCTTAGACTCATGGTGAACCTACACCCTTCCTGAGAAGTCTGTCCAATAAAGGGAGTGTGTAGATTTGTTGTTCTGCTTTCACAGTGGAACCCTACATTCTCCAGAGCAAACTGTTATATGATAAACTGATTAGGTATCCCATCTAAAATCTCAAGTGGATTGGGAGTTTCCTCATAAGAAGACCTCAATTGGTTAAATTGAGACAATTTCTAACCTCTGTGAAGGAAACAATTTTTGTACACTTCAGGGTTGTGTTCTTTCCCCCATCTGTCAAGATTCTGATGTTCGCTGATGATTAGTGTTGGGCGAACCCCTAGAAGTTCGGGTCGGCAGGTTCAGTTTGGGTATCCGAACTTGACCTGAACCCCCAACCAAAAATCATTGGGGGTTGCCTGTAAAGGGCCACCAGAGACAAGACCGTGACCAGGACTGTAAAATAATTGTGGTGGTGAGTTAGGGGTGCTTTAAACTAATGCAGAATGTGCAGCAGAAAGTGGTTGTACACTTACCTGAGCAGGCAATCCGGTCAGTGGTCGGCATTCTTTCCCCGTCAAATTGGCTGCTCCCAGGAGTGAGGACACCTTCTGTCTATCTCTCTTCCACATTCCTGCATTGTCTCACTGTTTTTCACATTATATCCTTCTGTCTCTCTCTCTTTCACATTCTCTCCTTCTTGCACTATTTTCCATCCCCCTTCTCTCTCTATCACATTCCCCTTCCTTCTGTGTTTCAACATTCCCTCCTTCTCTCACTGTTTTCCATATTCCCTCATCCTGTCTTTCTCTTTCTCTCTCTCTTCCACATTTCCTCCTTCTCTTGCAATTTTTTACACCTCCATTCTCTCTATATCTCTATCTCTTTCCGTCCCTCTCTCTATATTTTTTACATTCACATATTTACTTCTCTCTCTCTTTCATATTTACTCTCGTTTTCATATCCCCCCTTATTTTTCACCTTATCTCCCTCTACCACATTTCATTGTCTCTTTCCCTCTTTTACTGGTTGTGGCTCTCTCTTTTTTTCCACCACTTTTTTTCCATTCTCCATCTATCTTTCTTTGTCCACTCCTATTCTGCCTCTACTCTTATTTTTTTTCTTTTTACAATACCCTCCCTCTCTTTACCTCTGCCATTTTCCCCACCTGTCTCCTTCATTGTCCATAGGTTGACTGTGCATAGCGCCTAGCACATCCCAGGCAGCTTCTGTTTCATATCTATGGTATAGACTATAGTATGAACAGTTTAGTTTAGTGCAGTTATAAGGCAAAATAGCTCTCAGTAGGGGAAGGGAAAAAGTCTGTCCCCCCTCTTCACCCCTTCCTTGGTTCTGTTGCTGCCCATACCAGTATGTGCTATGCTGTGTCTCTTACTTAGCAGCAATATATGGGACTGAGCCCAATATGGGGGGATAAGGGACCTGGCATAAGGGCGGCACTACTAACAGTGGCCCTGACTCATCTGCAGAAAAAAGGACGGCTGGGAGAAAGGCACCCCCCACATACACAATGGCCTTGTCAGCCTGGGCGATTGTCCTGCTCAGCCATCTTTAGCAAAAGGCCTGGTTTAGTGTATAATAGCACAAAATAAACACCAAAATGGGGGTTAGCCAGGAGGAAGAAATATAATGAGATTTTGGATATGTGAGCAAAAGCATTGGCCACCGCTGCTTTCTATATGTATAACACAACCTATTACATAAAATGAAAAGTGATTTATGAATCAAATGGATGATGTCATGACATGCGCGTCTCACGCTGAGTGCGTTTGTATATTTACAGTTCATTGGTTTATTATGAAGTCCGAGTTGCATACGTATCCAATTAATGAAATACTTGGAAACATATTAATTGCCATGATTAATTATTTTAAGTAACTGGTGGCAAAACCATGAACGTCAGCCCTTTTCTAAATGTTTATGTTTGCAAACCGCTGTACTTATTTTACATGACGAATTTCCTAAAATAAATCATTTTCTTCTTTTAGGTAATTGTGTTGTTTATCTTAATTGCATTGACATTAAAAAGATTAGCCTGTAAGGGCTCCGTGTAATGTGCGGTGGAAACCAGACCACAGCTTAGCTCGGCTCCGGCTTTAACTCAAAGGCGCGATCTGAACGCGAGAGGACGGCCGAAGCATTATAGAAAGAGAAAGAAAAAACACTCATTCTTCACTGTCGGCTCTCCTCAAAATATTTCACCATGACCCACATCTGGGCTCCGCTATTTGGGTGACTACCAGACATTGCTGGCACCAAAAAGACTTTATGGTTTTCATAATGATATCTTATTTTCTGTCTAAAAAATAACAATTACGATAGTGGGCTTTATTTCCTAAGAGGCTGTTTTGTATTACTCTTTGAAGTTGGTGAGGGAATCGCGTTTTGTGCTGAGAAAAATATGTTCTTAAAAGAATACTTGCTCAAAACTTTAACTGCTAATTGGCTGTTCAACAATATGATTTGCTTTTAAAGGGACTGTCAACCAAACGGTGACTCTAAGGCAGCAAGCAGCTCATCTTATGCCTGTCCCATGTGTCTCTCCTTCATTTCCAGCAGCGCTGGGTAGAAGCTGCAGCAGGGCTCCAAACTTAGCCCCTTTTTTCAATGTCATTCCTCCAGGACCCCACAAAAAAGTGGTCTAACAGACACTCTGTCTCTTGGCGAGTGGCACATTTATTGGCTGTTGCACAGAAGGGGCATCTCAGGGGTGGGAAATGCTGACCAAGACTTGGTATAGGCCTGCTTTAAGCATTAAATTGGTCATACACCTTCACTGCTATAGAAAAAAGTTAAACATTAACTAGAGTTAGGCTTTACATAAAAATAAAACATGGTGTATTGCTGAAAAATAACGTAAACCTTTCGCTGGCTGCCTACCTGGAGATTTTGTCACCCCCTTTGTCAGACCATTTTCAATTTTTTGTGCTATACATGTTCAACTGTGATTTTTTAAGGGACTTCCAGGGATATATATTGTTATATATTGTTATTTTCAGCAGAGTCTGTGCTTTAAAATGTCTTAAAGTGTTTTTTGTAATACAAAATGTATGTTTTGCAATAAAACCATGTTTCTTGTAAAAGCTCGATTTCTCCTGGTTACAATTACAATGGTACCACATATGTTTTGGTAGACACCCTTTTCTGACCAGGAGACTCCACCAAACTGAAACAGAGCTTTAGGAGATTTTCAGATAAAATACAACTGCTATGCGCTATGCACACCTTGCAGTTTTCAAGAGAAACAACTCTTTACATTTGAAATATCCCCCCACAAACTATATATTCTCTGGAAGTATACACCTTACGCTATCTAGGAGTACCAGGCTTGTTTATCATGGATGTAGTTTTCTGGGAGCAATCCCTCTATTAATTATTTGGTAGCACAGGTTTCCCTAGAAAAAGAATAAAAAAGAAAGAAAGAACAAGTTAAATCTGAAAAAGCAAGGTCCTCCGAACAGAACAATATCCAACATGCATAGGTACTCACTCGGTTGTGGGAAATGCTGACCAAGACTTGGGTATAAGCTTTAAGCAATTAATTGGTCATGCACCTTCACTGCTATAGAAATTAAACATTAACTAGAGTCAGGCTTCACATTTTAGGGTAGAATAAAAATTTAACATGGTGTATTGATAACATTCCAGACTGGAGGATTATTATGCTGATTGGAGAATTATTCTGTCCACTGAATTCTGTGAAAACAAACCAAAATAATTGACTGACTGAATGATATTCTAAAACTTCCTTTCCTAAACATAGCTTGACTTGAGGAAGTACGAGCTTAACCCTTTTGGTGCCAAGCACGTAACACCTACGTGCTGGCTTGGCTGGGCCTTAAGTGCCAAGCCCGTAGGTGTTACGTGCTTGACTTTCCTCGCTTCTAGTTTAAAAAATAAAAATCAAAAATACTCACCTGACCCCTTGTTGGATCCGGCCGGGTCTCCTCTTTAATTTGGTGCCATCCGATCCCCCGTGGGGGGTCGGATGGCTCCAGGAGAGCCCCCGGAATAGGCCGCCCCCCCCCCCGCTTCTGCAGCAGCAGCTGCTAACTGTAAAAAAAAAAAAAAAATAAAAATGACATTCACTTACCTGTGTGTGCGCTGGCTCCCGCTGTCCCTCCTCTTCACCTGGGGGGCCTCCGATCCCCCCCCAGGACTTACCGTTCTTCAGGAGAGAGCCTGGGAGGCTCTCTCCTCTCTTCTTCAAGATGGCGGCCGCCATCTTGCCTCTAAGCCCCGCCCCCTTGGGGGCGGGGCTTATGACGTCATCCCGGTCCCGATCACCGGCTTCAGCTTTCTCAGCTTCTCAGATGCCGGTGATCGGTGCCCTGGAAGGAGGTGACAGGAGATCCTCTGATCTCCTGCCTTCTCCTTCTCTGGATGCCGATCACCGGCATCTGTCAGCTGAGCGGCGAGGGACAAGAGCTTGCAATCGAAGGTAAGTACAGTAAAAAAAAATTTTTTTTTTTTCTAATAAAATACTTTTTATTATTGTGTGGTGTTTTTTTTTCACATTAACCCTTTGTGAGCTGGTAAGGGGTCCATGAGACCCCTTATACCAGTTCACAAGGCTGGGGGGGTGGCAAGTCACCTGCCCTAGCGGGTGGCTTGCCATTAACCCCCGCACCCCCATTACCTGCCTCCCCAAAGGCCAGGGGGGGGCAGAAGAGCCCGGGCCCACATAGGCTATGTGGGCTCGTAGGCTGCAGGGTGGGGGGGCCACCAAAGCTGGCCCCCCCACTCTGTGCCTACAAGCCCCCATAGCTGGTCCCGGGCTGGTTACTTTGGGTAAGGGGGACCCCACGTCTTTTTTTTTTGGATTTTTAAGGGTTTTTAACCCTTAAAAATCCAAAAAAAAATGGGGTCTCCCTCCCCGGGAAGGGGGACCCTATGTCATTTTTTTTTTTGAATTAACCATTTGTCATCCAGCAGCTATAAAAGGCTTCTGGGCAGGAAAGGGTGTCTACCTATACATATGTGGTATCGCTGTAACCGGGAGAAATTGGGGTTTCTCACGCAATAAGATTTTATTGACAAACTTACATTTTTTATTACAAAAAACTCGACAAATTGTAAAAAAATATATTTTTTTTAATTTTTTTCACACATTTCACCCAAAAATGTTGAGAATACACCTAAAAAATACAAACAAGACATTTCATGTTAAAGCCCAGACTCTGTTGAAAAAAACAATATATAATTTTCCTGGGAAATCCCTGGAAATCCTTTCAAAAATGACAGTTGAACATGTGTAGCGCGAAACAGTCAAACTCAGTCTGGCAACAGGGAGTGGCAAATGCTGCAGGTAGGCTGGCAGCGAAAGGGTTAAGTCAAGGCACATTCTTTGTTTTAATTACTCCATGGCTAGTTTTATTGTTCTGAGCTATGGGAATACGGCACATAAAGCTTTTTAAATGGGTGCTCCAGGGTACTTGACTCCAGCAAGGGACATTTGTTGTTATTTCATTCTTCTTTATTTATTTATAATAGGTTTCTTTTCTCATTTCTGTATATAGCCAGCTATAGCATCATGTTTAGTAGTAGAGATAAGAGAGCCCAAACTGCAAAGTTCGGGTTCGTGTTGAACTTCGGAGGTTCAGTTCCCCCGAACAAAGACTTCAGCCAGAAGTCTGTGTTCGGTTCGGCGTTCAGTATAGCTGGTTGATGGGCTGCTGAGCAGTGTCCTCACTCATGGGGCGGCCATCTTATTGTAGCCCCAGCCTTCGACATTCTGTGAGAAGAAAAAACGCTGACCCTGATCACTGGCTCAGGTAATGTTACAGTCATTTCCTATCTGTTGCACACTCTGCATTATGTTAAAAGGCACCCTCACTCACCACACCCACCAGCCTGCAGCCGCAATTTTTTTTTCTTCAACAGTCCCGGTCTGATTCTGCCTCTGGGGGCTCCTTGACAAGTGGCTACCCCCCGTCCTCCCTTCCCATCCTCTCCCATCCACCAGTAGCCCCTCATCTGTATTTCTGGAACCATTTTTGTCTTGCCAAGTTTATCTCAATTGGGTTTGAGTTCAGGATACCGAGACCGAACTTTTGTCTAAAGTTTGGCTAAACTTGGCGAACACTGAAATTCTATGGGTTTGCTCATCACTAATTAGTAGCACTATGTGTAAACCTACATAGGAGCATCTTGAACCCCTTACCAGTTCAAAAGCAATTAGAAAAAAAGGTAGTGAATCTCTAATAAGGAGACATAGACACCACAGGTCTCCGACGGCTTTCTGGCATCTTTGGTACATGACCAGGCATCTTAGTTTCTAAAACCAGTGTTACCGTCAGTGGTTGGTTGTCTCGCCCCCCCCCCCCCCCTTTTTGAACTGGCTTCCAGTCAGAGCTCTCCGCGGAATGGAAAGTAATTTATACTTTGAATTATGGAAGAGGTGTTTTCTGAACACTGTAACTTTTGAGGAATCCCAGGGACGCCACATTCCCTGGGTATAACTGCCTCCCCCAGCACAGGTGAGCTCAGACTTAGTTGGAAGCTAGACTATTCAGACTGGTGGACTACCATCATGGTACCATCCAACCATCAAAGTTCAATGGTGCTGCCGACGGGAAGTCACTAAAGATCTGCAATCAAGCTGCCTGGACAGAGGAGAAGGCATCAGTTAGAACAGGGTGCACAAACTTTTTTTGTTTAAGTGCCGCTTCGTCCTATTGTTCCACTTCAAGTGGCTGCAAAAATTCTCTAAGATTTATTGCAGGAAATCTGGAAACTTAAAGCATTATGGGCCCAATTTATCAAGAACCTCTGCCAGAATATGCCACGTCAAGGCAAGACAAGTGGTGCAAAATACAATTTATATATTTTTTTCAGCATGTTGCTGCACCGCTAATGTTTAAGAAAATGTGTTTTTTGAGGTGTAGCAACATGCGCCAGTGTAAAAAAAATGATTAAATTATCTTTTGCGCCACTCTTAGTTGCCCCAATATGGTGTAGTCTAGCAGAAATGCTTGATAAATCAGGCCTGATATATGCTTTACCTAATATGCATATATGTGGGCAGGAGTGAGGTGGGAAAAAGTTGGCAGAGTGAGGTGGAAAAAGGTGAGGTCAAGGTTGAAATAGGAAGAGGTGAGAAGAGGTGAGTAGACATGCACAGGTGAGGTGGAAGAGATGATGTGGGCAGAGGGGGGTTGGCTGAAGGAAAGAAGCAAGAAGTGGGTAGGGCTGAGTTGGGAACAGGTAAGGTGAGACAAGGCAAAGTGAGCAGAAGTGGTAATTGGTAAACAGAGGTGAGCTGAAGTAAGGCTGGCTGAGACAGGAAGAAGTGAGGTGGAATGAAGTTGGCAGGGGTGGGGTGGGAAAAGTTGAGGTGGGCTGAGGTAAGGGCAAAACAGGTAAGATGAATAAAGGCAGGGTGAGCAGAGGTGAGGAGTAAAAATGGGCGCAGAATTGAGGTGGGCTGAGGGGGGGGAGCAGAGGTAAAGGCAGGATTGAAGTGGGAAGAATTGGACACGATCAGACAGGAAAAACTGATGTGGGTCGAGGAGAGATTGGAAGTAATGAGTAAGGAAGGGGAGGCATTATTAGAGGTGAGGCAGAGGTAACCACAGGTGAGGTGGACAGAGGCGAGTTGAACAAAAGAATAACTTAAGGGGTTTTCATGCAAAAGGTTAAAACAAATAATGATATTCCATGATATATCTGAAAGTATAGATCAAGGCAACAGAACTTGCTTTACAATATGTTTCTCTAAGCTGTTTCGCTAGTCATCTGCCTAGCTTCTAAATTTATTTTAACAACTCTTGGCGGCATTAGATATGTGGTCAGAGCCCAGTCACTTGGCATAACAAGCTGAAGGAGAATCACTAGCCGGTCATCTTGGCATTAAAACTCCTACAGGGAACGTTCTGAAGAGAAATGAGAACTCAAAATAGCTTCACGGGAATGGTTTATTGCCAGACCATCTGATGTGTATATATAGGAGCTGCATGGAATAGCAATAGTGTGAAGCATATTCTTCAGTGTCAGTGTTACAGTGTAAAAATTATTACATAACTATTACCTTACCATACACGCTTACTCAGCAGCTTGTGTCTTTGGAAAGTTGGCTGACATTGACGCTATCAGAAAACCTGGACAGAGCACCGGAAACATGGCTTCTAAGATGACATAGGCTTTGCAGAGTTTTCTGTCCTGCTCTGTCCAGAAAAAAAATCATAGATCAGGCTCAAGTTGGCTCTGTCTGACATTCTCCTGTCCTCCTCCTTGGTCACTTCCTTGCACTCCTGCCTTCAAGACTTCTCCTGTGCCTCTCCATTTCTCTGGAATGCACTCCCCTGCTCAATACATCACTCTCAAACACTGCAAGCCTTTAAAGTGGATGAAAACCCAGGATAGTCAATAGTTTTGACTATCCTGGGTTTTGGTCCTGTCCCCGGGGGTAGCCCAATTGGGGGTGCCCCCCTGTGCCAGCACGGGCACGCTCCCTGTTAGAGGGAAGCAGGGGGTTGCGGCCGTCAGAGCTGCTGCCCTTAGATGTGCCATGGGACCAGGAAGAGGTGAGCTGGCTTCCTGGGGGGTTTCACAGTGCGAGGCACCTCCCATTGGGGTAGCCCTAGTCGAAATCCTGGGTTTTGGTCCACTTTAAAAGTGCCCTCAAAACTCACATCTTCAGACAAGCATATAACGCACATGCCACCAAACTCAAGTTCTAAGGAAGTGCCACAGCATGGCGCATTCCAGTATGGGACAGCATCTACACCAGGTGAGGAGGGGACAGAATCTTTTGCCTAGAAACTGCCCCGCATGTACCTAAAACGTTTGCCCAGCTGAAGAAATTATTCTTAGCCATGTTTGATATGATTAAATTGGAATGACTGACCGTGCCGGGACCTTTACCTGAGGTTGGCTATCAGAATTATTATCTATGTGCCATGAATGGCTCTCCAAAATCGCCCATATTACACACAAAAGTTCAGCTTAGGTTTATTTCATATTACAACAATGTTTTTTTTTTTTTTACTCCAGCCATTCATTTTGGTTATTCTCCGAAACTCCCAAATTTCAATCATTTACATTTATTTTGGGCAAAAAAAATACATGCGTGTTTTTCCTGGCCTTGCAGGAAATTGTAGATACCAGTTACCCAAAATGTAGGGTACAATTTTTTAAATGGCGACTGGAGATATTGTAGCTCCTGCCACCTATGAAAATAGAACATGAAAGAGAAAAATGAATGTTAAAAATGCCAAGTCAGCTTATATTATACTTAGACTAAAAGCTCTATAGGAACTGCCACCAGGCACGTAAAATACACATGGATATTGCTGGATTGAATTAGATAGTTGGTTAAAGGATTTTTGCTTGGACTTGCAAAATCCTGTTAAGCCACAATCTTCTTTTTCTGTACAAACATAATGGCTCTGTGACAAATCACCTAGTACAGTCTATAGACATGCAAATCCCGCAAAGTTAGGATTTACAAGTCAATTCCCTTCCTAACCAGCTTAGTGATATAGCAGGAGGGTACCTCACTAGCAGGACCGGCTCTAGGTTTGTGGGGGTCCTTGGGCAAGAAAGGCTTAGTGGGACCTTAAGTAGTGTGTCACATGATGTCACCTTTCAGCTCCGCTCAAATGGGTCATCTGCTGCTGCTGATCGCCCTCCAGTCCTTATTCTATAGCCACCAATCAGTGGGGGGGGGGGGGGCACAGTGGGGGGACATCCCTTATAGGGGACCAAAACCCTCTGGACTTGTAAAATACATTGGTCCAAAGCCCCTGTCGATACTTACTTCTTAGGGTATAGAAATAGAAATTCTGAATGGGAAACTGCTCTCACTGGGCATCTCACCGGATCTCTCTGGCTGGATCACCAACTTCCTCACAAACAGAACCCAGAGAGTCAAACTGGGCCCCTTTATCTCTTCATCCAGAACTACCAATATAGGCGCACCACAAGGCTGCGTTCTGTCCCCCCTCCTCTTCTCCATATACACAAATGACAAGTCCACAGACCCATCAATCAAAATCATCAAGTTTGCGGATGATACAACTCTGGTAGGCCTTATAAACAACACAGACGAGTCTCCCTACCGAACACAAATAAAAAATCTGGTAACCTGGTGCGAAGAGAATAACCTCATCCTTAACACCCAGAAAACGGTCGAGCTGATTGTCGACTTCAGGCGGTCCCACCCAGCGCACCGTCCCATCTCCATGGGTAAGGATGAGGTCAATATCGCTACCAGCGCAAAATTCCTCGGCACGGTGATAACAGACGACTTGAAGTGGAGTAGGCAAGCCACCGTTGTCCTAAAGAAGGCTCAACAGAGACTTTATTTCCTAAGACAACTTGCAAAATACGGAATGTCTAAAAGGATCTTGAAGACCTTCTACATCGGTGCAGTAGGCTCACTCCTGACCTCCTCCTTCACTGCCTGGTATTGTGGGATCACTGCCAAGGACACGATCAGGCTGAAGAGGATCACCAGGACTGCTGAGCGGATCATAGGATGTCCCCTACCTGACCTAGAGGAACAATTCAAGGAAAGGATCCGCTCAAGGGCAAAAAGAATAGTTGGAGACCCCACACACCCAGGTCACCCCTTCTTTGATCTCCTACTCTCTGGACGGAGGTACCGGGCTATCTCGTCCAGGACCTCTCGGTACAAAAACAGTTTCTTCACACTAGCTGTTAAAGCACTAAATAACCAACTCTAAGAATCCTTTCGGTCCCCAGCGCATCACCAGTTAGTTAACAAAGTGTCGTATGTAACTAAAGCCCCTTGTATAATATGTATAACTAGCAAATGTTTAAACCCCATTGATGTATATAATATGTGTGTCTAGCAATTGTTCAAGCTCTATGGAGAACCCCCCTTTCAAAAAGTATTCCTTGTATGTATTCTGTACCTACTTGGCGACCAATAAAGTATTCAGTATTCAAAAATAGATATTTTCACTGGAACACTGATTTTTATTGCTGTTCCTCTCTGTAATATGACAGGCAATCAGTCATTGCATAGGTATGGCAATTACATCATTGCCACACACAACAGTGGCAATAATTGGAGGAGGCGGAGCTTTACAGCTAAAACAGGCGCCATTATCTGAGATTAGAGTGAAGCAGGAGCAGTGAAAATTAGCAAAAGGTACTCCTCATAGGGGGAGCAATTCAGGGGATGCTAGTTAAAAATGTGGGTTTTGGTTCACTTTAATGCATGTGCTCCCAGGTCGATGTGCCATCATTGCCTTTAGTGTAATTTCTTTATTATATGGGGTCTCTCTTTTTCCTTCAAACCAATGCTACACCTTATTTTACCAAATATAAGTAACAAAGTAGGGAAAAGCCCCCTACTCTCATGAAAAAAAAAGATGTACACCGCAGGATATTGTTTTATATCAAAATACAACATCAGTGAACTCTAGCAGAAGAATCATTGACTTCAATAAGTATTTTTACAGTGAGTAAACCCAGACAATACAGTGAGTACATATTTACATGTATATTTTTGGCCTGTTCTGAACAGTTGCCGATTTAAACTTAGAAGTGGTGTCCCATGTACTTGTTTCTCCACGGTCTCTGGACTACGCTGATTTCAAATTATTTTGGAACACAGAAATCTGTTGAACGCAGTTTGTGTCTTTCAGTCCAGCTCTTATTGTGTTCTTTGGTCTCTAATGACTTCATTATTTGTTACTTATGTTTCCCTAGTATTAGTAAGTGATAAAAAAATACATTAGGTCAAATCTGAATAAGTTACTTGTCTCTACAAATCCTGGAAATAGTGGTAGAAGGACTAATGATGCCTAGATTAATAAGTTCTTAAAGTAGACCAAAACCCACAGCGATCGGCCTGGGAATCTATAAGATTCCTGGGCTGATCAATTCCCTCCCCCCAGGGCATCCCGATTATGGAAACCCCCAGGTCGGCCATACACTTACCTTCTTTTTCGGTCCAATGGCACATGCGTGAGGCGCGTCCGCATCCCTGCTATACCTCTATCAGGGCGCGTGCCCGCACCAGGCATTTGTGATTGGCCGGCGCGGGCACCCTTCCTGTTAGAGGGTAGCAGGGAATGCGGCTTAGACTTGCTGATGTTAACTAATCCAGGCGCACTCCCATGAGTAAGGACACTCCTAAAGCCAGCACATGGGAGCAGCACCCATCTTTCTGTGGCCCCAGCCAAAGAACATTTTAAAGGAACACAAATAAGACCAGGACTGTGGGGCTCAGGTAAGTTGTTCACCAGCTTCCTGCTGCTGCATCTTTTAGGTGAAGATGGTTGATGGGCTGCTCAACTGGCGATCAAGCACTGTATGAACCTAGTGTGGACCACTAGTCCACACTAGTGGTGGACAAGGCCTTTTTTAGCCTGTTCAGGAGAGTGTGCAGGGGGGGCCAGGAATGTAGACTGTGCAGAGTGGAACAAAAATGCTGGTAGCTTGTCCTCCCTCCTGTGCTCAATCCCTTGATCTGTACAGACTAACAGGTCCCTGGTGGCCCAGTGGACAAATATGTTCATAGGGGGTTTGCATTGGACTATTACCTCCACCAGATTTTCTGCCCAGGGGCCTATACCACACGTAATTTGACCCTGAACAGAGCCATTTGAGATCTCAGAGAATTGCTACACCAACAAATTATGTCAAAATTGAACCTTTAGGTGGAGTGCATCTCTATGCATTGGTCTTCTTGGGAGACCCCAAAATCCACCAAGGTAACAGAGTAGTAAGAATGCCAAAGAAACACCAGTTACTTGGTCTCTATTAATTGCCAACAAACTTGAGTGTAGATAAAACAGGGCACCAGGTCACCTAAGAGGCATCAGATATTTCACCCCCAAAAAAACTAGCAGTGGTGGCCACCAAATCAGATCTAGGCACGTAAAGCCAACCCAATATAAAATAACTTTAGGTATGCTGAAGACCCTCTCTGAGGAATCATGAATTGAATTCTTCACACCTCCACCTGTACATGACTCTGCACACACAAGCCTTCTGTATATCTACAGTCAGTGGCTAGCAGTGGTCACATAAGACACAAAAGCTACATAGGAGAACAGACCTATGAAAGAGAAAGTCAAAACTGACTGGACTTCCTATACAATTTGCACAGGACATTCAGTTTTAGGGATGCCCTGCTGGGTAGTCCAGGGAGGGGTAGCTCATGCTCACTGTTTCCTGATTCCATCAACAACTGCCATTTATGGGACTGATGGAGTACAGAGATGCGCTAGCCTGTCGGCCAAACCCAATAGGCTGCTGACAGTCATGTGGGTTGAGCAACGCGTGAGTACAGGCTTCCTGGTCTTGAGCTACCTGTTGGGCAGAGGTGGGGGGTGCAGATTGGAGACTTCCTCTCTAGGCAATCTAGCCTTCTGAGCAGATGCAACGGCTGTGGAAGAGGAGGTCCCAGATATTTATTGCCCCTGTGGGGATGGTAGAAATAAGATTCTGGCCAAAAATAGAATTTAATGGAGCTTTACTTACTAATAAACCTGCAGGATCAATAAACCACCTAAATTTTTAACCTACAACGAATACTAAAACTGCCGGCATAAGAAATGTCTGGCGAGGGATCAGAGTTTCCTGTGTTGCAGTGCCATGCTAATGTAGTTAATAAATGTATCTTCTGGCGGTGATTGCATCTGGTAACATTCAGAAAATTACAGTAAATATTTAGCTACTTTTACAAGAACAGATTGCTTAAAGCAAACACAATGTAGAACGAAAAAATTACCATCAGATTTTTCAGCACTAATGTATTGCGGCGGCCGCTCGCTGATCACTGCGTAACTCAAGAACTTTGGGAAAAAAATATTTATTTTTGCTTCACCTAAGCTTGTTTCATTTGTGCCATTTTGATTAAAAGGCCAGAGAACATGTTTTTGGAGGAAAACGGATATTTTTCCATTTTTATAAAACAAGGAGATGACAATCTGTAAGTGATTTTAGCCGAACAAGTCAGTGAGCTTCTTGTTCTCAATGTGGTGACTTCATTTCTATGCGTTCAGTATGTAATTACATAGTTGGGACATTACTTCACTTTGGGGTTCCTTTACATGAGAACCAAGACACAAATGCTGAGACACCTTAGGGGCTGTTCCATGTCCAAAAATCAAACACACAAAAGGGTCATCAAAGAGATGTTGTTCCCAATTAGATGCTAAACCACAACCCTGCCACCCCATTACCCACAACCTTGTTTAAAATGTCCCACTTTGAGGACCGTAAAAAAATGGTTAGTTTATATATAAACCAGACCAAGAGCCTGGCACAGTTGGAGAAGAAAGGTAGTGGCCATTTTTGGAGCTTCCTCTCCCAGCAACTCAGCCATACTGCTGCCTGGATTCAACTGACATAACTGACAATGCACTTTAAAGTGGACCAACACCCACGGGTGATCGGCCCGGGAATCTATAAGATTCCCGGGCCGATCACCTCCCTCCCCGTGGGACATTCGAGATCGGGATGTCCCGCAGGGTTAAACCCCACCAAACACCCCAAACTCCTTACCTTATCTTCGGCGGCGGCCGGCCGCCGCCACCTCCCTCGCGCCCCTCTAGACGTGCACGCGCCCACGCCGTCCGTCTGTGAATTGCCGGCGCGGGCACGAGCGCGTCAAGAGTGACGCGCGGGAGGCGGCGGCGGAGGAGCCGCTTGTCCGCGGCTTGTCCGTCGGCGCTGGGAGCGGGGAGAGGTGAGTTTTTCGGGGGGTTCGGGGGGGTTTCACACAGCGGGCCACCCCGATTGGGGGTGCCCCACCGAAGTGGACCAAGACCCAGGATAGTCAAAATCCTGGGTGTTGGTCCACTTTAACAGGAAGTCCAGCAACACTTCCTGTTTGCAGGTGGCCTGCAGATGCATGAGCGGCCATTTTGTTTCTAAAATTTACTACAGCAGGACTTAGAAAAAGGTAAATTAATATTTATTTGTAGCAATCTAAATTGCCCTGGGGAGGCATGCACATGAGCACTGTTTGTTGTGTTGGTCTGGTTTAAGTAATTCGTGACTGTTGGTCCACTTTAAGTCAACTATTGAGCACTAAGGTTTACAACTGACATCTGAGTATAGTTTTATACTTTCTAAACCCTTTATTAAGAATATGTCCATAAGTCAGGGGAAATCTTCTGCTGTTAAATTCCATCCCACTGAAAGCTGGTTCTGTTTTGTATTTCAATTTGCTTTCTTGAACAACCCACCCCCCCAGTTAAAGAAAGACGTAATACAGTTACCTTTGTACATTTTTAACCAGTTTAAACAAAATCTAATGGCCTCTCATCAAATGAATTATACGCAGAGAACTGCCACTTACTAAATGTTTTTTGTCTATTTACTATTCTGGTGGTGGTATCTCTAGAGATTCAGATGGAAGCCAGGCCTGATCCAATTGAGAGGCATTTAGGAGCATGGATGTCTACAAGGAGGTGAAGCTTCTAAATGTCCCCCATTTGAAGGACCAGTTCTACCTATTTAAAGAAGAACAATCTGGGTATTTCACTCCCGGGTATTTTTCCTCAAAGGCAGGAAATCCTGATTTGGGATGCCCCGCTGTGTGTTTGTCCCTGGTTTGGCATTAAAACTCATCTTCCTAGCATTCCCATGGTGCAGGTGCAGCTGAAACTGAGCACACTGATTGGCTGAGTGGTCTGCTCGGCCAATTAACACCCTCCATTTTGCTCGGTTCCCTTCGGCTCTGCTAGTGGCAGGAGCCAAAGGAAGCCGAGTGAGGCCGAGTGCACCATGGGCTGCATCCCCGCTGAGTTTCTAGCTGTGGATGTGCCCATATGCCCATTCAGAAAGGCCTGTCATGAGTATAAGCACAGCTAGAGGTGAATAGGGATGAGGCCCCAGCACCGAAACCCAGCGAGGGCTCCAGGAGCTGGTAAGTGGAATGGGCGACCTGGGGGGCTTCACACAGTGGAGCATCCAAATTCGGAATACCTCAAGGAATGGGCCTTGGATGGCAGCCACTTATAATGCCATATTAAGCCCCACCCAAGTCAACCTACTAACACCTCGCCGCTTCAGTCATATTTGTACAATCTACACTTACCTCTATTCTGTTTATGGCTTTTGGGAACATCAGTGTCCTCGAGAAGGCAAAGCTCCAAAATGCCCCTCATTTGAAGGAACCAAATTTAAAGAAGACCTATAATCAAAAATAACTTGCTTGTAACATTCACCCCCCCCCCCCCCCAGCTGGACTTGACCTATATTAGAATGCCCCTCCAGTTAGGTATATCAAAGGTTTTCTGCATTATACTTTGTTACTGCTTGTAGCCCAGCCTTGGGACCCACCAGAGGAGGTAGTTGACTGGGCAGCACAAGGGACTTAGGTTTTGCTACCCCGTTGGCCGCCTTGCACTGCAGTTATATAGTTCAATCAAACTTCAGGTAAAAGTAAGCTTTTACAGATTCAGCACCTTGGAATGCTAAAGCTCCCTCATGATTCCCCTACAGAATCTGAGCGTTCCTGAAGAGCATGGCCAGCTCTACTCAGAAGCTTAAACCAAAATTACTAGTTTTAAGTGACATTCCGTGAAATCTCACCCATTAGGAATTTTTCAGCACAGACATAGATTAGCCTGTGTGCCAGGGGGCTCCCACTGGTAATGTCTGCTGGACAAAAGACCCCATTCAGACACACCAATGATTTGGTTAAATATGCACAGCTTTGACATATGTGGTGTGTTGTTTCACTAATCCAGTAACACTTCAAGGTGAAAAGCGTCTATATTCACAGTCGCATATTACCTTCTGTATGAATGATGAGGAAAGAGGCTAAATGGTGACTAAATAAATCCAAATATTTTTTTAAGGTAAAGTAGTATGAATGAATTCTGCAGAGTACAGTTTTGCCCAATTATTACAAGCATTTGGTAATGGCCATAGCACGTGCTCCTGAAGGTGCAGAGATTTCCTGCAGCCAATAATACATTCCATAAAAGCATGCTGCCCTCTCTGTTACTGGAAAAACCCACATAATATGGTTGGAGTGGGTACAGATAAGGGCAAAGGGAGAAAGAGAACCAGCAGCAATCAACATATCAGGGAAGAGTGAGTTGTGGCTTTATGCGTCTGTAAGGACATGACATCACTGGTAAGCAAATCAGTTCTAACCCAGACCTTACCCAAGGATAAACCACCATTAAAACCCCACTCCCCTCATTATTATTATTATTATTGTTTATTATATAGCACCATCATTTTCCGGAGCGGTAAATATTCTGAATACAAGATACAATAGGAAAGAGAGCCCTGCCCTTGCGAGCTTACAGTCTAAAGCATGAGAGTCCTTATTGATTGGTGGTGGTGGAGGCCCAACCATGACGGTTGGTGATCAACAGTGGTTGGTTTTGGCATGTTGAAACTGACCAGGAGCATGCTGTTAGCACTCGGGCTGACAGTTGAGTTGTATTAAGTGAGATCAAGGCTGAAAGGGCAAGGTTAGTATAGCAGTTATTATATTTCTTTAGGCCAGTGTGGCAGGTAAATTGAGCAAACACTAGATTCTGCAGCTTGACTTGAGTTACTATGTCTGTAGGGATGCCAATCTTACATGGAGCCTTACACAGTGAAACATTGATGGATCACTGGACAACTCACAGCTGTAAAGACTATCAAAAAGTCAATGTGATTGACCAGGTATAGCCAAGGGTTAGCCGATTGTATATGGCTACGCTTGGCAATGTTCTTAATGGTTTTCTCTTTTAAAATTGAGGAAGAAATGGCTGAGATATTGAGTTTTACTTTATCATTAACTTATTCAAGCATTTGGCCATGGCCTGGGCAATATGATGCAAGTATGTTTTGTGCTTATAATCAGCCTAATGGGCAGGCCTACTGCAAATTATCAGCGTGTCAATCAAGATTGCACTATTGCAGTGCCCCAGCCACTGCAGCTCTTAAAAAAATTATGTGTAGTCCCTCCTCCAGAGGCTACCAGCCGGAACATTAAGCACAATCACTGTATTGGAGGCCTCTGGCCATGTCAGGCCACTAGCCCTTATGTCCTTCTGTGCAAGTCCAGCGCTCCCCCAGGAGTGAACACCAGGCCCACGTTTATGACCACTGGGCTCCTCCGTACCCCCCTGGTCATTGGGGTTACGGGTAATGAGGTGGGGGTAAAGCAAAATCACCCACTTCCATACTGGCAGGTAACATGTCGCCCCCCCCCCAACCCTTTGAACTAGTGTAGTGGACCCTAGTTCAAGGTAGACATAGAAAAATAAGATGTATCACAAAAATATTTACCTCTTGCCATCTTCATCTGGAAGCTGTCTTATAGATGTCCTACATCTGTCCTGCGCCTCTGGGGGTCCCTCGTCAGCTCCTCTTCTGCCGGCAGAAGTGGTCAGAATGAACAATCCAAGGGGGTTTGGTAGGACAGGGGACAAGGATCCCCCTTCCTCACAGGCCAGGTTCTGCTTGCTCCCAGTCAAAGGGAGGGGTATTTATATCCCAGGGTATGGTTTCACTAGGATTCACCTAGTTAATTAATTCAATAATCAATTAATTCATATTTTATTGTTTCCCTTTTCCAATATAAGGGCACTGAGAAAACCGAATAAACAGGCGAAACATGTCTGCCCATTGGATAAGGTTTCTGTGAGAACATGAATATGTGAAATCAGGGAGCATAACATGCAATGGTATCCATGTGAACAATATCTGATATGTGCATGACATAATGTATTGATGCATAGAGATACACATGATTGCAAGATGTAGAATGCAATTGGTGAAAAACATTTTTTAACATGTATGTATTTTAAATCAATTATGTATAAATAAATACTTTTGTAATCAAAATAGTGAGGTCTTGGTCAAAAGCGTGTTCATAACAAACCGGGACTTGCCTAAAACCCGGAATCAGTAGGGTTTGCTTAAACAATACAAAAACATCCCTATGTACCCCCTGTAGTACGCACACCCCAGGTTGAAAATCAGTGGTATAGGCAGGGCCAGATTAAGTGTGGTGGAGGCCTCTGGGCACAAAATCTGGTGGCGGTCCCAGATACAGTATTTTTTTTCCTTTCAACTAATAGTCCAGCCAGGTAACTGATTGGTGGCTGTATGGCACCCGCCTACTAACTGGAACGTCAAATGGAGGCTTTGTGCCACCCTTGTGCGGGTGTGTGCTGCTCGGGAACTCCTGCTTTGCCATTCTGGGTGGGGGGGGGGTTAGTGTAGTCGCCCGACTGGTCCAGCAGTTCCAAGCTGTGCTTGGTGGCTTATGTGCAGTGAGCGGACGCCAATTGACAGCTCTGTACCCACCCATCACTGCAGCGTTGCTGATGGTGGCTTTGCTGCTCTAGACTCTCTGTCCTGCCCTGTGGTGGCTTTGGCTGCCAAAAAAGGCTTCCCCAGACGCCGGGTGGGGGTGGGGGGGCACTGCTGCCAATAGCTGTGTTGCTTGCCACGTGGCCTATCAGACCAAAGACTGAAAAGCCTCCTGGACCAGACCATAACCCATAGGTTGGTGGAGGCCCCCTTTGCAGGGCAAGTGCTGGAGGCCCCGGGCCACGCTCCCCTTGAGCCCCCCTCATAATCCAGCCCTGGGTATAGGGACTAAATCATTAGGGCTGATGATGATGACTAGTTACAGCCAAGTGTTACTATAACTGTGAGATGCATGTTAATTTATGTTGCGTTGCCAGCACTTATCTTTTCGTTTGCATGTTTTATCTCTGCGGCCTTCTTCTCCTGATCATTCTTGTCTCCATATTTTGTCAAACAATGGCAAAAAAACAGCTCGACCATAATCCAGCGAACCAAAAATGCTAAAAGCTTCTGTACACTTTTCCTTCTGATTCATAGCTGGCAGTTCTGTACAGTCATGGATTAAAATCAGCAGGCCAAGGAAATTCCGGCTGTAATTTGTGACGTTTCGTATGACTCCACCGTAGAGATATGCAAAGAATGTTTGATGTCTAAAGTTAAAGTCCCCATTCATTAACCTTTCAGGCACTGCTATCTAAATTTAATTAAATATGGGTGCCCTGCTCCTGGACAGATGGCGTGCTGCACTGAGCTTTGAGGAAAGACAGGGTGCTACACCGTACATTGGACTAGAACACAGTCATTATGTCAGGACCAGATGTAAAGCAGAGCAGGAGTCAGTGCATTGCACAGTCAACCCTGGTTATTAACAGTTTGTAAAACCCCATTTATCTGCACAAGAGTAATGATAGAGTGAATCTGATAGGATGACATAGGAAAACGCAAGTCTTTTTTAGACTATACGGGGAACTAATGATACCAATATTCAAGAGGACCTCCAAAAAAAAAAAATAGAATGTTTCATAAATTGCTCCCCTAAATCCCCCCTCTGATGACCAGTGGTGAAAGCTGTTTGAGAAGGCTTAAAGCCATGAAGATTCTGCCCTCCTGAACTACATGAGAGCGGCAATCTTGCTACACACCTGACAGCCCTGCTTACACATGAGCATGAGGGGGAGCTATGCTTGCAATGCCCACACCAAACAGAGATATGCCTCAGAAACACTGGCCCGTATCTTAAACTAGCGTTTTGGCTAGTCCAAGCATGGCAATTTCTTAGTGCAGGAAGGAAAAAAAAATCAGAAACACAGGCCACTATCTCTGTCATTCTTCAAACACACACACACACACACACACACACACTAACCAGCTGCTGTAGCAAAGGAATTCTGTGTGAGAGTGAAGCTGTTACTTTGTGTCTTCATGTATCATGTATTCTGTGAAAAAATGTATCTAGGAAATCACTGCTGTGAGGATTGCAATGAAGAATCATTACAGCTCATGGCTTACTACTTTTATCTAGAAATGAGTAATGATTGCAAAGAGCTTTGAGGCAATTTTTGCTGTGGGACTGAGTTTAGAAAAAGGTCAGGTGTGTAGCAAGATGGCCACTCCCATGCAGTTGAAGAACGCAGCATCTGCTTGCTATTCATTATATCCGGAAGTGGGATGCCCACTTTAACCTCACTAATCAGGATAATGACCACCTCAACCAGGAAGGTTTTAAATCCCTTCAACAAATTTTTACTGGCACCCAGGCCAATCGCTCACCTCGCCTGTCCCTAGAAACAGCCCTGAGTCCAGGATATCAGGGATATTTGTATATTTTGTAATCAACTTGGTAGGTTCAATTGTTTTGCCCAAATTAGTCCTTTTGTAAAGGGTTAGCACAGTAATCTCTGTTTACATATTCTTATGGTGAGGCCTTTCTCAAACTTATATGATTATAAAGGAGTTCCCCCCCCCCTTCCTGACTGGCCCACCGGAGCATAATAGGTTCCTCCAGTGTGCCCTAGGCACTGACCTGGGCCATTATCAGGACAGTACAAGAGATCCAAGACCAACACAGTGTTTCTAGTTTTCCTGAAATGTCCTGGTAGTTTGTTATTTATCTAGTAAGTTGCATTTGTTTTTAGGGCAGACTGTCAATATGAAGACAAGGGAGAATTCAGCAGCCAGCTGGGCTGATGCTTCTTACACCCCCCAATCAATAATTGTCTCTTCAGTCTCTCCAGCACCCCTGTAACTGGCCCCATTCTACCCTCTGAGCCAACAAACCTACCTGCCATATTATCTGCCCCTAAAGCCCCTAAAGTTATGGAAGCTTCAATAACTTTGGGTTGGGCATATCGACCCCTGCTCCCTACAATGTTACAGCCTTGGAGGACACTCGGACTTAGGCTCAGTGGGGATGCCGCGGGCTGGTCATGGGCTGACAGAACTGACCCCAGTCTGCCACTGTTTGTTAGTTGGTTAATAAACATTTTATTTCATGCCACAATCTAGTTATGCCAGTTAGGTAAAGTCTGAGCTGAAGGGTGGGCCCCAAGAATCATTTCCTCCAGTGGGCCTTAAGAATCATTTACTACAGTATCCTTAAGAATCATTTACTCCAGTGGGCCTTAAACCGGACCAACATACGTTATTACTTTAACAAGTGTTGGTTCCTCTCTCTGCTGATAGGAAGAACCTTGGGGGGGGGATTTAGAACTCTGGAGCCCCCTCGCACCTAACTGCACAGATCGCTCGTAATACTCACCTTCATTACAAGACAGTGCCGGAAAAGGGGGCCATAGTTGTGTCCAGCATTCTGGATAACCCCCCCCCCCCCGAGGTTCGTCCTATCAGCAGAGAGAGGGACCAACAGCGTTAAAGTAATAACGGGTGTTCATCTGGTTTAAGAATAATCTCCTCTAGTAGGCCCCAAGAGTCTTTTCAGGAAAAAAATCTTCCCCCTCCTCATGCATCCTATAATGCTTCTGCTGTCCCATACAGGTATGTGCCATGCTGTGCCAATGAGGGGCCAATCTTATCAATCTTATAGCCTGCTCCACTAATAGTGGCCCTGACTCATCTGCAGAAAACAGGATGGCTGGTATAAAGGAATCTGCAATGCCCCAACAAACAGCCCTGCATAGCAATTGATTTGGGACTTCTGCCACCCTTATTGTGCCTGTCAATAATGAGATACATACCCACTTGACATTATGCTAATACAATCAATATGCAAATAACAGGCAGGTGGATCTTTTAATTATCGTTAATTTTAGTCTAATACAACTAGGCAGATGTTTTGAATAATCCCGGATAATACAACAGTATTGCACTATACAGTATATAAATATATAGGTGAGAACATGTGAACAGAAGCCATTGTAAATTATTCATGTCACCATCTGCTCAGCGTACAGCTAATCCCATGTAATTAGCAAATTTCTGACAAACCAGAGGGCCATTGTTTTTGTCCCATAAGGGCCATACTATAGGCATTCATAATATGGCTACTTGTGTGAAGCAGTTAGCTCTCCTTGTCTATAAAGGATGGTCGGTATTCCAAGATCCTGTCATTAAGCTAAATCCGTAAGAAGAAGACCACTTATACTAAATGGAAGTCTGGGTGGTTAATGTGCACCATGTATCCTGATTATAGGGGCAGCTTCAGGCTTGACTGAAATTCAATATCCTTCAGAAAAAGGGTCTCCAGAAACTATTTGAAACTGATAAAGAGGATCAGATAAAAGGGATATCTCTGAGTCCTCTCACATCAGTGTTTACTTGTACAGTTAAGATGCTTGCTTTAGGTTTAAAACAGGCCTACAGTGACCTTTAGGAGGTCTTTAGGGGTCTCCAACCCCGGGCTTTTCATATTAGGATGCCCACTATCTGAGCGCAAACAAGCAAACAAAACTTACCTTGTCCATGCTCCTGTGCTACTCAAATTTCTCATGTGACCACCAGTGGCCGATGTAAATCGTGGGGCACGTGTTATTGACATGTTGTGTGGCACATGGTGGTGCTGGTGGTGCCAGGTATAGGGCATGAACAAAATAATACATTACTGGTTCAAAGCGCTAGAACCCAATGTTTTTGCTTTCTCAATTCAAACCCTCAACCTCATCCAAAAACCTTTTTTCATACAATAAACTATTTCAAATAGTGTTGGGCGAGCAAGTTCAGCCGAACTTTGAACAAAAGAGACCACGGGGGGAAGGAGTTAGATGGCTCTGGAGTCTTATAGACTTAAGTGCCGTTTTAAGTCCACTTTAAAGGGATTGTCCAGGCAAAAAAATAATCATTTAGCTCCCATAGTTGATTCCTCTTATTTAGGTGTTTGGAAAATCACTAGATCAATTGGCTGGACCTCATCCCCCCCTCTGTGTTGGACACACCCCGAGCTTTCAGTTACAGTGACGTGGCCTCCCTAGTTCCCTTCACAGCAATAGAGAGGGTGTGTCAGGCCTAGGCACGTCCCTCCATTGCTGTGATTAAAGTGTGGCTGTGTCACTGAGAATGAAGGCTATGGGGCATGTGTCCAACAAGGAGGCGTCGTTGAGGTCCGTTGGCGCTGGACTGAATTGAGCAATCGGGTGAGTTTACAAGCGTTGGATTAGGGGTGATCAGTTGTGGGGGATAAAATGTGAGTATAGCTTTCTTATTGTTTTTCTGTCTGGACAATCTAACTTCCTTCATCTACTCCTTCTTTTTATGTTCAGCTCCCAGAGATTGTTTCCTTTAGGTGCATTAGATACTGTACCTCCGTCGCCAACAACAACCACCGCAACCACAATAATACAAGTCATGTCGAGATGAGTAACAGAAGCTGCAGCAGAAGGCGACATGGAAATAGCATTAGTAATTTCTCGGTGTAGATGGAGCGAGGTCTGGCAGGAGGTCTCCCATGTGTGGGCACAAAGCTATGTTGATATTATTTGCAGAGTCTGTAGCTAAAGGTTATAAGTGCTTTCCCCATCCTTTTGGTAGATTATGTTGCATCATTGCAAGACGGCGTCTATTTAGACCTCTGCTAACGTATTCATTGTTCCCAACAATTCCTAACATTGTGTCACTGGGACATTCCTGTTGCTGGCCACATATATTGGAGGAGACAAGTGGGAACAAATTTACTAAAACACAGTCTCCAACTATATGGATTAAATAGCACTTGAAAGATAGATGTGATAGATATGGGTTGAGCGCCTGCGCACATGTGCCATGGGAACAAGGTGAAGATGAGTTTTCCACTAGATGGGTTATCCCACTCTTGTTATATAATGAATTGACAGGCAATTGGTGGAAAGCCCATGTATGAGCTGTGTGACTGGGAAAATGTACGTTTTTATGGCCAATTCTGTGTTCTTTTTTCATAGTGGGGCAACCCAAATCGGGAACAAAACCCAGGATAGTGAAAATATCATTTTGTTTTAAAGTCTTTTAATAAAAAAAGTCCGAAAAAAAACCCTTACACCTAATATATGACGGGATAACACCTCCAGTATTCCTTAGGTTATAGCAGTATATTGAACACATTAACCCTTCATGTAACTAACATCACACACACCTGAATGCACCACAATGCTGTGTCATCTCGCCGGCAATTATGGTGTCAGATGGGACATCTGGGACGAGTTAGTGGCGCCACATGTGCAGCAGAGTTGTTGCACAGGACTCAGGGTAGGGAGGGGGCAGTGCTGGGGCAGCTGTGGCAAGTTGGGGGGGAGTTGTCAGGGCCTTTGAGTAGTTTCATCTTCCTGGGCACAAGGGTGATCTGCTGCTCGGTGTCCCAGGTGTCATTGCCGCTTCCGCTCTGCAATGCTTGGGTGGAGCACTTCTTCTCCACCTCCCGGCACGAAGACAAGCTGTGATTCCCAGCTTGACCACCAGGAGTGGTAAGAGCTGGGGCCGTGTGTGTGTCTCTGTGTGTATGCCTTGCCTGTATGTAATTGTGTGTGTGGGGGGGCTTGCATGTATGTGTGTGTTGGGGGAGCTTGCATGTATGTGTGTGTCTTGCATATATGTGTGTGGGGGCTTGTATGTATGTGTGTGTTGGGGGGGCTTGCATGTATGTGTGTGTCTTTCATATATATGTGTGGGGGCTTGAATGTATGTGCGTGTTGGGGGGGCTTGCATGTATGTGTGCGTCTTGCATATATGTGTGTGGGGGCTTGCATGTATGTGTGTGTGTGGGCGGCTTGCATGTATGTGTGTGGGGGGGCTTGCATGTATGTGGGGGGCTTGCATGTATGTGTGGGTGTGGGGGGAGTTTGCCTGTGTTATCATTATTATGTAATTCTTAGGTCGTGTTTCATTTTAAGGGTAGTGACCGCACACCGGGCAATCGTGGTACTCAGTTCCCAGTGCTGGCTCGTGGTGAAGGTGAGGATTATGGGTGTTCTGGGGGGGGTTATGTGCTTGGGGGACGCCAACATTCTGGATGCCCACCCCAGCTTGTTTTAATGCCGTCTGCAGGACCAACACCCGTTAAAGGAGATACGGGTGTTAGTCCGGTTTAAGTGCAAAAAAAATTCTGCGCCGCTGCATGTGTCCCTCTTTCCTATTGTCAAAAGTTGGGAGGTATGCCATAACTGCTGCCAGAGGTCCTTACATCAAGTCTCCCCCGTGGTTCAATGAGCACACAGGAATTGTCTCACTCCAATGTCACAGCCAAATTGAGTGTACTTGGTGCAGGGAGGATAGCATCTATCATTCTGTAGCCTAAAACTAACAGTACAGAACAGAAACTATGAGGCTGATTCATCATTAGCGGCAGGTAGCGACAGATGAGCGTCTGTAGCAGGCATTTTCAGAGCGCCCGCTAGTAGTCACTGTGCTCAGCCGTGGTCGCTACTTTATAGCGACTCAGTCGCTGTTCAGTAATGTTGAATACACTGTGAGGAGTCGCTATTTGACCAGTACAGCGCTGTATGGGAGTGCATGTTAGCGACTACTCATAGCGACCGACTCCATATTCAGCAAAAAAACAGCCTCACAAATCTCTGGCGCTGAAAAATACTTGTTTGAAGCCCAGTGCGCAGGAGGCGGTGTGTTTAAAGTCTGTTTTCAAGCATCTATCAACTAGTAACGAAGCGAAAACATATGAAATTACATTGTAGCAACATTGTAACATGAACACTTTAATGCCAGACCTGTAATGTCATTTCTGAAGAAATATTTAAAAAATGTAAAAAATTAGAAAAAACAGCTTTTTCAGTGCCAGAAGAGGTCACAGAATTATATGTGATTTTTGGGGAAAAAAAGAAAAAAAAAACAACCCCGTTTGAAGAGAAGAAAAGGTTCATCCATTGAAATGTATGGCAGAGCGACAGGTAGCGAGAGGTCATACCTGGCGCTGTGCAAGGCTGAACGCTGGCGCTGTTCGCAGGGGCTTTGAAAATGATGAATCAGACGCTACATGGCGCTATCCCAGTCGCTAAACAGATTCTGCTTGATAAATGTGGAATTGCGTGCCGTGTCCGGCGTTGACCAGTCGCTATCTGTCGCTACCTCTCATTAACCAGGCGCTACCTGACGCTATCCTTTCTTAAATAACCCCCTAAGACTAATGTCTCCACTGATGTAGCCAGCCAGGCTACAAAAAGATGGCTGCTGGCCGGAGTGAGGTAGGGGTGTCAGAAAAAAACTATTTTGTCAAATATCGCAATATTTCATTCAATACTAGTATCGATTCAAAATATGTTCGAATCGATCCTTTATAAACTATTTATAAGTAGCATTTAATCCCAACCACTAGTTGTCAGTGCACCGCACAAGAGTCTGTTATTCAGCAGCTCTGTCCCACCTGTAGCAGATCCTGCAAGAGTCGCCCTGTGTTATGTATGTGTGAATGTATTGATGTGTATTGATCGGGCTATATCAGGATAAATTGTATCGTCATTTGTGTATCGTGATACATATCGTATCGCCAAATTCTTGCCAATTCACACCCCTAGAGTGAGGACACTCTTAGAGGCCGATTCATTAATAGCGCCGGGTAGCGACAGATGAGCGACAGTAGCGGCATTTTCAGAGCGCCCGCTAGTATTCGCTGTGCTTGGCTGTTGTTCTGTAGTTGATAGCGACTCAGTTCGGTGTGCAGTAATGTTGAATATTGGGTGAGGAGTCGCTATTTGACAGGTTCCGCGCTGTATGGGAGCGCATGACAGCGAATGGCCATAGCGAACGGCTCCCAGCATATTCATTAACAAATCACGCTCAAAAAATTCTCGCGCAGTGAAATGCTTGTTTAAACCCCAGAGCGCTGGCGGCGATGGGTTAAAAGTAGTTTTTTTTAACCAAACAACCATATTTTTGGGAGAAAAAAAAAAACAAGTTTTTCAAAACATTTTGTAATATGAATACATTAATATCAGACCTGTAATATCAATTCTGCACATTTTTTTTTTTTTTTTACCTTAAAAAAAATATCTAACATTGCAGAAGTGGTCACAGAATTTTTGACATTTAAAAAAAAAAAAAAAAAATTAATAGCAATTAATTAAGAATATTTAAAGATTGCTCCATTGAAATGCATTGGAGAGCGCCAGGTAGCGAGAGGTCATACCTGTCGCTGTTCAAGGTCGCTCGCTGGCGCTGTGGGGTGAGGCTGGAATCATGATGAATGATTCGTTATCTGGCGCTCTGTCAGTCGCTAAGCAGGATCGGCTTGATAAATGTGTGATTGCGGAGGGGAGCCGGCGTTCTCGTGGCGGTCACCGTCATTACCGTTCGCTCACCATTCGCTACCTGGCGCTATCCCTTGTTAAATAAGGCCCTTAGTGCTGTGTCCTCACTAATGGGAGCAGTTGGCCATCTTTTTGAAGCCCTGGCTGTAGCCAGTTTCAAACACTGCTGCCGCTGCCACCGCTCTCTGCTGACAGAAGAGGATCAGGCAGATGTGAGTTAAAGCAGCGCGCTTATGTTGCACACTCTGCCCCACCGCCACAGCCACTCCCCAAAGTTTGGGGGGTTCGCCCATCTCTACCAACGACCAAACACAGAAGAAAAATAATTGCCCTTCACAGAGTGAAGCCCTAGGCACAATCCCTTGGGTGCCTAATGGGAATAAACTCACAGGCCTGTGTAGACATTCCTATGGGGCGGCTGTATTTAGAAAGGGATCAGCCTAGAGCCTCATACAAACCTGTAGCTGAGGTTTATACATTTGACCCCGTGTCAGGCCCACATTGGCGCTGTGACATATTTGCATAATATTGTGACATTGTATGCCTTGTAAAATAAACGCACCAGGTCCCGCTATGACTATTTTTGCCGGGTTGTGCAAATTGTATATCCTTGACAAAAATCCCAATAAAACATGTCACAGACTCATGTGTGTACATAAAGTGACGTAAATATGCCCGGATCTGTCCATTATGTAAGTAAATAAGCCCCCTGATGTCAGCAGTGTATACATTCCCCTCACTGCCTGAGCTGTGGCAATGTTGTAAAAAGTCTGAAAAGGTAGCGTTATAGTGATCCTATACCCAAATAGGAAGTTTATGTTGTCACCTCCTATCCCCAGCTCAGTGCCCAAAAACAGCCCGTGTTTATTTTTTTTACTAAAGCCTTTTGCCCAATATTCATAAAAACCCTAACAGGAAGCAGTATGATGTAAAATGCCAGCCATATGCTAATTCATTCAGTTCCAATGGGAAACTGCAACATAACCGCAGTTGAGCTGTGATGTATTGCAGTTATTATAACTGATAAGGCTGACCTTCAATGCTTAACTTTTGTTTAACTGAATGTATTATCGCTGAAAAGCAGCAGCGAGCAATATGGCTGACCATTCGAACAGCAGACTGCATCCGGTTTGTGTTTTTATGAATATTGGGCAAAAGCTTTAGTTAAAAAAAAGAAACATGGCTATTTTGGGGCACTGGACTGGGGATAGAAAGTGATGACTTAAACCGGACCAACAGCCTGGCACAGTTGGAAAAGAAAGGTAGCGACCATTTTGGAGCTTCCACTCCCAGCATCTCAGCCATGCTGCTGCCTGGATTCAACTGACATAACTGTCAATGCACAGTAACAGGAAGTCCAGAAGCATTTCCTGTTTGCAGGAGGTGTGCAAATGCATGAGCCGCCATTTTGTTTCCATAATTTACTACAGCAGAAGTTAGAAAAAAATTTTATGTGTAGCAATTTAAACTGCAACAAGGTGGGATGCATATGAGCACTGTTTGTTGTATTGTTTTTTTTTTTAAGTCATTTTTGACTGTTGGTTCGCTTTAAACCAGACCTACACCCTGAATAAGAGTCTATCTTGTATGTTTTCCCCACCCTGTACATACAGATTGCCCACATTAAAAATGATCCTACCTGCATCTACTGCATTTTCTGAACTTTTAAACAACCAAAATTGCAGCACATGGAGTCTCAGGCTGCCTGCAGACAGGCAATGTCTCCTGACTGTGCTGCTCTGCATTCTGGGATTGCTGTCCTTTTCCTGACCCCAGCTCTGCTCTGTCTGTGCAAAGCACAGCTATAGCCCTGCCCCCCTGTGCTTTTGCCCCTCCCCTCTCCTCCGTATGTGATGCTTCTGAGGCAAGATGGCGGCGCCAATATCCTAGAGTCCTGAACAGAGTTGCAGCCCAGTGGGGGAAAGAATAATAAGTAAGTGACTAAAAACATAAAATAAATTAAATTTAGATGCTGGGGAATCGTTTTTAAGGGTTTGGGCTTTTCATTAAATGAGGCTGAAGTTCTGTTTTAAGAGCAGTTGTGGCCTAGAGATAAAGAAGCGGCCTTGAATACGGAGGGCTGCGGGTTCAATTCCCGAACATGACATGACTGAAGTCTTGAGCAAGGCACCCAACCCCCAACTGCTCCCTGACCGCCATAATCAGGGAAGTCCACTGCTACAGGCATGTGTACACTCATTGAACGGATGGGTTAAATGTGGAGGAAAAATCCTATGTTTGTGCAAGCATATATGCCCCAAACCCGCTCCCTGAAGACCTAAATTTGTTTAGGTCTGCTTTAATCACACTATCAGGCATGTATATATGAAAGATTCTTCTTGGATATTTATTATGCTGCAATAGCCTATTTTTCACACTTGGGAGGAATAGCGTGTAGGTAGGACAGTGGGGGGAGGGGTAGCTGGGACATGCCACACAGGCGGCTGTGATAGGGGACCACAGCTCCCATGGTGGGAATGTATCACATCTCTGGAATGAATTGATAGATAAGGCGTCTGTGGGTGATTTCCCCTAATCCTGCTGGAGAGGCTTCCATCCCCGGTGACAAGCTGCAGAGCCCTTTTGTCATGTTGTCTTTAACATTTACTGTAGCTTTAAAGTTCACCCGCGTATTAGTGCCGGGCTGCCGGGGCCACCGTCTATACAACATGTGCTGCTCAGCTGGAAAGTATAACATTCAAGTAGATCAACACTCTTTTCTAATAGAGCTGCATCCAACATGAATTTAAACATGCCTGGGATAAGCACACATCTGTCCTAAGATTGGCAGGCTGATTCATTAATAGCGCCAGGTAGCGACAGATGAGCGACAGTAGCGTTATTTTCACAGCGCCCGCTAGTATTCGCTGTGCTTGGCTGTTGTTCGGCTGTTGACAGCGACTCAGTCAGTGTGTGGTAATGTTGAATACGGGGTTATGAGTCGCTGTTTGACAGGTTCCGCGCTGTATGGGAGCGCATGACAGCGAACGGCCATAGCGAACGGCTCCCAGCATATTCATTAACAAATCACGCTCCAAAAATTCTCGCGCTGTGAAATGCTTGTTTAAACCCCAGAGCGCTGGCGGCGATGGGTTAAAATACCATTTTGTGAATACTCACCTTGTAAAATGGGTATTATAAGTATGTCACACACCCCGCTTCAAGAATCCATAACATGTGGGTAATATCGTCCTGAAGAGGCGTTCCTGCAGAGATGATAGTAAAAAAGAAAGCCCCTCCCTGATCCATAAATACCTGGGACCTCCCACTCATCACCCAGTATACAGAAGCAGTAAGATAAGGGACCAGGAAGAGGCAAATATAAACACAACCACGCAAAGTTCACAAAATGGAGCATCCTGAAAACAGAAAAGGGCGGGTGAAGCGGGGTGTGTGACATACTTATAATACCCATTTTACAAGGTGAGTATTCACAAAATGGTATTATTCTAAGTATGTCACACACCCCGCTTCAAGAATCCATAACATGTGGGACATCCAATAGCAGTGTCCATAACAAGGGCGGGAATCCAAAAACCAGGCAACAATGCACAACTTTAAACCACTGCAGCTTGCAAAACTTTGCGTCCAAAAACAGCATCCGCGGACGCCCAAACATCAACCTTGTAAAACTTGGAAAAAGTGTGAACAGACGACCAGGTAGCGGCCTTACAAACTTGCTCAACAGAAGCCTGGTGCTGAAAAGCCCAAGAAGCTCCAACCGCACGAGTAGAATGAGCTGTAACACGGAAAGGGGGACTCCTCCCCTTGGCCGAATAGGCCCCAATGATGGCCTGACGAATCCACGTACTAATGGAAGATTTGGCAGGAGCCAAACCTTTCCTAGGCCCGGAGGGCACCACAAAAAAGGCGTCCGTCTTACGAAAGGAAGACGTAACCTCAAGATAATGTTCCACAACACGAACCACATCCAGAGAATGCAACGCCCTTTCCTTGTCATTACTAGGATTAGGGCATAGAGAAGGCAGAACTATGTCCTGATTCAAATGAAAAGCCGAGACCACCTTCGGAAGAAAATCCGGCTTGAAACGAAAGACAACCTTGTCCTGATGCTTCTCAAAGTACGGAGCTTTAATGGATAAAGCTGCCAACTCAGAAACACGCTTAGCCGAAGTGATAGCCACCAAAAAGGCCACCTTTTGAGTAAGCGAAGACAAAGCAACCTCATTCAAGGGCTCAAACGGAGGACCCTGAAGAGCAGAGAGAACAAGATTCAAATCCCAAACTGGAACCAAGGGCTTCCTAGGCGGACGAACATGCGTGACTCCTTGGAAAAAGGTCCTGACTAAAGAATGAAGTGCAAAGGATCGTTGGAAAAACACCGCCAAGGCAGAAACCTGCCCTTTCAAGGTACTAATTTGGAGCCCCAGATCCAAACCATGTTGAAGAAACTCCAGAATCCTAGGAATGGAGAACTCACGACAAGAGAAAGACCTACCTTCACACCAATCAATATAGGACCTCCAGGTCCTATAGTAAACAGAAGAAGAAGACCGCTTCCTGGCACTGATAAGAGTTTGAATCACCGCGTCAGAAAGACCTTCGTCTTTTAAGATGGCGGTTTCAGCAGCCACGCCGTCAAAGCCAGCGATGGTAAATTGGGATAGCGTAGCCGACCCTGGGTGAGCAGGTCCGGCAGCAGAGGCAGAGCGAACTGATCCTCTGCCAGCCTTACAAGATCTGCGAACCAAACGCGCCGTGGCCACCTCGGGGCCACTAGAATCGCCGCCGCGCCTTCCAAGGCCAGTTTGCGCACTACTCTGGCTAGCATCGGAAACGGAGGGAACAGATAAAGGAATCCCAGATCCCTCCAGGACAGAGACATGGCATCCACCGCCAGAGCCAGAGGGTCCTGCGAGAGAGACACAAAGACTGGAAGCTTGTGATTGTGACGAGAGGCAAAGAGGTCCACCGCTGGGACCCCCCACCTGCGACATATCGAACGAAACACCCTGGGACTGAGAGACCACTCCCCCTGACGAGAGGAGGCCCTGCTCAGCAAGTCCGCCTCCGTGTTCTCCACTCCCGGAATGTAGACTGCTGAGATACACGGGACGTGGGTCTCCGCCCAGTCCAGAATCAAAGACACTTCCCTGAGGGCACCCCTGCTGCGAGTCCCCCCTTGGTGATTGATGTAAGCAACCGCCGTCCTGTTGTCCGATCGGACCTGAACTGGCAGACCTCTCAACTGAGGAGTCAAGCGAAACAGAACCAACCTGATGGCTCTCAACTCCAGAATATTGATGGGCTCGTGAGCCTCCTGAGGACTCCACAGACCCTGAAAATGGAGGTCCTTCCAAACACCCCCCCAACCTGACAGACTGGCATCCGTGGTGACCGTTTCCCAACATGGAGCCAGGAAGGATCTGCCTATCGACAGATTGACAGACCCCAGCCACCATTGAAGGGAACGACGAACTCGGGGAGTCAACCGGAAGGACCGGTCCAATGACGACTGCGACCTGTCCCAAACCGTCAACAGATGCAGCTGAAAAGTCCTCGTATGGAACTGGGCAAAGGGAACTGCCTCGAATGAGGCCACCATGAGCCCCACCAGCCTCATCCCTAGCCGGATGGTCGGATGAGGAGCCAACAAGAGAAGCTGAACTAACTCCTGAATCAAAAGAATCTTGGCCTGGGGCAGAAACACCCTGGCCTGCGAGGTGTCCAGAGACATCCCCAGAAAAGTCACAACTCTGGACGGACAAAGAGAAGACTTGGGGTGATTGATCACCCAACCGAACCTCTCCAGAGTGGACACCACCACTCCGGTGTCCAACTCCGCTTGGTTGAAAGAAGAGGCCATGATCAGTAGATCGTCCAGATAGGGCACAATGCGGATACCCTGAACTCTGAGCAGTGCCATCACCCCCGCTAGCACCTTGGTGAAAACCCGAGGGGCTGAGGTGAGACCGAAAGGAAGAGCCACAAACTGAAAATGCCGATCCTCCACCACAAACCTGAGAAACCTCTGGTGTGCTGGAAAAACCGGAACGTGTAAATAAGCATCCTTGATGTCTATGGACGTCAGAAAGTCTCCCTGACGAAGAGAGTGAATGGCCGAGCGCAGCGTTTCCATGCGGAATTTGCGCGGCCGAATAAACTTGTTGAGAAACTTCAGATCCAAGATAGGACGGACCGACCCGTCCTTCTTGGGAACCGTGAACAGATTGGAATAGAAGCCCCTGCCCTGCTCCGAGAGGGGCACGGGGCAAATGACAGCCATGTCCAGAAGATTCTTTACTGCCACCAGGAGCCCCTGCGCCACCAGAGGCTCCGAAGGCATCCGAGACCTGAAGAACCTGGAGGGGGGGCGGAGCTCGAACTCTAGCTTGTAACCGGAAGACACCACTTCCCGGATCCATCTGTCCGAGACTTCTTGATCCCAGATCTGGGAGAAGTGTCTCAGCCGTCCCCCCACCCGCAAGGGTGAGGGCGCCCCCTCATTGCTGAACTGGCTTAACAGCCGGCTTGGGCTTAGAGCCCCAACTGTATCCAGAGCGGGCACGCCCTCTGCCCCTGTTTCCGAAGTCTCCTCTGGAAGAGGGAAATGCAGAGCCTCTGCCAGATCTGGCTCCACGAAAGGAAGTTGAAAAGGCAGGCGCCCCCCGAAAAGGACGGCGCTGCTTCTGACGTTGAGGTAACCTACCACCCTTGGTGACGGAGTCCAAAGTTTCACCAAAAAGCCTCAAGCCAACAAAAGGTAAAGCCGTCAGAGACTTTTTTGACATGAAATCGGCCGCCCACTGGCGCAGCCAAACCGACCGCCGAATAGTCACCAACAAAGCCGACGTCCTACCACACATCATCAAGGCGTCATCCAAGGCTGTTAATACAAAGGATAAAAATAACTCACACCGTTTGAGACTAAGGAACTCGGCACTACCAGGGCGAAGCCCGGAAGAGGTCAACAAGTCCCTGACCACAGACCTGGCAGCCAAAACCATAAGCTCTGAGGCGCACACAGGCCGTATGGCTGACCCAATGCTAGAAAAGCCATGACAAGCCATTTGATCAATACGTTTATCCTCCCCATCCTTAAGGGTGGAACAATCCGGTCTATTTAAAACCGAGGAGTTAGACAATCCCAAAACCGGAGCATCGACCTCGGGTGGGGAAGCCCAGCGCTTAACCGCCTCCGAAGGAAAAGGATATTTCCTATCCCAACCTTGAGGGATACCAGGGAGCCTAGCCGGCCTGTCCCATTCCTTGTCAATGATTTTGTCAAAATGCCGTTGCGTAGGAAACTCCAAGCGCGGCCTGGACTCCTCAAACAACTCACCCTCCTGTTGTGACGCCACCTCGGGGGGGGGAGATATTCAGAACCTCCAACATCAGCGCCAGGGCGTGGGAAGAATCCGAGGATCTCCCCAACTCACTAAATTCCGCATCAGCGCCAGCAGACTGCTCATCGTCCGAGACCTCTGAACCCTCAGAAACTTCACCTTCCTCTAGCCCAGAATAATCAGAATAATCCAGATTATTAAACTCATCCAGAACATCAACGGGCGCAGCCGGAGACAAATGCTTCCTCTTAGCCGGAGCCTTGCGGGCGACCGAGCTGGAAACAATTCTCTCAAGGTTGGCCAATCTGGCGCACATCTCGGATTGCAGATCCCTACCCGTGACAACGTCACAAGGAGCGGGTGTCAGGGTGGGAGGTTGAGATGACTCGGCCGGCGGTACTGACCCAGACGCCTGGGATCCGGACTGTCGCGCAATAGTTTGCTGAGCACACGGTATACAAAGCAATACATCGTCCCCAGAAATGGATGCAGCACACAGCATGCATCTATTGGAATGCCCCGCAGGGATCCCTGCCCCAGAAACCGGGGATGCCTCCATAGGTGAACTTTGAATAGTCTCTAAGACCCAGGGAATTACGCTGGTAAGCGACCCGGGATGCCCCTTTAAAGTCCCGAGTGGGAGGATTTGCAAGACTAAACCCAGGGATCTAGGACCGGGAGAAACCCCCTAATTACTAAGGAAGGGTCCTCCTGGTAACTCCACCGCTCTAAAAGAGAAGGAAAAAGGGACCCCAATAAATGACTGACAGGAAAAAAGCACAAACATATGTCAAAAACCAAAATAAGGCCCAAAGGCCACTCACGTGTCCAGAAGCGAGGAGCAATGGCGCCGCACAGCACGAGACGCAGAGGGAAGGAAGAAGGAGGCGTGGCAACGCGGACCGCGCGAAGATGGAGGACCGCCCAACGCCGCCCTCAGCAGAGTCACCGCAAGCTCCGCAACGGAGCCTCAGAGACGGCCAGGCAGCGGGGGAGGGGCGGAGCCGCGGGGTGCGCGCGAAGGCCCCGGCCCCGCCCTCCCCTCCCGACGCGTCTAGGAAGAAAGACCCCGGCCGGGACACTGAGACCGGCGCCGCCGTCTACCGCGGCGCCGGAGATGGAATGTAGAGCGGGCGGGTGTGACCGCCGGCACCGGCGGCACACCCGCCCAGCCAGCAGACTGTCAAGCAACAGCGGAGAGCCGGCCGCGGCAGCAGCCGCGGCCCGGCCCCGCCCCCAGCTCGCGTGAGGGGAATGCTCCCCTCACAACCACCGAAGTGAACACCCCGGCCGCAATGGCGGCCGCGGTGTCACACAGTAACGTGAACAAAACAGACATGCACACATAACAAATAACGATAACAATATAGAATGCTCCCTGACTACCAGACAACTTAAATATGGAGAGACCCCCCCAGACCCCACTGAATGGGACATGGGAATTAAAGGGGGACCCCCCCCCCCGGGGCCCAGCACCAAGGGACGGGGCATCCCAAACCGGGGTCACCAACCCGGCGTCCCGCCTACCCTCTTATTTAGGGTCTCACGGGGAACTTCTGCTGCAAGGCACCAAGGTGCCAGCATACCCTCGCTCGGGCCCGCAGCCAAGACTGAGGAGGCACAATTGTCAATCTGATAGGAAAGAGAAAGCCCGAACGGAAATAACCAGAAAACAGGCCGGGAGTTACCCCGGCTACCTGACATCCCCCTGTGCAAGGAGGAGACATCATCTTCTGACTTGCTCGCCGTCTTGCAGAGATGGAAGACTGGGTGATGAGTGGGAGGTCCCAGGTATTTATGGATCAGGGAGGGGCTTTCTTTTTTACTATCATCTCTGCAGGAACGCCTCTTCAGGACGATATTACCCACATGTTATGGATTCTTGAAGCGGGGTGTGTGACATACTTAGAATAAGTAGTTTTTTAACCCCCAAACAACCATATTTTTAGAGAAAAAAAAAAAAACATGTTTTTCAAAACATTTTGTAATATGAATACATTAATATCAGACCTGAAATATAAATTCTGCACAATTTAGCTTAAAAAAAAAATCTAACATTGCAGAAGTGGTCACAGAATTTTTGACATTAAAAAAAAAAAAAAATTAATTATGAATATTTAAAGTTAGCTCCATTGAAATGCATTGAAGAGCGCCAGGTAGCGAGAGGTCATACCTGTCGCTGTTCAAGGTCGCTCGCTGGCGCTGTGGGGTGAGGCTGGAATAATGATGAATGCTTCGCTATCTGGCGCTCTGTCAGTCGCTAAGCAGGACCGGCTTCATAAATGTGTGATTGCGGAGGGGAGCCGGCGTTCTCGTGGCGGTGAGCGTCATTACCGTTCGCTCACCATTCGCTACCTGGCGCTATCCCTTGTTAAATAAGGGCCAAAGAGTACATACAGTATACACATAAGGGCAGACTAGATGGACCGTATGGTCTCCTTCTGCCGTCAACCTTCTATGTTTCTATGTTTCTATGTAACATGGGGACAGGAAACTGCTGCAGTCACAACCCCTTCAATAGGAGGTGTGCACCTCCTCAGTGTACAGCTGTCACCTGGCTGCCATTATATATACCTCCCAACTTTTCAGGGTGGGAAAGAGGGACAATTGTAAAATTAGGTCACACCCCCTGTTTGAAGGATGGATAGGAGATAGGGTGTAACAGTAACCATAGAAACACTTTGAATAGGAAAGTGAATTATTTATTGCTACATATCTGCATGCTACACCTCAAGAGGGACAGAGAAGAACAACTAGGGTCAGGGGGACATGGAGTCAAAAAAGGGACAGTCCCTCCAAATCAGGGACACTTGGAAGGTATGAGAAATACAGGGCTGGGGCGGTCATTAACCAGATGTACGGCCAGACACTTGCTGCCCAGCACCGCTTTAGCTGGATAACAAGCCGGCCCCACGGCCGGATGGCACTGCCAGATTGCAGCCTGGTGGCCGGAGAGATTGCGGGACGAAGCTTTGACGTAAAACCCCGCCGCTAGGATGATGCACTAGGGAAGCTCTTCCCCCAGTGGTTGGCAAATGCAACTGCCGACCAGGTTGCCATCTCCCTCTATGCAGGATGGTGTCAAGCTATCCTGCATAGAGGGAAAAGAAAAGAGACTGCGTGGGGAAGGCAGAGAACCGTATCCCATCCCATCATGGATAGTGGCATACTGCATTAAAGATGACCAACCACGTATTTGACACATATAGACTATATATAGACTAGTATATAGACTCCAGGGCCATCCGATCTTTACTGCCTGGGGCATCCCAAATCGCTGTGTGAAGCCCCACTGGCGCATGTGCGGGCTGTGGCAGCGCTCCACTATGCCAGGCGCATGCCCACGCCAGACATTTGTGAATGGCCAGATTGGACACAACGCTAGCTCAAGTATAGCATGGGATGCACTTGGCTTAAACTGGACCAAAAGCCTGGCGTAGTTGGAAAATAAAGGTAGCGGGCATCGCAGCCATGCTGCTGCCTGGATTCAACTGACATAACTGACAATGCACATTAACAGGAAGCCCAGCAGCACTTCCTGTTTGCAGGGCAGTCATTTAAATTGCTCTGAGGGGGGATACATATGAGCACTGTTTGTTGTGTTGGTCTGGTTGAAACCCGACCTTCACCCTGAATAAGAGTCTATCTTTTATGTTTCCCACATCCTGTACATACAGATTGCCCACATTCAAAATCATCCTACTTGCATCTACTGCATTTTCTGAGCCTTGAAACATCCAAGATGGCAGCAGATGGCGTCTCAGACAGCCTCAAGACAGGAAGTGTCTTCTGACTGTGTCGCTCTGCATTCCCGGGATTGCTGTCCTTTTCCTGACCCCAGCTCTGCTCTGTCTGTGCAATGCACAGCTATAACTCGGCCCCCTGCACTTTTGCCCCCTCTCCTCTCCTCAGTAGGTGATTCTTCTGAGGCGGCGCCTGTATCCTAGAGTCCTGTTGCAGTTCAGTGGGGGAAAGAATAATAAGTAAGTGACTAAAAACATTAAATATATTAATTTTAGATGCTGGGGAATAGTTTTTAAGGGTTTGGGCTTTTAATTAAATGATGCAGAAGGTCCCGTTTAAGTCGTTTTTGACTGTTGGTCCACTTTAATCCAGCCCTTAGCTAACAAGAGCTCCCATTGGCTAAGACTAACAGGCTGATTCATTACTAGCTCCAGGTACCACAGGTGAGTGTCTGTACAGAGGCGCTCAGAGTGACCGCTAGTGATCGGCTATGGGTCGCTGTTACCGAGAGCCTCAGGCGCTGGCCGGCATTGATGAATTTGATGTGTGAGTCGCTATAGTCTCTACAGAGCTATATGGGAGAGAGCGGTAGCGACTCGTCAGTGTGAGCGACTCAAACCATATTCATCAAAAAAACAGCCTCACACAGCGCTGGCACTCAAAATTGGGTCGCTGTAGCCCAGAGCGCCAGAAGCTGTGTGATTAAAGTTAGTTTTTTAACACATATCCACCAGTAACAAAGCGAAAACATATGGAATGACATTGTTATTACATTGTGACATTAACACTTTAATACCAGACCTGTAATGACAATTCTGCATATAAATATAAAAAATCAAAAAGGATTTCAGAAATGTATTTATATAGACCAGGAGAGGTCACACAATGATTTGATACAAAACAAAAAAAAAATTAAAAGAAAACCCTGTTTAAACAGAAGAAAAGGAACGCCCATTGAAATGTATGGGAAAGCGACAGGTGGCGACAGGTAATACCAGGCACTCTGAAAGCCAGAGCGCCAACGGCATCCTCTGAGCCGGCTGTGATGATGAATCGGTCGCTGTAAGAGGCGCTCACCAGAATCGCCTTCATAAATGTGGTATTACGTGGTGTGGCCGGGCGTTCACCTGCCGCTACCTGTCGCATACAAGGCACTACCTGTTGCTATCCCTTGATGAATAAAGCCCTAAGAAAAGATAGCTAACAAAAGACGAATGCAGACGAAAAGGCTGCGCACATGTGCCATTGGATAGACATTTTTTTTTATCAAACTCGGCCCATGGTGTATTTGAGTTTGACAGCCCTGGTCTCATTTTAATGAGAGATTTCATTTGAATTCACAAGTGAGGCCCTTTAACAGCAAAAAAACAATAACAAAAATTGAGCTATAAATAAGCGAAGGGGCTTTTTTAAAGCAGAGTTTCATTTTTCTCCTACAGTTGTCCTTTAAATGTTTCTCTCACATAGATGGCAGTTAACTGTTTCATTAAAGGTGTTGAGTCCCTGGATTCCCCGGAAGATTCCATCGCTATAACAACACTTCTATCTCAGTAAATACTAGATGTGATTCCGAGGCACGGATTCCATTTTCAGATCTCAGCTGGAAATCCTCGTCCTGGAGGGTCTCGGGCCTACGGAGGAGCTGCGCTCCTTCACCAGAACACCTCATGCTGTGCGGTTTTGTGGGCTGGAGGTGTTAAGTAATGAACTCGTGGTTACAGCTCTTTTAAAATCCAAATCAGTGGAAGGAAAATAGCGTGAAAGCTTCATCCTGCATGGAGGCACGGCCCTGCTGGAATTCTGCTTTTCAGGTTCTGGCTTTGTTTCCATGTTTCTGTTGGCTGTTGTGGCGGCCATTTTAATTGAATTGTATGGGTGATATAAGGCATGTCACAGGCCGGATACTGAGTCAGGCGAGGAACAGACATACAGAAACCTGATATGAAGGCACCATACATTTACTTTTATTCATTTGATGGCTTAGTGCCTCAACATCCTGATTTAAAGTGGACCAGAACCCACAGTCCAACTGCTTGATTCCTTCCCCCTGGGGCATCCAGATTCGGGATGTCCCACTGTGGGAAATCCCTGGGTTGCCCGGATACTCACCTGTTTCCCCAGTCCAATGGCACATGCGCGTATTAGGCATTTGTGAATGGCCGACGCAAGCACTCTCACTGTTAGAGGGTAGCGGGGGATGTGGCTGCCTGCGCGCTTGGATCCGCTTGCCGTGCAGGCACCTTAGGACCAGAGAAGTGTAAGTCAGACCTGAGAGGAAACCTGGAGGTTTCGCACAGCAGGGTACCTGCGATCAGGGTGTCCAGGGAGCAAGGATCAAAACGCAGGATAGTGAATATCCCGGGGTTTGGTCCAATTTAATGTGGATCAACAGTCAAAAATTACTTAGGCCCTTATTTATGAAGGAATAGTGACAGGTAGTGACTGGTGAGCGGCCGGTAATGACGGGCCCCGCCACGAGAACGCCGGCTCCCCACCACAATCACACATTTATCAAGCCGATCCTGCTTAGCGACTGAGATAGCGTCATATAGCGACTCATTCATCATTATTCCAGCCTCACCCCACAGCGCCAGCGTCCGACCTTGAACAGCGACAGGTATGACCTCTCGCTACCTGGCGCTCTCCAATGCATTTCAATGGAACAATCTTTAAATATTCATAATTAATTGTTATTCATTTTTTTTTTTTTTTTTTTAAATGTGAAAAATTCTGTGAACACTTCTGCCATGTTAGATAATTTTTTTAAGGTAAAAAAAAAAAAAAAATTGTACAGAATTGATATTACAGGTCTGATATTAATGTATTCATATTACTAAATTATTTTTAAAACTTGTTTTTTTTTGGTTTCCAAAAATATGGTGGTTTGGGGGTTAAAAAACTACTTTTAACCCATCACCGCCAGCGCTCTGGGGTTTAAACAAGCATTTTACAGCGCGAGAATTTTTTGAGCATGATTTTTTAATGAATATGGTGGGAGCCGGTCGCTAGGGCCAGTCGCTGTCATGCGCTCCCATACAGCGCGGAACCTGTCAAATAGCGACTCCTCACCTAATATTCAACATTACGCCACACCGACTGAGTCGCTATCAACAACCGAACAATGGCCAAGCACAGCGACTACTAGCGGGCGCTCTGAAAATGCTGCTACAGTCGCTCAACTGTCGCTACCTGCCACTATTAATGAATCGGCCTCCCCGGCTCTATTAGGCTTTGGATGGCTGGGGGAGGGGTCACTTATACCCCCAGCAACAAGAAACATCCAGCCAGGCTTGTTTTATTTATTTTTAATAGAAGGAAGAGGAAATCAGGGGCAGTCGGTTCTGCCCCCTCCGATACACTAAACCTGTCACCCCTGGATTTGATCGCTACCATGAGAGAATAAGCCACAATCTTGGCGGGAGTCTTATTCAGTTAAGCTGTATAAGCGACCCCTCCTCTGATTAGCCGACGTGTTTATATGGATTTTTGATATTACCCAATTTCGCAATAGTGCTGCTTAGTTGGGCCTCAAGAATGAGAGGAGAATTTGTCAATAATTTCTACTTCTTTTGTCCTATTACCCAACGTTTGCCCTGATGAAGTGACGGGGAAGTGTCACCATGGAACACGTGGGTTTAGGAGGGGGGCTCTGTACGGACCATGGCTGATTACAGTGTAGTTTCATTATTATTGTCTATACTCCTGGCTTTCCCTTCTTTGCTCTCCCCTCTGGTCCTCTGCCCAAATCTTGGTAATTTAATTTATTTTTTATTATAATACACGCATGAATACTTTCTGGATACTAATATTTGGGTTTATATAGATAATTTATAGGTATGGAATTGGCTGCACTATGCACTTATATGTAGATAGCATTAGTTTTGTTATTATTACTATTGCACTTTGCCCTATTGGGGGTATATTGAGGGTATATTGGATTAAAAATTGATGCACGGACAGGGTGGGGGCAGAAGAGGGCTTCAGTGATTGTTAAATGAGATGATGTGGATTAGGGTCCGCAAGGTCCGCTCCTTTAATTTTGTCTGTGTTTTTTATTTGGTTTTAAATCATGTGTGTAAGTCTATGTATATTTTGCCTAATAAAATTCTTTGGATTTAGTTATACATGGTGGAGCATTTTACCACTGGCCAAAAAGGGGTGTCTGAGCTACCCTTATTTAAAGCGGACCTTCACCCTGAATGAGAGTCTATCTTGTATGCTCACATTAAAAATGATCCTACCTTCACCTATTGTGTTTTTTTTTACTTTTTAACATCCAAGATGGTGGCTCGTGGAGTCTCAGGCTGTCTGCAGACAGGAAGTACCTTCTGACTATGCCACTCTGCATTCTGGGATTGCTGTCTTTTTCCTGACCCCAATTCTGCTCTGTCTGTGCAAAGCACGGCTATAACCCCGCCCCCTGCACTTTTGACCTCCTCTCCTCAGTATGTGATGCTACTGAGCCAAGATGGCTCCGCCCGTATCCTACAGGGCTGAACAGAGTTGAAGCCCAGCGCGGAAAGAATAATAAGTAAGTGACTTAAAACTTGAAATTGAATTTTAGATGCTGGGGAATATTTTTTTAAAGATTTGGGCTTTTCATTAAATTATGCAGAAGGTCCGGTTTAATTGTTCTATTACCCAACTAGAGAGGAGCCTACTACATGATCCGAAATTGACCCCCATAACATACCTCTCAAGTGTCCCTGATTGGGGGACTGTCCCTCTTTTGAGTCCATGTCCCCCTGTCCCTCGTTGTTCTCCTCTGTCTCTCTTTGAGGTTTAACATGCAGAACCGCATCAATAAATGATTAATTTGCCAATTGAAAGTGTTTATATTGTTGTAACTGTTACACTCTATCTCCTATTCATCCCTCAATGATGGGACGTGGCTAAATTTAACAATTGTCCCTCTTTCCCACTCTAAAAAGTTGGGGGGTATGCCCTGTAATGAGCACATTTGAATATCACTATCATCATGGAGGCCATTTAACAATCACATGGGCTCAAACTCAGAGAGAATATGATGAGCTCTGGATTATTAGAAAGCTTTGCAGAAGCAAACCAATTCTTTATCTCACTGGCTTTTCCCATGATAACATTGGCGGTGGGCGCTGAGTGATGGAACATGCAGTAACTTGTTGCCCTTTATACTAAAAGTTCAGACTTCTTGAATCCCCAAACTTTCAAATCTTGATCCCCCCGATAATGATAACCTTGCGTTATATTTCTGTATCTTTGTCCTTAAAACAGTTGAAACCCTGTTAATGATTAGGCTGGGTTATTCCTGGAAAAATCTATAGGTCTCCCCGTGAAAGCAGCAAGCACTCCCGGACGCTCCATTCAGGTATTCAGCTTTAGTGTTTCTTAAATATTTACATTTTAGTCATTCCAGAAAAGAAAACCGCCAAAAAAAGTAAATAGAATCATTTTTTTAAGAGATACGGATGCTTTGTCAATAATTGCCTTTGCGCTATTGGTCGAGAACACTGAGGTCTACATCTGCCTAATGCCGTGTGTGGGCTTGCAGTCTGTTCCTTACTGCAGACGGACCCATAAATCCTATGGGGGGGGGGGGGGCTGCAACCTCAAAAAAGTGTTTACAATGTATTTCTAGTCCCGTGCAGTCCCTGTAATTGACAGGACTTCCCTGTCCAGCTTAAAGTGGATCTGAACTCTCCCTTGTGACTCACAGAGTTTTACTGGGGCACCAAGCTAAGCTAACCTACCCCCTTACACCATCACGGAGCTCTGCATTAGAAATAGATTCAACTTTTCCTATCGGAGCTTTGGAGTCTTCCGGTGGTAGATAGGAAACAATTGCACAAGCTACAGTAGGAGGCCTGCTTCATTGCAGTGCTCAAATGCAGTATTTCCTATTAAACAGATTCCCAGACCCGATTTTGGCTTACTAAGAATTTTTAATTGTAGGGGAATCCACTGGTGTACATACAATAGAAGCAGGATGGGCAGCTGCTACCGGGCCCCTGATAGATGGGTGCCCATTACAAGCTGCTTTCTCCTGGCTTGCAGCACCTGTGCAATGTTATTGGGATTCTGTTATTTTTATCCTGTTCCTGTGCTCCGCTTGTTAAAATTGCAGCCAGATCACAGGTCCCAGCCTGGTATGCCGATACAGAGTTTGGACGGTAAGTGTGCTGTGGCACCCAGACCACGCTGTCCCATTTCTGGACTCTGTCTGCCCTCCAATCCACCATAAAGCAATCTGGGAGAGCTGGAGCTGAGCAGGTGGTACCCCCTTTCCTCGAAAACTGGTCTATTTCAAAAAAGAAAACAATCCACCAAATAAGAAAAAAGCCGGCACCCCAACTGAGCCCCTAAGATGACAATGCCCTGTATGGTTTCTCCATCTGAATACACTAATTGCTGGCCATGCCCATAGACAAAAGATTCTCGATCCAGATAACATCAGCTCAAAACCAGTTGGGTACCAGATGGGCCATTTTTTTTTAAACAGGATTAACCTGCCCTGGTCCACAGATTTCAGGACTGGCTTCTGAGTCACGAGGATTGGTGATTCTATTTTTACGAAAGTAGATTTTCCTTGTGAAAACAGCAACTAGAGAATGTTGTTTTGTCTCCAAGTGAAGATAACGCGAGTGAGTGCAAAACAAATACGCTTCCAAAAATACAATACAAACACTTCATGACATGAAAAACACCAACATATACAACACATACAAAAATATTTTTACACACAAGGGTTATTTACTAGAAAAAACTTCCTCCGGCTTGATGGGTTAACGCTGGATATCCAATCATCTCTTTTGCCAGGTTTCTGTGAAATGGAGATCAGACAAGGAATGGATGAGTATTGTTGACAGCCAGTGGCAGGCCCAAATTTATTCTTGAATTTTACTGGCCCCAGGTCCATTAAGTACTGCTGAGGCACCCCAATGTGCTTCCAGACCAGTCAATGGGGGTCATGCTACTTATTTGGTGTTACTTTCAGTGTGCTTAGTGGTATGGATTGCAATCTGCATCACAGTGCACTTTTTTGCGTTAGCACAAGTGCAATAAAATGTTTTTAGGACTTTTTCCCCAATAAATCTACCTTTGATGGGTCATTTTTACAAGTGAGGTACATAATATATCCCATAAGGTAAGAATATATAGCCCACAGTTGTTTCCAAGCTTCAAAAAATTCCCTTGCCTTATTAGATATATGAAGTACCTCACATGTAAAAATGACCATGTACAGGTCATGTTTAGGGAAAAAAAGGCAGAAAAAAGTTTTTGCAAGTTTTTGTGTCTAAAGGCTAAAAAGCCTACTGAGATGCAGGTTTCAATTCACATAGCAATGCAAACTAAGGAAAGTAAAGTAACACTGGCTTCACCAAATAATTATCATGACGCCCCATAACTGTACTTCAAAGCTGATGAGGCTATATCATTGCAAGGACAGATCATGGATAGAGGTAGACATGGCTACTTCAATATTACAAAAACATTAATATTGTAGGGTAGATAATGGTCCCCAACATCCACAATGAAGATGCTATAGTGCTGAGGGGAGATGCAGAAGAACATAGGCTGAGATCTATTGGCTGGGGGATGTACTGGGAGCCTGGGGAAACTAGGGAGGCAGGCAGGGGCGGATTGGCCATAAGGAGTCCCGGGAGAATGCTTGGTGGGCCGCACTGCTTTGGCACAGTCTGGGCTGCTACCTTCACTAACACTCACATCCAATCCCTGCCTCCGCCCAGCCCCCCATCCCCTTCCCCACTCTACCCCCTTTACCAAGCTACCCCAGCCCATGCCCTACCCCTACTGATTTAGCTTCAGCCTTGGAGCACACTGTTTGACTGCCTAGGAAGCAGCAGAGATGCTACTGGCTGGTCATGGGTGGGTCAGATGCTGATAAAATCCCAGGCTGATTCTTGGCCCCAGTCTGCCACTGGAGGCAGGTATTGGATGTGCTTATAAAAAGCAGCAGCCGTGCAGCTCACTAGAAATTCTCCTGGGTGTCCCTATAGTCAGTGTGCCCCTACTGACTGTGGTGGTGAGGCCAATGGATGACATCACTTACACTTTGGTAAAGGTGTAGGTCCACTTTATCTGAGCCTCATCCAGGGCAGTTTCTAGGCAAAATAGCTCTCAGTGGGAGAAGTAAAAAAATATCTGCCCCCTTCTCATCCATACTATGGTACTGCTGTTGTCCTATATCGGTATGTGCCATGCTGTGCCTCTACCATGGCTGTAAACAGTGCCCCCTTCCCATGACCGGCTGCACCATTATTAGTGGTCCTGACTCATCTGCAGAGATCAGGATGGTTGGCATAAACGTTCCCCTAAGGGAACACTGCACAGTATTTTGATTTGCTTTAACAGCACGGGAGTATTCATCACTTTCTTGATTTCCCAGAGTGGTCTTCAGGACATGATTGCGTGCTTGAGCTGAGCAACAAAGGCTTCGGGGTTTAGTTAGGCTCAGCGTGAGATTTTCTACAAATAGTAAATATGACTCTTTAAGGGGCTTAGGTCAGAATATGGATGAAAATATAAAACAGTCTGGAAGGGTTCCCACCACCCGCAGCATCCCGTACAAACCCCAGTCCCACAGGCTCCTCTGCTATCGCTGATTTTTAGCAACACTTGAACAGCTCGAGCGGTAATGGAGATAAGACACCTTCAGGTCCTCTTTGGCGGCCTCCTATCTGCTTTCTCCTATCAGCCTTTGATTGCTCTTGTGCTTTGCCAGTTGTCTCGCAGCTCCCTGGCTCAGCCATATTCTCCGGCATGTTTTATAGGGCCTTGCTAAGTAAACATCCTCAAGCAAATCAACAAGAGAGGGCCTAAAATAAACAGCGCTACCGTGCCAAGTTCTTAATTGCTTGCACATTTAATGTTTCACCCTCGGGTCCAGAACATGAAAATCCAGAAACTATACACGTTTTTTTTTTATTTCTTCGGAAGGACTGGTACTGAGTCGAGATTTCCCAGATTTTGGAGGATGTTTACATATTTGAAATATCTTTACACAGATTATCCAGGACCCCCACTCTAAAAAACATCTATCCTAATACATGGATAAAACGGCAAAGCGGAAATCTTTGTGTCACTATCGTCTGACCTTTTAGACTCGCTAACTGCAAGAATGTCTAAGCACTGCTCCATGCTTCATAGGAAATACAAAAAAGTAATAAAACCATGGGGGAGCTCTGAAACAGACTGCACTATTTAAAGCCTAAGCCTAGACAACATTTTAATCTACTCATTTATACGATGTTAAAGGGTTAGATTGACTGTTCTTATTGCTGTCTGATCCCATTGGGCAGATCGAGCATCACTTCAGTAGCTCATACAGAAAAGAAAGTTCAGTCCACGGAGTGGCAAAAAGCCAATTAATATTTCCTATAATTTAAAGGTCTTGCCTTGACACGTTTCGGTGCCTAACTTCTTCAATGCACTGTAAAAAGACTTCCCTCTTCATCTGGCCTTAGAGTCTAAAAGTCTCCAGGGCCGGTTGAAAGCTTGTCACAGGGCCATCCCCTTGCTGGCTTCCCTATTGCACCTCCATCTGCTGCATGCACCACTATTGGGATGACTGTCTGTGGGTGCTGTGCAGGCCGAGGTGAGGTACGACAATCCATTGATTTAGCATTTCTTGCCGGGGGCGTTAATATACACAAAAATAGGAAGAGAGACCTTGCATTCACTGTGGGAGTACGTATCGAGGTGAGTTACTGGGAAAACTGGCAGGGGGTAGATAAATGAAATGAGAACTCATAGGCTGGCGTAAAGATTCCAAAACACAAGGCCGTAGCAGAGGTTGTGGGCAAGGCTTAATCTAAAATACAGGCAAAGGTCCTGGGTGGGCAAAAAGCTTAGTCAGAAATCCAGGCAAAGTTCGGCAACACATAAACAAGATCAAAGGTCCATCGGTACAGAGGCATGGTGTCACGGCACGCTTACCTGCAGTCTGTTCCTGCGGCATCCATAGGCGACGCAGGCGACTGGCCGGGACTCCTCCTGCCCGGCAGCCGCATCCGCGTCAGATGCTGGCTCGGGCAGTGCCGGCACCGAATGCGTCCTCCTCTTCCCTTCCCCGCCGAATTACTCGTGCGCGAACACAGCTAGTTCTGCTTTCTGGCACACAGCATATCCGCCAGAGACTGAATTAAAGGGCCAATAAGTTCACAGGGTGTTCTGGGCAAAACCCCCTTAAGGTTTAAACTGGGCAATCAGCTCAAAGGTTGAAAAAGCACCAATCACATAAATTCCCCTTGTCCAATAGGTTCAGCCCTATAAAGGTTTTATCCCACCAGTCTGTCACTGCTCGTGATAGCGTTTAACAGGGTGTGCTATTCCTGAGTTCCTGTGTTGATACCTGTTGCCGACTATCTGTGTTACCTGTGTTGATGCTAGCCTGACTATCCTGACTGCCACCTGTAACGACCTCAGTCTGAATTACAACCACGAACCCGTCTTTACCCTGGTGCTGCGTAGCTCTCTGATCTCTTGCTTTGACCATTGACGTGACTCTTGACCTTGCCTGTTTCTCTCTTGGAGTTCCCAGAATTATGTTACTGTACTTACCTTGGCTACCTAAGTTCGCCCAGTCTCACCTTCGGTTCATCCTTCTTCACCCCCTTGAGCCCAAGTCCTGAGGGCAATCGTGTCCTGTAAGGCAGTTAAAGTGTCCTGGCAAATGGAGGCTTGGCTAAAGGTGAAGCTAGCTGCGGAGATTGGGGGTTGTAGGCTCACAAAGAAGACGGGTGTCCCCAGGGTTTGACACATGGTTACTCAGGATCCTTCATTGTCTTTGAATCTATAAATTAGCTTACGTAAAACATTTCCTCTAGCAGATGCATTAGCTTTATCAGTTACTTCTCAAGCCCTAATTACTCTATTATTAGCTGGGTCATTTTGCTGCTGGTGAATAGTGAGTGTTGCATGGCCACCACCAGTCATCCTCTTCCCTCCATTATGTTCATTATAGTAATGCAGATGCCGGTGACAAAAGACCCAGAGGGTTAACATGTAAATGACTTTGCTGACCTCTCTCATTTGGAAGCTCTCCAATGCTCTCAGGGTTAAGTATGTGCTGGAGACCTTCCAATTGTGTTACATGACAGTGTCATTCTGGGCTATTTGACGTTTTATACCAGTTTAATCAATTTCTACTTACAGCCTTTATGACCTGTGCCATTTTAACAATCAGGTACTGGGGCGAACTTTAGAAACTCTGGGGGAAATGCCCAACATCAGGCGAGCATAGTTAACCTCTCTGTGCTCCTTCTTACATGTGACTAACCAGGGGCAGACTAGGGTCCCAAAGTGAGTCTGAGACTTGCTATTGCTTTGCCAGCTGAAGCTATAGCATTGCAGGGTCAAATAATGGGCAGGGGTGGCCACCCTTAAAGTTGTGATACTAAAGTTATTGTACTGTAAGAAGATACTACGGCTGGGGTGGGTATGGCCCACCATATATATATGATGCTGAGGCTATATCGTTGGGGGTAAAACAAGGGCTGGGGTGTCTTGGCTTGGGGGTACAGTGGGCCGGGCATGGGGGAAGGGTTTGGAGGGAAATATTGGAGGCCGGGAGTGGGGGGTATGGGTATCAGAAGTAGAGTAAGTTAATTTTTGCACAGGCTATGGGTGATCTGGCCTGAGTGGCAAGGGCTATGTAGTCCAACAGCAATGCAGCCAACCAAAAATTATCCAAGTGCTCCCCTATGGCAGGCCGCTCATGTGAATAGCTACTGTAAAGATGGAGCGTGTGGAAACAGACAAGGTTGAGTAAAATTGACGGATTTATGTAATTTCGCTGGGGCTTAGTAGACAATGTAAAATGACCCGGGGTTGGCGGGTCACAGTGCTCCTAAGGGCTGCTGTAGGGTGTTCTGTCTCTGCTGCTAAACAGACTTTGGTGTCTGGGAAGCAGTTGGGGGGTTAGGTAACTTGCTCAAGAGCACTTCAGTCATGTTCATGCCAATCAAACATGGAACCCCCTGGCCACGACTTCCCCTACTCTCTCCCACAGGGCTGTGTCTAGGGGAGAGTGAGCAGGGCAATCACCCTGGATGCCAAGGCCTTGAGGGGCACCTTTACCCAAGTCTGTAGATCAGGGGCATTGTTAGTGCTACAGGCCATAAGACAGGCCTTTTACCTTCCTACACTGAGCGCTATCTTGTCTAGAAACTGCCCTGCTCTCCCACCATGTGTATGTCCAAACCCAGCTCTAAATCCCCATTAGTAAAGACCCCCTGTGAGCACGGAAGGATCTCTCTAAATTCAAAGCAAGTATCACATTTTGTATCCAGCTCACCAGAACATCATAGCACTGAGCACGTATGATTTTAACCATTAGAGTAAAAGTTATGTTTTATGGGTCTTTTATGAGCTGCATACAAAATGTGATACCTGCTCTCCCACCACCCTTTCCTCTGTGATCCAGCACTAATTTGGGCATGGGGCTGGATTGCACTAACACAGACATCTCCATTTATCTTCTTTGGTGGGGTGTATAAGCCATTGCATACACTGCTGCACCAGGCTTCTCCTGTTAGTGGAACATCAGCGCCTGGCAATGTAGGTAGTGGCTTTGGGTGTTCCTGGGAGAAGAAGTCTTTGAAGCTCAACCCCAGCCAAAGCTTACATTTATTAAGACTTGAGAGCCTTTACATGGCCCCACCAACAGTAGGTTGTAGATATGTAAGAAACCAAATGGCACACGTGACTTGCTATTAAGCGCCATGTGTAATTAATTCCTTATCAAGCCACTTCTACAATACATCACACACACCTCTAAATGAAACCAAGGTCATTCACCCGACTTGTCCTTATCAGCGTCTTTGTAATGTGTCCAGGGACGGATTTCAATTATGTGTCCCCCCTGGAAACATTTATTGTGCCGCCCGACAGCCTTCTGGACACTCTGGCTACAAATCACTAGATAAAAAAAGACATTTGTTACGTATCATTAAAAGTTTCAAAATAAATTGCAAATAAATATAGGCATATAAGAAAAACGAAGGCCCAGTTAAATTGCAACTGACAAATAGGTTTTGAATTAAGTGGCTGCCAAGACATTGTGCAAAATGTTCAGTTCCGTCTAAGCCACACTGAATATATTTGTTATACTCATACCTCCCAACTCTTCCTGATTTGGAGGGACTGTCCCTCTTTTGAGTCCATGTCCCCCTGTCTCTCATTGTTCCTTGCCCCTTTTTAGGGTTTAACATGCAGATCTGCATCAACAAATGATTAATTTGCCTATTTAAAGTGTTTATATTGTTTTAATTGTTACAACCCTATCTCCTATTCATCCCTTAATGAGGGGGCGTGGCTTAATGTAACAAATCTTTACCACCCTGAAAAGTTGGTAGTTATGTATATTGAACATTACAAGTGCAAGGTATAGAAACCATGACTCTCTGAAATAGCACTGCTGGGGTTGCTGCAGCATAAATAACCAATATAGTTGTAGAGAACTGGTTTTCAGAAAAGTACCAAATAACACTACTTAAAGGAATTGTAAACCCGACGGCAATAATATAGTATAGTATAGTATAGTATAATATATTTAGACATGAATGCCCAGCTGTATAGACATCATATAGACATAGATATAATTTTATCTTTATTGTAACTATTTCAATCCAGAACATGTACATTGACCTGTATTTATATTGTATTTACAATGGTAAGCGACTAATTTGTAGAAGGTGTTTTTTTTTCCACTCCATCTGGGCCTCTTTTTTTACCCCTTAACATCCAGTTTAGGCTCGTCGGTACCTTCGTGAAGCATTTGCCATTAAAGCGTAATTCCACTTTCAATGGTATTTTTAAAAATTTCTATTATTGTGTGGCAAGATGATGTCCTCAATGTGCTACTCTTTCATTATTTTTTACGTTTTCTATTTGCAACTCTGTGTTATAAAAGAAAACAGTTTTCCATTGTAACAATGTGTTTACCTTAGCTATGTACACCAAAGTGGTGATTTTCAGTACATATCATAGACTTCCTCACTCTAGCTTGCTAATCATCTGATTGGCTAAGGCATGGTGTCAGGTTCTGCTGAAATTAAATATCTTCAGTTTGGAAGGATCACAGTTTTGTGTCCCTGCAGCAAGGGTTAATAGCCGGGTTCTCAGCTGGAGAGGTCATTAGGCTGCTTAGACTTAGAGGCCGATTCATTAATAGCGCCAGGTAGGGACAGATGAGCGACAGTAGCGTTATTTTCACAGCGCACACTAGTATTCGCTGTGCTTGGCCGTTGTTCGGCTGTTGACAGCGACTCAGTCGGTGTGCAGTAATGTTGAATACGGGGTTAGGAGTCGCTGTTTGACAGGTTCCGCGCTGTATGGGAGCGCATGACAGCGAATGGCCATAGCGAACGGCTCCCAGCATATTCATTAACAAATCACGCTCAAAAAATTCTTGCGCTGTGAAATGCTTGTTTAAACCCCAGAGCGCTGGCGGCGATGGGTTAAAATTAGTTTTTTAACCCCCAAACAACCATATTTTAAAAAAAAAAAAAAAACATGTTTTTCAAAACATTTTGTAATATGAATACATTAATATCAGACCTGTAATATCAATTCTGCACAATTTTTTTTTTATTTTTTTTTTTTTAACCTTAAAAAAAATATCTAACATTGCAGAAGTGGTCACAGAATTTTTGACATTTAAAAAAAAAAAAAAAAAAAAAACATTAATAGCAATTAATTATGAATATTTAAAGATTGTTCCATTGAAATGCATTGGAGAGCGCCAGGTAGCGAGAGGTCATACCTGTCGCTGTTCAAGGTCGCTCGCTGGCGCTGTGGGGTGAGGCTGGAATAATGATGAATGATTCGCTATCTGGCGCTCTGTCAATCGCTAAGAAGAATCTGCTTGATAAATGTGTGATTGCGGAGGGGAGCCGGCGTACTCGTGGCGGTGACCGTCATTACCGTTCACTCACCATTCGCTACCTGGCGCTATCCCTTGTTAAATAAGGGCCCAAGCCAAAGCTGCTATAGAGTTCACCTGTTACAGAATATGAGAATCATGGAAGCAGCATGCTGATAAATAAATCTCAGGTCTGGGGGCACAATCCTAACACACACTTTAATTTTAAATTTCAAAAAGAGAAAAAAAGCAGAACACCAAAAACCTGGCAAAAAGGGAATTTTCCTTTAAGTGCAACATGTCTGGCACTTTGTCGAGGGTATGAGCGCTAAATATCACCATTGTGGGGGTAAATTTAGAGTAGAATTGCTTTTTTTTTATTTACATTTATTATTTTTTTTGCTCATGTTGTTATTATGGCCACAGTTGTCTTTCATTCACATAGTTCCTACAAATCAAATAAATTGAAAAAAATAAAGTTAAAAATGTTGCTGCTATGGGCTTGGGTTTGGCCTTTGTTGCCATTACAGTAGTGGAAACTTGTGTGTCCATACTACGTTACACAGTAGTTTAACGGTTCGTCTAAATCAATAATAGCTAAAGATTTTTCTTAAGGCTGCTCCATCTAGGTCAGGATAGGCCAAAGTGCTGACACATATTAACAGCCCTGAAACTAAGGAGGTCAGACTTCAGAAAGTTCCTGCCTAGGGATTGCCACACACCATGTTTACATCATCTGCTGCTGCTCCATTAAACAGTGCCACTTACAGTCCATGGTTTGGATGGAGTTTGTTGACTTATTGGCGGAATGTGAACTTTTCTGCAGACCCATCTATTGACACCGAGAATGTTCTCTGGTTCTTCTATGATTGATTATTATAGTGCATTTAATGAGCGTCTGCCGGACGGAATGTGTACATTGGAGTTACAAAGACTCTATCTCTGCTCTGGATTCTCTTGTGGAAACCACACACTCAGCAGAATGCCAATAACAAAGTCCAAATTGACACTGCTCCTCTTGTTTGGAAGATGCTCCATTACCATTGGATAATTACTGAAAGGGATTTTCGTTATGTGCCTGTGTTTAGGAACTATTCCTTTCCTAAACAAATGGCAATAGATACCCTTTTCTCCTTTTCTATACGATGAGATTGACCAAAAAGGCCTGAAAGACCCACCACTAAAACAGGCAAATGGAGTAGAACAAAATGTACTACTGTCCAAAAAGACCTCGATTTACTAAGAAGAGAGCTTCAACATTTCTTAGGACCAATCAGGTGAATAAGGTGTGTTAGAGCAGGGGTGCTCAACCTTTTGAAGAGTGCGGGCCACTTGGACGATTTGTAAACTGGTCTCAGGCCACAACAAATAGGTTCAGAATTTGGAAGTTTTCATTTTGAATAGCCTAATAGCCACAGCAATTAAGATACCCAGTGTCTCCACAGATTTCATTATAGTGATTTTTTACACTCGTATGTCCCTCCACCCCATCATTATCACATGCTAGCAACATGTTGATTGTCTTACCTCTCTGACTATATGCGTATTTATTGCCCCCCCCCATTAGTCCCATCTTAAGCATATTCCCAATACTCAACCAATATAAGGGCCCTTTACACTGAGCAATTAATGAGGGAGAAATCGCTAAAGCAACCACAATTTAGAAATAATTTCTCAGTGGAAACAGAGCCATGAACAAGAATTGGTTAATTAGTCGGCTGTCGTATTTCTTTGTCTAACCAAAAATTTGATTGGTTGGAATGTATAAACAGAAGTCACCCTCAAAAAAATGTGTTTTGCTATGAGAACGAGCGACACAAGCGCTCACATTGGCGATCATTCTAGCGACAGACTGACAAGCAAATCTTCAGTGTCTACACATCTTCTGTGTCTACCCATCATTCGGTGTCTACCCACTGAAATCAATAGGGACCCGAACTAAGAAAAAAATATAATGGCGGGTGTGTGTGGTGGGGGGAGCAGAGTTGGAAGCAGCTGGAAGTGGGCTGTAATTTACCTGAGCCTCATGATCCTGTCCCAGCTTCTGTCTTGAAATGGTCTACGAGCGGGGCCACAGAAAGATGGCCATTGCTCTCCCATGAGTGAAGACACTCCTAGTGCCAGCAAATGATTGGAGTGTCTTGACTCATGGAAGAGAGGTGGCCATCTTTCTGTGGCCCCAGTTGCAGGCCATTCACAAGCCGTCACAACGGAATCAGGGACCAGATCCAGCTGCACACTCCAGCTGCACACTCTACTTAGCTGAAGCTGGTTAATGGGCTGCTCAGTCCATCAACCAGCTTTTCCAGATCCGGGCTGAATGCCGAACCTAAACACAGACTTCTGGCTGAGGTCTATGTTCGGGTTTGAGAACCAGAACTCACAAAGCTCAGTTCACCCAACATTACCGCTAATGTCTTTAACAGAAAAGTCATGTGTGTCAGAAGAAACACTGGAAACACCTCATAATATGTGATAGTCATCAGATTTCCATGTCAATGACATGGAACTTTTGGTGACAACATTAGATCTCCCCAGTGGTCTCACACATAGCAAAATCATATCATATTAGTTTCAATCCTTCCACATTTTATCCAAAATGTAAAAAACTTTAGCTTTAAAAATTGGCCAAAATATAGATGGAATAAAAATGTCCCAACATGAGCATGCAATTAGGCTGGCCAGGAAAGAAGCATCAATACTGGCTGCCAGCTCTGTTTTGGTGGGAAAAGATCAGAATATTGATTCAGTTCCAGGTCGGTATCAGAAGCCTTAAAATGGCTGGAGTAAAAAGTAAAAGTAAAAAGAACTAAAAAGAAAGATATTCATATAAAACAAGGCTGTGGCGTGAGATATAAAGCATGATGAGCTGTTGTTTTAAATTAACATGGACCTTGGGTTCGTTCCTCAGCAGGAACACCCTTTGGAGTCTTAGTTCCTTGCTCTGTGTGTCTCTTAAATTCCGAAAACACGGTAAAAGGAAAAGAGCTTAAAGGGACTGTCCGGGAAAAATAATAAACAATACATACTCACCAATATACTGGGAGATGCAGACCGCGTCATCCCTGCTCAGGACCAAGGCCTGTGGTCACCTTTTCTGCCTCCTTGCTGAATGCTGGCAATACTCACGTTGAATCACCACACCCGCTTCTTTTATTTCAATGGAGGGGGCATGTTAAGGGCTGGCATGCCCCCTCAATTGTAGTGAATAGAGCAGCAACGGAAATGGCTGACTGATGCGGGGGGCAGCCTTTCGGCTCCGGGCTGTCGGGATGGCAGGGACGAGATCACCGATACTTCTAAGCTTCAAAATAATAGTATCAGGCGAATCAGCTATGCTGGACTAAAGGTGGGTAGCTGTGGTTTATTATTTTTTCCAGGACATAGACTTTAACTGCAACTGCAACAGTGTCATAAACAGCCCGTAAAAATCTCAATGCACAGAAAGCATAAGTATATCAATCATAAATAATATAGCGAAAACATAAAGGAGCACTACCGTGAATGGTCCAGTGATAAATATGATAAATATGCTGTATGGCAGGAGGAGGGATCACTTATACACCTGGCATCAAGAAAAGGCTCTGTCACCCCTAATAGACGAACCTGTCACTCCTGAATTTTATTCAGGAGAAAATAAACCACAAGCTTGGCGGGAGTTTTATTCATTTTGGTGGATAAGTGACCCCTCCTCTCATTAACCGTCATGTTTACACGGATTTTTAATAATACACAATATCACGATATTGCTCCTTTAAGCAGTGTTTACCATAAAGTGCATGAATATTCAATGAATCATTGAAATGTAAAATAAAAGTAATATCTCCTGCTTCAATACAGATGGTACAGATTGCAATATAATGCATGTTACAACTCCAGCGTGACACTGCTTCTATTTGTTATTGATCCTATTACTACTAGTCTTCATGGTTTTCATTAGTCATGGTCCTGCTTAAAGTGATAGTACTGAAGCTTAAGTATTGTAAAGAGACTGCTCAACCCAGATGGCCCCATAACAGTAAACTGACCATTTTTTTTGTGGGAGGGGGGGGGAGGCTTCAAAGTGGGACAGCTTAAAGGGGACCAAAACCAAGGATTTTGACTATCCTGGGTTTTGGTCTTTTCCCCCGGGGTGCCCTGCTATGTGAAACCCTGCAGATCGGCAATGTCAACTCACCTCTTCTTGGCCGAATGGCGCATGCAGGTCCGCTTGTCCAATCAGCACGCTCGGAGCCGCTGACGTCACATCGTCTAAGGCCAGTGGCCCCTAGTGCAATGGCGGCCGCATCCCCCGCTTCCCTCTAACAGGGAGGGTGCCCGTGCCGGGCATTCACAAATGCCTAGTGCGGGCACGCACCTTGCTAGAGGGATAGCAGGGATTCGGACGCGGCTCATGCATGCGCAGTTGGACCGGGAAACAAGGTAAGTGTACCTTACACGAGGGAGTTTCACACAGCGGGGCATCCCGATTTTGGATGCCCTGGGGGAGGGAATCGATCGGTCTGGGTTTTGGTCCACTTTAAAGTGGAACAAATTGTTCCTCTCTGGCTGGGCATCCCGATGCCTCGCTGTGTGTATCCCATGGGATCAACGGCGCTCATGGATTACTATTTTCTTTGCCGCACCACTTAGCGCTAATCTGCATAGAGCGAATGACGCTGGCCACATGCCCATTTGCCTCAAGCTGTGGGTGTACCCGTGCCAGCTATTCAGTAAGGTCTGGCATGGCTACATGCCCCAGATAGAGGTATAATGGGGATGCAGCCACGACGGGAACAGGTGAGTAAATTGGGAAATTGAGGGGGTGTCCAATTAGGGATGCCCCATAAAATGGGAGATCACTGCACCTCTAGTCTTATAGACTTGAGGGAGGGAGTTGCTCTTTGCTTGTGGGTGATGGGGCAGTGGGAGTGTGGTTTAGGGATGTGGCTTATTTACAGAAAAAAATATACACAGCATTCTGTGCTACTCATGTGTTTAAGTAGGTGTTGCCCCACCCCCCGGTCACATGCTTGGCCCATAAATAACAATGCTCAGCCAACCCTTGCATATCACTACCACCATTCAACCAAAGAGACACAACGTTCTGCATTTTGTGGAATGGTCTTCCCCATAATGGTAAAGTTAATGGTAAATTAATAAAAGTGTGACATTTAGGCATCCCCAGGGTTTCAGATGGAGAAGATGCCTCAAAATGGGACTATCCCTCCAAAAGTGGGACATCTGGTCAGTTTACATAACTGTGTGGCTTGCCAGCAATTTTCCCAGTGCATCCCGACATGTAAAAATATTGTTCAGGCATCATAAATACTTTTGACCACACATGTAACTCTAAGCAAGGCTAAAATTCCTGGTGTATCCTAAATCTTCCGCTGCCTCTGGTTCACATTGGACAGGCCGCAGACCTGGCTGAAGTAAAAATGGAGGAAATATGGGCCTCATAACTCACATTTATTTTATATACACACTGTAGCGGCTGTTCTTCCTGAAGACTGTGAGCACTGCTGGACTGCTGGGGATTGGTGGGGCACGTTTGGGAGAATTTGGTAATCCAGACGTTTCATATATTTCATGCATTTTTATAACTGTGTGGCCCATCTGCAGGAGGAACATGCAGGATCCTTTCAGAAGGATGTTCAGAAATAAAAATAAGGAAAATCATTAGATGTTTTATGCTTTTACAGTGGGCCAAAACCTACCCTGGAGGCTATGAGACCCTAGGGCAGGCATACTCACTCCCCCAGGGCATCCAGATACGAGATGCCCTGCTGTGTCGAACCCCCAGGTTGCCCAAAAACCTTCTTTCCTGGTCCAATGGTGCATGCGCGAGCAGCTCCCGCTATCCCTTTAGCACAGCGTGTGCCCATGCCAGGCATTTGTAAATGGCCGGCATGGGCACCCTCCCTGTTAAAGTGTAGCGGGGATGCAGCCATCAGCGCTCTCAGATCCTCTCGCCTTAGACAAGCTCTTAGATGAAGGGGCGGCAGCGAATCCGAGAATGCTCATTGGACGAGATGCGCATGCACAGTAAGACCGATAAAGGGTGAGTAGATTGCGCATCCTGGGGGTTGCCCACAGCCGGGCATACCCGATTGGGGTGCCCTGGGGGAAAGGGCCAAAACCCAAAACTTTAAGATCTTTTAGTCTGATCAGTACATGGACCACACACATCTTGTCACACACAAAAGCATGAGGGGAGAGCTGTGCCAGCAGCAGCCCACACACCAAACTGAGATAGATAAATGCCTCAGAAACACGGGCAGTTTGTTTATTATGTTATATAAGCACACACACACACACTGAATAACTATCCACTAGAGGGATTGCGTGTGTGAGCGGAAAGCTGCAACTATGTTTCTTTATCACTGTTCAATCTGGATTTACCGCACACCATTCAGTCGTTGTAAACATATGTATCTTGTAAAATGATACAATTCTGTCAACTGTGCAGCAGAGCAATGAGTCATCACAACTGATGACTTTCTAATAAAAATAAAGGAGGATTGCACTGATATGTGAGGCAATTTTAACTGTGGGTTTGGGTTTTTCATAAGCTGGAGATTGCAAGATGGCCGCTCCCATGCAGTTATGCAGCATAGGATCTGCCTGCTATCCCATAACATCTGCATGGCGTTAAGCCCTCTTAAATAGTTTATGTCAGCGATTGCCAAAGTGGGGTTTTATGGGTGCAATTTACTGAACTTGCTTTTTTTACTCTTGGTCTGCTTTAAATAAAGACATAGGTCAACTACAAACTATAGAAGAAACCTTCTGGTTACAGTAAAGCATTTTTAAAGTGAACATGATTTTATATAATGATAAAAATTTTAAAGTTTATATAATGCTAACGTTTTGCCTTATTACAGTACTCCAGTTAGGACCACCATCAGGGCAGGACAACCAAGACTCCAGTATGGGGCCCGAGGGACCAAGCTCTGATGGGCGGGCCAGGGCCTCAGCATGAGTGGCCCTGATGTCAGCCTTGCTCTTAGCTCTGCATTCTGTGCTTCCGTACCTACAGTCACTCTAAAGGAGACCTCTGCCATTATTTTTATTTTATTTTTTATATTTTATTTAATTTTAATTACTTAATATTAAACAGGAGATTATTGTTTCACTCTAATAAAGCATTACTTTGTAAAAACAGATCTAAGTTTAAAATGTAGACATACAAAGCTCACAGTTCAGGTTTAGACCACTGTGTCTTTGTAGCCATGTGAAGGGATTGTCTAGCTCGGTCGCCCATATATACACCACCAGCCTAAAGCTCAGTGTCTCTTCTGATGAGCAAGTGGGTGGGCGTTCCTCTATCAATAAAGCCCTGGGAACAAATCTCGATGTCACTTTGTGATCCCCTCAGCATTTTCACACACACATTTCCAGCTAAAGAGGACCTTTCTTGTGCAGTCTATTATCTGTCATGTCCTGCATATTTTTATGTGTTCAGTATAATGGTCTCCATTCACTTGTAAGCATTGTCTTTGTATACATACTACACAACAATGACCTCCTGGCATCTTCAACTTAAAAAGCATTCCCACATCCGCCTCTTCCTCCAGCCAGGCTGAACAAAAATGCTGGCTCAGGCTTCCATCATTGCCCAGATTGACTATTGTAACACCATGCACTTTCCCTACCCTTGCTCCTCTCTATCAGGTCGACCAATGGCTTCCAGTAAAAATAAAAATGCTAAAAAAAACCCCATAGAGTAGAGTAGTACTTTCGATTTGAGGGTGGAGAAGCGTGTTTCTGGTGTGGCGAAAAGAGGGAATGGAGAGGGGTATGGTTTTTTTTTTTCACTTTTCCATAGGGTGGTCTGGGCAGTATTACAAGGAGAGTTATGGAGGCTATTTGTTTTATAGTCTTTTGTTCTTGTGTGAGATGTGTGCAAATTTTCTTTTTCATTGGTATCGCTTATGCAGTAAGCATTCACAGGATGTTCTATTATTGGGGGGGGGGGGGGGGGGGGTTGGGGTACTTTGTGAAAAATGTATAGAGTTTATGGATAATGCACATCTGGGTACTTGATTTGTCACGTATGTATATTAGTACTTTTTATACTATGATGTACCCTGTGATTCATAATAAAAAATGTTGAAAGATAAAAGTACTAAAAACAAAGAAGGTGCTTACTACTAATAAACTGTTAAAAAAATGTAAATAAACTGTCCAGGCTAGTTGTAAAATAAAATCAAACATATCCTATTTCCCAGTGGATTTCTGCCAGTCTGCTGTGTCAGAAGGGTTGTAAGTATCATAACCTGTTGTGAGACTATGACTGTTAATGTCTCTGTGGCATGTATTAGTCATCCAGAATGATACATTTTAGTCTCTGAAACAAGGGGGGTCTCCTTTCTCTCTTCCTGTCTGTGTTTATGTCAGTTTCTTCTCAGCATACCACCAGCAAAAGTAAAATGTATGCAACAGGATTTATCATTTGGCTGTCAGTCTGCTTTTGACACATGAAACATTTCAAGAGACGGACTGATTTTCTTACGATTAAGAGTGGCCGCCACCTAAAACGCGTAATGTATGTGTGCTTTCATACATGGATTATTTTATGGACTGATTCTGGACGTACTGTTGTAGTTTAACACGTGAGTAATATAGTTATTTTTATAATCTTATGATCTGGAAAACCTTTGGTTTCAGCCAGGAACAGTGGTCCATCCCTTCTCCCAAAAGGTGTCATGGATGGTCTGATGGACATGAGCTATGAATTTTGAGACAATTTGGAAGTTTGCTTTAAAATAAACTAAAAGAAAAAGTCCCATTGAGGGCATTGATACTGGTGTGCCCCACACTGTTTAATGCAAGAGGGGTGGAGTTAGGGCCACCTCTCAGTGCTAACCAAAGGTGGTCATACATAAAGAAGATCTTGGGGGCTGGGCAATAGAAAAAGCAGCAACATCTTATGCTTTATGCAACAATGCACCAGGATGAATCAGCTGTGTAACGAGTTGGTAAACTTTTCCCTTGATTTTAAACTTAGCCTGGATGATCCCTTTTGATCTTCAGGATTCCTTCTTTTGTAGCTCCTGACTAATTTCCAGATAATTAGATAATAAGGCAGTAAAGTATGTCCAACTCTTTTTATTAGGCTTTATAAACCCCTTGAATACAATTTATCATAGTAATAGAGACAAAGTCAAGACTGAGGTCGTGGAAATGTCCTCTTGCTCTCGGAGTCCTGCACAGCCTTCAGCCTCTCCCTCTTATCTATCAGCCAAGAGAAAGTGTTAAAATAGGAGCTTTGACAATGTATAGACTGGAAAAGAATGGAGTGACTTTGTCTATGGCAAAGGTTTTGTCCTTGTCAATTAGTATCCAACACACTGCATCCACCCTGAATGCGCGCACCAGGATGCATCTGCTTTAGTGTAAAGGGTCTTCTTAATAGGTTTAATCGAGTTGACAATGTTCAGGGTAAGACTATTTGGTGGTTTTCAACTTGTAGGTAGTCCTTGAACAGTTTTTGTTCCTCAACAATTCACAGGATGCCAATAGGTCCCATTGAAATGGAAAGTGTGTTTTTTTTTCAATTTGACAATGGCGGAGCAATCTGTGTGTAGGTCAAGGCAATGTCTGTAAATGACCCAATGGGCACAGCTATGGTGTATTATTGTAAATCGCTTCAGAATCAGAATAAAATTATTCCCTGAAAAGTTATTACGGTACTTGAAAATCTATTTTTAAAAAGAATGGTAAGCATAACAATATATATATATATATATATATATATATATATATATATATATATTTATTAATATTTAGGTGTTTGTACTTTTTAATTGTTCTAGATAGGAGTCCCAGGCTGTCTCCTGGATCAGAATACTTGTGGATGTCTAGCAAACTGCTGAGCCTGGGGGTTACATGGCTCCCAGGGATGGGCATTGTCACTGCCGAGCATGGAGTTTCTTCCAGCGGCAGACTGACCATGGGATACTTAGGAGCATTTCAGGTGGGCAGCACTGCTTTGGGGCAAGTTGGGCTTCTGCTTTTAAAACCCACATCTAATCCCTGCCTTCCTCCAGCCCCTTTGTTCCTGACTCCATGACACATGTTCTTCCCCCAATGCTATAGCATCAGCAGCAAGGCTGGGGGGGAGGCACCCCTGACACCAACAACACTAAATATTCAGTACCATTTATTTCATTTAAGAGTGGCAATATTCACCCTTATCTAGCTCCCAGGGATGGTCATTGTTAGTGCTGGCTTGACCTTGGGGAGACTCAGGGGGATTCCCGGTGGGCAGTACTTTGCAGCAAGTTGGCTGCTGCGTTTAAAACCCATATCCAATCGCCCCCCCCCCCCTACACCTCTGTTCCTGGCCCAACTGTACCTCCCAAGCCCAGCCCAGCTTCTGCCCCTAAAGCTATAGCATCAGCATCATAGCTGGGGGGGGGGGGGGGGGCACCACTGACACCAACAATACTAAATATTTTGTACCACTGATTTGATTTAGGAGTGGCCATAGCCACCTGCCAATGATCTTCAGTCTTATGCAAGCTTGATAACTGATCAGAAGTGCATGGGGTGGGGGGCTTAGTGGGGATGTTGCAGGCTGGTCATGGGCTGTTTGTGGGCTGTTAAAATCTGGACTTTTAATTCAAAAATCTATATCCCATCCTCTCCAAACTCTTTCAAAGGAGAGAGAGAGAGAGAAAAGAGATAGGGAGATATTATAGGTGAAATACTGATTGTCTCTGTAAATGATCTGCTAGGTTAATGCAGTTTACATTTATGATAGTAGATTGCTCTGTTACGTACATCTGTGTGTAGTCTATGTTGTGCATTCTCTGCTGCATGTTGTGCTTCCTGTACATTGAGGTGATCTCTATGACTTCTTTTACCTCTGTAGGTTATCCACCATGTAAGGTGATTGCACTCATGTTCCAGTAAAGTCCGTTTCTATTATGCTACAAATGTCTATCTGGATTTGACTCCACTGCATCCAGTACTCAAACTCTACATTAGGGGCACTTCAATCAGAGTCAGACAGACTAAGAAGTGTTGTGGCTTAACTTTCTGGTCAGCTTCCAGTTTCCCATTTGGTTTCTCAGCCTACTTACAGGTGTCTAGGTTTTGATTCTACCATTTGTGGCATAGATGGCCATTGAGATATATATATATATATATATATATATATAGGCAGACAGACCATAGGGAGACCCAGGACAATGCCTGGTGGGCCGCACTGCTTTGGGGCCAGTTGGGCTGCTGCTTTTAGCACCCTCATTCATTCCCCGTCCCCCTTAGTCTCCCTCTAAGCCCCTTGTACCCAGCTCCACTGTACCCACAAGCCAGGGAACCACAGCTGTCGATTCTATATACCCAGCATCATGGTTGGGGGGCCTCAGCAAGGATGTCTCAGGCTAACCAGGGGCTGATTTTTGGCCCCAGTCCACCACTGTATATATATGGCTAGAGGAGTTAACATGATTTAATGGAAAAGTCCACTTTCAATGGCATTTTTGAGCTTCATATCGTTTTACCTAACATAAAGTCTCTTGTTCGTCGTGTTACCATTGACATGTTGAAAAATAAATTGATCGACAACAATCACTCCTTCAGCAAACAATTTACCCGCTCATGGAAATGAGCCATAAGTTTCATGCATAGAAAGGTTGCCCACTCTACATTTTACCCCAGCGTCCTGCCCCCCTTCCCCCGGGCCACTTATAACAATGCCTTATAAGTCAGACCACCCGGAATAATCATAGTTTCTCTTTGTGGTTTTGTTTGGATGGATCTCGTTATCTCCTAATTAAGTCAGCTTGTACATCATTTAAATAATGATTCAGAGTAATGGTAAAGTTGCAAAAACGAAACTCGTTTTGACATTTTGTAGAACATAACCGCATTAGCATTTGTGGCCATTCTAATGATCCTATTAATAGGGGAAGAGTATTGGATAACTAGATGCATGAAATATGTGCTGCGAGCTCAGACTAAACAGCTGTGTGTGTAACAGATTGCAGCTGTTTGGCTTCTAACTGACGTTTATACATCTGTATCAAGCCGCCTGAAATAAATATTTATGAGCGTTATTGACAGAGAAAAACCCTACTGGTGCGATGCCATGGGCACGCAAGACGCCTGGAAGACATTACGTTCCTGATTGACACTCAGGGCTGGAGGGCGCTAGACAAAGGCGCCCGAGGCGTACATGATGACAGGCCTACTAGGCCCTGAGACAGCTAGGGGGCAGATCAGAATAGCTGTTAAAGCAAACCAAAACCCTCTAAAACCACCCCATGTCCCCCACCCATCCCTCCTCACCAGGGCCGGCTCCAGGCTTGGGGGGCATGGTCCCAGTGGGCCCCTTTGTGGTGAAGAGTCTTGTCACATCACTGAGGGACGGCCCAAATCCAGGTGCCCCCTAAGGATCATGCTGTTTGGAACAAATCTCTAGTTTTGGTCTACTTTGAAGCGCACCATCCCCTTTAAACCTGAATCTAGATTCTCCTGGTTTTGGATGCCCCTGTGTGTGACCCCCTCCCCCCCTTTGTTCATTACTTTCCTCAAACTGGTGAATACACTATGGGATCGGCAGTTTGAGATAACGGCCAAACCAGGGGGGTTCTTTCACAAACAGGGGCATCCCAAATTGACATGCCCCTGTAAAGCGGACCAAAACTCAGGGGTGGAATTGCATGCAATAGTGGGTATGCCAGCGATCCCAGGGGGTTCCACACAGTAGGGTATCACAAATTAAGATGCTCCAAGAAAATCAGCCGGGGTGGACAACTTAGAAGCAGAACAAAACCCAGCAGTTCCTCCCCTGGAATCTAAATCGAGATGTCCCATTGTGTGGAACCACGCCATTCGAGGAGATGTGGGCACCAGCTTTGGCAATGCCCTCCCAGTCCGCCCCCAGTCAAGTGCCTTTGCACACCCCAAAAGGCAGCCCTGTCTGTGGGCCCCCGGCAGCCGCCCTGCCTTGCCGGGTGCTGACGCCGGCCCTGCTCCTCGTGAACACTTGGGCTCGATGCTGCCCCATCATGTCTTCTTTCACCACCATAGCAACGCTCACCCATCAGATTAGAGATCGACAACTGGCTGATCTCAAATCTGCTGGTTGATGCTGGCGCATTTCCTGTAGTCTGAGGCAAGCTGGGATATGGCGGCAAGCAGGGGGGAAGCTGCCTCTCTTTTCTTTCGAACTATTGAAAGACACCTCTCTGCTCGTCAACAAAGCAATGTGGGGGTTTACGGAGTGCAGACGGGTCTGTGCTGCTGAGGCACCATTGTAAAACATGACCGCAGTAAAAAAAAAAAATATGTATTAAGTAGAAAATAGATAAAAAATCTGGTAAATTCCCCCCTACCCCTTTACAGTGCCACCTTAGGTGGTCACCTCACATTGCTTCATTACCTGGCCCCGAGCCTCGGGTAGAGGGCAGCCTGGGATGTGGCTGCAAGCAGTGAAAACACCATGGTAGCCCCAGGAAAGGTGAGTCTTTTCGTCAATCCCGGGGTGGTTCCCACAGCGGGGCATTCCCAAATCAGGATGCCCTGGCGGTAGGCAGCTTTTAAGCACTGCCGTTTCTTAAAATGGACCAACACCTATTGTTGGGTGTTTCTCCTGGGGTACCTCAGACCGCTGACTATGCGTCTGACACCCTCACACCTTCACCGAACAGCTGCAGCTGGAGATATGTATGGCAGATCGAATGAGCTGTTGAGGGCTTCTCCTGGAGTACCTCGGACCCCCTGACTATGCGTCTGACACCCTCGCCTATTTTGATAGAAATGGATGTTGGTCACCAATATAGCGTGTGTGGAGGGGGGGCATGCATCCAGCGTGTCACACCCTGTGCATCGCCTCTGCAATACACACTTCCCATTCCTTTAGCAAAACCGCGCCCCGTAGTTGTCTGCCAGTGGTCACATGGTTCTTAACCTATATCTGGTCGCAGGGCTTGATTTTGCAATAGGAGCGAGAAGAAGATGGGTATGCATGGGCGTGGGCTGGCAATTGTTCAGTAGATTGGTGACCAACACCCCCTGGTTCACTGTGTTTTCTTACCTTGCCAGGGATTCAAATGCATATGCGTGGGCTCTCTTCCAATCATCTTCCTTATGCATATGATTGAGTAGGAAAAAAGGTGAATGTATGATAGATGCAGGCCGCTACTCTTCAGTTGTACATACCCGTGTCAGCCATCCAGATGGACCTGATAAGCCAGGGATGCCGCCGTACCCCTGCACATGCACTGTGGAATCACCGTAAATGTGAGATTCTTGGCGTACCATGGGGTTTCCAACCGGCATGCCCATCAGAAAGGTGTTTAATGATAGTTGTCTTTTAAATGTTCCAGGGGTTCTGGGTCACAGGCATACTAAACACCTAACCCCTCGCACCACCAGTCAGCCCTGAATTAGAGAGTCCCAACCAGCAAAGCATGACATGCATATTAATGTATGACATGCAGCTGTGTTTGTAACAGAGCCCAACATAGTGAATAGGTAAAAACTGCAGCAGCATTCCTGGTTTCCTGGTCTCCCTGCAGTCTGCTCTCAGCCTTTTATGAATGGCTGAACACCGGAGCACACCTCATCAGCGAGATGCTGGGGATGCGACCGCAGCCACAATGGGATTGCCAGAAAGGTCAGTTTAGCAGCCAATCTCATGGTGACGTCCCAAATAGGGATGAGTCTATTAGACTCATGGACCTGGAGCAAGAGGGTTTAGGTCCTTTTTATTAGATGTAAAATCCGCAGCTCATCCATTAGGAGGCATGCATTAAGTGTTGCCCATCATAAAGGGCTCAATGGACGATTTTATAGATAGATTTTTTAATTTCTTGTCCAGGCATACCAAAACCCAGGATTTTGATTATCCTGGGTTTTGTTCCTTGCCCCCGGGGCACCCCAACTGGAGATGCTTTGCTATGTGAAACCACCCAGATCGCCCGGTCTCACTCACCCTTCCCCTGTGCTACGGCGCATGCGCAGCCCTCTCATCCAGTCAGTACGCTTGGATCTGCTCCCGCCCCTTCATCTAATAGCTCGTCTAAGGCGAGTGGATCCGAGCCTGCTACCTTCTGACAGGGATTGTGTCTGTGTAGGCCATTCACAAATGCCATGTGTGGGCACGCTCCCTACAAAATTGGTAGCAGGGATGCGTCCTCTGTTCGTGCGCCTGCCTTTGGACCAGGAAATCAGGTGAGTTTCTGGGCGACCTGGGGGGTTTCACACAGCGGGGCATCCTGAATCTGGATGTCCTGGGAGGAGAGAGTATGCCTGCCCTGGAGTCTCATAGACTCCAAGGTGTGTTTTGATCCACTTTAAATAAATAACCTTCTAAAAGGGTGGAAAGAGTCTATGAAGTGGGTAACAGTGACATGCGAGGGAATGGAGCAAATGACTCCTAATAAGGCCAATCATTGTCTTACATGAGGACAGCTTTGGGGGAAAGAATTATCTAGGCATGGGAACCAGGGAGTTTTTGGTTTTGAACAAAAATTAAAGCAGAGAACGTTCTAAGTTTACACACACAGCCTCAAGATAATCGCATTTTAAGTGCACGCCGCTCGACGAACAATGATTGGCGCTTTGTTCTTGGAGCTGTGATAGAACTGAAAACAGTTTTGCTGAGAAGCTATTTGGCACTTATCTAGATAAATGTGTTTAATGGCGGATAAGAGTGAAACGTAACATGAGAGGGCTTGTTAAATGTCTGCCGACTGACAGAGGACAAACATGACCCAACAAACGCCATCGCAGCCTTCTCTTTATAGGCTCAAGGCTAATTAATAATGAATAGCCAAACGCAGAGGAATCCTAGCATCACCACCAGCATCCTGCAAAGCAAATACACTCACACGAGTGCTCTGCTGTGGTGCATACAAGCTTATCTGAAAGGATAAAAAGAATAAACTCATCCTTGCTGGGATTTATAGATGTCGCTAATCAGGGCCGGATTAAGTGTGGTGGAGGCCCCTGGGCACAAAATCTGGTGGAGGCCCCATGTATAGAATTTTTTACCTTTAAAATAATAGTCCAGCCAAGTAACTGATTGGTGGTTGTCTGGCACCCGCCAACTTACTAGAACACCAGATCGAGTCCCTTGTGCCACCCTTGTGCGGGTGCGTGCTGCTCGGGAACTCCTGCTTTGCCATTCTGGGTGGGGGGTAGTGTAGTCACCCAGCAGGTCCAGCAGAACACAGTTGCCTGCATTGAGCTGCCAGCGGCTGTGCTTGGTGGCTTATGTGTAGTGAGTGGCTGCGGATTGACAGATCTGCACACACCCATCACTGTAGCATTGCTGGCGTTGGCTTTGCTGCTTTAGACTCTCCATCCTGCCCTGTGGTGGCTCTGGCTGCAGGTTTTCAAAAACAAAAAAAGACTTGCCCAGGTGCGCCCCCACTTCGGCCGATAGCTTTTGTTGCCGGCCCCGGGACTGTCAGACCAAAGATTGAAAAGCCTCCTGGACCAGACCATAACCCAAAGGTTGGTGGAGGCCCCCTTTACAGGGCAAGTGGTGGAGGCCCCGGGGCCTTGCGCCCCCCCTCATAATCCTGGTCTGTCGCTAATAAGTCCTTTTTATAATACCGACAAATAGAATGATTTAAAGAGGAACAACACACCTGATTTTCACTTTTTGGGGTGTTGTTCCTCTCATTTGGGGCATCTTGAATAGGGATGCCCTGCTGTGTGTATGCCCCTAAGTCACTCACCTTCCCTTCGGTCCCATGATGCAGACTCGGCAAGAACAAGCGTACCGTTTCCTGGTGTTGAGCTGGGATGCGCCCGTGGTGCAGAGACAGGGCGAGGGCTCCAGGACAAGGTGCTTCTGGGGGTGTTTACACATTGGGGCATCCCAGTGTGGAACTCCAGGGCCTCCAATGTTCCTCTTCAAAAGGGAACAAAACCCTTATCTGGCGCTGTAGTGAACTCAGTGCCTGCACTCATTCCCTTGCCGGTGCTTTTAATAGATGGGACACTACCTGGCACTATCAGAGGCACTCTGGAATTTAGACTTTATAACCCCTAGATCTCACTGTGCTGGCACACTTAATAAATCAGGCCCATCATGTAATAATAAAATAAAGATAAAGATAATACCTCTTCCTATCATCTGTCCAATTCCCTCTACATGATTGAATTTTAGGATTTGCCAGCTTGTAACAATTACAATTTGTCATGGTGGGGCGGCTCTTGCGGTGAAGCGCGGTTAGATAGCAATCCAATCTGTATTCGCATTGCCACAGCGACAGCGCCTTCTCTAATTGGCGCGTCTCCATGCAGGCGGCCTGGGAATTACACTGGCATTCTATAGCTGTGCAGTGACCTTAAAACGCGCCATAGTTCCACTGTAAGAATAATTTTGTTTTTCAGGGAATGGCTATTTTTACCCAACTGCTTCATATTTGCCTTTTCAACTCTGTTTGGTTTCAGATTATTCAGTTTTCTTTAAAGTGAACCTGTCCCATCTGCAGAAAGAATGTTACATTGCATGTGCACAACTGAGGCCTGTTAGAAGATGAGCTAGATCAGCTAAAACATGTTCCCACTCCAACCCCTAATGCAGTGATTGAAATGTATCTCGCTTCAACTTAAATCAGAACAAAACCCAATGGGGCCGGCCCTGGAATCTAAAAGATTAGGGCATTCCAAATGGGGATGCCCTGCTGTGTAAACCCCACCAAGGCAAAGCTCACCTTCATCCTGGCTGACCTGCCAATATAAATATCGGCAGATGCATCCTCAGCCTATTTGAGTTCCCGCTCCCGCATTAAATATGTAAGGCAAACAGCTCTGATTGGACGAGAGCCTGCACATGTGCCATTTGAACAGGCAAAGGTGAGATTTTTCTGGGTGATCTGGGGAGTTTCACATTCTAAATCGATATGGCCGCCGGGCAGAGAACAAAATCCCAGGTTGTTCCACTTTAAAGGGGTCCTTGCCCCCAGGGAACCCCGACTGGGGGTACCCCGCTGTGTGAAACCCTGCAGGTCGCTGAAACAAACAAACCTCTTCCCGGTCCTATGGCACGTGCACGGCTCATCCAATCAGCACGCTTGGATCCGCTCACATCAGTGTGTCTAAGCCTTCGTCTAAGGCGAGCAGCTCACAGTGCTCTGAAGGCCGTATCCCCTGCTACCCTCTAATAGGGAGCGTGCCCGTGTGACATATGCCTGGCACAGGCACACGCCCTGCTAGAGGGATAGCAGGGATTTGGCCGCGGCTCGTGCATGTGCCAGTGGACCAAAAGAATAGGTAAGTGTATGGGTGACCTTGGGGGTTTCACACAGCAAGCCATCCAGATTTTGGATGCCCCATGGGGAGGGAATCGATCTATAAGATTCCCGAAATGATTGCCATGGGCTTTGGTCCACTTTAAAACAAACCTGCAGTCAAAAATAGCTTACCTACCCACCCCCAATTTATCATGATTCTCCATGAAAGAGTAAAAGGCAGCCTGAACTCACTAGGTCCCTGCTCCCGTGCCGCTCCAAATCTGACTGCTGGGACCAGTGGGTTTTGTTGAACTGGAATGCGTGTGAAACCCAGTTGGTTGCCGGCAGAGCAGTGAATGAGCTGTCAGCAAGCGCCACCAGTGGTGGAACATGGAGGCTGAACTAAGCTCTCCCTATAGCCAAGACCTAAATGGAGCTCACCATATTGTCAACTGCATTGACCCCCTTCTTTACACAGTGGAACTGACATCTATGGAATGAAGCCCTGCTTGACTTACCCTGAAAACAGCCCTGGCTCTCTAGACATTTCCTGAGGTTGCGATTAGTCCCCAATCAGTTACAATCCCATTTTTTTGGGATTAAAGTGGACCAAAACCCATGGCGATCTGCCTGGGAAACTAGATTCCTGGACCGATCAATTTCCTTCCCCCGGGGCATCCAAAATTGGGATGGTCGTCCATACACTTACCTTGTTTCCCGGTCCAATGGCACATTCGCGAGGGTGCGTGTTTGCGCCAGGCATTTGCACATGGCCGGTGCAGGCACGCTTCCTGTTAGAGGGTAGCAGGGATGCGGCCGTCAGCGAATCCGAGCGCACTGATTGGATGAGCGGCCACGCATGCGCCATAGGACCAGAAACAAGTGAGTTGGCTTCGGTGAACTGGGGGGTTTCACATAGCGGGGCACCCCCGATCAGGGTGCCCCGGGGGCAAGGACCAAAACCCAGGATAGCCAAAATCCTTTAAAACGTTTGGTACAAAGTAAGGTGTTGGTAAATGAAGAGTTAATCTTCCTTTAATAGTGAAGAAAAGCTTAGAAAGAATAACCAGCTGGAAAATGTCTCCAGGCCTTAAGAAACGGCTGTGGACCCACAATATACGATCCAATAACAGAGGCCCTTATTTATCAAGGGATAGCGCCAGGTAGTGTCTCACTAGCGCCAGGTAGCGCAAGCTATCGGCGGCTACCGACTCCAGAACGCCAGGCTGCGAACACAATCACGCATTTATCACGCTAAATGAGGCTAGTGCCGGCGAGAGCGTCAGCTAGCGCGGGATTCATCATGTTGCAGACTTCAGCGAACAGCGCCGCTGCTAATCCCATCACAGCGCCAGGTATGACCACTCGCTACCTGGCGCTCTCCAATGCATTTCAATGGAGCAATCTTTAAATATTCATAATTAATTGATATTAATGTTTTTTTTTTTTTAAATGTCAAAAATTCGGTGACCACTTCTGCAATGTTATATCTTTTTTTTAAGGTTAAAAAAAAAAAAAAAAATTTGTGCAGAATTGATGTTACAGGTCTGATATTAATGTATTCATATTACAAAATGTTTATAAAAACTTGTTTATTATTTTTTTCCAAAAATAAGGTTGTTTGGGGGTTAAAAAACTACTTTTAACACATCGCCGCCAGCGCTCTGGGATTTAAGCATTTTACAGCGCGAGAATTTTTTGAGCGTGATTTGTTAATGAATATGCTGGGAGCCGTTCGCTATGGCCATCTGTTGTCATGCGCTCCCATACAGCGCGGAACCTGTCAAACAGCGACTCCTAACCCCGTATTCAACATTACCGCACACCGACTGAGTCGCTGTCAACAACCGAACAACGGCCAAGCACAGCGAATACTAGCCGGCGCTGTGAAAATCACGCTACTGTCGCTCATCTGTCGCTACCTGGCGCTATTAATAAATCAGCCTCAGAGCCGCTGATTGTATCCCTGATCAGTCGTGATGCATTTGTACACCACGCTGGCCACTTTCAGTAGAGTTCTCCATCAAATGAGAACAGTAAGGTCTTCCAGTTTATTCCTTTAAGATGGTCTGCCAAATTACCGTGTAGCAATAGATCAAAGATTGCAATTTACAATATATAATATAATAAAGCACAGACTTCCTTTAAAATGTATTTTGTTTAGCTCAGTGTATGCGGAACATTTAATTTCCAAACCAACAAAACCATTTACAGGCTCCAATCTTTTGAAAGACTTTCTACCAGATTTTATGCTGTGGAAATTAACCGATAACAATGGAAGTTCAGGCTTGGTTTACAGTCATGTTCTATTTAATACTAAAAGGGAGATTAATCTGCCGATTTGGGATGACCTGCTCATTAACAATCCCTAGAGAGTCCTGGAACAGGCTGCTCTACTCTTGTTACAACAAGAGGCATAGAACAGGTAAATAAAAGTTCAAGAATCACAACATTGCAATAATCAGCACGTTTGGCATCCCAGGTTCTAGCATGGTAAAGATAGTAAGAACTCCCTAGGCCAGGAGTTACCTGTTAAGATGTCCTAAGGCTGCACTAGAAGGAGTCAAGGGTGGGTTGTTGCACAGTGCATCCAAGTACACTTTGGAGAAAAAATTGAAAAAGTTCATGAATCTGGCGATTAGGCGAGTTGCTGATCGCATCAAAACATGAGTACCCTTTTTCTTTCGCTGCTGAATGACTCAGAGGCCGATTCATTAATAGCGCCAGGTAGCGACAGATGAGCGACAGTAGCGTTATTTTCACAGCGCACGCTAGTATTCGCTGTGCTTGGCCGTTGTTCGGCTGTTGACAGCGACCCCGTCGGTGTGCGGTAATGTTGAATACGGGGTTAGGAGTCGCTGTTTGACAGGTTCCGCGCTGTATGGGAGCGCATGACAGCGAATGGCCATAGCGAACGGCTCCCACCATATTCATTAACAAATCACGCTCCAAAAATTCTCGCGCTGTTAAATGCTTGTTTAAACCCCAGAGCGCTGGCGACGATGGGTTAAAAGTAGTTTTTTAACCCCCAAACAACCATATTTTTTGAAGAAAAAAAACATGTTTTTCAAAACATTTTGTAATATGAATACATTAATATCAGACCTGTAATATCAATTCTGCACAAATTTTTTTTTTTTTTTTTTTTTTACCTTTAAAAAAATATCTAACATTGCAGAAGTGGTCACAGAATTTTTGCCATTTAAAAAAAAAAAAACATTAATAGCAATTAATTAGGAATATTTAAAGATTGCTCCATTGAAATGCATTGGAGAGCGCCAGGTAGCGAGAGGTCATACCTGTCGCTGTTCAAGGTCGCTCGCTGGCGCTGTGGGGTGAGGCTGGAATAATGATGAATGATTCGCTATCTGGCGCTCTGTCAGTCGCTAAGCAGGATCGGCTTGATAAATGTGTGATTGCGGAGGGGAGCCGGCGTTCTCGTGGCGGTGAGCGTCATTACCGTTCGCTCACCATTTGCTACCTGGCGCTATCCCTTGTTAAATAAGGGCCTTAGGAGGTTATTCATGAACGGACAGCGGCAGGTAGTGTCTCCTAGAGACAGGCAGCGTCTGGTGAACGCCAGGCACTGTAGGCAAAACCACATTTATGAAAGAAAATCTGGTGAGCGACTCTAACAGATGTATTATTACAGGCAGCTCAGCCTATAGCGCCGACGCTCTAGCTTCCAGAGCACCAGGTATTACCTTTCGCTCACTGTCGCTCTCCCATACATTTCAATGGCCGTTCATTTGCTTATGTTTAAATAGCGTGTATTTTTTTTTTTTTTGCTCAAATCATTGTGTGATCTCTCCTGGCTGCAAACAAACATTTTTAGAAACTTTTTTGACTTTTTATATTTTTATGCAGAATTGTATGTACAGGTCTGGCACTAAAGTGTTAATGTTACAGTGTTAAAACAATGTCATTCCATGTGTTTTCGCTTTGTTACTGGTGGATATGTGTTCAAAAACAGACTTTAATCACACAGCGTCTGGCGCTCTATGCTATAGCGACCAGCTTTAGAGCGCCGACGCTGTGTGGGTGCCCTTTTTAGATAAGTATGAGAGTTGGTCGCACTGAGCTGGCGCTACCTTTTGCTCCCTGCAGCGCTGTACTGTACTTAGAGCGTCCAACATACATCACATTCATCAATGCTGGCCACGTTACTAGAGCGACTGAGGCGCTCTGTTACAACGTCCGATACCCGCTTACAGCGTCTACTAGCGGTCTCTCTAAGCGCCGCTATACAGACGCTCATCTGTCGATAACTGGCGTTAGTAATGAATCAGCCTCTTAATGTACATCCCCTGCATCTTCTTGCTGTTCACGCAGGCTACCGTCCCAGCCATTCAAATTGGAGCAGACATGGTATCAAAGTAAGAGGTTGGGCCATGATAGGGTTACATATTTGATGGTGAAAGATGGAGAAGGTTGTAGATGACAATGGGTAGGATTTGGGCAACGTTTGGTTAAAGTTGTATCAAGAGCTTTCGAGCCCGGCTACTGCACTAGGTACCACTTGGAGAAGTCATGGTACTGTATCAAGGAAATGTGTAGGATTTAAAAAACATTTGAAAATTATCTGGGGAAAAGTATTTCCTTCTGCCTGAATCTGGCAACCACACAAGATGACATTTGGAGGAGTCAGTGAATAAAAGCAAAGGGTATTATGTGAGCAAATTTAGGGTCATACAGTTGAAGATTATCAGTGGAAAAGATTGGAAGATCTCCTTGTGCCAGGAGCTACCCACCTGCCAATGACACAAGGTGCCACTTCGAGGAGCCATGGTATGAAGGCAATGGGTAGAGTGTGGCCCATGTTAGAGTTATAATTAAAGGTCAAAGGTGGGAAAGGTTGAAAGATATTTTAACAGGAGCTACCTTAAAGTGAAACAAAACCAGGGATATTCTTAGTATACAGTACATCCTGCTCCAGAAAGATTACTTACAAGTGCGTATTACTCTGCCAGATGGTGCTGGACTGCAGAGACATCGAAAACAGGCTCCTCCCGGCCCCCCAAATACCCAGGGACCTCCCACAAATCCCCAGAATTTCTCTGCAGTCTGGACTGCGAAGGACGAGAAATGGCTCTCTACTCGCAGGTGAGCGGGGCTATTAGCCTGCAGCCCTGTAGGACTATTCTCACCCGTTCCATTAGTATTATGTCTCCCAGCCTTGGCTGCGCTGGTCCGGTGATGGTAGGCAGCACCGCTGTTAAGTGCTTAGGAGCGCTGCTCCACTGCAATCCCCCACCAAAGGGTAGGCGGTTCAGGCTTATGGTGAGCCTCTATAAGATGCCCCTCCCGCACTATTGCCCCTTGCCCCTGCCTATCGGTGGGCCCTATTTAAGTGGCCGCTGTCCTCCTTCATTCTCCTTGTAGCCTTTGGGGGAAAAGAGGGGGGGTGTGTGTGTAAATGTGTATGCTAGGCATTCTGTATTTTACACCTTATACTTTATTCTTTCTGCCTTGTGTCAGCCGCTGCGCTGGCTTGCTTTCCTTTACTGTTTTCAAAATTGCCTCCGCCGCGCGCCTTTTATGACGCTGTGTTCGCGCTTGGCGGCGGCGTTACCTCAGGCGCTGGTGCGCCGTCATTGGCTGCTTGTCATGGCTCCGCGCTCTTGGGGGGGCGGGGCCCGTCTATGGCACGCATTGCGTCATCACTGATACCGGCCCGCCCCTCGAGGTGTACCAACGCCATCTTTAACCTGCCTGGTTGGCCCATGCGCGACGGACCTCTACCTACCGCGGTCCGTAAGTGGCTGTATTTTTTTTTCTACTTTTTATTACTGTGTTCTAATGGTCTTCTCCCCTTATGTCTTTCAGGCTGGGCGAACCCTTTGGCTTCTCCCGGCCCTCTATTAGTTATTAAATTGTTAGGCCTTGTGTAATACTCCCACTTCCCTAGCGGGTTATTGGGGCATCCGGGGTTGCTGTATAGCGTTAATCCCTATCAGCCTATAGTGCCGCTATAATCACCATATGGAGGCATCCCAGGATAATGCGACCGAGGTTCCTTCGGGACAAGACCGGCTGTGTGTAGCGTGTGGGCAGCCTCATGCTGACGCTGAAAAGGCGCGGGTCTGTGTACCCTGTGCTGAGCAGGTGCTTGCATTGCAATCTGGCCTGCCAGTGGCTGCACCTCGTTTCACTTCGCCTACTCCCCCAAGCTTAAATCTCACTCCTATTGAGTTGCATACCATACAAGTGGGGATTCTTAACCTGATGTGTCTTCTAGACTGGCTACTGTTGAGAAGTTGATTGCTAATACCTTGGCGCGTAAGGCCCCTGCTAAAAAGCGGCACTTAACGCCTAATGTCACTCTTTTCCCTATGGAAACTGAGGCGTTTTTTAATCTTTGTGGCTATACCCCGTCTGATGAAGGGGAGCTTTTCTCTGCCCCAGGCTCATCTGATGAGAGGCCAAGGGGTCATGACGATTCTGGCTCTGACCCCTGGGCCCCGGATGACACTGACAGATTACTGACCCAGATTTTTGAGGTCCTGTCCATATCTCCCCCTGTTGCGGCTCCCAGGCAAAGGGGGGAGCTTTTCCATACAGCTAAATTACGTTTGGAATTTCCCGAGCCCATCAAGGAATGGGAGCGTCCCAGTAAACTTCCCGGAATTCCTAAAAGTTGGGATAGGAAGTATACCTTTCCTGCAGATGTGGTAAAGTGTTGGTCATCCCTTCCCCAGGTGGATGCCCCGGTCCTAGGGCTATCTAACACCTCTGTCATGCATTCCCCTGACTCTACTACCCTGCGGAATGCTGAAGACCGGCGCATTGACCAGCTGGCATCCCATGCCTTTGCATGTGCGGGGACGGCGCTGCGCCCGGTCTGTGCCTCTGCTATTACTGCTGTGGCGACTAGAACCCTTATCAGAAATATACTTGATAGTGCCCCTGATGATTTGCCTTGTGTAGTGTTCAATGCACTCTCCAGTTGATGTTTTTGTAAATTTTGTCCTCTCTGCCATGGATGATTCCATCAGAATGTGTGCCAGAACTTCTGCCCTTGTGGTGGCTATACGTCGCTCGGTTTGGCTGCGCCAGTGGGCTGCTGACAGCGCTGCCAAGAAGGCCCTCACTGGTTTTCCCTTCAAAGGACTGCGCCTGTTTGGGGACCGCTTGGACCTTTTTGCTAAGGGAGGCAGGTTACCCCAGCACAGGCGGCAATCTCGGTCCTTTCGGGGTAAGGGTTCCTTCTCCTCCCCTTACCGTGGTGCTAGACAAGGGAGGGGGGTTTCCTTTCCTGGGTCCCGGGGAGATTTCTGGGGTAGGGGCAGAGGCCGTGGACGTCCTGGCCCCTCCTGGGGTTCCAAAGCAAAATCATCCCCCAAGCCCCCTCAGGCATGATGGGGCGCCCTCACCCATCCGGGTGGGGGGACGGCTGCAGCACTTTGCTCACGTCTGGAGGCTACATGTCTCAGACCGGTGGATTCAGGAGGTAGTGCCCTCCGGTTACAAGATAGGGTTTGCTGCCTGCCCCCCTCCAAGATTCATCAGATCCCGGATTCCTCAGGACCCTGTGTCAGCTCAGGAGCTAGTGCAAGCAGTGCAAGGCCTCCTGGAGCTGGGAGTAATCTGCCAGGTCCCCTTAAGAGGAAAAGGCAAGGGCTTTTATTCCAACCTATTCACAGTATCCAAAAAAGATGGTTCAGTCAGGCCCATCCTGGACTTAAAGATCCTCAACAAATTTGTCAGGGGCAGGCGATTTTGAATGGAAACTCTGCGCTCTGCCATCAGTTCCCTGCGCCAAGGGGACTTCATCACTTCTGTGGACATCGAAGATGCTTACCTCCATATTCCTGTATTCCCAGGTCATCAAAGGTTCCTCAGGTTCGCTCTGATGGATCAACACTACCAGTTTGTGGCGTTGCCCTTTGGTCTCACTTCAGCTCCCAGGTTGTTCACCAAGGTCCTGGCTGGCGTGATGTCACTGCTCAGGTATCAGGGCATCCGCGTGCTTCCCTATCTGACCTATTTCTATAGGAGTGGCCATGAAAAAATCATGCCTTCCTCCCCATGAGGAGCACCAAGAGAAATGTACTGACAAACTATCTATGCAAAAGTAATTTTATTAACACAATATAAATGTTAACAAGTACATACAGACACACAAACCACAGGACAATTAAAAACAAGTAGCAAGTCCCTGTAAATAACTCTGGATATATAGTATCAAAAACCCAGATAATGGGCCGTATAAGTAATATGTGATGCTAGCGCTCCCAAAATAATAAATAGAATAAGGCAAAAAAATATATATATATTAGTACACAGAAAGGCACAGGAGTCTGTCAGCGCAGGGACAGAATGTCCCTGCACTCACCTACCCCCGTACCTGTGCCGGCACCACCCAGATCAAAAGAAATTGTATACTACCCAAATTACACCAAATGACTAGATGAGAAAGAATGAAAAAAACCTTGTAAATGAGGAAAAATCTACCCCTAAAAACCTGAGTAAAGAAACTAAAGAAGTGACAAAATACACACTGAAATACCATAAGAGATGTGGATACAAAATGAGCTCCCCGCAGTGAAAATGAACAAATATCAACTATTAATAATGTAATAAAAATATCACTAATAAATGATTAAATAAATCCCTATCAACGTATGGGCATAATAAATATCATGATACCAGTGACCACAACAATAAAACATATAAGTGCATGATCAATAAATAGACTAATATATATGCATTAACTAAGTGCCTTAAATAGATATAAATACACTAACAACCCCACCAATGTACTCCCAGGTAACCTTTCACCCTTCTGAAGCCGCATGGGGGCGGCGGGCGCGGGTGGCCGGGGTTGTGTGCGGTCCCTAGTTTGACATGACGTGATGCTGGCTATGTCTCCCAACTTTATGGGCTTTGGTAGTATCTTTGTTTATGTTTGCTGACACCATCTGTTGTTTCTCAATATTGGTATCTTTAATACCCTGACATATTGGTTCATCATACCTGGGAGTACATTGGTGGGGTTGTTAGTGTATTTATATCTATACTTAGTTAATGCATATATATTAGTCTATTTATTGATCATGCACTTATATGTTTTATTGTTGTGGTCACTGGTATCATGATATTTATTATGCCCATACGTTGATAGGGATTTATTTAATCATTTATTAGTGATATTTTTATTACATTATTAATAGTTGATATTTGTTCATTTTCACTGCGGGGAGCTCATTTTGTATCCACATCTCTTATGGTATTTCAGTGTGTATTTTGTCACTTCTTTAGTTTCTTTACTCAGGTTTTTAGGGGTAGATTTTTCCTCATTTACAAGGTTTTTTTCATTCTTTCTCATCTAGTCATTTGGTGTAATTTGGGTAGTATACAATTTCTTTTGATCTGGGTGGTGCCGGCACAGGTACGGGGGTAGGTGAGTGCAGGGACATTCTGTCCCTGCGCTGACAGACTCCTGTGCCTTTCTGTGTACTAATATATATATTTTTTTGCCTTATTCTATTTATTATTTTGGGAGCGCTAGCATCACATATTACTTATACGGCCCATTATCTGGGTTTTTGATACTATATATCCAGAGTTATTTACAGGGACTTGCTACTTGTTTTTAATTGTCCTGTGGTTTGTGTGTCTGTATGTACTTGTTAACATTTATATTGTGTTAATAAAATTACTTTTGCATAGATAGTTTGTCAGTACATTTCTCTTGGTGCTCCTCATGGGGAGGAAGGCATGATTTTTTCATGGCCACTCCTATAGAAATAGGTTGGATGGTTTGAGGAGTGAGCACATTATTCTAGTTTATTAGTGGTGCACCCCTTCACGTTTGCTGTGCTTCCCTATCTGGACGACATTCTCATCACTTCCCAGTCTCTTCATTAGGCAGAGTTGGATACTCAGCTGGTGGTGTCCACTCTGGAGTCTTTTGGATGGGTGATCAACCACCCCAAGTCCTCACTGTCCCCTTCCTTGGTAACTCCGTTCCTAGGAATGAATCTGGATACAGTTCAGGCAAGGATTTTCCTTCCTCAACAGAAGGTGGACAGTCTGATTGCACAGCCTCAGTTCCTCCTATCTTGTCCTCACCCCTACATCAGGCAGGGGATGCAGCTGGTGGGCCTGATGGTGGCATGCTTTGAAGCGGTCCCTTATGCTCAGTTCCACTTGAGGCCTCTGCAGCTTAACCTATTGTCAGTATGGGACAAGGACCCAGCGTCCCTGGACAGGGTCTGTGTGCTCCCCCCCCCCCCCCGGGTCAGGAGGTCCCTCTTGTGGTGGATGGACTCAAGGAACCTGTTGGGGGGCAGATCCTTTCTTACCCCTCCCTGGGAGAAGGTCACCACGGATGCCAGTCTGTCAGGTTGGGGGGTTTCTGGAAGTCCCTGCGGTTCCAGGGGAGCTGGGGTCCTCAGGAGGTCCACACACCTATCAATGTCTTGGAACTGCGGGCGATCAGGTTAGTTCTGGCTCACTTGACTACTCACCTTCGGGGCCTGCCTGTTCAGGTTCGCTCGGACAACCAGACGGCAGTTGCCTACATCGATCATAGAGGAGGGACCTGGAGCAAGGGGGCCCTCCAGGAAGCGTCTCTGATCCTGACTTGGGCGGAGGCCAATGTCCCCTGCATATCAGCTGTGTACATCCCAGGGGTGGAAAATTGCCTGGCGGACTCTCTGAGCAGGGGGGCCTCTCGCCAGGGGGAATGGTCCCTATGCAGCAGGGTGTTCCAATCCCTGTGTCACCGCTGGGGCCAACCAGATGTGGATCTGTTTGCGTCCCGTCACAATCACAAGCTTCCAGCCTTTGTCTCCCTGTCCCAGGATCCTCTGGCCTTGACCTCGGATGCTCTAGCAATGTCATGGCAGGACTTTCAGTTTCTGTATGTCTTCCCTCCTTTTCCCCTGCTGGGCAGGGTTCTGCGCAAGATTGCTCTGGAAGGGGTGCCAGCGATTCTGGTGGCCCCCAGGTGGCCAAGAAGAGTGTGGTTCGCAGACGTGGTGCAGCTGGCAGTAGATCAGTACACTCTGCCCTTGGTGACAGATCTGCTCACTCAGGGCACTCTACGCCATCCCAATTTACAAATTCTAGCTTTGACGGCCTGGCTGCTGAAACCTCCATCTTGATGGAGAAGGGGCTGTCTTCCTCAGTTGTGGATACTTTGATAAAGGCTAGGAAGAAGTCTTCCTCTTCCATTTATTAAAGGGTTTGGCGTGCCTACATTGACTGGTGTGAGTCTAAGTCTCTTCCCTGTCGTGTGTTCTCTATTCCCAGGATCCTGGAGTTCCTGCAGCATGGGTTGGAGATGGGGCTCCAACTCAGTACTCTGAAAGGGCAGGTTTCTGCCCTGGCTATTTTCTTCCAGAAGTCCTTTGCTCAGCACCCTCTGATCAGGACTTTTTTCCAGGGGGTCACTCATGTGCGTCCCCCACGTAAACCTATGGTGCCTGTTTGGGATTTGAATTTGGTTTTGTCAGCCTTGCAGGGTGCTCCCTTTGAACCTGTGCAGGATGCTGCCCTTGCCATTCTTACACTTAAGACTGTCTTTCTGGTGGCTATCACTTCTGTTAGGCGTGTGTCTCAGTTGGCGGCGCTTTCTATTCAGCCCCCCTACTATGAGAGACACCAGGACAAGGTGGTGTTTCGTTTCAAGCCAGACTTTCTGCCTAAGGTAGTTTCTGCTTTTCATTTGAATCAGGACATTGTTCTCCCTTCTTTGTGCCCTAATCCTAGTAATGCTAAGGAAAGGGTCTTGCATTCTTTGGATGTGGTTAGGTGTCTGAAGTACTATCTGGTGGCTACCGCACCCTTCAGGAAAACTGATGCTCTTTTTGTGGTCCCTTCTGGGCCTAGGAAGGGTTTGGCTCCTGCCAAGTCCACTATCAGCAAATGAATTCGTCAGGCTGTGATTCAGGCCTACTCTGCTAAGGGGAAGAATCCTCCCTTCAGCCTTACTGCTCATTCCACTCGTGCTATTGGTGTTTCTTGGGCTTTTCAGCACCAGGCTTCTGTTGAACAAGTTTGCAAGGCCGCTACCTGGTCTTCTGTTCATACCTTTTCAAGTTTTACAAGGTTGATGTTAGGGCCTTAGCTGATGCTGCTTTTGGCCGAAAGGTTCTGCAGGCGGCAGTGGTTTAAACTGTCTGCTGCTATTTTTTCTTGGGGATCCCACCCTACTTTATGGGCACTGCTATTGGATGTCCCACTTGTAAGTAATCTTTCTGGAGCAGGACGTACAGTATACTAAGAATAATACAATTCTGTGATTACTCACCTGTAGAATTGGTATTATATGAGTATACAGTACATCCTGCTCCACCCCACCCTTGGTTGTGCTTTATCTTGGATCCCCTGTATGGTGATTGTTATCATTGTTATAGTTGATAGTTTGGGTTGTTTAATTCTCCCGGCTTCTCGTTAACTGCTTTTCAATGCTGGGGATTTGTGGGAGGTCCCTTGGTATTTGAGGGGCCGGGAGGAGCCTGTTTTCGATGTCTCTGCAGTCCAGTGCCATCTGGGGGAGTAATACCCACTTGTAAGTAATCTTTCTGGAGCAGGACGTACTGTATACTCATAATACCAATTCTACAGGCGAGTAATCACAGAATTGTATTTTTGACTATCCCACCCACCAAAAACGTACCTTTCCCAGTCCAATCAGCACAGCGCCAGAGTAGATGCTAATGCGGGCGCTCGGAAGCTGGCTCTATAGCCACAAAATGATGCTAAAAGGCACACATCATAAATAAGGCCCATAATATCAAGGACATGGATAACGTTTAAATCAAGTTAAGGTCTGCACAACAAAATACTGTACCTTTTTATTGGAAAGAAACATAAGCAAATACATTTATTTTCATTCAACACTACCAACAAGTAGCCAAGCCCACTCCATTGATTACCGCAATTGCCCAGATACAGTAACTTGGACATGTAGTGTATGTACAATATATGTATTAAACTGCTCTAGATTTCTAAAGACAACGTTGGTCTTGTCACACCTCAAACCCCATTTCCTCCATCTCCCCTTTGCTTGGTTTCCAGTGGAGATTAAAGCTGAGCATAAACGTGAGTCAAGGTAATAATATATGGATTCATGGAGAATATCATCTGTCCAAGAGGATTTTATTTGTTTTTCCTATTCTTGAGGGGAGCGGATTTGCAGGCCGTTCTCTGTAATGAAAGCTATATTTTGTGCTTTCAGCATTGGCTGCTTGAAACGTTGTTCTCCTGCAACAATTTATCTCAATAGCTTTTCCAAGCAGTGTTTGATGGGACTATAGATACAGTGTTACAACTCTGCCAATAAACCTGCCAATGACCCTCATGAATCTCCGCAATAGTTCTGGCCATCGCAGGAAATAAGCACTTTCTGAGGAAGCAATCAAGAATCGCATCCAGCCAGTTCCCATCGCCGCCCCAAAGCCAGATATTCCAATGTCCTCTGATTTAATGGATTGAGCCCACTTGTATCTTTTTAAATAAAGCAGATCACCCGTGCATTTTCTTTCAAGTCAAGCTTGTCACTGATGTTCTACATGAACAGATTTTCTTTCCTGTTTCTGACATATCAGAAGGCCATAGTTTAAGGAACAAAAAAGAAAAGGATATATCATAAAAACTATTCTATATTCACTCACTCACTCATCCCCCCCCCAAATTTCTTTAGCTATAAGAATCCAGCACATTGACTTTTGTTGCAGATAATTAGGGTTGATTCAGTACCAAGTTATAATTATGGGGAAAACTGTCCCACCGAATCAAGGACTTGGGCTCTGGTTCTTTGGCTGAATGGGAGCAGTGAAATATATGCTTAGGCTGAGTGTTAGGTCATTCACCAACATCCTTTATGGACCAGAGATCCCTGAGTTGTGCCCTTGAGCTTTATTTGGAAATATGGCTAGTTAAGTAGGAGTCTATCAATTTATTTCTCCAGAATGTTCTTCACATGACTTGTGTGTGCTACAATAAATACATTTTCTGGAGTGGAAGGGACCAGATCTAATATAACTTAGGAAGCTGACTTTAACCGGTTGTTTTTTCAGCTGAAGTAGAAGCAGAGAGCAGGAATGAAAGCCCAGAATATTGCTGCTGAATAGGCCAACATCAGCCCTATGTGTCTAGAGAGAGATATAAAGGCCCAGGTCGCCAGGCAACGTTGTTCTGACTGTGCTGCAACCATTTTCTAGATAGTGAGGTAGAAGATGCTCCGTGTTTGTTGCGCTGATGTAACATAGATTGGCTCTCTAATAAAGTAAGTGACCCTTTCCATAAAGGGGATGTCCATTCAAAAAGAAGCCTTACCTTGGGCGGGATCCAGCACTGTCACCATTACACATGTGGTGGCTTCACAGGAGGTGCACAGAGCTGCATCCCTGCTTGCCCATTTAAGTTCAGCCTTAATTTAGCTGCTTTTGATTCCCGCCAAGGTAAGTGTTTTTCTCCCTATGCAGCAGCAAGGGTGGGTGTGTCCTCCAATGGACGCTCACCCCTAAAACATAAATCTAACAGTGGTGAACAGGAGCCTTACAGGAACATCTGAGCTGAGCAGATGGCAACCCTTGCCCTGACCTAATCCCCAAACTTTGTCAAATAAGAAGGAACCTCTAGAATGATGACTTCCTATCGGGCTGCCCCATTTGAACACCTCAAAGGCCGCAAATGTGTACCTCTGTATTTAGTGCCAGCGAAATTATAGGCTGTCAGCACCACCAACCACACATTCAACCATAGGACACATCAGGGCTCAAGAAGACCCCACTTTCTACTCGCCTTTTTAGCAAGTGCAGGTGTGTAGCAGGAGGCTTGCTGACTGGTAGTAATGACGATAATGCTAGAGACAACATGCACTATTTCCAGGTTGTCCTGTTATTGGCATCAAAGAAAATTGACTGTAAGAAGAAATGTGTAAAACAATCGATATCATGTGGCCAGCATCCCCTAGTGCTTCCAGTGAGGTCCGCTATGTGGCAGATATTACAGAATCCAGTTATTTTTAATCCAAGTTCCCTTGAAATATTGCAGATGGTTTTGCGGTCACCAAAGAAAATATTTGCAGTGTTGTTTGTGTTCAGACTGGAATGCAGAATGTGGCCTGAAATGTGAAAGGATCTGCTGCAGGATTGGCAGCTGTGTATGTAATCCTGTACAGGGGCCACATCTCCATCACTGAGGAGGGAGAATCCAGGAAGGTGCCAAGAGCGATGCCCCAATGACCAATGGAAGACAGCACAGATAAACAAGACACATTTCAAAAAATTCAAATGATCAAAATTAAAAAATATAATTTTATCCTAGATCGTGGATTATGATTAAGTAAGTCTTATTAGTTTCTCTTAGTCATAAATTATTCACTTAGTCATAGTTTTTACTTCCAGCATTGACCTGATATAGAAGGCTGGTATGGGCTTAACTACAGGAGATGCAGAGGTAGTGATCGCACCCCGGCCCATAGGGTCCAATTTATGTGGGCCCTTAGGTGAGAGAGTCTCAGTGTGTCCCTTTATGGTGTGGCACAACATCTTTTGCCACTAGTGGTGGCAAACCCAAACCTCAAATTTCGGACTTATTCCGAACTTTGTGAATTCAGATTCCTGAATTGCTGAGCACCCCATCAACCAGCTTAACCTAATGCAGGTTGTGCAGCAGCAGGGTGCAGCACTATACTGAGCCCTGCGATCTGGTCTGCGTTCTTTCCCCTGTCAAAAAGGGCACATCTGGGCCTTTAAAAAGATGGGGCCCCTATAAGTGAGGACACTGACGGCAGCTGACACTAAATCTGCTGCCAGTGTCTTCACTCATGGAGTTGGTCATGTTTTATACATTACCCACTACCGGCAGGTGGGTAAGGAGTCAAGGGTCAAGGTGGAGGGGGGGGCAGTCTGTCTAGGCCACCCTCCATGTCATTTTGGTCCATTTTTGGGCACTAAAGTTGGGGGCGCCATTGATTTCAATGGGGACCGGGTTTGGGTCATGTTCGGTACGTCGAACTTGTGGAACCTGAATTTATAGGGGTTTGTCCAACACTAGTTGCCACTTATGGGTCCTCTTGTGCCACTAATCACCCCCAAGTCTTTACTACCTTCTCCACAGCCATCAATCTGTCCTGTAATTCTTATCGCTTCCAGTCCTTGCAGCCTTCTCTGCTCCCCCATTGCTGCCAACTGACACTGTTCAGGCACACACGCTCCCTCGCTCAGTCATTCAGAAAGACTGGGCACGAGAGCGTGCACGGCTGCACAGGAGCTGGGGATGTGGTGCCGGTGGAGGTCGTGTCCCAGGAACCGCTGGGATCAAGTGCTCTGGGGGGTTTCACACAGTGAGGCATCTGGTGTAGTATTCCCCGGGGGTAGGCTAGTGGCCCAGCCTGGTATCTTTTAGATCTCAGGGCCCAGCTGTGTGGGTTTGAACCCACTTTTACAAATTGGCATCCTAGGGGTTGAACTTACATGCAAAACATTACTACTTAAGTTTACGCCTCTTTATAATTTCTATGCCTCTAGATGCCAGGTCACTTGCTATCACTCTGGTATTTATCCTGTATTATTTGTTACAAGATGGGTTGTCCTGCTCTTGTAGGACTATCAGGGTTTATCCCTTTAAAGTGGAACAAAACCCAGGATTTTGACTATCCCTAGTTTGTTCTGTGCCCTGGGGGCAGGTAGAAAAACAAGACTGTTGCTCAATATAAAACATTGCGATTCTTCTATGTTTTCTACCATCTGTTTTTGCTGTATGTGGCTCGTGACCATCTTTAAATGCTGAATGTCTTTCCCAAAAGAACAAAGGCTGAGCTTCTGGGTTACAGACAAGAAAGGGAAGAATAAAGTGGCTCTAACCCTAGCTCATTTGTGCTGTGTTGGCCTGTTGTGTACTTACAGTAACGTGACTTTTCCTCCACGAAGATCTTGAAGCAGACATTGTTCTGGATTCTAGGAGAGAGAAGCTTTTGTCCTGCTATGTGGCGTGGCACTAGATCGCTCTGCTACTGGTGTGATAGACTTAATTATACAATAACATACAGGACTGTTTCCAGATCTGATAGCGGAGGAAAGCTCTTCAGCCGAGAGGCATGAAATTCTCTCAAGGTTTAGACTACCTCGCAGATAAACATCTTGAAAGTGTTGTGTTTTGGCAAAAGTGGCGACAGAGACATACAAAGAAACAAACAGATTTTGGAAAAGATGAAAGGAAATTCCTGAGTATCTGTTTCGACTCCCTGTCCCGATAAAGGGTCAAAGGATGCTCGCTTTTTATTTATGATTTATTTGGATTATTTATTACTGTTGGTGGGATGTGCTGTATGCCATTAAACAGTATTTATGTAGTTAGGTAAACACAGAGAATAACACCCACTTATCTTTTGGGCTAGTCTCTCGCTCCTACTGTATCCATTTGCCAGTGTGCAATAATTGCATGAATTTGATCCAGTCGTTTTCAGTCGAAATAATATTGTTCTTTAATTGAAGGTTCCCCAGTTAGGGCTGGCCATAGGGTAAGTATCACCCTGTGCAAGATTTCAGGATTGCACCCCTGAAACACACACACAAAATGGAACGTGAGCAACAAGGGAGACACAGAAAAGAGGAAGACAGAGAGATGGGGCAACAAAAACAGGGGGAATGCAAAAAGAGATAGACTGAAGGTAGACAAGATAGAAATAGAAGGGAATTGGGAAAAGAGACTGAGAGTAGAGTAAGGAATGTAATATTAAGAGGAGGTGAAAGGAAGGAGGTAATGTGAGAATTAAAGGAGGAGGGGAAAATATAGAGAAGGGAAAAGATAAACAAAGAAAGATAAAAAAAAAAAAAGATATAAAGAAAGAAAGAAAAAGAGAGAGGGAGAAAAAAAGAAACTGGAAAAAAGGGGTGAGAGAAATGAAGAAGCCGAAAAAAGAGGCAGAAGGGAGGGAGGTGACAAGAGAAAGATGGATAAAATAATGAAACCACATAAAAAAGGGGGAGGGGGTAAGGAAAAGGATGAAAATGGAGGAATTATGAAATGAAAGAAGGAGAAAGAGAAAGGCAAGAAGAAGAAAAAGGGTAAAAGAGAATTTTAAAGCAATGTTCAAAAAATGAAGGCAAGAAATGTGGGTATTTTGAAATAGAAGAGAGGCTTGCTAATTCAGTTGAGAGTCAAATTTCTGAAGTTGTAGATTTGGTGCCATCCTGAAATGTATGGAATTTCGGTCAAAATTCGATTAATGACAAATCGATTGGCACATCTCTAGACACAACTCAGCTTTTCAACTTGTAGTTGTGTGTGATGTAGACCTAGGACAGGAATTTCACCAGAAACAACTGTTGAAACCCACCAAGAGACCATAACCATGCAGCTAGAACTAGAGCATCCCACCAAGTTTTGAGGGATAGTTGGAATTAAGCCGGAACTGGTCAGAACTAAGGATCATGAAAACTCTAGGTAAAAATATTGACAAATGTCAATACTGGAAGTAAAGATTTACTCACCACAGGTCAGGTGAAAGTGGTAACATGAAATCTAGGTAGTATGACTGGCATGGCATATTTTATAAAAGGCAAATATGAAAGTACTCCAATACAAGAATGAATAGCAGAATGAAGGAGATGTCAGTCAGGGCCACATACAACCAATGTGTCACGGACCCGGGTGGACCGGGTGGGACTGATGGCGGGTACCGTGTCAGGGGAGCGGAGTCTAAGGGGCCACCGGTATTCACCAGAGCCCACCGCAAGGCAGGTTGGTCTTGTGCGGCGAGTGACCCCCAGGTCGCTACCCCCCAACAGCGGCCCAGTCCCACAGTCAGCCGAGGTTCAGCGAGGTACACAAGTGGCAGGCAAAAGGCGTAGTAAGTACAGGCGGAGATCGGGGCTGGCAGCACAGGTTCGAGGTAAAGGTGAGTAGCCGAGGTCGGGGCAGGCAGCAAAGGTCCAGAGTCGGGCACAGGCAGAGGTCGGTACACGGGTGAGCAATCCAAGAATGTCTGACTTTCAACAAGCATGGAGAGACCAAGATCCGGCACTGATGGAAAGGAAGTGCCTCTTTAAATAGGAGAAGTGGATGCAGGCTTGGATGACCAGGCACCAATCAGTGCTGCACAGGCCCTTTAAATCTCAGGAATCTAGTGCGCTCGCCCTCTAGTGGACGGAGACGTGCGCGCACCTGAGCATGTGAGAAGGAAGCATTGGGGGAAGGGAGAGAGCTGGAAACAGCCATGGGGAAAGTGCTGCAAAATGGATGACGGCTGGATGCAGCCATGGAGGTAAGTGAAGTGCTGCTAGATGCAGCAGATGCTGCTAGGGCGTGCAGCGCTCGCGCTAACACAATGCAATGGAACGTACATTTTTCAGGCAAGCACTGTAGATATTTTACCTTTGCCAACTGCCCCAACTTTTGTTGTAATTCAGCTTGTCTAGCGCTAACACTTTGGGTTAAGTTTAGGCCCTAACTTTTGGGTCTAGATAGCATAGTTATATGTATATAGTTCTAAAATGTTATGCAGGCGTGTTTCTAGAGGAGTGCACCAAGGCTATTGGCATACCTCCCAAAGTCCCTGATTTGAAGGGACTGGCCATCTTTTGAGTCCTTGTCCCCCTGTGCTTTGTTGTTTTTCTTTGTCCTTCCTTGATGTGTAACACATCATCTACAGCTATAAATGATTAATTTGCCTATTAAAAGTGTTTATATTGTTGTAACTGTTGCAATCTATCTTCTATCCATCCCGAGGCCTCATTTTACAAATGTCTCTCTTACCCACCCTGAAATGTTGGTAGGTATGCATTCGGAACACCTTCATCCAAGCCATCCTGTATTCTGCAGATGAGTCAGGGACACTGTTAATGGTGCAGACCATGCCCCCCCCCCCCCTAAATTGGGCTCATGGGAAGGAGGCACCGCCTGCTGTTAGGGTAAAGGCACAGAATGACACACACTGTTTTAGAATTTTTTCCTTTGTGTACAGAGCGCTATTTTGCCTAGAAACTTGCCTTGCTGTTATAACATTTATTTAGCTTTAGTTTTACCCCCGGTTCCCAGTTTGAGTTACTGTACTTCCTTTATGGTTCTAGCGAACAAGAAATCTGCTAAAACTAGTGAACAAGTAAAACTTTAGTATGCAGTTTGGATCACCTTCATGAGTTTTTGGCCGTCGCTGCAGTTTAGGGAAATCAAAGTTTGAAAGAAGCATTACTCTGCCTCCCTCGCATCCCACCACTGGCTATGGGTCAACGTTTCATCAGCCGCGAGCCAAACATGATTTTAATAACAAAGGAGAGTTACTGTGGGCCATACTGACAATATATTATTCAGAACAGTGTGACCACATTTCCAGAGACAACCATGAGGATGGTGAAAGAAAGGATTAAGAAACCGCTCCAGCCAAATAGCCATATACTCACAGGTAGGAATTCCTCCTCAGCACTTAACCCATATGTTCAGTGAGACAAACACAAGCAGTGAGTGTACACATGCCCAGAGTGAAGGGCTTCCCTAATTATGGCACCCAGGGAGCAGTTGGGTGTTAGGTGCCTTGCTCAAGAGCAATTCAGTCGTGTCCCAGCCGGGAATCAAACCAGCAACCGGTCACAAAGAAAAGTTCTGCAAAGTAATTTACATACAATTTTGCCTAATCCTAACTTCTCTGTTCTTTCCCTTATCATTTCTGCACATTTATGCATATTAACTCAAATACATATTCAACCACGAAGGAGGGGGCATGCAGAGGCTGGGCCATGCAACTGAAACCGCCCTGTCTCAGCACACCCTCTCCATTGTAATGAATTACATGGCCGTGCAGAAAGGCAGCTTACACTGGGGGGCTAGTTTTTTTGCATTTGGTAATTTTTAAAACACCAGAGCTGAATGAAGGAGCTTTTGGGTCAGCTGGTAAGTAGAGTTTAATATTATTATTATTTTTTGCTTGGACACTTTAACATTTATATGTATGTCACACAGACTGAGAGGTAAAGTTAGTGACACTCATTGGGGGAGGGGCATTTATTAGTGCCTGTATACACTCTTATGTTATTAGTTCAGATTGTATTGAGATTTTAATGTATATATTAAAGTGGATCTCTAGTCAAATGAGCCAGAGGTGCCATTGAATCTCCTATCACACAAATCACAATGATCTGGGGTGTAAATACCATAGATGCAGGAAAGGCAGCTGCTACTGGGGCTGTAGAAGAGGGGTGCCCATTGTAAACTGCTTCCCCCACAATTCGCAGTACCTGTGGTGACAGCATCAGACTGGTGCCACAGCAGGATGCAGTGTTGGTACTTTATCTTGCAGGGAGCACTGTGTGCCAGGATCCTAGCTTCCACAGGGTGGAATTGAGATACCAGAACATTATTTCCCCCCAATACTCTTGTTTATAAAGCACTAGGGGACAAAATGTGCTGACTTCTTAGTTCTACCCAGAGGAAGCTCCTGGACCCTAGTGCTCCTTGCAGACAGCTCATCAAAACTGCACTTCATGGGGCTCACTATAACTGAACTGGGCATCACTTTCTAAACACCAATCGGTCTAGTTTGGACCTAAAAGTGAACTGCCATTGAACAATTAGGTCTACTTACAGCTCCACATTTGGGACTTAAGGCTTAACAGAGACTGGAAAAAGGACTTCCAGGAACCATCACTTGTAGCAGCCCCTGGATGGCATGATCCCTTCTCCCCCATACTGGTTCATTATGCATATGCCAGTGAAAGGGTGGGCTTTCCAAGCAGAAAGGCGAAATTCTGACTGGCTGAGGGCCACCATGTCTGACTTTCACTGGATCCCAGGTTTTGAAACATGGGGCCATGTGGGGGAGCTGCGGAGGACAAAAATATCCCATAAGAGGGTATTTATTAGTGCATAGATAGGCTCTTATGTTTCCGTTGAGATGGAGGTTCTGCAGGCTGTTTCCTATGGGGTTGATTCAGTCATGTAAATAGTGCACAAACAGTTTTTAGAGTAAATTTTTAAAACTGTGCACATCTTACTCCTAGAGCTGGATCGAGCCTTGTCTGTGAGTTCAGGCCTTTTGCTGGCTTTACACAAGCAGATAAATTGACCACTCGGACCATTCAGATGCCAAAGAGTCGTTGGTTAACCACTCGCTCGTGCAATGCGCTGTTTTCAAATTACAATTATCAAGCAATGAACGAGAAATTTTAGGTCAGCCAAAATGATACGACAGCCAACCGATGAGCCAATTCTCTCATTCATCGTCTGATCGCAGCAACCGTTTCCACAGAGCCTAAATGCACTCGCTTTAGAAATCTCTTGCTCAATAATCGTTCAGTGTAAACGGAGCATTAGGGATCACTGCATAATCCAATTTGCTAATCAACACACAGCAACAATTGGATGGTCTTAGTCTATTGTGCAACATTTCTCTTGTTATTGGATGGCAGTGCCCCTTTAACGTGTACATGTCGTTTGAAATGAGTGATTGCGAGCCCCTCCTGTCCAGCACCGTGCTGGAAAAGCTAATTAGAGCAAATGACCATTGGGGGGTAAATAGGGAGTGTCACATTACTAATAAGAATGTTAGTAAGTCCGGCCTCTGGAAAATGACTCGGTGAAGCTTTGATGATTCATTTTGGGGGAAACAAACAAGATTGACATGGGAAGCTTGCTCATTTAATGGTGATTTGCTTCTGTGCACCTAACCGCTTTAGTCCTCAATGATGTGGAATAATAGAAGATTATTGCCTCTGCTCAAGTTTCGACCCCGATTCCCAGATTCCTGCCGGGTCTGTGTGAAGGCGCGCACACAGGAGGCACCTTTATTACACAGAATTCACACACTAGAAGGCTTCCATCTTCCAGTGCTCTACTACAAGGACACACAATTTGCTGGATCATACAGCTCCCTATAAGGGGTGGCTTCAAAGTGGCCCAGATTACCAGGCACAATACTGGGATTAAAATAAATTCCAATTTCAAAGGAAATCTATTTTATCATGTAACTTTTTGGAATAGAAAAGGTTAAACTGTTTAAATTATATTTATAGTAATAAATCAAGGCAACTGGACTTGCAGTATAATTTTCTTGACTGGCAACAGCCGCTGCCTAGGGCAATAACCTCCATTGGGGTTTGCCATGCATATTCCAACCAAATTAACCCAACTGTCCAATGTCATGTAGCACACACAAGCTCATAATCAGTGCCACACTTGTATCTCACATAACCACCAACAGCCTATGGGGGTCACTGATGGTGTAGTGGAAGCATGGATGCAGATGCCACAGCGCCAGTGACAGAGGAGGGTGGGGGCGATCTGGCCAATAATTAGGCTTTCTATTGCTTTATGCTCTAAAGCATTCCTCCAGTCAATAATTAGGTCCACTTACAGTCCCATTCCCAGGGAATCCATATTTGTGAGACCTCTCGACACAAAGGGTAAAACAAAGCAGAAAAATGAGCAGAATACAACTACAGGGTACAACTTTGGCAGTGTCCACTAGACGGCACATTCACCACTCCCGCAATGGGTTCACCATGCACATGGTCACATAGTAAACCCTATGGGCTGTCAACAATCACATGGGCTGAACAAATGGCATGGAAATGCACACCAAGTTAGTAATTTTGCCCAAGTAAGTCAATGCCTTTCATTCAATCGTGGGGCTGGCAGAATTGGTTAAATTACCAGTCTTTTAGTCACCCCTTTAAAACCTCTTCCCCTCTAAAACAGACCCATTGAATGGCTCACAATTGGGCAAAATAATCACTGCAGTCCTTCAGTGGTGGCCAGACCTGGGCCATGCTCCACTGGCGCTCTCACCATCACCATGTGGTTATGAGTTATTTTTCCAAATTTAAGAGTTTCTTTCAAATTTTACCCAGCAGGGCATCCGATTCTGAATGCACCAGGGGGTGGGCAAGTAAACGGACCTTCAGTAATTTTTAATCCATCAGATAAATGCGGAAGTCGGGCAGTCTAAAGAATGAAATGCTCCTGCCGTGCAGGCCGACACGTTGGATTGTAATAGTTGCCATATAGTATAGACACAGCTGCTTGGCATTTCCTCTGGCCCTGCATATGGCTGCAGTTACCATTTAGGAAATTATTTCACAGTTCCCCATAATTTCAGTGTCTCCACAAGCGTAAGAGAAAGTGACACTTAACAAATGCTATTTACAAAGATAATTATTTTAGCTGTCCTCATTTATTACATCCAGTCCGTTGGGGGTAGGGGTTGGGGGTGACTCTCCATAGAATCTGTGATGTATTATGCCGATAGCAACTATTATATGTATAGGACCTACCAAATTATAGACCACTGCTAGACAAAACCTTTTAAGTTTCATATACAACAGGGAAATGTTAGAATCAGGTTGATGTGTTTTTTGTGACCTTCGGTGTAGCCATATTTTTGATTCAGCAAGGACTGTAAAATTTGACTACAGTCAATGTATGGGATCATCTGCATGAACAATTCACGTGTTTCATCTTTTCAGCAGAACACTTTAAAAAGTTAGTAACTGCGTTAGTGATAGGAAGAAGTAGATAGTTGTGTAACTTTAGGTCCCTCCAGCTGGCCAGTGCTGAAGGTGTAAGGAGTGAGGAGGGTTCTTTTGGATGTAGGGTACCTTGTAGTAACGGTGTATAGGTGCACTTACTCTTTGGCTGGCTGGAGAGATGACTCCATTTAGTAAAAGTCAATGCAGTGTTTTTTCCTTCATTCCTTATCGGTTCAGCTTCAATGTTCAATTGCAAGCATCACCTCTCTAGCTGTAGAACAAGGCATTGCTGGACGTAATCCTTCTTTCCAGATGTGCAGTCTACCTCAGGACTTCCTATAACCACTCCCAGACATGCAGCACACATGGTTGACCCATGTGTCCATTGAGCAGCTGGTTCTGGCTGGTTTCTGGCTACCAAGTTTTGTCCCCCAAAGTCAGAGTGATTTCCTTACTGCCATCAGTTCAGCTTCATCGAATTGCAATACAACAGTATTCACCTTCAACAAGACACTATCTTTGATGCTTGACCTTTCTAGCTGTAGAGCAGGGCAGGGCACCGCTGGACCTAATCCCTCATTCCAGATGTGCAGGATAGTCAACGTTATGTCTCTGGGGCTGCTACGGATCTTCCTCTCTTCCAATCTAGGAACTGTTCTGCTGGCTCTCACTTCTTCCTTCTAGTCGCCACTTTAGCAATAATTCCCTTTCTGATTCAGACTTAGAAGAACAACACTATAGGGTAGAGTTCCCCCTGCATACTATATACTGTATCTCCTGCGACCTCAGGACCTCCCAAAACCACTCCCAGAAATGTGTTGCACATGGTTGACCCATGTGTCCCATGTGCAGCTATTGTAACTACTGCTGATTCAGTCTGCTTCAGACTGGAATCAGAGTGGGGTTATAGTGTTGATTCAGTAATCTTGCCTTAAAATATCATTTTCTGAAATTAAGCATGCAATGGCCCTTATTTTCATTAGATATTTAAGGAGAGTTTACTGAATGTGAGTTGGCCAAGATCCTAAAATGGAAAAAAGTAGGGGTCCACCCACAGAGAGAACATGGGGTAAGGAATGTGGCTCTGGCATTATCCATTTTTTATCATTATCATTTCTATTTTTTAATTGATATAAAGCCGACCCAAATTCATCCAAACTTTGCCACAATTTTGTTTGGATTCTGTCAAATCAGGCAAATTCTGGTCAAATGTAAAGTTGTGTTGTAGGATATTAATTATCTTTTTCTACATACTTACCTGCCCTCCGCTGCCTCAATCCATGGACGTATAAGGTCCCATAACTCAACGTTTATGGGTCTCTAAAGCAGCTAGCATGCCTCCCAAGTTGGTTGAGGTGTGCATCTTATTGCCTGGATGAAGAGGCGCAGAGCATTACCAAACCATGTCTCAGCTTGGTTTTGTTAGCTGCTAGCTGCAGGCAGCCTGGGAGTACCAGAGACAGGGGTGTATATATGGTGGAGGAAGGGGAGGCTGCTGCTACCAGGCTCCTGGTAAAAGGGAGCCTGGTTCCAACTGCCAACCCTGCCTTGCATCTGCAGCAGACTGCAGGTGTAGCCATGCAAGAAACACACCATTGGCAACCACTGGCAATGTGTGCAATGAATCTGCCCATCAGTGATCTGGCTGTTCATGCAGTGGCAAGGGGCATGTCAACCACACACATTGCCACCTCTGAGCAATATAGAATAAGTAGTCCAGTCGGTGGTTATATCCAGTTATATCCACTGCGACCATGACAGTGACCATCCATCCAGCGGTCATGTTCTATTTGCGTGAGAGGGGTGATGTAATGCTAGCATGAGTTCTGTACTTCCATGCCCAGAGAGAAGTACCACTACGATGGACTAAAGCAACAGGCGCCCACCCTACTTATTATTTAAAGGAGAACTATCGTGAAAAAATGGCTCGATGATAAAAATCCATATAAATGTTAGGGCGAGTGCCGCGCGCCCATCTCGCGGCATTCCCCTTACCTCCGTTGTTGATTCTGCTGCCCGGGCGCCGCGCGTTCGTCTCGCGCAGCCTCTCATCCCCCCTCCTTGCCCGCTCCTGTCGGCGTCTTCCGGCGCGCCGGCTGCGGACGCTCCTCCTCCTTCTCCTTTTCCTTGCTCTGATGACCCGGTGCGTGCACGTCCCCGTCCTCTAAGGGGCGCGCGCGCCGGATTCTTAAAATTTAAAGGGCCGGTGCACCACTGATTGGTGCCCGGTCATCCAATCTTGTTCCACTTCCCATATTTAAAGGGCACCTGATTGGTGCCCAGTCATCCAATCTTGTTCCCATATTTAAAGGGCACTTCCCTTCTATCAAGTTCCGGATCTTGGTCTTCCTATGGTTGCAGACAGTCAGTTGTTTCCAGTATTGCTCACCCGTGTACCGACCTTTGCCTGTCCCCGACTCTGAACCTTCGCTGCTTGTCCCGACCTTGGCTACTTACCTTCGATCTCGAGATTGTGCCGCCTGCCCTGACCTCTGCTTGAACTTTGACATTGCCTTTTGCCTGCCTCCGTTGTACCACGCTGTACCTCGGCTTACTGTGTGACTGAGCCGCTGTTGGGGGGTAGCGACCTGGGGGTCACTCGCCGCTACAAGACCAAGCAGCCTTGCGGCGGGCTCTGGTGAATACCGGTGGCCTCTTAGACTCCGCTCCCCTGACACGGCACTCGCTATCAGTATCACAGTCACTATGGATCCACTCCTGTGCCGCCACACCCGGTCCGTGACAGTAAGATCCCGCTGAGGTGCCACTGCCTGATGCCACTGAACTACCTACAATTGTGGCTATGCAGTCTCGCCAAATTAACCAGCTCTCCGCCATGATTCAGCAGCTCTTATCGTTTCAGCAGCAGCAGCAATTGCCACCATCTGCTCCAGTGTTACCGCCACAGCCTCCAGTAGCATCAACTTCTAGAATCCGTCTCTCCTTGCCGGCTAAGTTTGACGGGGATGCCAAGTTATGCCGAGGCTTCCTTGCCCAGTGTTCTATGCATTTGGAAATGTTGGCGGACCAATTCCCCACTGAACGTGCCAAGGTGGCCTTTGTTATTAGTCTGCTCTCAGGAAAGGCTCTGGCCTGGGCTACCCCATTATGGGATCGCGGGGATCCAGTTACTTGCAATGTACTCGCCTTTGTCTCTGAGTTCCGCCAGGTCTTCGAGGAACCGGCCCGGGCCTCGTCTGCAGAAACGGCCCATTTGAACTTGGTCCAGGGCAACCTGTCCGTTGGCGAATACGCCATTCAGTTCCGTACCCTGGCATCGGAACTGTCGTGGAATAATTAGGCCTTATGTGCCTCCTTCAAGAAAGGTCTGTCTAGCAATTTTAAAGATGCTCTAGCTGCACGTGATTTGCCTTCTTCTTTGACTGATCTCATTCATTTGGCCACACGCATCGATGTGCGTTTTTTTGAAAGACATGAGGAACTCCGCCTGGAAAGAGACTCAGCGCCCTAGGAGGGCATCCCGTTTGGGTCCTGTGTTTCAACATCCCTTGTCCGCACATGCGCCTTCCAGTGAGGAGGCCATGCAGGTGGACCGATCTCGCTTAACCCAGCTGGAGAGAACTCGCAGGAGGAGTGAGAACCTTTGTTTGTATTGTGCTGGCTCTGAGCACTTCCTAAAAGACTGTCCTATTCGCCCGCCACGACAGGGAAACGGGTGCACCTAGTGAATGTGGGAGAGGCGTCCCTAGGTGTGTGTGCTACCTCTTCACGGCTCACGGTTTCTGTGCAACTTACCGTTGCAACTACCATCTCCTTGAACCCGCCTGCCTTTTTGGACTCTGGCTCTGCAGGAAATTTTATTGAGGCCTCCTTGATTAATAAATATTACATCTCTGTGAACCGCCTAACTTAGCCCCTATTTTTCGCTTCGGTCAATGGGGACAGGCTTGACTGCACTGTGCGTTATCGCACAGTACCCCTCCTTTTAAAGATTGGACTTTTTCACCAAGAGAATATTGAGTTCTACATGCTCCCTCATTGTACCTTCCAGATTCTCCTCGGCCTACCCTGGCTTCAACGTCATGATCCCACTCTTGACTGGAATACCAGCGTTATCAAGAGTTGGGGTGCTGCCTGCTGCCTGTTGGGGTGTCTGAAGTCTGTTCCTGTCAGACCTGTTCCTGCTTCTGCTCCACTTCCTGGCCTGCCTGCAATCTATCAGGCCTTCTCTGATGTTTTTTGCAAAATGCAAGCTGAGGTACTCCCGCCTCATCGACCCTATGACTGCCCTATCCCGACCTCTTGCCGGGTACCACTCCACCTCGTGGCAGAATCTATCCTCTCTCGGCTCCTGAGACTCAGGCTATGTCTGAATGTCTGATCGACTTTGTGGTGCCAAGATCTTTACTAAACTCGACCTGAGAGAGGCCTATAATCTGATACGTATACGTGAGGGCGATGAGTGGAAGACCGCCTTTAACACCCGCGATGGCCACTTTGAATACTTAGTGATGCCTTTTGGACTTTGCAATGCACCCGCCGTATTCCAGGAATACGTGAACGACATATTCCGAGACTTGCTGTATTCTTGTGTGGTAGTATACCAGGATGATATACTCATCTTCTCTTCTAATCCTGAAGAACATCACCGCCACGTCCGGCAAGTCCTGTCTCGCCTCCGCTTACATCGCTTATACGCCAAGCTGGAGAAGTGTATATTTGACCATACCACTCTACCATTTCTTGGGTACATAGTTTCTGGTCGAGGTCTCCAGATGGACTCCAGTCCCCCCTCCTTGCCCGCTCCTGTCGGCGGGTCGGCGTCTTCCGGCGCGGTGGCTGACCGCGCGGCGGCTGCGGCTGCTCCTCCTCCTTCTCCTCGCTCTGATGACCCGGTGCGCGCACCACTGATTGGTGTCCGGTCATCCAATCTTGTTCCACTTCCCATATTTAAAGGGCACTTCCCTTCTATCAAGTGCCGGATCTTGGTCTTCCTATGGTTGCAGACAGTCAGTTGTTTCCAGTATTGCTCACCCGTGTACCTACCTTTGCCTGTCCCCGACTCTGAACCTTCGCTGCCTTTCCCGACCTTGGCTACTTACCTCCGATCTCGAGATTGTGCCGCCTGCCCTGACCTCTGCTTGAACTTTGACATCGCCTTTTGCCTGCCTCCGTTGTACCACGCTGTACCTCGGCTGACTGTGTGACTGAGCCGCTGTTGAGGGGTAGCGACCTGGGGGTCACCCGCCGCTACAAGACCAACCTGCCTTGCGGCGGGCTCTGGTGAATACCGGTGGCTTCTTAGACTCCGCTCCCCTGACACGGCACTCGCTATCAGTATCACAGTCACTGCGGATCCACACCTGTGCCGCCACACCCAGTCCGTGACAATAAATATGTTGGATGGTGAGAAGAGGGGTCACTTATACACCCAACATCAAGAAATATCCAGCCAGACTTGTTTTTTTAAGTTTAATTGAAGGAAGAGGATATCTCGGGTAACAGGTTCTGTCACCCCTGATAGATTAACCCTTTAAGTGCCAGCCTACCTGGAGTTTTTGTCACCCTTTGTTGCTAGACTATTTTGCACTATTTTGCGCTCCTCCTGTTCAAATGTGATTTTTGAAGTGATTTCCTAGGAAAATATATATTGTTTATTTCTGGGCTTTAACATAAAATGTCTTGTTTGTCATTTTTTAGGTGTATTCTCAATATTTTTGGATGAAATATGTGCATAGCAAAATTATTGGTTGGTAGTTGGCACACCGTGGGAAGGAAAAAGCATGAATAATTGCTGAGGGTGCTCTTTAAGATCCTGAGGGCATCACCACACTTGCCCCCAAATAAAGTACTGTGACATATTTGTTTTGGATCAAAGGCACACCGACACACCAATTTTAGTTTGCAAATAAAGGTGTATTAAAGACAAATATATACATAAAACATAATTGTTATACAACACTCGTTCTCAGACAAAAGGATACAGTGTATTTGCTCTTTCTGAGTGGAGGTCAGGATGTCATTAGGAACGTTTGAGCACCTCATGTAAAGAAACACAATAAGTGTGAACACTAGCATGTAACTTATATTCCAGCCATATAGTATATAGAACGGTAAACAAGAATTACCATAAACCTATGAGGTGCTTCTGTTACGAACCTGATGAGTCATAAGTGAAGAGCAGGCTGGATATGATCCATGTAAGGAGGATAACAGAGAATCCAATAAAGCAATACAAGTATATTAGACTTCTGGTCAGTGCAAATGTACCAAGCCCTGCATCATACCAGAAAGATAACCTCCACTAACATAACAGTTTTGAATCATAACGTCAAGCAATGATCATACAATATAATACAGAGAAAAATGGGTATATTACCAAGTGGCAGTACAGACAAAAGAGCAAAGATCGCGAAAATACGCCCACGTTCCGGAGCCCACGGCTCCTTTCTCAAGGCAAGCGATACATGGAATACCTGTGTGGTGCCTTTTATTCCGTCCCCCCTGGCCGGCCAGTGTGGCGTTTCCGGGCGCGCTCAGAGAGCGATGCCCGTAACGTCACTTCCGGTTCCGGGGTCCCGGCTGACGTCACATCCGGAACCGGCTGGCTGTCAGTAATGCTGCCAGCCAGTGGCGGAAGCGGCGTCAGCGCTCGGGGCCGCCTGTCCTGGAGTCTGCGCATCGCTGGAACTAGGTAAAGTAAGTATATCGATACAGTGTAATGAGCAGATAATAAAGGCGGAACGCTGCTAGCGATGCCAGTGCGGACGTTTTATTTCTTCAGGCGGGGGAGGGAGTCATATATTTGCACAGGCTTGGCACCATATGTAGAATGTCTGTAATAGACAAGAATATAAAATTCAGTTAAAAACATATTAAAAGCATACGCTTTCATTGCCCATAACCCCTGGTACACACAGTGTCTATTTCACAGGATGAAGGATAGGTGCATCTTCAGGCTTACACTATACCGACCCATAAAAGGGCACTGGAGCGGGAAATCCCCATATGGGATACCCTGTAGTGTGATCTAGAGGCGATATTGGAACCCAGTATTGAATCACATAGTAGGGAATAGCGAGCAAGGTGGAAACTGGTTACATGGTATTGCTTACAGCATAATGAGCCGGGGGATCCCCATATGGGATACCCTACAGGGTGATCGTAAGATAATGTAGGGAACCAGTATTGAACAGCCTAATAGAAAGCCACCTGGTGTAGATAGCAGACACGGGGGTCCCCTCACGATGAAATATGTGCAAAAAAATAAAAAAAAATCTTTTTTTTACAATTTGTAGTGTTTTTTTGTAATAAAAAATGTAAGTTTGTCAATAAAATCTTATTGCATGTGAAATCCCAATTTCTCCCAGTTACAGTGGTACCACATAAGTATAGGTAGACACCCTTTCCTGCTCAGGAGACTCCCCCAAACTGAAACAGCGCTTTAGGGGATTTTCAGATAAAATACAACTATGCTATGCAATATGTGCACCTTGCAGTTTTTCCAGAAAAACAACCCTTTACATTTTAAATACCCCAAGCAAACTATATATTCTCTGGAAGTACACACCTCAAGCTTTTTAGGTGTACCAGGCTTGTTGATGTGGCCATAGTTTTCTGGGAATAATCCCTCAATGTATTCTTCGTTGCAAAGAGTTTCCCTAAAAAAAGGATAAAAAAAGCAGAATCAAAGCCACATTTTCCTAAAAAAACGATATATAAACAAGAAAAAACAAGTTTAATCTGAAAAAAGCAACATCCCCAGAACAGAACGATACCCAGCATGCATAGCTACTGTCAAGGGAAGAGTTGCCAAACACCCCAAAGTAAAGCATGTGCGTAACGGTAATTTTACTTGAAAATTTCAGCTCTGAAGGCAAAGTGCGCACCTTGAGATTTTTCAACCAAAACAACCCTTTACATTTGGAATATCCCCCATAAACCATATATTCCCTGAAAGTACACATGTTAAGCTTTCTAAGCGTACCAAACTTGTTGTAGTGGGCTCATCTTTCTGGAATTAATCCCTCAAAGAATTCTTTGGTTGCGCAGGGTTTCCCTAAAAAATGTATAAAAAAGCTGAATAAAAAACACCTTTTCCTAAAATATAAATATGCAAACCAGAAAAAATAAGCTAAGTCTGAAAGCGCAAGGTTCCCCGAACAGAACAATACCCAACATGCATAGCTACTTTTAACCCTTTTAATTGCCAGCCTACTCGAGATTTTGTCACCCTCTGTTGACAAGTCATTTTTCCCCATTTTGCGCCATGTTTTGCGCCATTTTTGCTGGAATTTTCAGGAAAATTATATATATATATTTTTGCAGCAGAGTTTAGGCTTTTTGCATGAAATCTCTTGTTTGTAAATTTTATTTAGTTTTTTACAATAATATTAAGTAAAAAAATAAATAAATTTTTTTTTAGAAAATTGACTCCTTTATTTTAAATAAAAAATTTATTTTATTAAGGAAAACCATATTGCATGTGAAAGCCCCATTTCTACCGATTAGAACGGTACCACATATTTATCGGTAGCCCCCCGTTCCTGCCCAGGAGACCCCCCTAACTGAAACAAATACACTGAAACAAGTACTTTATAACATTTACAAATAAAATATAACTACCATCTACACTACAAAGGGTTAAATTGAGAAAAAAAAAATGACATAGGGTCCCCCTTCCCGTGGGGGGGGACCCCATTTTTGGGGGGATTTTTAAGGGTTAAAAACCCTTAAAAAATCCCCCAAAAAATTGACATGGGGTCCCCCTTACCCAAAGTAACCAGCCCGGGACCAGCTATGCAGGGCTTGTAGGAACAGGGCGCAGGGGCCAGCTTTTGTGGCCCCTGGCCCTGCAGGCTACAAGCCCGCATAGCCCGTGGGCCCGGGCTCTTCTGCCCCCCCCTCTGGCCTTTGGGGAGGCAGGTAATGGGGGTGCTGGGGGTTTATGGCAAGTCACCCGCTAGCGCAGGTGACTTGCCATCCCCCCAGCCTTGTGAACTGGTATAGGGCTCATGGACCCCTTACCAGTTCACAAGGGGTTAAAAGTAAAAAATAATGACAGACACAGATATAAAAAAATGACATTTATTTATTTATTTTTTTACTATACTCACCTACGTCGCTGTCCCGCGCCGCTGTAGTTTCTACGTGCTTGGCACTTAAGGGTAGGAGAAGCAACCACATAGAAACTACGTGCTTGGCATTTAAAGGGTTAAACCTGCCACCCCTGGATTTTATTCCTACCAGGAGAGAATAAACCACAAGCTTGGTAGGAGTTTTATTCACTTCGGGTGTATAAGTGACCCCTGCTCTCATTAGCCGATGTGCTTGTTTGGATTTTTAATATTACAAAATTTCATGATAGTGCTCCTATAACTTTAACCTACCTATACTCTAAAGTAAGTGCAGCTAGTTTTCCTGCCTCATCATACATCTTATTGTTTGTATGGTCCAGAGTCATCGGGAAGCAGCAATTCAGCACATAGAAGTGTGTTTTCTCAGGATTGTTGGGAGATTTGCAATCCCTGGCCAATGATTGGATGTTAATCTGAAATTCCGTTTAGTTTGTTTTCATTTGTTGGAACAGATGTCCTCAAGATGCCAGCAGAAGGCCTTTAGGACCATCTATGAGCCATACCAAACAAGAGCAGCATGTGCAGTTATTCTGAGTGTTACCCAAGCAGAAAAACTCTTAGAAGATTTCTAAATGTTAACATTTGTTAGGGAGTGTTAATAATAGCCCCATAGTGCCTGCATCCGGAGCTCTTAGGTTTATATATCGCATGCTATTTCTATGCTAAATTACTCACAACAATCACACACGTGCCTCGGATACCCCACAGAGTGCCGGAATCCTGCCATCCATCCCTAAGTTTATTGGCATTCATATAAGAACTTGTTCTTGCAGATGTATCAATATTTAAATTAAACTCTCTCTGCAACTCTGTCCCAGGGAGGGTCCTGTATTTCAGGGAACCACCACTGGTCAACCACAATATAAAGAAATACTTACCCTTTCACTTCTGGAGCTTCGTCCAATAGGAGACCCAGCAATTCTGAACCTCCAACAATAGAGGGCCTATGGTGCTGCAGTGTACAGCTGTTTCTAGTCAGGTTTGTGTGCCAGGGGCCTGGATCCAAGCCCACACAGCAATGCTGAACCATCATCAATAGGGGCCTGTCTCAATGCAGTGTACAGATGTTTTTGGGTGGATTAGTTTGTTACAGACCTGGACCCAAGTCAGCCCACTAGGCTGACACAATGCTTACCCAACGGTCTTGGCACCCAGGACGATCACTCTGCTCGGCTGCCCGCCCTCAGAAACTGCCCTGACTGCAAAATCTTTTGCAATTGCTACTTTAGACAACTAGGAAGCAGTGAGCTTTAAATGACACCTTGGGCAATAGCAATTTCATGGCACAAGAGACAGGGGTCTCCTTGGTGACAGGGGCCTACTTTTCCACCTCTTAACATCGACTCTTAGAGGTGCACTACTTTTCTGCTCCCAAAATCTGGCCCCAAAGCACACAGCTACCAATGCTTGTAGAGATCCGACTTTGGAACCTGGACTACAGAGAATAGATGCGAGACAAGAATAGGTAGGTATCAACATAAAAATAAATACATAAGGTACACTCTATTTATTTGTATGGTACTTTGCCAATTAACAGCCACATTTCTAAAAAAATGAGTTGCCTAGGCCAGCCGATGGTCTACAAAAGTGAGTTTTTATGTCTTTTCAGAGCTTTGCAGTGTTTATTATGCTGTTCATAATAATAGAATGGTGGCATATGCTTTGAAGTTTGTCGAGAGTGTGATGTGGGTTTCCTAAGCCTGATGGCAGGCTTGTCTGAAGAAGTGACTTTAAAAGGTTAATTGGAAGCTTTGGCGTGTCAGGGAGTGGCGAATTGTGAGAAAGTGAGGGCCTTCCCAGAGGAATGAAACAGCACATGTGAAGTCCTGAAGACTAGAGTGAGAGGACTGTCCAGGGTGGAGGACAGGAGGAGGTCTTGGGCAGAACAGAGGCTGCGTCTAGGTTGGTACAGTTGACGACCAAATGTAAGAAGCGGCGATTTATCGGGATAGAAGTTTTTAAATGAATTATTTCATATATTGCCTTAAATGCCCTGAATAGATTCCTTCTGCAGTCTGTAGCACAGGCTGATTGCACATTTGCTGAGTTTCGGTTGGTTCCAGATGTAACAGCAAACATGCCTTATCCTGGCGAGTGTAAGGTTTCCATAGAATGATGCAGTATATGCGCTGCTGGCCGGATGGAGGCCGCTCTATTGTAGCTCATTTTGAGCTCTGTTACTTGTTTGGTTTTCTCTTGGCATGTTTGAGCCGGGGATTGATTTATAAATGTTTTTGTAAGACTATAATTGATGATAAAGTTATATTCTAAATCTGTTGTTGAAATACAACCCCCCAATGATATGTAACTGTGCTGGCATAGAAAGAACCAGTGCGGGGTATTTGCTGATAAGATATGAGAAACAAGCCAATAGAACTAATCAGTGGCCAAACTAGGAAACACATTCCAGACATGAATGTTTCTGCAAGAAATCTGAAGCCACAACATCTTAGACATTCAAAAGAAACAGTCAGAAACAGACAGATTGTCAGTGATGTGACAGTGAATTACTGTATACTCCTATAGGCAATGGGGGAGGTTGGAGCCAAACTCCACAACAACAAAAAGTCCACTATCAATCAATTTTCTTCAAAAGTCCATCAAAATTCAAATTGCTTGAGAAGTGCTCTAATATTCTATATCCTATATAATTCACCATTATCAACACCAGACACACAAGCCACCTATCAGAGGTAACACAGTTCACCAGCATGTTCTCCCTCACTTAGGATTTCATATGATTCCCACAAGATAGATTTTCAATCGTAATTCTTGACTGATCAAATTCTCTCTTAAGGTAGAAGGTAACCCTTTGCATCATTAGGTTACTACAGTAAGAAACAGGAAATCCAAGGTTAAGGTAATAACATTTATTGGCTAACTCAGTAAGATTGAATATGCCAGCTTTCGAAGCAATTCAAGCTCCTTCTTCAGGCATAATACAGATCTGTAACTTGACACACATTTATACAGAAAACTTCGAAGGAGTCACAATTGTTTTTCTACTAACACAGGAAAAATAGCAAAGTCGTAAAATCGCAAGCTGTGTGATAAGAATCAGGGGGGGGGTTGATAAGAATGAGAGGGTTCAAAGTGGGCTTTCGTTCTTCCGTTCACAAAAGGAGAGTTTGGAGTGGGAAATTATGCATCCAAATCTTTTAATTGATGGACTGTGGGCTAAACAGGGATAACAATTTTATGTGTCATTATGACATGAATTGAATAGACTGGACTCATCACAAGGTCTCATATTTAACAGACTTTCTGAGTTGGTGGGGACGCAATAAAAATTCCATACACACTCTCCCTCTCCCATTCTTATCAGCCCACCATTAATTGGCATAATCAGCCTTATTCTTATTTCACAGCTTTCGATTTTACGACTTTGCTATTTTTCACGTTTCAGTAGAAAAACAATTGTGACTCCTTTGTAGTTTTCTGTGTAAATGTGTGTCTAAGTAACAGATCTGTATTATGCCTGAAGAAGAAGCTTGAATCACTTTGAACGCCGGCATTTTCATTCTTATTGAGTTAGCCAATAAATTATATTGCCTTATGCTTGGATTCCCTGCTTACACAGATAGCTAACAACTTACTGACACTAGAGTAAGTAAAAAAATGCACTTAGAGTAATCCTATTTAACAAAATGTAATAAAATTGCACTTACAAGAATAATTCAAGGCACACATTTCAAAAGTTAATCACAAGCAATTGTTACCCATCCTCCGCATGCACCCCGCGGCCATCAGGTAGAAGGAACAAGGATGCAACAGCTGATGTGTGACCAAACAGCAGCAAGACAGCGTTGATGCATTTTGTAGTATAGCACAACTTTCACAAGACTATTGAGTTGTCTCTGCTCTGTCACATGGCTCACATGCCAAAGACATGCACAACACAGGAGGGAACCTTACAGTTCCTGATTACTATACACCACTACTACTCTCTGCTGCCATCTAGCATCTGAACTACTAAATGCATCTATTATTCCTAACAGTCTCTCTCAGACTAACTAACTAACTAACCTAACTAACCAATCTAACTACATTGGACCTTTAACTAACTTAGATTAGCATTTGCTTAATATTAAAGTTCAGAATATCATGGCAAACTGAGGCCCTGGGCACTGGGCCCCCAATCATTTTCACTGACATTGCCTACAGAAATTTTTGTGGCCACATCTGCTTCCAGGGTCAGAATTGCATAGCACCCTATTCAGTCTATATACCCATCAGCAAAAATAAATCAATTAAATAAGATCTTATAAAAGTAGGTTAAAAAGTGGGTCAGACGCAAGCCCCATAGGCATGCGGCATGGGGCCCTTAAATATTGACCAACCCCCCCCTCTAATGCTGACCATAGGGTAATTACCAGACCCGATTCCCACACCAAAAATATGTTTATATTAGAATAGAGTGAATATAGGTCACAGTCTGAGTATAAAAGAACATGTTGAGGTGTATAGAGTAAAAGGGGTAAAATGCAGAGCGTGGGGTGGGGGAAGAGGGTGCAATGGGTTAAATTCAGGGAGTATGAATGAGTTAGTATGAATGGCGCTGCAAATACCGGGTCTCAGAATTGATGTCAAATCTGTCTAGCCTAGAGAAGCAAGATATTTGTGATAAGCAGAAGGGGACTTTTTGGGATGCTGTCCATATTTATGCTGTGTAATTGTGAGTATTGTCCATATTTTTCCTCTGGCATGTGTTCAATATTGAAATGAGAACGTCCAGTGTGAATTTACATTTATATCTACAAAGTGCTTGTTAGGTGTAATAAAAGAGACATTAGAGTTCTGCATAGCTTTACGTTGAGAAGCTTTTTCTAAACAGAGGAACATGTGCTCACCATCTGGGTAGAAGAGCTTCGGTCAAATGGGGGGATTGGCAATTACATTAAAACAAATTTGTACTGATTGACTGATAACATTCCCTTCAATGCTCCAACTTAGCTCAAGATACGTGATGCTGCATTTACCGGGCACATTGTGCAAACTTACCAAAAACATTGGAGAGTGTAAAAAAAGCCAAATACGTTGTATACAAATAATTTGTTACTGTAACTATGATTTGTTACCATGTGCGTCACATGGTCTTAAAGTGGACCAAAACCCAGCACAATCGGCCCGGGAATCTATAAGATTCGCGGGTCGATCAATTTTTTTCCCCCACAGGGCATCCAAAATCGGGATGCCCCGCTGTGTGAAACCCTCGAGGTTGCCCCATACACTTATATTGCTTCCCGGCCCAATGGTGCATGTGTGAACCGGGGCTGCATCCCCACTATCCCTCTAGCAGCGCGTGTGCCCGCACCAGGCATTTGTGAATGGCTGGTGCGGGCACGCTCCCTGTTAGAGAGATGCGGCGGATGCGACAACGTGACATTAATGCCTTTGAGCGCGCTGATTGGACGAGCGGCCAGGCATGTGCCATAGGACCAGGAAGAGTTGAGTTGCGCCCCCGATCAGGGTTTTGGTACACTTTGAAACAGATCTATTGTAAAGAATATGGGAATTGCAATTTTCAGATGGTCATCCACGTGCTCCTAAGGAAGCCCAAGAACTGGGCAAGTACATGGTCCTCCAGCAGCAGCTGTGACTACGGCTTAACAATCCGCCAATGACCAGTAGGGATCACCGAGCAGGCTTGCACATCCTCCCCCATTGTCCACCACAAATCACATAGGATGCACATGTCTTGCTGGATCATGGACCCACTGAGTATCTCTGTTCACTTCTCCATACCTCCCAACTGTCCCTGATTTGGAGGGACTGTCCCTCTTTTGACTCCATGTCCCTTGTTGTTCTTCTATGTCCTTCTTTGAGGTTTAACATGCAGATCTGCATCAATAAGCGATTCATTTGCCTATTCAAAGTGTTTATTTAGTTGTAGCTGTTACATGCTATCACCTATCCATCCCTCAATGAGGGGGCGTGGCTTAATTTAACAACTGTCCCTCTTTCCCACCCTGATAAGTTGGGAGGTATGGTTCTCAGGCAGACAAAGAAACTCGAGTCGTGAGGCCTGTGTCAGGGGCTTCTGCAGTAGTTTAGACTAGAGCAACCCTTGCAACTTTATGACACAGAATCATCCTGGTTCACAGGGACACTAAACGAACCTAGCCTACCCCCTCATACCTCTGGTGAGCCTGTCATCATATAGATAATCACCTTTATCTAGTGGAGCTTCATTCCATGGGGGGGCAGAAAATAGAAGATGTACAACACTACAGGGTGAAGCTTTTTCCTGTACCGCCATCTAGCTCTTCACAAGGAAAATGTAAGTTTTTCCTAATTTTGTGTCTCAGGGACAGCAGTAGATGTTGACCTGCACCCTAAATTGCACATGTAGCCAGGGAAAACTTTGTACTGGGTATTTTTTTAAGTTTTTTTCTGCAATTAGATATCGATTTCCATTTGCGATTCCAGTTTAGTGTACTGAAATCACAAACACTTTAATCCGGAATCCCTGCAGGCAAGGCTGTTAAAGAGAAACATTGGACCAAAAATAAAAAGGGGCCGATCCCCCTCCCCATCAGCCCCTACTTACCTTTTGGCTGCTGTAGGGCCCGATCGCTGCCCCCCCCCCATGCCGGCTTAGCCGTCTGTAAGTGACAGCACGGCCTTAGCCATGCTCTTCAAAGTTCTGTGCCACTCAGCGAAGTCTCACGGGAATTTAGGTGGCCCTATTGCATCCCTTTTGTGGGCACTGTGCAGACACTAGATCAGGGACCGCACACAGTGCCTGATAGGTTGCAAGATGGCGCCATTCGTCGGAAGGTAGCCCGGAATTCGAGGGACCCAGAAGATAGAGCATTTAGTGCCCAAAGGTAAAACTGGAGGGGGGGGGGCAGCAGATCTGTGAGATTTGCGGGAGGTTTAAACCTCTTTAAGTTCGCACAAATGAAACGGCCCATAATTATACTGACCATTTTTTGGGGGCCTCAAAGCTTAAACCTAGTTATGGGTAATTGTGTTGCGGGGGTGTTGTTTATTTGCTGGCTTTTGAGGAACAAATGATCATGTGTGTAAGTAGGTGTAGCCCGGGCCCCAGTCACATGCTCCAAGGATCTTCAGCCAATAAACGCTGGTGACTGAGCCAATGTTCAGCCAATCCATGCATTCCACTAATGCCATTTAGTTAAAGAGGTAAGAGCAGTTCTATTCCTGCATTTGGTGGGGCAGACGTTCCATAAGATTCGCAAAGTGAGACACTTAGGGGCACAGTGGGACAAAATGTCTCAAAGTGTGACTATCCCACCGAAAGTTGGACATCTGCTCAGTTTAACCATATGCTACAATGAGCAGACCAATACTGAAAAGTGCGGGACAATCGCTATCACCCCATTAACAACAGGGCCCTAAATGTGAACAAATCCATTGCTAGAATTTATTTTGCACAGTCAAAGAAGAACATCCCCCAAACCTCAGCTATCTGCTGCCCCTCACTCACCTCACTGGGGGAACCAATGGGGCCGCCCAAACTTTGCTAAAGTTTTGCTTTGCTAAAGCTAAGGCCGTGCTTTCACTTACAGATGGCTAAGCAACGGCAACATCCAAATGTAAGTAGGGGCCGATGGGGGGGGGGAAATCAGCCCCTTTTTATTTTGGGTCCGACGTTCCTCTTTAACACTTAACATAGTTTAGACTATTATCTTGATGATCCAACATCGTGAGACCAGTCTGCTGTAAAATATCTCAGTTTTCCAGGGTTCAGTCTTTGTCCTGATATTTGGAGAACGTTCCTAACATTATTACTCGGAATTCATGCATGCTCGAGTAACCTAAACAAACGTCCTGTTTATTTAGACTTCAATAAGTCGCCGTTTCACTCTGCAGCCATCACAAAGGAGCGCATGTGGTCCTCGAGCATTAGCCGACCAATAAATAACTCACTTGTTGGCCATGTAGAACATTCGAATGGGTGTGACATGATTCTTGCAGCAACAATAGAAACATTTTGGATTATTGAATAAGACCAGCGCAATTTCTATGGCAGAGCTTTAAATCCAACAGACAAACACTCACTGGCCGGAAGACTCTCGTTTCATTTCAAAGCCTGCGGAGCGTTGCGGTGGAGGAGATCTATTGTTATTGAGGTTCAAAAAGACATCTGTGTTAAGCAAAGGAAAGAGAAAGTGGGAAAATAACAGTAAGAGCTGAAGTTAGGTTAAGTGGAGGCCAATAATCGCTCAACAAAAATTGGTGCGATTTACTTTTTTGGGGGGTAGAAATTCCTTTTTGACACAAGTAGACCTAAAGCCAAAAAGCCCACTTACATTCCCACCATTTGGCATCCTGAATTGGGATACCCTCTGGTTAAAGGGATTCTACAGCCTGTAAAGACTTTAGGTTTGCTAAATAGTGTCTATAGGGGATGTGCCACAGCATTAAAACAAAAAAAGCCCTCAAATAAGGTAATACTTACATACTTCCAGGCCTCTGTAAAGCACCTGTGCTGCGGTGGCGATCTCTGCTGCAGCAGGAAAAGTGCTTCCTGCTTTGCTCATGACCGCCAGCCTTGGGTGTGACAACTTTTTAGGTTGTCAGTGGTCACCTTGGAGAGCCTGGTTAGCCGCAATGTTACAGCACAGCTGTTTTACATTAAAGGTAGGTGAGTATTAGCTTATATACAGTCCTGTTGTTTATTTTAACCCTGTTGGGCTTGCCAAATCATGATGCCCCCTAGGGATGCTATTGAACCTAAAGCCTTCACAGACCTCATCTGTTTTTTCTGGCCTGATTTTAATGGTGGGGCATTTCAAATCAGGAATCTCTAAAGACTTCCTGCTAGGATCGCTGAATAGGAAATCATTTAAGATTCTAGTATTGCTTTAAAGTGGAGCAAAACTCGCCAGCGGCTGGCCTGGAATCTAAAATATATTGCTGGATTTTCTCCAAAACATGCCAAACTGGGATGACCTGCTGTGCGAAACCCCTTAGGAAGCCCAAAAAAACTCACCTCGCCACGCTCCAATGGTGCATGCGCACGCTCTTGTCCAATGATGGCCGTCTACTGTGACAATGTCATACGGTGGGCAGTTCTCATTGTTTACAATAGGGAGCAAGTGCATCCCCTGCATCTCCAACATCGTGCACATGCTCCCCAGCCATTCAGATCCCAATTGGTTTGAATGGAACCACCTGCCGAATGATGTCACAGCAGGCGGTACTCATTGGACGCGAGCCCCTGAATGTGCCATTGGATCGTGGAAAGGTGATTTGTAGTGGGTGAACTGGGGGAGGGGGGGGGGGGGGGGTTCACACATCGGGACATTTGAACAAATAGGAACAAAACCCAGAAAAGTAAAATTCCACTTTAATTGCGTAAATATTTACTCCAAAATCTGAATCATGATGGATTAGTTTTGGATGTTTTTTTTTGTTTTTGCCAATTGTAAAATAAAATGTATTTTTAAATCTGGTTAATTTAGAATCAATTCAGAAAATGAATCTAATGACCCATTCAGGAAAATGGGATGAGATACAAATCTCTGAAGATTCGCTCATCCTTAGCTTAATATATCACAAAATAGAGGCTCTGAATAAACCATAATGAATATAATCCTAACTTTAAAAAAAAAAAAAGAAAACTGACAATTTAGTCACACTGCATTTATTTGGTAACAGTACTAAGCTGATCAGGTTCTAACATTTTCTTTGGAGAGCACATTTCCTTTGTTTTTTGTTTTAAAGAATTAACAAGAGAACTTCTCTTTCTAAATATTTCCCGAATGTCAGACTCGGGATCTCAGACACAAATCAAAAAAGTCCCTTTATTATTATTACAACAGAAGCTGCAATAAACCTCCCAGAGCTTTGTTAAGACACACTAGATTAGAGGCTTAACTGTGACCTTTCACCTTCCAGGGGCCGGGCTAGAGGATGCTCCAGGAGAGGGAAGTGTGGACCTTTTTGGAAAGACAAGATTTTTTCTTACACTTCTGAGCAAATTGAAATAAATTCATTTAAAGGCGGTGGAGCTCTCTAGGTTTTTTTGAGAGCCTCCCTGGTTGATATTTAATATAGTTTGGAGAGCCTGTTTACAGTGGTGTCCACCTAACCTATTCTAGCAGCAAAATTTGTCTCCAGTCCTGCACTGAAAACAGGGATGAACCTAGGCTCTCTACTGCCTGAAGCAAACTATAGAAAGAACCCATCCAGTATGTGTCCTCCAATCCTGCACCTTGCTCCTTCCTATGAAGGGAGCAGCACCAATTTTCTGTGGGGGTAGAGGGTGGGCTGCAGCCACCGAGCGTCCAGTTGTTGACTTTAAGAACATCCATTGAACCACTAAGAAGATAAAAGTAAAAGAAAAACACAGGTCCAGCAATTGTCTCCCCCTTGTTGTGCCACCTGAGGCTGCTGCATCACATGGCCTGATTACAGGAGCACCTCTGACTGAAAATTCCCCTGAACTCACCTGGTCTCATACAACTGACTCATCCGTTAAAGGAGACCTAACCTTGAAAAAGAATTATAGAGCACCTCCAGTCAAAATTGACTGGAGATCCTCTTTAAGTCTTTCATCCTTGATGTACACCGACCTCCCCAGGAAGCCTGATACTGGGCAACCACTACGTACAACTTCTGTGTTTGCCCGCTGTGTTTCACATGATCGCTGGCAGCCAATTTAGGTTTTTCAGGCTGGTAGTCGCACATAGATATGCGCGACCCAATGTGAAGCCGATGATGGCCGGCCTGTTGATGACACAGGGCGCTGTCATCCTGGGGGCGCCAGACTTTTCCTTTATTTGTCATTTTAATTTAAATGGATTGAATTTGATGTTTGGTCCAGGTGCAGGCAAGAGGGAAGGAGGGCTCCACTAACACAGCTCAGGCTCTGACAGATTGCTTTTGGGGCGGGGGCGGGGGGTAAGTTGGCTTCATTGGAGAGCAGGCAGTATGTTTTGTCCTGAGAGAACAGGGTGCATGCTGGAACTTGGAAGAAGTGGCTAGTGCTTGGGCTTCCCAGGGTGACTGTGCATACCCGTGATCTTGCTGCCAGGGTAAGTGGACCTCCAGTCAGATTTGACTGCAAGTTCTCCTTAAAGTAATTTAATTTGCATCCAGGAAGTGCTGTCTTCAGATTCTGCCACCTCCGCAACTTGCCGGTTTTGTCATTTAAGAATATTTGCCCTAGACCTTCTGCCTCATCTCTGGCAGAACAAACACATTTCCCTGCTCAGACCTTGCTACCTAGTTCTCTAAGCTGGATGACCTGAATGTTCCCACAGCCAAGTCTATCTCAGTCATTGGGGGCTCTAGCGAAATATGGGTCACCTTGTAGATTCATGATCTGGGTAGTCTAGAACTAAGTTTTTCAGTGTTCTTCAGTGTCAGTTGGGCTTCTAGAACTTGAAGGTTCCTACTAGGTAACATTGGTTGTATTTCCTTTTGCCTCGACTTGCCTCGTTTTTTTTATGACTTGCAACAGCTTACCACGACTTGCGTAGGAAGAACCGAATCATTAGGGATGTCAGGCACTGAAATCCTTAACGATTAGGTCCTTTCTAGGTTGTGGTAAGCTATTACTAGGTATAACAAAACAAAAAAAAAAACAACAACTGCGGTATAATAGCCAAGGAAGGAGGAAATACCCTGATGTGGTGACTGAGTTTTTATTGATGCTCTGGGCACTAGAGAGAGACAACCAGCTTGTTCCAGCCTTGGGAGGACAGGCCTTTCTCATCATCCCTATTGTAACTACTTCACTAGACTTTAATAGCCCTATAAACACTCCTGACTAATATATCTTGACAGTGTGTCTGCAGGAGAGGGAATTAAGCATGTAAAACAAGACAAATTGGATAAGGAAGGTATTAGCGATGCCTAGGAGGATGTTTTATGTGTGTCATTTTTTAAATCCCTGGGCAAAGTGCCGCAAGCTGTTGATATTACTTAGTAATAGCTGGGCCATAAAACTTGCAGAAACAGATCCAGTCAAACAATCATAAAATCTCCCGTTCCGCCATTATTTTACCTGGCAGGGGATCGCACATCAGATTAGAGGAAGGCCAGCCAGTGAGTCTTTTATTTCAGAGGATGTTGATTTGGATTTTTTTTCTTCTAACGTGATTATGAAGAATCACTGAAGTGAGAGGCAAAGGCCTGACTATTAGAAAATGTTTTCATGCTCGATAAATTTGTCTCGAGATTTGAGTTCTTAGACATTAAATTGAAGCAAGGAAAACTTTTGCACATGTCCATGTTCTTCTGAGAATGTAAATTCCGCACAATACACAATAGTGGCCGCACATTCACTGGCACTGTATTCTTGGCACTGATAGGCAATCTGATAATGTCTGGTGGAAAAAACTTGTGCAAGGTAGGATTTAGGTCTGCAAATCTCACCTTTTTTCCAGGCTGGTTGAGTAAGGTCTTTTTGCAGCTGCAACCTATAATGTTGGTATGTTTTTCTGTATAAAGGGGGATAACAGCAGCATATTGCTGTTTTGCACAGCCCCTATTGAAGCAACTGTCCCCTGTTCGATGGAGCTCTACTGGGAGCACAGGGAGAATTCCATGTGGGCCACACTGCTTTGGGCTTGACTTGGCTGTTACCTCACCCAGACCCTGTGGTGGAATTCACTCAGTTCTAACAATCCTCTCAGCTCCTAGCCTAGCCTACTAATGCTAATAGCCCCAGCATCCATAATCCTTCTTCTGCCACAGTATATGCCCCTGCAATACTAAAGCTTCAGTACCCTCGCTTTAAAACTGGCCACATTCACCCCTACCCATGATCTGCAATACAGTGCTTTTGCCTCAACAGATGAATGCACTCACTGGCCAGTTGGGAAGCACCCTGAGGTTTAAAATTAGCAGCTAATGGACTGGTAGGGACAGTAATGTCCCAGGCTGATTTAGGTCCAAAGTCTACCTCTCCACAAGGAGGGTGTTGTGGCTGCTGGCACCAGTGCCGTACGACATTCTGGGGGCTGGAATGTCACTGCCTACTTGAGCGCTGGGCAGCCAATCGCAGTGCTGGATTCTCAGCGGGAGTGTGAGGTTAGGGTGGGATTTACAGGTGTTCTTGGGGGTTATGTGTGAGGGGGCTCCAGCACTCTGAATGCTCCCCAGACTGTCATATAGCAGCGGCTCCAGTGACCACCAACACGCTCACCACGGAGGTCCACTTTAAGAAAATCTAGCCTTACATAGGCTTTATGCTTTGGGGGGGGGGGCCTTCGGCAATCAGGGTACGTTCCCGAACTCACTCTGCATGCTGGAATTACTTTTGATATATGTATCTTGCCTGGGCAGCAATGTGTACCACCACTGCCTCAAGCTTCCAGAGGAGGACCTATGTTTTTGACTACATCCTACAAACTGTTGTGATCAAGCTGTGATCAACAACCCTTCTTTAAAAATAATGGGTATTGGATCGCCTTAGGTACTACTCTCTAGAGTACTCAGCCTTCTCACTTGGACAAATATTAGAGTGAATGATATAATACGAAAAAACAAACTCTAATCTGATTAGGTTTTGAGGTAGAAAAGTTCCCTAGGGAGGGACAGAAGGCCCCAATGCAATTACAACTCTTTTTGTGTTTTGGAACACAAGAAGAGCACATATGTTAAACTCAAGGCCCTGGGGCTGGATGTTGCCCTCCAAGCCTTTTTATGTGGCCCTCTGACAGCTGTCAGATGGCAGTGGTGCCCCTTCTAGCCGTCCCAGTCACTCCAAGGCTGCTGATACAGCAGCAAATCTTTACATGTGTGAGTAATAAGTAGAGTCTACAACTGTTCTGTGTCTCTGAGCAACCAGCTCCCACCAAGCCCATCAAAGTTACTGCCACAGCAGAGGGTGCTACAGCTGATGCAGGGGTTATTGCTAGTTATTGCCAGTAAAAAAGCCAAAAAAAAGCATTCATTTTTTAATTTCATTTCAGCAAATTAATTCTGCGTCTGCATCCGGCCAAGGCAAAATATTTCTGTGCTTGCATCTCTTGTGGGCAAAATAATTCTGCATGCGACCAAGGAAAAATAATTCTGTCTGTATCTGTCCTGGGCAAAATAATTCTGCATCTGCATCCAACCAAGGCAAAATAATTCTGTGTCTGCATCTCTTGTGGGCAAAATAATTCTGCATCAGCATCTGCCCAGGGCAAAATAATTATGTGTCTGTAACAATATATTTGAATTGTCCTGTTTGCATTTTGTTTCGCGTTATTTTTTGCGCCCCTTTGGAGGTGATCAAAATGCTGATGTTGCCCTCGCTGAAAATGAGTTTGACGCCCATGTACTAGAGAATAATAACTGTCTCTACACTTTAGTAAATAACACTCAGGAATATGCCAACAAAGCCACTTCTTCATTCAGTTTCAGGAAAATTGTACCAAAATAGACTGTTTATCAGGAGAAACCTGAGCATGCTGCGCCTAGAAGACATCCAAATAATTCATGTGAGGCAGAGGGGAGCTTGGCTCAGTAATGTCCACTTCACCTCGGCAATTGTCCTATCGGGTAAAGCATTTGTTATAAGAAGTTTGTAGCGAGAAGCGGCAAGACATATAAATCTTCAGTAAAGTACAAGAGGCTTACTCTCTGCTTCTCTGGGGAAAGGCACCATTTATTTTTTCTCTCTTTTGCTTCTAAACAATTCCCAGCGAATTACAAATTGACAATTTCCTTCACCCTTCACCCTTGTTCCTTGATGATCTTGTTGTAATTTATCAAATGATTAAGCTGTGCTGCTTGGAACCATATAATAATAGCTGGAAGTAATACTCACAGGCAAAGATGAGAGCGTCTTATTCATTAAAGGCGGAAAAAATCTGTTCTACATAATAAATAGGAAACATTTCATTTTTTCATTGCTTTCTATTTTATACATATAAAAAAAACAATAAAACATATTGAAACCATGATTAAAATTCACTACCTCTCCATATAACCGAAATATAATTTCTTTATTGGTATAATCTTGATATTACACTCAACTGTCCAATAGAAAAGATTTCATGTCTCTCTCTCTCTCTCTCTCTCTCTCTCTCTCTATATATATATATATATATATATATATATATATATATATAATATTTATAATAAATAATTACCAAATTTTTTCACCATGTAAGATGTACCTGACCATAAGACGCACACAGGATTTGGAGGAGAATAAGAAAAAAAAATTTCTAACCAAATGTTGTACTAAAACACCCCCATTACAGGCGATGTGGCATTGCCTCAACCCATTCCCATGTTAGTGGGGCATTCCCCCATCCCTTTCCTCATGGGAAGTGTGGCATTCCCCCATCCCATTCCCCATGGGCAGTGTGGCATTCCCCCCATCCCATTTCCCATGGGCAGCGTGGCATTCCCCCATCCCATTTCCCATAGGCAGCGTGGCATTCCCCCATTCTATTTCCCATGGGCAGTGTGGCATTCCCCCCAAATCATTACCATAGGCGGTGTGGCATTCCTCCTTACCATTGCCCCGACCCCATTTCCTATATTGGCAGTGTGGCATTTCCCCCTCTTATTCCCCATAGGCAGTGTGGCACCCTTTCCCATTCCCATAGGCAGTGTGGCATTCCCCCTATCTCATTTCCCTAGGCAGTGTGGCATTCCTCCCTCCCATTGCCCCCACCCCATCCCCATATAGGTAGGGTGGCATTTCCCCCCTCTCATTCCCCATAGGTAGTGTGGCACCCCCCATCCCATTCCCCATATAGGCAGTGTGGAACCCCCTGCCCTGGTTTCCAGCCCTGCCATTGCCTCTCAGGCCAGTGTGGGCTGACCGAGAGGCAGTGGCTAATAAAACGCACTGACACCCCCCCCCCCCCCAACTTTTGAGAAAAATATTGTGCATTTATAGGGTGAAAAATACGGTACCCTTTTATGGGCACTATGCAATAAATATAATAGATGGAGTTAGAGAAGGGAATAGGAATACAAATTAATGCTAAAATTTCCTATGTTACAGCATGGCCTAATTATTAATTAAGGCTTTATGACACAGTACCACTCTGTCCTTAGTGCCCTAAATTTAAACAGATAACATGATCCAGTTCCAGGTTCTTCATGGCTGCCAAACTTGCACTTTATGTTCTGGTTAATTGTAAATATTTACTGCAGTATATTATATTATAAGATATTATATTTCAGCATGGGAGTTATTATATTTTAGAAGTTGCAAAATAACCACAGTCTACAGGAAATCCAAAGAAATTTGGAGAGGCTGATTTTTATTGTGTTTGGATGTCTCATTGGCGGCTGTTATTTTGTATCCACCCTATTAAAAAATGATTTGCACCTCTCATGTAGAACGTCAACATGGCGTGTGCAGGGGATTTTGATTTTCCTGTAGATTTAGAAGATTTAGAAGTAGAAGAAAAATATGTTTTACATGAAAGAGGAGAAAAACATCTGACTGCCTCTTCAAACTCAACCTCAAATCATTTGGATAAGCCCTTAGGATTTCATCCCTTTTCATTTCATGTTAGCATCTCGGTAAAGTTTGTCCCATACACAAATCTCAGTGAACTGATCAGGTCTCCCAAACCCAACACTTGTTGTGACAAGTTTGTAGTTATGTATTTAGAGGGTGATTGTAGACATTGTATTAATATCGCTCTATAATATATTTTTCTTTCTGATTTTAGCTGGAGAATTACATTGTGGACAACATGAAATCTGAGATGGTGCAGATGCAGCAGAATGTGGTGCAGAACCAAACTGCTACAATGCTGGAAATAGGAACTAGTTTGCTGAGCCAGACAGCGGAGCAGACGAGAAAGCTTACTGATGTGGAGACTCAGGTAGGTGACATATGAGGATATATAAGGAGTGCATTGACTAATAGAGGTGGCAGCAACAGCTTGGAGGACACACAGCGTTCTGTGTGTAAAGGGCTAATTTTTCTCTTCTTGGTGTACGTTGCCTATGGCAAAAGGATGGCAGTTAGTGAAAACTGCTTCCATAAAACACACATTTTGTAACATAGGAAAACAATAAAAGACTAGATAGGCCCAATATTCTGAGGACATAGAAACTGGACTTTCCCTTTAAAGAGGAACTTAAGAGGCCCTGCAGGGAGACTCCAGTGCCACCCGGGTCCCACTCCTTGGGGAATCCCAGATTGGATGCCCTGCTTTATAAAACTCCCCAGAAGCCCTGTTACACTCACCTTGTCCCGGAGCCCTAACCGCGTCTGCGCTGCGCCCGCATCCCGGCTCACCCTTAGCCGCGCGTGCACCCGCGCTCGGCCTTTCTGAATGGACAGCGTGGGCATGTCAAAGCTAGAAGGTGGGCCGTGGATGTGGGCGGCGGTGCCCTTGGCTTCCATTGGCACTGCTCGGCTGGTTAGCCAGGGGCATAGCTAGGGGGGAACAGGGGGAGCACTTGCCTAGGGGTGCAGCAGGTCAAGGAGGCTCCAAAGGGGAGCTAGAGAACAGGTGGGGGGCGCCATTTCAAATGTTAGCCCTGGGTGGCAGAAATCCTAGCTACTCCTCTGGCTTAGCTGTCCAGCAGGTAGCTTAGCCATCAGCGGTGAGTGAAAGCAAGTGTGCTGGGCCGCTCAGTCAATCAACACATCCATTCTCGCCCATGGCACGTGGGAGCAACAGGAAAGTGGGTGAATGGGGCGACCTGGGGGGGGGATACACACAGCGGGGCATCCCGGGAAATTGAGAAGGAGAAGTTTTACAGGGAAAGTGCAGAAGTTTACAAGTGAACAGTGCTGCTCATTTAGCTTCCATATCCTAAAAATAATAAGCTGAATGTCGTAGATGGTGCCACAGGGTCCCATTAGTAAATACACTGATATCATAAGTATGTTGACCATGTACATTAAGTAAAATAATAAAACACATTAGAAAAGTCAACACATGAAAGTGTGCAGCAGGATCCTGTGTTTAGTGTCCTTTTCACTGGAAGGAGAGGCTGAATGTGCCATTCATACATAGGCTGAGGTCAAACAGTAAACTAAACAACATTTAACTTCAAATAAACACAGGAGCTAATAGCCGGGAGTGATCCATATGTTAGCCTAAATAAATACGCCAGCTCTATTAATTTTTCTTTGAAGACGATTATTAATTTCCCACATAGTGTGCTCCTATTTATTTTTATTTCTAAAAAGCCAACCCCAGTCTTGGAATAATTGTACCTGTGACATTTTTACAGCTTTTGCATTAATGACAACACAAATTGATTGTTCGACCATTAACCTATTATGGGAATTGCTTTCCAGGGTGTTCTTTATTACAAATTGACCTAATATATATATTTTTTTAAGAAAGCTGTTAGGTGAACTTTACTGTCTGGTTTATATATCCAGAAATGTGTTGCTAAGGTGTCCAGGCACACACTCACTTCCTCCCATCTCATCCACAGTGTAAAAGAATCCATTTCAAAACATCTAAAATTCTCGGATTATATGTAAATAGCTTATGTATTCAATGCTAAGGTACTTTACTTTCTTAAATGCACGGGTTGTGATTTGGAAAGTGAGTCAGTCGAGTTGGAAAGGGAATGTCATGGTGCAGTTTTTTGAGTCAGAAACAAAGCTCATATGAATCCCTCCCCAGGGCAATTCCGATTACTGCACATAAAAATTCATTTTCCTTTTTATAACTGCTGCCATAGTCTATTTTGCCACCTCTCATCTTATAGATCTGCCAATGGTCTGCAAAGAGGAAGTGCAGCTGGGTTTCCTAACGCTTTGCATTATGGGTTCTCTTGGGTTAAGTCCATGCATCATCTCGACTGGAATGCTTGGAAATGAAAAAGCTTCCCTGGCATTCCCAAATGGCTGCGACCAGGCAACAATAAGTGAGACGTTGAGGATCAGTCTTGGCCTAGAAATAAGGAAGCAGCCTAGTGACCTGGATGGTTGCAGGTTTGATTCCCAGGCCATGGGACATGAAATGCTCTTGCGCAAATCACCCAACCCCCTCAACTGTTCCCCAGTGTAATTAGGGCAGCCCACTTCTCCAGGCATGTGTACGCTCACTGCATGTGTGCACAAGCATACAACAGTATGCTGTGGTCAGACAGCTACGGGACCACTGTGGCTTGCCAGGATGAGAGCTACAAGGGACAAAGTTGCTTTTTAGACCACTTTTTTGCATGAAGGAATGAAACTGAAAGAAGGATAACTTTTTGAGCACTGCTATGGCTTTCAACTATCACCTCAGGAAATTGCAGATTCAATGTAGTGATATCTAAGATTCACTGCGTTATTGCAAGGACACAGCATGTATGCTGTATAGACATAGGTTGTGTTTAGTCATATTGTAACATTTGCCACAGGATGCCTGTGAAAGCTATTTTTACACTTCCAAACTTGGGATCTAGTTCCTGAGCGATCATAACTTCTGGTGTGAAAAGGCACTTTGGAAGACCTTGGATTCTAAATTGAGGTTTTAAGTAAAACCTAGGGAGACAGAAATGCAGAGGAGTAGCTAGGCTTTCTGGCACCCAGGGCAAAGATTCAAACTGGCGCCCCCCACCTGTTCTCAGGCGCCCACCTGATCTGCTGCACCCGGGGCAAGTGCCCCCCTTTCTGCTCCCCCTAGCTACGCCCCTGCAGAAATGTATCCTAATTTATTAGCAGATTTGGGAGGCGGTCATGCTGAAACGTTGCCAGACCGCCAAGAAAAAGGTTTTTCTACTTGCGTGGATGATACTCTAAGGCCCTTATTTAACAAGGGATAGCGCCAGGTAGCGAATGGTGAGCGAACGGTAATGACACTCACCGCCACGAGAACGCCGGCTCCCCTCCGCAATCACACATTTATCAAGCCGATCCTGCTTAGCGACTGAGATAGCGCCAGATAGCGAATCATTCATCATTATTTCAGCCTCACCCCACAGCGCCAGCGAGCGACCTTGAACAGCGACAGGTATGACCTCTCGCTACCTGGCGCTCTCCAATGCATTTCAATGGAACAATCTTTAAATATTCATAATTAATTGCTATTAATTTTTTTTTTTTTTAAATGTCAAAAATTATGCAATTTTAGATTTTTTTAAAGTAAAAAGAAAAAAAAAAAATGTGTGCAGAATTGATATTACAGGTCTGATATTAATGTATTCATATTACAAAATGTTTTGAAAAACATGTTTTTTTTTTCCTAAAAATATGGTTGTTTGGGGGTTAAAAAACTACTTTTAACCCATTGCCGCCAGCGCTCTGGGGTTTAAACAAGCATTTCACAGCGCGAGAATTTTTGGAGCGTGATTTGTTAATGAATATGCTGGGAGCCGTTCGCTATGGCCGTTCGCTGTCATGCGCTCCCATACAGCGCGGAACCTGTCAAACAGCGACTCCTAACCCCGTATTCAACATTACCGCACACCGACTGAGTCGCTGTCAACAGCCGAACAACGGCCAAGCACAGCGAATACTAGCGGACGCTGTTAAAATAACGCTACTGTCGCTCATCTGTCGCTACCTAGCGCTATTAATGAATCGGCCTCTTAGTTGTATTGTGATACAGGGGAAGAGGTTGGAACAACAGTGCAGTGGAGAGTTTTTTTCTTCTTATATTGTATAGCCTCTAATGATAAATCCATTAGGTCATGCGCGCTAGGTCCTCCCAAGAAGAACACACTCTCTATATTATCTATATAATTATTATGGCATAATAATGACCTTAAAACTGTAGTGCTCTGCCAAAACAATCTTTAGGTTGATTTGCTGTTTCCTTTAAACAACTATTCAAGAAAAAAAAAGTTTCCTTGCAGAAATATAACCTCTCTAAGCTCAAACAGGCATTATGTTCGTTTCTGTCAACAGCTGAGGCTGAATTTGAAATCAAAACCCTTTATTTTATCATCATATGTTTAAATCTTGCCTTGTTGTATTTAGCATGCCCATAGTTTTCTTTAGTATGTCTCATAATTGTTTCTTGGATATGATTTTACATGCAGACAATAGTTTTCAAATATGCACTATTTAACTTGAACAATTAAATTAAATCTAAAGCACAAAAAAGTCTCCGCGCCAAAGACAACGTGTCTCTTTCCCAGCTTTCCGATGCTTTTTTGGTTTCTTTCAACAGCTGTGGTTGAATTCAGAATCACAACCTTTTTATTTTATCATCATTTGAACAGAAGCCGCTCCAGTTGTTTTTAGATCCCTAATTCCCCCGGCTACTAGGATTCTGCTGAGTACAAGAGTTATCAGCTCTGTGCCAAAGTGCAAAGTAAAAATGGCTGTCAGACCTCACATGTCCCATGAGCCACTAAAGGCCTTGCTATCCCATCACACAAGGCTTTCTGGTGGACCACCATGCTAATACCAGGGGAGATATATAACTACAGGTTTACACTAACATTTACTTATGCCTCAATGACACACATTCATCGCTCGGCACGGCTATTTTGCATCTTTACACAATCATGCTATGGTTGTCCATCTATCAAGGTTTGTGGGACTAGGTCATATGTTATGTATATTGCCAATGCTAATGTACAGTAACAGGATGAGTAAAGAAATAGCAGCACATATTTATTTTATTCCTTTTAGGTCCTCAATCAGACTTCACGACTGGAGATTCAGCTGTTGGAGAATTCCTTGTCTACGTACAAGCTAGAAAAGCAGCTCATTCAACAAACGCATGAAATCATTAAAATTCAGGAAAAAAATAGGTATGGAGTTTCGGCTTATGACAATTTTGCCTTCTGCCTAATATGAGACATGTATATAACTTAAAGCCGACCAAAACTCATAATTTTTACTAGCATCCACTGATTTGCTTCCCCCATGAAGTGTTTTGCCAATTTTCACTGCCCCTAATTCATTCTAATCCCAGATAATGGAGCCTGTTCTAGCTGTGAAGCTCCACCTGCTCCATTCATTTCCACTGTTGTGTGTGGCAATAATCTCATTGCTACATCGATGTAATGACTGATTGACTGCCATTGACAGACAAAAAAAAAAGTGTTCTAGGACAATTCAAAAAAGGGAAAATATAAATTTCTAGTCTTACATCCTAACAGGGGAGTATTGGCAAGGGCTTTGGCCAAATATATTTCACAAGTTCACTGGCTTTTGGTCTGCTTTAAATCAGGGGTTTGCTAATAGGATAGGGGTATGTTTTTAAATGATGTCAGAGATTCTGTTGAACTCCATAGAATATAGAGTACTAAACGTGTCATTGGGTACAATGAGTCAATGTATAGTACCAAGTAGATCAGACTGAGATTTATCTGAGGCTATGTTCCTAGCCTGGCGTAGCATCCAGTGTGGATACCCTCTGTCCTTTAATCTGTCTACTATCAGCCTCAACATTAAAATCCTGTTGTCGTGAGCAACTTATTTTAGCTCGAGTCCACAGGGATAGCTTTAAACCTGTGGGTTGGATGACAAAATGATGCCATTAGAATATTGTTACCCGCAGTGGGCTTCCTAAAAGAGGAGGTAATTAATGTATGTCGAACTTTGCTGACTCTTTAAATCCAGAAAATCTATTTCCGATTCACGTGAATGACTGGTGAATGTCAAATTCAATAAGTTGTGATTTAGGAATGCGAATAACAGTTTCACGTTCACGTTCAAGTTCAGTACCCCTCCAAATAAAGCTGTAGCTATACAGTACACCTTCTTCTGTTCTTTCTACTCTGTATTGGGATGGATATGTGAGCTGTATTTATACTGGAACTGAGGTTTTACTTGGCAAAAAAGGATGTTTCACTATTGGGTGTGTTTACTGGCTGCACTAATGGGTGTGTGTATGATTTTTCTTCTTAACTCTTGTGTCACTTCTCATTCATGGCCCAATACGGTGCTGAAAAGCTAATTTGTTCTACTTTTCTTCAATCCAACTACTGTAATACTGATAAGAAAAGTGATCATTCAATTTACTGCCTAATTTACAACATTCATAGAGTTCCTCGAGTTTTACTATGGAGGACCGTGGCAAATGAATATAATTGTAGCGGCGAACACACACAACAATTCTCTGGTCAAAACATGCTATTTACTGGAAAAAATGGTTTGGCGAAATCAGGCCAACTGCAGTGATGGATTTGGTTAAGAAAAATAATGAAATCTTGCTGAAAACACACTTTTACAGCATATGTTCACATGGGATGAGTCTCAGAATATATGTGTCTCTGGAGTGCTTGTGGTTGTTTGAAAAGTTTAAAGTAAAAAGTTGAATTCAAAGTAGAAAAGCAATGTGAAAACAGTATCATTAGTTGTTTTTCACAAACTATTCAACTATCTGACCTTCACGCTTGAAAAATAAGTTAAAGATGATAAGAAGACGAAATAAACAATTTGCCGAAAATAACATTGATTCCTATGGGGTTCGCTGCTAAAAGCTGTTCGCATTCGCTTTGTTGCAAACTACTCAATGTAAATCTAGCAAACATGGACATGACAGACGAACACTCCACATTTCTCTTGGCAAATGCGCAAAATACCGAAACCATGGCATGGCCAATTGTTTAGTAAATCACCCCCCCTAGTGAAGATGAAGATTTTGCGCCAAACTCATATACTGTAATCCAAAAATTCATTACTACCTAAATCTTATGAATGGTTAACAATTTTGTTTCTTTGAAGCCTTTAAAGGTGGACTTGTTTTCAGGTTACAGATTAATGTCCTGCTGCATAGCTTAAGGTCATGGTTTTATCAAAAATGCCCTTCGGGGAGAATAATGAGGTTGTAAGACATGAGTCAGATAGACAGTAGTGTTTATTGCATAACAACATAGTCACTAAATGACGACAGGAATGTGAATTAATTTTTTTCTGGTAGATATGAGTGAATTTTCAGTGGTACATCTCTCATGCTGATTTGGCTGAATCTGATTGTGATCTTTTTGTCGGGTCCAAATGGATCTGGATGAATCTGCTAAATTGTTTTCTGGTAGAAATGAGTAAAACTCTTGATGAGCGAATTTATAAAAAAATCATTTTAGATTATTTACCAAATTTCTCTAAGAAATTTGGTTCGTTTAAGCCACAGGGAGCCCCATCAGACCTTTATGCGTGAAAATCAAGTTAAAGGTGCTAAGAAAACTTAAGAAACATCTCGCCAAAAATAACATTGATTCCTCGGGGGTTCGTTGCTAAAAGCTGGAGAACTAAAAAGGTGTTCACCAGCATTCACTTTGTTGAACTCAATGTAAAACTAGCAAACATGGCTATCGCCAGACGAACCCACCACGTTTCTCTTGGTAAATGCGCAAAATAATGAAAACACCGCATGGCCAATTGTTTAGTAAATCGCTCCACTGGTGAAGATGAAGATTTTGCCCAAACCCATATACTGTAATCCAGAATTAGTTTGAAGAAAAATGTATCCAAATGTAATTCTTTTAGTTTCAGATTTGCTCATCACTATTCTCTAGTCTTAATAAATGTTCATTTGCTTTTAACTACGCTATTCCTTTACAATCTATCAGATCATCATCCACTGCTTATGTTTAAGTTAAATGGAAAAATGTTAAGGTCTTAAAGCAATTAAACAGAAAAATAAATCATTAAAGCATGAACCTCCTGAGTATTAATCATCCGGTTTTAGTGCTTTTTTTGGAAAGGTGTTGAAAATTTATTTAACTGTCAATTCTAAAGGTTAAACTTAAACCCAGCAGGGATTACGTACTGGAAACCCATTCAATTAACCTTGCACAGTTAGCTAGTAATCGTTTTCTATGCATCCTCAAAATTGTTGAAAAAATCTGTTGGTATATAGAGCTTTACAATCACTGTATTCTAAGTATACAGCACGTCCTGTTCCAGAAGATATTCCTTACACTTGGGTTATACCTCCAGTAGATGGCGCTGGACTGCAGAGACAGAAAAGTGGCTCCTCCCGGCCCCATATATACCAGGGACCTCCCACAAAATCCCTAGTTCTTCTCTGCAGTCCTGGCTGCGATGACTAGAAGATGGCTCTCTCTCTCTACTCGCAGGGGAGCGGAGCTATTAGCCTGCGGCCCTGTAGGACTATTCCCACCCGTTTCCTTTTACTGCCTCCCAGCTCAAGCTGCTCTGGTTCGGGTGAAGGTAGGCAGCACCGCCGTCAGGTGCTAAGGAGCGCTGCTCCAACCGCAGTCCCCCACCAAAGGGTAAACGGTATAGGCCCATGGTGAGCCTTATGGGATGCCCCTCCCGCATTTTATGCCCCTCGCCCCCTGTCCCCGCAGTTGGCTACCTTTGGGCTGGCCGTCGCTTCCCCTTCACTCTCCCTTGTAGATCTTAGGGGGATCTACAAGGGAGAGCGAAGTGCAACTGATTGCACTCGTTTCTTTGCCGCTGCACATTTGTACTACGCTCCGTGGTCGGCGGCGACATCGCCCCAGGCGCTGCTGCGCCATCATTGGCTGACCTTGTCAGGTGGGCGTGTTTTTGCGCTCTTGGGGGGGGCATACCCTCGAGGTATACCCTCGAGGTATATGCGGGCGCCATTTTAGTTCTCTGCTGCGTGTGCCTGGCGTCTCCCTATCGCGGTCCGTAAGTGCCCCTGCGGGCTGATTTATTTTATATATTTTCTGTATTGCATATCGCTTATGGGATCTTTTGCTTATGTCTTTCAGGCGGGTCAAACTTTGTGGTTTCTCCCGGTCCTATCACCTCTATTTAGTGTTAACTCTTATTAGAGAGCTATTGTATACCATTACTCCCACTTCCCTAGTGGGCTATTGGGGCATCCCGGGTTGCTATTATTAGCGTCAATCCCTATTGGCCTGTTGTGCCGTGATAATCACCATATAGAGGCTTCTCAGGATAATGTGCTTGGGGTTCCTTCTAGACAAGCCCGGCTGTGTGTGGCGTTGCCCCTATAAGTGATAGATGTCAGGGTGTGTGTACCCTGCGCCCAGCAGGTACTTGCGCTGCAGTCTGGGTTACCTGCGGCTGGGCCTAGTGCTGCGCCTCCTCTGGCTTCGCCTACCTCCCCACGCTTATACCTGACTCCCAGTGAGGTGCATACCAGTGGGGAGTCCCAACCTGATTTGGATACCTGGGTAGCCAGCATTGAAAGGCATATTGCCGGGTCTGGTCCGCATGAGGCTCCTGCTAAGCGGCGGCATCTGGCACCCGGTGTTACTCTCTTCTCTGTGGAAGCTGAAGAGTTTTATGATATTACTGGATATACCCCCCTGGAAGAAGGGGAATTATTTTCTGATTCAGAATCATCTGAGGATCAGCCTAGGGGTTATGCTGAGTCTGGATCTGACCCATGGGCTTCAGATGATACTGACAGACTTTTGGCTCACATTTTTGAAGTGCTCTGTATCTCTTCTCCTGCCATGGCCCCGTGGCAGCAGGGGGAGCTGTTTCATACTGTTAAGCCACGTTTGGAGTTTCCTAAACAAACTCACTTTAATAATCTGATTCTCAAGGAGTGGGAACGGCCTAGCCGGCTTCCCGGGGTACTAAAGAGTTGGGATAAGAGGTATGCCTTTCCTGCTGAGATGGTTAAACGTTGGTCATGTCCTCCAGAGGGGGATGCACCAGTTCTGGGGTTGTCTAACACATCTGTCATGCATTCGCCTGACTACATTGACATTGCTACATTGCTTCGAGGCGGTCCCATATGCTCAGTTCCACATGAGGCCTCTTCAGCTTCACCTCTTGTCAGTATGGGATCGGGACCCTGTGTCCCTGGATCAGGTGTTTGTCTTGTCCCCTCAGGTCAGGCGGTCTCTAGCGTGGTGGCTGGACTCAAGGAACCTGCTGGGGGGCAGGTCCTTTCTGGCCCCTTGCTGGGAGACTGTCACCACGGATGTCAGTCTGACAGGTTGGGGGGGGTTCTGGAAGTCCCTGAAATTCCAGGGTCGGTGGGGCCCTCAGGAGGCCCATGCCCCTATCAACATTCTGGAATTGAGGGCAATCAGGTTGGTTCTCGCCCACTTAACCCCACAGCTGAGGGGTCGGGCTCTTTAGGTCCGTTCGGACAACCAGACGGCAGTTGCCTACATCAATCATCAGGGAGGGACCCGGAGCAAGAGGGCCCTCAAGGAAGGGTCCCTGATACTGTCCTGGGCGGAGGAAACTGTTCCCTGCATCTCAGCTGTGTACATCTCGGGGGTGGAGAATCTGGAGGCAGATTCTCTGAGCAGGGGGACCTCTCATCTGGGAGAATGGTCCCTCAGCAGCGGGGTGTTTCGCTCCCTGTGCCACCGCTGGGGTCAGCCCGATGTTGATCTGTTTGCATCCCGTCACAATCACAAGCTTCCAGTCTTTGTCTCTCTGTCCCAGGATCCTCTGGCCTTGGCCACGGATGCACTGGCAATGTCTTGGACGAGGTTCCAGCTCCTGTATGTGTTTCCCCCGTTTCCACTGCTGGGCAGGGTGCTGCGCAGGAAGGGGTGCCAACCATCCTGGTGGCCCCCTGTTGGCCAAGAGGAGTGTGGTTCGCAGACATCATGCTGTTGGCAGTAGATCAGTATGCCCTGCCACTGGTTCCAGATCTGCTCACTCAGGGACACCTACGCCACCCCAATTTACAAACGCTGGCTTTGACGGCCTGGCTGTTGAAACCTCCATCTTGATGGAAAGAGGGCTGCCTGCTTCGGTGGTGAATACCATGATCTTGTCCTCATCCATCCATCAGGCAGGGAATGCAGCTGGTGGGCCTGATGGTGTCCTGCTTCGAGGCGGTCCCATATGCTCAGTTCCACATGAGGCCTCTTCAGCTTCACCTCTTGTCAGTATGGGATCGGGACCCTGTGTCCCTGGATCAGGTGTTTGTCTTGTCCCCTCAGGTCAGGCGGTCTCTAGCGTGGTGGCTGGACTCAAGGAACCTGCTGGGGGGCAGGTCCTTTCTGGCCCCTTGCTGGGAGACTGTCACCACGGATGTCAGTCTGACAGGTTGGGGGGGGTTCTGGAAGTCCCTGAAATTCCAGGGTCGGTGGGGCCCTCAGGAGGCCCATGCCCCTATCAACATTCTGGAATTGAGGGCAATCAGGTTGGTTCTCGCCCACTTAACCCCACAGCTGAGGGGTCGGGCTCTTTAGGTCCGTTCGGACAACCAGACGGCAGTTGCCTACATCAATCATCAGGGAGGGACCCGGAGCAAGAGGGCCCTCAAGGAAGGGTCCCTGATACTGTCCTGGGCGGAGGAAACTGTTCCCTGCATCTCAGCTGTGTACATCTCGGGGGTGGAGAATCTGGAGGCAGATTCTCTGAGCAGGGGGACCTCTCATCTGGGAGAATGGTCCCTCAGCAGCGGGGTGTTTCGCTCCCTGTGCCACCGCTGGGGTCAGCCCGATGTTGATCTGTTTGCATCCCGTCACAATCACAAGCTTCCAGTCTTTGTCTCTCTGTCCCAGGATCCTCTGGCCTTGGCCACGGATGCACTGGCAATGTCTTGGACGAGGTTCCAGCTCCTGTATGTGTTTCCCCCGTTTCCACTGCTGGGCAGGGTGCTGCGCAGGAAGGGGTGCCAACCATCCTGGTGGCCCCCTGTTGGCCAAGAGGAGTGTGGTTCGCAGACATCGTGCTGTTGGCAGTAGATCAGTATGCCCTGCCACTGGTTCCAGATCTGCTCACTCAGGGACACCTACGCCACCCCAATTTACAAACGCTGGCTTTGACGGCCTGGCTGTTGAAACCTCCATCTTGATGGAAAGAGGGCTGCCTGCTTCGGTGGTGAATACCATGATCAGGGCTAGGAAGAGGTCCTCTTCTTCCATCTATTACAGGGTTTGGCGTACTTACATTGACTGGTCCGAGTCCCACTCGCTTCCCTGTCGTGTGTTTTCTATTCCTAGGATTCTGGAGTTTCTCCAACATGGTTTGGATCTGGGTCTTCAGCTCAGCATCCCCTGGTCAAGGCCTTTTTCCAGGGGGTTACTCATGTGCGTCCCCCACGTAAGCCTTTGTTACCAGTCTGGGACTTGAACTTGGTCTTATCTGCCCTTCAGGGGTCTCCCTTTAAGCCCTTGCAAGGGGCTCCCTTGTCCATTCTTACGCTTACGGTGGTCTTTTTTGTGGCTATCACTTCTGTTAGGCATTTTTCTGTGTTGGCGGCGCTTTCCATCAAGCCTCCTTTTTTGAGAGACACCAGGACAAGGTGGTGTTTTATTTTAAGCCAGATTTTCTGCCTAAGGTTGTTTCTCTTTCATCTCAATCAGGACATTGTTTTGCCTTCTCTGTGTCCTAATCCCAGTAACCCTAAGCAAAGGGTTTTGCATTATTTGGATCTAGTCAGAACTCTGAAGTTCTATTTGATGGCTACTGAATCCTTCAGGAAGACTGATGCTCTTTTTGTGCTTCTGTCTGGACCTAAGAAAGGTCTGGCTCTGGCTAAGTCCACTATCAGCAAGTGGATTCGTCAGGCTGTGATACAGGCCTACTCTGCTAAGGGGAAGAAGCCTCCCTTCCACCTTACTGCTCATTCTACTCGTGCTATTGGTGCCTCTTGGGCTTTTCAGCACATAGCTTCTGTTGAACAAGTTTGCAAGGCCGCCACTTGGTCTTCTGTTCATAAGCTTTACAAGGTTGATGTTAGAGCCTCAGCTGATGCTGCTTTTGGCCGCAAGGTTCTGCAGGCGGCAGTGGTTTAAACTGTCTGCTGTTACTTTTGGGGATCCCACCCTACCATAGGGACACTGCTATTGAATGTCCCAAGTGTAAGGAATATCTTCTGGAACAGGACGTGCTGTATACTAAGAATAATACAATTCTGTGATTACTCACCTGTAGAATTGGTATTATATGTATACAGAACATCCTGCTCCACCCCACCCTTGTTATCATTATCTTGAGTTACCTTTTTATGGTGATTGTTCTTATGTTCAAATTTTTTCAAATAATGGTTATAGTTCTCCCGGTCTCATTTTAACTGCTCAAAACTGGGGATTTTGTGGGAGGTCTCTGGTATAAATGGGGCCGGGAGGAGCCACTTCTGTCTCTGCAGTCCAGCGCCATCTACTGGAGGTATAACCCAAGTGTAAGGAATATCTTCTGGAGCAGGATGTGCTGTATATATATATATATATAATACCAATTCTACAGGTGAGTAATCACAGAATTGCATTTTCCTTTCAAAAATGCCACTAATAGCCGTGATATGCAGCTGCTGCACCCTCAAAAGGCTATTCGTGGACTTAAAGTGTAACAAACTGAGTTCTTAAAGTGGACCAAAAACCCCAAAAACAACTCAATCTGTTTTGCTCCCCCACCCAAGGACCATTACACTTTGGATGTTTTCTATCATCAATGTTGCTTGATATTCCTGTTATAGTGGTGTTCATTTTCAGTTTCCCCAGGTATGCCATTGGTTTCTGAAAATATACCATTGTTCTAAACCAGCTGTTTAAGCCCCCTCCTTTTGGCAACATCGTGCTGGGAGCAATTAGAGCCTATTGAAAATAGTGCAAGAAGGAATACAAGAGACAGAAGATTTAACTTTCCTAATTTTCCCTTAATTTTCCCCTAATTTTTAATTTGAATCCAAAATCGTCTGTAATTATTTTTATCCAGTTTATTACCAGGACACTAAGGGGAGTTAATACATGTTTTATTAACTTGGGTGTTGTCTTTTTTCATACCTTCAACCAGTTGCCCTGCAATTGACCACCGGCAGTCATGTGGTCTGGGTTTCCCTTCTGTGACTTCATCCGCCCATGGAAACCCAAACAGCATGTCTTCAGCAGCGAAGTGGTGGTACCAGTTTTCCCAGTCGGGATGGGGGGGGGGGTTGGTTGAACAAAGCCCAGCTTGCAGTTTCCCCTCTTCCTATACCAAAATGGAATGCCTATGTCAAGAAGATCAAAACCCACAGGAAGAATATTCTGGGTTTTGGTCTGCTTTAAAGTGAAAGATTAAACGGGATGCACCAACCTATATGCCTGTATGGGGGTAAATGGCATTGTGGGAAGTGTTTGCTTTGATTTTTATAAATATCTAACAAAGAGGAGATAGATAATGATGCAACAGCTTAACTCTGCTTTGAAGGCTTGTTAACAAACAAGATAGGCCTTTGATTTTATAGGGGTTGACACAAATAAATCAAAGAGGACCAACTACCAGCCATAATCATTTTGGGGCATCCTGATTTGGGATAGATGTGAGCTGTATCCACGCTTACATCTGTCTGTGCATACAGTTTGTGGGTGATGGCCATGGTTGGGGTGCGGTTTAGGGTTGTGGCTTATTAATGTGCTTTTGAGGAACAAATAACCATAGCATGCTATGCTATGCATATGTGTAAGTAGGTGTCGCCCACCCTCAATACCATGCTCCAAGGGTTTCTTTGGTCCATAAAAGATGTTGTCGATTGAGCAGAATTCAGGATACACTCGACCAAAAGAATTCCCCAAGGAGGTCTGGCCCCTAATTCGATCTTGTAACCTGATGAACCTTCTGTATCCAAGGATCTGTTAAATGAAGCCTCCAAATGCGAGCAAAATGCAGAAGCCGCCCCCTACCCACAAGGATGGGGGCATCTCTTCATGCCTGAGCTGGCTTTGAAGGGGGCTTTTCCTTGTTCCGCCGGAACCTCTTGCATTATTTTGGGACCTTGATTCATTCCAAAATTCTTTTTGGTATCCCGAAGAGGCAGAACCTCTACCCCCACAAAAAGGCAGAGGATTGAAAGTCCTGTGAAAAAGTGTGCTAGACTTCCGCTTCTGTGGAAGAATAGTAGACTTACCCCCAGTAGCCCCCCCCCCCAGCCAATCTATGCATTTCTCTACTGCCATTCAGTCCTAAAAGTCACAGTTGTTGTAAACTGACCAGACATCCTGCATTTAGTTTTCACCATGATGGCAACAAATTGGGACAGATAGGTGTCCCCATAGCTTTTTTTTTTGGGGGGGGGGGGCGGCAGTGGGCTAAAATATCTTAAAGTGGGACTGTCCCACAAAAAATTGGACATATTGTCAATTTAATTTTATATCAATGACAACCCAGGTGGGACAGAGAGGTACTTAAAAAATAGTGGTATTTGATTAAAAAGATTTGGAAACCCCTGGGCTGGTCTATTCCTTCAGCTCATAATGAGGGCACAAAGGATATTTTTGTAGGTTTTATTGAAAAATTGTAAAGAAGAATTAGGTATTTAGTATGTGTTTAACATTAGTTCACCACACATAATCCCAGTATTTCATTTTCAATGTAGTGTCATGTCATACATGTAATTTACAGTAAAAGCAGAAGTGTATTATTTTTTCCTTAATTTCTTTACGATGTGCCCTCCATCTAATTTGGAATTTTTCCATAATAATTTATTAGATACTTTGCTCCGATATTCCCAGAGGTAGGTGAGCGGTGCAGATCTGAATGACTTACTGACAGTTATGCAGTCAGTATTTGATGAATAATTGATATTGCTAAGTGCTCTAGTAGAAGAAATGTGTTCTTAATTATTTGCCACAAGGAAAAAGACTAATTAAAACAGACAAGGTGGCGTAAGGTTGGACAGAAATGTTGGCTATAGAGGAAGAGAATTTGGCCAAGACTTGTTTACCTAATACATTTTTCAACTTTAGACAGTCTACATTTCAACCAATGTCATCATCAATTTGACATAGCTAAATATTTATTTATATATATATATATATATATATATATATATATATATATATATATTAGTCTATAAGCATAAAACATTCATATAAACGTGTTTTGCACATATTTAAAATGTAAAGGCTCCAAATCCCATTTTTACCATTTGACATTGCCTGCATGAACACCTGGGACCATTTCTGCTTCCAAGGCCTAGAACCTTCCTCCTGCCTTATCCTAGTAGGGACTATAAAATGAGCCATATAAAAGCATCTTAAATCCTCAATTTAAATGCTTTATGCTTTCTAAGCAAAGCCCCAGCGTTACTGCTATTCCCCAAGTGGAATTGGAAAGACATGTCATGGATGCAGCTTGTGCTATCCAGCATTGTAGCTTGCACTGATCGCTTGTGCTTGGAGCACCAAGGGAATGGCCTTGCATCCACTTTTGAGCGTGGTCATAAAGGAATGCAATACAAAAGAGGGTCAAATTTAAAACCCTGCTACGGCTTCTACATAGAGGAAAGGCGACATGAAACAGGCATCAGGAAAGTTGCTTGCTGCCTTATTATTGCTATTTCCTGGATTGTCCCTTCAAATCAGTAACCCTTTCCCATTCAGTAACCCTTATATCCATTATTCTAGCCACTACCAACCAGAATCATGATACATATAATATATCAGGAACACACCCACTTTTCAAAAATGATCAGACTGCGCAGGTCAGGAATATATTCCATGGCACATGTGCAGACTTCCAGCAGCACCGCCGCCTCTCTAGCTGATGCCCAAACCACCCAGTGGGTGCACAAAGTAGTAGAGAGCGGCCAGTGGGAGGCACTCAGCAATCATTCCATTTAGGACTCATTGTCGGGCAAGAATATGCATGTTGATGAGTTCTGATTGGACAAAAGCCTGTGCATGCGCAGTGGGAGCAAGGATTGAGGTGATCTCATAGGTTTCACACACAGAGACATCCCAAATTCGAATCAAAACCTAGATATGTGAAAGTCCTGGGTTTTTGGCTGCTTTAATGCTTAAAACCAGAATGCCTGATATTCTCACCTTTACTCTGAGCCAGGACGGGGGAAGGAGCCCCAATATTGGCCGTCTGGCAGTCACGTGAGCCATGGTCATGTCCTCAGCGTGTGACTGCCCTGCTGGCCAATCGCGGCACTCTATTCCAGATGCTGGCTCGTAGTAAAGGTGAGGATATCAGGCGTTTTGGGGGTTATGTGCGAGGGGGCTCCAGCATTCTGGAAGCCCCCCCAAGCTTGTTTTGATCAGCTGTCTGCGGGGCCAACACCCATTAAAGAAAAAACGAGTGTTGGTCCGGTTAAAGGACAAACACAATAAATGTTTTCAATGACAAACAAAATTGATTATACGTAAATTATTGATTGACACAAAATAAAAAAAAAAGAAATCTCAATAAACTTTAATGCACATATTTTTGTGATCCTCCCAGGTTAATAAAGCTAAGGACAATATTTGATGTAAAAAAAGGTAAAATACCATGCTATGTCTATGTGCTATATCCTATTGGAGCAGTGAGCCCTGTGCCAGCAAATGCAGGCATACTGGCCGCTGCTGCACTTCTATACACCCAAAGTATTTGTAATTATGTTAAATCAAGACATGAATTACTACAATAATTAAATGAAATAATATGCTAACCTATAAATGCATTATGCAAAAATAATCATTATTTATTCTATTTTTCTTGATATAACTACTTCTGGTAACTCGGTCATGATAAATGAAAAAAAAAAGGAATCTATTGCTCTTTGCATAAAGTTTTGTTTTTGTTTTGTAATAAAGCAGAATGATTGATAATAAGCATTTACAATAGGCCCAGAATTTTGCATTACCTAAAATCAGTAAAACCCCTGTTAATTTGGAACTGTTAAAAATTGTTAAATCTTTTACAAACATGTTGTGCATGTATCTTCCCACACAGGACAGATTTGTATTGCTTGCAATGTGATCTAGACAGTTGCCTGGGGCTTGAAACTATCAAAGATATAGTTGAATTTGTCGACATATGGGATGATTTTTTGTTTTTAAATAGTGATGACCTGATAAAAGCAAGTCTGTACTCACCTTTGTCCCTTGCAGCTCCTCCGTGCAGGTGCCATGTTCCCTCGAAGCTCCTCTGTCCAGCATGGGCATCTTTATAATTACCAAAAGGGGGAAGCCCCCCAAACACCTACTCCATTCATTGAAATGGAGGGGCATCCCAAGGTGGGTTCAGCACTTTCCCTATAGCAATTAAAGTAGTAGGTGTGTTAGGGTGCCAAGTCACCCTGATGGATGCTGCCATGTCTGCCCAGTGCTGAGCAACAGCTTGTTCTCCTTCATTGGTAAGTATAAAGAAGCTGCGAGGGACAAATCTGAGCACAGACTTTTTTATTTGAATATCTAGACAGGGACTTTAAAAGATTAAATAATTTATTCGCAGAGGATTCAGTTACTGAAGCTCAAGGTGCCTTTTTGAAATCTTTCTCTCGCATTTGATTGAGTATCTGAAATGTGACAACTGTGTATTTATTAACATTTTGAGACACATTTTGTAGCAATTTGGATGACATTCAACCTGCATGTGCATGTATCTTCCCACACAGGACAGATTTGTATTGCTTGCAATGTGATCCAGAGTGTTGCCTGGGGCTTGGTGTCCATGAGAAGGCACAATTCACCAATAGTAATGAATGACACTGTCACTCGCACCCTACGTTTGAAGACTGGGAAAATAGTGACACTGATATACAACAGGGTCACTAGTTGATAGACATGGCAATTTTGCTGTGTAATTATACACTTGTCAGCAGTGTCTTGCTGTAGAAGGTTTCGTTCAACACAAAATGTTACATAAAGGACCTTGGTTGTTGTGGGCCCATGGGAATTGTTATATACAATCTATTTGGGAATATTATCAGATATGAAAGGGTGTATTTAGGTCTCACTAAACATCATGTGTACCCATTATAAAAAATTTTCATGTTAGTATATTCCACTTCACTACTAGCATGGAAAGGCCTCTTTGCTACACACCTGATGTTGATCACTACTTTCAGAGAAACAAGGATCCCTCTGCTGCATTTAGAATGCCCTGGAACTGACTGCCCAGAATCCAAGACTTTCCTGCCGCCTTGAATCTAAGGCCATCTCTAGAGTTCCCCACAAGGAGAGATAGGCTTGCCACTTGGGAAGCTCCAGGTTGACTAGGTGAAATAAAGGGACTGGACAGGATGGTGGTGGTCACCTGAGATGAAAGTGTAGCGATGGAAGCCGACATCAGAGGTTCAAATGGAAAGGGGAAGATTGCAAAGTCCAGCTAGCGAGCCAAGGTTATACACAGAGTAGCAGTCCAAGGGAAAATACAAATATCAGAATCCAGAGAAGGCAAGGTCATACACAAATAAGGTCCAAACTTCACAAAGGCAGGTTTCCACAGAAGCAGGGAGGAATATGTAGTTACATAAGCATCTTCTGGCATCATACTTATGCCAGAGACTTCCTTATAAAGAGCCCAGAGTAGAATGATTTGTTCTCTCCTAGTGAGTAATTTGTATTACCTAATCAGATTGCTTTACCCTAGTCAGCTGACCAGCACATCAGAATGGCCTGTGCACACATAATGTCATCGAGAGTGCCACACAGGAACTACAGCGTCAGGAGCCTCTCTGAACAAGTGTTTGTGTAGAAGGAGTTTACACATGGAAAAAGCAGATGGAGACCCATTTCTAGGTCTACTGCTTATCCTTCGGGGGACCCCCTGCCCAAGCAGCTGGGCGCTGCTGTTGGCTTGGCGGTGGCCCGGTATTCAAAGAAAACTGGGCTTTCCCACTATGAAGCCTAATATGGATCTCTCCCTAAAGTGGCTTGTGGCTATGTGGCACTCCCACGGGGGCCTTCTCCTGGTTCAGTGGCTGTCATCCTCTTCATGCTGGGGAACGGCTATTGCAGTCACTCTGCCAGCATTTGTTGTGAGGGGGAGCATAGATCCCCCCTCTTACTTTCTTGGCAGTAGCCTACCTTTTATGCCACAAGGAACTTTTTTATGCCACAGAGGAACAGCCTCTGTGAAATCGCCACCATTGGCTAAAGGGGGGAGGGACATGAAGGGAATTTCCCATGGAATCTTCCTCCAGGTCCCTTCCCTCCAGGGTGTCCTGTGCGCCCCCTCACTACAGATGACAACAGAGTGGCTACAATAGCCAATCTCCCAAATGAGGAAAAGGACAGCCACCATACCAGAAGGAAGCCCCTGACTCGCATAGTGGACGCCTTTCTGCGGGGGGCACATGGAATGAGATTAATCATTTTTTTGTATTGTAAAACTAATTTTTTGTTTATGATTTGTGAACTGGTATGGGGTCCGGTATTCAGGAGTATCAAATGCTGAATACTGAGGATTATAAAGCCAGAGGGCTTGCAAACCGGATAGACCCACTCGGTGGCTTTTTCATGACCTACATTAAACAGTAAAGTCTCAAGCTTTGCAGATGATACTAAGCTGAGTAAAGTAATTAAAACTAAAGAGGACAGCAGGCAGCTACAAACAGATTTAGATAAATTGGAAGCATGGGCAGTTAAATGGAGAAATCTGTGTCATGATTACACACTAAATAAAGAAACACTTGGTAAAACAACAATGGAAAAGGACCTAGGGGTTTTAGTTGACAATAAGCTCAACTGTAGTAATCAATGCCAGGCAGCTGCTGCCAAAGCAAATAGGATCATGGGGTGCATCAGGAGGGGCATAGGTGCTCATGACCAGAGCATCATTTTACCCCTGTACAAGTCACTGGTCAGACCCCATATGGAATACTGTGTGCAGTTCTGGGCACCTGTGCTTAAGAAGGACATATCAGAACTGGAGCGCATTCAAAGAAGGGCAACAAAGTTAATAAAAGGAGTGCGGGGGCTAGAGTACCCGGAAAGATTGTCAAAGTTGGGTTTATTTAGTCTGGAAAAAAGACAATTGAGGGGTGATCTAATAACTATGTATAAATATATTCGGGGTCAATACAAAGATCTGTCCCACAATCTATTTATACCCCGGAGTGTAACCATAACCCGAGGGGATCCACTAAGGTTAGAGGAACGGTGCTTTCTCCACCGACATAGGAGGGGATTCTTCACTGTAAGAGCAGTGAGACTATGGAACTCGCTGCCAGAGGAGGTAGAAATGATGGATGCAGTAAAAACGTTCAAAAGTGGCCTTGATGCCTTCCTGGCATGTAATAACATTTCCAGCTATGGCTACTAGACCACTGGAAGGAGTTAAACAGGCTGGACTGGGTGGACTAAAGTCTTTATTCAGCCTTAAATACTATGTTACTATGTTACATGATGCTGATGTTGAGTCGGAAGTGCTCATATTGATGTTATATCACAGTGTATTTATGTTAAATATTAGTAGATAACTAGGTAATCTGTGTCCAATTTGGGTCCCAAAGTGTATTTTTACCCTCAAAACTCAACTCAATAATGACCATATAATAATACTAATATTAATAATAATAATAATGATAATAATAATAATAATAATAATAATAATAATACATTATTATCTGTTATTTATATTTATATTATTATTATGATTTTCCCTAAATTAGTTGATCAACGTAATTAGTTCCTTGACTTGTCTCCTTTCTGTTAACAAGTCAGGTTTATGGTTTACATGCCATGCCAAATATCTCAAGCTATGAGGGGGGGGAAGGGTCTGCAAGGCCAGCTGTACATTTCACATACACATTCAGCACAGGGGTTAAACAAATGACTTAGAGCCGGTTCCCATAATACCGGTAAGAAGTACAGACAGCAAGGCCGCCTGTCAGACTGAGAACGTCCAACATGCAATCAGAGGAAAGTATAGGGGACAAAAGCCTGACAGACGGACACACTGAGCGCTTTGTTCTAGCAGTGTGTAGCCCGACTGAGAAAGAAACGGGGAAAGATCAAAGCCACTAAATCGCCCATAATCGACGTGAAAACTTGTCATGAAAACTTGTTAGCTTTTCACTTCACCACCCATCTCTTTGTGGCCTGACACTTGCTGTAAATTAATTTATAACATAGTCTGCTGATGTAACTTCATGCAGGGTGTTCTACATATCTATGTTGTTTCTGAAATATCTGAAACTATCAAAGATATAGTTTGAATTTGTCGACATATGGGATGATTTTTTGTTTTTAAATAGTGATGACCTGATAAAAGCAAGTCTGTACTCACCTTTGTCCCTTGCAGCTCCTCCGTGCAGGTGCCATGTTCCCTCGAAGCTCTTCTGTCCAGCATGGGCATCTTTATACTTACCAAAGGAGGGAAGCCCCCCAAACACCTACTCCATTCATTGAAATAGAAGGGCATCCCAAGGTGGGTTCAGCACTTCCCTTATAGCAATTAAAGTAGTAGGTGTGTTAGGGTGCCAAGTCACCCTGATGGATGCTGCCATGTCTGCCCAGTGCTGAGCAACAGAATCGCCTGTTCTCCTTCATTGGTAAGTATAAAAACAGCAGAGCTGCATGGAGAAGCTGCGGGGGACAAATCTGAGCACAGGCTTTTTTATTTGAATATCTAGACTTTAAAAGAAAGAATTTATTCGCAGAGGATTCAGTTACTGAAGCTCAATGTGCCTTTTTGAAATCTTTCTCTCGCATTTGATTGAGTATCTGAAATGTGACAACTCTCTGTATTTATTAACATTTTGAGACACATTTTGTCGAAATTTGGATGACATTCAACCTTTTCTATTTTTTACTCCAGTAACTCATCCTTAGATAAAGGCAGAGGTAAAATGTATTTTTAGATGAAATGAACTATGGCCTACCCTTCTTGGTCTGTATGTGCAGTATGAAGTAGTGGACTGGGGCCAAAAATCAGCCCTGGATTTTACCAGCCCCTGGCCAACCCGAGATAGCCTTGCTGAGCCCCCCCCCCCCCAACTATGATGCTGGAGCTATAGCATTGGGAGCTGAGGTTCCTTGGCTTGTGGATACAGTGGGGCTGGATATAGGGGGCTTAGAGGGGTACTAAGGGAGCACAGACTGAATGTGGGTGTTAAAATCAGCAGCCCAACTGGCCCCAAAGCAGTGCGGCCCACCAGGCATAGTCCTGGGTCTCCCTATGGCCAGTCCGGCCGTATGTATACATGGCCGGTCTTTGGTTTGTGTGACCAGCATGAAACCATAGGGTGCTATCTCACTGTCTCTGTAAGGTGACACCACTTCTGAAAGTGGTGTCTAGAAAGTGGTATGAGAATCGGTGGTTTCCTCCACATATTTTCTGGAGGAAATTCCTCAAATTGCCACATTTAAGCACGCTTTGCTACCCTCTAAACATACCATAAATCAGGATCCAGGATTCAGGTGCACAAACTGACGCTAAAACTAAAGTGCATCCCACTTTGATGATCATGAATCAGGTGGAAGCTCGAGCGTGACTTAGCGCTCCTAATAGCGTGCGCAAAGTCACCGGCGCTCAGACCATGAATCGATCCCTATTGTTACTATTACTGTTCAACCTGGTTTCAGCCTCCAAAATATTGCTAATCAAGATATAAAAAAATTAACCTAAGGAAACTTTTTTTTTAACTATTAAAAAATGAAAGGAAGTAATGTTGCATACAGTTGCCCTTTAATATCTTTACTTAATTTAAACCAAATGGTTTAATAAACCTGGCTTGTCCTACAAATGCCATGTACTCCGAATGTGTTTATATGGTCTTCTGCTTTATTATAATGAAATATATATACAATATCAACTGCCACAGGAAAGCAATATAATGATCTAGAACTTTCAGGGAATCCAAACTTCCAAGGCCAATAATAATAAGAAAAAGAAATGTTCTTTGTCCACACACTCAAATGATTTCTGTTATCAATGATAATGTAAAAGAATGACTTTCATCTCCTTCCAAAGCACCCAAAGGCCGCTGATAAATGTTCAATAAGTAATTCCAAAACTACAACTGTCTGGTATATTTTTGTTCATGAAAAATTATTATGTTTAAATTTTATTAAGCTCAATTTAAAACATGCACTGGCCCAAATCAAAAGATTTCATTATCTGGCCAATATTGGAAAAATAGAGGCGGTTCATTAAACCATTGACTTTGGAAATGAATGAACTTCAAATATTTGGTTTTACACTGAGTGATGACATGATGGGATTCATCATTGGTACATTTTATGAGTAATATGGATGGGAAAATGTTTCAATGTTTTATTATCAAAATGGAAACTTTGTTAACTAGAAGACTATTAAAACTGGTGATGAAAGATACAAAGAACAAAAAATTGTGAGGTCAAAACAGATTCCTAATGGACATTATTAGGGTAGTTAATACTCCAATTTAGCCAATTCAATTGACCCTTACGAGTTCACAGGTAGTTAAAGTGAGAGTAAACACTACTCCATCCCATTCTCACCAGTATCTTCAGACTTGAAGTTCATTCGAGGGCTCATGTAGCTGGGATTCTTCTCTGGGGTCTTCTGCCTCCAGATTTTTCATGAAACGAGCATGGTCACTGATGACTAATGACTGGTGACATCAAGGAAATCACATGGAATTATCTCCTCTTCTAAACAGATTACACAGTACTGTAACAAGGGGGTCGATTTAGAGCCTGGTAAGAAAACTCACTTCATTTTTAGGAGAGAAAATTGCTATTCACTTTCATTGCTCCTGGTTCTGAATCAGCTCCAAGATAGACAATGAATGGCAATTGTCTCACCTAAAATAAGAAGTGAGTTTCTCACTAGGCTCTCAATTGACCTCCATTTGTTACTGTCTGTGTGCTGTGGTCGGGGGCATCCCTGGGAAAGCACAGACTGGACCAATGCTGAAGAGCTTTGGGGCTGGCAGACCTGATATCAGAACGATGGAGGTACCAGTCACTAAGCTTGGTATGGTAATGTTTTAAATCTCGTCTGGTGTGAAACTTGATTTTTTCCCAAAATGTTTTGCTTCTGGTTAACAATCTATCTGCATTCTGAAAAAGCGAAAATCACAGAAATGATGTAACTTCCTAAGAAGACTCAAAGTGAGGAGGAGAATACAAAATTACCTACTTTTTAGCTGGGTTTTGGTGGCTGGGGTCCTTTCAAGTGTCAGACCCAGGTACAAAAATATAACCATTTAATTATGAATCAATCAAAAGATAATTCAACATCCTAATCCTCATGATGAAGGTCAAGTGATTCAAATGATTAACCTACAAGTGGTGCTATGTTCAAAGCCATCCTGCAAAAAATAATAAATGCCTACATAGGCCAATCAGGCTTATACACACTTATGTCAACACATACACAATTGGGCTTCCATATTGTCATGTCAAAGAGATGGAGTTCCTTTTGGTGGAGAGATGCGTCTCCCCAGGAATAATCTGATGCAGGGCAACAAAGACATCAGAGGAGGAGATGAGCTCCCTGTGTGCTGAACAAATCCTGCTCAAAGCTCTTAGATACACGGTAAGTGTCCCCTTTGTGGATCACTGCAGAAGATAGTCCAGAACCAGAGCAGAAGTCACAGCCAAGGTCCAAAGGTTACAATCACAGGTTTGTGAGTGATCAAACAAGCCAGAGTAGGATGTTACAAGCAATGGGTCTTGATAAATAAAACAACGGAAAGGCCAGGTTTCACAATGAGAAGCAAGCCGAAGGTCAATCAGAAGTTAGCGGAAGTCTCGGGGGGGGGGGGGGGGGGGGGATGAAGCCTGACCCTAAACAGGGAATCCGCAGAAAACGATTGAGGAAAAGATGGCAGGAAAAGATAGAAGCCAAAAGGATAATCCAGCATTGGCAGCTGTCAATGATTCAAATGCCAGAAAGCAATCACATATATGCGCATGTGCAAAAGAAGACTGGGAACCTTACACATATATTAGTCACACTGTGGAGCAAATGTTGGGCCATTTTGGGTCAACATTATTTCAGTGTGACCTGGTATCATATATGCAAAAACTAATTGTGTCAACACTTCTTTTGATTTTTCAGATCATGGGGCATAAATGTGAAGGTTTTTTTAATCTCAGCGTAGATATTTATCAATTTCTTATTTGCAGCTACATGAAGTTTTCAGTGAGATGGGCAGTGTACCAAAAGTCACACTCCTTTACATTTCTTGCGAGATGTGTGTTCTAAAGATTATTTTTTCCGGTTACACTGATTCAATAAGAAAACATTAAGTAACCAGGGTGATGGGCACGACCTCTATAGATTTTTAGTCTTGTAGGAAATGGAAGTGTAATTTTTTATAGGCAGGTGAAGGTGTGGACAGCATATCCTAGCTGTGTACAGGAAACCCTTGAATGTGTCATGGCATTCATTACAGTTATGGTCGCTGTATAACAGCCTCCAAAGCCATAATTTATTGACAGAGTAATTCCTCCTGGTAGTAAAATATAGGAATAGCGCTAGTTTTATGATGAATAAAACAGATATGGGACAAAGCTTTATAGGTTTAAGTACTGTAGTCTTTTTGGAACATGCCAGTGTTTGGGGCTTTAAACTGATGCATAATTTTAGCAATACTGAAAATAATTACATATTAAAGCGGTCCTTCACTCTGAATAAGAGTTTATCTTATATGTTTCCCCCACCCTGTACATACAAATTGCTCACTTTAAAAATCATCCTACCTGCATCTACTACATGTTATGAGCCTTTAAAGTGGAACAACACCCTCCACTGATCGGCCCGGGAATCTATAAGATTCCCAGACCGATCAGTCCCCTGACTGCGGGGCACCCCGCTGTGTGAAACCCCCCAGAAACCCCTAAATCCCTACCTGCTCCTCGATCCAGCGGCGCCCGCCGCCACCTCCCGCGCATCCCTCTAGCAGGACGCGCACCCGTGCCGGCCGTTTGTGAATGGCCGGTGCGGGCACGCGCCCTGTAAGAGTGACGCGCGGGAGGCGGCGGCGGGCGCGCTCTCTTGTCCGTCGCTGCCTCTCGCTTGTCCGCCGGCGGGGATTGGCAGCAGCGGCCACGTGGGAGCGGGGAGAGGTGAGTTTTTGGGGCTTTCTGGGGGGTTTCACACAGCGGGGCACCCCCTGACCGAAGTGGACCAAAACCCAGGATAGTCAAAATCCTGGGTGTTGGTCCACTTTAAACATCCAAGATGGCGGCTCATGGAACATCAGGCAGCCTGCAAACAGGAAGTGTCTTCTGATTGTGCTGCTCTGCATTCTGGGATTGCTGACCTTTTCCAGCTCTGCTCTGTCTGAGCAAAGCACAGCTATAACCCGCCCCCTGAACTTTATCCCGCTCTCCTCTGCTTCTGAGTCAAGATGGCGGTGCCCGTATCCTAAAGTCCTAAACAGAGTTGCAGCCCAGTGGGGGAAAGAATAATAAGTAAGTGACTAAAAACTTAAAATATATTATTTTAGATGCTGGGTAATCGTTTTATAAGGGTTTGGGTTTTTCAATAAAGTATGGTGAAGGTCCGGTTTAAGTGCAAGTGACCTATTCTCTGGGGTTTGGGAAATGTGCATTCTGTCCCCATACCCTGGCAACTAGAGAATAAATGAACAGCTAGGATTTATATGGCAACATCCTTCCACGCTAGAACCCTTGGATGCAGGTGATCGATTGCTGGCAGGGCTCAAAAACAATGGTCCAGGTCAAGCAATAACTGGTACCTAAAATCTGTTTTCTAATTGGAGAAAAGGTGGAAAATAGCAGTGATATTTTTCTTTATGAGCAAGACTATTCTTTCAAGCAGAGCAAAACCCTCAAGGCCTGCCCTGGAATCTACATACATTCCAGGCCCCACTGTGTTAAGCCATTCCCCTGGGTGCCACAACACTCATCTGCTTCTAGGCTCCCTTGGCAATGTAAACATCTGGAGGCCGGATCCCTTGAATAGTACTATGGTACTAGGACAGTGGTCATAGTTATGGTTGTGGCATTGTGTGACAGCAGTGGTCTACAAAGGCAATTCCTCAAACGGAAGACAAAGTAGCAATATTCCCAGCAAAACAAAGTCTTATAGTTTACTTTGCTTTTGGGGGTATTTTATTTGAGGAGGCCGGGGAAGACGAGATACTCTTTTTGCTTAAGCACTTAAGACCTGAATAAGAAAAATTTTGAATCAAGTTATTCGGCTATATATTTTTATTTCAATCAATTTTTACTTAGGGGATGCTATTGCCAGAGCTCAGAGGCGCCAAAGTGACAGCCTCTATACCAACCCCTATTCTTTTCTGGATTCCCCTAGAGTTACAGAGGATAACTGTGATACTAAAGGACAGGAGAGTCCTGGTGACACCATGATATAAGTTCCCCTCCCTGTGGTGTTGAGTTTTCAGCACCACTTAACTGATTTTGAGGATCCTCTTTTAGCAAGCCCAGCAGATGCTGGACACTAAGACAAGAGTACAATCGATTCCCAGAAGAGGAAAGATCAAGGAAGGTGATGAGGGCAAGAGTAAAAAATATCTTTATTTAGTTGTAGGGGGAATTGTGTTTATCCATAAACAAAGGGCAGGTGGGTGGCTTGCCTGATTAACCACAACCCCTCCTGGGCACTGTGGGTACAGGGGTATCTGATGTGCAGCGGCATGGGCCTGGCGCTCTTCCAGGATTGCTCTGTCCACTGCTAGAAGAGCACTGGACCTATTCCCAAGGGTGTAGGTGCTGGTATATTGCCATAGCTGAATGCAGGATATCTGGCTTTAGATCTCTAGAAATAATAGCTCCCATACCTGGCATGCAGGCTAGTAGCCATAAAGAATAAATTAATTTTTTATGTAGACCAGCATTCTACATTTGTGATGTCTGGAATGTAGGTAATTCAGTGGCCCTTTGGACCTCAGGACTCATAGGACTTTCTGCATAGCGATCAGCTTTAAAAAAATACTCATCACACCTACATGTTAGTGTAGCTATTAAACGAATATCCTAAGTCCAAGTTTGATGTGCTTGTAAAAGTTGGAGACTGGAATTTGAAGCTGACAGTAGTGCATGCTGAAAATCCTGTAGAACAAGGACAAGCTGACAGCATCTCAAGCTTTGAACTCAAATTAAACATGATCAGAAACAATTCTGAATATATACAGTATCCATACTGTCCAGATTTCATTTTTCAAAAATGTCTAGAATGAAGTACATCAACGTACACTGGGGACTAAAGCAGATGGATTGAATATATCAGAAGAGAGAAGACACAAGCCAACAAGGATTAATAGTATGTCATCACTCTGTATAACACCTGTGACACTTTACCAGAACAAAGTCTATAGACCAGGCGGCAGCATCACCCTAAGAAGTAGTCATCAACTGCATTCCTGACGGTCTTCTATTTTACCCAACAAGTCATTGTAGAAAGGAAAGGTAATATGGCTTGTACTGCTGCTTGTCTTATCCCAGACAAGATAATAGAAGATAATAGCAAGCTAGAAAAGTAATAGGACTCCAGAGAAACTTCAGGCATTCATCTTGTTCTCCTTGAGGAACACAGGAAAAAGTACTTCCAATGCAGAACGTGCCTTTAAGGTCACCAAGAAAAATTACTAACATTCCTATAATGAATAAGTTATAACGTACAACAAATGGTTTATTGATTACAAACTCAAGTACAGGAGACACACGTCAGCCTCAGGCCAGTACTTGAACATATGTTTTTGTCCTTTGAGGGAAACAATAAAATATGCAGCTCTAAAAATAACTTAGACTTTTGTCGAAAGTCATCAATGACCGAAGTTTCATGGCCCATAAATACAGACACCAACTAGCAAGACCCAAAGAAGAATATATGTTTAGCAAGATTCAAATAATGGTGTGATCTCATAATGCTAAACTTATACATAATTTAGAATAATTAATACTTTGACTGCAAGGCTTTGAGTTTAAATTATTGTCTTTCCTTTATATTGTTGTCTGTACTGTCATAATATAATAAACCGAACTGGTGCAGGTAATACCCCCATAGGAGTGAACAGAGGCTGTATTATTTTTAGTAGCGCTTACAAAAAGAAGCAAGCCACCTTTATGCATATATCCTAATAAATATTTTCTAGGTTAAAACTCAACCGGTTAGACTCAACTGGGGTTACCAGAATGTTATATTACAATTTTATTACAGGCTACGATTAAAACTCATTCAATCTAACCAAGTACAATGTGCTCTGTTTACCTTATATTTCGCTCCATTACAACCAAATGTGGGGGGAAACAGTCCTTGCATCTTACCATACCAGCACCCATGCTGTGGGATGATGGGGGGGGGGAATTCAGCACACTGCCTGTTATGGGGTTCTTTTTGGTCAGGTACTCTGCAAACTATCTGTTATGGGGTTCTTGGGTGGGGGGGGGGATTATCATGTATGTTATCATGTATTATCATATTATCATGTATTTTTGGTGGGAGGGGTGCTATACTGCCTGTAATTGGGTCCTGAGGGGGGTATTTTAGCACACCATTTGGTTCAGAATATTTTTTTTCCTCCTTTATACCCTGTGTGCGGCTCATAGTCAGGCGCTAAAATATGGTAATACTATTAAAAATATATATATAATTTCCCAACTTTTATATTGTGTTTAAATCCAGTTGTGGCTTCCTCAAAGCCACAAAACTATATGTTTTGTTGGCAATTTTTGTACAGTCGTTGTTATGGGGCTGCTAAAAATGTCAGTCTGTGCACGTAAGTTCACACATTTGCTACAAACCCTATGCATTTATTCCAATACCTTATAAAAGTAAGCTCAAGCTCTAAGATGGAAGCAGAATATCTTCATAGGAACCTTCTTTCTGAACCTCTGTCCCAGTTCCTGGGGATTCCTGATTCATTATCTGACTGTTGCAGACCTTTTGCTTTAGATATCCAACTGTGCTTGCTGCCTGCCCTTAACTCTCACTTCTGGTTGTTGCCCTCTGCCTTTGCTCAGGATCTTGACTATGATTCCTCACTTCCTGCTAATGACTTCAGCTTACTTGTCCTTGCTACCCCCCATCTGCCTGCTCATCCCCAGCCAATCCACCGATGCTAGGGAATCACTGTTCCCCTGTCCAGACCCTTTAGGTACCTTGCTCTAAAGCACATATGTCACGTTCTTGCCAGGAATCAAACCTATAATCCTCCGGTCACATGACCGCTTTCTTACCTCTAACCATGACCTATGCTCTAGGGAAACAAGGGATTCAAGGTCCAGGTTGAATATTTGGTTCTGGGCAAGTAGCCTCTGGTGTCTGTTTTGTAAAGCAATGAGACCTTGCAGTCAATATTTTACCTTGGTTTGATACTTACATATAGGAATTTGAGTTTGACAAGTTTGGCCGAACTTTGAATAAAGTAATTAGAATCAATGGGGACCCAAACTTTAGCGGATGGCTCTGGCGGGGTGAGGGGGGGTACAGAGTGTGCAGCAAAGGGCGCTGATTTAATTCGCCTCTGCCCAATCCTCTTATGTCAGCATGGCAGAGCAGCAGTGGCGGCGTTAGCAGCTGCATTTGAAGCCGGCCCCAGTCGGGGTTACAGAGAGATGGCCGCCAGCTCCCATGAGTGAGGACATTTATAGTGCCAGCACTATGAGTGTCCTCCATCATGGGAGCTGGCGGCCATCTTTTTGTAGCCCCGTCTGGGGCCAGTTTCAGATGATGCTGCTGCCCGGCTTCCAGAAGAGGCTCAGGCAGAAGAGTTACAGTTGCTGCTGCAACCGTAGATGAAGCAGTCCCATCAACAAGCTTTTTTCAGATTCAGGTCACATTCCGAACTCGAATACAGACTTTCCACTGAAGTCCATGTTTGGGTTAGAAATCCTGAACTCACAAAGTTCAGCATGAACCCAAACTTTGTGGTTCGGGATTGGGCCATCTCTACTTATACATATTATTAAACAATTCCAGATTAAACAATAAGGGATCTGGCCCTTCCTAGAGTGTCTACCCGATTACATTTATTATACACCATTATATTGTCTCTTTTTACATTTTGTATTTCTTCTATAGAGGCTTCACAGGCTATTATACTGTAAATCCCCAGTCTAGTTGTCCATGTTACATCTTCTGCATCTTTATATATTGCTTTAAAGTAGCTGCATTAATCTTGGGGCATAAAGATGTGGTGAAATTAGCAAATTTATAGAATATTTATCATGATCAGTAACAGTTTATTTATGCCAAGTATATACATACATAAACAAATCACTTTTTTGCAGGAGTGAGATACAAAGGGATAGTTTACAATTTCAGTAACTACAGCGATAAACTCTACTGTGAACATATGCCAACCGTACATCCTAAATTACATGCAAAATTCCTTTCTTCTCTATTTAGTCTGGTAAATAGAAAACATGTATAGATGCTCGTTAATATGGTAATGAGTCTGTCAAGAGTTTGTTGATAAATTGTTGAGTAGATGGATAGCTAGTGGATAAAAAAGCTATTTCTGTGCCTGATAATCATATTGGCGGGACAATTTACCGTTTTCCCAGCGGGTACACATGACAACATTTTTTCATATATTCTTACTCTGACAGGTTCATGGTTTATGAACTGTTATTGAATTAAACTGGATCAAAGGTCAAAATAGATGTTTGGCCCTGTTAGTGGGATTCCTGAGGCGCGACATCCTGACTTGAAATGTTACACAGTCAGAATAGTTAATAAACAACTGTGCCTGAGCTGCATAATCACCCCAACGGGATCCAACACTATTCATAAATTTGGCATATAAAATGCACACAGTGGCTCCCTCCTGTGCACTCTTCCACTGGTAGACTGGCCAAGAGAGTGCAATGATGCATTTCTTATGGTGAACTTCTCTATAGCACTGGATCCCAACAGGGCCTGCAGCTCGGGCAGATGTTTTGACTTACGGTCAAGATTTAAGGACATGATATTGTCTTTGATGACGTTATTGGAGTAATGGGTTAAAGAGTCAGGGCCCAGGCATTTAAGTTGAATTTGGCCCGGAACATCTGAATGGTGGCCTTGTATTTACTCCTATCTGCAGTGGCATAACTAAATGTGACTGGGCAAGATGCGAACATTAAAGTGGACCAAGAGCCAGGATTTTGACTATCCTGGGTTTTGGTCCTTGCCCCCGGACACCCTAATCGGGGGTGCCCGACTGTGCGGCCACTCGTCCAATCAGCTATCTCAGATGTACTCCCGACCCTTCGTCCGGGAGCTCATCTAATATGAGCAGATCCGAGCACGGTGACAGCCACATCCCCGCTACCCTCTAACAGGGGGCGTGCCCGTGCCAGCCATTCACAAATGCCTGGCGCAGGCACGCACCCTGCTAGAGGGATAGCGGAAATGCGGCCTCTGCTCACGCATGCGCCATTGGACTAGGAAATAAGGTGAGTTTATGGGCGACCTTGGGGGGTTTTACCCAGCGGGGAATCCTGATTCTGGATGCCCCGGGGGGAGGGAATCATTCGATCTACGTGGGTTTTGGTCCACTTTAAATAGGACCTTTCCATACAGTAAACTTTTTTCTGCCTTTTAACTCAATTTAAAGAAGCTAGACAAATAAATACTGAAACAGGAGTGAGCACAAATATGATAACAAAGGTAGAGGAGCAACAATGATGGGTCACCTGTGACCTCTGGGTCCCAGTGCAGTCGCACCCCCTGGACCTCCTCAAGTAAGCACCTGCCTATCCACCTCTTGAGGTGGAAGCCACAAGATAGCATGCTTTGGCTGATGCTGATGGAACTCAGTATCTGCTCACAGACTGTCTGCATCTGTCCGTGCATGAGGTCAGAGGATTATATTTTCCATTTTTCCTGCACAAGCCAGATCTTATCCAACATATTTGGCATTCTTAACTTTTACATCTGTTAATGGTAAATGCTTATAAAAAATGCTCAGATATGTTTTGCGATGGCCATCTTAATTCTTGCATTTGTTCTAATGCTTGTTTCCATTTCTTTCAGCCTTTTAGAAAACAAGATAATGGAGATGGAAGGAAGACATAAAGTGGAACTGGACGCATTAAAAATGGAAAAAGAAACATTACAAGGCCTTGTCTCCCGCCAGAATTACATTATACAAGAGCTGGAGAAACAGCTCACCAAGGCCACCAATAATAATAGTATCCTGCAGAAACAGCAGCTAGAGCTCATGGATACTGTTCACAATCTTGTTAAACTCTGCTCCAAAGAAGGAGGTAATCAAATACTTGTGGTTATGAAATTTAACACAATTTTTCTGCAGATACGTATATTAAGAAAAGCAAATCTCAATGAAGGCCTCAGCAGAACTTTATGGTTCCTTTTTCATTTAATCTACTACAAAGTAACCTGTAGCAATTAATGGATTGCAAGAGAGGTACCAAGTGAATGACACAAACAGTAGACACCTGGGTTTTAAATACAGTGACAAGTTACAGAGCTTTTAAAAGACAAACATAACTTAAAGCCTAAATCCAGCTAACCCCTTCTCCCCCCCCCCCCCCATATCTCTTTTCTAATATTTATTCACCTTCAGGATAGTTATGTGACCTGCAAACTCTAATTCTCCAAGCACCACCACCTCCTCTGCACACTATGCATGCCACATAATGAAGCTTCCATCATAGATATTCCCAGTTCACTTGGTCATGTGGCTCCTTAATCAAGCAGTAAATATGTGAAGATCACCATAACTAGAGATGGGAGAACCCCCCAAAGTTTGGGTTCAGCAGGTTCAGCCAAACTTTGAAATGTTCGGGTTTGGGATTTGAACCTGTTCCCCATGGAAATCAATGGGGGCCTGAGCTTTGGGGGGTGTCTATGGTGGGGGGGGGGGGGTGTAGAGTGTGCAGCAGAAGCATGCTGCTTTAACTCACCTAAGCTCAGCAGCCCATCAAACAGCTTTTCTGTGTTGGGGCTGAAACTTGAACACAGATTTCTAGCTGAAGTCCGTGTTCAGGTTTGGGAACCCAAACTCTCAAAGTTCAGTACGAGCCCAAACTTTGCACTTCAGGTTCACCCATCTCTAACCATAACCTAAAATTATTTATCAGAATAGGGCAGGAAAGGGTAGATGCGGAAGAGAGATTTTGTTAATTTTCATACTAGAAAAGGGCTTAAATGACTTTCATATGACCTCTTTATGTGAACCATACTACTTATTAGGCTATGTTGACCAGAGAGGCCCAATTAATGAACGATGTTGAACAGGGCAGTAAAGAGGTAGTTTGGCCTGTAGAAGACGGGCAGTACTGGAGGAGATGAAGATTGCGTTATATACCTCCTCTCCCTTCGACAGATCTTCCATCATGTGCATTTTGATAGGAAAGGTCAAAAAATGCTTAATATTAGAAAATATACATTTTAAAAAGTTAGAACACGCTTCAGACAACTGCAATTTTTGGATCACGAACATGCCCATGTAAAACTAATTTCACATATTCTACTTCATAATGTACCAAAGGGTAGACGGTTTAGGCCATGGTGAGCCTTATGGGATGCCCTGCCCGCATTTGTGCCTGTCATTCCCTTCCCTCTATAGTGGTTCCTGGACCGCTGTCTCCCTTCGTTCTTCTGTGTCTCTCAGGGAAAGGGGGGGGTGTTCATTATATCTGAGGTATCCTGTATTGTGTGGCACCTTTAATTCTAGGCCCTGGCTTATGCGGAGCGCTTTAGAAATGATCCCTGTCTGATTGGTTGCACTGGTGTTCTTTTTTGTTACGATCACGAACATGCCCATGTAAAACTAATTTCACATATTCTACTTCATAATGTACAGCTTACAAATTATATTTCCAAAGGAGCCTCACTTTTTTCATTTGCAAACATATGCCTAAGCTGTATAATTTATGGCCAGTAACCTGAGGTCAATTGCATAAATTCATATACCCCCTTATCTCCTGAAATAAGGAATTATAAATAAGCTAAGCTGTATAGAGCAGTAAAAATAATATCTCTGGGTCACCACCTAAAAAACAATAACTCAGCAAATGCAAGTAGCCAGTTCTTGAACATCTCTTGTTCCAGGAACATGTCCAAATCACTTAGAAAAGTAATACCATGTGTTTTGCATTGTGTCTGATAAAAGAAAATTGCTCATTTTGGGCTGTCACCATGATAAATCCATTCAATCAAACATAAGATGAAACACCCCACAAACATTTACGGGGCATTACTTATGCCGAAGTTATAGCCTGCTGATCTGCAACAATACAGGCGATCTTCTGAGTTGTATGGAAATATATCATAAGCCACTGGGATATACTGGAAAACCAGAGCTGATGTTAAAAATCATTTTCTTTATTTTTCTTTTAAATTAATACAGTATAGTTCAGCAGTTGGAAGACTCTCATGGAAAATATGCTAATAATGACTATCCAGTCTAGGCTAGGGGGAGGATGGTCTAGAGCCCAACTTTAAGCCAACATTTATATTGCGTTTTTTTAGTTTAAACAGAATATAAATTGATATACATGCTACGGATGGTATTTTTGGTGTCTGTAACTCTGTTAGAAGGTCCACACTCACTTCTTATTGGTCAACAGAGACTGATATTTTGTCTGAAAAGCTATGGGTGCTTTTGGAACAAAACCTCGTTGACCAGCAAAGACATTTTAGGCTCCTCTTCCAGATACATCCCACTTGTTTGTTAGTGCAGACAGAATGTAACTAAGGCTATATCTCCATAAGAGGGTCATAGATTAAAAAAATAAATGTCTGTGATAATAAATCAAGGCAACTAAATGCCCTGTTTAATTTTCTTGAAGACATTTCACAAGTCATCGTACTGGATTTCTCAGTTCTCAAAAATTGGTAACTACCTAGTTGTCAACCCTTCCAAGACCACAAAGATGGTGGTATACTTTACACTTGTACCTTCCAACTCTCCCCCCCCATTTACATCTTTGGCAACAAATTTCAAAAAGTTAATAAAAGTTTTTGTAATATTACCACAGACAACCTCAGATGGATGAGGAACATCTCAACCAATCTAGAGACAGATAAACAAAGGTTGTTCTTCATGAGGCAACTGAAGTAAGCTGGCTTGTACAAAAATTGCTAGTGCAGCATGCAGTTATAGAATCCGTTCTTCTCCTTTACTGCGTGGTTTGAAGAAACTACAAAGATAAGCTGACCAGATGTCTCACTTTTGATGGGAAAGTCCCAATTGGAGACATTTTATCCCACTGTCCCCTGAAAAGCCCGGGATTCCTAAATGTCCCACTTTGCTGATATCATGGGGAAATATGTTCCATAGTGTAAACCTTGATATCTCAGCCCTTTCTTCTTCAATTTAAAAATGGAAAACATATTCTTAGTGTACATCCCGTCCCGTTCCGAAAGATATTCTTACACATGGGTTATTCATCTTCAGATGTCACATGACTGCAGAGCAGAAAAAGTGGCCCCTCCCGGCCTATATATACCGAGTTACCTCCCACAGAACCCCAGATTTTCTCTACAGTCGCGGACTGCCAGGACGAGAAAGCGTCTCTCTCTTTTCAGGCAGGTGAGCGGGGTCTTTGACCCTATGGACCTGTTGAGCTATTCCCCACCCAATTCTGTTCTTGTTTTACTGCCTCCCAGCCTCGGCTGTAGCGTTCGGGTGAAGGTAGACAGCACCATATTTAGGTGCCAAGGAGCTAGGCTCCGCCGCAACTCCCCCACCAAAGGGTAGACGGTTTAGGCCATGGTGAGCCTTATGGGATGCCCTGCCCGCATTTGTGCCTGTCATTCCCTTCCCTCTATAGTGGTTCCCGGACCGCTGTCTCCCTTCGTTCTTCTGTGTCTCTCAGGGAAAGGGGGGGGGGGGGTGTTCATTGTATCTGAGGTATCCTGTATTGTGTGGCACCTTTAATTCTAGGCCCTGGCTTATGCGGAGCACTTTAGAAATGATCCCTGTCTGATTGGTTGCACTGGTGTTCTTTTTTGTTACTTCGCGCTGCTGTACACCGCTTGGCTTGAGGCGGCGACATTTACCTCAGAAGTGTTGGAGCAGCCATTGGCTGTCTTGCTCACGTGGGCACGTCTTTTGCCGCTCTTTGGAGGGTGGTGGGTGGGGTGGGTGACGCATTTTGCGTCACCCCCCCGCGGCACGCCCCTCGAGGTGTATGTCTGGGCGCCATCTTGTCTCGGCGGTGCAGTGAGGCGGTCGTTCCGTGTGAGGTCTGTAAGTGCCCTTGCGGGCAATTTTTTATCTTTTACTATATTATGCTGGTGCTTACGGGATCTTTTTCTGTCTTATAGGCCTATAGAATCAGTGATTTCTCCCGGCCTTTACATTCATTAAAGGGATATTGTCTAATATTTAAAATCCTCCCACTTCCCGGGGGCATCCCGGGTTTGCTTCGGCATTATTGGCCTTGCGAGCCACAATAATCACCATATGGAGGCTTCTCAAGACATTGCGGGTTCCTTCGGGACAAGGCCGGTTCTGTACTGTTTGTGGGATTTCCCCTGTACCTGGCGACTTCAAGGTTTGTCTCTCCTGCGCCCAGCAGACTGTTGTGCGGTTATCTGGGATGCCCCTGCTGAGGGCCTCTTCCCCTGAGACCTTGCCTACTCCCTTTCTCTCACATTCGGCTCAGGTGGTGGCACATGCTTCTGGGGATGCCCAACCTGATTTTGCTTCTAGATTGGCCGATCTGGAGAGGCGGATGGGTGGTTATGAGCCGCGCAAGGCTATTGGCAAGACACGGCATAATTCCTATGTTTGCCTCATGACTTCTGAAGCGCTAGAAGACATTGTTGGTTATTCCCCGGAGGGGGAATTATTTTCTGAGTCTGAATCTGAGGATCAGAATAGGTCTTTTGATGAGCCAAGGTCTGGGTCCAAGCCTTGGGATGCAGCTGATATTGACAGGCTTCTTGCCCATTTGTTTGAGGTGCTTGAAATATCTCCCCCTGTTGCTCCCCCACAGCAGCAGGGAGAGTTATTTTGTGCTGCTAAAGCACGCTGGGAATTCCCGGCTCAGGCTCATTTTAATAATCTCATTTTACATGAATGGGAAAAACCCAGTAGGCTTCCAGGTGTACCTAAAAGCTGGGACAAGAGGTATCCCTTTTCCATGGATACAGCTAAATTATGGTGTTCCCCACCTGAGGTTGAGGCACCAATTCTGGGACTGTCTCATACCTCTGTGCTGCACTCACCTGATACTACCACCTTAAAAGATGTGGAAGACCGGCACATCAGCTGGCTACACATGGTTTTGCCTGTGCGGGGACTGCGCTGCGTCCGGTGTGTGCATCTGCTATTACTACTGTGGCTATCAGAAGATTGATCAGGAGTGCCTTAGAAGGTGGTTCTGCGGCTTTGGGCAGAAATGTTTTTAACTGGCTTATGTATTGTGAGGAATTTACTTCTTATGTCCTTGCTGCCCTAGAGGATACCATTAGAATGTGTGCCAGAACCTCTGCCCTGCTGGTTGCCTTACGATACTCTGTTTGGCTGCGCCAATGGATGGCTGATATTGCTGCTAAGAAGGCTCTTACAGGGGCCCCTTTTAAAGGTCTACGCCTTTTTGGAGAACGTCTGGATCTATTTGCCAAGGAAGGTAAGCTGCCTCAGCGCAAGAAGCCACTCAGGCCCTTTTGGGGGTCCAGGGTGGCTCTTTCCCCCTTTATTTCCCCAGAAGAGGAAGGGGAACTCCACCCCACGGGAGGCTGTGGTGAGTCATGGGGCAGAGGCAGGGGACGTGGTAGACCCGGTCCTTCCTGGGGTGCTAAGCCAAAATCCTCTCCCAAACCTCTGCAGGCATGAAGGGACGCCCTCACCCATCCGGGTGGGGGGACGGCTGTGGTTTTTTGCTCACATCTGGAGACGTCTTGTCTCAGACCGGGGGATTCAGGAGGTAGTCTCCTCCGGTTACAAGATAGAGTTTATAGCCTGGCCGCCCCCAAGATTCACATATTCACGGATGGCTCAGGACCCTCTGTCAGCTCAGTGTCTGTGCTTGGCTGTCCAAAATCTACTGGAATCGGGGGTCATTTGCCCGGTCCCTCCGTGGGAAAGGGGCGGGGGCTATTATTCCAATGTTTTCACTGTTCCAAAAAAGGATGGATCAGTCAGGCCTATCCTGGATTTAACGCTCCTCAACAAATTTGTCAGATTCAGGCACTTTCGCATGGAGACTCTGCATTCTGCCATAAATTCCGTTCGTCCAGGGGACTTCCTTAGCCTCTATAGACATCTAAGATGCTTACCTTCATGTGCCCATTTTTTCAGGCCATCAAAAATTTCCCAGGCTCCCAGGGTATTTACCAAGGTGCTGGCAGGAGTTATGGCTCTGTTGAGATCTCAGGGTATTCGCATTCTTCCATATCTGGACGACATTCTTGTAGTTTCCCAAACTTTGCAACAAGCAGAGTTGGATGTTCAGAAGGTGGTATCCACTCTGGAAATGTTTGGTTGGGTGATCAATCTTCCCAAATCTTCCCTGTCTCCTTCCAGTACAGTTTTTTCTGAGCATGACTCTGGATACCTCTCAGGTCAAGGTCTTTCTCCCTCAGCTGAAGATAGAGGGTCTTCAGGCACAAACACAGCTCCTTCTGTCTTGCTCTTATCCGTCCATCAGACAGGCAATGCAGTTGGTGGGTCTGATGGTGTCCAGCTTCGAGGCTGTCCCTTACGCTCAGTTTCACATGAGGCCTCTTCAGGTTCATCTCTTGTCAGTATGGGATCGGGACCCTGGGTCCCTGGATCAGGTATTTGTTCTGTCACCTCTGGTCAGGAGGTCTCTGTCATGGTGGCTGGACTCAATGAATCTGCTAGTGGGCAGATCCTTTCTGACTCCCTGCTGGGAGGTGGTCACCACGGATACCAGCCTGACAGGTTGGGGGGGCTTTTGGAGGTCCTTGAAATTCCAGGGGCAGTGGGGTCCTCAGGAGGCCCATGCCCCAATCAACATTCTGGAACTGAGGGCAGTGAGGTTAGTGCTTTACCAGCTGACCATGCACCTTCGGGGTCTGGCGGTTCAGATCAAGACAGAGGTTGCTTACATCAATCATCAGGGAGGAACCAGGAGCAAGAGGGCTCTCAAGGAAGTATCCCTGATTCTGTCCTGGGAAGAGAACAATGTTCCCTGCATATCAACGGTGTACATTCCAGGAGAGGAGAATCTGGAAGCAGACTCTCTGAGCAGGGGGGCCTCTCGCATGGGCGAGTGGTCCCTCAGCAACAGGGTGTTTCACTCTCTGTGTCTCCGTTGGGGCCAGCCGGATGTGGATCTCTTTGCGTCATGCCACAATCACAAGCTTCCAGCCTTTGTATCCCTGTCACAGGATCCACTGGCCCTGGCAGTGGATGCTCTGGCAATGTCCTGGGAGAGCTTTCAGCTCCTTTATGTTTTTCCTCCGTTTCCTCTGCTGGGCAAGGTGTTGTGCAAAATAGCCCAGGAGGGAGTGCCAGCCATTTTGGTGGCCCCGTGTTGGCCAAGAAGAATTTGGTTTGCAGAAATCGTACAGTTGGCAGTAGATCAGTTTGTCCTGCCCCTGGTGCCAGACCTGCTCACCCAGGGGCGGCTCCGTCACCCCAATTTACAAACGATGGCTTTGACGGCCTGGCTGCTGAAACCTCCATCTTGATGGAAAAGGGATTGCCGGCCTCTGTAGTTAATACCATGAGCAGAGCTAGGAAGAAGTCTTCCTCTACCATTTACTACAGGGTTTGGCATGCTTACATTGACTGGTGTGAGTCTAGGTCACTTCCATGTCGAGGGTTCTCTATTCCCAGGATATTGGAATTCTTACAAAATGGCTTGGACATGGGTTTCCAGCTTAGTACTCTGAAAGGTCATGTTTCTGCTCTGGCTGTTTTCTTCCAGAGATCTTTTGCTCAGCATCATCTGGTTAAGACTTTCTTTCAAAGTGTTACTCATTTGCGTCCTCCGCGCAAGCCCATGTTACCTGTTTGGGATTTGAACCTGGTTTTGTCTGCCATGCAAGGGTCTCCCTTTGAACCCTTGCAGGAGGCAGCTTTGTCCACTCTCACTGTCAAGGTAGCTTTTTTGGTGGCTATTACCTCAGTCAGGCGTGTTTCTGAATTGGCTGCGCTTTCCATCAAGCCTCCTTATTTTGAAAGACACCAGGACAAGGTGGTGTTTTGCTTTAAAACTGACTTTCTGCCTAAGGTTGTGTCTGCTTTTCATCTCAATCAGGACATTGTGTTGCCTTCTTTGTGCCCTAACCCTAGTAACCCCAAGGAAAGGGCGTTACACTCTTTTGATGTTGTTAGGGCTGTGAAATTCTATTTGGTGGCTACTGAGACTGATGCTTTTTTTGTGGTTCCGTCTGGTCCTAAGAAGGGCCAGGCTCCTGCTAAATTCACTATTAGCAAGTGGATCCATCAGGTCGTGATTCAGGCCTATTCTGCTAAGGGGAAGAATCCTCCCTTCCACCTTACTGCTCATTCCACTCGTGCTATTGGTGCTTCTTGGGCCTTTCAGCACCAAGCCTCTGTTGAACAAGTTTGCAAGGCTGCAACTTGGTCTTCTGTTCATACTTTTTCTAAGTTTTACAAGGTTGATGTTAAGGCATCAGCTGATGCTGCTTTTGACCGCAAAGTTCTGCAGGCCGCAGTGGCTTAGACTGCTTGCTTTTGCTTTTGGGGATCCCACCCTACCTTACGGACACCGCTATTGGATGTCCCATGTGTAAGGATATCTTTCGAAACGGGACGGGATGTACACTAAGAATAATACAATTCTGTGATTACTCACCTGTAGAATTGATAAAATGAGTGTACATCCCGTCCCGTTCCGTCCCACCCTTGTTGTTCTTGTTACCTTTTTATGGTGATTGTTGATTATTTCTCCCGGCTTCTGTTAACTGCTTTTTAAATACTGGGGTTCTGTGGGAGGTGCCTCGGTATATATAGGCCGGTAGGGGCCACTTTTTCTGCTCTGCAGTCACGTGACATCTGAAGATGAATAACCCATATGTAAGGATATATTTCGGAACGGGACGGGATGTACACTCATAATATCAATTCTACAGGTGAGTAATCACAGAATTGTATTTTTTGGACAGTGCCACATGTAACCGACACAATAGTGTAACAATTATTGTTGCTTGCTGTAGCACTTTAATTCTCCCACCTTGATATTTCCATTAGCTGTTTTCTACCCCTATCAATTTTGTTATACACGTGTCTGCATCTGTATCCTATATGAAGGTTTCTGTGGGCATCTAGCGATTCATGGAGTTCTTGGTAGCATTGTTGTTTTGTTACTTATCGGTCATGTGAGAGGTTTGCTACAGTCGTTTTAAATTAAATATAGCTGGAAACTGTATTTTTTACTTACATTGCACAAACATTTATTGGACACCATGATGGAAAACAATAGGATGAATTGGTTCCTTATCATTACCACAGTGTTCCCATTAACCTTGTACACCAGTGACAGATTAAGAGTGGTTGAAGATAATGGGACATGTAGTTCTGTATTGATATACACAATTTTGACAGCATCCTCCCAGCAGAGATTTCTATTTGAAGCTTTTTGAAAAAAATATTGTGGGTTTTTTTATTTCCTAATAAAGAAACTTTACAAGCTTTGATGGAATATCTTGGACTATGCACCACAAGGCCAAGAATTGAAAATTGAAAAAAGAAAATTTAGGAAACACCTATTTAGGAGGTGTGAGAAAAACTATGGCAGAATGATTGAGAGCTATTGAGGCCTAAAAATAAATTCTTTAAATAAGAATAGCTAATTTAAAGGGCTGGCCTTTCTAAAGCTAAAGCAGCGTTAATGTCCTAAAAATCATTCACTTGAATGGACGGGAGACCAAAAGCATGGCGTGGAGAACTTCCAGTCTGGCAGCTATGTGCAGACCCGGGAAGATGGTGGCGCCCAGCGCAGTGATCAAGCTTCCAGGGTCAGTGATCAAGTATGGCCGAGGTACGTGTTGGTTTGTTATTTATAACATTAGGGCTGCTTTAGTGCTTGTTAAGGAAGGCAGGACGGGGGGGGGGGAGAATTAAGTTCGGGCAGTCTGGCTGGACAGGCCCTTCATTGATAAATTTACTTATTTTGATGTATTTTTTTATCTGTACATTTTTAAAATGCTTGCCCATATTTTAAGACACAGAATTATAAAAGGCAGAAAATTCCAAATCTCAGCAACTGCATCCACATCACATGTAACAAAAGCTCAATTGTTGGTCTTCAGATGTGTGATAATCAAGCTAGATGGGTGTGAAACAGTATACCACACTGAAAATGCCTGGTGGATACCTTCAGGTGCATGGTGTCATTCTATTAACAACATGTACCGGTAATTAGTGTGCATGGAGACATTTAATAAGGTTGTAATAATGGTAAGAGGAAAACACAACTGCATAACAAAGCATTAAAACCCATGATAGTAACACGCTTAGCTGGTTAACCCATTTTAACAGCTGTAGCCACTGGTAATTTGGTCTGACATAATGAATTCAATGAAATGTTCTGTGCTGTCAACACCTATCTTCCAACCCAAAAGTGATTCAGTGCACTGCTATATCGAAATGCGGGAAACTTTTAGCTTAATATATTTAATCAAAAAAATCAAGTCTTTATCTTGCTGCTTAAATGTTTTTGTTTTCCCACCAGACAATGTAGACCCAAGTTGGCTTCTAACCAATTCTTAGTAAAGAAAACTTTTAGCATTCATGAAACTGTGCTTCTGTATTTCCTTCGTTTTAAGCTAGCCTCTCAGAGGTATAATGTATAATGTAACCTTGGGTAAGCTAGGTTCCAATCTAGCCATTGCTGTGTAGTCCAAAATCTGGGTAGGACTGCGCCTAATCTTGGGGTGCCTTGGTACAGTGGTATAGCTTCCACATGCATGTATAAAGTGGAACAATACCCAATGGTCTCAATGGTCCCCCATGTTTCTCCCCTTTCCTTTACTATTTCTCCATAGTGATTTGATCTCTCCAGCTTCTGTGTATTTTGCAAAGCTCTATTCCCCATTTTGGAGTGTATTCTCTGGAGAACCTGAGTTCTCCATTTTTTTTGGGGGGGGGGGGGGGGGGTTGGGGGATAATCTTATTCATGTTAACCTTTAGCGTTTTTTTGTCCAATGTTTTGTCCCAGATGTTATCTTTAAGCCTTCCTTCCCTGTTTTGTTTGCATATCAATGCTTAATGATTTAACTATTTTTTTTATTGTTTATGTTTTTTGCTTTTTTTGTGTCCCAATATCCACATTTTTGTTGTTTTACCTTAATTTTTATAATTTTTTACAACTTTTTTTCTACCCCAAAAGGGGTTTAATCCCTAAAATAACTTGTGGCTGTCACTTTCATTGTTAAAAAACATGCTAGATGCTGCCGGCATGTGTTTATGGAATTAAATAAGCCTGTTACTCATTGAAATCAACTGTTTCCACTACCTATTTGCTGGAGGAAATTCACTCTTCAAATGGCCGCACTTGCGCACACTTTTCTGCCCTCTAAACAATGTGATTTTTTTTTTTTTTTTTTTTCTTTTGTATTTTCCATGCTGTAAGATCTAGGTGTCTTTTAGTGTTCTTTTTAATTTGCTTTCAACACTGTATTATAAAGAGACAGCCTTAAACGGTCTGGTGTGTTTGGTGTACGCAGCAGAGACTTTCTGTCTTTAGTTCGATAATTGTCTGGTTGGCTAAGGCAGAGATATTGCTCCACATTTTTAAGCTTACATATTAAACCCCTTCTGCTCTAATTCAACCTCTTCAGATGAATGGATCGCGATCTTGTGTGCAAGTAGGTAAAAAGTTATTGGCAACGTTCTCATCAGCGTTCTTAGTAGGGATTTCTCTTATTACTGCTGCCTTATTTTTCATGCTCTGCTTTGTGCGGGGTGAGGAGCTCTCTCTCGGCAGTGGAAGGCTTCTGGGATTTGAAGGCAACAGCTATACTAAGGGCTTTACACAAGGCCAGGAAAGCCACTCCCACTTGAGCAACATAGAGCCACAGGAATATAAGTAACTTTGAAACAGCATGCTAATAAGTAAATCAAAGGGCTGGTCACACAAGTTTATTTTACATTACAAAATAGGAAAGCAATAAGACAAAACACCATAAACAGACAATAATTGAGTTTTCTATTAAAGACATATTCTAGCTAAAGTCTATTTTGAAATCACCACCTAAAAGTTTAAAGTATCCAGGTCCGGAGCCCTCTAGTGGACATATCACATGTTTGCAGGGAGCCGAAGATTATGAGATAAGATTACCTAAACCCCGGTATCTCATTTGACCTATAAAATAAGTGTTTTCATTCCTTGTTAAACTAACAGCTACTGAGTTAGGAATTTAAAAAAATGATTTGTAGAAAATAGATGTTTTTTACAATTCCCCAGGCTGCCGCTGCAGAAGACTCCAAGAAACAAGGAATGTAATGTTCCTGTAAAGACACTAAACTTCATTCCATTCATGTCTTGTCTACTACTTAATCTGATGTCATGCTGGGCAAAATATGATCCAATCATAGGAAAAGGTGTAGTAATGTTAATATGGGTAAGGAATACATTTACAAGGAAAAGGAACTGAAGGTAATCATTCTTGATTAAGAACAAAGTCAGAAGACCTTGGCACTGCAGATGCTCATACACTTCCAGAAACTTGTCAAGGGGCTCCATCATCGATGTGTCTGCCAGTCATTCAGAGTTCTTGCGAGCAAGAAGATGGCGTAATTTGGCACTGGTAACTTCCAGTTTGTATGGGCCCGAGAACGGCCAAATCAGGGCTCAAAATAAATCACAAGCATAGGCTAAACCCATAAACTTACATAAGCAAGAACGCATACACCTGGTCTGACACGTATTAATATGCCATCATTACAGTCTCAGGATATCATTGCTGTGTACAAAGGGGACCAACATTACAGTGCGTTTAGCGGTTGTGCTGCATTGGTAAGAAGAATAAGATTTTAAACTGGATTGACAAGAAAATGATAAAATTACATTTGGTGACATCTAGGTCCTGCGTTTACATTATTGCCAGGTCACCAATGCAAGTTCTGTACAAATAAATGTGTCTGCCCATTATGGTCTATGGGATCTAAACCCTACCTATAGTGCCATTATAAAACTGGACGAGCTTCAACAAGAGCGCTGGTCACTGCAAACTATATAGTGCTGGTGATAAATCAGACGCAGGCTGGAAGATGCTTTTAGTTTGTTACATTGTACACTGAGAGCTGCTGAGGTTAAATATTGGTGCTACATCGCAATGACCGCTGCAAAAAACTAAAAATTAACCAGAAATCTTTGCATGCAACTGTAGGGTGGTCCCCTAGAGTCTGTTCTCCTGTTGGGCCTTAGACCCTCCTGTTCGACACTGTATGTGTATACAATGCAGCATCTAACATAATATATCTTTTTTAGCCACTTACTTATTATTCATTCCCCCACTGGGTTGCAACTTCAGGACTCTAGAATACGCTGCCATCTTGCCTCCAAAGCATCACATACTGAGAAATGGAGGGGGGGTGCAGGGGTTGGGTTATAGTTGTGCTCTGCACAGACAGAACAGAGCTGGGGTCAGGAAAAGGAGAGAAATCCCAGAATGCAGAGCGGCACAGTCAGAAGACACTTTCTGCCTGCCTGAAGCTCCATGGACTGCCATTTTGGATGTTCAAAGGCTCAAAATGTACTAGATGCAGGTAAGATGATTTTTAATGTGGGCAATCTGTATGTACAAGGGGGAAACATACAAGATATTTTCTTATTCAGGGTGAAGGTTTAAGGTCAGGTGCAGGAGACAAAATTCCACTTGAGTGAGAAAGTCTCTCAAAAATAATCCTTTCTGAAAATTGCAAATTTGAATCATTTGGATAACCCCCGCTGTATGAGCGCAGGAAATAACTGGCAGGCAGTCAAAAAGTCCCCAGTATAATATTTACTTTGGAAATATAAAATTCAAGCAGAACAGATTGAACTTTCCCGTCTCCAAGGCCACCATAGGTTTATGCGCTTTGTAAGGCTCGGGTTTGCTCTGAGAGTAAGTCATACTTTATTGTTAGTGACACCAACGTAGTCTTCAGGAAAAATACAGGCAAAACCATATGTCATCAAAATATCTTCCCATTGGTGACCATCCTGTGATTACGTTTGTTCAGTGTGGTAGGTACTGGTTGTCTCCAGGAGGTGCTGGTTATATAGGGCAAAACCTTGACACCTGTTTATAATTTCCATGTATGACACAGATAAATGTGAAACTCCCGGTGGAGACCACATATGAGTTATAACACATGGTTTAGAAATGTTACAATAAGAAACAGATGTCTGGTGTCTAGAAGCCACAATGTATATTCCGAGTCATACAACTACTGTTACATCTCATTGTGGAAAGTTTAAGAACATCACTTGAAGCCTTGGTGTTACAGTACAGGCAAAGGGAGCTAAATGTACTTTGAGCACACATCCGCTCTCAGGTCTTTCTTATGTACTTCTCTTGCAACTCGAACAAAGATACTGAATTCCATATTTACTATTCTATCTGTTTTATCACCTCTGCTATAGATTATAACTTGTGATGGGCCAGAGCAGGGACAAATGATTCTGAAACCCTCCAGCCAGTAACTTCAGCCACCACAACCTGTGAACTGGTGAACCCCTTACCAGTTTACAGACTGTTAAAAATAAAAAATACTCACCTCTCTGCATCTTTCTACTCCTGCCTCCCTCTTCAGTACCACGCTTGTATTGGTAGACATCCATTCCTGCCCAGGAGACAACCCAAACAAATAAAATACAACTACTATGTGCACTCAAATCAAGATCAAAACCCTTAAACATTAAATAAGAATAGTGTATTGTCCCCCTCTCCAGAGGCAGAGGAGGGACCATAAAAAAAACAATGGCGTGTCCAGTAAAACCAGCCTGAGAACCAGCTATGCAGGCTTGTAGACCAGAGCAGGCACAACTTGAGCTGTGACTCTCTGCAGCTCCTCCATAGTGACCTAATTAGTGATCTCCTTGCATGAGCTGTCAGTTTAGGTGGACGGCCATGTTGCATGTTTCCAGTTGTGCCATACTCCTTTCATTTATGGATGATGGATTAAACAGAGCTCAGGCTATTTTATTATAACCTAATCCTGCAACACACTATAACACAACCTTATCCCTGAGCTGTCTGGTGTGTTCGGGGTATTAGAGTACTGAGTGCTAAATACATATGCATGCCACACTTTTCAGTGTTTTCCATTTTAAATATTTGTAAAAACATGTAACTTTATACTTCCCAAATACTTGCTACTCTAAAATCTTAATTAAATTCATTTAACGTTTCATTTAAAAATGTGGAAAAGTTCAAGGCAATATATATATATATATATATATATATATATATATATATATATATATCTCAATACAGATAGGCAGATATTGTTGTTTCCTAATATTATATTGTTAGAATTTTAAATGATTACATCACTGTGAATTAAGCATAGTGATGCCAAATTTAAGTAACTTGTGTACAGTATATACAAAGTTAATTTGGCATAACTGGATAATTCTAGCGACTCTCCCCTCTTTATAATTTTAGTATAAGTATATACCACATAATCCATAACACATATTGTTATACAATATAAAAAAATATATTTTAAAAAACAATATATTTTTCCTGTTTGCTTTGTGGAATACTTTGTATCCCCCAGGAATGTCCTTCAGAGGATTGTGGATTCCCACAGCTATAAAATAGTAAAACATCCTGAACATACGATTAGTTTACTGGCTTCATTTATTATCATTAGAACTCACAGGACACCAATATACCAAAAACAAAATTTGTCACAGTGAAAAAACCTTAAACAGCCTGGGTGTTAGTCAGTAAAATAATGTCTTCTAAAACAGGATATGCATCACCCTAAGGGGAAGGGTTCTGGGAAAATGCATCATATTGATTGATTCAGAATTTTACATTAGGAAGTGGGTAACCGTTATAGGAAGTAAAGAAAATGTATCTACCCAGAACCATAAAAGTAAAGTTGTAATAATCCTAAGCATCATAAAATGGTCAAAAGGGTTTAAAAGCTTAAATAGATTAAAAGTACATAGTTTAAAAGCTTAAATAGAAAAAATCCAACACTATCTAGACTGAAACTAAATGGGAAGATGTGGGACCAGTATCATAAGAGAAATGATGGGAGATCAATGTATAATTCAAGCAGAGTGGGGTCAAATTGAGGGTTCCAGAGATAGCCCTCATTGTAGATAGTACACTAAGTAATAATGAACCCAAGCCTGAACCAGACCATTCTATGCTGTTCATATCAAAGGTAATCTTGGGAAACACCAAACACATTGGGGAAGTAGAATTCAACATCCAAACTGTGTTTTAAATTTCAGTCCTTTTTTTTTTACCCTAACAGATTCCTTTCTAAATCGGACAATGCATGGCATGTTAGTGCCCTAAACTACACAGGTGGGCTAATATGATCCTATACTGGCTCACCATTAGATCTGGTAAACACACAGTGGCTCAGGCACTATTTCTTGCTCCAAAATCAATTGCTCTAAAATGCATAACACTACCCGTTCGCTATTTGAGAATGGTACAAGAGCATGAACTAAAATAGAAAAAATAAATTTCATAATGAAAGATATAAGATAAAGCTGATAATATTTAGGACCTAAATGTTTAGATAGATGTTTAATATACTGAGATACCTTTTACTTCAGTCTCACCCCCATTTATCTTCTTTTGGGCTGTATCACAGGAAGGATGTAGTGGGAAAATAAGGACACGTTAATTATGCTTTGGGTTAATAGCTATATATTATGGGATTTATTTAAGAAACACTAAGACCACGTAATGCCACGCAGTGCCAGATGAGTGTCAGGTGAAAATCAGGTCCTAGTGCAAAAGGTGTATTTATCAAGTCAAAAAAGCCAGAGCACCTGTGATAGTGCCAGGTAGTATCCCATCTATCAACAGCACAGGAAATGAGATGAGTGCTGGCACTTCCCTACAGTGCCAGATAGGACCAGGTGCTCACCCTGCACTGTGTGGCCGTATCCCATACATTTTCAATGGGCCGGGTTGGTTATAATTATTTAGGACACTTTTTGTATTTTTTTTAAGTTTTTGGGGGGCTGGTGCATGTGCCACGAGTTTCCTGGGCTGTTTGGAATTGTTTTTGGACGTATATTATACACTCTTGTGTTGCGCTGTAAACCTGTGATTTGGACCATGTGTCCAAATGGTGACCTTTACTAGAACCTTGTTTAGAGGTTAATGTAACTGTGAATTTAATTTGGTGTTTTCAGTTGGTTTTCAATAGATGAGTTTGGCCTCAAACCAAAATTTACTCTGTACTGTATGGCGCTTGTTTGTGTGCGTATTAAATAGGTGATTATATTGTTCACTCACTCTTAAGTGTACAGGTTAGTCTGCAATCTTGCCTTGTAGCACCTGACAGAATCTTGTGCACCACTTAGGAGGCTCAGAAAAAAATTAATAAACTCAATATGAATGTTTTGGAGCTAATTATAACATGCAGGCGGTATCCATTGTTACAGCAGCCACATGCCTAGATGTATACAGTGTAACACAGCAAGCTGGTGAAACAGCAGGACTCTGCTTGTTATATTGTACCGTGTTTCGGCTCAAGTCTTCAGTTTGATTTTTATATTTATCAGAGTTTATTCACTCTCAGTGGTGATGCCTCTTAAATTACTACAATTACTACACAATAACATCTCAATTAAACATCTGGCAACACCTACTGTACCAAGTCTGACCTTTTTTAAATCTGTGGACCACAAAAAACCTTTTGACACATGAGCCACACACTCTGACTGACGGTAGCCTAAATAAACTTCTGTTGACAAGTGGATTTTTGGCTTGGTTTTACCCGTCATTCTTCCTCAGTTTATTAAAACTTGTCCACAGCTACAAAGTCTCCTTGAAAGTCCACTTAAGCTGAAGTGAAGCAGAACCATGGCCCTTCATGTTCTGCTTTGCGGCCAGTTTATGTTGCATTCTTAGCCCTTGTAATTGTAATGTGTTCCACAGATGTCAAACAGTGATGGTCAGCCATAGGGCAAGAGATTAGCAAAAATAAACTGTTTGTTTGTCATGGATATCAGATATCTGTGCTGAATTAGTGATGTTTGGGATCCTCTTCAAGCATGATTAAGTAATGAAATAAGACTTATATGCAAATATTGCAACAAAAGAAGAGTCGAACCAGCCAATCAGGTTACTATTTCAAAGGTTAAAGTGATCTGAATAGTCATCATGGTCAAATGGTCTTTAATTCCTTTAATTTATAAATCAGTAACAGATTACTAAACAAACCTAAAATTGTCTGGAACAAGAATTGTTTTAAAAGTATATTATATGGAAGTATGAATTGTGTTAAGGATAAGACCTTAGATTCAGAATTTTAACTACATTTGACATTTGGAGTAAACCCGAATGTGCATATAAGTATGTCATAATAACATTGTTAACTTTATAGTGCACCGCCCAGCTATGACAACTACCACCCCATACACAGTATTACCCTGTGTCTTCTAGTGACAATACAGGCTTAAACCAGACCTTCAGCATCATTTTATGAAAAGCCCAAACCCTTAAAATACTATTCCCCAGCATCCAAAATTAATATATATATATATTTTTATTTATTTAATAAGTTTTTATTTATTTACTTATTATTCTTTCCCCCACCGGGTTTCCACTCTGTTCAGAACTCTAGGATACGGGCACCGCCATCTTGCCTCAGAAGAATCACATGCTGAGGAGAGGAGGAAATAGTTGCAGGGGGCCGGTTTTGCAGAGCGGCATTGTCAGAAGACACTTCCTGTCTGCAGGCAGCCTGAGATTCCATGGGCCGCCATCTTAGATGTTTAAAGGCTCATAAAATGCAGTAGATGCAGGCAGGATAATTTTTGAATGTGAACACTCTGTATGTATATGGTGGGGGAAACATATAAGATATGCTCTTATTTAGGGTCCGGTTTAAAATACTTACTTACCATACTCATTGATCTGTGGATGCTGAAGCTTAAAGTGAAACAAAAACTGTGAATAAGACACTGGAATCTTTAAGATTACAGGTTGACCACTGGGTGGTTAATGAGACACACAATCAGTTGCTTTGTTTTTCCACAAGATTTATTAATTGGAGATATGTCGTACACTTCAAAGTAAACTTGTACCAGTAGTTCACCCTCCTCAATGCAGAGAGCACTGTTTACAGCAGATTATTCCCATCCCACTGGAGGGGCTGGTTGGTTTCCTATGGGAAAGCTCCAGAGCCACAGCACTAGAATAAACTGAGTCCTCCAACAAACTTCTGGTGTGCTCCCTTGTTTCTTCTTAAAAACACATCCCTTTTGAACTTTATTTAATCCATATTATTAAATATTTTGATTCTGTCTGCTCTTCCCCTGTCTAAAAACTTAGTTCTCTAAGTTTCCCCTAAGCTCTTCCACTATTTTTGTTGGGCCCCATCCATGAAGGACCTGAGTGAAGCTGGGGTTGAGTGAACTTGGGTTGGGCAGATGAGTAGGGCTCAAACATGGATGAAATCAGTAGTTGACAGAGGCTGTATGATGATTAGTATGGGCTGCAAGAGCCCAAAACAGGTTAGAGAGAAGTTTCCGTATGGCTATTATCAGGGCCAATGGCTCTGCCTCACTTTGTATTCAGGGCACCATACAGGCAGGAGTCCCTGTTCAACCTAACTCTTAACTTAATCCTAGTCTTTGCAGACATTAACACCTAAACTAACCCCTTAAAGTAATCCATATTTGTAGGGCCTTATTTATGATGTGTGCAAATTTGCATCTTTTTTTTCGTGGCTATAGCACCAGTTTTGGGGGGGAGGGGGGGGCTGGCATTTTGGTCTTATCATTAGCCATTTGCTGCACTATACCGAATATATATATATATATATATATATATATAAACATCAAACAATTATTATCAAAATGCTGGTCAGCCTGTGCCTTAAAAAAGCAAAAATTCTACTGATTATTAACAATCATCCAAATATTCCTTTCCTTGGACTTCTAATTAAAGGTTAGGCATAATAGGGGCTGTTAAATTGCCTGTGTGTGGCTATTAGCCTAGACATTGCATTCTAATTTGGTTTTTAAATCTTTGAGGTTAAAATATAATTTAGCTAACAACTATTTCAATTGAATTGACCTTTGCTGAATTAACATTATATGTCAGGGCAGTAATTCATTATCCCAATTATCGGTCAGTTTAAAGCCTGTCAATGTTGTCTGTTGATGTTATTAGTTAGGGATGCTGAGTTACAAACACCGGACAGGTACAGCCTGTAGAAATACAAAGGAAGGTCTTTGTGAGTGGCCTATGTGCACCTCCTGCCACATAGACTGGAAGCCTTATTTAATATTATTTTCTGAGGGCGCCAGATGAGTGGCTCGCACAAGCTGCTATCTGCGCCTGCACTGGCAGTGGCGGGGGAGTGAGGCAGCGGTATGTCTGCGCTCCCTCCCAGCCGGCGGGTCAGCGCAGTGCTTGGATGAGAGCGCTGAAAAGGAGCCACATTTATAACAAAAAACACAGCCAGAAGGAGATTCCAGACACCCTGAACCTGTTGAAAACTCTTGTTTGTTAATTTGAGGGGCTGGGGACCCTATAAATTCAAGAAAAACAAAAGACAGGTCTCAGCCTGGTTCAAATTACAAGTTTGCAGTGTAACAAAAAAGTGCACAAAAAATCCCCCAAAAATTCCAAACAGCATGTAGCACTTGCACCAGCTAAATACATGTACAAAAATTAAAAATACAAAAATTGGGCTAAATAATTATAACCATCCCAGCCCATTGAAATGTATAGGATAAGGCCACACAGTACAGGGTGAGCGCCTAGTCCTTTCTGGCTCTGTAGGGAACTCATCTCATTTCTGGCACTAAGGATAGATTGGACACTATCTGGCACTATCACAGGTGCTCTGAATTTTAGAAAACTACACCTTTTGCAATGAGACCTGACATTCACCCGACACTCATCTGGCACTAGGTGGCCTAAGCGTTTCTTAAATAAACCCGTTTGATCATTTAAAGAGATATTATTTTAAGGACAGAAGATTATATGCCCCCAGAGTTCAGAAAACTGAACCTAAAAATTCTGTATGTTTTTTTCTTTTGCAGTAACCATAAAGAATCCTAAGAGAGAGGAAGAGAAGCCTTTCAGAGATTGTGCCGATCTGCATCATGCGGGATTTAACAAAAGTGGTGTCTACACAATTTATATCAACAATGTTTCAGAACCCAAAAAGGTATTAAAATTACCCTTTTTTGATGTCACGAGATGTAAAATAGTAATGTAAGGACAACAAGGATCTTGTTGCTTATGATGATGATTCTCTTTTATCCTCTGACACACAAGTTCCAAATGCTTTAGGCATCTGTACTGTTTCCACAAGCTGATCCAATCAAAATGTTAAATCGAGATGAAACATAAAAAACATGAAGGGAGCCATGATGTCCTAATGATGGTTATTGGTATAAGTGCAGGGGGGGCATCCCAAGCGATGATTGGCAGCCAATGATGAGACTGGCTGCCAGCTGTGACATGGTCTGGCTTTCCTTTGGCAAATTCCAACAGGAGAACAGGCCATGTGAGTTGGAAAGTCTCTCAAAACCCAGCCTTTTCAAAAACTGCAAAAGCTCTTAGAATCATTTGATTAATACTCACCACAAAACTACATGTTGTTAAATAATTAGATTTTTGCATGTAAGTGAAAGATATAAAAAGGGTAACTTCTCTGGTCATGCAATTTCATATGGATGGTAGGCAAGAGGTAACAGAAAGGGACCAAACCTCAAGCTCTAGAGCAGGGGTTTCCAAACAGTGCTACAAGTAGCACTGATTGTGCTTGAGGTCCTATCAGGTGGTACCCAGAAAGGAGACTGACCTGTATTCCACCTGATCTATACTTTGCCCACATCTGAGTTATTCCCCTAATTAAAAAAAATTGCTCCAAAAAGTGGTAAAATTGATATATGTGCATTTGTATGGGTTTCAGGCACATTAAATGGATTTTTTAGTTGACTGACAATCCATATCTACCGTCCAGATAGTTCTTAATATAGGAGTATTGGAAGTAGGAACCCCAGAGCTAGAGCTATCTTGCCATTATGCAAAATTAGCTTGACTTTGAAATATCAACTAAGCTGAAGCTGAACAATTTCAGAGGGAAACAGTAAGTCCAGTTATTTAACTTATTGCAGTTTTTTTAGTTTTGTTTTGGATGAAGTAGGAATGAGTCAGAATTGTTTTGTCCAGTAGAAACAGATTGACAAGCGGAATATTCGGCTTAAAAAGCTAGACAGGAAATGAAATACACATATAACTAAGCAGTGTTGAAAAAATATTTTTTTTCCAGTCCACTACAAAATGTGTAGGATAAAATCCAGTTTCCAGATTGCAAAATTAAAATCTTTGTTTTAATCTCATTAAAAATCCATAAGGATCCCGTAACAATAATAATGAATAATATGCTCCATTAGTCCAAGGGTGGAGCACATCCAGAACAACCTTCGGGTCTGTTGTATTGCATATGATTTATTGTTATTGACACCGAATCCTTATGGATTTTTAATGCTATTGAAATAACTATTTTGGATTTTACATTCCATAAAATGTGTGGTTTGCAACCGTGGCCAGAGCTCCATGTTGTACATTTTAAAAAGCAGTTGAGCAAAAAAAAAATAGACAGGAATGAACTGTTATATAAACCTTAGAGCGGGTCATTAATAATACCTAATTACACCCTTACTTGCCCAGTGGAGTGTCCATACAAACCTATCTTGCTTCTCCTAGTCTGGTAAATTATGTAGATCGGGAGACAATCTGGTCATTATTTGTCAGTGAATCTAACAATATACAGTGCCTTGAAAAAGTATTCATACCCCTTAGACATATATATATATATATATATATATATATATATATAGAGAGAGAGAGAGAGAGAGAGAGAGAGAGAGGGGTTATATGATGAGCAACAAGTAACAACATAGTAGCAAGTATTTGTGAAGTGTGAAGAAAATAATAAGTGATTTTACAAATTTATGAAAAAATAACTGAAAAGTGTGACATGTATGCAGACCCCTGTACTCTGATATTCCTAAATAAAATCCAGTGTGACCAGTTCCTTCAGAAGTCACCAAATTGGTAAATAGCGTCCATCTGCATGCCATTTCTTCTCAGTATAACTACAGCTGAGTAGGATTTATTAGAGAACATTAATGAACAAAACAGCATTGTGAAAACCAAGGAACACACCAGGCAGCTCAGAGATAACCCCGTGTATTGCGGTGTTTGGTTTAAAAAAAAAAAACCCAAAGTCTAAACATCTCACAAACAACTGACAACCTACGATTACATAGGCGTTCATTGTCCACTGACAGCCCAGGCAAGTATAGCACCGCAGAGATTCTCATCTCAGATTGGAGAATTAGTCCATAGGACAACCAGTCTGGTTTATTATGTGAATTCTATATACAAGGAGGGCTTTATAGGCAAAATGTTAGCAATCTGATCATTATTTTTCCATTAGAAGATCTAACTACCGGTATACACAGTATAATCTCCAAACTGCCTTAAAAACATAATGTGTTCTTGTTACTCTCCAGCCTTTTCCTTCTTGGTTTGGTGTATCATACTGTATGCATTCTCATGACCAATGTAGTGAAGAAGATGGACAATGTTCATGGGACTGGGAAAAAAGAATGCTGATTCTCTGTCTTCATTACAAAGTTGCAGCAGTATTTCTGCATAATTGCTATTTTAACAACAGAGACATGACATGTGGTCATGTAATATTTCTTTTTCAGGACATTTCTACATACAGAGCAAGACATTTGCCAGTAAAGGCTTGTCTACAGTGTAAATCACACCGAATTACACAAGCAGATGCTTGTACTGTATTCAGCTGCAAGTATTTGCACAAAGTTAAATCACTCAGGACATTTTCCAAAAGTTGGGTGCCACTTCTTTCCTTGTTAATCCATCTGGACCGCTTCCAAAAAAGCTAAACCAGAAGCAAGAGCAAAATCTAGTAAATCTTTGACATGAGAAATCCGATATGTGTAGGATGAAAAAGGACAATGGTCCAAGAAAAGCAATACTACCTTGTGTGAACCCATGTGAATTATACTTCATTGAGGCAACTTTTAATTTGCAGGCAGAAAAGGCCCAATGTCTCATTTGTTTAGGGTAAAACATCTATGTGGTTTGAGATGTGCTTGAAATACTGTACTTTATTACTGCTATGTGTTTAGGATTTAGTTTTAGTTGGCATAAAATGACACATCAGGAATATGCCGCCATTGGCCTGGAGACAATTTTTTGGTACGACGGAAAATGTAGGATGCATTTGTATATAACTTTTTTGTGTTACTTACTATAGCTGTTTACTTTGCATTTTAATATATATACCTGTATTCTGATGTTAGATGTTAGTTCATTATCAATAATTAGATATTTACGATATATAATAGATGTAAATAGTAATATAGGGCATTACCAGGTCACTATACACTTTGGAATGCTCCGATACATTGACCATACAAATCCCAAGTTACAAGAATTGAGAGCACTGCTTTATCACACAAGACTACTAATTCATAAATGCATTTGAAGCAATTCTAAATAAGCCCCATGACACTATCTATATCTATACAAACCCAAAGTATCACAGCTACCAAAGTACTGTAGTTTTGCACTATAAGATGCACATGACCATAATATGGACCTAGGGTTTATAGGAGAAAAATAAGAAAACACAATATTCTGATCTAAATGGTGTGCTAAAATACCCCCCTACTGAAACCTAATAGCAGGCAGTGTGGCGTAAGCCCCCCAAAGAACACAATATTAGGCAGTGTGCAGAGCCCTCCTCTACCTCCCAGAACATCATAACAGGTGGTGTGCAGAAGTGCAGCACACCCCCCTGTCCTAGAGGAGCCCTTCATTGCCTTTATGTGTGTGTAAGGAGTGTCAGACAATGGAAGACTCGTGGGTTGGCAGGAAGCAATTACAGGGTCCAAGTGGTGCTTGCTGCACTCTGTCCTGACTCACTGTCTGTCTCTGACTCACAAACAGAGGCGCATAGGATGGGGTAATGGCTCACTGTCCACCAGCCAGTCCTTTATTGTCCTGCACTCTTTCCACACACAAACAAAAGTCCACTCACCTTACCACCGCTCTCTAATCATCCTCCCACAGCTCTGGTTCCAGCTGACGGTAGACATGACCTGTGTATGGCTGCCGTCCATTGTTTTCAATGGATGTCAGCCGTACACAGACCACACCCACCCACCGCAACCAGGGCTGTGGGGCATGAATATCAGCACAGCATCGCCAGTAAGGTAAGTGAACATTTCCTTTACCAGCCCTACATCTGGTCCATAAGATGCACACATGTTTCCCCCCAACTTTGAGGAAGTGAAAAACATGGTATAATGCCCCTTGTGAAATGGACTTTAATATCCTGCAGAAACTTTTATTAACTTAAAATATTGAAAGAAAAATCTTATTTACATGGCAATGATATATAGTGAAGTGTCCCAAGGACCATCCGAGTTTGACTAACATCCAACTAGCAGCCAAATTAATGTTACCTTCAAGATAAGTAGCTTTTCATTACGTGCTGTTTGTGCATGTTCATTCCACTTTGACTGACAGATTTAACTCAAGCATTAAATGGTCAAACCATCTAGAGGTTAAGGGAAAGCAGCATGATTAGCAGTCCATGAGTAGGAATAGTCAAGAACTAAAAGAGCAATCTCCCTGGAAATGTCTGTCAAAGACAATGGGGTTGATCCAGCACAGTGGGAATTTTTTTTACTCAATTTTTAGTGAGTACCATATATACTCGAGTATAGGCCGACCCGAATATAAGCCGAGGCACCTACTTTTACCACAAAGAAATGGAAAAAGTTATTGACTCGAGTATAAGCCGAGGCGGCTTTTTTCAGCCCAAAAAGTGGGCTGAAAAACTCAGCTTATACTCGAGTATATACGGATATATATATATATATATATATATATATATATATATATATCTGCCACAAAAAAAACAACCGGCCCAGGTGGTCATGGTGAGGGCTATTGGGTGCATGAGGGAAGGGGCAGCAGCTGTTACAGTGAGGCAGGCTGCCATGCTGGGTGGGTGAGTGTGTCAGCAGTGTCAGGGCGCACACGCGGCACAGGCTGGAAACACGCTCCTCTAATAGCAGGTTTTATTAATGGATTGGGCATTATTGGGGGTGTATACAGTGATGTCCTGGCTGCCATGCTGGCCCCGGTGTGCAGGCAGAGGTAAACGAGGCCAGGGCGGCACATGGCTGGGTCACACACACACACGCTGACAGGAAGTGCAGGCAGCAGCTCGCCATTACACCAGCCCTTTCTCTCCTGGTCCCGCCATTACCTGTGAGGCCGCAGTGCATGCCGCCTATCCCGCTGTACAGCTCCAACGCCCGCAGCGGCGCCATGGCGGCCTGCTCTCCCTCACACGGGCCCGGCCTCCTGTTTCGGGCGCCTGTGCTGCTGCCAGTTCCGGCTTGTACCGGGAGGGTGTCAGCGAGATCGGGTGACAGCAGCAGGAAGCGCTGCTGTAACTTAGCTCCACAATCCCTGTCAGCGATGTCACAGCTGCGCACTGCCTCCCCGGCCGCCGCCTCCACCGCCGCCGATATTCATTTACATCACATCACAGTATGAACAGGTGACAGGCACTCACCGCTCCATCGCCTGCATCCATTTCACATGGCTGAGACGCGCGCTGTGTGTTCGGCCTCTGCTGTCCCCTCTCCTTGCTGTGACCGGGTATGGTAGAATAGAGCTGCCAGGGCCGCGAGCTCTCCCCGCCCCCAAAGGAAATCCTCCTGTGGGCTCGTCCAATAGCCAGCCTCCTGACTGGGCGAGGGGCGGGTCTGTGACGGGCCGTGTTTGCCTGTTTTTCTCTTTCTCCCTTATACTGACTCGAGTATAAGCCGAGGTGGCTTTTTTCAGCCCAAAAAGTGGGCTGAAAAACTCGGCTTATACTCGAGTATATACGGTAAGCCCTTTTTTCATAGGTTTAAAACCATGTTTAAAAAATTTCACAGATAAATATGGTTCTGCATTGCACAGGAAGAGGGAAATATCATGAGAAAAAGCGTTTACTCACAACAAAAGTGAGTAAAAAAAGTTCTCACGCTGCTGAATCAACCCTTATATGTAGAGAGAAAAAAAGACTATAAAGGCTTGTGTGTAATTATTCTCTGGCCTCAGAGCTTCACGGGAACACATGTAGAAACCATGCATCATCTTAGCACATAGCAGGGACAATTTTTGTCCATTTCATTAAGGACTGCATATTAAACTCTTTTTGTTTTTATATTTCATTGTCTCCTTAAGGTATATTGCAATATGGAATCTTCAGGTGGAGGCTGGACTGTTATTCAGCATAGAGAAGACGGGACAGTGGATTTTCAGAGAGGTTGGAAAGAATATAAAATGGTGAGACCATAACAAATGTATTACCTTACAGAAAATGTCATGTTGCCTTCACTTAGCAGGTGACTGGAAAAATTTCAAGGACACATAAACTCCTCTACATCTTACCCATCACTCATATATATTGCTTTTAAGTCACTTTGACCTAAATTTGATCTTTTGGCTTTGAACTTCAAGTAATTTGACCTTTTCAATGGCCTTTTATGACCTTGTGTGACTTGAGACACAGGCCATTGTTGCACAAATACATTGCAGAAAGCTGGAGGAGACAGCAGGTGGCTCAACTTGCCATTGGCTATCCAAGTGGGGAACAGTTAGATACTTAACTGATACTAAAACTGAAGAAAATGTGTTGGGGGTATTACACACTGACATGCCTTCCTGTTATTTGTTGACACCCTTGGTGCGTAAAAAGGAAGTGACGGTATGTATTGTCAATGTCAACACAGAATAAAAGGAAAACCAGGTTTTTACCTTTCAAACTCTTCCTGAAACTAAAATAAGCAATTTTATTCAAATTGCTATGCAAGTCTCAACTCAGCTTTAGTTGTGAGGAATTAGAATGAATCTGACTCTATTGCTTGCTTTTCACTATTGTGGTTTCTTGATCATCAGACCGTGTTACACTTAACAGCTATTTTCTGTATTCAACAAGTTGGCAGTGCACCCACTTCCATTATGCTTTGCCTTGCTCATTCTCCTTAGCGTCTTTGGAATCTTTTTTTTTTAATTCAGTTCTTTGTACCATAAAAGGTCTATAAAAAACAGACAAGGGGGGTCTCAAAAAGTTGTAAAGAAATACAAGGGGGTTGCAATGAGAAACCTCTGGAGAAAGGGCTGGAGATTGATTGCAGAGATGGGCAGACAGACATGGTGGCAATGAAAGAGTCAGCAGCGTGGGAACGATGAGTTTACTTTTTTGTTTCATTTGCCTATGGGGAATGGGAGGGGGAATGCCACACTGCCTATGGGGATGGGAGGGGGGGAATGCCACACTGCCTATATTGGGGAATGGAGGATGGAGAATACCACACTGCCTATGGCAATGGGAAAGGGAAATGCCACACTTCCTATGGCAGGGGGGCACGCCACACTGCCTATGGGAGGGAGGAATGCCACACTGCCTTTGAGAATGGGAGGGGGATGTCACACTGCCTATGGGAATGTGAGGGAGGGATTGCCACACTACCTATGGAAATGGGAGGGGGGAACGCCACTACCCATGGGAAATGGGGGGGGGGACACCACACTGCCTATGGGAGGGGGGAACGCCACATTGCGTATGGGCTGGGGGGAACGCCACACTGCCTATGGGCTGGGGGGAATGCCACACTGCCTATGAGAATGGAAGGGGGGAATGCCACACTGCCTATGGGAATGGAAGGGAAGAAATGCCACACCGCCTATGGGAATGGGGGGGCACTCTGCCTGTAATGGAGGAATTCTGCACCTTGCCTATTATTTTGTTCTTAGGGGCATGGTATTTTAGCACAACATTTGGTTCAGAATATTTGTTTTCTTATTTTCCCCCTCCAAATCCTGGGTTCGTCCTATGAGCAGGTGCGTCTTCTGTGGCAAAAAATGCGGTAAATGTGCTCACAGATTTAAACTGACTTCACCGAATTTTTAGCATGATTGAGATTGTAATTCTCGTGCACTTTGGGGAAATGAAACTCATAATCTGGTTGATAAAGACAAGTATAATCTGTTTCAAGCTTAGATCAGTTCTACACTGGTCAGTCGTCACCAGATAAAAAACAACAATGGAAAATAACTATAGAGTAACTGAACCTGATTTTTGATTGGTAGCCGAGGGTCAATTTACAGCTTATTAAAACAACGCATGAGGTTAAATAAGCTACACTCCTTCATTTAATATTAAGGATCATGATAGTCTGTTAGTGAAAAGGTTCTTTGCTGTAGGCCATATATACATACATACATACATACAAGTGAATGAGTGATCTCAGCAAGGGCTGTAAGTGTTTTTTCTTGTTTTAGTTTGGGATTACATAACTGAACTTTGATACTATGTGAAGTTTACTTTGGAGTCAGCTTTTTCATATGTAAGTAATCACTTAAAACAAATAGTGTATATTGGATAAGCCTGATAATACATTCGGTGATAGCACAGTATAAGGGAATGTTTAGAAATAGCCCATATATTTGGTATGCTTGTGATGCAATTCATAGAAAATGTCTTACGCTTTTATATTTAGACATATGAAACATGCCTAATATGTTAACCAATGCATATTGTTCAAAAGGTTACCCGAATTGGGATGCCCACTAGCCAAGGGCTTCAGCTAGACCTAGAATTTCTAAGACTTCAGATCTGGCTTTAGTCTTTTTAAAGGGATTGTCCAGGCATACATGAAATAAAGCTATACTCACCTTTTATCCCTGTTCTGTCACTTGGAAAATCACCCAATAGACCACTCGACTCGAGGAGTCCACTTTGATGGATTTGTGTTGCAAAATGATGTCTTAAACGTGCCTAGCTAATCTAGTATTTGTTTAATGTTTTCTAATTTTAGCAAATGAGTGTTTGATGGAAACAGTTTTCACTATCTGCAATTTGTTTTATTGGCAACTGTACACGGGGAGGCCGATTTATTAATAGCGCCAGGTAGCGACAGATGAGCGACAGTAGCGTGATTTTCACTGCGCCCGCTAGTATTCGCTGTGCTTGGCCGTTGTTCGGCTGTTGACAGCGACTCAGTCGGTGTGTGGTAATGTTGAATACGGGGTTAGGAGGCGCTGTTTGACTGGTTCCGCGCTGTATGGGAGCGCATGACAGCGAATGGCCATAGCGAACGGCTCCCAGCATATTCATTAACAAATCACGCTCAAAAAATTCTCGCGCTGTGAAATGCATGTTTAAACCCCAGAGCGCTGGCGGCGATGGGTTAAAAGTAGTTTTTTAACCCCCAAACAACCATATTTTTGTTAAAAAAAAAAACATGTTTTTATAAACATTTTGTAATATGAATACATTAATATCAGACCTGTAATATCAATTCTGCACGAAATTTTTTTTTTATTTTTATTACCTTAAAAAAAAAATCTAACATTGCAGAAGTGGTCACAGAATTTTTGACATTTAAAAAAAAAAAAAAAAAAAAACATTAATATCAATTAATTATGAATATTTAAAGATTTCTCCATTGAAATGCATTGGAAAGCGCCAGGTAGCGAGAGGTCATACCTGGCGCTGTGATGGGATTAGCAGCGGCGCTGTTCGCTGAAGTCTGCAACATGATGAATCCCGCGCTAGCTGACGCTCTCGCCCGTGATAAATGCGTGATTGTGTTCGCAGCCTGGCGTTCTGGAGTTGGTAGCCACCGATAGCTGGCGCTGCCTGGCGCTAGTGAGACACTACCTGGCGCTATCCCTTGATAAATAAAGCCCCAAGTGTAGTGTACATTGCCGATAGCAACAGATTGCCATAGTCTCAGCTGTGGCCATAGCAGCAGTGTTCTGTGTGTACAGGACTCACTTTCATCTTGGTGTACAGACTTGGTGTACATTGCCGATAACAACATATTTCAGGTAGTGAAAAGTTCTTCTATAAAACACACTTTTGCTAACTTAGGGAAAAATAAAAAAAATACTGTATCAGTTTAGCACCTTGAGCACATTTTTGTTGGCACCAAAAAATATACACTTACATATTAATTAATATTCCATCGAAAGTAGACTTTCCCTTTAAACAACAATCCCATACAGGGTATTTAGTGATGTATATAGAGCTCTCCACATGCAAGAGTGAACTCAGCACATAAGGTGGCAAGCTGTTAGCAACTTTAAGACCAAAATTAACCCAAAACTTGGACTTGAGTCTAAAGGAGTTAACCTTTCCCCTAGGGGGCACCCTGGTTTAAGGATGCTCTGCAGTGTGACATTCCCCCCGCATCTGTATACTCATCTCATTTCTGGATCTTGCAGTGATGCATTGTGGCACTCTGCATTGCTACAGCATTCCTGTAGGATACAGAGCATGAAGGCCGCTTGGAGCAGAAAGGCACCATGGGATCCCAAAATGAGGTGAGTAACCAGCAGGGCCGGGGGGTGCTTTGGTCCTCTTAAAACTTCAGAAATATCCAATGGAAGACTTGTTAGAGGAAAAAGATTCTGACTCCAGGGGCAGCGAGTGCAAGGGGTGACCAGAAAAACTACTTACCTCACTGCAGCTTCCATGCCGCAGATCATCCAGCCACAGCCCTGGTTTTTGATCCTGGCTGGCTGTATGGCCAGTTTCCATTGAAAACATTCGGGCCTCCATACAAAGAAGTTACTGGTGTACGATGGCCCTCATTGTTTAAAGAGGACTAAAACCCACCCTGGAGTCTATGAGATGAGGGGCTCGAGCGGATCCCAGCGTGTTGATTGGACGAGCGGCTGCACATGCGTTGTAGGACCGGGAATAGGTGCCGTTGTTTAGGCGATATGGAGGGTTTCACTCAGCGGGGAACCCCCCGATCTGGGTGCCCCGGGGGCAAGGACCAAAACACTCAGAATAGTCAAAATACTGGGTTTTGGTTCACTTTCAAGCCCATAGCCTGTTGGCTACTGCCTAATAGAATACAATTTCTACCAGACTCTGCTGCACGCAATCCTGAGGATTTATGTCATCCTGATTCCTAACTTTCTCTAGCATCTTTTCTTGCAAGAGTAGGAGGTCCAAACCCAACCATTGTTGTCAATGATTGTACCCAGATAGAGGAGAAGGAGCCTTCCTGGGTAGACAATTTGGTGGTGTCTGTGAAGTGCAGCTCTTCTAGAATGGGGGGAATGGGTGGCAGCACAGACAATGCAGTTAGAAACATGGCAATAGCTTTATTTGATAGGGTAGTGGGGTCAGTGGAGCACCGAGAAATGTTCAGGAGGGGTGTGGCACAGATGGGGCATGGCTTCTGCATTACCCAGCTGTGAAAATGGCAAACATCAGGATGTGACTGCTGCTGAAACATGAATTAGCATTTTGCATGACCTTGTGGGTGGCCAATCACCCACTTCCCACACATCCTTTACCCGTTTCTCTTCCTCCTGCTCCTGAGATGTGTCCTGAGCTCCTTGAACTTGCAGAACCTGTAACCCCTTCTCCTCCTCTTCCCTGTCGCTGTGTTCCTGTGTGCTGCTCTTACTTCTTACATAGCTGCTAAGCCTCCCCCTAATGCAAAGGTGTCAAAATCCCTTCTGAAGGGTAAGGAGAAGCCAGGATTTGTGCACAAAGGTGGAATAATTAGTGCTCAGACAGAGCTATAGAGCCAGCTATGTGCAAATCCACAAAACATTTGTTCCTTGCCTTTTAGGAGGGAGTTTGACCCTCACATGACAATCGATGAAGAAGTAAAAAAATCAGCACATCCATGACTCCTAGGCCAGAAGCCATGGACACAGGAAACAGGGCTGGCCATGCACATCATCACAAATGAAGACATTCCGGTATCAATGGTCCCAAATAAAATTTTGCATTTAATATGGCTTTAAAATTGCATACAATGGCAAACATCCCAACAGAAAGAGCAAATTGTTAACAATTACAGGCGACGCGTTTCGGGGAGATGTCCCCCCAAGTCTTTCCTCTTGCTAATGTGATCATTGACCATGCTGCACTCAAGAGTGCTGCAAAAGTCAGCCGGGTCTGGGGGGGGGGGGGGGTCCAGGCCCCTGGACCACCACCTTGGCAGGGTTGCCTCATCAATCGATTAATTAGGCTAGGTTTTGTGGTCTTCTTTAGCTTTTGTTGGCTAGTGGGGTCTTTATGCACTCTGCCTTTGTTTTGCGAGTTGGGAGCTGAACTTACTCTGTTAAGAATAAAGTGATTTCATTTATACACACAGTGACTGTAAACAGGCATTATAGTCTCCAATGTATATGGCTCGCAATCATCTCTCTCAATGTGTCTTTCAAGTCAGGAGAGTTCGGGGACACCGGCCTGTTCTGAAAGAGTGTCAACATATAAGCCATTAATTGTGTCCTTGGCTAATGACAAATATGTTACGCAGTTAATAGCAGCATGTATGAAATAACACATAATGACCCGTAAAAAACATTAATATCTCCTGTGCGCTATGAAGATAAATCTGTTTCATTCTGCTAATTTTTCTCCAGGGGTTCGGCAGCCCATCTGGTGAATTTTGGCTGGGGAACGAATTTATATTCGCGATAACCAGCCAAAGGCAGTACACGCTGAGAATTGACTTAATGGACTGGGAAGGCAATCAGGCACATGCACAGTATGACAGATTCCACATAGGAAATGAGAAACAGAATTACAGGTAAGGAACGTGATGTCATTATTAACTTAAATATATATCTATGAAACAAGAGCAGCCCATTAAACCTTTTGAAATGGCTGATAAATTGAGAATTCACAGGAGAAATAAGACAGACAATTTATGGGCTCATAAAACTGTTATGACATGATTCAGCCAATGAAGGAGCATAAAATAGAATCTTTTAATAACGGAAAAGGTAATGTGCTGGTTAGTCTAACGACATTTTAATAGAATATCAAAATACTTACTTGCGTTAGACTGAATGATACAAATGTTGACCAGACTGTCTTATTTTATTTCTCAATAGGGCTATAAATCAGTATTTAAACTAGCTATAGGTGTATTCCAGTGACTATGAAAAAATGATTTATGAGGTTCCCCTGCCTCACAAAATAATTAAAGGCCTGTTATATCTAAAGAAAACTCTTCCATCCCTCATAGGAGATCACTCTGTGTCCAGATTCTAATTGGAGTCTGACCAAGTAAATGGAGCTCAGGGGCAAACTGGCCAAGGGAGGGCTGGGAGTGTTCCCAGTGGACTTCATTGCTACAGGACCGGCTGGCCTGGGAATAGTCCCCAAGAAGCTTCTCACATCCCACGGTGCATGTGGCAGAATTCTTTCCCTGCTACTGGTACAATGCTGCTCCTAACACCCCCTCCACTCCCTATGCCCCAAGTTTCCCGCAGCCTCTCACAATAATACCCAGTTTGACTGTACTCCTCAGCCGTGGACAGCCCAGCCATGTTGTACTATTGCAATGATATGGCCTCAGCATCATTCCCCTAGTTGCACATTAATCTGCAGTATCTAGTGTGGTAAAGTGCACGTTTTACTCCAAAGTGAACTTTTTGCACCTGGTGCTGAATCAACCCCATTGCCAGCATTCTTGAATACAAAGGATTTAATTAATATTTAATAAAGTAGGGGTCATACTAATTATTTGGTGAAATAAGTGTAACTCTAGGTTCACGGTTCGATGTGATTTGCAACCTACATCATGGTGATCTTTTTAACTTTTACAAACAAAAATGTGCAATCAAAATAATGTTTGTTCTAATTTTTCATCAATCATTCAGGTAAGGATAAAGTTTTTTGAATGTTTGAAAACAACAGCAGCCTATGGACTTGCAGAAAACAATAGCACATTCTTTAGCATACACCATAGGGTGCTATTTCGAATCTTTCAAAAAAATTTACCTATTTGGAAAAATACACCTTACCTGTAAAGATCCCCCATTGCAGGTACAGGTGGTGATTTTTCAGGAATAAAAAGTTTTTTGAGTTTTCAGGTCAAAAAGCCTATTCCGAAGTGAGTTTCAGTTCACACCCAAAGTTGGCTCACTGATAGCACTTATTTTTATATCTACAAACAAGCACATGTCATTTTTAGGTTGCCCCCGCCTTAGCTTCAGTAAAAATGAACAGGTTTCACTGAAAATGGAGACCTTGGTTTTTCATTTAATTTTCATGTTAACACCATGCTGACCTTTCTACATAAGAAAGAAGTCCAAAGTCAGCTACTGCCATGAATCTACAAGAAATTTAGAAACCTGGCATGGTTAGCAATAGAATGGCTGTGTAAAAATACAATACAAATACAATAAATGCTTGCCATTGCAGATAATTGCTTGTTTGGAAGATACTTAACTGGAAATCCATTATATTTCTCAATGTAATATCCATTTTTAAGAAAGGCATTTAGATGACACTGAATGTTCATTTGCCCAAAGTTTTCAGTGACATAGATGGATGAAATACATCCCAGTGATGTTTTAAACCGCATCAGTTGACGATCCAGCCAGCAGACAGACTTCTTGTATTTCTTGACCTGTGTATCCTTGGCGTTCTGTTTTACAAGGATTACTGTTAGTGTCAAACATGACTAAATTATCCAGAGTTTGAAACGATCAAGTGCTCAAGTTTCCAAGTCTTTATTGAATGCTGCATTCCTTATTTGATGCTCGGCTCTCGTTTTTGAAGGATCAAGTGTCTGTCATTTGAAAACACATAAACCATTTTCAAGTTGAAGGGTTTACATCTCTGCTTTAATAACATCTAGTTTTCTAGCCTTTTGGCTATTCTAATACAAAATGCCTGCCCAGTGAAAAGGTTTCTATAGGGACCCAAATCCCCAAGCATCTATGAAGAGGCAGGTTTTTTTTTTTAACATTACAACCTCTAAAGCTTTCAAAAATGACAGCTTAAGAACTCCAGTCATGTCACAAACCTGGTTTGGAATTTTAAAATATCTGCCCCTTTCAACTGTAATTATTTCCTTGGTCTGTATCTAAGAAACTGTTCTGAAGAATCTTTTGGAGTCATTAGGGCAAACAAGAGGGTTGAAAAGCTGACAGGCCTGTGAACAGAGTATTCACTACTTCACACTGTTGTGTCACGTGTGCCACATTGTTCTTCAGTGGGAATATTAAGGCTTTATTTTATGTATTGATAGAGAGCTGACATATTTTATGCAATGCCTTAAAGGCTACCATTTATGTGGGTGCCTTTACCTTCAAATAGAATGCTTCCCAAAATTCGGTCAATAATAACCTACTAGAAATGCCACCATCAATGACCTCACAATCAAATGTCTCCATCCTGCTCATTTAGTAATAAGCAATAGACCCTACCTGCAAGGCCACACAGTACAGATGAAAACATTCCAATCATGGATGACAGCAACATGTCAACTTTGTTCCTCAACATCACCAAGCTGTCACCATTACTGCTTCTGTTTCTTACTGTTATCTTAAATCTCCCTACAACTAGACTATCATCTTCACTGCTTCTGCTTCTCAATGCCAGATTCATTTTCTTCACCGCTACTGCCTCAAATGCTTCTGCTACTCACTGTCAACTTCCAGCTCCCAACCACTAGACTTTATTTTCACTGCTTCTGTTCCTCACTGCCATGTTTTATCTTACCACCACTAGGCTTGGCCCATCGCATCTTCTGTGCCCTACTGCCATCTTTCATCTCACCACCACTAGGCTGGGCCCATCTCTTCTACTGTGCCCTATTGCCAGCTTCCATTTCCCCACCACTAGGCTGTGCCCTTCACTTCTTCTGTGCCCTACTGCCAGCTTCCATCTCCGTAATGTCAACTATCATCATGCCACAGCTAGGCTATCATCTTCTCTGCTTCTGCTTCTCACAGCCAGCTTTTATATTTCACCATTACACTGTCACCTTCATTGCTTCTGCTCCACGCTGTCAGCTTCCATCTCCCTAAAAATAGGCTGTCATCTTGACTGCTTCCCCTGTTCACTGCCAGCTTTTATTACTCCTTGTTCCTCTATACTTTTTCTGCCATTTCCGTCTGCCCCCAACCTGTCCTATTTGCTGCTCTACCTTTCACTGCTGGCTGTCTTCTCTTTGCCCAACCCAACTACAGAATGGTGGTTGCCTACATATTTGCAGTCCCTTGATAAACATCTTTATTTTAGGGGCACTGTTTTTGCTGGAACAGTTAATCCCATATTTGTATTATTTTTATACATATTTATTTTAACTTATAATTGGCTAAATGTCAAAAGAACAGTAAAAATGCCGTGATGGTTTAAATAAATAGTTTTCTTAAACTTGTGACAATAAACCCCATTTTATAATGGCTTTGCGGAAGGTTATAAAGTTGATCCTGAAAAATGTTTCTTGATGAGCTCACGCTGTTTTGTTGAACCAATTTTCCTGCTATTTGAGTTCACCCACTGTGACTTGAATTCTGGTATTAGAAAAATATGAGGGTTATGACTCAGGAGCACAATTAAATATTGAGTGAAGGGCTTTGTTTATACCTGGAGAGAATTTGTAAAGGGGGTTCAGAACAAGATAAGAAACAGATTTTATAATATCACTTTGTATAATACTGAATAGGTTTCCTAAGGCTTTGTTGGATTCATTTTTCTAATACATATGTTTTCCTTGTGCATGAAAGTTTTAAGCTATATTTTAATAAGTGACCCCCATGGAGAGTAATGTCCTAAGCTTGTAACCTTATTGGATAAGGGAAAACGAAAGTCTTTCTGATTTAATTCTCTGACTCGACACAAAGGACTAGTGAAATGGTATATATAAGCAAGCAACATATAGTATAAGTATAAACAACTATAGGAAGGAAAGTCCAGATCATTATCTCTATGATTTGTTTTTTTTTCTCATTTGTGTGAGAATAGGACTGTGTATATATTCCTTACAATTGACTGACCCACTACAATGGGTCAAGGCATCCTCTACTCTTTCTTAAAAAAAATACTAGGGGAAGGTTATACCCCATGTTCTTGATTTCAGCTTCATAAGATACTTCCTTCTTGAACAATAACAGCCCTACTGTATTTTAAACTTCTTGGCCTTGCTTCTATTCTCTTGTCATCATTTTGATGTTTTACTTTTAGTATCCACACAGTAAACCCATATGGTTTTTTTCATTTGAAATCCATAGGAATTAAAGGGGTTCATCATCCATTTTTTTAGATTTTTAAAGTGGTCCAGAGGTTTTTAAGATAATAGGCGTTGGAGTGCAGTGTAACCATGGCGGGGGGCATCCAGATTGCTGGAGATCCCCCTCCTGCACATACCCCCCCCCCCCCCACAAATTCCAGTTTCACATACATTATCCAAGATCACCTGGCGAAAAACCTTGGCCACCGGCGGTCATGTGGTCTATGTTTCCACCGGTGGCCGGAAAAGCAGAAGGGACTCCACAGGCAGCCAATTGCAGGGTGGAGTTTTGGGATGGAGGTTAAAATATGTGAAACCAGGGGATTATGCACGGCCATGTGCAGGGGGTCCAGCAATCTAGATGCCACTGTCACATTGCACTCCAACACCTATTATCTTAAAAACCTCTGGACCACTTTAAAAGTAGCTGAGGTAACCTTTCACAACAGTAACCACTCATTTAAGAATTAGTTTTACTGTGGGGATTTGCACCTATTTATCACCAGTGAGTTTAGGCAATGATGTTGGGCATTATGACCATGCTAGTAGTTGGTGTTAACTGAAAAGTGTTGGGTAGGATTGAGGGCTCACTGCGGGACAAGCATTTCTCCAAGTTCTTCCTTGAACTTAGGAACTCATTTCCTTAAGGGACTACATTTTTGCACAGGTCATTGTCCGTCCGGAAGCTGGGAAGGCCATAACATAAACTATAGCCACAAAATGATTTTATGTTGTATCAGTAGATTTCAACTAACCATAAACCATAAAACAGAACCACTGACCATTGCCCCCCCACCCCTGGGTGGGAGGCAGTTCTCACAGTACTGGGTCGCATAGACTAAGGGTGGCAAGTCTGTGATCAGTTTAATAAGGGTCACTATCCCAAGTTTTGGTCTGTCCCACTGCAGCACCCCAGATTGGGATGCCCCGCTATTTGACACTCTGCTGTTCTCCCAGTAAATTCACCTCTTCTCAGTCCAATAGCACATGCGCGACCTCTCATTCAATCAGCTTCACCAGCCAGGTATATTAATGTGCAGCTGGAGAAACTGAATGGAATCCCTGCTACACACACTGGTGGCACACGGCATCATGTGCATCCTTCACCAGTGAAATGGATGCAAGCCATGCAGCCACTGGACATGCATGCGCCGGAGTGAACTGTAGGGTTTCACACAGCAGGGCATCCCAATTCAGGATGCCCCCGGGATAGGAAATCAGTGTATGAGTCTCCGTGGCCACTTTAAGCCCTTATGGATTATTGCCCAAATTAAATTAGCATGGGGGGTGGATGAGTTGTTAGAGAATGCTTGCACTTCCTCTTAAAGGAAACAGGACCCTTCACATTTTCCCAAAATGTTGTCAAAAGTGTGAACAGAAATCTACATGAATGTTAAAGCCTCGGTGCCAGTAAGAGGATATGGCACTTATTGAAAGAGATTAATGAGAGGGTTTTACCTTGTAAGCAGCGAGTAGAGCCTTTAAGCTGTACTGAGTGACATCCAAATTAAAATGACATGGCCAAATGGCAACATTTATTACAGGGTGACAGCGCTTCAGCAAGTATGATGGATTGGTTTGAAGGTGTGTGGTGGTCACACAGTACATTTGTTTATTTTTATCCAAGCACTGGGATTGCACAGCGGACCACGAATGCTTTATACATTTCCAGTGACTGTTTAAAGATCTATTGGATTATCTACATTTCCTTTAAATATAGTGTAAAGTAGGTAATATTTCAGACAATTCTTGCTGAAATATTCTTAATCAGACCTGGAGTTAATTTATCATTCTGTAATATTCATTTTCATTACTCATAGAGTAATGCTTGCTATATTGTAACTTTCTGTCTAGAGCTCAACCATAACTTTTATACTTTATACTTTCGTGCTTATAACTTCTTTAATTCCTTCCCCTATTAATTTATACTTAACCAGATTGACCACCCAAATAAAAAAAAGAAAAGGGTACACACCTTTTGTCCCCCACAGCTGATCGGTCCCATTTTTGTGATCAGTAACTCACTGGATCACACCCCATGCTGGCCAGGTCTGAACTTCAGTCACCAGAACTTCTGGGTTGGGACTGTGACTTCATGTTCGAAAAAGAACCGCCACTCCAAAGTGATCTCACTGATCAGATAATGTTGTGTTCAAATCCAAACAAACATATCGGTCTAGCTTTCATGTAGACGTTTCGGGGATCAGCGAGCCCCCTTCTTCAGGACCAAGTAGGACCAAGAAGAAGGGGGCTTGCTGATCCCCGAAATGTCGACCCGAAAGCTTGACCGATATGTTTGTTTGGATTTGAATACAACATTATCTGATCAGTGAGATCACTTTGGAGTGCCGGTTCTTTTTGAACATTTGGACCTGCTGTGCCCCCACGAATCATGCACCCACGTTTATTCATTTTGTGGCCACCACCTCTGGGACTGTAACCTCTTCATTTACTACAAGGTAGTGGGCCTGTCAGGTCTGGGCACACCTCCTCCATTGCGCGAATGGAGAGGAAGAGGCAGCGCGCGTCTGTGTCTGATGTTTTATTATTTGGGTAGTCAATTCCTTTAAAGAGCAGCTGCAGGTAATATGTATCATTAAGCTAATAATTTAAATACCTGGGAAACACTGTTTTTATACCAGACAAAATAATGGACAACAATCAATCTTAGTTTAACATAGTAAAGCCAACCTAACTTTTTGAAAACAACAGTTGGAATATTCGTAAATATAGATTTTTGGCAAGAAATTATAAAACAAAAGCCATGGCGACATATGCTCTGATTCCAGCATCTACAAATATTATTTTTATACACTTTTACTTGTCATTTGACACATGGGTTTCACCATAGTCCAAGTTTCACCAGAGAAGTACAGGGTGGAGCAAGAACTTACATAACACCTTCGAGGAAAGCTCCTGGTTAACCAACAGGGCATTCTAATAAGAAAATTGTCCCTCCTAATATTAACCTGGATCATATTAGACTGCTGTATAAACTTGCCATAGGCATACTTGCCGTAGCTTTGGCTTTACATCTGGCTAACATGAATTTGCGGGCTACTAATATAATCTCTGGGTGATGTTCAAGCAAATGTTTTGAATTTATTCATGTAATACTTGTGGTTTGGATACAAATAGTTCTTTGTGAAAAGCAAAGTCCCTCTCAGCCGTTTTTGATCAACCAATATTAATGAGTTATTGGTTTGTGTTGTGATAACAATAGGTCAAATTTCCTCTATTTGTTTGAGTAAGAATTTGGTGCCGTGTAATGAAAGTGAAAACATTTCCAATGTAGTCGTTACACTGACATCAACACTGCATCATTTGATACCGTGTTAACTATACAGTAGTAACAGCAGATGATAACACTTGTCAAACAAATGCTCAGCCACTACAACTAAAGGCAATCTGTCCCCTGTTTTGTTGGCTTCCTCTTACACTTAAACAGCCAGAATATATTAATGGTTGTGAATATAAATAGAGTGATATCAAGCTATTACTATAGGCATGTTTGGTGGGATGGTAGCAAAGGTCGATTTTGGGTTTGAGCATTCAAAACTGCTCCAACACATCTTTAATGCTGCCAAACTGGTCCTATATAAAGCCTAGAAAGCCCCAAATTATCAAATCTTAGTTGGCAGACATTAACCAAAGGGTTATTTAAGCATTCGTTACCATACCATCAGAGTAAAATGACTCTTTTATAAAAACGTGGCCTCCTTGGATCGACTATCTCCCACAAACTTTAAAATGCTCACTTCTGACGGTGTGAGATTTAACTCAACCCCTTTCACCTTTTAACTTTGTTCCAATAATGTGTCTTCATCAATCCTAGTTTATCCTTTTCTTCCCTGTTTGGTTTGTTTCGTTGCTGCTGTTTCTTTCTTCTTTGCTCCCCTTTCTCCTCTACTCCACCCCTTCCTTTTCAATTGGAGCTTCAAACAAACTGAATGTAGCACCAAATTACTTGATGTATGATGTATTTTCTATTTTATAATGAACAATATATGAATGAATTCTGATAATAATGAAATCTGATTAGATTTTGTTATAGTAGGGTAAGATTACTATCCAGTCACACCCACATTGTACAACATGATGGAAACGCTGTGATGATGACCCTTTATAATTAAACAATAATAGTAATAATATGTTTTTGCATTGTAGTGTAGGCACTTCTTTGCTCATTTGGCCCTATTTTTACATAGTAACAATTAATCCCATATAACAGTGGCGGCAAACCTATGGCCCCCGTGCCAGAAGCAGCACTCAGAGCCCTCTCTGTGGACATCAGTCATCTTAACAGTACACGTATTTTGGATTCTCACCCCCCCCCCGCACCAGAGCCCTCAAGTTGGCACTTTTTGGGTTGCAATTTGGGCACTCGGTCTCTAAAAGGTTTACCATCATTGCCCTATAAACTACACTCTGGCTATAAGGCTCACCGGCTAATCTCAGTTGCTTATACACACAATAGGAAACATTGTATTATCCAAAGGGCAAGTAAAGAATAGAATTACTGCTAGCTGCCCCACCTATCTCTACCTTTACTCATCCCACCCCTTCTTGCTACCTCACTTCTGTCTTTTGTACCTCTACTTACCTCTGTCTGTCTCACCTCTGTTCACCTTACCTCTACCCTCTATTTTCCACCTCATCTCTGTCTGTCACACCTCTGCATACTTCACATTTGTCTACCTCTAGCCATCTTTTCCTGTCTTACTTGTGCTTACCTCACCTCTTCCCACCTCACTTGTTCTCTCCACACATATTTCTGCCTCACCTCCTCCCACCTCACCTCACCTTTTTACCTAAGCCCTGCCCACTGCTTTCCAACTCACTTCTGCCCACATCTTCCCCCTTCACCTCTACTTACCTTACCTCTAACCATTTCTGGTCACCTCACCTTCTTCTGCCTCACCCCAGACCACTTCTTCCCACCTCACCTCTGCCCACATCTGCTCACCTCTGCACATACATAAAAGCAGACACAACGTTTTAAAGCTCTTTTCACTGCTTCCATTTAATTGCAGCCAATTGAAGTGAAAGAATAGAACAATGCGGCCCTTAGATCAAACAAGGTTGGGCACTCCTGCTCTAAGGGAACTGGGACAAAAGTATCTTGGTTTGTTATCAGCTTTATTAATTTACATTCTAATCTAATCTTGATTCACATTCTAATCTTAACACTTGCATGGTCTTTCTTCATTTAAAACAATCCAACAACCATTTATACAAAATTCTGATTATCGATATCTCCATGCTCATAGGCTCTCCACCCCCTCTCCCGCAACCCAAGCTTTCTCATAACTTCTCCTTGCTCCATCAGCAAATGTTGCCTCTGTTGCTAAAAGGACTCTGGACCAATCATGGGTCCAGTTTCATAGAGGAAGCAAGGATGAGGTGGGAGGATCCCACCTCCCTCCATGTGCTACTGGGCTGTGATTAATTTTGCATAACAACTTATTATCCACTGATGCATCAGTTGATCCGGAACGCATATGATAGCAGGGTGTTGATTTTACTGGCTGCTTAAGGTTAATACATTCATAAAATAAATGACTGTATAAAATCTGTTAAGCTCATGTTTAATAGCATTCCTGAAATGCTAGAACTAATCCTCAACCTCTGCTCTTTTCGGCTGCCCCATTACTCTTGTTATACGGATCCTGGTGTAGCAGCCAAATTCTGGAGGTGTTAAACACAAGTTATCATTTCCAGCTGACTACTGTACAGAAATATTACAGTTCCTGGGTGGCTCCTAGCCTCTGTGTAACGGTAAGCTTGTGACACTTCATGTTTTACAGGAGTGCTAATTCTTAGCCTGCTTGCTATGATTTTTGACAGCTTTTGTTACCATTCATGACCAAAAGTCTAGAAGTGCTGCTAGTCAAAGCATTTAATTCAGCGTAATCCACGATAGACCACAAAGATTGCTGGTTATAACCACCTTCAGTATTCTGGACCAAGGCTTGTATGACTAACACTTACCTTCATATCCTCCATTCTATCTAAACATAACATAAACATAAAATATGACTTTTAATGTTGGGGGGCAAAGAGATACAGAGTGTAAAGTGTTTGATGTGTGTGTTTGGGTGGGTTCTTTCCTGCATTCAGTTTGGAGGAAAAGGATAGAAATTTTACAAGTTACAGGGTCTTGGTGCAAACTCCGGACACAGGCTTGCTGAAGTGAAAAACATGGTCTAGAAGTCCTCCTTTTGGCCCTGGGTTAGAACACAAATCATTTTTATGTGGAGTCAGGGAATATACAAGAACAATGAAGCATAACCCCCCCACCCAAGATTCCTAGGGAGATGTAATAGTGGCAATAATGGCAGACAGGCAAATGACCTCAAGCAATCTATAGCTATGGTACTGTAAAGGGTCACAGGGGAACAAAAGGGAACAGCCCCTGGGAGAGACTTAAGAGAACAAGGGTGGCCACAGGGAGACCCGGTGGGTCGCACTGCTTTGGGGCAAGTTGGGCTGCTGCTTGTTACAACTCTATCTAATTCCTTTCTTCCTAGCTTTATTTCTAGCCCCCCCCCCCCCCATACCAGCCCTACTGTTTCAAAGCCAAGAAACCCCAGCCCAGGTTCTATCCCAATGAAATAATCATGGGAACATACCCACCCCTGCCATTTTATCTGGCCCCACAATACTAAAGCTTCAGTTCTATTGAATTGGCTATATCCACAGCTGCTGAGCGGTCCATGGAATGCTATAGACTCAGCCTCGGAGGGTACTTCTGCTCAGCGGCTGTTTTTTGGGCAATTCATGTGCTGCCATGCCAAATCCCGGGCTGATAATGTCAGAGAAATTATATCAATGAAAATAAAGGAAGAAGAGGGGAGATAGGCCATACATCAAGTTGTCAAAAATACAGCAGGGAACGGGAAATGCAGGGATCAAGCACTTGGGAATCAAGACACAGTGAAGCAAGCCACATGGTAAGTACAAATACATTTATCAAAGCATCTCTGTGTTTTTTTAACCCTGGCTGGAATGGCCCTTTAAGTCCATTTAAACCCCTGACAGTTGTCCTTTCTATAAATTAATAATATGGAACTGTAAATATGTGTTGCACTGTGTATATGCCAAAAAGAATTCCTTGTTCATCTTACGGTGTACTTGGCGAACAATAAATTGAATTGAATTACATTGCCAATAGATGTTGCACCCCCCAACCCCTATTGTGACCACCTCTGTCTTCAAAAGAGGCTGATCCAGCCAACTGGCAGTCCTCATCTTTAGGAGTTTATCTGAGCATCCACTGTAAACTAATTATTAATCCTTCCTACAACAACTGCTCAGCGACCGTGACCCGGGACTAATTAATAACATTAATGCAACTTTACATTCAATTGTGTTTTCTTCATCAGCCATGCTTAACACAACCCCGAGCTGGAAGACAAAGTCTGCAAAACTCTCCTGTCAAGTTGTTATCTTCAAATAGTTTAATTAAATATCATGTTGCATAATTTGAAGCAGAAAAGTCATTAAGAGCAATTTATATCAGGTAGAACGTAGACTTTCCGGCTTCTATAGAATTAGAAAACTGCCCTGTCAGAGGAAGTATGGCCAGTTTTATACACTGTTAATTAACATGGCCTGTCGGGAGGGGAACCGTAAATTCTGCATAATTACTGTGCTGTCTAATTAGGTTGTTCACTTAATAAATCTAGAATCTGATGTAAATTACGGAATAGTAGAGATGTCTTACTGTGTGTAAAAGCATGTACAATAATTGAGTTTACAGAATTCATAGAGGCATCAAATAGTACCTTCAGCATCACTGGATGAAAAGCCCAAACCCTTAAAAAACTATTCTCCAGCATCTAAAATAAAGATATTCTAAGCTTTTAGTCACTTACTTTTTATTCTTTCCCCCACTGGACTTAAACTCTGTTCAGGACTCTAGGATACGAGGATAGCCATCTTGCCTCAGAAGCATCACATATTGAGGAAAGGAGAGGGGTAAAAAGTGCAGGGGGCTGGCTCCAGCCCCTCAGAGAAGTCTTGTAGCTTTTTGGCAGGCCCCCCTTGAATCCCATTTATGGGCACTGCACAGGCACGAGATAGACGCGTGCAATACCTAATGGGATGCAAGATGGTGCTACCCGTTGGGAGGTCACCAAGAACCCGAAGACCCAGAAGATGGATACCCCGGCTCCACTTTCTTCTCTTTCTATCTCGATCTGCAGTGGCAACGCCTCCACCATCAGTCATAGTTACCTACCAGGCCCCCTCCATTGCAGAAAATTGCGTATTGCATGATGAGTTTGAAAGGCTCTTCAAACTCACATGTATTCATGAAGGTTTGGAGGGGTGTTGTAGTGATGTAGTGATGGCTAACCCGAACCACAATGTTTTCAGCCAGGATTTCAGACGGGAGTCTGTGTTCCAGTTCAGCGTCCAGCCCAAACACAGAAAAGCAGGTTGATGGGCCCTACGATTCTCTTCCTGGTCAGCGGCAGTTTTAAATTGGCCCCAGTCAGGGCTACAGAAAGGTGGATGCCGGCTCCCATGAGTGAGGACACTTCTAGTGCCAGCACTGCCAGCTGGACACTCCCCCCCCCCCCCCCCCCTGCCACCCACCAAAGTTTGGTCCCCTATTGATTTAATTGGGTATTGGGTTCGGGGACGCAAGTTTGGCTGAGCTTGCTCATCCCTAGTGGTGAGCCTCTCAAAATCCTGTTGAATTACCCCCTTAGTGATTGGCCATTAGTCCTTGAAAGCTAGGCCTAAGTTACAAAAACAAGCAGGGCAGCAGAGGACCACATGCAAGTGGAAATTGCTAAATATACCCTGGGAACCAGATCAACATAGTCTTAAAGGGGTGAGAAAAGATCACTTTTTATTTTTGGTTACAATTTTTTTTGTTTTATTTTTCTAAGGAGACAAATGGCCTCCCTGTGCTATGGCAACGGCATACACATCTGTGGCTGCTGAAAATGGATTGAGGTTAAGCATGAGAATTGTTTTAAATTTTGCTTTATACAGGTTGTATAAATCTTCCAGGAAAAATAATGGCCCTATCATGTCTAGTGTTCTGCTGACAGAGATTCTTTATGTTACAATGTAAGATTTGGTTCAGCTGAAAGTGTCATTGACCACAAAAACCTGGGAAAGTGTTGTAAAAATGTCTTTATTGCTATTTGACTTTTTGTATTTTAATTTGGATGTCAATGATGATTTATATCCCTGTGCTACATAACACACTGTAAAACATTTCTTTTAAAAAAATAACAGGTACAAATGTGTCCATCGGGTGATGGATTAACTTACCCCCGGTGACTACCGCCATGCCAACTTTTACCCTCATCGTTGAAAGATGATGGTTGTGTAAATTTGTGTTTGACCCATCTGAGCAGTAGATCAATCATCTCAATTTAGCAGAAGACTTAGTTTAACAAAGCTCTATGCTATTGTTTCAGCTTTTCTCATTTTAGCTGATACGGAATATATTTATACTGAAATCGAACATGACCAAACTAAACATTTTTGGTGGAAAAATTGTTAAGAGACTTCTCATTCTGACAAATGTAAAATTTGATCGCTAAACCCAAACGTTGGGCATCATTTTTTCGGCTCAAGTCTGGTTAGGGAGAGTTAGGCTGTATAGGGGGATTAAAAGGATTGAAAGGCCCTTTATTTACAGTGATCCAATACTCAAAAAGGAAGTTTATGTCGTCACCTTCTGTCCCCAGCCCAATGGCCGAAAACAGCCTGTTTTCTTTTTTCACTAAAGCCTTTGCCCAATATTCCTAACAACACAAACATGAAGCAGTATGATGTCCAAATGGCTGCTGTATGCTATTCACCTAATGGAAGTTAGGATGATGTGCTTTCCAATGCTAAGCTGTGTGCACTGTAACTGAATTTATCATCGCTGCAAAGCATTAAGGGGCAGGGCTGCCTGGTCAGGGAGCAATATGGCCGACTGCATCCATTTTGTGGTTTTATGAATTTTGGGGAAAGGCTTTAGAGAAAAAAGATAGACATTTGGAGCACTGGGCTGGGGGTAGAAGGAGATGACATAACCGTATTTTCTGTGTATAGGAACACTTTAAAAGTACAAAGCAGAGAGTGCTTTCCTAAAACAGGAACATACAAGCCAAGAATAATGGAATTTCTCCCAGAATCCCCTGCAGTAGGAGAGCATATTTAAATTATCTATTTACACCTCTCACTACCACCAGCCACACACCAACTCCCACCCAAAAGCCACAAATGTAGGATGTACCAAACTTTTTCAGAGGGCACGTGCACCAGGCCTGCGCCCTTCCGAGCGGTGCTTTCAGATTGCCGGCACAGCAGAAGTCCACTGCAGCGTCCCAGGGGGATGCTATTACTGTGTTTAAAAAGGATTTTTAAAGAAAATTAAAAAGGTGAGCGCTTTATTAATGGTGGCAATCTGGAAAGCGTGGGCATGCTATCCAGATGCACAAATGTGTTTTTTTTTTTGTTTTATTCTGGTTTAAGCAAGCTAAAGTAAGTATGAGAGCCCAAGGAGATTTGAGAGCTCAGATAACTTTGACCAAGGTCTCAACACTAAATAAATACCTCTTCTAACTTTGTCGCAAAACACAGCAGCCATAGGTTCTTCTAAACAGCGGACTAACATTCTGAAAATGAAAATGGTTGAGGCCAAAAAAGCAGGGGAAACCTATAAGAAAATATCAGTTGTTTAAAGCAGTGGTCCTCAACCCTGTCCTCAAGGCCCACCAACATGTCATGTTTTTTGGATCTCCAAATAGCCAGCTCTATTGCTCTGCAGCTGCACTAATCACTCCACCTGAGCATCTTTGTGGAGATCTGCAAAACCTGGCCTGTTGGTGTGCCTTGAGGACAGGGTTGGGGACCACTGGTTTAAAGGACAAGTATCATTTGCCAACTACTGTGTTCTGTGGGTGGGCAATGTCTTTATTTCTATTAATTACACTTCTCTGTCTCTCAGCTGATAAATATGTTACTTCTAGTGCAGGAGAAACTTGTAACATTGTTATAAAGTTAACAGTTAGTTTCTGTTATATATGTATCTAAATGTAACAAGCTTCCTCTGCACTATAAGTAATTTATTTAGCAGCTAAGAAGTGCAATTCAGCACCAGCTTTAGCTGTTGCACTAAAAATTGCACAATTAAATATGGTGCTGAATTGCACTTAAACCGGACCTTCAGCGTGATTTAATGAAAAGCCCAAACTCTTAAAAAACGGTTCCCCAGCATCTAAAATTAATATATTTTACGTTTTTAGTCACTAACTTATTATTCTTTCCCCCACTGGGCTGCAACTCTGTTCAGGAATTTAGGATACGGGCGCCGCCATCTTGACTCAGAAGCGTCACACTTACTGAGGACAGGAGAGTGGGATAAGGTACAGGGGGGTGGGTTTTAGCTGTGCTTTGCTCAGACAGAGCAGAGCTGGGGTCAGGTAAAGGTCAGCAGTCCCAGAATGCAGAGCAGCACAGTCAGGAGGCACTTCCTGTTTGCAGGCTGCCTGATAAGATGGCGGCTTCCATAAGCCGCCATCTTGGATGTTTAAAGGCTCATAACATGCAGTAGATGCAGGTAGGATGATTTTTAATGTGGCCAATCTGTATGTACAGCGTGTGGAAAACATATAAGATAGGCTCTTATTCAGAGTGAAGGTCCGCTTTAAGGAAGAAATCAAAAGAAAGTTTTTATTTTAAAAAAAAAATACTTACGGTCACAAATCAACCCTATTGGGTCAGACGTAGGGATCAATTAGAAGGCATCTGAAAAGACAAAAATAAACCAGGTGCCAAATATACCACTGCCCCCCCTAAAACCAAATTGACAAATTATTATATTTTGGCGAGGCTATACCAAAAGACTTCAACATGTCTAGAATTTATGTTAAAACATTTCTATCATTTATAAAAATTAAAAGTGAAGTTAAAAAACATAAATTAACTGTAAAAACACAGAAATTACTTGGGTTTGACTCTGTACATGTTATTTTTACTTAAAACACATTAATTGGTATGTACTTATCAGTTCTTGTTCTTTGACTTACATTTGGGTTAAGTGTAAATGATAAGCGTCATCCCTTTAAGTCCATTAGGAACCCATTAATGAAAGGATCAGCTTTTTCTCAACGTGACACAAGCTGGTTTGTGAATTATTTTGTCTGGATTACTGACTTACTGATTATTTTCCTTCCAGCTAATGACTTCAAACGTTTAGTAAAATGTCTCTGCTTCAGTCTAAGCAGCGTTAGTGTCCGTGTTAGTAAAAATAAATTGAACCAAGGACAAGAAAGCATGTGGAACACTATTGTCCTATAGCTGCCACTAGAAGAGCCTATAAACATTTGGAATGCTCTGCTGTAATAACATGGCACCTATGATTAGGTCGCGTACAGCTGTTCATGTCTGATGTCAAAACAGAGCATGTAAATGATCAAGACCGATCTTTGCTAATGGCTGATGTCAGCACTCCCTGTTTCCTACCTGCCATCTCTCAGCACTTAGTACATTTCTGTCTTACAAATGAGCTACAAAGTATTCAACTTCCCTTAGTTATATATAGGTTGATAGGTGGCACCCGGTTCTGCTAACTATCCCTTTTCTAATGACCATGGTAATTGTTGAAGAAGCTTAAGAAGTTTAAAAGTTTATGTCCGGGCCATTGTTTTGCTTTAGACCATTTACAATTAATTTATAATACAAGGAATTCCTAGAGGCAAGATGAAAAAGCACATGAAATAGGGGAATTAAGGGTAAAATATAATGCAAGTATAGGGTAAGCAATATGAGTTACAGCAGAAACAGTTTTGATGAGTCATGGCAATTACGAGATGGCTAAAGTATAGCTGTAGCATTAAATCAAGGCAAATGGACTTTCTATATTCTTCTAGAAGACTTTTTGCTAGTCATCAAGTAGATGTCCATGCCAAAGGAGAAGGGGATGCAGCCACCCTTAGGACACCTGAGTTAACATTGCATTAATGTCTTACACCTACTAAGTGGAAGTCCAGTCTGCAGTAACTCCCCTGCCCTGCCACCTTCCCCTGGTGCTTGCAGGATGGGGGGTTACAAAGAAAAGAAATCCTTACCTAGCCTAACCTAGCCTACCTTGGGCGCAGCCATCTTGCAGGGAAAGCACAGTGTGGCTTCCCATGCTCTGTGCATGACTCCTGCCACCCATTCCCTTGAATGGACCAAAGAGAATGCACACAAAGCGGAGGATGCCGCTCTATGACCCAACTGTGCGTCAGCTGCCCTTGCCCAGGGAAATGGTGCAAGATCCGGGTGAGGTAAAGGTTTAATTTTTTACACCCCCTGTCTAGGCCTGAATCCAAGGGGAGGGTGGCAGTGGCGATGGGGGGGCGTTACCAGAGACTGGACTTCTGCTTTACCCCCGACCTTCAGCATAATTTAATAAAAAGCCCAAACCCTTACAAAAAAACGATTCCCCAGCATCTAAAATTAATATATTTTATGTATTCATTGACTTTTTATTCTTTCCCCCACTGGGCTGCCACTCTGTTCAGGACTCCAGGATATGGGCGCCGCCATCTTGCTTTAGAAGCATCACATATTGAGTAGAGGAGAGTGGGGCAAAAGTGCAGGGGGCAGGTTTATAGCTGTGCTTTGCACAGACAGAACATAGCTGGGGTGAGGAAAAGGACAGTAATCCCAGAATGCAGAGCAGCACAGTCAGAAGACACTTCCTGTTTGCAGGCAGCCTGAGACTCCACGGGTCACTATCTTGGATGCTTAAAGGCTCAGAAAATGCAGTAGATGCAGGTAAGATGATTTTTATTGTGGGCAATCTGTATGTAGAGGGTGGGGGAAACTTATAAGATAGACTCTTTTTTAAGGTGAAGGCCCACTTTAAATATTAAATAAAAAGTGGGTGTGGATTGTAGCTCATACCGCTAATGCTTACAATACTAAAGCTTTAATACCCTTTAGAGTTGCCATATCCACCCCTGTCCATGATTAGTTCCTGCGATGATATTAGTTGTGGAGCACATGTCTTGACTAGCAGGGAAGCACAATGGGTGATGGGGTTCCATGGCTCATGAGCTGGCAGTGGACTATTACAATCCCAACTTATCTGTACTTAGGTTGCCATAAGGAGTGATACTACCATAAAAATAAGATTCCTGAGCCAGTCCTGGGCCAGCCTCTAGCCTGGTGACACACGTATCTCTTAGATAAACTGCATGTTGGTCGCTACTGATAGGAGAACATTAAAGTGGTTTTAGGCCTTTCCCCCTTTTTCCTTTTAAACACGTATGTGTTATGTGCTACAGATGTAGTGTTTATTATGTTTGGTGCAGCACTCATCATGGAGACATGATGCTGTAGGATACAGGAATTTGAAAGCTCACTTCAGTCAGCGCCGCAAAAGCTGTTTATTTTGTCTTAAGTGAAAAATGAGTGAGGCTAAGCCCTTAATAGACGGCATGGCCGATGAAGCCTATTAATCGTCACGTTGTGTTCTTGACTTATCGAAAAAAAACTCTATATAACTCTATATTTTGTCAAACCTTCTGTTAAGGACATCCTACTGCATTTATATGCAAACTCGCATCAGAGGAACATAAAATATAATATATGGAAGAGGTTTAGGCAATATGTGTAATGTGTGTAATGATCCCTTTGGTCTTATTTTTTCCATATGTGTTGTTCTAGAAAATGCACAACAATTCTTCAGGGAGGGCATAGTCATGAATCCTAAAATTCTATAAATCCGAACCAATTGTATTCATGCCATACATTCTTGGATTACATTTATTCTGCCCCTCTGCAGTATTCTTTACCGTACTGAAAGTCACACTCAATTAAATTCAATCACCTTTCCGATAAATCTGATACCAGATTGCCGGGTGGTGAAACAGAGAAGTTTCTAGGCAAAAGAGTGCTCAGTGTGGAAGTGAAAAAAATGTCCCCCCTCCTCACCCGTCCTATGGTGTTGCTGCTGTTCCATACAGATATGGGCCCTTCCTTAGCAGCAGACAGATCCTGCGAACCATGACTGAGCCCAATATGAAGGAATGAGGGGCCTGTCTTATGGTCTGCACCACTAACAGTGGCCCTGACCCATCTGCAGGAAACAGAAAGGCTGGGATAATGGCTCCCCAATAGCCTTGGTGCCCAGGGTGATCACCCTACACCCCCACCCCTGGAAATAGCCATGTGGTGAAAAAGTCTACTTTTCTTCTCTGTCTATTCCCACCTCTCCGCGTACGATGAGTTGGGCAATGCAGTCACAATGCAAGTAAATATGCTGCCCATTATTTTTTATGGGCCAGATCACATTCATATGTGAACTGGCCCATTACAGGACAGAGGTGTGAATAGAGCCCTAAGCTTTTATTTTGGATTTGAAAGGATTGACAAAGATAAAACCCATATGTCTCATTTTGTGATAATGGTCTTGATTCAGTAAACTTCCCTTGCCTGTCTATACTCAAATCACACACATACACACACACACACACACACACACACACACACACACACACACACACACACACTATATGTGAGGCTGGCACAAAGGACAATAGCGGCCAATAAGACACTATTTATTTGAAAAAAAAAACGATATGGCACATTTATAGAAATCACAGAAATTCCTGATTAATAATTAAAAAGGCAATTGCCATTACTAAAAAATGGAGGCCCCCAAGACACACCTGGTAAATCATGCACCCCTCCCATCCACTCTCACACATACATGCTGGCCAGCATAGGGAAATAAAGTGACTCCATTACAGATGTCCTCAGAGAAATATCCTGAAAATACCTGAAAATGTAAGAAAGGCAGCAACAGTGTCTATAACTGTTGTCCCGGCCGGGCCCCCCAGTGGATGGAGCTTCGTCATCTGCTGGCCGGTGCAAAAGGTGCACTTTTGGTGAAAAATAAAATAGAAGTGCAGTGGTGCACAATGGAAGTTAATGGCACTTTAACAAAAAGTTGCACAGATTTTACACCTGGTGTTAAATCACTCCTTCAGTTTAGAACTAGGTAAGAAAAAGTGCCATTGCCTTTCATTGTCTACCTAGTGAGTGATTCAGAACCAGGTGGAAATAGAACACTGATATTTGTGTTCACCTAATGTGAACTTTTTACAAATGTCAGCGAATCAACCACATTATTATAATTTTCTTGTAGTAATTGGAGATTGCTGTCTGATCAATGCCTTATATTTGTGGTTGACTTCTTGGTCTCGAGTCATGTTACTAATGCCAGTGGAGGCAGAAAACAGCGAATAATAGGTTAGGTACATATACTACTTGGAGATATGGTGGCATATTGAAAAGTGATTTTGAGGCATTTTAATCTTATCAAGGGAAAAGGTGAACTAGGTCCCTCTAAAAGTGCTGCCTTAGTCACAACTAGAGATGAGCGAATTTCTTGAAAGTTCGATTCGGGCGATTCGCCGAATTTCCCCAAGAAATTCGGGTTTGCCCGAATCGAACTTTCACGAATTGCTCATCTGAAAAAAAAAATGCCGGCATGGTGGGAGCGGGCAGGCCGGCTACGCCTGTCAGTGGGCCGCCGCCGGCCTGCTGACAGCGTAGCCGGCCTGCCCGCTCCCACCATGCCGGCATTTTTTTTTTATTTCAGGGAAAATTCGATCGCCACGAACCCAAAAAAATTTGGGTTCGTGCCGAATCGAATTTTCCCTGAAATTCGGAGCGAATTCCGGTTCGTCCGAACCGGTTCGCTCATCCCTAGTCACAACCTTAGCCCACCTGCACAGTTGCTTCAGACACATCAATTTCACAAGTTGAAACCTACTAGTGGGAACGCTTTCTCCCATTATCGTTCCTTAAAGCCAGTTATATAGGACGTGGAGCTGAATATTAAAGTGTGTGCTTCTTGCCAGTATTGCAGTACAAATAACATCTTGGGTGCTAACACAAGGTCAGGGAATCCATCCATGAAATACACAACACAGAATTTTTAGGGTGATATTTGTTTTGCATGGCTTCCATAACAGCTTGGCTTGCATGACTAGAACTTGGGCAATATTTGATCAGTTTATGGGAAACCTAAAGCCGTTCCAAAATCATTTTGTCAATGTTGAAGGAGATTAATTTGTTACGTTTGCTCATTAAAAGTGTATATTCTTACATCATTAACCTGTTGTGTTCCTGGCTATGGGCTGATTCATCAAAAATATGTTTTAAGAATTCATTTTGCAATGTTCATTCATTCGAAATAAGACAAAATCAGAAGTTATATAAATAGGAGATATAATCTGACAGCCTTTGGGCTGAAAAAAGATTTTAGCTACTCACCACAAAATGAGTTCTATTGTATTCAATGTATTAGCTCCTTGTGTATACAAAGCTTACTCTGGTGGCCAGATCATTCATGTATAACAAGCAGAGTAAAATGAGATCCACCAAAGTGCAAAATAATGAACATTACCTGCGCATGTCAATCAAAAAGGCTCCAAAAACAACTTACAAAATAAAATGGTGCAACCAAGTTTGCCAACGGAGAGAACATCAGTTTTGGGACATTTCAAAGCAGATCTTAACAAAGGTGGGCTAAGGAACATACTGTATCTTTCAAGAAGCAAAACATATGACTTTTCTAACTCTATGAACAGAACTACCCAAAAACTAGACTCAAATTTAACATTAAGTTTTAAACCACTAAGAAACTAGCGGTTTCCCCCAAAAGGGACTTACCGGGTCTAACATGAAAAAAGACACATTGCACATCTAAATGACACTTATCTTGAATCTTGTGCACCCTGTCTTCACCCTATGACCTACTGTCCTTAACAGGCACTTAGCTTACCATCTGTTTGGTCCTACAAAAGCCTTTAGGGATCAGATAGGCCTCTTGTACATATTCTGTGTTGATCAACGCTCTTTGGTCCCTATGAACTAATGAATTTGTGTCCAAACATGAACATAAATCTCATAGAGATACTGTACCTTGAAGTGAGTGATTGAAGCCGCAGGAGCAGCGTCTGGACCTAATGGTAGTTATGATTTGTGGTTCGATCGAAGAGGCCTTTAAATTCATTTTTTCTATAGTTTTTTGAGGCCCTAGAAACAATTTCATGTTACTTCTGATGTTTTCCCCTTTGGGGAGATTTAGTAACAATTCCTGCTGGACCAAACCTAGACCGGCAGCCATGCCTTCTCTGCAGTAGTCACCTTAGCATCCATTGCTCCTTTACTGTCACACAATCATTTGATTGGCCTTGCATCAAGCTGAGTTAAAGAAGAGCGATTAGGTTTCCTAGAGTTGGGCAGTTACAGAAATGCCTTGGTTGTCGTTAAGCCCAAAGGTGTGGCCATCCTCACAGATAGAAACTATAGCTCGCTATCAGCAGATCAATAAAGTTATCAATAAAGTGGCCCAAGCCCATTTGACCATTATACAAAATAAAAAAAATTACGTTTGCAATTATGCTGGAATTTGGGTTAAAAGTAATATATTTAGATACTATAATAATAATTTATTCTTTTTTAGGTTATACTTGAAAGGGCACAGCGGGACAGCGGGAAGGCAAAGCAGTCTGATCCTACATGGGGCTGATTTCAGTACCAAAGATGCCGATAATGACAACTGTATGTGTAAATGTGCGCTCATGCTAACTGGAGGTATGTACAAAACAAGGGACGGGGGTGTTTTGCAAACTATGCAAGATGGTTCTTGCTCCTCTCCTACATAAAATGTAAAAGGGGGAATTTTTAAAAAAAAATGTTGGTATGCATCCAGCTTTTTAAACTATGGAAAATACCATAATAAATGTAGAAGCTGCATCCTTTGCCCTGGCTGCAGGGGCATGTATCATTGAACTTGGTAGCACTTTATGAGGATCCCAACTGATGTTTTGGCATAGATCTCAAGTGCCCAGAAGGAGAAGGCCAGGCACACTATGCTTGAAACACTTATCCACCTGTAAGAAGTGATGGCTATGTAAAAACTGGAAGATTTACACATGTATTGTGCATCTGGCCTGCTCCTTCTGGGCTCTTGAGGCTAAAAGGGATTATTTGCATGGCTCCACCTACACTCCATAGGAATCATGGGTAAATCTGCTTACTCTTGGTCTGTATTTGCCATGTAAATACTTTTTGTTTCAAGAAAGCACTCTTTACCTTGTACCCTTGAAGTATTTTTAGCCTACTTGGATCTTTCCTTCAGTGGCTTGTAACCTTATTTTTTAATGCTGGAAGTTGATGTTTCCTTGGTGTCAGACATCTTTAATAGTCTTTGAGACTCTAAATGTGATTCTATTAGAAATCTATTAGAATCTATTAGAAAATTAGATCATCCGACTTTTTAAGCAAAAATCTGAGATTAGGGATAAGCGAACCCCCCCCCTCCCCCAAAGTTTGGGTCTGGCAAATTTAGCCAAACTTGGAAAAAAGTTCAGGTTCGGGGACCCAAACTTTGGAGATGATTGGGGAGCACAGAGTGTGCAGCAGGAAGCACGCTGCTGTAACTCTTCCATGTTCAGGCTTGATGCCAAACTTGAACATTGATTTCTGGCTGCACTTTGCCGGTCGGATTCGCCCATAACTATCAGTGATCCTTTCCACAGTTCTTATGATCCTCTGTAGGCAAAGTTTGTCTCTTCCTGCTTGCTCCACCATATGAAGTCAGACACTCACATCATTGCTTCAATTGTTGCAATGTGGTCATCCATTTCATTAATTTGATGCAATAGGACTGGGTTTTATCTGCTGCCAAGTTGGTCTGTCAGCTTTGGGTCTGAGGTTTATGATCTCCCTCTTTGGCAATAAAGGTCCTGTGTGACCAGGAAATGTGTCCTCTGGAGTTCCTGGGTGCTTCTTTCCCTGAAGGGGAGGAAATTGATGGGGACAGGTTCTGCCCCCATGATACAATCAAATATGACACCCCTGGATTTTATTCCTACCATGAGAAGAAAACCACAAGCTTGGTGGGATTTTAATTCAGTTCTGGTGTATAAAAGACCCCCCTCTAATTAGCCAAAGTGTTTCTATTGATTTTTAATATTTCATAACTTCATGATTCATCATGTTTAACTTCGGCTTGTTGAAATGTAACATATACCTTTAAGAGCCATAGATGTTTTGAAGTCCCGCTTTCCACTTCATAAAAGTTGTAGGCTGAACGTAAACATGTCTAGATAACAGGACCCATGCAAATTGTCTTCTTGTAGGAACTTCAATGGCGGTATTGTTTTGTTGGTCTCTAAACAGCTATTAAAATGCAGGCAAATTATTAGCGTTTAGCAGCTATTCTCTTGTATAGTAGTCACTTTGTCATCCCAGTAGTCACTTTGTCCGCTTGATTCTAGCACAAGTGGCCTATTGTTTCACGTAGACTTACTGAAGTACTCCACTGTATGTTTTTATTGGCTGCTGCCTTGTGTTATTAACAGTTCATATCAGTCATCTGAAAGAAATCCTTTTGAAAAATGACTGTAGAAGAATGAAGTCAATATTTAGATTATTACTTATTTATTCGCCAAAGTGAGCCTTTGATGATTTTAATATTATCAGCTCAATATATATGGTTATTTCCACTATTTGACCACACTCTTTGCTGCTGGCATGAACTCGTTCGTCACGCATGGTCAATTCCCCTAGTCCCCAGCTCATACTTTAGTATGACACCACACTGATGGAGTGGGTGAAAGACATGAGCGTGCACAAATATACACTGCTTGTAGTACATGTGTACATTTAAACATGACAAAGTATTAAGAAGAGAATTAAGCCTTTTCATGTGATATTTATTTAATATTTGACTTGTGTGTAATTAAAAGGCATTTAACACATCTGTTTTTTTTTTTACTCTACATGCTAAGTACTTAACAGACTTTACAAATATAATTAGATGAAAGCTTGTTTAGAATCGCATGGCATTAAATAACTAGAGTATTGTATCGGTATTCCTCGTAGTTACTTTTTTTATCTTTTAAGAAGTAACTATTCTTTTTTTTGCTGTCACAGCTAATGAGATGGTCCACCAGTTATCATATAGAGGAAAAAAAAACAGCTCTTTAGTTTAAAGTTAGTTTAATAAAAGGTTAATAGAAAATAATATTTCAGGTTTTTGTGTTGTATATTTCAGGCAGATGCTTGAAATCTACTGCGTCATGGTTTCTCGGTACATTGGGGATTATTGTGTTTCTAAGTTACTAATAAGTAATTTGTGAGGTGGGGAAAGGTTTGAAACAAAATTGAAGTCAGACATTTCCTGCTAGCTCTTTACTAGTTTGTGTTGTCTGGTTAAAGAAAGTAAACTATAGTAGCAGACAGTGTCCCCTTGCTATGACCAAGCCCAATATGGAAGATGAGGTGCCTGTCTTAGGGGCTGCCCCAGTAATAGTGGCACTGATCCATCTGCAGAAAACAGGATGACTGGGATAAAGGCACCCTAATGGTCTTGGCGCCTCTGGTGATCACTGCTTCTAGAAATAGCCCTGGGCTAGGGCATTCCCTTACCAAAATGAACTACTGTATAACCAAATCTCTTGCTGATGTCCCAAACCACCTTTGGGATGCTTTCATTCAAAAGTGCAATGCACAGAATACAAATGAGCTGAGAAAATGGGATGAGCTAAGTTTTAGCTGAGATATCTATTCTACCCATTGTCCCATGGCATAGGCTGCAAGGACTGATTTTTTAAAAGGCTTTAAAAGGCTTTAGGGTCAATAGGGATTCCGTATACCCTTATCCTTGTGGGGCTTTTATACAAAACTCAAGATTATATCAACTGATGCTGATGACTCCACGCCAAATGAAAGTTCCAATAATCAGTACCTTCGCTTCCATGATTGAGCATTGCGGAACAAACATTCTGCAATGCCCAATCAACAGCTGCAAACACTCTGGGACATCACCCAGTCCACAACCTCTGCTCTTGCGCAACCACATCGATGAATGAAAGGAGTAATTTTTGACTGAACTAATTTCCCCCAGCCTTGTTCCCTGTGGAAAGAGTGTAAAATAAGCATTTTAAAAGCATCACAAAATCTCTGATGTTAAGTTAATACTGTATGTATCTTAACAAAGGCCCTTTCTCAGCTTCAATTTCTGCTTTGTGGGTGAGCTGCGAAGGGCATGGCCTACCGTTGCTTTGTGAGTCATGTGCATGGTCTGCTGTTGTCAGACAGTTGTGGAATGAGAATGACTTACAGTACTGACACAGGGTGAGAGCACCAAGGGACAGCGTGGTCCTGGGAGAATGGAATGGAAACCAAACTTTGAAGCCTTGCTATGGCTTTTATATTCCACCAGAATTTCACTGATACAGTCTAGTTCCATCAAAACAGAATAGTGAATAAGAACAGAACAGAGGTATGTTTAAAAATAAAGCAATTTGTTTAGCGAACCAACACTAGCCCTAAAGTCTTTTAAACCCTAACTAAACCCCCTCCCACGGCCATTGGGATCCAATTCAGGATCCATCACAATGTGAAACCCCACCTAGATTCAGGATACGACAAAGCATGTACGGCCACAAAATCCATGCTCTGTGCGTCTGGCATTGAATGTTTGCTGGCACGAAGGCGAAGGGATAGGCAGCAAGGGAAAGCGAATAGAGCATAGTGCCTCACCAACCTGTGGCATCCCCACTTTCTTTGCTCTGTGCAATCAAGCCTGCCAAGCACATACAATACATAAAGCAGGGATACTTACATTTGTGGAATATCCCAAATCGGAATGCCCTTGGGAGGGGGGACATCAAAGCTGTAGAGTTCAACTAAGACAGTTTTGGCCCCTTTAGATCCTTAAAAAAATGTATATCATTTAACTTTTCAGCATCTACTAAAACCTGAAATACCAGTTGAGGGTGGACAACTTTTTAAAATTCACAACATATATACTATGAAATGAAAATATGAATTTACAAATGCCTAGTCAATGTTTTTCCAGCATAGTTAAATCAACAGAAGGTCAACAGAAGGTAAATGTAAACATGCCTGGGATACGCATACGTCTATCTTATCATACTGAGAACATAGACACATAAGGGTATGCGACATCATGTGAAAAAGACAAATTTAAGGCATGGATAGTAATTTAATAATTCATCCATCTCATGTATTCCATATTTTTAGCATGAAACGTGTACTCTTGGGGGGGGGGGGGGGGGGGGGAATCAAAATAGATAGAATTGTTTTTAGGGGTTTTGGTCCACTTTAATGAGCACCAAAACTCAGACTAGAGTTTAGGCAACTCTAGTTCGGATTAAATTTAGATGCCATGAACTGTGAAACACCCTGGTTCCTTTGTATACTCCCCTCGATTCTCAATCCTACAGCGCATGTGCAGGCCTCTGCACCCCTGCGCTGTGCGTTTTAAATGCTTGGCAGACTTAAATGCTTAGCTGCAGCATGGAAGATTTAGTGAGAAACCAGGAGTTTGACACTGTGGGACATCTCAAATTTAAAAAAAACTCTTACAGAGCCACTTAAATAAGTTTTGGTCCACTTTAACATCAGATACCTAAACATTAGTACACACGCTGTATCCCTTGCATTTCTCTTGCCATATATGCTTAAACTTTATAGAGAAATGGGAGTGGCTGGGGCTGTGGTTTTGTGGTGTGCCTTATCCATGGGCTTTGAGAAACAAATATACCCAGCATTCTTTGCTATGCTTCTTTGTGCCTTGGATATCTCTGCTCCATTCCACTACCAATTAGCAAGAATAAGGTAGAACAGGTCTTCATTTGTAAATTGACCAGACATCTTGGATTCAGTGGGGCACTAATGTCAGCAAAGTGGAACAAGAGATCTTAGGGGGGACAGTTGGACAAAATACCTTAAAGTGGGGCTGTCCCCTCAAAAGTGCATCTGCTCAGTTACATGCATACGTCATGTATGTACAATGCAGTAAATGTTCTCCTTTTAATTTTAAAAGACAGCGTGCCACCACCAAGGGAGGATTGGGGCCAAAGATCAAAGCTGGAGCAGCTAATCTCCTTTATGTCTTCCACCCAACCCATTACAAGAATGGAGCTGCTAGCTTAGGGAAGATCACCTTCTATTATTATGACCTATCTCCATTCCTAACCTTAGTTGCCGGCATTCTAGCAGCACCGGGAACAGACTTAACAGTGTAGGGATCTGATTGATGTACTGTGCTCTGGCGTGATGCATCCTAGGAAGGAAACAAACGTTTTGTAACAGATATTTTTCCCCCTCTATTACTTTGTAAATTGTATATTTACATTTATTGCGTTTTGTTCATGTAACCCCATTCCCTTGATAGTCATCTATTATGACGAGCAATATGTATCTAGTTAACTGACACTTGTACAGGGAGAAGAATAACACATACACACGTTGTTACCCTACAGAAACTCTAGTGAAGTACTGATGGATAGAGAGCAGGTTCATGTCATGTCCACTCAGACCTGTTTTGACTCTCAGCAGTAATCTCTTTGAAGTACGGTGCTTTAGTGATCATGAATTCATGCTTTCCATCAAGTTGTTTACAGTGATGTATTGTGTTATGTTAGTTGTCCAACAGCGATAGTGAGATATTATTCAGAAACACAAGTGAGAGGAATCATTGTTTTTAGAGCTGATTGCCCAATCATTTGACTTTGTAAATATTTTTAGTTATCTGCATAAACTCAGGCTACATACATAATACAATATGTGGTAGACATAAAATTTTGTGTTACTTAAAGCCTAGGTCTTAGGTTTCTCTTAAAAGGTGCTGTTATTTTTTCTGGGATAGCCCCAAAAAAGTTTAGCAACTTAATGCATTCCCACGTCTGTGGGGGCATCCCAATTGATGACCCCCCACATAGTCCCATGCAAATCCCCAAACTATCCAGGACTGGTTCAACCAGTCACTGGTCTTGGACCCACTTGACTACCAGTGGCCAGTTACTATGCTCCCACTGGGACAGCAAATCTTGAATCTGGAACCAAGAAGAGAAGCGCAGACAAGGGGAGTCCTAGGGTCCTGGTTTGCGGTGGCTATGTGTGGGTTGGCATATTCCCAATCAGGATGTCCCTAACAGTCATGGGCAGCATAAAACCTCATTACCCAGGGTTCTATTTACTTTTGGTCACCCATAGTTGATATATCATTGCAGGATAAAGCTGGCTATCCCTGGTACTACTAGCTTAGAATATAGTCATTTTTTATGGTGGATGGCAGCCAAACGATTACACTGGTGGTCTGATATAGTCGGATGCGATTAAGAGGTTTGATTTTTTTAGTCTATACCAACTTTTGTTTTCCACTGTTTCCAGCTTCTCCCTTCTTTTTCATAGCACCACGGTAAGTAGGAGGATCTGTTGACATGACTTTTAATGATGATGGCACCATTCAGGAACAAAAAAAGTGATCTCCACTTGGATGGCCAGATTAGGAGCTGTCAAGTGTGTGCTTCTTATGTAGCCATTTTATTAATAAGCAGGAATTGGATTGGGGAAAGCGCAATTAGATAATTTGAGCAGCTCCTACTTGAGGGAAAAACCTGTATTCCCTGGGAGAAATGTAGATGGGTTAAATCTGTTCTAACTTAGGTGTGGACCTAGGTGGAGAAGAGATTAGTGTAGGTTTTGAGGCTTAATTAGTCAAAGGCAATGATACCAAGTTGTTTCTGATTTAATTAAAAGGTGGAAACACCCCCTCAAACAAAACTTCACTTTGGTAATACTATTGCATTTGTTTATTCATACTTTTATGTATATACACTAACCTATTTTTCCTCACAGGATTGCGGAGAACATTAACCCTTTATTTACTCTCCCTTTTAACCTGCCTTTTTATCCACAGCGCACCTACACTAATCTCTTCTCCACCTAGGTCCACACCTAAGTTAGAACAGGTTTAACCCATCTATATTTTATTAATAAGATCAATGCCTAGAATTTGGTTGTTCTAAGTTTTTCTGACTATCTGTCTTTACACCATATGACTGCAAAATAAATTAAGGGGGTTATTTAGGAAATGCTAAGGCAACATAGTGCCAGGTAGTGCCAGATGAATGTCAGGTGAGTGTCAGGTCCCAGTCAAAAAGATGTATTCATCAAGTCAAAAATCCACAGCACCTGTGATAGTGCCGGGTAGTGTCACATCTATCAACAGCACCGGCGATGGGATGAGTGCAGGCGCTGAGTTCCCTACAGTGCCAGATAGGACCAGGCACTCACCCTGCACTGTGTGGCCTGATCCCATACATTTCAATGGGCTGGGATGCTTACAATTAAAAAATAAAAAATAGGGAATCCAACAGGAGCTGTGTGCCTGAATTCCCTTTTTTGTGCGCTTCTTGGAGCGCCTGGTATTTTTTGACAAATTTTGTCAGCTTGCAGTGCTCTTGGCTGGCGCAAGGTGTCGCTAGCACATAGGCTTATATAAGCCGCGTGCTGCAAACGCTGCCTGGCCGGAACCGCTACAGCTGACGGCGCCGGTGGCCAGAAGCCGATGCTGTGGTGTGACTGCTGCTGAGCATCTTGGATGAGGCGCTCAAGTGGCATCAGCAAAAATAATAATAAATAAGCCTCCCCGTGTCATCTGTACATTGGCAGTACAGTATTAGTGCAGGCTTATGAGAGAAAAGGGGTGATCTAGGATCATCATTGAGGCCCATAACACTAGGTTTACACTGCAAGCATTATAGTTTAAAGTGGACAATGACATCAATACATAGGTGCAATGATGACCCTACCTTCATGAGTAAAGTGGACAATGACATCAACACATAGGTGCAATGATGACCCTACCTTCATGAGTAAAGTGGACAATGACATCAATACATAGGTCCAACAATGACCCTACTGGCATGTCTCAATTATTCCCATTGATTGCTATTTTTAATTAAAGGTAATCCAAAACTGTTAAAGAAAATTTACACATTTCCCTCCTTCGCATAAGTAAAACTTGAGTTGAAGGATTTAGTATTGTGCAGGAATGATATAAATACAGGCAGATGCCAGAAATATTCCTTATAAATCTATCCCTCTGGACCTATAATGAAGGAAAAGAACATGGAGTAGATTATGCTAGAGGGCTTTGCCGAGAGATCTTGATACACAATGGGCAGTGTCAGCAGAGTACATACACACATTTATTTTCCTGGCATTGAGCCCCTTAAAGTTGCCACATAGATAAATGATGTGCTGTCTCGTTAGATGAATTAGCTAGATACTGAAATCCATGTGAAGGAGCCCAGAATAAAAGTCTGGAACATGGGAGCCTGAAAAATGTCCGCTCTGATTAAGTGACCACAAATAAAGAGGCCTTGCTGCAACTACATCTGCAGAAAATTGATTATTTCTGCTAAATTAAATAAACTTTTTCTTATTCAAGCACAACATTTACATTGGAAACCAAAGTCGCTTAAAAGACAATGCCTAGAACTCCATAATACAGAAGCTATTGTTTGGGTTTGCATACTTGGATGTTTATAACTGTATTTTAAATGCATTTAGAACCCAATTCTGAAATTCCTCAATCAGTGGCAGTGATTAAAATATTTATAATATAAAAGTTTACTGCGTAGAACACAATCTGGCATCTATTAGTTTCTACCAGTGATCAAGCTCCTCAATAAAAATATATAAAGCCAAGGTCTTCATAAGCCCATGGTCGGCCTTTGGGGTGTGGACCTGTGTGAATCCACATGGCTCCCTCCCAATATCTCAGTAATAGGGCACCATTCAATAACCCATCTAAATTCAGGCTCCACCAGTTTAGCGGACCTTTATTTCACATTTCCGGTATTTGTTTGCCCTCATTATGTTACTCACATTTTTTGCGAGTAAACACATTTTCTTGGTGCAATTCAGCACCATATTTAGCTGTGCAATTTTTTTAAAACATTAGTACAGCTAAGTATTGCACCAAGGATAAAAAGCATAAGATAAAGGGTAAAAATACTTACAGTGATAAATCGATCCTTCTGTCTCCAGCATATTCTTTTATTTTTTCTTCTTCGTTGTTCTTGCTTTTTCCTTCCTCTATTTTTTTGTGATCCTTTCATTTTTCCTTCTTTCCTCCCCCCTTTTCCATATTCCCTCTGTATCTTTTCAACATTTGCTTCTTTAGCGTCTCATTTACACAGTCCCTCAATCTTTCTGTCTCCATCCTTTCAATTTCCTCTCTTTCAAAGTGGAACCAAACCCAACAGGGGCAGCCCTTGAAATTGGAATATTCCAGGGTCAGCTGCTGGCCTTCCCCATGGGGCATCCCAAATCAGGATGTTCTGCTGTGTAAGTCATGGTGACCGTAAAATTCACCCTCTTCCTGGCTCCGCTGTAATCAGCACTTGCTGAGCATTAAATATGCAGGGCAAATGGTTTTGATTGAATAAGAGCTTGCACGTGCACCATAGAACCATAGAATACAGGGCAAAGGTGAGTAATAATGGGTCATCGAGGGGGGGGGTTCACACAGTGTGGCATCCCAAATTGCGATGCCTCTCCGGGCAGGGAACAAAACCCAGGATAGTCAAAATGCAGAGTTTTGTTCTGCTTTAAACTTCTTTTTGTCTTCCTTTCTCCCTACTTTTTTTTCTCATATTCCCTCACTCTCTCTTTATGTTTTCACATCTTCGCATCTCTTATTCGCTCTCTCTTTCTTGCACATGCCTTGAGTAAAAAAAATAGAAAAATACACATGGATGGATGAGAGTTCCATTAACTTTCATAAAAGTAATTCTGGGTTTTATCTGCAGTTTTGTTAAAATATCTTTTGGATACGATAGGTAAAGCTACAATATTTAACTCCACCGGAGTTGTTTATTATGGTGTATGATAGAGTACAATACATAGAGGTTTTTTTATAAAATTCAGTTCAGATGAAATAAACCAAATTGCTAATGTTCAGGTCTGAAACTGAATTCCTTTGAATGCCATCTCAGCTCTTAAAGTTGAGGGTATAGACCAACACCTCGTATCAACAAATCCTCAAAACCTTTGAATACCCACTTAATTAGGGGGAGTCATTCTCCAATCCAGTGGATAATTTGAAGTAAAAGAAAGTTAGGCTTTATCTGAGTTGAGTCTGTATGCTGTATGTATGCTATTAAGGAAAAAATCTCATGTTGGTCAGAAAATCTATTTTAAACCAGACTTTCATTAAAGTCCCACTTTTCTATTTCTAATGTATAAAAATGTAATTTCAGCATTGCCTAATGGGTCCTGCCATTCTAGTTTGCTCAAGTGCTGTTTTATAGCTGTATCAAAATTCAACCACACAATACATTGCTTCTCGTAAACAGAACTCTTTATGACAACATAAAAAAAACAATAAAACACTGGTGGATTAATGAGTTAAGTGCATGGACACAGTTAGACCCCCTAATGTTTTCTTTTTTCATTGTAATTGGTTTATGTTAAAGCATTACACAGAACATGTACAGATACCCAAAACTTATATTTAATAAGCAGCAATGATTATCTGGGAAAATTGAACTTGGCTAAATGATTGCCCCTCTAAACACCACTGACATGATGGAAAACTCATTTTTAGCTGGGGTGATCATGGATGTCAATTGTGCACAAAACACAATGTTTGGAGTGAAATTTTACTATACAATGTAAAAACTTGATGGGGAGGGCAAAATGATTTGCTTGTTAAAATAGGAGAGGAATAGGCACAGCAAAAACACAATGGCCTGATTTCTAGATCTTTTAGTCTCTAAATATATCCAGAGCCTCCAAAGTCTATTAACTCAGGTTACACAGAGGCCTTGGCAGGATGTAATCGTTGGAGGCCTCAAATTTCAAGTCAAAAGGTACGATTGAAGGAGGCTGTGAGGGTTGCCATGGATTGAACCTTATTCATTTTATTGAACCCTTAGAGAATAGTGGGGATCTGCTGGGATGAATAAATAAAGAGCACCTGAAACTTATGCCGCAATGTGGACCCCTGCAAGCTTCTTGGTGACCACCCCTACATCAGGCAAGAAGATATGTAACAGGGTGACCTCCTTCTTGCTGCATCAGGAACATTATGTGGAGAATCCCAGGGACATTGTACCATTGGGAGATGAGTTTGTTATTCTGTCTCACTGTTTCTTGGATAAGAAGAGGTAGGGTGTTGTACAGTCACTTCCAGGGCAACTAACCATAAATTGCATAGCATCTAGGAAGGGACCACTTTGGAGCCAATACAGAGTTTTTCAAAAGTGAGTTTCCTGAAACCAGTGACAACGCTGCAGAAAACTCCAGAGACATGGGCCTCGATTCATCAAGAGTTCTCATGGTAGAAATAAATTCATTTCATGAGAAAAAAGCCTGAGAATTAATTGTTGATAAATCACTAGATAGGAAGACAATGAAAGTCAATGGCACTTTTTACTACAGAGTAAAAAGGAATAGAAAGTGCCATTGATTTTCATTGTCTTCCTAGCTGGTGATTGATCAACATTGAAATTCTCAGGCTTTTTTCTCATGAAATGAATTTTTTTCTTCCATGAGAATTTTTTTTAACTCTTAGTGAATCAAGGCCATGGTGGGGAGAAAGAAGCTCCCAGTTCTCCATTTGACTTACAGCCCGAACAGACAATCATTCTGACATTAGGCTAACCCTTTCAGAAAGTACTTCAGGGTGTTTATAAATGATCAGCCCTCACTCTTAGCCCACAAACATGTACAATTAAATATCAGAAAAACGTAAAGCTGACCATCTATTTGATAAATATCAGTTGTCTACAACTGATCTACAACTGTATAGTGTGAATGTAGCTGTAAAAACTAGTAGCAAGGATGTCATTGAGTGAATCTGGCCAGCCTTTGTCTCTAGATAATTCCCTAAACTTTTTAGTAAATTCAGATTTATTTTACAGGTAGGTAGGGGACAAAATGGTTGCCCATTCCAGGTCTGTCAGAATAAGTGCAGAAACAGGATAAGGGTCAGGAGAGGGCCTTCTAATTTCCCGGAAGCCACTGCCCAGGTATTCAATTCTGATGTTGCATGTGGAAGTGGTCATGGTCAAGGAAGCCTAAGTTAGTGTTGAGAAAAAGGAGGGGTCATCTCAGAACTAGCAGCCAGTATTCCCAGGTGCTAACATCCTTCAGGACCAGCTTACTTTTGCACCAGTTACCAAATGGATGGCACTGGAACTATTCAATTACATGCACAGGGGAGAATTAGCATTCGTTTAATATATTGTTTAATATTGTTTAATCTTTAATGATGTATCAAAGGTATAAATTAGTATGTATGTAATGTTATATAGAAGAATTATATAAATAAAGAGTTAAAAAAACTAACGTATGCAAAGGACATGTAAGTTTCCAGTATATTTACCTACAGAGACGATTTAGTTTACCTATGTGTATGTTAATTTCTATTCTGTTTGCAGGTTGGTGGTTTGATGCTTGTGGACCATCTAATCTTAATGGCATGTACTACAATGCTGGCCAAAACCTTGGAAAACTGAATGGAATAAAATGGCATTATTTCAAAGGTCCTAGCTACTCTTTGCGTTCAACAACGATGATGATAAGACCTTCAGACTTCTAGTTCAGAGGTACAGGATGAGAGGATACTTTTTACCATGGGACGTTTCTTTATATTTCATATCGGCTGTGGAAGGATGAAAATCACTTATCCAGCAAACACAAGGAAATCAGTTTGCCAAACTTCCTGTTGGAAACCTATCTTCACAGTTAAAGCTGCTGGATCTAGGGCAAATGGCTGCAAAATGGCTGAGCCATTAGGGATGGGTTCTTCATGACTTATTGAGCTTTTGGAAATGGCTCTGTATCGTAGATACATTCTAACTGTATAAAACTGAGGAAACGATACATTTTGAGGATAAGCCACGTAATATCTAAAAATTCCCGCAAATCACTTGGATTGGGAATATAAAAACTTTTTGCATCAATGCACATATAAAACATTTTGAATCATGATATTTACGTATTTTTCTATAGACTGTATTCAGCGGACTATCTTCATGAGCTGGTTATGTAGATATGGATTTGATTTTTCAATTTACTATTGAAAGCAAAATGTGAAATTTGAGTGGATGTTAAAACATAAACTTCTGTGGGCAGTTCCAATGACTGGGGTTTAAGCACCCAATTAGTGCTATTACAAAAGCAATTAGATGATATTATTTTACATATTTGAAATTATGTAATTGATTTATATTGGTTATATAATTGTTTCCCACTACAAATATGCTGATAAAATAAGCTCATTGTTTAGTAATGTAAAAAAATCAGGAACAACAGGATGTGACTCCTAAATCTAAAAATGTATTATGTGAATCAACCAATTTATTAGCAGCTTACCAGAAACCAGTAGCATACCTATAGTCCTAGTGGTAACCACTGTAAAGAATGCAAAACTTAAAGCGATGGCAGGCTTCCATTGTTTCATAATTCTTTTGGCTTTTCCTAGTTAAAATAGCTTGAAGGGATAAATAATAAAGACTTTGTTTGCCATAAATGGGAATGGTTATATAATGTATAGTGAGTCAAAATTTTGTAATTACTAGTCTTTTTACAATTACTGATTTGCAAGGGGGTGGCGCATTTAAAAAAAAATATTGCACTTTCACAACTCTGTCCTCCCTTGACCTACTGTAGTATCAAAATCTATCTTTGTATTTTTTAATACATGGCCAATTAACAGCGCAATGTGGTGGTGATTTAATATTATGCTGACACCTGCATATATAAAGCCCAGCAAGTTTGACTTGATCACTTCCCTATGTCTTTTGCCACAAGTAATGCATTGTGGGAAACCAGAATGTCCAGTTCCAATAGTGGGCAATTGTATAATAAAGATGAGGTTGTACCAAGATGGCTGCTGCCATGCACACACATAGGTATAGTAGGGAAGACTTCTCGGTGAGAACCAGAAGTATCCAGCAATGCAGCATCTCTTTAGAACTGGAATGTTCTTAGTAACAAGCCTAAGCATACGGGCATTCTATGTTTTTCAAGATATTTTCAACTGCTTGATCAGAAAAAAAAAACAGCAAGTCAGGTTGCTATGACTGTGAAGCAACCAAACTTCTGCATTAAAGCAAAAGTTTTACTTTGCATGCTAAAATGGTATGAAAATCCCCAATGTATACTCTGAAATACACCTATAAATACGGGTTTCACACAGTGGGACATCCCTGGGGGCAGGCTAGTGGTTGACCCTGAAGGCAACAGAGGGTTTTTAACATCTTGAGGAACCATAGAAGGCCTGAAAAACTCATCTGTATTTATGGGTGTAATTTGTAGTGTATGCTGGTGAGTTTGAACATGAATTATAAGTTCACCAATAGTCACGTACAGCTTATTTGTCCTAAAGTGGAACTTACCGACATCTCCAATCTCAACCTGGTGGCAGCCACTTCGTATCAGTCACAGTAACTACCCGCACCCGTTCTATTCACTACAATGGAGAGGCGTGTCAGCCCTCGGTACATCCCCTCCACTGAAATGAATAGAGCGGGTGTGGCCAGTCATGATGAGTGATGCAAGGAGGTAGCCAGATAACCACAGGCTGTGGTCTGTACTTCCGGGGAAAGTATGTTTAAAACATAGTATAGGACCGATCAGCTGCACAAGACTATTAGTGAGTATTTTTTTTTTTTTTTGCCTAGAAAGTCCTTTTAAGTTTTAATATGATAGAGAGCCAGTTTTCAAAATTGAAGAATCAAGCTCTATCTCAATAGAGCAATATCTCAAGCACCTATCTACATCTTGTAGGAAGTTGGCTGAGCTTTCAAATTATTATCTGGAAGAGTAAAAAACATTCCCTCCCAGTAATCAACCAACATTAAATCTAATTACATTTGTCAAATGTCACCCAAGACCTGTGGCTTGCTGTAGTGGCATTGTTATAACATAGCGCAAAGCTAACAATAGCTGTTCCAGAAATTATCTGCTGAAAAGGGATTTAAAATAGTGAAAAAAGGTAATTCTATTCTATAACGAATTCTGTTCAATAAATAGCCTCATCACTAGGCCCATTAAAAAAAACTCAATCATTTTTGGAAGAGATTAAATTTACTGTTTTACACATTTCCTACCTGTTTTACACATTAAGTGAGGGTCCTTTTTCCATAATTATAGTTCGTTGCCATTACAATAAGTAAAAGCTTGTATAGTGGTCCATTCCTTTGTATGTTATCAATCATCCCTAATATTTCGTCTTTGGTTTCTCCCTCGACATCTTGCAGGTGTGCTTCCAAAAGCCACCAATCAGATCCTTGTTTTCTACATTTGTGGCACTGTGAGTGAGGTGCTAAGAGTGCAGCTGCTTCCAATGTATCAAGATGTCATCAGCATGTCAACTCACCCCCGGGCCCTAACCCCTCGGAAGTACATATGTTAAACATCTTGTTCATACTGAAACCCAATAGTACTTTCCTCTATATGTCCTATAAGACTGCAATGATGTGGTATAAATATAGGCCAGAATGTTTGACTTCAGACAGTTTTTCTATTCTCTTTCTATTGCTATGGGATATGGAGGAATGTTAAAATATTTTAAAAACTTCTGTACTGATACATAGGATTATTAGGAGAATGAATATATATATATATATATATATATATATATATATATATTCATTACATTATCCATGGAATGTTACCAAAAGAGGACCTAAAGGAACACTATCTCAAAAAAATGCCTCAATGATAAAAATCCATATAAATATGCTGGATGACGGGAGGAGGGGTCATTTATAAACCTGGCATCAAGCAATATCCAGCCAGGCTTGTTTCTTTCTTTTATTGGAAGGAAGAGGGGGGCAGGTAAAAGCTGTCACCCCTGGATTTCATTCCTACAAGAAGAAGAAACAAGAGTTTTATTCAGTTCGGGTGTATAAGCGACCCCTCCACTCAGCCAATGGATTTTTATTATTGCACAATTTGCGATACACCTCCTTTAATATAAGTTTGGCTACACCAAGGAAGAGGTGTTACAAAATAACTAAACCAAATGGATATTGATATATGTTTCTGTAAAGAATATCACTGTATATTCATGATGAGTTGACACAAGTTATTATGAAATTAGAAAATTCATTTCAGAAATTTGATTTTTTTGCAGAGTTTTGCGTGATATACAGAGCTGTCATAAAGAACTTTTTTTTCTTTAACATTTGTAGTATTTCATAGCTTTGTTTATCTATAGTAAGCCTTAATATACATTTTATAGAGTATGGTTGTACTACTTGTGTTTTATGCATGTTTTAGGTACTTGTCATCGTGACTTTCCGAAATCAGATCTCTGCACCCTTCTATATAACCAAACAATATTATTCTAAAGTTTTGTCTACATCCTCTTGATAAATTAACAATCAATCGGATTAAATTACCTTCCTTCTTCCTAAATATAGGAAATGTAGACTCTGAACCTGACCCCAGCCACCTAATATTGCTTTTACGGCAGGATTTATCCCCTTTGGAATCCCAGAGGGAAGAAAGAAGTCATTGGGTTATTTAACACATTGACCCCCAACCCAAAACTGAAATATTAACCTTAGTTTAAAGGGAGTTAGGTCTCTATAGCCTCGCTACAGCACATTACTGCTTTAATGGAGTTATGCAGATGAAGATATTTTAGTAGGTAGGGTTAGCATTACTGCCAGCAATAAGTTTATTTTGTAACATGCTTTTAAAATATTTACAGTGCTTCCCACACCTGTCAGCTACTATGCTTAGAAACTGTCAATTATACAGTGTAAGAAAAGCAAGAGAGTCCAAGGGATCGGGCAGTAGAAGGTGAGCTGTGTTAGGATCATGTTACCAATAATCTATCACTATAATAATAATAATATTAGTTACGTAATTGTAATTGAGAAATGATTGTTAGTTGATGCTAAATAACCCAGTATTGTCAAGTTGGAACCCATTGCAGAACTGTACTGGATGTGGACATTCAACGAATCCATGAAGGTTATAAATAGAGATGAGCGAACTTTTGAAAAGTTCGATTCGGCCGATTCGCCGAATTTCACAAAGAAATTCGGGTTCGGCCGAATCGAACTTTTACGAAGTTCCCCATCAAAAATGCCGGCATGGTGGGAGCGGGCCGGCCGGTTCCGCTGTCAGCATGCCGGCATTTGAGAAAAAAGGCAAACACTTACCTGCAGGTCCGGAGCGTGGAGGCCGGCGCCGCTCTCAGCTGTCATCTGAGGGCGCGTCATCAGAGGCGCCCTCTTTTTAAAATGCCGGCATGGTGCTTTTTTTTTTTTTTTTGTTTTTTAAATGCCGGCATGGTGGGCCCGCTCCCACCATGCCGGCATTTTTTTTTTTTCATTTCAGGAAAAATTCGATCGGCACGAACCACAAAATATTCGGGTTCGTGCCGAATCGAATATTTCCAGAAATTCGGAGCGAATTCCGGTTCGTCCGAACCGGTTCGCTCATCTCTAGTTATAAATAATGTAGATGAGGCAGGGCTGCCATCAGGAATTTCAGGCCCCCATACAACCACAATATCTGGGCCCCCGCTAATCTATATGCCATGGGCAACCAATTTGAAATTCAGTTTTTTAAAATAATGTACAATGTGCTCATATGACTATTGTATGTTTCTGAATATACAGGAATTTTTTGCTCCACTTTTAATCCATTCATATAGTGAGAACAACATACAAAGTGAACCACACCAGTGAACCCACTAGGGGCAGTGAGTGCCCACATGTGCCCAGAGCAGTGATCTGACCAGGGAGAAGTTGAGAGTTAGGTTAAGCGTGCCCCAGCCCAGAACCAAACCTGCAACCCATTGGTCTCAAGATCAGTTCCCAAACTGCTAGGTAATGACCTGGTGCCATAAGTGCAATTCAAAGTATGGGACATATAGTCACATATAGTTTATGAGCGGGTCCCGGTTATGTATTTTTTCTACCCCCCAACAACCTAATATGATGGCTGGACCCCTAGTTTCAGCTTCAGTTTGATATATATGAAGGAGTCAGAGGTCAACACTGCAATGCACCCTCACATTCATCATCAGTGAGCAGCAACAATGCAGGAATTAGGACAGGGCAGAGAACAGGATCGCCCAGCCAGGGTCCCTCTGTTCATGGGCCTTCTGGGCACCATACTGGAGTATTGGCTGTCCTGCTCTGATGGCAGGCCTAAGGTGAGGGTGCCCCCACATTTTATCACAACCAAGACAGGGAATCCAGTTTAGTTCATTTAAACACTCATTCTGGACAATGGAACAGGCAGGGCTGGATTATGTGTGGTGGAGGCCCCTGGCCAGAAAATCTGGCGGAGTCCCCAAGTCCCACCAAGTAACTAGTTGGTGGTTTTCTGGCACCCACCTATTTACTGGAACACCAGATCAAGTTATTTGTGCCACCCTTGTGCGGGTGCGTGCTGCTCGGGAACTCCTGCTTTGCCATTCTGGACGGGGGGTAGTGTAGTCGCCCAGCTGGTCCAGCAGAAAACAGTTCCCTGTGTTTGGGGGCTTATGTGCAGTGAGTGGCTGCCAGTTCACAGCTCTGTACCATCTCCACCCATCACTGTAGCATTGCTGACGGCGGCTTTGCTGCTCTAGACTCTCCGTCCTGCCCTGTGGTTGCTTTGGCTGCAGGTTTGCAAATACAAAAGAAGGCTTGCCCAGGCACGGGGGGTCCCCACTGCCACCGATTTGTTGCTGGCCCTCCGCACTGTCAGACCAAAGACTGCAAAGCCTCATGGACCAGACCATAACCCAAAGGTTGGTGGAGGCCCCCTTTGCAGGGCAAGTGGTGGAGGTCCGGGGACACGCACCCCTTGTGCCCTCCTCTGAATCCAGCCCTGGGAACAGGTCCTGTATTTGTGAAGTAAGTGTGGGAGGTGAGCATAGACTAGTAAAGGTGTTAGATTATCTTGGTCCACTTATCTCTGGTTATCACATATTGTACATCCAATGGCAGCCATAACATTCAATTCATTCACAACACATTTGGGAGTCACGCCTACTTCTGCATAAAATCACAAAGTATGTCCTTATCCATGCCTCCAATTTCCAGTGTGAAAATATATTAAAAAATATTAAGACATAGCTAGGAAAATGCATAAATACAACAAATCCGTCATACAAATTCATCATTAAAACTATGGAGGAATTTATTTTTTTAATTGTATTGTATATACCTCTTATGTTCTGGGAGGAGGGGGGGGGGGTCAATTCATCTAGTGTAAAACATTCAACAAAAAAGACCCTTAGGTAGAAAACGAAAGATAAATAGGGGGAAAATATAATATATCAATATTTGCTGCACAGTCCTCTGATATTTCTACTAGAGATCATTATTTCAATACCGCAATTACCAATACTCATATAATCTTATCAACCATCGACTTGATACAAATCAATGATTATTAAGGTGGACCAAATCCCTGAGTCTTTTCAGATATCCTGGGTTTTGGTCCTTGTCCCTGGCCATCCTGATTTGGGCTGCCCATTGTTTGAAAGAATCTGATAAAGAATTGTAAGAATCCGATAAAAGCCAAATGCAGCTAAATAGAGCCGGCTGTATCCTGGCTAGCTTCTAGCAAGGGACGCGCCCACACCAGCCACTCACAAATGCCTGCCGTGGGGCATAACTTGCTAAAGGTAAAGCGTAGATAGGTCTTACTGAAGACTCTGGGAATTTCACACATTGGGGCATCCCAAATCGGTATTCTCCAGGGAGTGGGAAACAGGCAACCCTGGAGTCTTCTAGATTCCAGAGCCACCCAAGATGGGTTTTGGTCAAATTGAAAACCTTTTTTTTATATCATCCAGTGCTATATCCCAAGAACAATTCCTTCAAATGCTTTTCTCATACAATCTATTATGTGAGAAACTAGCTGACACGCAAAATAAGATGTATAAAATGCAAACAGGTTTATTGCTATCACTGGGAATATCCTTAAACAAATCTAGTAAATTCCCTAGAAAACCTTAAATGTTACAGGTAGCTATAGTTACAAGTATAAGTTAGGTTACAATGTAGGGTACAATAAGTTACAAGTAGAAAGGTACATTCAGGGAGGGAATCTAACAGAGCCACTTACAGGGAATACTCTTATTCAAGTAACCCCACTCACTTGGGAATGTATAGCCATCCTACAAGAATTTTAGTTAACACACCCCTATGTGTTTACCAGTGAAAGCTCAATATTCTATAAAGTAGACATGTTATTACTTTGTAAGTAAGAAATTTGGGATGCCTATAAATAAGACCAAATTATATTATACTGTAAAAGAATCTCTCATTTATATGATGATGATCTTCATATTTTAGGAATTAGACCACATTTTAGCTAACTATGATGTGGGCCATTTAGCATAATTTTTGTGGCTATAGGGCCAGCTTTGGAGCGCCGACATTCCCGTCTAATCTGGAGCTGTGCTGTGTACAACATTGGTGCTGGTAGTCGCTTCTCCAAACTCTAACGGGGAGGCCGATTCATTAATAGCGCCAGGTAGCGACAGATGAGCGACAGTAGCGGTATTTTCACAGCGCCCGCTAGTATTCGCTGTGCTTGCCCGTTGTTCGGTTGTTGACAGCGACTCAGTCGGTGTGCGGTAGTGTTGAATACGGGGTTAGGAGTCACTGTTTGACAGGTTCCGCGCTGTATGGGAGCGCATGACAGCGAATGGCCATAGCGAACGGCTCCCAGCATATTCATTAACAAATCACGCTCAAAAAATTCTTGCGCTGTGAAATGCTTGTTTAAACCCCAGAGCGCTGGCGGCGATGGGTTAAAAGTAGTTTTTTAACCCCCAAACAACCATATTTTTTGAAAAAAAAAAAAAAAAACAAGAATATCTAACATTGCAGAAGTGGTCACAGAATTAAAAAAAAAAATACATTAATAGCAATTAATTATGAATATTTAAAGATTGCTCCGTTGAAATGCATTGGAGAGCGCCAGGTAGTGAGAGGTCATACCTGTCGCTGTTCAAGGTCGCTCGCTGGCGCTGTGGGGTGAGGCTGGAATAATGATGAATGATTCGCTATCTGGCGCTCTGTCAGTCGCTAAGCAGGATCGGCTTGATAAATCTGTGATTGCGGAGGGGAGCCGTCGTTCTCGTGGCGGTGAGCGTCATTACCGTTCGCTCACCATTCGCTACCTGGCGCTATCCCTTGTTAAATAAGGGCCTAATTATATTTGATTGTTGCCCTTAGGTATTGACCAGCCTATGTCTGTGTCTGTTGGACCCACCGGCCGATTAGCCCAGCCCCAGAAAGCGCCACTTTGTCTTGCTGTTTTATCCGACGTTCCCCAGGATATTTTCACCTCCTCAAAATTTTTGGCGCTGTATTTTTCTGGCGCTGGTCAGCATTTCATCAATACAGTTACAAGAAATCACTGATGGGGACAAACTTTACAATATCTGCCTAAAGCATTGCATGGTGGGTAAACACATGTACACATCAAGTCACTAGGGCTGAAGAGTCTAGCGCTAGACTCTTCTCCCTGGTAGAGCTCCACCTTACTTTTCTGTGGTCCTTCCTCACTCCAAAAACCACAAATGCAAATTAAGAGCCTGATTTATCAAGCACTTGTGCCAGACAATGCCATTTCAGCATAAATTAGAGTAGTGACAAATAGGATTTATACAATTTTCAGCATGTTGCTGCACTGCTAATGTTTTAGTAATTGTGTTTCTTGTAGTGCAGCAACATGGGCAAGTGTGGGAAAAAAAATATTTTATTATATTTTTAACTACTCTAATTTTCACCGATGTGGCTCTGTCTGGCAGAAGTGCTTGGTGCCTAAATGTTTTCCTGATTCTAACCTGGGGGACACTGACTCCTTAGATATTACGGGGATGTGTGTAAGATGACTGGAGATCATAAAAGACAAACTGGGGCTCATGCTAAAGATCTGGTGAAGCAAGTTTAAATTTGGGTGTGAGCTGAAGCTTAACTTAACACTTTAAAAAAGTCTGTTGTTTTTTTGTTCTAATTCTTCCCAAACAATCACCCTCTCCTGTGATCAGGATTTTTTTTGGAAGTTTGGAAAAATCAGAACCCTAGGTTCGTTCTGCATAGGATGCTTTTGTTTTCAAAAAAATCTCCTTATACCATTGGAGAAATGATGGGCATCACCTGTAAAAATGTCCCATCACAGGGCTAAGTGATTCATTGGAAAAAATTAGGACAGAAATGTTTTATATTAGGATAGAATGTTTATATTTGTGCTAGTTTACTCATCAATTCTTTAGCATGACCCTGATCATGTCCCAAAATATACTCCATGTGACCCACACCCTTGTCTTTATCAGTGATCACAGAGCTGATTAGATCCATCAACATTCATGCATGGAAAACCTGATTAATTAACAATGGCAATTGCTTCTGGTTTGGGGCTGAATGGGTTAGGTCTAGCCCTTACCTCCCAGTCACACTTTACCCAGAGCCTCCCCCAGGGCATCCAAATTCTAGATGCCCCGCTGTGTAAAAGCCTCCAGATCACCCAGCAAACTCACCTTCTCCTCTGTCCAACCACGCATGCGCAAGTAGCGGCCACCACCTGCTATACCTGGCCATGTCAGGAATTTGTGACTGGCTGAGGTGGGCATGCACCCTGTTAAAGGGTAGCCGGGATGCAGCTGCCAGATAGTTCGGCTCCGCTTGGCTCTTTTCGGCTCCACTTGGCTCTTTTCAGCTCTGCTCGGGTCTTCTCCGCTAGATTTGGCCGGTGCTGAGTCTTAGCCGGGCCGCAATTGAGCTCGCTGATTGGATGAGAGCCTGTGCAAGCAGGAACCGGGAAAGGTGAGTTTCCTGGGGCATCTCAAATCGGTGTGCCCAGTGGGCAAGGACCAAAACCTAGAATAGTCAAAATTCTGGGTTTTGGTCCACTTTAAAGAGATACCCCCACCAAAAATTCTCAATGTAGAAAAAAAATCATTTAATGAGAAAAAAATCCTGAGAATTTCACCATTGATGAGTCACCAGATAGGAAAACAATGAAAGTCAATGGCACTTTGTTACTGAGAAAAGAACTTTTTACTCTAACTTTACACTGTAGTAAAAAGTGCCGTTGACCTCCATTGTCTTCCTATCTGGTGATTCATCAACACTGAAATTCTCAGACTTTTATCTCATGAAATGATTTTTTTCCTACCATGAGAATTTTTTTCAACTCTTGATGAATCAAGGCCATTATGTCCCTAGAGTATCTTCATCACCCTCATATACGCTCTATGAATTGATGAAATGTAAATTGGCCTTATAACTAAATCCTAGATGGAGCTCAACTCGTGTTGGCTTCTTACTCGCTCAACCTATGGTGCCCCCATTTTTTACTAATTGAATCAAATATTTTAACATAACGTTGCTTCCATAAAAAGATACATATGTGTACATATGCCTGGTGTATCCTAATGTGTGCTTTCTCCCTGGCTTTTATTAATATAAATTGATTCTCCACCAAAAACAATTTGGGAAACCTAGTGAATAATAATGGATTACTAGAATTAATTTTAGTGCCCACTATAGATGGAAGTCATGTAATTGTAAAACTTTAAGTTTCATTGATGGCTGCATGAGAAAAAGTGACATTATTTCTATTCTTAGTCATTTGAATAGGTGTCGTAGTGTGCTAATATTTTCTCTCTGCCCCCCCCCCCCCACCATATATTCACTCGAGCACAATTTAATGAAAAAGAGTTGATGTTGCATTGACTATAATGGTACTGGTTTACATGTCCATTTTTTTTTCAATATTAAAGTTGTCCTATACCCAGAAAGGAAGTTTATATTGTCACCCTCTATTCCCAGCCTAGTGCTTTTTTCACTAAATCCTTTGCTCAGTATGCCTAAAACACTAACAGGAAGTAGAATGAAGTCCGAAAGCTATATGCTATTTAAACCATACCTTCAGCATCACTTAATGAAAAGCCCAACCCCTTAAAAAACTATTCCCCAGTAATATATTTTAAGTTTTAAGTCACTTACTGACTATTCTTTCCCTAACTGGGCTGCAACTCTATTCAGCAATCTAGGATATGGGCGCCGGCATCTTGCCTCAGAAGCATCACATACTGAGGAGAAGAAGAGGGGGCAAGTGCAGGGGGCGGGTTATAGCTGTGCTTTGCACAGATAGAGCAGGGCTGGGTCAGGAAAAAGACAGCAATCCCAGAATGCAGTGCGGCACAGTCAGAAGACACTTCCTGTTTGCAGGCAGTCTGATACTGTAAGGGCCACCATCTTGGAAGTGTAAAAGCTCAGAAATGGTACAGGGTGGGAGAAACATACAAAATAGACTCTTATTCAGGGTGAAGGTCCGGTTTAATTTAGTTACAAGCTTAACTGTGGCACAAGGTGAGGCTGCTTGGCCAGCTTGCTATGGCCGACTGCATCCGCTTCATGTTGTTTTGAATATTGGGCAAAGGCTTTAGAAAAAAAGGGCTGTTTTGGAGCACAAGGCTGGGGATAGAAGGTGACAAAATGGATATAGGACAATTTTAAAGCAGGTTTGACCCCCCTTCCCCAGACTTTGCAATTTGAGATGTCTACCCTGAAGCGCCCCTACATCAAGAAAAAATACTCACTTTTCTGCTTTCTCATGGTGGCCGCTGACCATGATGCCTTTCTTGCCTGCCTGTTGGAATCCATTGGCTGCTGGCGGTCATGTGAGATTCTTGAACGGTCCTGCGGCAGGGATATGGTAATTTTGCTGTCCGGTTTTCAGGCTTTGTAGAGGGAGTTCAGACCAGAGGTCCATTTTATAGTAAATACACCAATTACTTCACAACATGAGTAGTATTGTTTTCCTCCTGCAGGTACAGGAGCTTGTGTAATATAGTTATTCGGTCCACTTCTCGTCTTTGTTTACTTCTTTTATGTATTAGCAGTGCATGGTTATGTATGTAATCACAGGGAAAATCCATCCGAATGTACAGTACAAATGTAATGAGTGTCAGTTGCAGCAAAATGAGCTATTATTAAAATATATCTGTATGTTCTTTATTGTATTTTAATAAACATGCATCACAATTTTGAATCTACTTTACCCGAAAAAAGTTTCTGTTTTTTTGGAGTTGGGGATTTGACAAGAGAGTTTATGTAGCATTACTAATTGGTTTGGTCCATGGGTAGTGACACCGGATTGTGCAGATACTGTGGCAGCAATACGTGCAAGGTACATGTACATTATTATTAGTTATGGACTCCACATAGGGGCCCATGGTCTGGTCAGAACAGGATAGTGAGAAAATCAAGGTTAAATTTATCTAGGATTTTTTTTTTACTAAATATGTGACCCCCTTCCCAAGTATACTAGCCCTAATGCCCTTCAGCACAGGCAGAGAACAGCCCTGAAAGATCACCTGGCTAATGCTTATGGGGAAAGGGCACTTTCAAACCTCTCGGGACAGTGGGGATGCAGGTAATCAAGCAGGGGTATCCCCCCTATACGTTGAATTGGTAGAGGGGTTATTGGAACCCATTTGTTGTTCACAAACAACAAATAAATAAACATGCAATCCTGCTCCTTATTAAAAAAAATATATAAGGTGAGCTTAGCTCATGCTGATATCTTCCTCTTGATTGAAGATTTCCAGCACCTTGTAAGAAAGTCAGCACTTCAAACACGATTCTCTTGTGTTCCACAGCATTTTCTGTATTGTTGTACAATAGAAGACACTGGTCCCCTCCCATTTATTTTTAGCTATCAGCAAAAGAATGGATGTACCTATCTAAGAGAGAGGCCCCTGGTGATTACCCTGGCGTGGCTGATGCTAGGGGCAATCCCCTAACACCACTGATGCTAGTGGAGAACCAAAAAATCCAAGGTCCTTAAATATAAAACCACTTTCAGAGGTAGGTATGTCATTTCTCTGGTTGGGAGCCAGAGAAGAAGGAGGAGGGACCTGTGTCCCCTAAAAAACAAAATGGTAACAACAACTGCAGGGGCACAGCACAGACACAACTATGGGATGCTGCAGCTTCTTTCTACCTGGATGAGTCAGCCCCACCTGAGATCTTCAAACAAGCTGCTTGCTTGAAGCTGTTTGGTGGGTTTTGACTTCTGAGTGTGCTGTACAACTTACCCGAGCCCTGATCTGGTCTCTGGTCTGTGACAGTGTTCCTTTCAAATGGTCTACAGCCGGGGCTTCAGAAAGATGGCTCCCATGAGCCATGAGAAATATACTCCCATGAGTGAGGACACTCCTAGTGCCAGCTGGCAGTGCTCAGCAGCCCATCAACCAGTTTTTCCATATTCGGGGGGTGAAGGCCAAACTCAAACACAGACTTCTGGCTGAAATCTGTGTTCGGGCTCGCCCAACACTAATCATGAATACTTAAATACCTTTGCAATAAACATCTATCAAATGCAATACCAACTTAAAAATGTAGGGTACATCATACACAAACAAAAAAAAAAAACAATGTTCCCTCAAAAGTTTTAACAGTTAAAAGTTTTCACTCAAATTTTTGGACTTGTGCCATGTATAATTTAGGGTGTAGTCATGGCCGAGTGGTAAGGAACTGATCATCTTGAGCGACCCCTCAAATGCTCCCCGGGCACCGTGGTTTTGGGCAGCCCACTGCTGCCCAAATGCAGGTTATCAAGCAGGGTACACTATGAACTGGTAGAGGGGTTATTGGAACCCATTACCTGTTCACAAATAGTGCAACAAATAAATAAACATGCAACCATGCCCCTTATTAAAAAAACCTTTAATGGAAAATATAAGCTGAGGTTAGCTCACTGCTCCGGCATGTTTGTGCTCTCACTGCTTGTGTCTGTCTTACCTTATGGATGGATTATATGCAGGGCCGGCCTTACCATGGGTCCCGGTGGGTCCATGGTCCCAGGCGGCACTTTAAGGGGGGCGGCACTTTGCTGGCAGCGGCGGGAACATATTTGGCGGCGGAGGTAGGCAGCAGCAGCAGCAGGCAGGAACATCGTGACTGCGGAGGCAAACGCGTAGCGCATGCCTCCCAACTGTCCCGATTTTCCCAGGATTGTCCCGATTATTCCCCAAATTCCCGCGGTCCCGGACTGTTGCAAATTCTCCCAGGACGCCCCTGCGCCATGGACACTGAGCAAGGGAACTGCTGTGCGCTGCCCGTGAGGCCAGCACCTTCTGAATAAATAGACTTCCTGGTGTGCGGGTGAGTATGCGGGGGTGATGAAAAAACTTACAGCATGCAGGGGTGAAGGCAGCCGACATTGCCGGAGGAGCTGCTGTCAATCTGCGAGCAGGGGGTGAGGCACTGTTGCTGTGTTCCCGGGGGAGCCTCAATAGGAGTGCACAGAGTGCTTGGTTTGACAAGCTCATAAGTGTGTGCACAGAGTGACAGAGGCCCGTAGCTGAGAGCAAGTGTGCTGCCTCTCAGTGCCTGACACTCACACTGCTTCCCCCGTAAGAGATAAGAATGTGGCATTTCCTGTCCAGGCTGCCCTGTGTCATGTCAGCTGTGTGTGCAGGAAATGGCTCCCCCACCCACACAAACAAGGCAACAGATTTATGTTCAGGATGTTCTAGGTGAGATGATTTTTCTTTCAATGGATCGTTGCCCAGTTCCACAACATCCCTGCTCAGCCACTGCCAAGGCTTAGAGGGAACATTGGACTGGTAAGAGCGGGGGCCGGACCTATGTGCGCATGTATCTGTCTGCCTGTGCGTGTGTGCTTGCATGCATGTGTGCTTGACTTTGTGTGGGGGCATGCATGTGTGTGTGCGTGTCTGCATGTATGTGTGTGTCTGCATGTGTGTGTGTGTCTGCATGTGTGTGTGTGTGTCTGCATGTATGTGTGTGTCTGCATGTGTGTGTGTGTCTGTGTTTGTGTGTGCCTGCATGTATGTGTGTGTGTCTGCATGTGTGTGTGTGTGTCTGCATGTGTGTGTGTGTGTGTCTGCATGTATGTGTGTGTGTCTGCATGTGTGTGTGTGTGTGTGTGTGTCTGCATGTGTGTGCCTGCATGTATGTGTGTGTGTGTGTGGAGAGGGCTTGCATGCATGCAGTGTGTGTTTGCATGTGTGTGTGGGCTTGCATGTATGTGTGTGTATCTACATGTGTGTGTGTCTGCATGTGTGTGTGTGTCTGCATGTATGTGTGTGTGTGTGTCTGCATATTTGTGTGTGTGTCTGCATGTGTGTGCGTGTCTGCATGTAAGTGTGTATGGAGAGGGCTTGCATGCATGCAGTGTGTGTTTGCATGTGTGTGTTTGTGCCTTCCTGTATGTGTGTGCCTATGTATGGGGGCTTGCATGCGTGTGTCTGTGTGGAGGGGGCTTGCATGCATGCAGTGTGTGTGTTTGCCTGCACATATGTGTTTGCCTGAATGTTTATGTTTGCCTGTGTGTGTAGGGGGGCTTGTCTGCATTCATGTGTGTGAGGCTTGCCTGTGCGTGTGTGTGTGTGTGTGTGGGGGGGTGTTTTCATGTAATTTGTTACTATGTATTTATTAGGTGGCGTTTCCCTTTAAGGGCGTGGCTGGGGCGTGCCTTGGGCGTGACTGGGGGCGTGGTTTAAAATGTCCCTCTTTACTATTTTCAAAAGTTGGGAGGTATAGCGTAGCGTAGAAGGAATGAACGCCACTCTCCATAGCGGGTCATTCATGAACTTTTCCGTACTGCGTGTGTGAGGCAGAGGCGAGAGAAGCGCCGCACTCGCGGCATTGTGGGATGCAATAAAATGGGGGCAGAGGTGAGCGGCAGGAGAGTGCGCGCACTGCTGGGGAAGGCGCGGCTTCCACCAATAGCCATGCTGGTTGGCTGAGCCACTGCAGGGGGAGGCATCGCTTTTTGACGGGGACTGCTGGAGGCAGAGCGCTAGCCGGGTCTGGAGAGAGGCATAGCGCACACCGGCGGCTGCTTCACACTGTGATAGGTAAGCGGGAGAGGCTGCCGCACGTTCACTATACCTTCAGTTCGGTTGCTTCTGGAAGCTTCCGTGGAAGAGAGGAGGTTCCAACTTATCTGGCTTTCATAGAGCTAGGTGGGCGGTCGTCACGTTACAGCCCGGTGCCTGGTGGCCTCCAGCCTGCCAAGGGCCGTGGGCACGGGTTGCCCGTTATAGTCTGTACTGTCCAGGTGCCAGATTAAAAGATATCGGTGGCAGAGCTGTACACCTGCCTGTGGGTGGCTGCTTGGTTACGGTGACTGTGCATCCTGGGCGGCCATGTTTGCTGGTCACCTGTATAGAGTGTAATTGGAACAGTTGGGGTTGAGCCTGTCCAGTTACAGGGCTACCCCTTATTGGCCATTTAACACCAATGGCTAAAAGACTCCAGGGCTGATTCTGATTTGTGATGATCTGCTGTGTGTAGCCCCTGCAGTACTTGCATAGCTGGCAATCCAACAGTGAGTGTGTGGGCTATGGCCACATCCCTGCTTTAACTTCATCTGAGGCGTGCACCAGGTGGGGAGGGGGTGTGGCCAGTGCCCCCCCTTAGCTAGCTTTGTGCTGAATGCGCTGAGCGTGCTCATTGCCTGTCTGCATGCTCTGTGGGATTGCTGAAAGTGGTGGGGGGACATCCCAAATTAAGATGCCCTGTCACAGAGGAATAACACCTGGGAGAAGAACAGTACTGGTTTGTGGCCTTCTTTAATGGAGAGGTGCAGTGTTTCAGAATAGGGCTTGCTTGTCCCATGTTCTTCTATTTATCAAGCTGGGAGACTGTTCCCAATGCTGTGGAATGCTGGATATCCAGCCAAGTGGCAGAGGCCAAGAAGTTTGGGTCTAATGTACCTGCTTGTAACAGCTGTAGGTTCAACTGGGTCCCATGCATGGCTCCAAAACTAAACTGTGCTATCACTAATCTGTTCAATTTATGGGATGAAAGCTACCAGTTCATCACCTGCATGGCTGTATTTACCATTAGACAAACCTAGGCATGTGCCTAGGGCAGCCACTTGCAAGGGGAGGTGCCATAGTATGTGGTTACTGACTATAGTAAAGAAAAAAGGTGCCTCCTCATGACCCCCCCCCCCAGCCATGACAGTGGGGAGATTTGGGGGTTTTTAGAGAGTGGGGCATCACAAATCTGGTTGTTCCTAAGTAAGTATCAAAGTCCAGGATAGTGAAAAAACTCGAATTGAGATTCTGTGCTATGTGAAAAAAAAAACAGTTTGCCTAGTAAAAATCACCTCTCCTCATTTTTTTTTTTAATTGGGGGGGGGGGGGCAGCATTTCACTCTTGGAGCCAGGCAGCACAATGTCTTGGGTCAGCCCTGATTATATGCATAAAAATATTTAAATGTTTAATTTAAGCCCCCATTGGCTTTAAACTAAAGACATGGGCTAGTGTGTCATGGATGGCTATTAGGGAGTAAGTGACAGTTGGCTTTGTGCTGTGCAAATGCACAGATGCTCCACACTTTAATTAATGGCAGCATTTCTAATGTTGCCAAAAAGCAAGCCCAAAGGGAACCTTGCTTCATCAAGTACTTAGCATTCCCTACTGCCTGAAAAAACACGCCCATGGTTATTGGTGTACTATAGTGTGTACCTTTACTATATAGTGGTAAGTAGTATTGGTCGATATTGAACTGCAAAGTTTGGGTTCGTACCGAACTTTGCCAGTTTGGGTTCCCAAACCCAAACCCGGACTTCAGGCAAAAGTCCCTGTTCGTGTTCAGCATTCGTTCCGAACATGGAAAAGCTGGTTGATGGGCTGCTAAGCAACCAATCAACCAGGTTACCTATGCAGTTAGCAGCTGGAAGCAGCTGTATGTATCTTACCTCAGCCCCTTGATCCCGTTCCTCCTTCCGTCCCCAGCCGGCTTGCAAAATATCTCTGAGCGGAGCCACAGAAAGATGGACACTGCTCCCATGAGTGAGGACACTCCTAGTGCTGGCGCTTCTGCCCCACACCTGCCATCACAAGTTCGGCTCCCTACTGTTTCAATGGGGACCCGTGTTCGGCAAGTTCGGCCACTGAACTGAACTTTTGTTCGGCCAAACTTGCCAAATCCGAACTAAAAGGGGGCTCACTCAGCAAGTAGTATAGAGCTTCAGATTCAGGACACAGTGGGGCTCAGCCTTAACTTTGCCAATTTGGTTCAGCCAAAATGTTACTAAATTTAAGTCAAATTGGGGGTTGTTACTCTAACACCAGTAAAGGTCTCCTTTAGCCAACTAATGTATTTGAAAGCAGAAGAATATAGTGTTATGTGAAGGTGCACCTCTGTGGATTGTACCTCCTATCAAGGGGCTTGTGTTAATAAAACTCCCCCAACCTGGCTTGCTCGGCCCCTCTGCCCCTCCCCTTTAAAGCTGACCTTCACCCTGAATAAGAATCTTAAATGTGTCCCACACCCTGTACATACAGATTGCTCACATTAAAAATCATCCTACCTGCATCTACTGCATGTTTAAACATCCAAGATGGTGGCTCATGGGACATCAGGCAGCCTGCAAACAGGAAGTGCCTTCTGACTGTGCTGCTCTGCATTCTGGGATTGCTGTCCTTTCCCTGACCCCAGCTCTGCTCTGTCTGAGCAAAGCACAGCTATAACCCCGCCCCCTGTATTTTATTCCATTCTCCTCTCCTCAGTAAGCGTGATGCTACTGAGTCAAGATGGCGGCGCCCGTATCCTAAAGTCCTGAACAGAGTTGCAGCCCAGTGTTGGAAAGAATAATGAGTGACTAAAAACTTAAAATATATTAATTTTAGATGTGGGGGAATAGTTTTTTAAGGGTTTGGGCTTTTTAATAAATCATGGTGAAGGTCTGGTTTAACATTAGACAACTTTAAACTTTCCTGTCTGGTCGCATCACGCTCCACCATCCCTCAGTCCTGCGCCATCTCTATATGGCAGAGCAATCTTTCCATCCGGGCATGCTCTGTGCCACCACTCAGATCTTGCGCATGTGCAATGTCACTACATAGGCTGCAATGACGCAAGAAGAGTGGCGCTGGGCATTTGAAGAGGGATGGCAAATGGTGAGTACAACTAAGGCTTGCAGCCTTTACTCAGCAACTGCTAAGGGGGGTGCAAAGGGGCCAGGAATGCTGTTGGACGTCTACGTTTTAGATAACGCCAACATCCAAAAGGAAATGAGGGAGTGGGGAGGGATGTCTAGAGAGGAACATCAGAAATGGTCTGATGTTCCGCTTTAAAAACACAAGAAACTCTAATCACTGAAACTATTTCACATTTGTGTTTTTCATTTTTCTCTTGCATAATATACGTTACTTACATAGAAATTTCCTCATTTCCAGCAAATTCAGTTTGTTTCTGGTATTTGTGGAATGTTTGAAGTTTATATCAAAACACATTATTTTAATCCCTTTGGCATCTTTCCAAGGACACATAGAGCTGAGCCATGTGCAGGGAATCTTTATGTCTGATGCATATGTCACACTTTACGCTGACTTTCATGCAAAGTCTATAAGGCCAAAGAAGGCAAAGATCCAGAGTTACCCAAGTCTAACATGCCACACATGATGACTGTATAGCCACTTCATATTCTGTATATATATATATATATATTCTGCATATATTTTCCTCTTGTTAAAGGAAATCTAAAAGTGAAGCTAATTTAATTTTAAGCAATTTCCTAAAATAGGATCCATATGCGCATCCTATTTTGGAAGGTGTTTCCATAAATAGATGTACATGCATTTCCAGGGGCATAACTAGAGGGGTGCAGGGGGTGTGACTGCACTGGGGCCCTTGAGGTCAGGGGGCCATCATTGTTGCTCAACCACCTTATTTATCATGTTTGTGCTCCGTTTGGCATCATCTAGAGAAAGAAAGCACTGTTTAGGCCTTTAGTTGACTTGCTGCATCCAAATGAATTAAATAACGTTTTCAGCCTTGAAAGGGCCCTGTGAGGAATAAGGCAAATGTTACATTTCATTTTATCGCTGATGCCTGGCTTCCCCCTTTAAGATTCTCTGTTCATAGCAAATGCCACCCTTACAAGTTTAGCAGGAAAAGGAAGTCCATATATGAGCATGAGGTTCTGACACTCAGACAAGGCAGTTTGAGGATGAAAGCCCCCCTGCGGCTCCCCTAACACCTTGGTCAGACCGCCAGGAGTCAGCATCCTTGTTCTCTGGGGAGGTGCGATAGCATATGGGGGCTTCAAAAGAATTACACAGGACATGTGTCGGGGAGGAGGGTGGTGGAGGGGCAGAGACTGCGCTTAAAGGTAGGTCAAGGAAACGAGAACTTGGTCATTTCTGGGGGTGGTCACGGTGCACGCATGCTGGAAGTGCCCATCAATAAGCTTGCCACTTACCTCTATGTGGGAGCTCATCATCATCACTACTCTTACTGCATCTTAAGGTAACTGACTATTATATCTCTGTGTGTAACTCACTGGATCCTGTAACCCACTACTCAGAACAACATTTGTATTCATTCATATTCCATCATAGCCAAATGTTTGTTATCACTGCCCAGTGTGCTCATTGCATTAAAACCTATATTTAACTTGAGTAATCTTTTTGCCTTAGCCAAGAATCTGTGTGTCCATAGGCTTTGGGCCTGGTAGTCCCACTAGGACAGACGGGGGTTTGGGAAAGCGGGTTGTGTGTCCAGAGGTCCCTGATTGATAGTTGGATCACGTGACCCGCGGTTCTCTGACAGGCCCCATTTAATGTTCACACCAGGGCCCCATCACATTTAGCTATGCCACCATGTATGTCAAAAGACACGTTGATCAGAAAAAAAAATTGTCAGTGACTGCAGGCCATATTTCCTTATCACCCAAGGATTATCCTTGTGCCAGAGGGTACAGCTGCTGCCAACAATAAAGAAAGGGTGAATATTAATGTATTAAAACTTATATTAAAATATATAAAAATGTAATATTAATATAAATAACTATTTACAATTTCCCTTACCATTTTACAGTTTACAGTATGAACTATTTCATCCACCTCCTAACTGATAAACTGCCAACTGTACTGTTAACCTTCAGTATTATACTAGTCAGAGATACTTTCTGGTTGCAGCAGGTAGAAGCAGGGCCGGATTATGAGGGGCCCCCATCAAATATAATTAACAGGTATATTCCAAAAATGTTGATGCTCTGCTATTTAATGGTTTAATGGCAAAATACTGGAGCATCCTACAAGCATGTTTGCCATAAGTCTCAGCTAATAGATATCATAGTAGAATATGTGAAAGATGTTAGGCCTGGTCTGTCCCGCATGCCAGCTATGCCTTCTCCTTGCTTACAGTCTGCCATCGGGACCAGTGACCCTTCACAGCTAGACCCCATACAGGGGTGCATGCCTATTGTCAGGAAACCGGGGCGTCACGTGGTCCCACTACTAACCAGAGACCGCCGCACACGCCCACCGGTTTCCCCAAAACCTTGTCCGACCCTCTTATTATTAGGGTAACCAGGCAAACCGCCTTTGGACACACAAATTCCGGGTTTAAGGCAAGAAGACAGCTCAACTAAATATACGTTTTAATGGCTATAAGCACGCTAGGCAGAGTTTACAAGCATTTAACTATAAAGAAGTATGGAATATTACAGATTAAATAACTATGCGATTCTGAGATGGGTTACAACAGCTATGCAATACACAGAGACAATAACAAGCAAAGTTTACCTTGGCATGCAGCGTGGTGAGGAGCTCTTACAAGGGGGTGTGTCAAGAGCTTCTGGTTATGGTGATGGTGATGGACACCCCTGGATATGCTGGCCGCACAACCCCCTTCCGATGAGTGACACCAGCCTGGTTTTTGACCATCCAATTTATGCTGCCAGGCTATCCATCTCCCCTCCCCATTGTGGGAGGGGATGTTACCTCCCATTTTTTGGAGGGGGATTTTTTACCCTAAAACCCTTTTTGGAGCTATAACTTGGAGCAGGGGGGTCACACTGCCTTGCGAGCGGTACCAACCTATCGGCCAGGCGCACCTGAACGCGTTAAGTCCAGGGACCGGGTCTTAATTCAGTCCAGAACCTTAGTTCTCAGTTTACCGGTCTCTGTCTTGTTTCTAGGCCTGTTTTTTACTATGCTCCGGTGCGGCTTGGGGAGCCGGTTCTGGTTCTGTAACCGGTTTGGCATTAGGACACATGGCGTCCGCGATACGGCCCATAAACTATCGGTGCCGTGCGTCTGCCCTGTTACATGGAGTCCTGACACAATCCCAGCAGGGGATTTCCTGCGACGTAGCCTCACTGGCAACTTCCCAGCTGGGGGTGTTATACAACAGCAGGAGGCATGCTGGCTGCAGCCTAGCTTGTGACCAAAAGGCAGGAATCAAACACCCCAGGGGGTTTGATCTGAGCTTTCACACATCCCTGCCAAACATCTCTTCCGCATAGCTAAGGGACGTGTGCATTTGTCTCCTGACAAGGGGCACAGCTTCTTATTATTAAGGGGAAGATGGAATTAGAAGGGACCATTAAAGTCTGGAATAAAAACAGGGAGGAGAAATTTAAGGAAAATTAAGTGGGGTTCCTTCACACCTATATTACTGTGATGGCAGCCTTGGGGGTTGACTTAAACTTACACAAAATTGTGTAATACTGTAAATCCATATAAACACATCAGCTAATAAATGATTAGCTGGTAAACTCCCGCCAAACTTGTGGTTTATTCTCACATGGTAGGAATAAAATCCAAGGGTGACCGATTTAATCTATCAGGGGTGACAAAGCCTGTCACCCCTGATTTTTTCTTCCCTCCATTAAAATAAAAAAAATACCATTTTGTTAATACTCACCTGTAAAATGGGTATTATAAGTATGTCACACACCCCGCTTAAAGAAGTTCATAACGTGTGGGTAATACTGACCTGTAGAGGGCGATATGCAGAGATGGCAGGAAAAAAGAGAGCCCCTCCCGGTCCATAAATACCTGGGACCTCCCACTCATTACCCAGTATAAGAACAGCAGTAAGGTAAGGGACCAGGAAGAGCCCAACACAAAGCATAACAACGCAAAGTTCACCATATAAAGGATCCAGAATACAAATTGGCAGGGTGAAGCGGGGTGTGTGACATACTTATAATACCCATTTTACAGGTGAGTATTCACAAAATGGTATTATTCTAAGTATGTCACACACCCCGCTTCAAGAAATTCATAACGTGTGGGACATCCAACAGCAGTGTCCATAAAGGGCGGGGATCCAAAACAAGGCAACAAGGCACAACTTAAACCACTGCAGCTTTCAGAACTTTGCGGCCAAACACAGCATCCGCTGAGGCCCGAACATCAACCTTGTAAAACTTGGAAAAAGTGTGAACAGAAGACCAAGTAGCAGCCTTACAAACTTGCTCAACAGAGGCCTGGTGCTGAAAAGCGCAGGACGCCCCAACCGCACGAGTAGAATGAGCAGTAACACGAAAAGGGGGTACCTTCCCTTTGGCAGAATAGGCCCCAACTATGGTCTGACGGATCCATTTACTAATGGAAGACTTGGCAGGCGCCAAGCCTTTTCGGGGCCCGGAGGGCACCACAAAAAAGGCATCCGTCTTACGAAAGGAAGACGTTACCTCCAAATAATACTTCACAACACGAACCACATCCAAAGAATGCAGGGCCCTCTCCTTGTCATTGCTGGGATTAGGACACAGAGAGGGCAGAACAATGTCTTGGTTTAGGTGAAAGGCAGAAACAACCTTAGGAAGGAAATCGGACTTGAAATGAAAAACCACCTTGTCCTGATGCCCCTCAAAGTACGGGGCTTGAATGGACAAAGCTGCCAACTCAGAGACACGCCTAACCGAAGTGATGGCTACCAAAAAGGCCATCTTCTGCGTAAGTGAAGACAAGGCAATATCATTCAAGGGCTCAAAAGGAGAATCCTGAAGAGCAGAAAGAACCAAATTCAAATCCCAAACAGGGAGCAAAGGTTTTCTAGGAGGCCGCACGTGCGTGACTCCCTGGAAAAAAAGTCTAAACCAAAGGATGTAGGGCAAATGACCTTTGAAAGGACACCGCCAGGGCAGAAATCTGCCCCTTCAGAGTACTAAGCTGTAGCCCCCCAGGTCCAGACCATGTTGAAGAAACTCCAGGATTCTGGAGATGGAAAATTCCCTACAAGGCAATGCCCTGATCTCACACCAATCAATATAAGACCTCCAAGTCCTATAGTAGATATTAGAGGAAGACCGCTTCCTAGCACTAATGAGAGTTCGAATCACAGCATCGGAAAGACCTTCCTCCTTCAAGATGGAGGTTTCAGCAGCCACACCGTCAAAGCCAGCGTTGGTAAATTGGGATAACGTAGTTGACCCTGGGTGATCAGATCCGGCAGCAGGGGCAGAACGAACTGATGCTCTGCTAACCTTACCACATCTGCGAACCAAACCTGTCTTGGCCACCTTGGAGCCACCAGAATTGCTGACGCACCCTCCAGGGCCAGCTTGCGCACCACTCAGGCCACCAAGGGAAACGGAGGGAACAGATAAAGAAACCCCAGATCCCTCCAGTTCAGAGACGTGACATCCACTGCCAGAGCCAGTGGATCCCGTGAGAGAGACACAAATGTCGGAAGTTTGTGATTGTGACTAGAGGCAAAGAGGTCCACCACCGGGGACCCCCACCTGAGACAAATCAAGCGAAACACTTTGGGGCTGAGAGACTATTCCCCCCGGCGAGCTGAGAACCTGCTCAGAGAGTCCGCCTCCGTGTTCTCTGCTCCCGGAATGTAAACTGCTGAAATGCACGGGATGTGGGTCTCCGCCCAGGCCAGAATCAAAGACACTTCCTTGAGGGCACTCCTGCTGCGAGTCCCTCCCTGATGATTGATGTAGGCGACCGCCGTCCGATTGTCCGACCGGACTTGAACCGGCAATCCTTGCAACTGATGAGTCAAGCGAAACAGAACAATCCTGATGGCCCTCAATTCCAGAACAATGATGGACTTGTGAGCCTCCTGAGGCCCCCACAGTCCCTGAAACTGACGATCCTTCCAGAACCCCCCCCATCCTGATAGACTGGCATCCATGGTGACCGTCTCCCAACAAGGGGCCAGAAAGGATCTGCCCCTCGACAGATTGATTGGATCCAGCCACCACTGAAGGGAGCACCGAACTCGGGGGGTCAACAGGAAGGACTGATCCAACGACAGTGGCGACCCGTCCCAGGCCGCCAACAGATGGAGCTGGAGTGTCCTTGTGTGGAACTGAGCAAAGGGAACCGCTTCGAAGGAGGCTACCATCAATCCCACCAGCCTCATCCCCAGTCTGATGGCCGGACGAGGGATAGACAGGAGGAGTCGAACCAACTCCTGAATCAAGAGAACCTTGGACTGAGGAAGAAACACCCTGGCCTGGGAAGTATCCAGGGACATTCCCAGAAAAGACACTAACCTGGACGGAGAAAGGGAGGACTTGGGGTAGTTGATCACCCACCCGAATCTCTCCAGAGTGGACACCACAGTTCTGGTGTCCAATACCGCTTGGCTGAAGGAAGATGCCATAATGAGAAGGTCGTCCAGATAAGGGACAATGCGAATACCCTGGGCTCTGAGGAGAGCCATCACCCCGGCCAGCACCTTGGTGAAAACCCTTGGAGCCGAGGTAAGACCGAAAGGAAGTGCCACAAACTGAAAATGCCGATCCTCCACCACGAACCTGAGAAATCTCTGGTGCGCTGGAAAAATCGGCACATGCAGATAGGCGTCCTTGATGTCTACGGATGTCAGAAAGTCCCCCTGCCGAAGAGAATGGATAGCTGAACGCAGCGTTTCCATGCAAAATTTCCGCGTATGGACGAACCTGTTGAGGATCTTTAGATCCAGAATGGGTCGAACCGAGCCGTCCTTCTTGGGCACCGTGAACAAATTGGAATAAAAGCCCGACCCCTGTCTGAGGGGGGCACTGGGCAAATAACTGCCATATCCAACAGACTCTTTACTGCCGCCTGGAGCTCCTGCGCGGCCAGAAGGTCCGAAGGCACCCGAGACCTGAGGAATCTGGGAGGGGGCCGGAGCTCGAACTCCAGCTTGTAGCCGGAAGTCACCACTTCCCGAATCCATCTGTCCGAGACCTCCCGGTCCCAGACCTGGGAGAAGTGTTGCAGCCGTCCCCCCACCCACATGGGTGAGGGCGCCCCCTCATTGCTGAGCTGGCTTGGCAGCGGGTTTGGGCTTAGAGCCCCAGCTGTATCCTGGGCGGGCACGTCCTCTGCCCCTGTTCCAGGAATCTCCTCTGGCTGCGGGGAAAACAATTCCTCTGCCAGCTCTAGCCCCACGAAAGGAAGGAGCAAAGGAACCCGCCCCCCAAAAGGGACAACACTGTTTTTTGCGTTGAGGTAACTTACCACCCTTGGCAACTGAATCCAACTTCTCACCAAAGAGCCGTAATCCCACAAAGGGAAGAGCGGTCAGCGACTTTTTAGACACAAAATCAGCCGCCCACTGGCGCAACCAAACCGAACGCCGAATAGTCACCAATAGAGCCGACGTTCTGCCACACATCATCAGTGTGTCATCCAAGGCAGCTAGTACAAATGACAAAAACAATTCACACCTTTTAAGGCCAAGGAACTCGTCACTATCCAGATCTAACCCGGAAGAAGTCAACAGGTCCCTGACCACCGACCTGGTAGCCACCACCAGCAGCGCTGAAGCACAAACCGGCCTCATGGCTGACCCAACACTGGCAAAACCATGACAAGACATTTGGTCAATGCGTTTATCCTCACCATCTTTAAGCGTGGAGCAATCAGGAGAATTTAAAACAGTAGTGTTGGATAAACCCAGAATCTGTGCATCCACCTCGGGAGGGGACGCCCAATGCTTAACCGTATCCAAGGGAAAGGGATATTTTTTGTCCCAACCCTGAGGGACACCTGGGAGCCGGGCAGGCCTCTCCCATTCCTTAGCAATAATCCCATCAAAATGCTTTTGGTTAGGAAATTCCAAGCGCGGCCTGGATTCTTCGAAAAATTCCCCCTTTTGCTGTGGAACCGCCTCAGGAGGAGAAATAGCCAAAACCTCAAACATCTGAGCCAGAACATTAGGAGTATCCGAAGACCTCCCCAAGCCCCGCTCGGTATCAGCACCCACAAACTGCTGATCGTCTGAATTATCTGATTCTTCATATACCTCCCCTTCCTCAAGTTGGGAGTAATCAGACCAGTCCAGATTATCAAGATCATCCAAGTCGGCCGCCGGTGAAGACGGCGACAAGTGCTTTCTCTTAGCCGGAGCCTTTCTGGTGACCGTGCTGGAGAATAATTTTTCAAGATTGGCCAATCGGGCACACATCTCCGATTGCAACTGCCCGCCCATGACAACGTCAGACTGGGCACGGATCAATCTGGGAGGGGGGGAGGAGAGGCCGGCGGCGCTGAACCAGACGCCTGGGGTCCGGACTGCCGCGTAATAGTCTGCTGTGTGCATGGTATACACAGATATACATCATCGCCAGTAAGGGATGCCCCACATCCCATACACTTCTGGGATTGCCCCGAGGGGAGCCCGAGCCCAGTATCCGGGGATGCCTCCATAAGGTGAACTTATAGTTGGTTGCAGGGAATTACGCATATAAGCAACCCGGGATGCCCCTTTAATGTCCCAAGTGGGAGGATTTGCAATAAGCCAATTAAGAACCCAGGGACCCTAGGACCGGGAGAAACCCCCTAACACCACTGTAGGTTATATCTGAAAGACATAATAAAAAAGGCTAATAAGAAAAGCGGAGTATAAAATATATATATATATATATGACATAAAAATATATAATTATAGGTGATGGGACAGAAGGGGGGCCCACCGGGCCACTCACTGTGGTCCTGAAGACAGCTTCCTCTCTCCGTGAGGTAAAGAGCAGCTCTGAGGAGAGAAGGGGGGCGTGGCCAGCTCCTTCTGAGGAAACCGGCACAGAGAAAAGCACCTCAGCGGTGCCTGTGACACAGGGGCGGGCCGCAGCGCTGGAAAGCCCGGCCCGCCCCAAGAGTGAAAGCGTGAGGGGAGAAGCTCCCCTCCGCCATGACAATGCAAAAAGGCCGGCACCGCAGCCATGTGCGGCCGCAGCGCCGGTCTCAGAAGAGACAGAAGGAGGGGAGCGGGCCGTGGCTTTGACCCTGACGCCCGGCCCCGCCCCTTTTACCTCAGGGAGAAAGCCTGCATAAAAATGGCGGCCACAGCGCCGTTTTGACAGAGAAATACACGCTGTTATGAATTAATAAATAAGTTAATAACTATTGGGAGGATAATTTAATAAATTAAAACATTAAAACATTATTAAGAATTAATGATTACAAAATTTGGACCTAACACCGAATAAGGGGCCCTGCTCCTACCCTCCGCTATCCCGCTAGAGAGAGGGGCATTTCCCAAAGGGGGGGACCACCCAAAGTGTAAGGCCAAGGGACGGGGCATCCCAAACCGGGGTCACCGTCCCGGATGACCGCCTACCCTCTTATATAGGGTCTCACGGGAGAGCATTTGCTCTTAAGCACCAAGGGTGCTTTTCTACCCTCACCCGGACCGTCAGCCTAGGCTGGGAGGCATGAGGTAACAGAAAAAAAAAAAAAAGGGATCCGGTGGAAATAGATAACTAAAGGGCCGGGAGTCATCCCGGCTATCTGAAATCCCCCTGTGCAAGGAGGAGACCACATCTTCTGACTTGTTCGCCGACTGCAGAGATGAAGACGGGGTAATGAGTGGGAGGTCCCAGGTATTTATGGACCAGGAGGGGCTCTCTTTTTTTCCTGGCATCTCTGCATATCGCCCTCTACAGGTCAGTATTACCCACACGTTATGAATTTCTTGAAGCGGGGTGTGTGACATACTTAGAATAACAAGCCTGTCTGAATATTTCTTAATGCCAGGTGGGTGTATAAGTGACTCCTCCTCCTACCATCCAGCATATTTAGCATTGGGCCATTTTTCGCGATAGTGCTCCTTTAACAAATGCCGGCAACTCATATTGTGTTTCCTTGTGGGATTTTCTTGCAAATATTTATTTTGGTTCCAGAGTAGATTGAGGCATAGAATTGGATGAATAACATCATGAATACCAAATGGAATAGTTTGACCCTGGTATGCTTGGCATATGGAGAGCTAGGTCTGTGCTTGGTGGTTGTTGCCAAAACTATCAAGGGATAGCATTATGTCTAGGACGCGGTTTCCCAACCAGTGGTACAGGTACCACTGGTGGTGCTCAAGAGGTTGCAGAATGCCTGAACTAACCTGATATGCTGTCATCTATACTTTACTCAAGCCTGGTTTTGCTCAAAAACTTTCCAAATGTCAATGATACTGATTTATGTGCATTTTATGTACTTTAAATAGTTGTTTTGTGCTTTTGTAACACAGGTGGTACTTGAGAAAATTAGACAGAATTAACAGAAAGTGAAACTTTATCAAGAATGGTTGGGAACCTCTGGTCTAGGGCATTATTTGTGGAGTATAGTATGTATAGTATGACCATGTTAAATGCACAAGTGGCCAAGCAAGTTAGGTGACCTGAATTGCACCTTTTTGATTACATATGCTTTGGCATCGTTTGAAACCAACTATATGGCTCCAAAGTCGACTCCTGACCTCACAGGTGCTTTTCAGGCCAAATGGGGGAAATCCTAGCAATCAAGTTCCAAAGTATTTTTGAAAGTCTATCAGGAGGTATGGAACACATTATAGGAACAAAGAGGGGTAGACTACGCCTATGGTTATATATGTTTTGTGTTTGTGTGTTTTAGCAGCCTTATTAGACTTTTGGCTCATAATGGTAGACTTATAATGTCTATTTATCTGTCATACAACGCCAATTGCTTTTTGAGAACTGATTCTCCCCCTTTACAATCCTAAATAGACTCTTCCTGAAGAAAGAAAGTCTCTGATAACAACACATGCTCTGTCACCTATGAAAGGCCGTTCTTTCTTATGGAGTTTAATATGCGAATTACATAATGCGCTCCCATTTATCGGCTTGACATTTTGATCCCCATCTTTCTAGTGAGTTTTGTGTATCACTTTGTCTCGCGCATTTCAGCAAGCGCCTATTTTGTGCTGACAAGCGATTCCAATGACCCTGCCAATTTACTCGCTGTCTTGTAAATGTCTTTTATTTCATTCAGATTTCGAGAGATAGAATCCTCGATGGCTTGTCTCGAAATTAATTGTCGGCTTCCATTCCCAGGATCTTCATCTCAATAAACTGTGAATTTATTAAGGGGCACACAATTCACAGCAAGAACAATACGCATTCCTCGACACTTTGCTGACTAATCCGCTGCTACAGCTGAGTAAACTCTTAATGCAGGCGACAAGCTATTTCATCTTCTACAGCAGGATGGTTGCTACAAGAAGCACGGCATTGTTCTCTATTTTAATTTTCTATGGACATATGTGGGAGGAAATTATATCTTAAAGCAGACTTATCCAAATCTCTGCGCACACTAAACATCAAAGAACAAATTGCATGGGCCTAAAGGTTATAGAAATTAAAAAAAGAAAAAAGATTTCAACCTGTAGTGATGTGGTTATTATGTTTTCACTTGGCCCATCAAGACTGGCCTATTATTCTGTTCTAAACAAGAAGCTCAGTAAGTAATAAAGAATTCTGAATTTCAGAGAAAAATCATTTTGGCATTAATATTTTTCTTAGGAACTACTTGGAATATGTTACAATCGAATTTTGCCCAGAAATAGTAGAAAATAACCCTACAAACTCACCTTCCCCCTTGCGATCTTCCACCACTGGTGTCCCATGCTGCTCTACGCTGCTTCAGGAAGCTGCGCTTATTGGTGGGGAGTGAGCCAGTCGGGAAATCCCTTCACATCCCATCACTCAGAAAGGCTTCTGAAGTGACAGGGGGTTAGAAGGGCATCCCACCCCGAGCACTCCCCACATATATATAGTTCCTCCCTGCAGTGGCGAGTGAGCAGTAGGAGCCCAGCTTAGGGCAAAGAGTCCACCACCTCCTGTCCCTCTCGCTGAAGGCACTGAGGCCCTCCAGATAATGAGGAAATCACCGGCACTGGAATGAGGACAGAGTTTAGAAAAAATTTAGAAAATTATTTTAGCTCAAACCAGGGGCGTACATAGGTTTCACATGACCCCATAGCAAAAGTCAGAGTGGGCCTCTCCAAAAAAAAGACTTAACCCACAGCAGTAAATTACCCAAATTAGTAGTTAGGACCAGAGACTGTGGTCTTGGCACATTGTGGTGCCTGGGTTGATGGGGCCCGCTAAGGTCAGTTTATTCCTGGGGTGCTTGTTTCTGCAAGTACCCTATAAAAGGGGGCAGGGGGATGGAGGGAACAAAGCACTAGCATCTTGGTTCCACCCTGCAGAGCTTACAGCACTCTTTGTAGGCAGCGTGCCAACACCGTGGCACCAGTCCGATGCCATTGCCATGGGTGCTGCAAGAATGGGGGAGACAGCTTGTATTTGGCCTCCTTCTGTTGGGAGCAGTTGCCTCCCTTGCCTCTATGGTATGTACGCCAATGGATCAAACCTGAATTTCTTAGGGAAATTTGGCAAATCATCCAAATTGTTAACAAATTTGCTCATATTTAGCAAAAATATATTAGAGACACTTAATTGATCATCTCTAAAACAGCTTGCAGAGTCACTAACCAGAAGAGATAACCGTCTGGACTTAGTACTCACCAATGAGGATCTGGTGTCTGGGGTGAGGGTAAAAGAATATCTGGGTTTTACTGACCACCAATGCTTATGGTTTAGCATAAAAACAAACATTGTGGAATCCTGTACTTTAACCAAAGTGCTAGATTTTAGGAAAACAAATTTTAAGAAAATTTAAGAAAAGAATATGTAAAAAATGAATTAGGTGCAGCTCTTCCTGTGCTGTTCCGTGATCCCGCTGTTTCTGAGACCTGTGAACCTCTGTATCTATCATGTATGACCACTGGCTTTGCTGATTGACCTCGCTTCGGCTGTTACTGATCTTGCCATGTTTGACTCTTCGCTTGGCTGCTGGACTTTGCGTTTTGGAATTAACCCAACAGTGACTGCTTTCCTGTGTATGACCTCTGGCTCGACTCTCAGATTCCCCATTTAGGATTGCCCCTTGCTTGGCCTAATACTATGTACTAGACACTGGCTTACATTTCTGATCCTACTTGTAACCCCCGACCTCAGCTGTCCACATCATCTACCTCTCCCTTGTCCAGGTAACCACTGCTGCCTGCATAGGCTGGGGAGTGACCTGGGACCACCCAAGCAGCAAACCTATCCTCTCTTGTGAAGGCTCAAGAGAAGACCAGGGTAGCTCGTAGACTGTGCTCCTGCATGGTTGAGCTTGGGTACTGGGCAGTAGTCTTCATATGCCATCCTCAGTAGTGGTCTCCAGGACTCCGTCAACAGTGCTCCCCCCTGGTCAGTATCCATATGACATAATCTTCTGGCTGTAACATGAGCACTCCAGATCTCACAGAACTCTTGACCCAGGTGGCCCAGCAGATGTCAAAGCATGTGCAAGCCGTGGAATGTTTGCACTTCCGAGTCACCACCCTACAGGGTGCAACAGCTGCAACTGCAGAATAGTCTCCACCACCTTCTGGAGCCCTTCCTGCTTCTGTTCCTGTTCAGGCTTTCTGTCTATCAGAACCCAGCATTCCTCTTCCTAACCAATTCCCCAGGTACAGATGTCCAAGCATTCCGGAATAGTTGGAAGTTATTCTTCTGGCTGCAGCCCTATACTTTTTCCATGGATTCCCTTCAAGTTTAGGCAAACATTGCCTTCCTGCAAGGTAACCCTCAGGCTTCTTGAGATGGAAGACCCAGTTTTGAACTCCTTTGAGGGGTTCTTTCAGGCCCTTGCTGTCCTGTATGACGAACCGGCCTGGGAAGCTTCTGCAGAAGCCCTGCTCTGTGGCCTTCGTCAAGGCCACAGACCGGTCTAGGAATATGTTGCCTAGTTTCTTTGCCATGCTTTAGACACTTAATGGAATGACTCTCTATCACCAATTCTGGAGGATGTTATCCAACTATCGATTCAGATCGACCACCACCTTAGATAGAGACATCTGGGGGTGTTTGGGTCTGAGTCCTCTCCTATTCCACCTGCCACTGAGGATTTGGACTCACCCTGCAGATTGCTCTAGGTTCACTTGAAGTATCCAACATTATCAACTCGGGAGCATTCATCTGCTTCATGGACTTGGGCTTCGCCAACCAACAGGGACTACTCCAGACTATCCGTTCCCCACTCCATCTTCCTAGCCAATGGTTCCTCACTAAGGCAGTGCCCAGTTACCACGCAGTCAGCCCCTCTTTTTTTTACCTCCAAGGACCGGCATCAGGAATGGCTATATTATGACATGTTGTTGTCACCCCAGTTTTTTTTAATTCTAGGCCTCTCTTTGCTTCAGAGTCATAATCCTGAGGTCAACTGGGAGACTGCAGACATTAACTGGGGGTCACCTTGCTGCAGAGACCACTGTATCCAGCCTTTGTCGACTAAGGGCTACCTAAACACAGTACCCAAAGAAAAGTTGGATAAGACATCCCTGACTTACTAGGACTTTGCTGATGTCTTTACAATTGCCCAATTGACTTACTTCCTGGGCCAGCGATTCCTTATGGGCGGATCTTCCCTGTATCAAAACCAGAATTATTAACCCTTAAGAAGTACATCGACTCCAATCTGGCTAAGGGGCCAAGATGACTGCTGTTATCGATTGGCCTACCCTGTCCTCTGGACAAAAGGTCCAGACTAAAAAGATTTTATTCCCATAATCTTTCTTCATAACTAAGATTCTTCATTCCTTTTATCAGTTTGTGTGGCTCTCCTCTGCACCCTTATCCAAAATCAGGGCATGCTTTCTATGAACTGGTTGCCAAGAACTGGACGGCATATTCCAGATGAGGGCGCACCAGTGCCTTGAAAAGAGGCAATATTACATCCCTATGCTGTGATTCCAGGCCTCTATTAATGCATGATAATATCTTGGTGACCTTACAAGCAGCTGCTTGACATTGCATACGTTATTTAGCCTGTGATCTACCAGTACCCCCAGATCCTTCTCAACAAGTGACTCTCATAGTTTTACTCCCCCGAGGACATATGTGGCCTTCAGGTTATTAGACCCCAAGTGCCTGACTTTACATTTCTCCACATTGAACTTCATTTGCCAAGTGGATGCCCAGACACTCAAAGTGTCCAAGTCAGCCTGAAGCTTGTGAACATCTTCAAAAGACTGCACTGTGCTACATATCATTGTGTCATCTGTAAAAAATGGAGACCGTGCCATTAATTCTATCTTCTATATCATTTAATAAAAGTTATATAGTAGTGGGCCCAGCACTGAACCCTGGGGTACACCGCTTACAACCGTTAAACATTCGGTATCACTAAAGTGGACCAACACCCAGGATTTTGATTATCCTGGGTATTGGTCCACTTCCCCGGGGCACCCCGATCGGGGGTGCCCCGCTGCGTGAAACCCCCTATCTCCTAATAAAACTCACCTCACCCGCTCCTACGGCGCATGCATGGCCGCTCATCCAATCAGCACGCTCCGAGACGCTGTGGTATGTGCATCAATGAGACGTCTTACCGCAGCGGCTCCGAGCATGCTGGCAGCCGTATCTGGCGCTTCCCTCCAACAGGGAGCACGCCCGCGCACTGCTAGAAAGAAGCGAGAGATGCGGCCGCGGCCCGTGCATGCGCTGTTGGATCGGGATGCAGGTAAGGTGAATGGGGCATCCTGGGGGGTTTCACACAACGGGACATCCCGATGTTGGGCAGAATGGTGGATGTTTCCTTAATGCACTCAGGTATGTGAAGTGTTGGTCTATTGTAATCCCATTTATGGCTGTCACAACAGTGTTCCATACAAAAATGCGCTGCACATGCGTGTTCGCAGTTGTGAATGGGCGTGTACATATTCAGATTCTTTTGGCATTTCAGTTCGTCAGGTACATAGCCAGGAGCATGTGCGGTCATGTAGGTGAAAGGTGCAGTCTGGCGCCTGTGACCTCACTTGCCTTGGTGCGATTGTGCGCATGTGCGAGTCATAGTTCATCTGGACATCTTCCTGGTGCCAAAAGGCCTTTGAAAGGAGGCCCAGGGCGCAAGACAGATGTTTGCAGATCTGCTGACTTCTGGCTTGGATGACTACCTGCTCTGGCTCCCTGAGCTCTGGAACTGTATTACAATCCACCCTGGTTCTGAACTTGCTTTCCTGGCTTTGTCTCTTCAGTTTTCTTTATTACTGAAACTAGACTTTCCTGATTCTGGAATTGGGATCATTTGCTATCAGTGATGGTTGTGGGACCCTGCTTTTTTTGCAGAGCAATCCATCCTCCTTTGTGTGGGGCTCTGGTGAAAACCAGGCTTGCCAGTAGATGCCCCACTCTAGAACCGGTACATGGCGTAGCGCTCCGCCAGTTGCTCATTGCTGGTTCCCCCCAGCTGCAGACCTCATTAACCCCTTCTTGTGTTCCAGATCTTGAATATCTTGAATACCCCCACTACTGACCAGACACTCCAATTTATTTATACTCAACACTCCAGCCTTCTCTTCTGCAGTGTTTCCCTTTTACTCATCATCTAGTGAAGCCGCAAAGGGTACTGATGGTAGTAGTCTGATCTCCATTAAGGTACATGACAGCGGCACATGTGCGTGCAGGTCGGTGCAGCCATCAATGTTGCGTCTACTTATCAGAATCTTGACCTGAATTACTCCAGTCCTGTACTGCCTGTCCATGATTCAGCTTGTATTATTTATCTAATCCTGTGCTGCCTTGCCAACAACCTCAGCATAAACTAAAACCCTTACCCTGTGCCTAGTGATTGATTAATATATGCTACTGGTAAGAACCGTTGTTGGTAGACATTTCACCCAAGGTTTATTTTTTTTAATCATTTGTATACAGGTTAATATAGGCCAAATAAATTAGAATTTTGCATTTCAAGTGCCTGCCCATGGTGCTGGCGGAGCAAAGCTTCAACTTGGGGTAGCGGATGTAAGTAAAAAAATGTACAGGTGAAGCAGTGTTAATCTCACACTGACAACTATTCTTCTTTTCCCTCACCAGATGGCACATGGGTTAAAGCTCAGTAGGCCTCCTTGTAAATCACCAGGTACACCCAAGGAAGCCAACTGAACCTTAAACTATTCTTTGTTTTTATTCTGATTTTTATACAGACATGTGGCTGAAATGAAAATCTGACCCAAACCCAATGCAATTTTATCAATTGGCACACAGTTTTTCAGATGTGGCCAGCTTTCTGTAACTTTAAAAAAAGAGGCAACATGACCAGCCTAAACATGGCCCTTTCTAAAGCCTTCAGTGGGAGTAACAACCTAGAAGGAATCCTGTCGCCTTGACTACAAGCTATTCCCTTTATTTTTTTACAGAAATTCGTCAGGTGCAGATGTGTGGCTGAATGGAGAAGTAAGGAATTCTGTGTTCTTGACTCACCATAAAAAGGAGTAAATAAACTATGCCAATCTATGTATCTTGTCTCTAAAGGTGTGGTTGTACAATGTAAACCACTTTGACATTTTAAAAATAGAGAGTCTAAATAAACAAATACAAACAAAAAAAATAAAAAGGCGTCTATAAAATCTATATGCCTCTGCTTGTACATGTGTTGTGCGTTAACCAAGCCTTTGAAACATATTGATTTAGTAAGGTTGGGCCTATACATTTCATGGAACCATTTAAGTGAATGGCTCTGTTTTGTGGCTTTGCTTTCTCAGATTATTATATAAATTTAATCTATGACCCAAAGCCTTAGCAAGGCCTCTTGGGAAGACAAAACAGTGAACAACAACTTTGTTTTTACTGTTGCGGAGCATGCAAATGTTTGGACACATTTCTGAAGCAAAAGTTCAGTAAAAAGAGTCTGCAACCATTCTGGAAATTTATTCATGGTTCAGTGCGCTCAGATAGAAAGGAAACGAAGCTCCATTCAATTGAAAACCGAGCTACAAGCTTTCATAGCTCGATAAAGGAGCTTAACATTCTTCAAATGGGCCTAAGATAACAGATAACTCTACCCCAAGATGATCTAATATAACAAATAGCAAAAGCTCCCAGAACCGACTAAAAAATAATAGACAATGTACTCTAAACGTTTTACTTTCTTCACTGGATGATTGCACATTTATACAGTGGTTCTGCTCGCTTGAACCTTATGGTTTCCAGCTGCTTTTCTGCCAGCTTTGAACTTGTGCAGTTTTAATAAGCTGACAGCGAGAGCATTGTAACTGTTCTCTAACTTAAACACAATCATGACAAAAGAAATAAAAGTGTAATGTGCAATTTGGAAATGAAACCTAACCACTTGCTTATATGTACAAGTTAAAAAAAACATCTGCAGCAAAAAAGGTAATATACTTTATGATCACTGGCACAATAGTCCTATATTTTGTGTTTGTCACCACCTTTTGGTCCTGGATACTCTAATGGAGTTCTGTCTTCTGTCTTAGATTAACCTTCTCCAGAGACCAGACAGTATATGGGGTTGCACTTGATACATAAAACAATGCACTTCACTCTTTCAAAAAAGTAGGCAACTTTGGGTGAAGATATGCTTTGCGTTGTCATTTTCTAATTTTTACTGCTAAAACTATCTATGCCACAAACTATCCTATCTATGCCACAAACTATCCTATCTATGCCACAAACTATCCTATCTATGCCACAAACTATCTATGCCACAAACTATCTATGCCACAAACTTACATTGACAGAAACTCGGGATGGAATGTTATCCATGTGATGCGAGGGAAAATCCCAAGGAGCCACACCCCTGAGGTAGAAAAGCATCATTCTTATGGCAAGACACTGGAGAGGAAGAAGAGGGACATGTGCTTCTCTGAAGAGATACTACAGACATACCGCACAGATCTGTGGTGGCTAAAATCAACAAATAAGACCCTGGTATCAACAAAAATCAGGAAAGGAGTTTAAAAGTAGTGTGTTTTTTTATTTGTTATTGCTTGTGAACTGGTTAAGGGTCCAAAAGACCCTTATACTAATTCAAAGAGTAAGAGATTGGAAAGTCACCTTCTGGGCTTGCCAAAACCCTAGCCTAATTACCCCCAACCTGTGGCAAAGGGCATAGGGGTTGATGTGCCACAACGGGTGGGATGGAGAATACGCAGTTTCGGAGTCCTGGGAATACAAAACCATATGCATGCTGTGCAGGGCTAGTATCTCTGGGGGGAGGGTGCCACAATTTGTTTAAGCAACAAAAAAAAATATTTGGAAAAAAATGGGCAAATAGTTTTGAAGCTTGCATTTAGTTAGGCTGAGCTGAACCCAAAAGTCGAGTCAAATTTAACGTAATGTCGCAGCTCATCTATCAGGCTAGAGAGTTCTCCACCAGGTAATATTTGGCCAGAGCAAGACACTAAACAGGGATAACGCACTAAAGGAAGTTTATTCAACAAAGGCAAACAAACCACGGAACAAAAGAACAGAAAAACCTTAGATTTGGGGTACAGAATACTAAACCAAAAACTTACATAAACATAACAGAGGGACCCCCACTCACCAAGGGCCTAGGACAGGGGCTTGCAGCCTCCAGGAGCCGGTGGGAAGCCTGCAATATCACAGACTGGGAGCCGGAAGTAACCAAGCAGCCTCTGGGAAACCAGATAGAGGCTTGCCACAAGAATCAGAAGCAGACTGAGATCCAGGAGCATCAGCAATACAGAGAGTCCATGAATGTATCCACACAACAGAACAGAGCGAACATACAATCCTGTTGCACCAGGTGAAGGGTGGTTCCCACTTAAATAAGCCTAACACCGGGTGCAGCATTAGAGGGGGAGATAGAACAGCCAGGGCTCTGCTGAGACCTGCCGTGGGGTCAGGTAATAAATGGAACAAGCCACCAGCCGAACCCTGGGATCTCACATTATCACAATTTATGAGCCTTATTAATATACAGTATTGATAGTCCTTTGACTCCAAAACACCCTGTATGCTCACTTATTTCCTTATGCGTGTATGAAGAAGTAGAAATTAAACAAAATGAAATTTGTACAAATTGCACAAGTTGGGACATTTTGAGGTATATATATATATATATATATATATAAATATATATATATATATATATATATATATATATATATATATATATACTGTACTGTATATGTGCTGTATATGTTGGCGACATAGATACTGAAAAATTACAAAACTATTAATTTTCTAAATATTTATTGTAGAAAGTAGTATACTGCTATTATAATACAGAGAAAATGTTAACTAAAAGAGGGTTTTCTTTTAGGTAAACTCATTTTTATACACGATCAAACAGTACTTGGAAACATGTGCACAGTATATATAGCTATTTAGTAGGTATATAGGTGCCAAATAGCTAAATCTTAGTAGGAGTCAATGGATTAGCACTACACCAGTAAGGCTGTATATCAGTTAGGGCCTTATTCATGAAGGGATAGCGTCAGGTAGTGCCTTTTAAGCGACAGGTAGCGGTAGGTATCGTCATGTGGGGACGTTCACAAAACACCCTATCACTGGTGTTGGTCGGCTTACCGGCACTTCTATGGGGATACTCCACGTGGGAGACGGAGCTGTCTTTGCCTCCACAAGTGCTTGAACAGATCTTGACATAAGATTGGCTACTGTGATACGGTGTTTTGTGAACGTCCCAGCTATTGGCCAATGATGTGCATTTCTTGATCTTTAATGAGCCTTCCAAGCAAGGATTCTTACATGAAAATGCAGAGCAGAAATACAAAAATAAGAAACATAATAGAATGAATAGACGGGCGCTGAAGAAGCCTGGTGTTCAGGCGAAACTAGTCCGACCTAAATTATAACAAGATTGTTGGAACACACTGCCCAATGATTGAATTGTGTATATGGAATCATTATGCTTGTATATTGTAGGGTATGTAACCCTGGCAAAGGTGATGTATAATCAAAGTGTCATTTATTATGTCATGTTTCTTCATGAGCTTTGCATTATAATGTGATATGCTTTTTAAGATAACATTTTTTTTTGTATAAATAAAATTTTATGTTTTCATTATATTTGAGTGCATTAAGTTTTCTCCATGGCGGGGTCTGGTTAACCGGAGCTCTGGTGTTTATTCAAAGGGGTACCCAATAACCCCATCTTTTCTTCACCCTTCTATACAGGTCAGAGATTGCACATTCATCAACAGTGGAGCTCATAAATGTTTCTTCACTGCACAGAAAGATTCTCTAGAGGTTGGTTATAGAAAATACAAAATGCCTCTCTGCTTGTCACAACGCATGTGAAAATGCTGCCTATTATTTTCAGTGGGCCAGTTCATATATGTACGCTTTGTATAAATGTAAACTGCCCATAAAAAATAATGGGCAGCACTTTCACTTGCGTTGTGACCAGGGCCGGATTATGAGGGGGGCGCAAAGGGCGCCTCCACCACTTGCCCTGCAATGGGGGGCCTCCACCAACCTTTGGGTTATGGTTTGTTCCAGGAGGCTTTTCAGTCGGGGGCCAGCAACAAAGCTACTGGCAGCAGTACCCCCCCCCCCCCCAAGTGCCTGGGCAAGCCTTTTTTGTTTTTGCCAACCTATAGTCAAAGCCACCACAGGGCAGGACGGAGAGTCTAGAGCAGCAAAGCCACCATCAGCAACGCTACAGTGATGGGTGCGTGCAGCGCTGTCAGTTGGCGGCTGCTCACTGCACATAAGCCATCAAGCACAGCCGCTGGCAGCTCAATAGAGGGAACTGTTTTCTGCTGAGCCAGCTGGGCGACTACACTACTCCCCACCCAGAATGGCAAAGTAGGAGTTCCCGAGCAGCACACACCCGCACAAGGGTGGCACAAGGGACTCGATCTGACTTTCCAGTAAGTAGGCTGGTGCCAGACAACCACAAATCAGGGGCCTCCACCACACTTAATCCAGCCCTGGTTGTGACTGTGTTGGCCAATGTAGCGCAAGCGGAAAAGGACACATTTTTAGAATTTCCTCTGTAGAACGCTTTGAAATTGAGGATAAAGAACCCCTTTGAGATGTGCCATTTGAATTGCGATTTTAAGAGAGAAAAGAAGCAGTTAAAATCCCTTGATGCATCAATCATTATTAAATTATCTTTCTTTTTATTCATAGAGAATAAAAAAGCTTAAGAGGGGTGATTGCCGTTAGAGATTTTGGTGAATTGGCTTACCCCTTTGTAGTCACACACCTGCACTAATGCGGCGCGCTTTACACATTAAACCTTTACAAATAGAACTCTCCACCCCGCTGTTCTTTTACAAAGTGTTTGCTTGGAGGTTAAGTAAGTGGTCTCCATGCTGCTCCATTCCTCTGTCTCTGCCAATGAAGCCCATACAATAGATAATCTTCTTAGCACCAATCTATAGTACGATTGAAATGTATTACTCTCTCCATTTATATGCTTGTATACATAAACTGACCATTTTTTGGGTCCTCAAAGTGGTACATTTTAAACAAGTTTGTGGGACATGGATGTGGTAGGTTTGTGGTTTAGCATGTAGCTTAATTACTGGTTACATGTCTAAGAATATTTGGTTAATTAAAGATTTTGGTGATAGAACCAAGTAGAGATGAGCGAACTTCTGAAAAATTCGATTCGGCTTATTCGCCGAATTTTCCGGGAAAAATCGTTTCGGTCCGAATTTAACCGCGACGAATCGCTATTAAAAATGGCTATTTCTGGGCGTTCGAGAGCCTCCATAGGGTTGCAGAACGTTTTGCTTGGTTGTAATATGCAATGGATGCATGCTGGGTTTGTGAAATAATATTATAAAGAAGTATGACATGCGGATCAGAGGCGTCGCTATTAGATTCGCTGTCGCAGAGCGGCACAATTGCAGGGCCTTGAGGTGGCATTAGCATGATGAGCCTGAAAACACATTGGAGTTGGCAGCAGCATTAGGAACCCATATATTGCCTGAAAAACACATTGGAGTTGGCAGCAGCATTGGGAGCTCATATATTGCCTGAAAAACACATTGGAGTTGGCAGCAGCATAGGGAGCTCATATATTGCCTGTAAGACACACCCAGGAGCTGGCGGCAGCAGCAGCAGCAGCATTAGGAGCCCATATATTGCCTGAAAGACACACCCAGGAGTTGGCAGCAGCATAGGGAGCCCATATATTGCATGAAAGATACACCCAGGACTTGGCAGCAGCATAGGGATCCTTTATATTGCCTGAAAAACACACTGGAGTTGGCAGCAGCAGCATAAGGAGCCCATATATTGCCTGAAAGACACACCCTGGGTTTGGCTGCATCATAAGGAGCCCATATATTGCCTGAAAGACACACCCAGGAGTTGGCACCAGCATTCGGAGCCCATATATTGCCTGAAAGACACACCCAGGAGTTGGCACCAGCATTCGGAGCCCATATACTGCCTGAAAGACACACCTAGGAGTTGGCAGCCGCAGCATTAGGAGCCCATATATTGCCTGAAAGACACACTCTGGACTTGGCAGCAGTATTAGGAGCCCATATATTGCCTAAAAAACACATTGGAGTAGGCAGCAGCATAGGGAGCTCATATATTGCCTGAAAAACACTTTGGAGTTGACAGCAGCATTAGGAGCCCATATATTGCCTGAAAGACACACTCTGGACTTGGCAGCAGCATAGGGAGCCCATATATTGCCTGAAAAACACATTGTAGTTGGCAGCAGCATAGGGAGCCCATATATTGCCTGAAAGACACACCCAGGAGTTGGCAGCAGCAGCAGCAGCAGCATTAGGAGGCCATGTATTGCCTAAAGGACACACCCAGGAGTTGGCAGCAGCATTAGGAGCTCACATATTGCCTGAAAGACACACCCAGGAGTTGGCAGCACCATTAGGAGCCCATATATTGCCTGAAAGACACACCCAGGAGTTGGCAGCAGCATTAGGAGACCATATATTGCCTGAAAGACACACTCTGGACTTGGCAGCAGCATATGGAGCCCATATATTGCCTGAAAGACACACTCTGGACTTGGCAGCGGCATAGGGAGCTCATATATTGCCTGAAAAACACATTGGAGTTGGTAGCAGCATAGGGAGCCCATATATTGCCTGAAAGAGACACTGGAGTTGGCAGCAGCATTAGGAGCTCATATATTGAACGAAAGACACACCCAGGAGTTGGCAGCAGAATTAGGAGCTCATATATTGCCTGAAAAACACATTGGAGTTGGCAGCAGCATAGAGAGCTCATATATTGCCTGAAAAACACATTGGAGCTGGCAGCAGCATAGGGAGCTCATATATTGCCTGAAAAACACATTGGAGTTGGCAGCAGCATAGGGAGCTCATATATTGCCTGAAAGACACACCCAGGAGTTGGCAGAAGCAGAAGGAGCTACCATGCATCAGCTACTTGCATGCATCAGCTATTGGTGGGTGGAAATCGTGGCTGATCCATGCCTGATTCATCTTCACAAAGGTGAGTCTCTCCACATTTTTCGTGGACAGACGAGTTCTCCCTGGCGTTACTGTGGCACCCGCAGCACTAAAGACCCGCTCAGATGGCACACTACTGGCCGGGCAGGACAGCTTTCCCAGGGCAGTTGCGGCCACAAGTCAAGTTTGGCTGCCCAGAAGTCCAGCGGATCCTCAAGATGCGTTGGCATGGTCATTTCAAGGTATGACACGACCTGCTGGTTCAGGCCCTGCTCCAGGTCTTCCTGCTGCTCATGAGTAGCCTCACTATGCGGGTGCAGAAAACTACTCATTAGCGACTGAAGACTGAGGCTGCTGCTGATGGAGCTGCTGCTGCTGCTCCTGCCACCCCCCCAGCAGCCATGGCAGTAGAAGGTGAGCACAGAGGTCCCCCCAAGTTAGACCTGCAAAAGTATGGACCATGGTACAGATAGGCATCGGCCAACTGACTACGTAGAATGTCTTTGTAGTAGGTCAGTTTGTCCTCCCTCTCAGTGGGTGTAAAAAATGCCCCCATTTTGTGCCGGTAGCGAGGATCCAAGAAGGTGGAGAGCCAGAAGTCATCCCGCAGAAAAATGGAGACAATTCTGCGGTCACTATGCAAGCACGTGAGCATGCATCATGCCATTTGGCAAGTGACTCGGAGGGACTACCTGTCTCCATCTCACTGCATACTGCCACTGTGTGTCTGGGTCCTCTGTCTCGCCTTCCTCACAGCCCTCTAGTTCCACTGGCTACTCCTGCTCCTCCTCTCCTGTCAGATGACTAGATAAACCACCCATTTCGCCAAAACTAAACTGTGCTTCACTGTGCTGTCCCTCCTCCTCCGCTCCCACAGGTTTATGTGGCTGTGAAATGTATGCGCCATGTCTCCAGTGCCCTGACCAGCCATGGTTTCCAACATGTGTTGTATTATATGAAGCAGCGTAATCACGTCGTTCATACCATAATCCTGGCAAATGACAAATAAAGTGGCTTCCTCAAAGGGCCTGAGCAAACGGCAGGTGTCATGTATGAGCTGCCACTGGTTCACATTAAAGTTACACAGGGGAGTCTCCCTATCTACTTGGATCATCAAGAAATCAGTGATGGCTTTTCTCTGTTCGTATAGGCGATCTAACATATGTAGGGTGGAATTCTAACGGTTGGGTACATCGCAAATTGGACTATGTTGCGGGATACCGTTCTGACGCTGTAGCTCAAAAAGGGTGTGCTTGGCGGTGTAGGAGTGGCTGAAGTGCATACAAAGTTTCCTTCCTGTTGTTAGGATGTCTTGCATATGGGGGGAAGACTTCAGAAAACGCTTGACAACTAGGTTGAACACGTGTGCCATACAGGGCACATGGCTCAGGCATCCTTGTCGCAGCGCAGACAAGATGTTACTCCGATTGTCAGTCACCATGGTACCTATTTCCAATTTTCGCGGAGTAAGCCATGTTTTGATTTCTTGATGAATGAATTTCAAGAGCTCCTCCCCTGTGTGACTCTGTTCGCCAAGGCAAACCATGTGAAGCACAGCGTGACACCGCCGTGCCCTGCACACATGGTAGGCTGAAGGGGCATTGAGAATTGACCGTACAGTGGAGGCTGAGGAGACGGCTGAGGATGAGGAGGCCGAGTCGCACACTGTGACAGGCAAAATGGCCTGGGAGCGTGGAGGCCGAAGAGGTGTGACCTGTCCAAGTTGCTGTGCAGGAACCACATTCACCCAGTGGGCCGTAAAGGACATGTATTGTCCCTGACCGTAGTTACAGCTCCAGATGTCAGCGCTGCCATGGACTTTGGTGCACACCGACAGGCTCAAGGACTGGCCCACCTTCTGCTCAACAAATCTGTGGAGGCCTGGTACTGCCTTCTTTGCAAAGAAATGACGGCTTGGGACTCTCCACCTAGGCTCGGCACAAGCCATCAGCTCTCTGAAAGGTGCAGAGTCCACCACCGTAAAAGGGAGGGACTGCAGCACCAGCAACTTGGACAGGAGCACATTTAGCTTCTGCACCGTAGGATGAGTGGGCGCATACTGTTGTCTCTTGGACATGGCTTTGCTGATGGATTGCTGGTGGGATGAGTGACTTTTAGTAGGAGGAGCAGGAACATCTGGAGTGGCAGAGGATGGGTATGACGCACAGCTACCTTCGGCTGAGGTGCTGGAGCCTTGGCTGGGTGAAATTGGGAGCGGCATGGCACTGGCTGACGCAGCAGGCTGGACTCCCACTTCGGAGCCTCGGTTCTACCAGGCCGCTTTATGGTGATGCTGCATGTGTTGCCGCAGGGCCGTGGTACTAAAATTGGGTGGGGCCCTGGCCACGCTTGACCTTCTGTCTACACATCTTGCATGTGGCCAGGTTACCTTCCTGCGGATGCTTGATGAAAAAGTGCCACACGCCGAGTAGCTAATTTTCCCTCCAACAGTCCGCACTAATTCACTGCTACTGCTGCCAACTCCAGGAACCCCTGCTTCACTACCTCCCGGGAAGGTAGCCTGCCACGCAGCAGGTGGTCTACCCCGCCCCCGGCCACGTGTGGCTCCAGACATCCCAATTCTGCCAACATGCTGACTGCCAACCCTACTGCCACCTTGCTGCCTCAGCTGCTGACTCTGGGGTAACCTGGGACCCTCTTCTCCTGATGATGAAGAAGCCCCTCCTGCATCGGGCTCCCAAGTGCGATCGGCTTCATCATCATCATCATCATCATCATCAAGTTGTGTCTGCACGTCACTGATGTCCTCCTCGGTTTCCACAAGAGCATGTGCTATAGGAGACGGAACGCTCGCCACACCATCTCCCATGCCACTCTCCTCCTCAGTGTTTGTCTGCCTAGCGGAAGAAGCGGCGGATGTCTCCTCCATTTCTTGGCTGGGCAGTAGCTGCTGACTGTCCTCTAAAACATCGTCCTCTCTGAATAGTGGAGCCGAACCCAAAGCATAAGATACGGCGGCTGGAGGAGGGGCGTAGGACAGAGGCAATGGAAGGACAGGGGCTGCTCCCGGGCCATGCCCACTCAGGGTTGTGTCTGAGGAACCTACGGACTGTTGACTGGGGGTGTCAGATGTCACTTGTGATGACGTCCATGACCGCGTTAACTAATCGATGACGGCAGATGCGTTGCTGGTCGAGACACGACCGCTAGCAGATACCGGGAGATCAGGCCTCTCACCGCGACTCCTGCTGCCACTCGACCCTAATCTGCTGCGACCTCTGCCTGATGAATCTAGGCCTCTCCTCGGTGCACATCCTGGCACATCTCTGCCTGACATTTTTACTGTGTTTAGGAGGAGAAAACAATATACTACACTACACCTACAACAGTATTTTTGTAACAGCAGGTGTGTAGAAAAGTTAGATCAAAATAGGCAGACACTGTAGCTAAAAGCTAATGCAAACAGACACTGTCAGATGATCTGGTCAGAGTTAAATGCACCACAGGCAGTTTCTAAACTTGTTTTTTGTTCAAAATGTAAAAAAGGTAAAGATGCAGGTATTATTAAAAGCTAAGTGCTAGTATTCGGGATGCCCCCCCTCCCCCCCGGTGAAAGGCAATGTGTGCTTTAAAATTGTAAACCAGACTTTTTTTTATACAAAAGGCAAAAGGTTAGTAGGCAGGTACTCTTAAAAGATAAGTGCTAGCACTGACAATGGCCCCCAGTGAAAGGCAATTGGTGCTTTAAACTTGAAAACCAGACTTTTTTATACAAAAGGCAAAAGGTTAGTAGGCAGGTACTCTTAAAATATAAGTGCTAGCACTGATAATGGCCCCCCGGTGAAAGGCAATGGGTGCTTTAAACTTGAAAACCAGACTTTTTTTATACAAAAGGCAAAAGGTTAGTAGGCAGGTACTCTTAAAAGATAAGTGCTAGCACTGACAATGGCCCCCGGTGAAAGGCAATGGGTGCTTTAAACTTGAAAACCAGACTTTTTTATACAAAAGGCAAAAGGTTAGGAGGCAGGTACTCTTAAAAGACACGTGCTAGTATTTGGGATCCCCCTACTCACATACAGAGGTGGCCTCCTTTGATTGTGGAAAAGTGACTTTGCTTACAAAATGCAAGCAGTTATTAGACAGGTAGTCTTGAAATATTTATGCTAGTGTTTGGGATGCCCCCTGCTCACATACAGAGGTGGCCTCCTTTGATTATGAAAAGTGACTTTGCTTAAAAAATGCAACCAGTTATTAATGCTAGTGTTTGGGATGCCTCCTGCTCACATACAGAGGTGGCCCTCTTTTGATTGTGGAAAAGTGACGTTGATTTTAAAAAGGAAGCAGTTATTAGACAGGGAGTCTTAAAATATTAATGCTAGTGTTTGGGATTAGGGATGAGCGAATCGATCCAGACAAACCCGAATTTGTTCCGAATTTCAGTAAAAAATCGATTCGGAACGAATCCGAATTTCCCCGCAATTCGCTCGATCGAAGTTTTCCTTTAAACTCCATTTATTTCAATTACAGCCATTGTAAAATGGTGGATGGACATATCCGGACATGTCCCCTGGGGCAAGTTATCATGGGAAGGTCACATGCAGCCTATCAGCAGCCAGGAAGCCCGGTGACGCCACAGTGCTATATAAACGGCGGCCATCTTGCTTGTGCTAATTTCAGCCTTGCATTGCCGACAGAACGGAGGTTGCTGCAGACAGGGAGAGACTAACAGACAGGCAGGGAGAGTCAGGGAGACCCACAGAGACCCACACAGTGCCAGGGAGAGCCAGGGAAAGATAGGGAAAAATCGGGAACGATCCAGGCAGGGACAGCAGAGAAAGTGACAGGGAAATTTGCCAGATCAGTTTTAAATTGCTTTTTTTTGTGCTGTAAATATTCCTGGCCACTGTGTATCCCATCTTGGCAGTGGCATATTTAACCCTATCTGTTACACACAAGCATTTCTATAACTCGATTAGTTTACATTTTTTTGTATGCTGTAAAAACCCCAGCCCACATGGGCATACTATTTCAGCACATTTTGACCCTATCTGTTATATTAAATCAGCTTCTAAAGGCTCTGTTTTATTAATATATTGCATTTTGAATTTTTTTTTGCGTCCTTTAAAAACACAAGGCCGCAGGGTATCCCAAACCAGCACATTTCACCCTATCTGTTATACTAAATCAGCTTCTAAAAGCTCTGTTTTATTAATATATTGCATTTTGAATTGCTTTTGTGCGTCCTGTAAAAACACCAGGCCACATGGGCATCCCAAACCAGCACATTTCACCCTATCTGTTTAACTAAATCAGATCTGTTTAACTAAATCAGCTTCAAAAGGCTCTGTTTTATTAATATATTGCATTTTGAATTGGTTTTGTGCATCCTTTAAAAACACCAGGCCGCAGGGTATCCCAAACCGGCACATTTCACCCTGTTATACTAAAGCAGCTTCTAAAGGCTCTGTTTTATTAATATATTGCATTTTAAATTTTTTTTTGCGTCCTGTAAAAACACCAGGCCGCAGGGTATCCCAAACCGGCACATTTCACCCTATCTGTTATACTAAATCAGCTTCTACAGGCTCTGTTTTATTAATATATTGCATTTTGAATTGTTTTTTTGCATCCTGTAAAAACACCAGGCTGCAGGGCATCCCAAACTAGCACATTTCACCCTATCTGTTTAACTAAATCAGCTTCTAAAGGCTCTGTTTTATTAATATATTGCATTTTGAATTGGTTTTGTGCGTCCTGTAAAAACACCAGGCCACATGGGCATCCCAAACCAGCACATTTCACCCTGTTATACTAAATCAGCTTCTAAAGGCTCTGTTTTATTAATATATTGCATTTTTAATTGGTTTTGTGCGTCCTTTAAAAACACCAGGCCACAGGGTATCCCAAACCGGCACATTTAACCCTATCTGCTATACTAAAGCAGCTTCTACAAGCTCTGTTTTATTAATATATTGCATTTTGAATTGGTTTTTTGCATCCTGTAAAAACACCAGGCCGCAGGGTATCCCAAACCGGCACATTTCACCCTGTTATACTAAAGCAGTTTCTACAGGCTCTGTTTTATTCATATATTGCATTTTGAATTGTTTTTTTCTGTCCTGTAAAAACACCAGGCCGCAGGGTATGCCAAACCGGCACATTTCACCCTATCTGTTATACTAAATCAGCTTCTACAGGCTCTGTTTTATTAATATATTGCATTTTGAATTGTTTTTTTGCGTCTTGTAAAAACAGCAGCCCGCAGGGTATCCCATATAGCCAATTTTCATAGTATCTGGTGCAGAGAAGCAGTATCTCACTTTATTTAGCTTCTGCTTTTTAAAGTAAACACATTTTTTAAGTGCCTATTGCGCATTTCAAATACATAAAAATGTCACGCAGACAAGTGCCAGGATGTTCAAACAGGGGTGGTAGAGGCCAAGATTCAGCAGGCAGAGGTCGCAGCAGACTAGGGGCGAGTGGCAGCAAGAGTTGCGGTGAGAGACCTGATCTGCCAATATCTGCTAGTGGTCGTGTCTCCACCAGTAACGCATCTGCCGTGGTAGATTGGTTAATGCGGTCATCCACATCATCACAAGTTACATCTGACACCCCCAGTCTAGGGTTGGTAGGTTCCTCTGACACAACCCTGAGTTGGCATGGCCCGAGAGCAATCCCTGTCCTCCCATTGCCTCTGTCCTACGCCGTTCCCTCCCCCAGCGATGTATCCTATGCTTTGGGTCAGCTCCACTCTTTAGTGAGAAGGACGATCAGATAAAGGACAGTCAGCAGCTACTGCTCAGCCAAGAAATGGAGGTGGCTTCCTTCGCTAGGCAGACAAATAGTGATGTGGAGAGTGGCGTGGGTGTTGTTGCGAGCGTTCCAGCTCCTGCGCCAGACACTGTTGAGGAAACCGAGAACATCAGTGACGTGCAGCCACAACTCGGAGATGATGATGATGATGAAGCCGATAGCACTTGGGAGCCGGGTGCAGAAGGGGCTTCATCCTCATCATCAGGAGAAGAGGGGCGCAGGTTGCCCCGGAGTCAGCAGCTGAGGCAGCAAGGTGTTAGCAGCATGGTTGGCAGTCAGCATGGGGGCAGAATTGTAAAGCCTGGAGCCAAACGGGGTCGGGGCCGGGGTAGAGCACCTGCTGCGCGGCAGGCTACCTTATCGGGAGGTAATGGAGCAGGGGTTCCTGGAGTTGGCGACAGTGGCAGTGAATCAGTGCGGGCTGTTGGTGGGAAAAGTAGCTACTCGGCAGTGTGGCAGTTTTTCCTCAAGCATCCGCAGGAGGGTAACATGGCCACATGCAAGATATGTTGGCAGAAGGTGAAGCGTGGCCAAGGCCAAAATGTTGGCACCACGGCCCTGCATCAACATATGATGCGTCACCATAAAGTGGCCTGGGAGAACCGAGGCTACGAAGAGGTGGTCCGGGCTGCTTCCTCACCAAGTGGCACGCCGCTCCCAATTTCTGCCAGCCAAGGCTCCAGCACCTCAGCCGAAGGCAGCTGTGCGTCATACCCATTCTCATGTCTCTTCAGATGCTCCTGCTCCTCCTCCAAGTCATGCATCCCGCCAGCAATCCATCAGCGAAGCCATGTCCAAGAGACAGCAGTATGCGCCCACTCATCCTACGGCGCAGAAGCTGAATGTGCTCCTGTCCAAGTTGCTGGTGCTACAGTCGCTCCCTTTTCAGGTGGTGAACTCTGCACCTTTCAGAGAACTGATGGCTTGTGCCGTGCCGAGGTGGAGAGTCCCAAGTCGTCCTTTCTTTGCCAAGAAGGCAGTACCAACGCTGCACACTTTTGTTGAACAGAAGGTGGGCCAGTCCTTGAGCCTGTCAGTGTGTAGCAAAGTGCATGGCAGCGCCGACGTCTGGAGCTGTAACTACGGTCAGGGACAGTACATGTCATTTACGGCCCACTGGGTGAATGTGATCACTTTGCAGCAGCAGTAACTTGGACAGGTCACGCCGCTTCGGCCTCCGCGCTTCCCGGCCGTTGTGCCCGTGACACCGCGCGACTCAGCCTCCTCATCCTCCGCCATCTACTCACCCTCCACTGTAGGCTCAAGTCTCAGTGCCCCTCCAGCCTACCATGTGGGCAGGGCATGGAGGTGTCACACTGTGCTTCACATGGTTTGTCTTGGCGAACGGAGTCACACAGGGGAGGAACAGCTTAAATTTATTCATCAAGAAATCCAAACATGGCTTACTCCAAGAAAACTGAAAATGGGAACCATGGTTACCGACAATGGGAAGAACATTTTGTCTGCGCTGTGACAAGGAAGGCTGACCCATGCGCCCTGCATGGCTCACGTCTTCAATCTGGTTGTGAAGCGGTTTCTGAAGTCTTCCCCTCATCTGTAAGACATCCTAACAACTTCAAGGAAACTTTGCATGCACTTCAGCCCCTCATACACCGCCAAGCACACCCTTCTTGAGCTACAGCGTCAGAACGGTAGCCCCCAACATAGTCTGATTTGCGATGTTTCCATCCGTTGGAATTCCACCCTGCATATGTTGGACAGACTATACGAACAGAGAAAAGCCATCATGGATTTCTTGATGATCCAAGCGGATAGGGGGACTCCCCTGTGTAACTTCAATGTCAACCAGTGGCAGCTCATACGTGACACCTGCCGTTTGCTCAGACCCTTTGAGAAAGCCACTTTATTTGTGAGTCACCAGGATTACGGGATGAACGACGTGATTCCACTGCTTCATGTACTACAGCACATGTTGGAAACCATGACTGGTCAGGGCACTGGAGACATGGCGTCTACATCTTATGGCCACATGAACCCCGTTGGAGATGAACTGGAGGAGGAGGAGGAAGAGGAGGAGGAGTGGCACAGTGCACAGTTTAGGCTTGGCAAAATGGCTGGTTTATCTAGTCAGCGGACAGGAGAGGAGGAGCAGGAGCAGCCAGAGGAGCTAGAGGGTTGTGAGGAAGGCGAGACAGAGGACCCAGACACACCGTGGCAGTATGCAGTGGAGATGGAGACAGGTAGTCCCTCCGAGTCACTTGTAAAAATGGCAGGAAGCATGCTCAAGTGCTTGCGTAGTGACCCCAGAATTGTTTCCATTTGTCAGCGGGATGACTTCTGGCTCTCCACCTTATTGGACCCTCGCTTCCGGCACAAAATGGGGGCATTTTTTAAACCCGCCGAGAGGGAGGACAAACTGACCTACTACAAAGATATTCTACGTAGTCAGTTGGCCAATGCCTATCTGCGCCATGGTCCATACTCTTGCAGGTCTGACTCGGGGGGACCTCTGCGCTCACTTTCCACTGCCATGGCTGCTGGGGGGGTTGGCAGGAGAAGCAGCAGCAGCTCCATCAGCAGCAGCCTCAGTCTTAAGTCGCTAATGAGTAGCTTTCTACAACAGCATAGTGAGTCTATTCATGAGCAGCAGGAAGACGTGGAGCAGGACCTGAACCAGCAGGTCATGTCATACCTTGACATAACCATGCCAACACACCTTGAGGATCCGCTGGACTTCTGGGCAGCCAAACTTGACTTGTGGCTGCAGCTAGCTGAGTTTGCCCTGGAAAAGCTGTCTTGCCCGGCAATTAGCGTAAAATATGGAGAGACTCACCTTTGTGAAAATGAATCAAAGATGGATCAGCCAGGATTTCCACCCACCATTGGCTGATGCATGCGACTAGATTCAGCATGGTGCCACGTTTTACACTTTCCAAATGGTGCAAAACATATTTATGTCTTTAGGCCAATTTTTGGGCTCCTGCTGATGCCAACTTCAGGGTGTGCCTTTCAGCCAAATTTTGGCCTCCTGCTGCTGCCAACTGCAGTGTGTCTTTAGGCCAATTTTTGGGTTCCTCCTGCCAACTCCAGTGTCTCTTTCACGCTATGTTTGGGCTCCTGCTGCTGCTTGCAACACCAGGGTGTCATTCAGCCAATTTTTGGGCTCCTGCTGCCAACTCCTGTGTCTCTTTCAAGCTATGTTTGGGCTGCTGCTGCTGCTTGCAACTCCAGGGTTTCATGCAGCCAATTTTTGGGCTCCTGCTGCCAACTCCAGTGTCTCTTTCAAGCTATGTTTGGGCTGCTGCTGCTGCTGCTGCTTGCAACTCCAGGGTGTCATTCAGCCAATTTTTGGCCTCCTGCTGCTCCTGCTGCCAACTCCAGGATGTCTTTCAGCCAATATTTGGGCTCCTGCTGCTGCCAGCTCCAGGGTGTGTTTTTCAGGCAATATAGGGGCCCCTCATAGTGATGCCACCTCAACTCTCTGTAATTGTGCCTCTCTGCGATTCTAATAGCGATGCCTCTGATCTGCATGTCATAATTATTTACAGTATTATTTCACTAATCCAGCACGCATCCTATGCGTGTTACAGCAAGGCAGAATGGTTTACAACCCTATTGAGGCTCTAGGAAGCTCAGAAATAGCCGTTTTTAATAGCGATTTGTCGCGAATACATTCGGACAGCAACGAATCAGCCGAATCTAATTTTTCAAAAGTTCGCTCATCCCTATTTGGGATGCCCCCTGCTCACATACAGAGGTGACCTCCTTTGATTGTGGAAAAGTTAAGTTGATTACAAAATGCAACCAGTTATTAGACAGGTAGTCTTGAAATATTAATGCTAGTGTTTGGGATGCCCCCTGCTCACATACAGAGGTGGCCTCCTTTGATTGTGGAAAAGTGACGTTGATTATAAAATGCAAGCAGTTATTAGACAGGTAGTCTTGAAATATTAATGCTAGTGTTTCGAATGCCCCCTGCTCACATACAGAGATGGCCTCCTTTGATTGTGGAAAAGTGACGTTGATTATAAAATGCAATGGAATCGTAACAAATCGAATATTTCATGAAATTCGTAACAAATTCGGGTTCGTCAGAATCGATTCGTTCATCTCTAGAACCAAGGCTCAGAAGTCCATGCATTCCACTGCCAACATTCAACCAAAGAGTCAGGGCAGTTATAAACCACCCAGACTTCCAGATTCTGCATTTGGTTGGACTTCCCCGTGTCCGCAAAGTTGGACATTTAGGTTTTCCCTGAATTTTTGGAGGGACAGTGGGCCTCAAAGTGGGACTGCCCCACTGGAAGTGGGACATCTGGTCAGTATATATATATATATGATGCTGGGATAGGTTGCAACATGTGAAATGTTTTGACCACCTAGATATTAACCATGCGGCACAGCATCCATCATTGGTTCGCCCATCTAATTTTATTGAAATTTCTAAAATAAATGGATCTATTCCTAGGGGAACTGGAGAACTTTGACGTTTGGCTTTCTGGTTGCCCATCGTGTGAAAGAAAAAAATTGTAACAAATTGTACAGGAAATCCAAGGTTAAGGTTGCCTTAAAAAAACTTGGATTTCCTGCTTACATGATAGGCTAACACGGTACAACAACTTACTGATAATGAAGTGTACACAAATTTAAGAAGTTATTACATTAGGAACATGTGCTGCTATGTTTATGTTATCAATTTCCACCCACCAATCCATTATCAAGGGTATGCCAATGGTCAATCAATGTTTAATTGGCATTTAGCCACTGACAAGGCTCCATGTAATAGAATAAGAAATTGCGTCAAACCTGACCCACAATACCACCTGACCCACAATACCACTTCAACACATAAACAAGAAAAAACAGGCAGGTCACCACACCCACATGAGGGCACGGAAAAGGAAATCCACTCGGCAGTCCTCCCAAATGTAGCAAAATGTCAGTGTTTATCCAGCCTCTAAGTAAAACCTAACTTTTAGTAATTCTGGTTAAAAATAGCCGAACATGAAGAAATGCCAAAGTGAATGATAACAAGAACAAGGACCCAGAGGCCACCATGTCCTGTTGCCAGAACCCCGTAACGCGTTTTGGGCCACACGGGCCCTGAATTATATTTAAATTTAAGCTTAACTTTAACTGACCTAAATTGTTGGCCACAGGAAAAATGTTATGCAGCGAACTACTCGCAAATGTCATGGAGGCAAAATCAGTCTGCACCGGAAGCGGGCTCCAAAACTTATGCTATATGTAAATATAGCATCTTACACCAAGGGGAACTTCATTAGGTACTGCAGAGGTCCCGTGTTGTGGTTATCATAATCTCAGTAATTAAGAAGATCTCACGAGACCTAATATATCATCAACAGTCCTCTGACAACATTGCAGTCATTGACACATGGTACATAATAAAGTAAAATAGTTTTTACAGTTTGGAGGTAAATTATTGGGCAGAATTAGTAAGTGAGTATTTAGTATAGTCTCTATTCAGGCGAGCATCTCTATCAGAGAGAGGGAGTATAGAGGGAGCAACTTTTTTGAGGATAATCGGGTCAACAAGACAAATTAAGTTTGCCCCACATCTACCAGAGAATCAAGAAAACAACTAGTAAAGTTGTGTTGAATGACAATTTTTCAAACAGTACATTCCTCTAACAAAACATACTATTATTATATTAACTTTTTTTTGTGCTTCCATGTCAATATGGTGAATGAAACCAGGCACCAAATGTAAAAAAAAAAAAAAAGGAAAATCTTTACATCGGATATGACATGTATACTGTACTGTGCTGAATGTTCAGTACATAAAACACCTTTCCAAAATGAGCTAAACATAATAAAACTGAGGTCAGATAACATAAAACAGCAGAATAATCAGGATGATATGGTGCTTTTCAAGTGTCTATAGATATACAATGTGAGGGGAAGCTGGGGACACCTGAGTAAGTTGTGAACCACAAACACCATTGGGTTGACGATATAATGATCCCATCTTTCCAATCGTTAAAACAGGCGCGTATGAAGCTTTTATGAAACTGCTTCTTCCAACTCTATTGTCATTAACCTTAATGGGCAAAATACTTTCGTTTCCATTAATGAGCCCATCGATAAGCAGGTCATCAAAAATCAGGAGTAATAGGTAAAACAATCATTAAAATGTGTTCTTAGCTGCTTGTGATGGAAAGGAAAGCTTTTGGCAGAATTCTAAGACAAATATACAAAAGTACAATGCTGTACATAAAAATCTAAAGCAATAACATAACAGAAAGAAAAAACTAAAGGTATATGAACTCGGTGAGAGTCTCACAAGGATTAACAATAGTAAAGGTAATGTTTTCCATCATAAAAATATCATGAACTATAGGTGTTTGGCACAAGATATAAGACCAGCCGTAAAGAAATGTTTAGATGGGTTAACTAGAATGGAGTTTATAAACCTGAGAATAATTGATACAATCTTTCTTGATAGCTACCATCTGGATTCAAAATTTTTGTAGAGATCAAGAATTGATACATCCATGTCCTTGACATAAATCGCCATCTATGGGTATTCTTGGGTCAGAAAAAATGATGAATGAATGATCATCAAAATAACACAAACAGATGTCTGTACAGCTTTAACCAATGACTATGATGGGAAACTAAATGAATGGGCAATGAGAAAATGCAAATAGAGTTCTGATGAAAATACTTCATTTGAAGAAAGCAGAGGTAGGCGCCAGAGCAAATAAATAAATGGGGGATGAAATGCAGGTCTGATCAATGTATTAAAAACAAAATGTTAAGAGGATCAGACCTGCTGAGGGGTTGAAATACACTGAAGCAATAGTTGTGGGTCAAAGAGCCAGAGGTCGGAAGTCAAGCTGAGTTTGTTAAATGAGTAGCAGTCTGGCTTAATACACTGGGAACAGGTAGCTGGGGCAAAGAATAAAAAAGGGTAGTTTGGGGGCATAAACTAGGAAGGTGTAGCCTGAGGCATAGATTGAGAAAAGGTAACTGCATAAGCTAGGTAGGGGTAGTTTCAATTGGGAACAGGTAGATTGGCTAAGAATTAGAAGATGTAGCAAGGGGCATAGACTGAAAAGAGGTTTCTTAGACCATAGACTGGGAACAGGTAGCTGGGGCACAGGCTGGTAAGGGGTAGTTCTGGAAATAGACTGGAAACATGTAGCTGGGTAATGGGAAGGAGTAGCTTGGGACAAATACTTGGAGTAGGTAGATGGGACACAGACTGGGAAGGGGTCACTCACACAGAATACAGAGACAACCACCAATCTGTGTACCTATAAAGGTAAGAGAGTAACTACTGTAATGTGAGGCTTGACACCCTACAGTGGGGCCATTACATAATGCTTTTTCAACATAGCTCCAAGGGCAGGGATTCACAAAGATATCCAGGATGACCACAAAACTTAAAGTGGACCAAAACCCAAGATTATCACTATCCCAGATCTTGGTCTGTCCCCCTGGGGCACCCTGGTCCAGGTGCCACTCAGGTGTTTTGATGAGTATTTTTTTTTTAGCATATTGCCAACAGTACCCTTTTGATATGTTAATTTCTACTTACATAGCCAAATAACTCATTGCATAAGTGTCCGTCCCTATTAATATTACACAGTCACATGGTTAGCATATGGGTTTGACACAGTTGTAGCCAGTGGGTTTCAAATCATTGTCATGTGACGACTTTTGGTGAATTGAAATTGAGGAGTACCTTACATTAAAGAACATTCCAAGGTCAATACATATCCCTTAGCAATGTACTAAGTTACACCGACCCTCAAGAAAAGGAAAGGTTATGGAAAAGCTAATATTAAGCAACAAATTCAATTAGCGTAGAGCAACTAAAATGCTCATCTTCATAAATAAGTCATCCGCTGCGTGTGTGGTGGTGGAAGCCTCATGCAGTTGGGATACATTACTGCAGCCAGTTTTGGCAGGGGCTTCAATATGTTGCATATACAAATTCTTGGCAAGATGGTAAGATGTACTACAAATACTATAATTGTGAGAAGAATGTGGGATTTTTTTATTTTTTTACAAGCATTCTTGGGAAATCCATATTGGCCTTTGCTGCATATGTTTTGTAGTGTTAAAATAGTTGAATTAAACAAATTGTCAATTTGTCCAGCGCATAACGAGCCCCTATATATCCTCTCCATTGCAAATTGGCAGCCGCGGTCAATTCCAACTTACACCCCAGCATGCCAGGCAACCTGGCATTGCACTATAGGTGTACTATTATGAAAACACAACTAAATATTTGTATCCTAATATAACTTAAATAGACTACATAGTACTTATGAAATGTGACTTAAATATAAAATTATTTACACATTAGCAGGTATCATCATTGCTAAGAACCAAGGTTCCTCCGATTGGCAGGGAGTGTACAAAGCCCAAGACTCAACCTGGCAGGGCCAACAGGGTCAGGACTAGAGCCCCACACAAGGGAAGATAGATCTTGTTGCTTTGGAAGCCCCAGACCTTCAGGGAGTCAGGGGTCCTGGTCAGACAACAGTGGTTACATGGTAAGATAGTATCAAAGCACAAAGGCAGGAGAATAGTCAACATACCCGAGTCAAAGTAGCCAGAAATCAGGCTAAAGGTCATAGGTCAGCGAGTCTGTAATCCAAAGTCATGGGCAGACAACAAACAAGCTTAAACTGGACCTTCAGCATCATTTAATGAAAAGCCCAAACCCTTAAAAAACGTATTCCCCAGAATCTAAAAAAATACATTTTAAGTTTTTAGTCACTTACTTATTATTCTTTCCCCCACTGGACTTCAACTCTGTTCAGGACTCCACAGGCTGCCATCTTGGATGTTAAGAGGCTCAAAAAACGCAGTAGGTAGGATGATTTTATTGTGAGCAATCTGCATGTACAGGATGGGGAAATATAGAAGATGTCTTGTCTGTAATTTGAGATCATGGGAAGGCAGCAAACAACAGAGGTCTAGGTCCAGCCAAGTGTCAGCATGGAAGGGTCCAAATTTAGGTTTTAATCTCAATGAGCGAATAGACTTGGTTCATTAAACTAACAATTAGACAGTGCACCACCTAACAATAACTGTGTGCTCACTTGTGGAATCCACTTTAAAACAGCCAAAAGAGAGGGTGCGGACCAAATGCCACCCCAACCTCAAATAAGGAGCACCGCAAATGAAAACAATGTGTAGCACATGTGTGGACACATTACCCTTATGATTGGTTTATAAATTTAATTTATTTTTTGTGCCGGCACAAAAACCATAAAAGGGCCCCACTATACACATTTTTTGGAGGGCCCTCCGTCCATTGATGATTTAAATTATTGAATTTTATATATATATATATATATATATATATATATATATATATATATATATATATATTATTTGGGGGAAGGTTCAGCTATAGTTTTTTAACATGTCTAATGTGTTGTGTTTGTAGTTTTGTGATAGATGTTCTGGTGCTATTTTTTTGTTAAATAAAATACTTGGATTGATTTTTCATTTGTCGTGCTCCTTTTTTGAGGTGGGGTGGCATTTGGTCCACGCCCCCTCTTTTTGCTGTTTTAGACTTGGTTAATTAAATATAAGAATTTAAAAGGCTCCTTTTAAAGGCCTCTGAGCATGCTCAGTTGTGGTCGGCAGTTAGCATACATGCACTGTAGTTAGCATGCGCACCCCACAAGTAGAACCTAGCGCATGCACACTGGGGGGGAAATTAGTGCACGCACACTGGCACCAAGAGCAGTCGTTAGCACAGTGTACTGGCAGTATGAGCAAGAATGCAAGGGGGTGATTGTTTCACCTGATTTCGGGATATCATGGGTCTTCCATGGGTCTGAATGAAAGTCAGAATCAGGATGCCTTGGGGTTGGGGGTTAAAATGTCCTCTGTTTTTTCTTTTCTTTACATATCACTAATATTTGTATCTGTTCATTCTTCTCACTGTCACCTGCATAGATTGTATAGTCTGCTTTATAAGTCCCCCTGACATTTCATAATTCATTCAGGTAGATACAGATCATGTCTTATAAATCTTTTGAATGCTATTGTATTTGAAGGCGATCTCCCAGCATGATAAATAGCAGCCATGTCTGATTCTCTAGGGTGCAATACAAAAGTAGAGAAATGTCTGTCACAGTTCACTAGCTGCAGATCTCACCGTGCTTTGTACATCACACCTAAAACATTTGATTTACATTTAACCTGTACTAAACGCCACAATGAGAAGCATGGGGCAAATCCCCAAAGTAAACATCTGGGAAGCATTCATATGTTGCTTAATTCTAAGCTTCTTTTAAGGCCGTCTCCGTCTATAGGAGCCTCTCATGAGTTTCATATGTGCAACAAATGTGAAGACCCCAGTGGCCAAAATATAAAAAGTTTCTTGGCCAAGTATTTTTCATTACGATGGCTTGTCAGTTGTCTGATAAGAGATTGCATCAATCAAACCTTTGCGTTCTGCAGAGTTCAAGTCTACAGCTTAATAAAGATTTCTTATGAAGAAATGTTTCTACATCTGTCAGATTTATTCCAAGTGACTGTACATTTTGGAGAGGAGAACATAAAATAAAGGAACATCTGACGTAGGATTTGGGTCGAAGAATTGTTTAAAATGGCTTTCAAATTCCTAGGTAATTGGCTATTCATCTAATAACCTATTAATGGGCAACAAGTGGCTTGTAAACTGTAAATACAATTAAATTCTGGCTTTGGTCAAACATGGTTGACCTTGAATTGTCACTCTAAACTTGTCCTATGAGATAGACAAATCAAAGTCTATTAAGCAGAATAGGAATGTAATTGTTTCTAAAACACATACGTCACTCTTTACAATTATTAATATTGCATGTTATGAATTTAATAACGATAATATCATCTTTTTATTTTCTCTGATGAGATTTTTTTGTCAGACTGGGAAATTAGTAAATACATATGCATTGATCTCATGTTCGATCAAGCCGCCAAAACTCAAAGCCAGGGACTCGACTGTTTGGCAGATCCGTGTTGAAATAATGCCTAAATTATAATGTGTCTGTATAAACATTTATATGTATTTTTAATTTTAAAGATAGAAATGTTGATGAATCAGACCCAGGAAGCCCACAGGCTACAGGTTAAAGTAAAGTAAGTGCCAAATAGAGAATGAAAGGCTGTTTAGGATTGTAAGCACACAAGTTTCTTGCAAGTTATTAGTCCTTATCCAGTGGCAATCTTGAATGGCCAATGTCCAGCTCTCTCCATCATCTGGGACTGTCAAGCCATTCTGAAAACCTGGCTCCTCCAGCTTCCCTGCACCTGTGTGGGTGTGTGTGTGGACATATGTAGAAGTGCCTGCACAGTGTCTGCCAGGGAGCAAGCTAGTTGTGCCAATGAGCCCATAGTTCACTAAGGGACAATGAGGTCAGTTGATGTTTAGTTTGGTAAATGGCCACTTCTGACATTTGCTCCATTCTGATTGTCCACCCTTTCTGCCCTTGATAGCGTATATACTGTAAATACGATCCTTAGTGTGTCACAGTCGGTAAGTTCCCCAGACATCCAGCTGGTGGCTCTGTGCTGCTTTTAGCACAGTTGCTATTTCAGTGGTCATCAGTGGTCACAGTTAAAAGCTTTTTCTAAGCTCAATGGTGCAAATTGAGTTGGTTTCTTCCTGTGTGTTTCTTTGAGTATTTTATGTATCCTTCTCTGGCCCTGTGGCATGCTGTTTGTCCGCTGTCTTGAATGTTCCTGGACTAGTAGGATGTCCCATTTCCTGAGCTGCTAAGCCCAGCTTTGTTGCAGCAGTCCTCCATTATTCCAGGAGGCTGCTGGTCATGTCTGCAGTAAGTCTTATACCAGCAACTTGGAGACCCTTTGTTCAGCTCAGGTCTTGTTTTGTTACCATTTATTAATTTACCTGCAGTTAAGGTCTCTATTTCGTTCCACGTCTAGTTTATGTTTATGTGCATTCATGTCTCTCTGTTCCAGAATTTGGGATTTCTTATTTTTTTTGAACAGCTTCAGTAAATATTTTTAAGCTAACCTAGGTCTCCAGTGCAGTCACTGGGCCAGTGTCTGTCCCGACAGGGAGGGCCCTACTAGCAGGATTGCTCCTTATGACCATGTGCTTGCTGAACTTTGCTCATCTGACGTTAACAACTACCTGGACTGACCCAGCCTGTTCCCTGACTACAACTTATTCTGATTCTCTGGATAACATGATGGATCTCCCTAAATGAGTTATTTAATCTGATGCATTGAGGAATGATGACCTGTTACTGATCCATCTACCCCAGATCTTTCTACCTACTGTATGTCATACAATGGCATGTTATACAGAAACAATAATAATAATAATCTTCAATCTGCCACAGTATGTTGGTCTTCACAGTCTCAGTTGATAGTCCTTCTAGTCCCAGGGCATCCAGGTTTGGGTAGGCAAACTGTGCATTTATGGTTTTGGCTATAGATGTAGTAGTGATGAAATACTATACCAGATAAGCTGGATCTTAAAACAGACAAACACAACAAACAGTGCTCATACGCATCTCTCCCCATGGCAATTTAGATTGCAGCACATAAAAATTAATTTACCTTTTTATAACTCCTGCTGTAGTTCATTTTTGAAACAAAATACCGTCTCATGCATTTGAAGGCCAAGTGCTGCTGGGCTTCCTGTTCCTGTGCATTGTCAGTTATATCAGTTGAATCCAGACAGCAGCATGGCTGAGATGCTGGAAGACGATGCTCCAAAATGGCTGCTACCTTTCTTTTCCAACTGGGCCAGGCTGTTGATCTGGTTTAATTGATATGTGGCTAGAAAGACAGAAGTAGAAATCCCAGTAAAGTGTAAGACTAAGACTAAAGCTGCAGACTAACGCCAGGTATGCCAGTTCAAGGTCCACTACCTCTGCAGATGTTTTCTTGCCACTCAGCAGAAATATAGTTAGGTTTGTATACTCTGCATTAAATTCAGGGGTCAGTCATCAGTGCTTAGCATCCCTACCCATGCTGGTCACATAATTGATGTAATAACCTGATCCTTCATGTGTCTAGCTGTTCTGGCATCTGAAGTCATGGAGGCTTGTTACTCTACAGATTAGAAGAGGGACCACTATACCAGTTTAAAAAGAAGGGGGTGGGCATGCCCAATTATCAGCACCCTCTCCTGGGCACCGTAAGTGTGGTGCAACAGTGGCCAGTACGCCTATTCTAGCTAGAACTTGGTACTGCCATAGTCCCATAGAAAATTGAGAGGCTGAGCTTCGAGAGGCAGTAACAGCTTTTCTCATTCAGCAGAATAAAGTGAAATAAAAAATAGTTGTCTTCTTTTTTTCAGGTTCAAACTCCCATGCACATTTGAGGTGCAAATTAATATGGTAGATATTTTATTTTAGAAGCTACAAAATTACAGCAGCCAATGGGAAATTCAAATGCATTAAAAAGATTGTCTGTGTTTTGTGTTTTAGGATTTCCCATAGGCTGCTGTTATTGTATAACTTCTAAAGTGTAGAACTACTCCGCCACAGATACAGGGTTTTGATTTTTAGGAGAAAAATATTTTTTATTTCACATAATTGCAGGTTGAGAAAGGTTCTGGCTGCCTCTGAAAACTCTCCAGAAAAGCGCTCCAGAAAAACTCTAATTCATAACAACTAGGGTTTTAAAGGCCTACCTGCTGCTACTTAGCCACACTACTCTGTAGAAGTCATACAGTGTGATGGAGGAAAACAATCATACTTGTACTATCACACACTGTGTGTACCAGGGCAAGCCTTGTACCAGACCTTCACCTTGAATTAGAGCCCGATATTGTTTTCCCCCCCGTACATACAGATTGCCCACATTAAAAAGCATCCTACCTGCACCTAGTGCGTTTCTGAGCCTTAAAACCCTTTAACTGCCAGCCTACTTAGGGATTGTGTCACGCTCTGTTGGCAGACCATTTTCACTATTTCCCAGTTCCTGGCCAGGAGTCCCTCCCCCCCCAGTGAAAAAAGGGCATTATGGCATTTTTTAAATAAAATACAACTACTATCCACACTATAAAAGGTTACATTTAAAAAAAAAATGGGCATGGGATCCCCCCCTCTTCACGTAGGGGTGAACCCATGCTTTCTTTTTAATTTGTAAGGGTTATGGGTCCCCCCTTTCCAGCATATCAAGCCCAGGCAACAGCTATGGGGGCTTGTAGACCAGGGCGCAGAAGCCAGCATTGGTGGCCCCCTGGCCCTAAAGGCTACAAGCCCACATGGCCACAGGCTCTTCTGCCCCCCCCCCCGGCTTGGGGAAGCAGGTAATGGGGGGCTTGGGGCTAATGGCAAGTCACCCACTTGCCACAGGTGACTTGCCAGACCCTGAGCCTTGCGAACTGGCATAGGGGTCTCATGGATCCCCTACCAGTTCACAAAGGGTTAACTGTAAAAAAAACTGACACAAGAGAGAATGATTATTTTATGAGTTATTTTGATATAATTGCCTTCAATCGATTCATCATGGATCACTGTCCCACACTGATCACTCTGGCTTTTGCTCATCTGTTGCTGTAAGCCTTTTATACCTGCTGGGTGACAGGACATAAAGGGTTAATCATAAAAAAATAACACAGGGTGAAGAGGCCAGCTTTGGTGCCCCCCCCCCCCCCGCAGGCTACTAGCCCGCATAGCCTTCGGGCCCTTCTGCGCCCCCCCCCCCCCCGGGGCTTTGGGGAGGCAGGTAATTGGGGAGCTAGGATTTAATGACAAGTCACCTGCTAGCCGCAAGTGACTTGCCAGCCCCCGAGCCTTGTGAACTGGTATAGGGCACAAAAACGGGTCCTCTGGCATTTGCAGAAGACCCTGGGAGGATCAGAGCCCCCACCCCGAAGTAAAAGGAGACCTGCGCCTCTGGGTCAAGGCCCCAGGTGAGCTTTTTTTTTCCATCACTAGCAGGGGGAACTTCAGACATGTTAAATTTACATGGCTGCCATGTAATGGTAGGAGAGGCAGCCACAAACATTTTACGTGGCTGGCGTTTATAGGGTTAAACATCCAAGATGACAGTCCATAGAGTCTCAGGCTGCCTGCAGAAAGGCAGCGTCTTCTGACTATGCCGATCTTCATTGTGGGGTTGCTGTACTTTTCCTGACCCCAGTGCAGCTCTGTGCAGAGCACAGCTATAACCTGCTCCCTGCACTTGTCCCACTCTCCTCTCTTTAGCACATGATTCTGGGAAGGAACAAGGAGTAGCAAGATGGCGGCGGCCATATCCTGGAGTCCTAAAAACAGCTGCACCCTACCTGGAAGTAAATGACTAAAAATCTATATATTATCCATATTAATTTTAGATGCTGGGGAATAGTTTTTCAAGGGTTTGAAGTTGAACTTTTCATTAAATGATGCTTAAGTTCTTGTTTAAAGAGGTCTAGAACCCTCTTGAAAAGGTCCTGGAGTCTTTTAGGCCTTATTCCTGGCTCCAATGCCCAGCCATATATAAAGGTGGGAACAAACCTCAGACTAGAGAGAAGCTAGGTATGTGCCAAACGATTCATAATTTCAGCCAGCAGATTTGATATCAGCCAATCGCCTATCTCAAAAACAGCTATGGCTGTTTTTTTAAATCTGAGTCATCAACAAGCCAGCAGCATTGCCTGAGGTATTCGGGTGGGGGTGGTTTAGAGCAGTGGTTCTCAACCTTCTTACGCCAAGTACCCCTTAGCAACAAGAAGTTCTAAACAAGGAATCCCCAATGGGGGGTGAATAAATATAAATAGCACTAAAGTAAGTGGGCCATCAGCCTTGCGGCACTTTTAAAGCTAGAAGGGATTAGGTTCCACTTGTAAAATAATATACCAAACCAGTCGGACTCCCTCTGAAGGTTTTGCCCTGGAACACTGCCATGTACTCTCTGGGGTATGTGTATCGTAGGTTGAGAAACAGTGGTTTAGAGGGTTTTGGTCATCTTAAACCTGTGTTAACATTCAGTTACAAAATAGATACTAAACCAGTTAGTTATGATGTTTTTTACAATTACATTTGTCTTAATTTCAGTCACACTACAGTGTATACTTTTTGCTAAATTTGGACGACAACTTGTTTCTGTCTAATTTTTCATAAAAGTAGGCAGGTGGTTGTTCTCCTAAGCTGACACGTAAAGTAATTGATATGGATATTTTCACTCTGCATAAGAAGATTACAAAGCAGTTACAGGTCTTTAAAATGTAACGTAACCCCTGCAGCGTCATTAGACCTTAGGGACTCCCCATATTAAATTTAAACAAGTATCGAGCAAGTCTTGCAAACTCGGTCCAAACAATTTGGGACTTTTGCCTGAACGAGGAGCTAAGAAGATCTGCTGGCTTAAGCAATTCCCATGGCTGTCAATGGGAGTTAACAGGTGAAAACAGACAAGCTGGCTTTATGGCTGCTATATAAAAGTGCTTTGCAGTTTTAGTTTACACTGGAGATTGCCGAAGCTGAGCTGCAGAGGAATTTAATTGTGAAAAGTGCAGAATCTGAAAAGATGGAACTTATCCAGCGTATTGAATTCAATCGCCAAATTAAATATAGATTTGTAATCAACTTCAGCTCTGAAATTAAATCTAGGGCTAAGATCAGTTTTGTATTGGCCACAGAGTGAGCACACTCTCTTAAAGGGCCCATAAAGAAAGTTAGTGAGTTTAAAGAAGTGACCCAATACATTTACATTGTGTTGTATGTGTACATTCATTTACTGTAGAAATCAGGGCTGTGGAGTCGGAGCTTGTTTTGCGTATAGTTGGAAAAGGGTATTGTCTCTGGCCCCAGCATAAAAAAGAAAATCTCTTCCTAATATTGTATAGTGAATGTAACTTTCATAAGAAGTTTAGAAACATTCATCATAAATATATTCTTGTTCTCTCACTCTAAGGCCCTAGTGAAAAAGCAGAAGTAGCTGTGTGTTCTAGTGATAGATAAAGATTTCTCCAGTCTTCCCTGTCCCCTAATACTCTGTGACTTCATGCTGCCACAAGACTCAGGCAGGCTGATTCATTACTAGCGCCAGGTACCGGCAGATGAACGTCTGTAGCGAGGCGCGCAGAACGACCGCTAGTTGTCGCTGTGATCAGCTATGGGTCGCTGTTACCGAGCTCCTCAGTAGCTGATCGGCATTGATGAATTTGATATGTGAGTCGCTATAACACCAGTACAGAGCTATATGGGAGCGAACGGTAGCGACTGGTTAGTGTGAGCTGCTCAAACCACATTCATCAAAAAAACAGCCTCACACAGCGCGGATGCTCAAAATTGGGTCGTTGTAGCCCAGAGCGCCAGACGCTGTGTAATTAAAGTCCGTTTTTGAACACATATTCACTAGTAACAAAGCAAAAACATATGGAATGACATTGTTATTACACTGTGACATTAACACTTTAATACCAGACCTATAATGACAATTCTGCATAAAAATTTAAAAAATAAAAAAAAGTTTTCAAAAATGACTTTAAATGGGCCAGGAGAGGTCACACAATGATTTGATAGAAAGAAAAAAATAAAAGAAAACCCTGTTTAAAGAGAAGAGAAGTAACGTCCATTGAAATGTATGGGAGAGCGACAGGTAATACCAGGCCCTTTGGAAGCCAGAGCGCCGGTGGTATACGCCCGGGGTTCACCATTCGCTACCTGTCGCTATCCCTTGATGAATAACCCCCTTAGTTGCAATGGCTTAAACTTACAGGGATGTTAGGAGACGTAAAGCCATATTGATAGATGCCGCTATATCTGCCAAGCAATGAAGGATGGAATCACTTGTTCTTCCCCACTGGTAAGTATAAAGTATACAAACCTCCCAAGTGTCCCTAAGGGACTGTTCTCTTTTGAGTTTGTGTCCCCCTATCCCTTGTTGTTCTCATAAATGATTCATTTGACTATTTAAGTGTTTGTATTGTTTTAACTGTTACAACATATCTCCATGCTGAATATGAAGGACTGCATATTTCTATATAAACCATAGTTAATTCCCTTCTGATGGACCTTCTCAGCAGCAGAGGATGACTTATCTATGCATTCTTTAGTGCAACCAAAGTGAATTCATTTTGGGGACCGAGAAAAAGGTTTCAGCAGAAATGAGCAAGTTTTCAGTAGGGTTTATCAGGAAATGCAAAGATGCCGCTCCTGACAGCCAGCATGGAGCAAGCAGATAATTCACCAGCCATCTGATGTGGCCCTTGGCCTACTGTGGGGAGAGTGGGAGGGGTAAATAGAACTGTGGTGGAAAGGTAAATTAGAGGCTCAGTAAGGGTGAGAGGTTGCAAGGAATATAGGAGGGTCCCATTGCCAATGTGGCTTGGAGGAACACGGTGTCATTGATAGTGCAACACCATCCCTGCGTAAAATCTCTTGCACTATTACAAGATGAGAATTTAGTATTCACTTAGACAGATGTCTTCACAATCTCTATATACAGATTTAAGTGCAAGCAGCACTATTCAAACAATGATCACCAAGCAATAAATGACAGACAAAAACGCTATTTACATATATAGAGTAACCGGTGCTCTAAGCACCAAAAGAGAGCACCAAGTCAGTAAAGCATATTTCACCCTGTAAGCGTGATGAGGTATGCACTGACGCACGTTTCGGGTGGTTGCCCTTCGTCAGAGCAATGGCAGGATGCTGCTGTCCATTGACAGATATAAATGTGGTAATGGGTGGTATGGAGTTTGTGGAGACAAAAGTGGAGAGAAATTCTTTGTTATGCTATTTAATATAAAAAATGTGAAATTCGGAACTAATTCCTTGTGGGCCACAATGTTTTCGAAATCACCTAGAGGTCCATGCTCTTCAAAAGATTGAGCACCCTAAGAAAATTGTTCAGAACTTGTATTTCAATAAATATGCTTTATGTTCTGTATAAGTCGCCCTATTGCTTATAACAGAATTTAGAAAAAGCCTGATGTTACAATTTTACTACAGGAAATGTATTACTAATTATTGGCCAAGTGTGAAGGAGTCAGGGGGCCTTATAAAATTGAGTTGAAGGTAAGATTTGGCTTCCTGACAACCCTGTTAGAAATAAAGCAAACTGCCCAGCCCTCGCACACCACCGAATGCAAATGTCCGCTGCGCAGCTCTGACCATGACTGACTGCTTTGTCAGCTAATCGGTGCAGCAGTGGAGCCACGGCTGAGCAGTGATTGGCTGCCCAAGCAGTCAACCCCGGTAAGGGTGCCAGCTTTCATAAATTGTTTGTGGGATCAGGTGGCTGGTGTGGAACAAATGGATTAGCCTTAGCACAGAGCGAGGGTTGAAAGGGCAGTTCAAGCTTTTTTTATTATTAGGCTGGACTTTAAAGTTGCCTTTTTAACAACCGATCTCTGCATAGTGAATAGTTTGTTGTCCACCTTTCTTATGGAACAGGCATTTAGGTTTATATGACAGGTCTGTATTAGATCTGAAACCATGAACAATTGCACATTTGTATCAAGTTGCTTTTTGTGGCTAAACAGACATTTTCAGTTAGGTCAACAAATGTGTACATAAGTAACCCTAAAGTCTAATAATTAACTTTGAAACATAAAAATATAGTTCCCAGGACCACCGCGCTAGAAAATTAAATAATTCACAATTATATTAAGAATTCTCTTAATCCTGCGCTAGTAGTGTAGAACACAGCGGTTCCAAATAATGCTACAAAATATTACAGATAAATACGTACAACACACTCTGCGGGAATAGACTTTATATATTAAATGTCCTTCAATTAGTTTCACCAGCAGTGCTCACCACTCTTAAATCACAGTGCAAGTTCCAAACACCAGTCACATAAAATAACGCACCAGATCCCCATAGAGGGTTGACGCTCATAAAATACTAGTTCACTTCAGGTCCTCATTAATCCATACACAAGTATTACTAAAATGGCTAATTTTACACTCTTTCCATAGGGGATAAGGTGTGCCCCGGGACAGACACACGTTTTAAAATTGTTCATGATAAAACCCAAAACCACAGGATTCAAAAGGGAAGATACCAAGGGGCAGAAATGAGTGAATCTTTGCTTTGTGTCATTATGTCTGAATCTGACTGTGACATTTGTTTTAGGTCTGCTGATACAAACCATTCAACAATGCCACCACTTTCAGCGTCCACATTTTTTAGACCTTGATCGGATGTTGGCTACTCAAGCTTGTTTCTCAGCTATGACATCTGCTGAAGGGGGCCGGCAGCTTCATTGCTTGGAAGCCTGGCACACGATCAATCTTTGGCTGTTATCTTGGACTGCCTATAGAGACATAGGTAGTGGTGGCATGAGGGGGAATAGTACGTCAACTGCCTATTCATTTGTTGACCTGGGAAAACTATGTCCCCTCTGCCTGTTAGTTGTAGGTCACTGTGAATCTGACTAATAACTATGGGTTTTCAGGTTGACACTGCCCCCTACTAATTGTGGGTCCATGGTAGGATGGCAGCATTCTAATATCACTTATTATTAATTGTAAGGGGCATGAAATTGTTACCCTCACCACCTAATAATTGTGGGTCTGGCCAAGACTCTGAAATCTCTGCTTATCAATTTTAGATCTGGGGTGGTGTGCTGTCTACCTCTTTCCTTGTGGGTTTGGAGTGTTGGGGATGCTTCAGTATGGCGTGCCAAAGAGGCTGTTACCATTTACAGGGCAGAAATAGAGTCTGTCATTCATCTTCTAGTTATTCCTATCAGGGAGATGGTTTAGAATGCTGAAAACTAAAATCAAAAGGCACAGAAATGGCTTCTTTCCAATGGCTGTCATTTTTGGACAGCTCACCAAAAGCATTTGTATGTCTCCATTAACTGACTGAGATGCTACAACTGATTGAGAACTACAAAAGCCCTGAGCATATGTTATGCAACCCGGAAACGGGTAGGTGCTGCTTACTGGTTAATGTCTGAGTTACTTACTGATCTCCTGCAAGAAATTCCTTGTCTGAGAAAAGGCATATCACGTGAGTCCAGCTGATACCACAGCTTCTGCAATCATGCAATATGCTTTCCCTATCCCGGTCTGTTAACCAACCCAGTAGCCTGCAATTTAGTGAAATACAGGTGTGATTTATAAACAGAAATGTTCAGATTGTCAGATTTACCTCACCCAAATGGATGATGTATATGTCAGGGATTTCTCAATGGAGAAATCCTCTATTAAAGAGTGACCAGAAATAAGACAACTGCGAGACAGAGAGAATATAAATATGCTGCAAACTGTGTTTAATCGTGACAACCAGTGAACAACACAAACATATCAAACAAGCTGCTGTTTATATATTACATGTGGAGTCAGATTGCATACATACAAGATATAGGTTCAGATTCCAGTTAGTCGAGTCTGCTGAGCCCGATCGTCCTGGCTTGTCTGCCGAGTCTGACGATCACCCTGCTGAGTCTGCCGATCGCCCTGCCGAGTCTGCCGATCGCCCTGCTGTGTCTGCCGAGCCCGATCGCCCTAAGGAGACCGATCCTGATCACTGTCCCTCTGGTATTCCTAAAGAAGGCTTTGAAGATCCCTTACATGCCCGTGGTTTTAAAACACCTCGGTTTGCATATGGTGATTTCTTCCCGCTGGCTTTAGGAGGCCTTGAGGGGTTTCCTAAAGTTGCAGTAAGGTCTGATTCTGGGTACCCAGGCTCTGATTATAAAGGGTTCAGTGGCTTTGGGTGCTGCCTCAAAGGTCCCGGTCCTCCTGGGCACTGCCTTGAAGGTCCTAGTCCTCCTGGCCATGGTTTCCTGGATTTTGACCCTGGAGGGTCTTGGCCTGTATTTCTACCTGCATTGCCCTTGCCTGGATTTCTGCCTGGATTGCCTATCCTGATCTTCTGCCTGGTCCTATTCCAGCTTTGGGTATTGCCAGTGTGCTGTTGGAAGCGTCTCCTGCGGAGCAGTTGTTTAAACGCGTTTGGTGCCCGCGTTTGTGAGGGGGGAGCTAATGTCAGGTCTGGAGTTCCTTCACAGCCTGAATTCCCCTGCTATATGCCGCTTCACCAGCAGATGGCTCTGTCCTGCTGAGGTGTTGTTAATCAGCCAGCACCTGTGGGACTTCCTGCTCTATATAAGCTGATCCACCAATTCAGCTAGGGGATCAGCATTCTGTCAGGGACTTGTCAATGGAGAAATCCTCTATTAAAGAGTGACCAGAAATAAGACAACTGCAAGGCAGACTATAAATATGCAGCAAACTGTTTTTAATTGTGACAACCAGTGAACAACACACACATCAAACAAGCTGCTGTATATATACATTACATGTGGAGTCGACTCCACATGTAATATATATACAGCAGCTTGTCTGATGTGTGTGTGTTGTGTTGAATGGGTGGATCAGCTTATATAGAGCAGGAAGTCCCACAGGTGCTGGCTGATTAACAACACCTCAGCAGGACAGAGCCATCTGCTGGTGAAGTGGCATATAGCAGGGGGACTCAAGCGGTGGAGGAACTCCAGACCTGACAGTATAGTGGAGCAGGGCACCCAGCGAAGCATTGGGGGGCCTGCAAATTCTGGTCCTGCCAGCACGTTACCATGACCTACCTCTAGATAGAGACCCTGGGCACAACCTGGAGATTCCTTTTATGCTCAGGTCTCTCACACCCTCACTCACTCTGAGATGGTGACTGTCCACCCCTCCTCTCAGCCCCCAGCCAGAATACTCTCCAGAAATTATTCTGGGTCATAACTTTTGCTGGAAAAGTCATAGGGCCCTGGTTCCCCTGGCAAATGATTAGGTCTCCATGCTTTGCCAGTAAGCCATGCTCCAAGTTGTCTTCATCCAATCTACTTTGCTGCATCACACAGTCATTTGCTTACCACCCCAGAATGCCATGGGCTTTGAGAATCTACCCATGCCACTTTAAAGTGGACCAACACCCGCCGCTGATCGGCCCGGGAATCTATAAGAGGCGGCCTCCAGTGGCCTCAGCTTGTCCGTCAGCGGTGAGGTGAGTTTTTTGGGGCTTTCTGGGGGGTTTCACACAGCGGGGCACCCCCGATCGGGGTGCCCCACGGAAGTGGACCAACACCCAGGATAGTGAAAATCCTGGGTGTTGGTCCACTTTAAGGCTGATCCTCTGCTAAACTCCTCAGCTACCTGCTCCACACCCAGTACTGATATCAAAAGTTAATTTGTGCTAAACTGTATCGTCCACCCCCATCGCTGGTGGATATTAGGTGGTTACAAAGGAAAGTATGAAGCATTCCTTAATGGCAAGAGATGTGCATTCCCCTGGTCATCAGGGCCCACGTTTTTCCCATTCCAAACTAGTGTTTACTTACCACTTGTACTACTAGGCATAACCTTTCTCTGTTCTTTGAACCTGATGCAGTGAAAAGTTTCCTTTGAAATGTGTATACCTGGATTTCAAGTACTGCCATGTTCCAGTCTGTTACCTCCATGGTTGGGTCTCCTCTAAGGAACTTCTTTGAGTATACTGACACTTCCACAGAGGAAATCTATGTGAGAAACTCCATGAGGGATTCAACACTATTACCATTAAATTCCAGCTTTGGCAGAAGTAAATGAAGTGCTGCCGAAGGATTAATGGAGCTTTGAATGTTTACCTCACTGCAATGTGAGTCTGTGGAATACGGGAAGAGGAATTTATTTATTATGAACTAAGCAGAGCTTCAGATACATTACGGTTTATTCAGCGGTTGTTCAAGGGGAACAGCTGGAAAAATGAAGAGCTTTGTTACACTATTTAACATCGTCATTTGTTTGGCTTTTGCTGTTCTTGTCGCTGAACCGTTAAAAAAGTCAGCCTTAGAAAACAAAGGTGTTCCTAGCTAGTATACATGATGGATTCTAATACACAAAGCTTAGTTATAGATGCACTTTCATTTTATTTTGTCTAGTGGCCATGACAATTCTGCATATTCTACATAACCTACTTTACTAAACTAACCAAATGTACATCTTCTAATCTAGTTAAGTCGGTTGGTCAGCCATACTTTAATGTGCAAAAGTTTATAGACACACTTTGCTGTGATGTTAGAATTGTGAGAAAGTATTTATTTGTAATACTGCTCTTCCACCTGTATTGGCACACATTTACATGGCACAACAGGCTTATGGTCATAGCAATCCTACATATGCCTATACATGCTGACTGGGTGCTGCGCACGTGCAGGCAGGTGCGCTAATGTTCACATCAGTTACCAGATGAGTGCACATTCTCTAATTCATGCGCCATCCTCTATTTTGTGCGCCGTGTCAGGACTGTACCGAACACCCGTCTGTCTTGAACTGGTATCCCCCAATCTCCGCCGCCACTTCTGCCTATAGACAAGCCCCCGCTTGTAGGAGACGCGGGTAATGCCTCTCCCAGTCGGTTGCCCCCAGGACTTATAAGGCGCAAAGGATACCAGCTTAAGGTGCAGAAAGATGTTAGGCAGGGAATCCCGAATGAGGATGCTGGAAGGCAGAGTCCGAATTACAGGCCGAGGTCAAACCAGGAGGTCACGGGGCGTGGAATCCGAAGGAGGTAACGAAAGGATGGTCGAGGCTAGCCGAGGTCAAATCCAGGAGGTCACGGAGCGAGGTACAGAAGGGTCAGGCAAAGGCGTGGTCGGGCAAAGCAGGAGGTCAGGGCAGGCAGCAAGCAAGAGTAGTCAAAGTCCAAAATCCAAAAGTTCACAAAGACACAGCAACGCACATCCAGAACCCAGAAGCTATAACGGGCACTGGGATGAAGGAGCAGAAAAACTTTATAGGGAATGCTGGCCAATAGGAAAGGGCACACTTGGGGGGAAGAACAATGATTGGAGCATACAAACTGAAATGGGATCGGTCCCAGGAGCTGGGCGGCCCAGGCCAGACAGGCCGACCAGTCCCTGGGCCCGATCCCAGGATCCGGCTGCCCATAGGTCACCTTAACACTCGCCCCCGGCGGGCGCGCTGGAGGAAGCGCCGCCGGGAGGCATAAGAGAGACGTGCGCGCGCGAGCACGACGTGAGCCAGGCGCGCCCCCGCCCGGAGGAGGCAGCGTCACGCTACCCGGAGGCCCAGCAGACTGGCGCAGCCGCGCGGAGCGGGCCGCGTCGCGGCCATCAGCCGCATGCTGCGCCGACAGCCCCCGGACCTCACAGGGGCGCCGAGGAGACGGACGACCCAGGGACGGCCGAGCAGAGGCCCGCTGGGGCCCCCTCAACGGTGCGCCGCGGGACCCGGAACGGCGAGCAGGTAAGAGTCTAACATTACCCCCCCCCTGAGGAGGGGCCACTGGACCCTCCAAGCTGGGTTTCAATGGATTCTCCTTATGAAATCTCTTCACCAGATTCTGCGCATGAACCTCCCTGGCTGGAACCCAAGATCTTTCTTCCGGGCCGTACCCCTTCCAGTCAATTAAATACTGAAGAGAGTTCCTAAAAAGGCGGGAGTCAAGAATTCGGGCAACTTCAAATTCCTGATGACCATCGACTAACTCAGGACCGGGAAGCTTATCGGGTTCATGGTTTCTAGCAGATTTAAGAAGAGAAACATGAAAAGACCTACAAATCTTCATGGACGAAGGGAGGGCCAACTGGAACGTGACCTGATTAATTTTCCGTACTATGGGGAAGGGACCAATAAATTTAGGTCCTAACTTAGCGGAGGGCTGGCGTAATGCCAAGTTCTTAGTTGAAAGCCAAACCCAGTCTCCCACCTTATAACTAGGGTTAGAGGAACGTTTGCGATCTGAAAATTTTTTCTGCTGAAGAGCGGCTTTGGTTAGATGCTGTTGGATTTTATTCCATACCTCTGGCCATTTGGAAACCCATTCATCCACGGATGGAACTCTAGTGGGTTGATCCGGAAGGCCCGAAAACTTCAGGTCCTTACCATAAACACAATGGAAGGGAGAGACCCCCGTGGAAGAATGTGCCGCGTTGTTAAATGCAAACTCCGCAAATGGTAAGAAGAAGGCCCAGTCAGTTTGGGTATCAGCCGTAAAACAACGCAAATACTGTTCCAAGGACTGATTCGTTCTCTCGGTTTGTCCATTCGACTGCGGATGGAAAGCCGAGGAAAGGGAGACAGTGAAACCCAACTTAGTACAGAAAGCCCTCCAAAACCGGGAGACAAACTGGACCCCCCTATCTGAAACAATATCTATGGGAATACCATGGATCCTAAAAATGTGAGTGATGAAGAGTTGAGCTAAAATTTGAGCTGAGGGGAGTTTCTTTAAGGGAACAAAATGAGCCATCTTGCTAAAGCGATCCACAATTACCCAAATAACAGTATATCCCTGGGAAGGGGGAAGGTCAGTAACAAAATCCATGGCCAGATGGGTCCACGGAGAGGCGGGAATGGATAATGGAAGGAGTGGGCCTTCAGGAGGATGCCTTAAAGATTTACTTCGGGCACAGACTTTACAAGCGGAGACAAATCTTTGAACGTCTCTCCTGAGAGAGGGCCACCAAACTTGGCGCGTTAATAAAGCAATGGTTTTCTTAACCCCTGGATGACCCGCTGTTTTGGTATCATGAAAATGGGACAAAAAGTCAGTCCGGTAAGCAGAAGGCACAAACTGGGCTGAATCAGGTTTCCCAGGAGGAGCCTGGGTCTGGAACTGAGTAAGGTCAGGAAGTTGGGGTTGGATAGCGGCTACCACTAGGGAGCGGGGTAAAATGGGAGAAACCAACCTTTCAGGTAAGTCGGGAGGGGAAAAACTCAGAGACAGGGCATCAGCTTTAATGTTTTTGGATCCAGGCTTATAGGTTATAGAAAAGTTAAATCGAGAAAAGAATAAGGACCAGCGAGCCTGTCTAGGAGTTAATCTCTTAGCAGATTGGATGTATTCTAGATTTTTATGATCCGTAAAGACCGTGACTGGATACTGAGCCCCCTCCAGCCAGTGTCTCCATTCCTGAAAGGCTAACTTGATGGCCAATAATTCTCTATCGTAATTTCTTTCGGCCGCTGAGAATTTCTTGGAAAAGAAGGCACATGGATGGAGGCGTTCAGGTGAGCCGTAATACTGTGACAGGACTGCCCCAACTGCGACTTCGGAAGCATCCACCTCCACCAGGAAGGGTCGTTGCTCATCAGGGTGGACTAGGACGGGAGCGGCACTAAACACCCTTTTAAGATTCTCGAAGGCCTGAACAGCTTGAACAGGCCATACTGAGGGGTACCCGCTTTTCTTGGTCAGATTGGTTAGTGGTGTAACAAGGGCGGAAAAATTTTTAATGAACCTCCTATAGAAATTGGCAAAGCCCAGAAACCTTTGCAGGCCCTTTAGATCCCTGGGCTGTTCCCATTCTAAGACGGCCTTCACCTTAGATTGGTCCATGGATAGACCAGATTTAGAGATAATATAACCGAGAAACGGAACCTCTGACACTTCAAATTGACATTTCTTTAACTTAGCATATAAACAATTTTCCCTAAGTTTTTGCAGGACCAAACACACGTGTTTGCGATGTTCCTCAATGGATGAAGAAAAAATTAGAATGTCGTCTAAATAAACAACCACAAAACGGCCAAGATAGTCCCTAAAAATTTCATTAACAAAACTTTGAAAGACCGCGGGGGCGTTGCACAGGCCGAAAGGCATTACTAGATACTCATAATGCCCTTCAAGGGTATTAAAGGCCGTCTTCCACTCGTCCCCCTGCCTAATTCTAATGAGGTTATAGGCCCCCCGGAGATCGAGTTTAGAGAAGACTTGTGCCCCAACCACCTGTGTAAACAGACCCTCAATAAGTGGTAGGGGGTACTTATTCTTTATCGTGATGTTATTTAAGCCCCGATAATCAATACAGGGGCGAAGTCCCCCATCTTTCAATTCCACGAAAAAAAACCCTGCCCCTGCTGGGGAAGATGAAGGCCGAATAAACCCTTTCTCTAAGTTCTCGGCAATATATTCCCGCATGGCAAGGGTTTCCGTTCGGGTCAAATTAAATATTCTACCTCTGGGAGGCATGGTACCGGGGAGAAGTTCAATAGGGCAATCCCATGGTCTATGGGGAGGAAGTTTGTCTGCCGCCCTTTCAGAAAAGACGTCAGCAAACTCTAAGTATGAAGTGGGGACCCCAACCGGTGCTAGGTGAGCGACCCTGAGTGGAAATTCTAAGCAGCTCTGAAAACACTGGCGACCCCACCTAGTGATTTGCCCTGAGACCCAATCAATTTGGGGATTGTGCTCCTGCAGCCATGGCAATCCCAAGATTAAAGGGGTACTAGGCATACTTAATACCAAAAAACTGATAACTTCAGAATGATTGGCTCCCACTTTGACTTGCATAGGAGGGGTTTGGAACCGAACTAAACCCCCGGCCACAGGAGTGCCATCAATGGCTGAAACCCGGATGGGAGTCGGCAAGGGCTGGACCATAACTCCTAAAGTCTGCGCTAGTTCGGAGTCTAGGAAGTTCCCAGCTGCTCCTGAATCTAGAAGAGCCTTTAGATTCAAACACTTAAGATTAATCTTAATCTGAACGGGAATCAGAACTGGAGACGATACTTGAGGAGATACCTTACAGCCTAGGAGGGCCCCCTCGAAACCCCCTAGGCTCTGGAGTTTCCCGCCGGCTTCTTTGGGCAAAGTCTGACCATGTGGCCGGTTCCACCACAATACAGACAAAGCCCCTCGGATAGACGTCGTCGCCTCTCGCCTTCAGTGAGCCTTGTAGCACCTAGTTGCATGGGCTCATCCGAAGGTTGTATGGCTGGGACCTCGGACCTTGAAGCAGACTCGGCATGCGACCCTCTTTCTAGGCGCCTCTCCCGAAGCCGACGATCAATGCGGATGGCAAGGTGCATTAGTTCGTCTAGGGTCTGAGGCTCCGGGTAGTTCACCAAGGTGTCCTTGATGGTATCAGCCAATCCTAGCCGGAATTGGCCGCTAAGAGCAGGATTGTTCCAATGGGAATCTACCGCCCAGGGCCGGAATTCTGAGCAGTAGTCTTCGGCGGGACGGCGTCCCTGACGAAGAGTACGTAACTTGGCATCAGCTGTGGCCCCTTTGTCGGGATCATCATAGAGAACCTCCATCGCAGAAAAAAAACTATCCACAGAGAGACGGATCGGGTCCTGAGCTGATAAACTGAAGGCCCAGGACTGAGGATCTCCTTGGAGAAGGGAAACAATCAAGCCGACCCTTTGCTCTTGTGACCCTGAGGAGACAGGACGAAGCTGAAAGTACAATTTACAAGAGTCCCGGAAGTTGGCAAATTTTGCCCTGTCGCCGTGGAATTTTTCAGGAAGTGGGATCTTAGGTTCCACAAACATTGCGGCCGGAGTCCCCTGAGGACTGGGGACGTTAGGAGCAGGACGGTGCTCCTGAGCCGCAACCCGGTGAGCCAGGTGCTCCACTGCCGCTGTCAAAGCTTGCACCTGCTCCAGGATTTGGTCCATTCTGTGGCCCGTTATAATGTCAGGACTGTACCGAACACCCGTCTGTCTTGAACTGGTATCCCCCAATCTCCGCCGCCACTTCTGCCTATAGACAAGCCCCCGCTTGTAGGAGACGCGGGTAATGCCTCTCCCAGTCGGTTGCCCCCAGGACTTATAAGGCGCAAAGGATACCAGCTTAAGGTGCAGAAAGATGTTAGGCAGGGAATCCCGAATGAGGATGCTGGAAGGCAGAGTCCGAATTACAGGCCGAGGTCAAACCAGGAGGTCACGGGGCGTGGAATCCGAAGGAGGTAACGAAAGGATGGTCGAGGCTAGCCGAGGTCAAATTCAGGAGGTCACGGAGCGAGGTACAGAAGGGTCAGGCAAAGGCGTGGTCGGGCAAAGCAGGAGGTCAGGGCAGGCAGCAAGCAAGAGTAGTCAAAGTCCAAAATCCAAAAGTTCACAAAGACACAGCAACGCACATCCAGAACCCAGAAGCTATAACGGGCACTGGGATGAAGGAGCAGAAAAACTTTATAGGGAATGCTGGCCAATAGGAAAGGGCACACTTGGGGGGAAGAACAATGATTGGAGCATACAAACTGAAATGGGATCGGTCCCAGGAGCTGGGCGGCCCAGGCCAGACAGGCCGACCAGTCCCTGGGCCCGATCCCAGGATCCGGCTGCCCATAGGTCACCTTAACACTCGCCCCCGGCGGGCGCGCTGGAGGAAGCGCCGCCGGGAGGCATAAGAGAGACGTGCTCGCGCGCGCGAGCACGACGTGAGCCAGGCGCGCCCCCGCCCGGAGGAGGCAGCGTCACGCTACCCGGAGGCCCAGCAGACCGGCGCAGCCGCGCGGAGCGGGCCGCGTCGCGGCCATCAGCCGCATGCTGCGCCGACAGCCCCCGGACCTCACAGGGGCGCCGAGGAGACGGACGACCCAGGGACGGCCGAGCAGAGGCCCGCTGGGGCCCCCTCAACGGTGCGCCGCGGGACCCGGAACGGCGAGCAGGTAAGAGTCTAACACGCCGCTGGTCCATGCACATGTGCTGATTCCTGTGCATGTGCATCTTTTTACGCATTTAAACGGGCGGCTGTGGCCTGCATCTTTTCAGAGTGAAACCCGCCATTCTTGTTCCATTTCATGTCCACAGGTTTGACCTTGGCTACACTGACTACCATCTCTGGATTTTGACCCCTGCATGGTCTGACTACTGTCTATGGCTCTTAACCTCTGGCATGGTCCGACTGCCTTCATTGACTCTCGACCCTTGGCTAAGGCTGACTACTCTCCCTGGGTTATTCTAAGCTCCATTTGGACTTGTCTACATCCCGCGACAGTCGTGGGACCCTGGCTTGCCAGCAGCCCAGTCTATTCTCTCTTCTCCCTTGCAGGGGGCCTTTATGGGTACCAGGCTTACCAGTAAGTTACCCACTCTGTTCTACTCAGTATCTGGTATCTTCCAGTCTCCTTTGTTCCGGCTCTCCTGTATTTACTACCGCATCAGTTCACCTGTCCCATTGTTCAGATGTCTGGCCCTTCAGCTTGTCCTGCTGCTGTGCTTCCCCTGTTATCCCTAGTGAGGGGAAACCACAGTGGGCACCACTTGTGGCAGTCTGTTCCTACTACTGCCAGTTCCACATACAGGTGATATTCAGAGGAAAATGGGGACTTATTGGGCCTCCCCTACCAGGTCCCATTCGGGATCAGGGGCTCTACCAACATCTAACCACGCCCAAAGGATCACCAATGCATATTATCAAAACATATTCAATTTTATTACCCACATATATACTTAAAAAAAATTAATACGGACACATAAACTTAGTTACACATACATACGACACCTGTTAAATGCAGTGTACGATTCAAAATTATTGCATATACAGACTGTTAAGTTGCTTGTGCTTGAAATTATGGTTTTGTCTGAAACCAGGTATGTTGGTAATTTAGTCTTTATGTTTGGGCAAACTAGTTTCGCCTGGCAGTAGGCTTCGTCAGTGCCCATGCTAGAGATTTGTGGATTCAATCCTATTCAACATAACAATAACACAGGTTCATACCTCCATTATGATGTATAACAGTCGCAGTTAGACACAACCCTAGTTCCTGCAGTGTAATTATTTGCATCAAGCCTATGTATAAACCAGCAATATGAATGCATGCTAGTCCAAAAAATGTGAAGAGAGCAGGTGCGATTCACCAGCAGCCTGAATGAGACAGTAACACCTGAAATAGAGAAAGGATATGCCTGGTGGAGATCGGTATTGATTGTAATAGGAATAAACATAACAGCTCTAGATAGAGCCTCGCATATGGTTACCTTATAGAGTAGCTGGTGCGTTATGTAGTGCGGCGTGAGAGGGAACACAAGTTATGTTCCCTCCCTCCTGTCCTCCAATCTCACAGCAGCGCCGGGTGGGTGCTGGCGCGGCGGCCACGAATTTTAAAAGGCCGTAAAGTGCGTCATGCACCCAGGGGTGTGCGGCCGCGCCGCCCCACCTCCTCCTTCGCTGGTAATAGCGTTGGAGGTTGCCAGGGGGGACAGGGGCGGAGCACATAGAGGGACACACAGCGTCGCCCCGCCCCACTGGAGGACGGAGCGCATGTTACTGTCTTATTCAGGCTGCTGGTGAATCGCACCTGCTTTCTTCACATTTTTTGGACTAGCATGCATTCATATTGCTGGTTTATACATAGGGCTTGATGCAAATAATTACACTGCAGGAACTAGGGGTTGTGTCTAACTGCATCTGTTATACATCATAATGGAGGTATGAACCTGTGTTATTGTTGTGTTGAATAGGATTGAATCCACAAATCTCTAGAGGATTTGTCTAGTGATGTTATTGTACATTTCCCACAGGCTATAGCATGGACACTGACGAAGCCTACTGCCAGGCGAAACTAGTTTGCCCAAACATAAAGACTAAATTACCAACATACCTGGTTTCAGACAAGAACATAATTTCAAGCACAAGCAACTTAACAGATTGTATATGCAATAATTTTGAATCGTACACTGCATTTAACAGGTGTCATATGTATGTGTAACTAAGTTTATGTGTCCGTATTAATTATTTTTAAGTATATATGTGAGTAATAAAATTGAATTGTTTTTATAATATGCATTGGTGATCCTTTGGGCGCCCCTGATCCCGAATGGGACCTGGTAGGGGAGGCCCAATAAATCCCCATTTTCCTCTGAATACCTTATGCAATAAGTGGGCCTACCACTCATACCATCACTAGTTGGTGTATTGCACTCCCGCCATAATGGGAGCACAATAAGCAAAATAAGTTCTTTTTTTTTTTTTTGTTTTCCTTCTTGTTCATTCATTGGGTGGGTCATTTCTCTAGTGGGCTGGAAGGAACCCACAACCTTTATATTTATCCACATACAGGTACCGTACCTGACACAGGCAAAAATGAATAATGACTTGAATAGCATTATTTGAGCACGAGGACAAGGCCAGTCTAGTACTTGAAATATCCTCATTTGCCACACTTTACATTTTTAAATGACCTTAACACCTTCCCCTTCAGCTGATTCAACAATGTTGACTGTATAGCGAATTCTAGAGTGCACCAAGGCAGTTTCTGCCATGCCACCTGGGGAGCCACATGGAAAAGGACTCACTATTATCCAAAGAAACAACGTCACATTATGTAACAGCAAAGGAGCACTATGCGTATAGAGTATAATTTCCTATACGGGAAATAGCATGTTCCTGCCTTGCATTGGCTCAATCTAAAAACTGCTTATTTAATTCAGAACGTTTATTTTTTTTTGTTGTACTCACACAATATTCAGCTTCAGTCTGATCTTAGTCTTTTGGTTTGAATTATTTCTACAAAATGCAAACTGGCCAAAGATCCCCCCACCTCTCCCTCGAATAGAGCTGCTGAAATGATCAGAATCAGCAGCCTCCTAAATCCAGCTAAATAAAAAGCAATTTCCTTATGTTTTTCTATTCCAAAAAGTTTTACCAGATGTGTGATTTTTGTAAGTCGTAAAGCGCTATGCAGGTGGTTCATGGCAGCTCACTGTCAGATGGTGTGGATAATATGAATGCATACAGTAAGACACCGTGACTGTTGGCTATTGATTGATCCCAGTATGATTGACTTTTGAGTGCCCTCAGCTTTACAACTTCCTTCTCAGTTACACTGTAAAATACACAAAGCCTTATCCATAAATTGCACACAATAAATATTTAAATGGAAATTCATAGCTATGGCCCCTCACTCTCTCCACAATAATTGTATATTTTACATTACATAGAAATCTGCTGGCAGCCATTTGTATTAAGTCGTCTTCCTCAACACTGAAAATGTTATTTCTGGAGCATTGGGATGGTTAGATTTGCTAATGGGCACCACCATGCAATAACTTAGGCCCAAAAATTAAATTGTGTGAAAGAGACCAGATATTACTCTTAACTGTCTTACAACATCAAAACCTGGGATAATTACTCTCTCTGGTTTTGTTCCTCTTCCATAATAATGAGCGGCATAGAAAGCTGAATGCAAGGGGAGCAGCAGACAACCACGGCAACTGCTCTGGGTGTGCACAGGCCTGAAATGAGTTCAGTTAGAAAGATTAGAACTGTCTTCTAGAAGTAGCATAGAGGGGGTTAGTACATTAGATTTTCTTGGCATAAAAGCATAGAGGTTATTTAAGGAGGACCCTAGCATTAGGGAATTGTTCTAGAAGTTGTCCTTGGGGAGGAGACATGTAATGTAAGTTGAGGAGTAGCAGGAAACCAGAAGGATATAACAGTAAAGAGAAAGCAACAAGGAGATCTGATAAGGAAGGAAGACCTGAAGCAACCAAAAAGTTGACCTAGAGTGTCCAATAAGGGCAGGTAAGGCCAGTAGTGATCTGTCCAGCAGCTAGGAAGGTGAAAGCTTGGGATATGGCTCATGTACTTGTGTGGATGTGAAACTGTAACTAGTGAACTGCTCCGCTGAAGTGTTCCTGGAGACAAGAGATGGCTAAGAGTAAGTGCACTTCACCCCACACCAAGCTGAGTCACCCTACCCTAGGTCCAAGAACCCCCCTTGCTCCGCTGTTCGTGCATGCGCCATTGGATCGGGAAAGAAGGTGAGTTTCCAGGTGACCTCGAAGGGTATTAACAGCGGGCATCCGGAATCTGGATGCCCCTGGGGGAGCTATTTTGCTCATAGACTCCAGGGCTGCTTTTGGTCCACTTTTAACAGGGAGCGTTTTGGCCACATTTGCAAGGCTGTTTCAATTTGGTATTCTAGGTAATATCCACCAGGTGGAGCCCTCTGCACAATCTCTTGCATATCTACAGTATAATCTTTTTCCCAAATATGGAAGGGAGGTATTTAATATATTCAAGGGTGGAGTCCTTTCCCCTTCAGGCTCAGCTGTTGTTCTGTCCGCTTCACTCAGGCAGTGAGGCCCAGTGTTTTCAATGAGTTTTCCATGCAAAGTACCTGCGCTGATTAGCCTCAGCCAATCATACAGTGTTCCCAGTGTATCCTTATTGTCTCACACATGGGCCTTGATTCACTAATGGTAGAAAAAAAAAAATAACGCTTGGAAAATAAATTCGCATGCGAGAATTTTTTAAACTTAGGAGCGATTCACGAAGGCATTTGAATTAAATTCGTGTGTGCGAATTTGCGGGTGAATTTTTTTCGTGTGCAATTGAAAATCACTTTACAACTGGAAAAAGTGCACGAATTTCCCATACCCAAATGCTGTGTGTGAGAATTTTTTCTACTGCTTCCTAATTTGTAGCAGAGCAGTATGATCCCTTGTTGCACTTTGTTCTGTTTTTTATTTTTTGCTTTGTGTTTCTGGACTTTCTAATTAATGTGAAATAGTACATGTCATTGTTAATGTTTAATTATGTTTAATTTTGCACTTTGCATTTGTTCGGTGCATAATTTTTTGGTGATGGTGGTTTAGGCCCTTTTGGCAGTGTTGCTTTGCAATGCTTTACATCTGTTGTTATTGTAGCCATTTATTTGGGTAGTTTGTAGATTAACAGTTCTTAGTTTTGACTTTGCTCTGTGAATCCATTGATATGTGAATGTGAGTGTTGCCCTGAGTGTCATCATTAGCATGCAGATATCTGTAACTGGGTTAGTTTGGTCACCCCATATAGGCCTGATGTACTTACCAAACCACATTAAAGGTTTTTGTTGCATCCAGGGCCAGCTCCAGGGTCCCTTGTGTCATCTCACTTGTGCGGCTCTGTGAATCCCCATGGGATAGCTGGTATACTCACCACTTATATTAAAATGGACCAAAACCCTAGATTTTGACTATCCTGGGCTTTGGACCTTGCCCTTGGGGGACCCCATTTGGGGGAAGCCCCGCTGTGTGAAACCCCCCAGGTCGCCGAAACCAACTCACTCTCCCCGGTCCTATGGGGCATGCGCAGCCTCTCGTCCAATCAGCACGCTGACGCCCGCATTCCCTGCTTCCCTCTAACAGGGAGCGTGCCCGCAGCAGCCATTCATAAGTGCCTGGCGCTGGCACGTGCCCTGCTAGAGGGATAGTGGGTATGCGGGTTGCGCATGCGCTGTTGGACCGGGAAAGAAGGTGAGTTTATGGGCGACCTGGGGGGGTTTCACACAGTGTGGCATCCCGTTTTGGATGCCCCGGGGGGAGGGAATTGATCAGCCCAGGAATCTATAAGATCTATAATCGTGATGCCCTGCTGTTACAAACCCCTGAGATCTCCCACTCCAGTCACGTTTTCGCTGTTCCCACAGTGCATGCGCTTATCCAAACAGTGCTTTATGCTATGTATACTAATGTAGAGTTTAAAGCTGTTGTTTTGGATTCAGCGTTGAGTGCACGCCACCCTGCATTTGGACATCAGCAGGAATATCGGGGAGCCTTTTAGACTCCAAGGCCTTCCGGTAGTGATTGGTCCACTTTAAAGAGGAAGATTCACAGCCATGGGGTCTAAAATATCACTTACAATACTAATGGGCAACTTACAACCCCTGGTGCATCCCTATTAGGGATGTTCTGATGTGTGAAACACCTCGGGAACCCCCACAAATACCTTTCCGGGATCCCATGCCATATTCATGGGTCTCGGCATATCCCTGGCCTCCCTGCAGTATATGATGCGCTTCCATGCTCAGTTTATCTGAGGGGCTGGATGCAGGAGCATGCCTCAGCCTCAGAGATGTTGGGGAACCACCAAGAATAGGCTCCCATAAAGGTGGGTACCTGGGGGGTTTCACACAGCGGGGCATCCCAAATCAGGATGAAAATCCTGGGTTTTGGTCTATCTGCACCCGCACCTGTCTGCAGCAGGGAGCTAGGCAGCGATATGCCTGCGCTCCCTCCAAGCCGGCGGGTCAGGTCAGCGCACGGCTTATTGAAGCCGCTGCGGCTGTAACCCCTAGCATCGGCTGGGAACAGCGGCCTTTAACAAAAAAAAAACAGTGCCCGGGGGGGATTGTCAGGAGGGGAGTCCAGGCATCCTGCGCCTGTGGTAAACCCCGTTTTTGTTTTTTGGGGGGCTGGGGACAAAAAAATAATACCAGGAATTGCACTGGGGAAACATGAAAGACAGGACACATGATTCGCACGGCCTAAATCACAAGTTTGCAGTGCAACACAAAAGTGCAAAAAAATACTTCCAAAAACAATTCCAAGCAGCCCAGGAATCCTGTGGCACATGCACCAGCCCCCCAAAAATTAACAAAAGTGGCCAAAATAATTATAACCATCCCAGCCCATTGGAATGTATGGGATGAAGCCACACAGTGCTGCGTGAGCACCTGGTCTGGCACTATGGGGAGCTCAGCACCGGTGCTGATGATAGATGGGACATTACCTGGCACTATCACAGGCGCTCTGGATTTCTGATTTGATAAATACACCTATTGCACTGGGACCTGACATTCACCTGACACTCATCCGGAACTACCTGGCCTTAGCGCTTCTTAAAGTGGACCAAAACCCACACTGATCGGAATAAGATACCCGGCCTGATTGATTTCCTCCACTTGGGGCATCCAAAATCGGGATGCCCCACTGTGTGAAACCCCCAGGTCGCTCCATACACTTACCTTGTTTCCTGGTCCAACGAAGCATGCGCAAGTCGCGGGCGCATCCCCGCTATCCCTCAAGCAGTGTGCGTGCCCGTGCCAGGCATTTGTGAATGCCCAGCACGGCATGCTCCCTGTTAGAGGGAAGCGGGGATGCAGCCACCAGCGCTCTTGGAGCCTCTGGCATTAGACGAAGACTTAGACGTTGTGACATCAGCGGCTCCGCATGCGCTGATTGGATGAGCGGCCGCGCATGCGCTGTAGGACCAGGAAAAGGTGAGTTGGCAACGGTGATCTGGGGGGTTTCACACAGCGGGGGGGGGGGAGGACCAAAACCCGGCACAGTAAAAATCCTGGATTTTGGTCCAATTTAAACCCCTAAATGTTTTTTAATATTTTGGGATGCTCATTTTTCTGTCTGCTATATTTATGTTGTCATGGCGTTAGGTATTGTTTACATCACTTACATGTATCAAGTTGTGCAGCAGCATGCAATGTGGTAAATAAAACACCGCACATGTTACCGTACTCATGTGTCTGAGCCTCATCTATTTTGTTCCACACCATGACATGTCCTCTGTCCTGTGTGTGCCACTATGATTATTTCATATAAATGTTTTTGCTAGTATATGTAGGGGCCTATATTAAACATCATTTTCCACAATTTCATGTTCCCAGGCCTCCTTATGGTGCACTATGGGCTTTTTTTGCAGGCACAGGGGATAGAAGGACTCCATGGTGGAAGTCAGAAAACAGACTTTTCTCCTCCTGAAAGCTGCTGTAAAAAATTTGTGTGAAACACTTAAATTTAACTCGTGTGTGGAGCCAATTCATGGCACCTGAATTACTAGAATTCTTTTTCACTTGAAAATTCCACACAAATTATTTTCGAAAATCGAATTATTTGAGTGCTTTTTCTCTCACTTGAATTGAATTAGCGAAAACAAAAGTAAAACAGCTTTCAAGGTTGTTGAATCGCGCGTAGAATTTTCGCGCGCAAAATCGCACCTTTTTCTCAAAAAAACACACGAAAATTCAAATTCAACCTTTGATGAATCAAGCCCATGGTCTCTAAATTGTGCTGTACTACACTTCCATATGTCCCTTCTGGACCACTGACAGCAAACAAAAGTATTACTCACAGTTCTTGGGTTTATTGATGGTTTAAAGAGACATGTTGAGCACCAGCTGTTTTGGTAATGAAGATAAGATGTATTAAAGCAGAGCAACAGTCAAAAATGACTTAAACCAGACCAACAGACCACAAACAGTGCTCATATGCATCCCCCAAGGGCTATTTTTCATACTGAGGAAGGTCTTCTCCTGACCAGGGATCTTCACACATGGGTTGGGCTTCCAGACCTTTAGGATATACCAAAATTCTATAATGTTGTACCCCTACTGTTGCACCCCTGTCAAGGTCTATACTATTACTGTAACTGTTTTAAAGTAACTATGGTGACAATTAGCGACATATTACATTACTGCACTTACGTGTATCCCATTCCCATAGGCAGTGTGGCATTCCCCCCATCCGATCCCCATAGGCAGTGGGGCATTTCCCCCCCATTCCTTATAAAGGCAGTGTGGCATCCCCCCCATACCATTCCCCATATAGGCAGAGTGGCATTTCCACCCATCCCATTCCCCATATAGACAGTGTGGTATCCCCCCTTCCCTTCTCTGTATAGGCAGTGTGCCATCCCCCCTCCCATTCCCATAGCAGTTTGGCATTCCCCCCCTCCCGTTCCCCATTTAGGCAGTGTGGCATCCCCCCCCATCCCCATAATCAGTGTGACATTCCCCCCCAACCCCCAGAAAAAAAGTATACTTACATGAGCACCGTCCATGCTCTCACTTCCTGCGCCAGTGCACACCGACAGCGTGGTGGAGTGTGAGTGCGCACTGACAGCCGAGTGTGAGTGCGCACTGAACGAGGTGCAATTGCAGAGCCAGGAGCCAGAGCGGGGACATTGTCTGTCCCCGCTCTGGCTACCGCCCCCTCCACCGCGTCTCGGTCAGTGCCCTGGCACAAACAAATAATCGGCTGTCAGCACACACCCGAGAGGCAGGGAAGGGAGCGGGAGCCAGAGTGGTGTTAGACAGTGTCCCCGCTCTGGCTTCCCAGCCATTGAATCTCGTTCAGTGCACGTTGACAGCCGAGTAAACGAGATGCGGTGGGGGGACGGGAGCCAGAGCGGGGACAGATAACGTCCCTGCTCTGGCTCCCGGGTCTGCCATTGCACCTCGTTCAGTGTGCACTGACACTCAGCTTTCACCGTGCGCTGTGGAGCCGGAGCGGGGACAGTGGGCTCGAGCCTTGGGTAAGGATATAAGACGCACTGAGATTTTCCCCACACTTTTGGGAAAAATGTGCGTCTTATATGGTGAAAAATACAGCATATAAAACACTGTTGTATTCACATACACTAATTTATCACATCAAACACATCCTGTTTGCGCTAGCTCTGATTTGGGTGTTCATTTCACTCCTTCATTGCTATAATTACCTATGTTTTGGATGTGCAGACACATCTTTTGGAGTTTATAGAACCCATATTCCGGTTTACCACTTATTTTGATATTTATTGTATGTTCTTGAAATACATGAAAGGAAATGGCAAGCTGCTCTGAGAATTAAATAGGTAGTGTGGGATTTTGGATGCCCCGGGGGGGAAAGAATGGATCGGTCCCGGAATCCTATTTGGGCCGATCCATTTCGGCTTCAGTCCACTTTAACAAATCTTTACAATCGCCAGACACAACATAATTAATTTAGTGATGTGCATTTACAATACATCATTCATTTTATTAATATATGTTGAGACATGCTGCTTGCTAAAGTGGCACCACAGACATGTCAGCCAACTTCCTCATATATTGTATAGATGCCAATCACATGACTGCCGGTAACCAATTGGGCTTGCAGAGTGGGCCTGCACATCCTGAATGGCTGCTGGTGATCACGAGAGGCTGTCATTTTATGCCAAACATGTGAATGAGGAAGTGATGACTATAGTGTCTCATTAAATAACTTATTTGTGCTGTGAAGTTTAACAGTAATTTTCTGTTTGATATTTAACAGCCGCATATGAGCTATGTGTAGCATTTCCTGTCCCCACTCATACAGAGTTCCAAGAGAGGAAGATAAATATATTCTAAATATATTCTAAATGTTGGGCTTACAGGCAGCGGAAGCAGGTGGGTTATGGTCCCTGCAGACCTGGATTGATGCTGCTAGTGTATAATTTGAAAAACTAACAGTTTAAGTAGTTTATTCTCCCAATAATATACACTTGATTCTGCTATTGAATCTGCAGGATGTTGGTCCACTTTAAGACCCTGCGATGATAAAGATCTATGAACTACTGGTGATAAAGATTTATGAACTACTTTAGGCAGTAACCTGGAAAGTACATAAACCCCCTCCAAAATGACTCAAAATGACCAGTGTCCAATTAATTATTCAATTAAAAATGGCAAAGAACTTATGATCCTCTGACAGCACACACAGTTCTGGGGCATCAAAGAGGTCGTCTGCATTGAAGACAGCACATTCACTGGCCTGCCTTTGTGATTGGATCTTCTTTCATTCACGAAGAAGCAGACTGCCCTGTGATTGGCAGATATGTCCACCACTGATACCTACATAAGAGGCTGTTGAAGACTGGACTGCCTCAGCTCACAGGACTCCATGAAATCAAGTTCATGGTCTGGTAAGTGTAGCTTTTATTATTTTTCTACTTTCAATACATTTTTATTGCACAAGAAAACATGAAATGACATTTCCATTTTCTCAGAAATACATAGCATCAAAGCCGACATTTCAGATCAACTTCAGCAGAAATACAATATTATAAGCTCTTAGAGCATAGGTAGACAACCGCACTTCCCAAAATGGGGAGTACGACGCTTATAATCGGGATGTCAGCTCAACCCGAGTCCAGCATTTCGTCATTCACAACTGATTCTACACCTTAATATACTGTATCTACATCATTTCGGAGTCTAGTAGATATATGCGAGAGAGAAGAAGCAGAGAAGAAAAAGAGAAAAGAAGTGAGAGAGAGAAAAGAGAGAAAAAAAACAGCAAGGGAAATCAAGTCAAGATCTGTCATAAGTACCATATCATATACTCAAAAGATTGCTATCAAATGTGGCAGGTAAAACCTCCCTTATCCAGGGAGCCCACATTTCCCGAAACTCCTCCAACCTATCATCATCTTCTCTATTGACATAGTGTCGTTCACCCTATTTTTGAACTCCCGAAGCTTAGCATTGATGTTTTCCATGCCTTAGCAATGACCAGTTTGGCACACGTACATATATGGCAAATCAGTTGTCTCTGCTTTATCGAGCTGCCTGGTAAAGGTTTGTTCAGTAGCACAACCCAGGGGTCTAGGGCTACATATGTGCCCATAATCTTGCTCAGCGTTTCAAAAACTTTGCACCAGAAATTCACAACTACATCACATTCCCACCAAATATGGCAATTCGAACTCAGTATATCACAACCATGAAAGCAATTACCCTGCAATCCCTCCCCTACCTGTGCCAACTGCGCAGGAACTATGTACCAGCGTAGAGCTACCTTAACATTTGCTTCTATGGCCTGTACTGAGGCCATCTTCCCAAATGACACCCGCCACATCTTCTGCCAGACTTCCGAGGAGTTCCCTTCTTTTAGATCCAGTTCCCGTTTCTCCCTATAGGGTAGGGATCCCTTATCCAAATTCAGACTTAATGACTGATAGATAGCAGCTATAGCACTCCTGCCCCTCGATCGCGCTTACAGCGCAACTCAAAGCAGGTAAAATCATCCAGTTTTGGGGAATTTTTCACTATGGATTTTATAAAGTGGGAAACTTGAAGGTATCCAAAAAGATCCCGTGATAAAAGGCCATACTTGTCTTTAAGTTGCTGGAAGGAGACGATAGCAGACCCAGCTTTTACTATTTTTATTATTATTTTTGCTTAGACGAGGGGTTCCCAATCAGTGTTACATGTAAACCCTGAAGAGGTCTAACACCAGTGTGGCTTAGATGTGTTTCAGGGGTGAGTTATAAAATGACCCTGGACAGAGCCACTTTGGGGAAAGGGGTTCCACCTTGGTGTGGATCCGGGTATGACAGGTACTGTATTCAATTCCACTGAGTTATCCTCCAGTAGTGCCCCTAGTAACTTCAGGACATCTTGAAAATAAAAGGCAGGCACAATCCAAAAATGTTCAAATTAAGGCTTCTTTATTCTTGACATCCAATAGAAGATCCCAGACACTTAGGGTCTACGATCCCACCTTGCACTGTGCTTGGTCTTCTCTATATGAGAAAGAATTGGATAAGGTCCAGTGGGTGTGCTATCATATTTTCACATGTCTGGGCATTAGTAAAAGACAGGAGCTAAACAGCAAGAAGAAAAGCGAGGAGAAGGCCATGCAGAAGCAACATGAGAATTCTTGCGTATGCATGTGTATATGCAGAAGCCTGAAGAATTGAAGAAGCCTCCTGGCTACAACCACGGAAAAGGCAGACTTTTGGCAAGTAGCGAGGGCTAGCCTCAGTTGTGGGGGCGCAGCCAGGAAATGAAGTTCAATAAGACAAAACAGAGTTCAGGGGCTGACAAAGTCCGATAAACAAATAAAGATTCCAGGGCTGGCAGCAAACATGCAAAGTTTAATAAACAATCTGGGTTCAGGGGCTGGCAGCAAACTGTTTAATCTGACCGTAATCCCCAATCCGAGTGCTGAACCGAAAGCAGGCCAGGTCAATCCCGAAAGACAGTCAGGAAATGCAGGAAACGGAGAAACAGGAATCACAGCTTCCAGGAACTGAGCTGATAACACAGCAATGAATACAGGCCAGCTGTCCATTTAAATAGTGCTGTCAATAAAGCTGGGAGGGATGTCTCAGAGCAAGAGTGAAGTCACTTCCTGCCCACTGGCCAAGGAAAACCCAGAAGTAAAAAGCAAAAGCTCACGCTCTAGGCTTCAAGCAACTGCAGTGAGCCGAACACCAGGTGGAACTGTTGAGCAGTGCAATTGATGAAGAGCCAGATCAAGTACAAACACCTAAGCGAGCACATCTGCGGCTGCACCCAGACTCCCTGATAGGGGAGTGAGACAGGCGAGAAACATGACAATAAGAAAGTCCCCTAATTCACCCATATTGGGCTCAGTCATGGGGAGGGGGCACTTCCTGCTGCTAAGGTAAAGGAATAGCAAGGCTCATACTTATATGGGACAGCAGCAGTACCATAGGATGGGTGAGGAGGGGCAGATTTTCTTGGTTCCTGCACTGGGCGCTTTTTAGTTCCCTGTGATCTCCTGTGCTCTGGCCGGTTTCCTCAACCATTCCTTGGATTTGCCCTTTAGATTTATTACTTGTTATGACCCAGAACTGTCTGACTACAGCTGCTCTCTAGGACTGTTTTGACCCTTGACATGTAAACCAATGCTACGCCTACACTTGTGATTTACTGCTACATGCAGTAGCTACAAACATGATCTAGCTCCCTAAGGTACTGTGTAACCCAGCCAAGCCCTCTGGCATCTCACTACCTGGTCTAGTGACCTGAACCTTCGCTGCAGCCCAATCTCTTCTCCCTTGAGGAGGGCCCCAGTGAAGAGAAGGTGGGTGTAAGACTTTGGGTTCCCAGGTCGAGTGTCCTGTCAGTTCCATCCTGTTGTCTGGCTTGGGGCTTCATCAATGCTGGTGTGCTATCTACCAGCTCGCAGGGGGCTTGCTCATTCTCTGTACTCACTTTGCCCCTCAGATGGACAGTAAAGTAATTTTAAAATGACAGAGCAACCCCCTCCCATTTACAAAACAAAGTTAAGGAGAACTATCACGAAAAAACGATAAAATCCATATAAAAATGCTGGATGACAGGAGGAGATGTCACATATACAACCTGCATCAAGAGATTTCCAGCCAGGCTTATTTTTTTTTTTATTTTAATGGAAGAAAAAGGACATCACCCCTGATAGACTAAACCTGTAAACCCTGGATTTTATACCTACCAGAAGAAGAAAACCGGAAGCCTGGGTAGAGTTTTATTCAGTTCGGGTGTATAAGTGACAGCTCCTCTCATTAGCCGAGGAGTTTATATGGGTTTTTAACATTACACAATTTTGCGATAGTGTTCCTTTAAATAAAGAAAATAGTCAAGTAAAAAAATGTATCCCTTAAAATATCTATTTGTAATTTCAGATAATAAATGATTATTTATGGGGGGGGGGGCATAGTTAAACAGACAAGCAGAAGAAAATTGCCCCATTTATACAGCCAGGAAGATAACACAGGTAGAGATTATCAACATTCCAGCTCGAAAATAAGGAACAGGTACAGAGAATAAAATAAAACAAAAGCTAAATAAAAATGAAATATGGACAGTCAGTACAAGCACCCCTCAGTGACCTCCTAACAAATGAAAAAGTTATAATACTTTTGACTTTTAGTTTATAACCGCATAATAAAAATATTTTACTAGATTTGCTAAGTCTGACCACAGCCAATAGGGAGATTCATTGGCCTACTAGGATACCCAGGGAAGAATGTCAAGCAAACAAAACAAACACGAGAAGCACTGAAGCATGCTGCTGACATAAAATCACACTCAGATTTACGCAATAAAGTTAAAGTGAACCTGTATGTAAAGGAAACTTTCATATCAAATTAGCTTTGAAATGTTGAATGCATCCAGCACTTCCTATACAAGTTCATCTACTGTGAACCTGAAATGTTAGTTGCAGCCAACTTTGAGGCTGATTCAACGCCAGGTATCGGCAGATGATTGTCTCTATAGCGGCGCTTAGAGTGACTGCTATGGTATAGCTAGTATACGCTATGGGGAGCTGTAACAGAGCGTCTCAGACGCTGTAGTAACCTGGCCAGCATTGATGAATGAGATGTATGTTGGGCTTCTAACAACAGTACAGCAGGGAGCGAGAGCTAGCGCCAGCTCAGTGGGACCGACTCTCACACCATATTCAACAAAAAAACACACAGCGCCGGCGCTCTGGATCTGGTTGCTATAGCATAGAGCACCAGACGCTGTGTGATTAAAGTCTTTTTTTTGAACACATATCCACCAGTAACAAAAACACATGGAATGACATTGTTGTAACATTGTGACATTAATACTTTAATGCCAGACCTGTAATGACAATTCTGAATAAAAATATAAAAAGTATAAAAAGTTTTCAAAAATGACTTTTTCTAGGCCAGGAGAGGTCACACAATTATTTGAGAGAAAAAAAAAAATAAAAACAAAAAAGCCCAGTTAAAACAAAAGAAAAGGAACGTCCATTGAAATGTATGGGAGAGCGACAGGTAATACCTGGCGCACTGGAAGCTAGAGTGCTGGCGCTATACGCTGAGCCGCCGGTAATGATGAATCGGATGCTACATGGCGCTGTTAGGGTCGCTCACCAGATTCGCCTTCATAAATGTGGTATTGCGTACAGCGTCCCGCGTTCACCAGACACTGCCTGCCGCTATGAGCTACCAGGCGCTATCCCTTGATGAATAAACCTTTATTTTGCCTCCATTATTTTCCGCCATTTTCCCTTAGCTTTTGTCAGAAATAGTTACCTGGCTGTCCTGCCTCAGCACAGCTCCTCGGAGCCAGTGTTCAGTGTTGGGGGCAGTTAGGCATGTGTTGCCCTCATTTGAAAACAGGAGGCAGTGCACAGCTAAGCTTGGTGTCACTGTTGCCTAGCAACATGAGATGCTGGTGGATCTGTTTTTTGCTGATTGGAGGCTGCGAGTTAAAAGCAATTTCCATAATCAGATCAGCACTAAATTATTGTTTGTTTGCCACACTGTTCTAATGAGCTTACATTATTAATTGTCTGGTACATTGCTGACCCCTGTCTTGGACTTTGATAAGTTAGTTACCCCCTAATTTGTTATGTGTTGAAGATACTGTCCAACAGCTTATAGCTTGTCTCTGTATGTGATCTGCATCTATATTGCTAGGTTAATGCAGTTTACATTCATGACAGTAAATGGCGTTGTTACATAAATCTGTGTGTAGTCTCTGTTGTACATTCTCTGCTGAATGTTGTGTTTCCTGTACATTGAGGTGATCTCTATGACTTCTTTTTGCTGTTTATGGTATCCACCATGTAAGGTGATATTCTCTTGTTCCAGCCAGTTCCTGTTACACCACAATTGCCTGAATTTCACCCTGCTGCACCTAGCACTCACACTCAGCAGCAGAATGCTTTGCACGGGGCAGTTTCTAGGTGAATTATCAGTATGGGATGAAAAAACATACCAGTATCTACCTTGCTGTGCCTCTTCTTTGGCAGCAGGCAGTGTCACCTCCCTCTCCCCTCCCCCTCCCCAAGAATACAAGATTTGGAAATCTCGTCTATCCATATTTTCTCTACAATAAAACATTAGAACACATATCAGAAGTAAAAAGGTAAAACAAAATCCAATTCATCAGGAAAAAATACTTAATGGCAGCAACACATCTCAAAAATGTTGGGACATAGTTATAGCAGAACAAAACCCACCGGCTAAGAATCTAAAAGATTCCAGGGCTGGCTGCTGGCTTTTCCCTATGGCATCCCGATTCGCTATGTGAAACCCCCCAGGGTGCATGTAAAATCCCACCTTTCCCCACTCCAATGATGCATGTGTGGGCTATTACCGAAAGACAAACAGCTCTGATTGTTTACTATGGGGAGCATGCACTGCTGCATCCCAGGGGGCTTGCACACATTTAGGTAAACTATGGTGGGACTTTGCCCGAGACCAGGGTATGCGGCAGCGTGTGCTCCCTATTCATTTCAGAGTCCTTTGCCGAATTATGTAGTCAAGGCATGTGGCTCTGACACCACTGAAGTGGGGAAAGGTGAGTTGTAGTGGGCGAACTAGGGGTTTTTACACAGCGGGTTTTGTTCCGCTTTAAAGTCCCTGTCCGGGCAAACACTAACTTTGTTGCACTTTACCCCTCTTGGGATCAATGTCAAATGAGCTATTTCAACATTTCTGGTTATATGTATATTGCTTATATATTCTTAGAGAAGCCGCTTTCTGCTTCGTTAATATCTGGCTGATCTTGGAAAGACATGTGCAGCTTTATGAGTCATGAGAATGCTCTGCTGTGGTCAGAGACAGCTGCAGGATCACCACTTTTTTACGTGGTCCTGGAGTAATGAAACTGAAAGGAGGGAAACCTTTTGGAGCCCTGCTACAGCTTCTACTATGCACTGCAGGAAATAGAGGAGTGGCACCTGGGACAGGCATCATGTGAGCTCAGTGCTGCCTTAGCATTGCTGATGCTTAGACAGTCCCTTTAACAAAATGCTGGAAAAGTCACATGACATGGCATGTATAAAAAAAGCAGGTTGGAGAGGCAGAGTCAAAATTTTCCTCAATGTAAAATTGCAAAGACTGCACCAGGTGAGAAAACTCTACTACTTTTTAGGAGACAAAACTGGCATTCACTTTCCTTGTCAGGTATAAATTTTCTCCTGGTGCTGAATCACACCTAAGGTAATGAAAGTGAATGGGAATTTTCTCTCCCCCAAGAAAAGAGTTTTTTACCTGGTACAGAATCAACCCTAATATCATCAAAGGATTAAGATTAGATGCATGTGCACAAGGGACAATGTTGACAGCCAGTATTGGCCCTGGAATCTTTAAAGTGGACCAACACCCACGGGTGATCGGCCCGGGAATCTATAAGATTCCCGGGCCGATCACCTCCCTCCCCGCGGGACATCCGAGATCGGGATGTCCCACGGGGTGAAACCCCCCCAAACACCCCAAACTGAATGGCCGGCGCGGGCACGTGCGCGTCAAGAGGGACGCGCGGGAGGCGGCGGCGGAGGAGCCGCTTGTCCGCGGCTTGTCCGTCGGCGCGGGGAGAGGTGAGTTCGGGGGGTTCGGGGGGGTTTCACACAGCGGGGCACCCCGATCGGGGGTGCCCCACCGAAGTGGACCAAGACCCAGGATAGTCAAAATCCTGGGTGTTGGTCCACTTTAAGTCTTCAGGGCTGACTGATCCCCTCCCCTTGGGGCATCCAGATTCAGGATGCCCAGCTGTGTGAACCCCCCCCCCCCCGAGTCCTCGGTAAAACTCTCCTGCTCCCCAATTCACCAGCGCAGGTGTGGACTGCTGCCAATGTAATCTCCTCATTTAGCCAGATACGTGCCAGGCACTTGTGAATGGTGGGGGTGGTGCTGGTGGGGGCACGCACTCCTGTTAGAGGCTAGTGGGGATGCAGTTGCCAGCGCACTCGGCTAGACTCAGACTTTAGCCGACTCTATTGGTTGGCCGGGAATCCTGAGTTGCCTTGCTGTGTGTATCCCCATGGATTGCGCATTGGCAGTCAGCAGTGCTCCATGAAAAAAGTGCTCTAACAGTAGTTCTGTCCATTGGTGCTCTTAGCACAAACTAGCACAGCAAGCCATAGCGGTGCCCAAAGCTGCCCAAAAGACACAGAGCACGGTGTGTTTCAATGTCTGATGCAAGAAGTTTGGAGATCTGTCCTCTTTTTAGGGTTTTTAACAAAAAAAAGAGATATCCAAATTTGAGCTGACTCTTGACTATAGTATGTTTATGCCAAACTGAAAAAAAATGGCAAATTTCAGGTCAAGTTTGACCCTAATCCGAAGCGCAACACCACTCAGTGGCATAATAGAAACAAAGCTAATGATAAGGACTAGAGATGAGCGAACTTTTGAAAAATTCGATTCGACTGATTCGCCGAATTTTCCGACAAAAATCGTTTCGACCCGAATAAATTCGCAAAGAATCGCTATTAAAAACGGCTATTTCTGAGCCTCCTAGAGCCTCAATAGGGTGGTAAACCATTCTGCCTTGCTGTAACACGCACAGGATGCGTGCTGGGTTAGTTAAATAATACTTTGAATAAATATCACATGCAGATCAGAGGCATCGCTAATAGAATCGCAGAGCGGCACAATTGAATTCAAGAGAGTTGAAGTGGCATCACTATGAGGGGCAGGAGCCCAAACATTGCTTTAAAGAGACACTGGAGTTTGCAGCAGGAGCCCAAAAATTGGATGAATCACACCCTGGAGTTGGCAGCAGCAGCAGGAGCCCAAACATTACTTTAAAGAGACCCTGGGGTTGGCTTCAGGAGCCCAAAAATTGGATGAATCACACCCTGGAGTTGGCAGCAGCAGCAGCAGGAGCCCAAATATTACTTTAAAGAGACCCTGGGGTTGGCTTCAGGAGCCCAAAAATTGGATGAATCACACCCTGGAGTTGGCAGCAGCAGCAGCAGGAGCCTAAACATTACTTCAAAGAGACCCTGGGGTTGGCTTCAGGAGCCCAAAAATTGGATGAATCACACCCTGGAGTTGGCAGCAGCAGCAGGAGCCCAAATATTACTTTAAAGAGACACTGGGGTTGGCTTCAGGAGCCCAAAAATTGGATGAATCACACCCTGGAGTTGGCAGAAGTTGGCAGCAGCAGCAGCAGCAGCAGCAGGAGCCCAAACATTACTTTAAAGAGACACTGGGGTTGGCTTCAGGAGCCCAAAAATTGGATGAATCACACCCTGGAGTTGGCAGGAGTTGACAGCAGCAGCAGCAGAAGCCCAAATATTACTTTAAAGAGACCCTGGGGTTGGCTTCAGGAGCCCAAAAATTGGATGAATCACACCCTGGAGTTGGCAGCAGCAGCAGCAGGAGCCCAAATATTACTTTAAAGAGACACTGGGGTTGGCTTCAGGAGCCCAAAAATTGGATGATTCACACCCTGGAGTTGGCAGCAGCAGCAGCAGGAGCCCAAATATACACTGGAGTTGGCTTCAGGAGCCCAAAAATTGGATGAATCACACCCTGGAGTTGGCAGCAGCAGCAGCAGGAGCCCAAACATTACTTTAAAGAGACACTGGGGTTGGCTTCAGGAGCCCAAAAATTGGATGAATCACACCCTGGAGTTGGCAGCAGCAGGAGCCCAAATATTACTTTAAAGAGACCCTGGGGTTGGCTTCAGGAGCCCAAAAATTGGATGATTCACACCCTGGAGTTGGCAGCAGCAGCAGCAGGAGCCCAAATATACACTGGAGTTGGCTTCAGGAGCCCAAAAATTGGATGAATCACACCCTGGAGTTGGCAGCAGCAGCAGCAGGAGCCCAAATATTACTTTAAAGAGACCCTGGGGTTGGCTTCAGGAGCCCAAAAATTGGATGAATCACACCCTGGAGTTGGCAGGAGTTGACAGCAGCAGCAGCAGGAGCCCAAATATTACTTTAAAGAGACCCTGGGGTTGGCTTCAGGAGCCCAAAAATTGGATGAATCACACCCTGGAGTTGGCAGGAGTTGACAGCAGCAGCAGCAGGAGCCCAAATATTACTTTAAAGAGACCCTGGGGTTGGCTTCAGGAGCCCAAAAATTGGATGAATCACACCCTGGAGTTGGCAGGAGTTGGCAGCAGCAGCGACAGGAGCCCAAACATTACTTTAAAGAGACACTGGGGTTGGCTTCAGGAGCCCAAAAATTGGATGATTCACACCCTGGAGTTGGCAGCAGCAGCAGCAGGAGCCCAAATATTACTTTAAAGAGACACTGGGGTTGGCTTCAGGAGCCCAAAAATTGGATGATTCACACCCTGGAGTTGGCAGCAGCAGCAGCAGGAGCCCAAATATACACTGGAGTTGGCTTCAGGAGCCCAAAAATTGGATGAATCACACCCTGGAGTTGGCAGCAGCAGCAGCAGGAGCCCAAATATTACTTTAAAGAGACCCTGGGGTTGGCTTCAGGAGCCCAAAAATTGGATGAATCACACCCTGGAGTTGGCAGAAGTTGGCAGTAGCAGCAGCAGGGGCCCAAATATTACTTTAAAGAGACACTGGGGTTGGCTTCAGGAGCCCAAAAATTGGATGAATCACACCCTGGAGTTGGCAGAAGTTGGCAGTAGCAGCAGCAGGAGCCCAAATATTACTTTAAAGAGACCCTGGGGTTGGCTTCAGGAGCCCAAAAATTGGATGAATCACACCCTGGAGTTGGCAGGAGTTGACAGCAGCAGCAGCAGGAGCCCAAATATTACTTTAAAGAGACCCTGGGGTTGGCTTCAGGAGCCCAAAAATTGGATGAATCACACCCTGGAGTTGGCAGGAGTTGGCAGCAGCAGCAACAGGAGCCCAAACATTACTTTAAAGAGACACTGGGGTTGGCTTCAGGAGCCCAAAAATTGGATGATTCACACCCTGGAGTTGGCAGGAGTTGGCAGCAGCAGCAACAGGAGCCCAAATATTACTTTAAAGAGACACTGGGGTTGGCTTCAGGAGCCCAAAAATTGGATGATTCACACCTTGGAGTTGGCAGCAGCAGCAGCAGGAGCCCAAATATTACTTTAAAGAGACACTGGGGTTGGCTTCAGGAGCCCAAAAATTGGATGATTCACACCCTGGAGTTGGCAGCAGCAGCAGCAGGAGCCCAAATATACACTGGAGTTGGCTTCAGGAGCCCAAAAATTGGATGAATCACACCCTGGAGTTGGCAGCAGCAGCAGCAGGAGCCCAAATATTACTTTAAAGAGACCCTGGGGTTGGCTTCAGGAGCCCAAAAATTGGATGAATCACACCCTGGAGTTGGCAGCAGCAGGAGCCCAAATATTACTTTAAAGAGACCCTGGGGTTGGCTTCAGGAGCCCAAAAATTGGATGAATCACACCCTGGAGTTGGCAGAAGTTGGCAGCAGCAGCAGCAGGAGCCCAAAAAATGGCCTCAAGACATAAATATGTTTTGCACCATTTGGAAAGTGTAAAACGTGGCACCATGCTGAATCTAGTCGCATGCATCAGGCATTGGTGGGTGGAAATCCTGGCTGATCCATCCCTGATTCATTTTGACAAAGGTGAGTCTCTCCACATTTTTAGTTGACAGACGAGTTCTCCTCGCCGTAACTATGGCCCCCGCCGCACTAAACACCCGCTCAGATGGCACGCTACTTGCCGGGCAGGACAGCTTTTCCAGGGCAAACTCTGCTAGTTACGGCCACAAATCAAGTTTGGCTGCCCAGAAGTCCAGCGGATCCTCAAGGTGTGTTGGCATGGTCATGTCAAAGTATGACATGACCTGCTGGTTGAGGTCCTGCTCCAGGTCTTCCTGCTGCTCATGAGTAGCCTCACTATGCGGGTGTAGAAAGCTACTCATTAGGGACTGAAGACTGAGGCTGCTGCTGCTGATGGAGCTGCTGCTGCTGCTCCTGCCAACCCCCCCAGCGGCCATGGCAGTGGAAGGTGAGCGCAGAGGTCCCCTCGAGTCAGACCTGCGAGAGTATGGACCATGGCGCAGATAGGCATCGGCCAACTGCCTACGTAGAATGTCTTTGTAGTAGTTCAGTTTGTCCTCCCTCTCGGTGGGTTTAAAAAATGCCCCCATTTTGTGCCGGAAGCGAGGGTCCAATAAGGTGGACAGCCAGAAGTCATCCCGCCGACAGATGGAAACAATTCTGGGGTCACTACGCAAGCACGTGAGCATGCTTTGTGCCATTTGCGCAAGTGACTCGGATGGACTACCTGTCTCCATCTCCACTGCATACTGCCACGGTGTGCCCGGGTCCTCTGTCTCGCCTTCCTCAAAAACCTCTAGCTCCTCTGGCTGCTCCTGCTCCTCCTCTCCTGTCCGCTGACTAGATAAACCAGCCATTTCGCCAAGCCTAAACTGTGTTTCGCTGGGCAACTCCTCCTCCTCCTCTTCCTCCTCCTCCTCCAGTTCAGCTCCAACGGGGTTCATGTGGCCGTAAGATGTAAACGCCATGTCTCCAGTGCCCTGACCAGCCATGGTTTCCAACATGTGCTGTAGTACATGAAGCAGTGGAATCACGTCGTTCATCCCGTAATCCTGCCGACTGACAAATAAAGTGGCTTCCTCAAAGGGCCTGAGCAAACGGCAGGTGTCACGTATGAGCTGCCACTGGTTGACATTGAAGTTACACAGGGGAGTCCCCCTATCTGCTTGGATCATCAGGAAATCCGTGATGGCTTTTCTCTGTTCATATAATCGGTCCAACATGTGAAGGGTGGAATTCCAACGGGTGGAAACATCGCAAATCAGACTATGTTGGGGGATACCATTCTGACGCTGTAGCTCAAGAAGGGTGTGTTTGGCGGTGTAGGAGTGGCTGAAGTGCATGCAAAGTTTCCTTGAAGTTGTTAGGATGTCTTGCAGATGGGGGGAACACTTCAGAAACCGCTTGACAACCAGATTGAAGACGTGAGCCATGCAGGGGGCATGGGTCAGGCTTCCTTGGCGCAGCGCAGACAAAATGTTCTTCCCATTGTCAGTAACCATGATTCCCATTTTAAGTTTTCTTGGAGTAAGCCATGTTTGGATTTCCTGATGAATACATTTAAGCAGTTCCTCCCCTGTGTGACTCCGTTCGCCAAGACAAACCATGTGAAGCACTGCGTGACACCTCCGTGCCCTGCACACATGGTAGACTGGAGGGGCACTGAGGCTGGAGCCTACAGTGGAGGGTGAGGAGATGGCGGAGGATGAGGAGGCCGAGTCGCACGGTGTCACAGGCCCAACGGGCAGGGAACGCGGAGGCCGAAGCGGCGTGACCTGTCCAAGTTGCTGCTGCTGCTGCTCCAAAGGGACCACATTCACCCAGTGGGCCGTAAACGACATGTACTGTCCCTGACCGTAGTTACAGCTCCAGATGTCGGCGCTGCCATGCACTTTGCTACACACCGACAGGCTCAAGGACTGGCCCACCTTCTGTTCAACAAAAGTGTGCAGCGCTGGTACTGCCTTCTTGGCAAAGAAATTACGGCTTGGGACTCTCCACCTTGGCTCGGCACAAGCCATCAGTTCTCTGAAAGGTGCAGATTCCACCACCTGAAAAGGGAGCGACTGCAGCACCAGCAACTTGGACAGGAGCACATTCAGCTTCTGCGCCGTAGGATGAGTGGGCGCATACTGCTGTCTCTTGGACATGGCTTCGCTGATGGATTGCTGGCGGGATGCATGACTTGGAGGAGGAGGAGGAGGAGCAGGAGCGACAGAGGATGGGTATGACGCACAGCTGCCTTCGGCTGAGGTGCTGGAGCCTTGGCTGGCAGAAATTGGGAGCTCACTTGGTGAGGAAGCAGACTGGACCACCCCTTGGGAGCCTCGGTTCTCCCAGGTCGCTTTATGGTGACGCATCATATGTTGACGCAGGGCCGTGGTGCCAACATTTGGACCCTGGCCACGCTTCACCTTTTGCCTACATATCTTGCATGTGGCCATGTTACCCTCCTGCGGATGCTTCAGGAACAACTGCCACACTGCCGAGTAGCTACTTTTCACACCCCCTGGCCTCACTGATTCACTGCTGCTGTTGCCAACTCCAGGAACCCCTGCTCCACTACCTCCCGATAAGGTAGACTGCCGCACAGCAGGTGCTCTACCCCGGCCCCGGCCCCGGCCGGCTCCAGCCTTTGGAATTGTGCCCCCATGCTGCCTGCTACCACCTTGCTGCCTCAGCTGCTGACTCCGGGGCAACCTGCGCCCCTCTTCTCCTGATGATGACGATGAAGCCCCTTCATCACCCGGCTCCCAAGTGCGATCGGCTTCATCGTCATCATCATCATCACCGAGTTGTGGCTGTACGTCACTGATGTTCGTGGATTCGTCAACAGTGTCTGGCGCAGGAGCTGGAACGCTCGCAGCACCCACGACACTGTCCACATCACTATTTGTCTGCCTAGCTAAAGAAGCCACCTCCATTTCTTGGCTGGGCAGTAGCTGCTGACTGTCCTCCTGTATCTGATCGTCCTCCTCACTAAAGAGTGGAGCTGAACCCAAAGCATAGGATACGTCGCTGGGGGAGGGAACGGCGTAGGACAGAGGCAATGGGAGGACAGGGACTGCTCTCGGGGCATGCCAACTCAGGGTTGTGTCAGAGGAACCTACCGACCCTAGACTGGGGGTCTCAGACGTAAGTTGTGATGATGTTGTTGATGAGCGCGTCAACCAATCTACCACGGCAGATGCGTTACTGGTGGAGACCCGACCGCTAGCAGATACTGGCAGATTAGGTCTCTCAGCGTGACTCCTGCTGCTACTGGCCCCCAGTCTGATGCGAGCTCTGCCTGCGGAATCTTGGCCTCTGCCACTCCTCTTTTCACTTCCAGGCACTTGTCTGCCCGACATAGTCTAACTGGCGTGGTAGTAGGTGATATTTTAAGATCCCCCGGGCAGCGGTGGGTCTATATGAAACAGAATATAATGCACACCAAAAGTGAGCAGTAACACTCAGCCTCCAACAGGCCTGCTTAGTGTAAATAAGAGAGCTGCTTAGTGTAAATAAAGAGGGGTATGCTATGTTACAGAATGGGATGCCCCAACAGAAGTGCACCTGGCAGGCAGCAGTAAGTCTATGCCCAGCAAAAGTGTCTTTATCAGGCCTAATTTCAATTATAATAAGTGCAAATGGTTATATGGTCTTAAACAGAGGCTGCTGTAGTCACAGAATGGTATGCCCCAAAAATGATCCAGTAGTGCTATGCCCAGCAAAAGTGTCTTTATCAGGCCTAATTTCAATTATAATAAGTGCAAATGGTTATATGGTCTTAAACAGAGGCTGCTGTAGTCACAGAATGGGATGCCCCAAAAAAGATCCAGTAGTGCTATGCCCAGCAAAAGTGTCTTTATCAGGCCTAATTTCAATTATAATAAGTGCAAATGGTTATATGGTCTTAAACAGAGGCTGCTGTAGTCACAGAATGGGATGCCCCCAAAAAGATCCAGTAGTGCTATGCCCAGCAAAAGTGTCTTTATCAGGCCTAATTTCAATTATAATAAGTGCAAATGGTTATATGGTCTTAAACAGAGGCTGCTGTAGTCACAGAATGGGATGCCCCAAAAAAGATCCAGTAGTGCTATGCCCAGCAAAAGTGTCTTTATCAGGCCTAATTTCAATTATAATAAGTGCAAATGGTTATATGGTCTTAAACAGAGGCTGCTGTAGTCACAGAATGGGATGCCCCAAAAAAGATCCAGTAGTGCTATGCCCAGCAAAAGTGTCTTTATCAGGGCTAATTTCAATTATAATAAGTGCAAATGGTTATATGGTCTTAAACAGAGGCTGCTGTAGTCACAGAATGGGATGCCCCAAAAAAGATCCAGTAGTGCTATGCCCAGCAAAAGTGTCTTTATCAGGGCTAATTTCAATTATAATAAGTGCAAATGGTTATATGGTCTTAAACAGAGGCTGCTGTAGTCACAGAATGGGATGCCCCAAAAAAGATCCAGTAGTGCTATGCCCAGCAAAAGTGTCTTTATCAGGGCTAATTTCAATTATAATAAGTGCAAATGGTTATATGGTCTTAAACAGAGGCTGCTGTAGTCACAGAATGGGATGCCCCAAAAAAGATCCAGTAGTGCTATGCCCAGCAAAAGTGTCTTTATCAGGGCTAATTTCAATTATAATAAGTGCAAATGGTTATATGGTCTTAAACAGAGGCTGCTGTAGTCACAGAATGGGATGCCCCAAAAAAGATCCAGTAGTGCTATGCCCAGCAAAAGTGTCTTTATCAGGCCTAATTTCAATTATAATAAGTGCAAATGGTTATATGGTCTTAAACAGAGGCTGCTGTAGTCACAGAATGGGATGCCCCAAAAAAGATCCAGTAGTGCTATGCCCAGCAAAAGTGTCTTTATCAGGGCTAATTTCAAATATAATAAGTGCAAATGGTTATATGGTCTTAAACAGAGGCTGCTGTAGTCACAGAATGGGATGCCCCAAAAAAGATCCAGTAGTGCTATGCTCAGCAAAAGTGTCTTTATCAGGCCTAATTTCAATTATAATAAGTGCAAATGGTTATATGGTCTTAAACAGAGGCTGCTGTAGTCACAGAATGGGATGCCCCAAAAAAGATCCAGTAGTGCTATGCCCAGCAAAAGTGTCTTTATCAGGGCTAATTTCAATTATAATAAGTGCAAATGGTTATATGGTCTTAAACAGAGGCTGCTGTAGTCACAGAATGGGATGCCCCCAAAAAGATCCAGTAGTGCTATGCCCAGCAAAAGTGTCTTTATCAGGGCTAATTTCAATTATAATAAGTGCAAATGGTTATATGGTCTTAAACAGAGGCTGCTGTAGTCACAGAATGGGATGCCCCAAAAAAGATCCAGTAGTGCTATGCCCAGCAAAAGTGTCTTTATCAGGCCTAATTTCAATTATAATAAGTGCAAATGGTTATATGGTCTTAAACAGAGGCTGCTGTAGTCACAGAATGGGATGCCTCACAGCAGACTTAAGATCAGTTCAGTATATATGCACAGTTAGTTAGTATAAGCAGCCTGAAAACGCTAACAAAGCCTGTCAGGCTGGATGAAAAAAAAAAAAATCTCCCTGTGACAGCCTCCGATTTTTCCTTCTTTTCCCTGTTTTTCGCTGACTTTCTGTCTGTCTCCTGTCTGTCTCCTGCCTGTCTCCAGCCTGTCCCTGTCTGTCCCTGCCTGTCTAACTGTCTCTCCCTCAGCTACACAGCGTTCTGTCTCTCACGAATGCAATAGAGAAATGAGGAAGGAAAAGCAAGATGGCCGACTTAAATAGCGCTGTGACGTCACCGGGCTTGCTGGCTGCTGATAGGCTGCATGTGACTGCCCCAGCTTGCACTGGCGCGGGATAGATGTCCAGACATGTCCCGTCCGCCATCTTAGAATGCCTGTAAATGTAAATGAATGGATGTTAAAGGAAAACTTTGAGCGATCGAATCGCGGGGAAATTCGGATTCGATCCGAAACGAATTTTTCCTGAAATTCGGATCGAATCCGGGTTCGTCCGGATCGATTTGCTCATCCCTAATAAGGACATGAATCAACAGCAACACTGATAATCCAGTTCCAGTAGATCCCAACAGGAGGCTATCCCACCCCCCCATTCAAACTCATCACACACACCAAAGTCAGCCATGGCTTAGGCTGCAGTAAGCAAATTTGAGATGCATAGTAGCATATAGACAATCACCAGTGATTAATGAGGCTTCTAGTATAATAAACGAAACTGAAAATGAAACACCAACCAGTTCCCATTCCGATGTAACAGCTGTAGCTTTGCTGTGCCTTAATTTGTGTTCAAACTAAATGAAAATGATCTACAAAAGAATTGAAATAACCACATGCCATACATCATGCGGCACATTAACACTTCATAAATTATTGATAGCTCGACAGACGGACTATGAACGTATGTTTTCTGTTCCCTTTGACATAAACACAGACAGTGTAATTGGGTACCACTGTACAGACGCTCTACATTCCCGCAGATTACATAGCTTCCTACAATATGAGACACATGGCATTCTACTGTGAATATTAATATATGAATAAGGGAACATCCAAGTTCTGTGTCCAAGGATAACTTTTATCTAGATCACAGAAGGACCATCCATGTTTGTAACTAGTGATGAGCCACAGAGGCGTCTATCCTGTTCAAAAGCCCCTGGCCGTATAGTCTCCTGTAAACTGGCATTTGGCACTGCCGAATACCAGATACAATTGCTTTGGCAATCACTACCCTGTGAATTGGATTGGGGTCCTTTGGTTAACAAACAGTTAAAAAGAAAAAATACAGTTTTAGGATTCAAAGTTTTTTAAATAAAAAAATAATTAAGCATTGCTACCTCTTCCTTCAACTGTCCCCCACCTGGTGGCATCTGCGCTGCATGTCGAGGGTTCTCTCTTAGTCCAGTGGGCTGTGATCTTCTTGATGCCACTGAGTGGCTTTTATACTACAGAAACAAAGTCATCTGAAGGCATGCCAGACAAGTGGCTTGCTGCCCCCATGAGCTGATTCCCTGTACCCTCTGTACCAGTCCATGCAAAGTAAAACAAAATACATTTTTTTGCAATTCTAAATTCATCTTCTGGCCTGCACAGGGTATCTGCAATCTCAGGTGCCCCACCAGCATCTGGAGTGATGTTAACAGGTCCCCCCTCCTCCTTCCTTGGTATCCAAAGGGTAATAACCGGGGAGGGAGGCTCTTATATTACAAATGTGGAGCTCCACTACAAATGCCAGCAGGGCAGTTGCAACAGCAACTACTTGATGCAACAGCATCAAAAAGATCACAGCCCACTGGACTAGGAGGGAGACTCGGCCCAGCGGACCTGCTCAGAGGATGCCGCCTGGCAGGGGACAAACGAAGGAATGTGGCCAAGGGACCCCTATATCAATTTATAGGTTTGTGATGGCTACTGATAATTTGACCTGAATCTTGAGGATATCTGGGATAGGATTAACCGCGTTAAATCTAGCTTTTTCCCCTTTGTGGTCCTACTGGGCGTCTTTTCCCTGGCCCTTAGTGAGCATTCTTATGTCTGTTTATCTGGACACACTGGAATGTCCCTGCATATTGTGATCAGTGTTTCTCTGGCATTTTTTACCTGATTTTTGGTCAACTATCCCAGTCTGTTTTTTATATGATGTCCCTTCATAGCTTAAAAACTGAACTTCTTGGTTGGTGTCTTTGGCTTGATGTTGGCAACATTTAGAACACTGTTCTTGGCTTTTTCACACCTGGATGTGGGCTGCTGTGTTTTGTTCAGCTAATGCTGATACCTTAACTCCAGGACTCTCTTTGCATTTCTGACTTAGGCCTGTTGTTGGTGAACAGATTGAATTAGGTACCTGTACTTGGCCCTTCTGAGGTCACTAAGGTCCTGTGAACAAGATATTCTCCACCATTTTGGGCTCTGCTGAGCTGTACTCATGAGGTCCGAGAACCAAAAAAGCTTTATCTCTTGCCAGCAAACCTTTCCAGCACATATGGGGATCGGCATTAAGGATGTTTATACATCAGCAACCTTACTTTACTGCATTCTTACCTGTTCTGAGTTATGCTCAGATAAATGCGAACAAACTCCATTCCTCACTTTGGTAAATTAATATGAAACTACTAAGGAATACATTCTTTTATATTTAATTTCAATCATAGTAATGATTATTGGTAGACCAGAGATAGCCCATTGATCTATTTTGGGCATGGCCATAGACATTAAAGTAGAAGAAAAAATGAAATATTCTGAAATAATACATTTTACTCCCACTGTTATTGGTGGTTGAAAACATGACCAGAGCATTGCGCCAAACCACTTTTATTTTGGCACCGAGAGACTTTAAATCCATGTTCTGTTTATATAGTCTGAATTTTTATGTCTTTGTTGTAAATCTAGTTTGTTCATCAGACGTGGAGCACAAAATATATTAGAACTATATCTGTCAGGAAAATGAATAGTTCAGGCTTATATGGATCACATTTTCAAGTTTGAGACTATTTCAACGTCATTATTGTATAGAGAAACTAGATGGATGGTTCCCTTTTTTCACCAATGCAGTTATAATGTTACAGCTAACTGCAATCTATTTTTTAGGGAAGGAGAGTATTTCCTGCACATTTCAACAGTGTTAGTGGTCAGCTTGTAACCCACAAGAGGCCACCGGTGCACATGCACATTTATATTTAGTATAGACTTACTCTAGTAAACCTTCATTGCCTAATGCAGCCTGTTCTCCTACCTCTCCATCCTCTTCTACAAATCATTGCTCAAGGCTAACTACTCACTGTTCTCCAGTGTCTCATACCACCACTTGTTAGGCTCCAGTAAAGACGGCAGGAAAGCCTGCATGTGTGGTTGGCCACATTCTTTCATTGCTAATTCTCTGTCCACTAGCACCCTATTGAGCTTTTAAATGAATGGTGTTTTTTATGGTGTGCTTGTGCACACATAGAAATGCGTCCTCTACATTTAACCTATCCGTGCAGTTAGTACAAACACAAACCTACCAGTAAATCACACCAGTGAATAGTGAGTGCACACGTGCCTAGAGCGGTGGGCTGCCGCAAGTACAGAGTGTGGGGAGCAGTTGGGGGTTAGGAGCCTTGATCAAGAGCAGTCATGTCCCATGACCGGGAATCGAACCTGCCACCCTTTGGTCACAAGGCCACTTCCTTATCTTTAGGACACGAATGAGGTGAAAAAAGGATTTAGAGTGCTTCTTGAAATGCACAAACATTATAACACATCTTTTTCTCAAGGCTCAGGCCTGTTGCTGTAGGAGTTGTTCTTTCAATCTTCTTCCTGATGGAAGTTGATATCTTTACCAGGGTTGAGATTATATTAATCAGTGCTCATAGTGTTCAATCCCTGATTGGGCAGTTTCTATAACCCCAAGTGTAATGTGGAAGAAGCTTCCATTGAATTCCTAAAAATGATTTTAGTTTGTGAGTACTGTAATATCTATGGTCAAGTGGCCACTATTACTGACCACCCTCTGTAGTTGTCTCACTACAGTTTCATAGTCACCCCCCCCCCCAACATGCTTGAAATGTCAGAGCATCTGCTTTGCATATCTGCTGGTTAATCCACCATGTCAGACTTTGTGTTTTCATGTCCATGCCATGTGCTCACTGAGGAAGGATTGCATGCATCTTAATATATACATGTTTTTACCATTATCATGGGCTTTCTTTAAAAGGACTATACAGGCCAAAGAGTCAAGGGGTGGTGAGATTGAGTCCCATTGCATCCAAGGTTATTCTTGGCTTAATGGCAGGTTGACAGAACTCCCCTGCCGCAGTCACAGTGCTAGGCCTTAGGAGACCGCCCTACCAGTGAATAGATTTGGTGAGCCGATCACTGACTGATGCTGAGAGGCATCAGTTGGTCCCATATGCAGTTAGTGTCTGTGTACATTACAGAACTTGATCTTGGCAACCAGTGACTGGAGTATGATGGAAGTATTGCAGCGGGGGAAAAGTTGAGTATGATTTTTTTTTTTTTTTTGCTGCCTTCACACTATTCAAAGAAAAGATCTCTAGACCTAAAAACATTACAAAAAAAGAAAAAATATATATTTAGAAAGTAAAACATAAAAATGTATAATATAATAGTCAAATATTTAGCAAACCACCACTTTAAATCCCTTTCAATTCTCAGGTCATTTGTGGTGAAACTAGGACAAATCATTTCAATGCTCCTTTCAAAATATTTTGTGCAGAGCATCTCATGGACACATGGCTATAAATTAGACCTTACAAAAGACATCTGCACTTTTTGCCTTCTATGAAAAACTGAGCATTGAAAACCAAAGCCTACAAGAGCTACAAGCTGCAGATTGCATAACAGCCCTGGCAACATACCTGACCTCCCACGCTTTGTGTTAATGCGTCTCACAAATATGGCTCTAAAAACTTTGTTGTATAAAATAACAAAGTTAATCAAGAAAAGAGACGCACAATGGATTTGTCTGATTTTACATCAAATGAGATTAGCAAATCATAACATGAACATGAATACGTTAGAAAAGAGATTTGGAGACGCTTAATTTCTATTTCCTTTGCTCAGCATGAACTAGAATATTGTCTTTTATCTCTAAAGCCAAGTGGATTACATTGAGGATTATGATTCTTGATGCTAGTGTACAAGAATGGAAGACAGCGAGCAAAGCAAGCAAGGTTTCAACACAACATAGAAAACTGAGAAATAAAATGAGTTCTGCTGTTTAGATCCGAGTTTACTTTAAACTCAGACTCAAACCCCAAAAATAGCTGATTTCGTTTGGTTTGATCAGAAGAGCAAATTATGGTAAAAATTGGGTAAAGTTTGGTCAACAGCAATTTACCACTAGATCATTTTTAGCTAATGTCTGAAAATAAACCCCTGGTTACAATTCATAATCCAGCTACCGGGCTTCAGCAGAGGGAGGGGAGCAGCTGTAAGGGAGGTTGAGGACACATCACAGCTGTAAAGGAGGATGAGGACACATTGAATCACACAGGTAATCTTGTCTGTCGGGAGTGTAATGTCTGATCTTACTGGCTCTACCTCAGTCTGCCACCATGCCGGGAAAATGATCGAATCCCCCCGCATCCCTCCACTGCCAGCCGGCTCTGTGCACATATTGTACCGAAGCTGCTGTACTGCTGCCCCCATCTTGCCCTTAAGCCCATAACCCATAAGCCCTAGCATCAATTTTTGGAGAAAAAAATAATAAAAAAGACTTATCTTTGGGGGAAAAACGGTAATGTGAAGAAGAAGCTCCTTTGCGCTACATTTAAGAGTTCTCTTTAGCTCTAGTAATTAATTTGCAAAATAATTCACGTAAAAAAGACTCACTAGCCAGTGTCAGACTGAGGTGTCTTGAGCCCACCAATGGAACCTGAGTGACCCAAGCAACAGTTCATTCTTATCAAGAAAGAATAAGCAGTGCTCCCTGAGACATCTAACATTATCTGCTGTTCCTATCATAGAAGGATCATCTTTACTACTGTATCTTTAGTTGAGCACTGGGACTGTACAGAGCATGGCTTACCATGTTGCTCTCAGGAGCTCAATAGAGTTCTGTGGCTCTTAGCACTGTGAAAACCAATACAACCCCAATAGAAAACCCGTAAGGAATATGGCAGGAAATATTATATCACCTCTCTGACCTGCACATTTGTAAACTAAGACCTCCTTCAAATGACCTCTGATAACCGATTGTCACCTATTTCACAGAAGGCTTACTCAATAGCAGGTTGGTAAACACATTATGCTACAGGGGGCATCCACTTCAAAAGACAAATCACACCTAGAAGGAGGGTGGTCATCAAAATCAGCAAAACCCCTTCCAGTTAGGTCTGGTGTCAGGGGGGATTCAAAGACACCCTGGTTTCAATACGATACATGGAAATATGAAACTGTGCCCAGTAATAATAAAGTGAACACAATGTATTGTATTCTGGAAATCGAGGTATTCTTTCTTCATCCAAAGAACTCAGGTTAGGAGTCATATCCAACAGAAAACCCAGATAAATCTCTGTCACTAGATGGAGCTCTGGAAACTGCTAACATTTAAGCTTCTGAGTCAGAAGATTTCTTCTCTGGTAAAATATTATTCATTTTTTGTTTCTCAGCTGTGGGCTGAGTAACAGTGCTGCGTCTTTCTCTCACAGACAGTGCCTCCGCAATTACAGGTGTCACTGCGCGACCTGTCCACACATGCTGTCGATGTTGTTGCCAGGGTTTTTTTTTACATAGGCACTTAGTTAACCTCAGAAAAAAAGGCCAAATGTCCTTATGCTGCTGTTCAAGGTATTAATAATTGGTCTGGGGTCACAGTATAATGCTTTTATGACTGTGGGGTGCAGAGCTCCGGAATCATGCGACCACCATGTTTAGGCTTGCACATGCACCTCAAGCTCTGAATTTTAGTGATGTATTTGACTTCAGTCTTTTGAGTATTTGCAAGAGTTAAGTGGCATTGGAGCAGCCGTAACCCAGTGGTATTCTGCATCCAAGCATGCTTTACACCTATGGAGCATTCACATTAGTTTGGAAGCCATAGACTTGGAGGCCGATTCATCAATAGCGCCAGGTAGCGACAGATGAGCGACTGTAGCGTGATTTTTTCAGCGCCAGCCAGTATTCGCTGTGCTTGGCCGGCGTTAGCTTGATGACAGCGACTCAGTCGGTGTGCGGTAATGTTGAATACGGGCTGGGGGGTCGCTGTTTCACAGGTCCAGCGTTGTATGTGAGCGCCTGACAACGAATGGCCAGAGCGAACGGCTAGCTTCATATTCATCAACAAATCACGCTCCGAATGTGCTGTCGCTGTCCATTCCTTGTTTAAACCCCAGAGCGCTGGCGGCGATCTGTATTTACTAGTTTTTAACCCCTAAACAACCATATTTTTTGAATGTAACATTATACATGTTTTTAGAATCATTTTGTAATATGAATACATTAATCTCAGACCTGTTAGATCAATTCTGCACATATTTATTTATTTTTTTTTTTTTGACTTAAAAATAAATCCTAACATTGCAGAAGTGTTCTCCGATTTTTTGACATTAAAAAAAAAAAAAAAAAAATTATTACCAATTAATTATGAATAATTATAGATTGCTCCATTGAAATGCATTGGACATCGCCAGGGAGCGACAGCTCATACCTGGCGCTGTGAGGGAATTTGCAGCGGCGCTGTTTGGTCCAGGCGGCTTCATGATGAATGCCGCGCTAGCCGTCGCTCTCGCCGGCGCTAGCCTCATTTTGCTTGATAAATGCGTCATTGTGACCGCCGCCGGGCGTACTTGAGTCGGTAGTCGCCGTTAGCTGCCGCTACCTGGCGCTCGTCAGACACTACCTGGCGCTATCGCTTGATGAATAAGGGCCTAAATTTTACTGTAGAAGAGGGTAGATCACAAGGGATCCCAAATTTCAGGGGATCACATCACAGCTATATATACAGACACACAGTTCCTGTCAATACTTTCATTAAGGAAGGTAAAGAACAGTAATATTATTTTATCTGTCTAGGACCCAGCTGGGGACCAAAAGATACCACTGCCCCATAAATTGTTATGGCCATCACCAAAATGGCCCATGATGACACACACAGCTTTTCTTCTATATGTGCTAGATATGAAGTCTATTGCTTTATAACAATACATACAAATCCAAATTTGTCCAAATCCATGTATGCTAGATAGTGATTGACTCTGAATCCATCACCAGTTGTGTCTGGGGGCTCTAAAGACCCATTTGGTATAGTGAAATACAATATTAACGCACCTTGTCAGGTTTGTAGCCGCAGCCTGCGCAATTGTCCTGGAATTGCCCATATGGCCATGCTATTTCCACTCCCTGTGGCATCCAAGCTAGGATGCCCCACTGTGTGAAACACCATTAAATCTGCGCACCCACTCACCTAACCTCGTTCCAATGGTTCATGCGCAGGTCACAGCTTCGCTATACCTTTAGCTAGATGCATATCCAGGCCAGACATTTGTGATTGGTTGCCCTAGGCCTGCCCCCAGATAGAGGTGAGCAAGGGTGCAGCCAGTGGCCTGCTCTGCACCAATCAGCTCACTAGCTGCTGTGATGTCACCTAGCATCTTGCATAACTGAATGGCACTGAAAACGCTCATTCTGCAGCCGCTGGTTCACGTAAGTGTACAGTGGCTTCCTATCTGCTGTACACTCTGCCTTGGGTTAAATCAGTGGCGTTGCTAGGGCTGGTGTCACCCGGGGCGGTAGGAAATGGTGTCACCCCCCCCCCCCCCAAAGAAAAAAAATTTTTGTATGTTGAAAGAACTCAATGTTAATGCTCTTAAAAAATAACGTTTATTTTAAATGCAACCTTTACTGAATAAATAAAAAAAATTACCCCCATACACCAGCATCCCCCCGTCATCAATAAGCCTGCACCCCCATACGCCAGCATCCCCCCTGTCATTACCCAGCCCGCACCCCATACCCCAGCATCCCCCATCATTACTCAGCCGGCCCCCATACCCCAGCATCCCCCCTGTCATTACTCAGCCTGCATCCCATACCCCAGCTTCCCTCCTGTCATCGATCAGCCTGCACCCCCATACCCCAGCCCCCCTGTCATTACTCAGCCTGCACCCCATACCCCAGCCCCCTGGCTGTCATTACTCAGACTGCACCCCATACCCCAGCCCCCCTGTCATTACTCAGACTGCACCCCATACCCCAGCCCCCCTGTTATTACTCAGACTGCACCCCATACCCCAGCCCCCCTGTCATTACTCAGCCTGCACCCCATACCCCAGCCCCCCTGTCATTACTCAGCCTGCACCCCATACCCCAGCCCCCCTGTCATTACTCAGACTGCACCCCCATACCCCAGCCCCCCTGTCATTACTCAGCCTGCACCCCATACCCCAGCCCCCCTGTCATTACTCAGACTGCACCCCATACCCCAGCCCCCCTGTCATTACTCAGACTGCACCCCATACCCCAGCCCCCCTGTTATTACTCAGACTGCACCCCATACCCCAGCCCCCCTGTCATTACTCAGACTGCACCCCATATACCCCAGCCACCCCTGTCATTACTCAGACTGCACCCCATACCCCATACCCCCTGTCATTACTCCGACTGCACCCGATACCCCAGCCCCAGCATACCCTAGCATCCCCCACACACACCATAGCACCCCCTGTCATCACTTATACCAGCCAAACCCCCGCCCCGCGCAGCACAGAACAGCTTTTGACTTACCTTACAGTCAAGTGATGGGGAGGTCACGTGATGCCGCCAGCGAGTCGCGGGTGTTCTTTCCTCTCCAGCAAACGAGCGCCTGCGCCTGTGATTGGCCGGTGCCCGGTGGAGCCACGCACCAGCCAATGAAAAGCTGAGTTTTGAGTTTATGGGGAGGGGCGGGGTTTATCAGGAGCAGGCGCCGAAGGAGAAGCGGCGCCTGCGGTGTGATGCTTTTTTTTTTTTTTTTTCACACCTGCCCCGGAAACGCGCGGACGGCGAGCGCAGCTGCGCGGGGAGGCGGGCACGGCTTAGCGGGAACACTGCCCACCAGGTCCCATGGTAGGGCCGGCCCTGGGTGTGCGGTGTCACCAGGGGCGGACTGGGACCAAAAAACGGCCCTGGACTTTTTGGTCAGACTGGCCCTTCTGTACTGTGCTCGGCCCGGTAAAGTATATATATATATATATATATATATATATCTCTGAGCGGGATCGGCCCGGGACCTCCACCCGGGCATCCAAAATCAGGATGCCCCACTGTGTGAAACTCCCTCAGGTTACCTGCTACACTTACCTTACTTCCCGGTCCAACACCACATGCGCGGGCCACGGCCGCATCCCGGCTATCCCTCTAGCAGGGCGCATGCCCGCGCCAGGCATTTGTGAATGGCCGGTGCAGGCACGTTTCCCGTTTGAGGGTAGCTGGGGATGCGGCTGCGGCTCACGCATGCGCCACTGCACTTAGGACGCTGGCTTAGGATAGTCAAAAACCTGGGTTTTGGTCCACTTCAAAGAGTTTTAATCCTTTTCTGTGGGGCGCCCTGATTTGGGATGCCCCATTTTGTGCAACCCCCTCAGATCACCAGTAAAACTTACCTGACCAGCGATCCACTGGCTCATGCATGGGTTCTCCTCGCTAAGGGCTGGGTGGAGCTGAGCTGGCTGCCAGCCACATCCCACCAGCCTCTAGCTGGTGCAGACACATGTTTGAACCACGCATGTGTTGTTTGATTAGCGGCCAGGTATTTTTACTGGGAATTTGACACAATGGGGCATCCCAAATCAGGATGTCAGGGAGGGGCCATGTAAAGAAGCTTCCATCTGTCTATACAATACATTGCTACACCACAGTCCAGCTCCCCTGTGCGTCCTCAATAGATACTGGGTCATACCATGTGCGGGCGGGGGGGTACTCAAGGAAAAGAAAATCAACAACCACAAACTGTAAAAATTGTACAAAAAAAACCCCACAAAACAGCAGTGTCCATGCTGCTGGGGCCCCATAACAATACTGGTGCAATGCAAATGCTGAAAGCAAACTTTTTTAATTCCCCTGCTGCCGCCCTATTCTATTACACTCTATTAGGGTATAAGGGAGGATACAGAAGGAGAAGAGCTTACAATCTATTAGGGTATAAGGGAGGATACAGGAGGAGAAGAGCTTACACCCTATTAGGGTATAAGGGAGGATGCAGAAGGAGAAGAGCTTACACTCTATTAGGGTATAAGGAAGGATACAGGAGGAGAAGAGCTTACACTCTATTAGGGTATAAGGGTGGATACAGGAGGAGAAGACCTTACAATCTATTAGGGTATAAGGGAGGATACAGGAGGAGAAGAGCTTACATTCTATTAGGGTATAAAGGGGGCGGGTTGACAGGAGGGTTGGTTGGTGGGTATTTAGATGTGCGAGTGGGCAGGTGGTCAGGCAGGTAGGTAGGTGGGTGGGTGGCTGCCACCTCCACGTCAGAATCCGCTGATTCCGCCTGCTCATCACTCCAGTCTGCTGCTGGTCCAGGGTCTGGGTAGGTAGGTAGGTAGGTGAGTGGCAGGTATATAGATAGGTGGGTGGATTAGGCAGTTGGATTAATAGGTGGGTGAGTGAGCAGGTGGGTAGATGGGCAGGGCAGGGTGGGTAGATGGGCAGAGCAGGTGGGTAGATGGGCAGGGCAGGGTGGGTAGATGGGCAGAGCAGGTGGGTAGATGGGCAGGGCAGGGTGGGTAGATGGGCAGAGCAGGTGGGTAGATGGGCAGAGCAGGTGGGTAGATGGGCAGGGTGGGTAGATGGGCAGAGCAGGGTGGGTAGATGGGCAGAGCAGGTGGGTAGATGGGCAGGTGGGTAGATGGGCAGAGCAGGGTGGGTAGATGGGCAGAGCAGGTGGGTAGATGGGCAGGGCAGGTGGGTAGATGGGCAGAGCAGGGTGGGTAGATGGGCAGAGCAGGTGGGTAGATGGGCAGGGTGAGTTAAGAGAAACACATTGCACCATTAATTAGTATTAGCATTTAGTTTGAGGTTTATTGGAACACAGTACAGCAACAGCATGGACTCACCTGGAGCCACTTCACTGCCAAGTTGGAGAATCCTTTCTGTTGTTGACGTCTTCTCTCCTTCATGGTGTCTGCAGGCTGCTAACCTGTCCTCGTGGGTGAGACACACACATCTCTCTCTCTCTCTCCCTCCCCCTTCCTCTCCTCGGGCCATGGCCGCAACACACACACTCACATTCACACTCAGACTCTCTCTCTCTCCCCCCTCCCCACTCTTCCCTCTCACCGACCCAGTCGGCTCCAGCCATCAATCACAGTTTCTCTCGTCACTCACGTCATCCTCTCCCCGCGCTGGCCGGCCGGCATGACAGGAAACGGAAGTGCTGGCCTCTGCTGTGCTGTGCTCTGGGCTGTCCTCCGCAGTGGGGGGAAACAAGAGAGGAGTTTTTGGTTCCACTGAGCCACCAATGTAAAAAAAGAAATGACAGCTGCACAACGTGCGCGGCCGCGCTCCCGCGCATCTTACAGGGAACACTGCGACTTGCGGCCCTCCCTGGCACCGGCCTACCGGGATTTTGCCCGGTATGCCCTATGGCCAGCCCGCCCCTGGGTGTCACCCTCTAGGTCTGGTGTCACCCGGGGCGGTCCGCCCCCCCCGCCCCCGGGTCGCTACGCCACTGGGTTAAATGGCACCCTTCATTCACCGCAGCCTGACCACCTGCTAGGTGCCTTTATTTATTTAAACAAAGAATTGCCACTGACCGGACCCTGCCTCTGGGGCCTCCCTGGCAGATGGGGGCCCCATTCATTTGCTTGGTATGCATGGTGGTTAAGCATGCCACTGCTAGTCTGAACAGTGATCCGCCTGCCTGTTGTGGAAAAAGAGGTAACCAGGCAAGGGCGCACTTTCTGTGCTGTCAAAACTTGCTCTCTAGTGCAATAGCACCTACCTGTAAATGAGCGATCCTGTTATAAGTGCAGATTCCCTGTTGCCATCTACAGTTATGATGGGGCGTAAAACTGAGGTCTTGTTGTTGACATAGAGATATCTGTATTCAGATGTCCTTACAATGTCAGTGACACAGAGTAAAGCTAAATATCATTTTAACGGTAATATATGGCATATTGCAGCACAGGGGACCCCAAGAGATGAGTCCTTTTTTGTTTTTTTTATGTATTTTTTATTTTCTTTTTAACAGTCTGTTAACTGATAACAGGGGTCCAAGCAGGGGTGAGCCTCCCTGCTGCCTGATGTGAACTATAGAAAGATGCCCCTCCAAAGCAGTGCGGAGGGGAGGGGGGTAGGGAGTAAAGGCTGGGCTGTGGCTGCTGAGTCACCAATAGTTGACTTTTAAAACATGACACCAGTAAAAAAAATATATATATATATTTAAATAAAAAATAAATTAAAAACGGGGTCAGTTGCTGCCCCCTCTGTAGTGCCACCTGAAACGACCACCTTACATAGCCTCATTACACATGCACCCCTGGGCCCAAGGAACTTTTACACTAGTTCACACATTGTGTGTTGGCCAGAGCTATTAGGGACTATCAGCCAAAATGAATAGACCCTACTCTGGCTCATTACTAATGCTAAATAGCAATAAGAAACAAAAAAACCCAACCTTTTTTCTATCTTTTATTGGCAGCAAGAACAATCCCAGATTGGGATGCCCTCCTGTGTGAAACCCCTTCAGGGTGCTGCAACATTAACCTGCTTCCGGGGTCCCCTCTGCATTGTAAATGATGGCGGCCGCATCCCTGTACCTTTGGGCCGTGCATGCGGCTGCACTCACTCTGATGGCCAAAAACAAGAGCCTTTACCGACCATTTAATATGCATGGTAAACGGCTTTGATTGGACGAGAGCCCACTCATGTGCCATAGGACCGGGAAGAGGTGAATTGTTCTGGGCAATCTGGGGGGTTTCACATATTGGGGAATCCCAATATAGGATACAGAAAACTAAACCCAGGATAGTTGAAAAATTCCAAACAAAAAAATCTCTATCTAGAGGATAGAAAGCGATGGTTGTTGACTTAAGGATCTTCATTTCTGACTTGAACAAAGAAAACCGAGAATTCCACACCTTACTTGTTTGCACTTGACATACAACTTCATCCCCTTTTGTCATATTAACACAGACCAATGAGAGGAGCTCACATAGATCACACATTCTATATAGCCCCAGGGAACTGCAGGTGGCTTGGTATTGTTATATATATTTCAACTAAGCTGCAAATGTATTTCCCATGGTTCTGGCTTATAGATAGCCCATGTGTTACATTATAATAATAACTATGGGGTTTATTTAGGAAGCGCTTGTGTCACGTATTGCCAGATGAACATCAGGTGAATGTCAGGTCCCTGTGCAAAAGGTGTGATTATCAAGAGCGCCTCTGATAGTGCCAGGTAGTTTCCCATCTATCAACAGCGCCGGTGGAATGAGTGCCGGCACTGTGTTCTATCATATTACAACATATTAAGCATATCTTTTTGGTAAGTATCATATTGAAAGAAGTATAACAAAACATATGTGTAGTACATTCAAAAACACATACAGTATTACAGAATACTGTTGTCTCTCTGGTTCGCTGGAGGGAGACGAAAGAAGGTAATTCACCTTTTTTCAACACATTTCGCCCTTTAGATGGTTTCATCAGAAGATTGATCTTTTAATCCTAGAGGTGGAATGTACTGGATGTTTTTAAGATGGACCTTGTTAGACAGCTGGAAAGGAAACTTTATTGTTGTTTGTGGTTCTGCTGAAATGGGAAGAGGTAGTAAGTGCCAGGGTCTCCTATTGGTCCAGTAGGCTGGTGGAGCGCTGTTCTGGACCTCTGAATGTGCTTGGGTAAAGGTTCTAAATGTCTCCCCATGTTGAGTTCTCCCTAAAATGGCCACTTCAAATGTACAGTAGCTAAGTTCTCCGCTATAAACCCCAGTTGCAACGTACATGGAGAACTAAAGGTTGATCGAACTGATGAAAATCTGAGAGCCTCCTATATCAGAGCTAAAGTGTAAAAAACACTATTAACAATTCATCTTGGTGAGCTGCCGAATACAGATGTTGTTGTTGACCTTATGTCCACTTCCAGAACCCCTGAAGTTTATTTATTTATGACCATCTGTCTTACAAAGGCATAACATGTGTAGGTGTTTCTTTAAATCGCCTGACACCCGAGAGCATTGTGGATAGCATTTTCTACCCTTTCTGAGTAAGCCCCATAGTCTGATGCAAGAGGATTGAAGATAGGTCCACCTTTCAATGCTAAAAAACAATGATAATAATAACTGGAGGACATGTGGCTGACACACACATGCTGTATATGGCTGTTCCCTACAACGTTCTGATTTATCAGCAAATGTACTTATTATTTGGGTAGATTGCTGGTGAATTTGGTTCCCTTTGACGGGAAGACAGGCTGACTAACCGCTACCTGAGCAAGTTGATCTATGCAATGCTGTTCTTATGCTTGTGAGTTTGTTTTTATAGCTTTTATTAAAACATCTTCCTAAATTGAAGCTGGATTAGCTTATATTCTCTTGTGCTTAAAGCAATTGACAGTCAGACCTTAAACCGGACCAACAGCCTGCCACAGTTGGAAAAGAAAGGTAGCGGCCATTTTGAAGCTTCCTCTCCCAACATCTCAGCCATGTCGCTGCCTGGATACTGACAATGCACAGTAACAGGAAGCCCATCAGTACTTCCTGTTTGCAGGTGGCCTGCAGATGCATGAGCTGCCATTTTGTTTCTAAAATTTACCACAGCAGGGTTTGGAAAAAGGTAAAATCATTTTTATGTGCAGCAATCTAAATTTCCCTAGGGAGGGATGCATTTGAGCTTTGTTTGTTGGATTGGTCTGGTTTAAAGCGGTCCTTCACCCTGAATAAGAATCTATCTTATATGTTTCCCACACCCTGTACATACAGATTGTTCACATTAAAGATCATCCTACCTGCATCTACTGCATGTTATGAGCCTTTAAACATCCAATATGGTGGCTCATGGAACATCAGGCAGCCTGCAAACAGGAAGTTTCTTCTGACTGTACTGCTCTGCATTCTAGAATTGCTGACCTTTTCCTGACCCCAGCTCTGCTCTGTCTGAGCAAAGCACAGCTATAACCCACCTCCCTGTACTTTATCCCGCTCTCCTCAGTAAGTGTGATGCTTCTGAGTCAAGATGGCGGCACCCGTATCCTAAAGTCCTGAACAGAGTTACAGCCCAGTGGAGGAAAGAATAATAAGTGACTAAAAACTTAAAATATATTAACTTTAGATGCTGGGGATTTGGGCTTTTCAATAAATCATGGTGAAGGTCCGGTTTAAGTCATTTTTGACTGTTGGTCTGCTTTAAAATCATTTTTTAATAAGCTGCTTATCAGTGTCAGTCCCATGTTGTCTATTGCTCTAGTCACAGACATTTCTACTTCCTCTGCCTCCAGAACCTTTCCTCTGATCCTGACCACCAATCCAATCCTGGCTCGTGTCAGGTAACACCACCTCTGTTAGTGATAGGCTAAAATGGAGCTGTGAAGGAAGCAAAGAGACAGCATGGGACTGACACTGCATCTAGTACGCTGTCTGACAAATGATTTTAAAGTTTGACTTGTCAGCCCCTTAATGTATAAGGATTTGCATGCACCTGAGTTTCTGACAACAAGAAACAGACAGCCAAATTTCTGAAATTCTGAGGTGCAGGGTACACAAATTATAGCTGTTTATTACATTTGTGTATTTAAACCGGACCTTCACCATGATTTAATGAAAAGCCCAAACTCTTAAAAAACGGTTCCCCAGCATCAAAAATTAATATATTTTACATTTTTAGTCACTAACTTATTATTCTTTCCCCCACTGGGCTGCAACTCTGTTCAGGAATTTAGGATACGGGCGCCGCCATCTTGACTCAGAAGCATCACACTTACTGAGGAGAGGAGAGTGGGATAAGGTACAGGGGGGCAGGTTATAGCTGTGCTTTGCTCAGACAGAGCAGAGCTGGGGTCAGGAAAAGGTCAGCAGTCCCAGAATGCAGAGCAGCACAGTCAGGCCGCCATCTTGAATGTTTAAATGCCCATAAAATGCAGTAGGTGCAGGTAGGATGATTTTTAATGTGGGCAATCTGTATGTACAGGGTGTGGGAAACATATAAGATAGACTCTTATTCAGAGTGAAGGACCGCTTAAAAGGTGTGATATCGATAACTGAAGTCTATCCCAGCTTGGACAATAACGAGCACATTCATACACATTCATTCAGCGCCAGGCTTCCTACATATATGACATCGGTTCATGCTGTTCAGGTCTGCACCACTAACAGCACTACGTTTACGGTATGGGATAGAATTATTCTGCTTTATTCACTGAACTCATAAAAACAACATACTAGGAATAAAATGTCTTTTTCCAGTATTCTTAGCGGATGTACATTTATTTCATGATTCCTCAGTAACGTTTTCAAAGCTAGTAGCCTGCAGATCCTTGAATAGTCTTGTATATGCTTGTACATTTCCAAAGGTCGGCAACAGCTGATTAATAAACACATTTTTTTAAAAATACCAGTTCAATATCCTTTTTAGCCATCATGGATGGGCAAAAAGCCCAGGGACACAGGAGCACAGAAGGAGGCAAACATAGACAAGAAGCGCTGGAGACATCACATTGCAGGTGAAAAACAGTGTCAAGGTGAATTGCCAGGTAAAGTTAGCAAAAATACAGACAGCAGGCCCATGGCACGAAAGTTACTGCTAGCTAATTGCTCAAGGGATGGAGGATAAAGATGTACGTCTCTCCCCCTGTTAGGAGAGAGGAAGCAAATGGTGGACCATAAATACTGAAGGATACCTGAAGCTACACAAAAGCAGGTATGGGGTGACACAGACAAGCAACAAAGGAGGTATAAGACGGGCAGGCTGATTCATTAATAGCGCCAGGTAGCGGCAGATGAGCGACAGTAGCGTTATTTTCACAGCGCCCGCTAGTATTCGCTGTGCTTGGCCGTTGTTCGGCTGTTGACAGCGACTCAGTCGGTGTGTGGTAATGTTGAATACAGGGTTATGAGTCGCTGTTTGTCAGGTTCCGCGCTGTATGGGAGCGCATGACAGCGAACGGCTCCCAGCATATTCATTAACAAATCACGCTCCAAAAATTCTCGCGCTGTGAAATGCTTGTTTAAACCCCAGAGCGCTGGCAGCGATGGGTTAAAAGTAGTTTTTTAACCCCCAAACAACCATATTTTTAGAAAAAAAAACAAAACATGTTTTTCAAAACATTTTGTAATATGAATACATTAATATCAGACCTGTAATATCAATTCTGCACAAATTTTTTTTTTTTTTTTTTAGCTTAAAAAAAAAAATCTAACATTGCAGAAGTGGTCACAGAATTTTTGACATTAAAAAAAAAATAATAATTAATAGCAATTAATTATGAATATTTAAAGTTAGCTCCATTGAAATGCATTGGAGAGCGCCAGGTAGCGAGAGGTCATACCTGTCGCTGTTGAAGGTCGCTCGCTGGCGCTGTGGGGTGAGGCTGGAATAATGATGAATGATTCGCTATCTGGCGCTCTGTCAGTCGCTAAGCAGGATCGGCTTCATAAATGTGTGATTGCGGAGGGGAGCCGGCGTTCTCGTGGCAGTGAGCGTCATTACCGTTCGCTCACCATTCGCTACCTGGCGCTATCCCTTGTTAAATAAGGGCCTATAAGTGACAGTGGTGGTTACCGAAATCTAAGTCTATGGACTTGATTCAACACCAGTTTTGCTTAAAGGGGTTGGCTACCCAACAGACCTAATCCCCTACAAAGCAGCCTACCTCCTGTTATTTGATGACCCCTTGTGTTTGTCTCCGTGAATGAGAGCTTGCACACCTCCTGTCAATCCGACCTCTACCTGCAATGTAGAAGTGAACATGCATTGAATTAGCATAAGGGCAGTCTTACAGACCACATGACCACGAGCAGCCTATCAGGCTCACTGGTGGCCAGGCACATTACTGTGCAACTGCCAGCCATGGGAGCCTGATAGGCTGCTCCACAGCCACTGCTGAAGGATCCCAGAAGAGGTGAATATTCGTGCAGTCCCTCTGCTGCATATTAATGAGGGAGTCCAGTGATTTTTGACTGGACTTCCTCTTTAAAGTTCACATGTTGTACAGCCATAATGAACTATTTTGAGTTCTTTTTTTTTCTTTAAACATTTTCTTCATTTGTTTTACTTGTAATGAAATTTTAAAACTAATCTTCCAGTAGAAACTTAAGACCTAAGTATATAGTTTATGTCAGGTAATTTCAATAATTTGGTCAATTATTAGTCTGAGACCACCAGTGAGCAAGTTTTAATACATCTGAAAATTTATTAAGGAGAGTAAGTGGATAATTGCTCATATTTTAAGATTATTGCCGTTTCAAACCTTTAAAAGAGAGAATAAACAACACGCAAAGAAGCACTTTCCAACTGAATGTTTAAAAGACCTGTCAGAAGAGAAAGTGGAGCTAAATGAAATGGATTACTGTTGGATGAAATCAAAGAAGAAGTTAAGAAGAAAGATGAAATCCAATCTGACTCTCAAGGACATAATGGGTTTATAAGAATTTAATGGATCTGGAGAGCAGAAAGAAAGAGGAATCAAAAAAGATAATTGTGAGAATTGAGTGAAAAAATGAAAACGTTGTACTGTGTCTTGGAAGGAACAAAACCCAGTACATCCACCAGCTGTTTATCAGACTTGACCAATTAAATTCTGAGGGAACGGTCTCCATATTTTTTACACTAGGAAACTCTCTTTCAGAACCCTTATGGAACTGGTAAATGGTGGCTGCCTAATAGAGTAACTAGGATAGAGTAAAATCACTAAGAACAAGTATAGTCCTAAGAGATTTGGTGCAAAGCAATGTGACGTCCATTTTTAAACAGTAGGTTATCAGACTGTAGATCTTCTCAAGATAATAAGTGACATGTAACATGTTAACATCCATTGTGGGAAAATTGCTTCATGGGCTCTTAAAGTGGACCAAAACCCACCCTGGAGTCTACGATACTCCAGGGCAGGCATACTCGCCCCCGCCCGGCACCCCATCGGGGGTGCACGGCTGTGTAAAACCACCAAGGTCGCCCAAGAAATCGCCTTCGTTTCCAGACCAACTTCGTATGCCTGAGAAGTGGCCACATCACTGCTATCCCTTTAGCAGGGTGCGTGCCCGAGCCAGGCATTTGTGAATGGCCAGCACGGGCTCGCTCCATGTTAAAGGGTAGCGGGGGATGCGGCCACCAGGATGCTGCTCGCATTAAATGAGGACCTGGACGAAGGGGCTCGAACGGATCTGAGCACGCTGAGTGGATGAGAGGGCTGCGCATGCTCCGTAGGATCGGGGAAGGGTAAGTGAGATCGGGCGATCTGGGGGGTTTCACACAGCGGTGCAAAGACCAAAACCCAGGATAGTCAAAATCCTGCCCAGGGGGCACAGACCAAAACCCAGGATAGTCCTGGGTTTTTGTCCACTTTATAAGGACTACATACAGGATTACATATTAAAGGGGACAACCAGCATGTTTTTTTCTAAGGACAAAAGATTTTAGACTAGCCTGATTGGCTTGTATGAAGAGGTAAGTAGAAGCCTGGGTGGCTGTAAATATTCTTCTGAATTTTAAAAATACTTTGATACTATCCCTCATAGTCGCTTGTTGAGGGAATTGAGTTCCTCAGGGTTCAAAAATACAGTTTGTAACTGGATTGAAAACTGGCTGAAAGACAGCGTGCAGAGTTGTGGTTAATGATACCTACTCTGAATGGATACTGGTTGTAAGCAGTGTACCCCAGGGTTCAGTCCAGGGACCACTATTATTCAACTTGTTTATAAATGATATAGAAGATTATATTTTTGGTAGATGACACCAAGATATGGCCAAGCGCACCACCGGCTACATCCTAACCTCTAGCTGTGGGGTGTACCTTTGTCAGCCATTCACAAATGCATGGTGCAGGAAGGCGTCTATCTAAAAAGGAATAGCTTGAATACAGCCGTGGCCTACACATACGCTGTTGGATGTTGCATGAGAAGGACCTTTCGCCAATTTACATTGCCCCTACTTCACTCTAATCCCAGATAATGGCGCCTGTTTAAGCTGTAAAGCTCCGCCTCCTCCATTTATTGCTACTATTGTGTGTGGCAATGATGTCATTGCCACATCTATGTAATGACTGATCCCCTGCCATCTTACAGAGAGGGACAGCAAAAAAACAGTGTTTCAGGACGATTCGAAAAGCGATGATATCCATTTCTAGTTCTAAACCCTAAGAGGAGAGTATTAACAGGGGCTTTGGCCAAATGTATTTCACAAGCTTGGTGGGTTTTAGTCTGCTTTAAGCCTCAGCCCAGCCACAGCCCAGCCTCATCACTCCGCCAACAGTAGGGCAACGCAGTGCACAGAGGTGCTGTGTTGTGTCCCCCCATAACGCCCACCCATAAGCCACCGCACCATGCTACTGTGAAAGAGACCTTATTTATTTAGTGCAGTATCCAACAGCATCTTGAACCCAACATAAAGTGCTCCTAATCCTGCAGACATGTGCTGATGACCTGTCATAATGGAAGTGGCTGGCTGTGTTTAACTGGCTGTGTTTTGCGTCAGGTCAGCCCAGCAGCCTCTGAATGGATTTCTGCCACATTTTGATTTGTCTCCCATTATCTTGTCACTTTGCCTTTTTTAGCTTATGCTGCGTTTGGCAGTTCTTGGTCCCTGGTCAGTTCTAACTGCTGACATCATCTGTCTTATGTGTCCTAAATCAAAGTATTGCATGGAAACCGTTTCTGCTTATAAAATAAACAAATCTTTATTTAGTCTTTTTATTCTTACCTACCCTCAGCATGAAGAGCAGAGATGATACTAACCTTTCCCTGGTGGTGGCTTTTGTAGTTTCCTCTCCCCCCCATTTAATATAACCAGGAAAATGGGAGAATATCTGAGCTGGTAGCAGTTAAACTGGACCAATAGCCTGGCACAGTTGGACAATAAAACTCCCCCGAACTCCCCTGCCCCATCTGCATGCATGACACTGAATCATTATCAGCACTTACATTTGCTCCTGCACCCACTCTGAAGCGTCACCTCACCAATTTTCTCCTGGTAGTCAAAATGCTGAGTTTTGGTACACTTTAATGTTTGAGTACAATGTTGGTTCTGTATTCTGTATTCTGTTTGGGTACAATTGTGTCTGTATTCTGCATATTAAGGTTTGGGGGGAGGCAGGCCCACTGGCAAACTTTACTTCTGGGCCCATGTCATGCCCCCTGGCTCCACCATTTTACCAACCAATGGGGGGACCCCAAACCAAAAAGGATATAGTGCTGGGCTGGGCACCCATAACCTGGAAAGTGATGGAGAAAGTGTTGAGGCCTGAGGGTATGATATGGGCACCAAATTAAAGGATGTGCCTCCCATAACCAAAAAATCTGTTGGGGAAAGTGTTGAGGCCCAGGGGCATGACAAGCGCACTGGCAAACTTCGCTTCAGGGCCCATGCTATGTCCCTGGGCCTCGCCGCTGGAAGCAGGCTTAAAATCTTTTGGGCAAAGTTTTTCTCTTACCTACCATTAGCATGCAGAGCAAAGATAATACTAACCTTTCCCTGGTGGGGGTTGGCTTCTGTAGTGTACATGGCTGTTTCCTCTCTCATATCTGAGCTAGTCTCAGTTAAACAGGACTAACAGCCTACAAGCACAGCCGCTGGCAGCTCAATGCAGGGAACTGTTTTCTGCTGGACCAGCTGGGTGACTACACTATCTCACACCCAGAATGGCAAAGCAGGAGTTCCCGAGCAGCACACACCCGCACAAGGGACTCGATCTGATGTTTCCAGTAATTAGGTGGGTGCCAGACAACCACCAATCAGTTACTTGGCTGGACTATTATTGTAAAGGAAAAATACTGTATTTGGGGCCTCCACCAGATTTTGTGCCAAGAAACCTCCACCACACTTGACTTGGTCCTGGTGGTGTTACTTCCTCTTTAACAGCTACTAAATAACCAACACACCAACCTAGTGTAAGGCAGATATGTAAAGAAAACATGATCATAATGAGGGGTTTCCTTGTAAAATGAGTGGATGGGCATTTGAAAGTTTTTTTAGTGATCATTTAATAGTTTGATATAACTTAGGGGTTTATTCATCAAGGGATAGCACCAGGTAGTGCCTTGTAGCGGCAGGCAGCATCTGGTGAACGATGGGCGCTGTACGTAAAACCACATTTATGAAGGCGATTCTGGTGAGCGACTCTATCAGCGCCATGTAGCGTACTATTCATCATTACAGATGGCTCAGCATATAGCGCCGGTGTTCTTCCAGAGCGACAGGTTTTACCTTTCGCTATCTGTCGCTCTCCCATACATTTCAATGGACTTCCTTTTCTTCTGTTTAAACAGGGTTTTTTGTTTTTAATATTTTTTCTCTCAGATCATTGTGTGACCTCTCCTGGCACAGAAAGAGACATTTTGAAAACATTTTTGATTATTTATATTTTTATGTAGAATTGTCATTACAGGTCTGGCATTAAAGTATTAATGGCACAATGTTACAACAATGTCATTCCATGTGTTGTCGCTTTGCTACTGGTGGATATGTGTTCAAATCACACAGCGTCTGGCGCTCTAAGCTATAGCGACCAGATCCAGAGTGCCGACGCTGTGTGTGTGTCTGTTTTTTTTGTTGAATATGGTGTGCGTCTCTGAGAGTCGGTCGTACTGAGCTGGCGCTACCTTTCGCTCCCTGCAACGCTGGACTGGTGTTAGAATGCCCAACATACATATCATTCATCAATTCCGGCCAGGTTACTACAGAAACTGAGGCGCTCTGTTACAGCGCCCGATAGCCGATCACAGCGTATACTAGCGGCCGCACTTAGTGCCTCTGTACACCCGCACATCTGCCGATAGCTGCCGCTAGTAATTAATCTGCCTGCCCGCCTATTATGGTATCTGTATATAGCACTGTACACATGCTTTTTATTAAACCTGAACAAACCCTCAAGGTACAGCCCTGGAATCTAAAGTCTAACAGAGCTGGCCGCTGGCCTTTACCCTGGGATACCCCGCTGTGTGAGTCCCCCTCTTCAGGTATGGAAACACTCATGTGCTTTCAGGCTCTCTTGCCTATGTAACCACCGTTGCACGCACCCCCTGCATCTTTAGGATGTGTGCACTCCCTCACCCAGCCATTCAGGGCAGGAGCACGCTTGCTGCAGGGGATGTGCCCGCTCTAACTCTGTTTGCCAAAAACAAGAGCCATTTGCCAAACATGGGGAGGCTGATTCATCATTAGCAGCAGGTAGCGACAGATGAGCGTCTGTAGCAGGCATTTTCAGAGCGCCCGCTAGTAGTCACTGTGCTCAGCCGTGGGTCGCTGCTTTACTGTTCAGTAATGTTGAATACATTGTGAGGAGTTGCTATTTGACCAGTACAGCGCTGTATGGGAGCGCATGTTAGCGACTGCTCATAGCGACCGACTCACACCATAGACTTGATTCAGAGAGACTTTAAAAAACAGTCGTATCAGTGACGTTCTTTGTATTATTTTCGAACGTTCGCGCTCTCATATGAATGTGCGAGTGATTCTATGCATTTATTCGTTTCCTTCGGTAAAGTGGCCGTCCGTTCGTATGTTAAAGTACGAGATCGAGTATGTCATTTATCCGCGTGACTTTTCAGATTCCTTTTCTCTGGTTGCAACGGCAGCATTCGTTTTTACCCATTTCCCATCGTCTACCTCAACGAATCCCTTACGTTTCCCGAGCAAATTTAATAGTATTTTACCCAAAATAATCGTCTGGACGCAAAAAGTTACGATCCTGCGCCTGCGCAATACAGACTTAACTCATTAAACTGTTCGCACACAAATGTGTCCCCATATATTGCACTAACAAGCTCACCCCAACCACTTCACGCTACTCTAACACTTACATAGCGCCCCCCTAAAGCTCACCCCAACCACTTCACGCTACTCTAACACTTACATAGCAGCCCCCTAAAGCTCACCCCAACCACTTCCTGGTTAGTTTCTTCTTCATTTAGCGCACCTTAAAACTTACCCAAACCACTTCCCGGTCATGTATTTGTGCAAATAATTGACACAGGAAGATTTTTTTTTTTTTTTTTTATATATGAAACAGCGATGTTTGTGAGGCTTTTTTTTTTTAATTTTTGGAAACTGATAAGATTTAATAAAAAACTATTTACATATTCTGCGAACATTTAACATAGAAAAAATAAACGTCATGCATGCCATTGATGTTCATGCGTCGCTGCCGGTGCAATCTGGCCTCTTACTTCAGGATCCCATCAATGCCAAACAGAAGAAGAGCTTGATGCTCTTCAAAGTCACTCTCCATCACGCTTGGCTGCCTAGTCCCGAGGTAAAAAAGGTGCCGTAAGACGCTCGACAAGGAAATGATTATATGGGCTTCGGAATACTTGGCAATCAGCTGAATTAATCGCCAGCCCATTGCAATGACGTAAATATTTGGACAGATCGAAACATTTACGATTTCGAATGAAAAAGGGCCCGAACTAGCGTAAAACAAAAGATTTCAGTTCGAAATACGAAAGAACATATACGTCTATGTTCGAACGTTCGTGCAAGTCGAAAATGTCCAAAAAAAAAAGGAAAAAATGACAAACACCCACAAAAACTTTCGTTTTCAAATACGAAAACAATGTCATTTGGGATTTTGAACCGAGGCTCATATTCAGGAAAAAAAAGCCTCCCAAATCTCTGGCGCTGAAAAATACTTGTTTGAAGCCCAGAGCGCAGGGGGCGGTGTGTTTAAAGTCTGTTTTCAAGCATCTATCACCTAGTAACAAAGCGAAAACATATGGAATTACATTGTAGCAACATTGTAACATGAACACTAATGACAGACCTGTAATGTCATTTCTGAACAAATATTTAAAAAAATGTAAAAAAATTGAAAAAACAGCTTTTTCAGTGCCAGAAGAGGTCACAGAATTATTTGTGATTTTTGGGGGAAAAAAACCCTGTTTAAAGAGAAGAAAAGGTTCGTCCATTGAAATGTATGGGGGAGCGACAGGTAGCGAGAGGTCATATCTGGCGCTGTGCAAGGCTGAACGCTGACCCTGTTCGCTGAGGCTTTGAAAATGATGAATCAGACGCTACATGCCGCTATCCCAGTCGCTAAACAGATTCTGCTTGATAAATGTGGAATTGCGTGCCGTGTCCGGCGTTGACCAGTCGCTATCTGTCGCTACCTCTCATTAACCAGGCGCTACCTGACGCTATACTTTCTTAAATAACCCGCTTAATATGAAAGGCAAATGATTGGACGAGGGCCCACTATAGCACCCGGAAGAGGTGAGTTGTGTTCTCTACGATCTTGGAGGTTTTACACAGTGGGGCATCTCAATTCAGGATGCCCCCAGAGCAGGGAACAATATGCTGGGTTTTGTTCTGCTTCCGGACAAAGAAAGCACGTGCTCAATAAATATAAAGGTATCTGTGCATCGCACGTTTTTCTCTTTGCTATAGAGAAGGGGGAGTGTATATGAATAATGCACAGACCATCTTATAATGACAGAGAATATTTTTGGAATCTGATGTTTGCAGAAGACAAATTAGTGATATTCTGGTAGACTGTTGATCATTAATCTTGAAGAATCTTTGTTTTAACTGATTCCAGAAAATAAAATATTGAAAGTAAAGGAAGCTGCTTAATGTAATAGAACGCCGGTCAGAACCTTTTATTTCAGTGTCAAATACAATGCATAAGAGTCTAAACATCTGTTGGGTTTCCATTTCTATCTGTGTCTCCGTATTGGGAAAAGTTCCGTTTACACACAGTAATGGCCAGTGTTACTGTCTGGATTCAGGTTAAGTTCAAGCTGTAACTTGCTTTGAGCAAAAACAAATTCTGGTGATCTGTATATTTAAAGTGGACCAAAACCCAGGATTTTGACTATCCTGGGTTTTGGTCCTTGCCCCCGAGGCACCTGATCGGGGTGCACCACTGTGTGAAACCCCCTAGATCGCCCAATCTCACTTAGGTGTCACATGCTACCTATCAGCAGACAGGCTTACCGATGATGTCACGGACCTATATTAGCAGCGGCCATTTTGCGGAAGATCATTCTGACACTGTATTGTGGCCAGAACAGATCAGGCAGGGAGAGAGCGAGGGACAGATAGGTAGAGGGAGAGATAGATAGATAGATAGATAGATAGATAGATAGATAGAACAAAGAACAGAAGAAGCCGAGCGAGGAACAGATAGAGAAGGAGAAAGGCTGTGACAGTGACAGAGAAAGACAAGGACAGTTTAAAGTGTTTGCATTAGCTTTCAAGGCTATTTAGTGTTAATAACACTCCTGCCTATTTAGCTTTTCCTTTTCCTGGTGTCATTCTTTAAAAAGCGTGCTAGCATTAATATTTCAAGACTACCTGTCTATTAACTGGCTGCATTTTGTATTCAAAGTCACTTATTCACTATCAAAAGTGCCAACCTCTGTATTGAAGAGGGGGCATCCCAAACACTAGCATAAATATTTCAAGACTACCTGTCTATTAACTGGTTGCATTTTGTATTCAAAGTCACTTTTCCACTATCAAAGGAGCCAACCTCTGAATTTGAGGAGGGGGCATCCCAAACACTAGCATAAATATTTCAAGACTACATGTCTACTAACTGGTTGCATTTTGTATTAAAAGTCACTTTTCCACTATCAAAGGAGCCAACCTCTGTATTTGAAGAGGGGGCATCCCAAACACTCGCATAAATATGTCAAGAGTACCTGTCTACTAACTGGTTGGATTTTTTAATCAAAGTCACTTTACCACTATAAACGGAGCCAACCTCTGTATTTGAGGAGGGGGCATCCCAAACACTAGCATAAATATTTCAAGACTACCTGTCTATTAACTGGTTGCATTTTGTAGTCAACGTCACTTTTCCATTATCAAAGCAGCCAACCTCTGTATGTGAGGAGGGGGCATCCCAAACACTAGCATAAATATTTCAAGAGTACCTGTCTACTAACTGGTTGCATTTTGTAAGCAAAGTCACTTTTCCACTACCAAAGCAGCCAACCTCTGTATTTGAGGAGGGGGCATCCCAAACACTAGCATAAATATTTCAAGAGTACCTGTCTACTAACTGGTTGCATTTTGTAATCAAAGTCACTTTTCCACTATCAAAGCAGCCAACCTCTGTATTTGGGGAGGGGGCATCCCAAACACTAGCATAAATATTTCAAGAGTACCTGTCTACTAACTGGTTGCATTTTGTAAAGAAAGTCACGTTGTCAAATTGCCAGCAGCCATTGCCTTTAACCGGGGGGGGGGGGCATCCCAAATATGCTAGCATGTGCACACATTGGAGTTGGCAGCAGCAGCATTAGGAGCCCATATATTGCCTGAAAGACACACATATGAGCTGGCAGCAGCAGCGTAGGGAGCCCATATATTGCCTGAAAGACACGCCCTGGAGTTGGCAGCAGCATAAGGAGCTACCATGCATCAGCTACTGCCATGGATTAGCCATCGGTGGGTGGAAATCCTGGCTGATCCATGCCTGATTCATCTTCACAAAGGTGAGTCTCCCCACATTTTTCGTGGACAGACGAGTTCTCCTTGGCATGACTATGGCCCCCGCCACACTAAACACCCACTCAGATGGCACACTACTCGCCGGGCAGGACAGCTTTCCCAGGGCAGACTCTGCCAGTTGCGGCCACAAGTCAAGTTTGGCTGGCCAGAACTCCAGCAGGTCCTCAGGGTGCGTTGGCATGGTCATGTCAAGGTATGACACTACCTGCTGGTTTAGGGCCTGCTCCAGTTCTTTCTGATGCTCATGATTAGCCTCACTATGCGGATGAAGAAAGCTACTCCTTAGAGACTGAAGACTCAGGCTGCTGCTGATGGAGCTGCTGTTCCTGCCACCCCCCCCCCCAGCAGCCATGGCAGTGGAAGGTGAGCGCAGAGGTCCCCCCTGAATCAGACCTGCGAGAGTATGGACCATGGCGCAGATATAGGCTTCGGCCAACTGACTATGTAGAATGTCTATGTAGTAGGTCAGTTTGTCCTCCTTCTCAGTGGGTGTAAAAAAAATGCGCCCATTTTGTGCCGGTAGCGAGGGTCCAATAAGGTGGAGAGCCAGAAGTCATCCCGCTGACTAATGGAGACAATTCTGTGGTCACTACGCAAGCACGTGAGCATGCATCGTGCCATTTGTGCAAGTGACTCGGAGGGACATACTGCCACGGTGTTTCTGGGTCCTCTGTCTCGCCTTCCTCACAACCCTCTAGCTACTCTGGCTGCTCCTGCTCCTCTTCTCCTGTCAGATGACTAGATAAAATGCCATTTTGTCAAACCTAAACTGTGCTTCGCTGTGCCCCACCTCCTCCTCCTCCTCCAATTGAGCTCCCACAGGCTTCATGTGGCCGTGAAATGTAGGCGCCATATCTCCAGTGCCCTGACCAGCCATGGTTTCCAACATGTGTTGTAGTACATGAAGCTGTGGAATCACATTATTCATCCCGTAGTCCTGGCGACTGACTAATAATTGGCTTCCTCAAAGGGCCTGAGCAAACGACAGGTGTCATGTATGAGCTGCCACTGGCTTACATTGAAGTTACACAGGGGAGTCCCCCTATGAGCTTGAATCATCAAGAAATCAATGATGGCTTTTCTCTGTTCATATAGTCGATCCAACATATGGAGGGTGGAATTCCAACCGGTTGAAACAGTGCATATCAGACTATGCTGGGGGCTACCGTTCTGATACTGTAGCTCAAGAAGGGTGTGCTTGGCGGTGTATGAGTGGCTGAAGTGCATGCAAAGTTTCCTTCCCGTTGTTAGGATGTCTTGCAGATGGGGGGGGGGGAGACTTCAGAAAATGCTTGACAACTAGGTTGAACACGTGTGGCATACAGGGCGCATGGCTCAGGCTTCCTTGTCGCAGCGCAGACAAGATGTTCTTCCCATTGTCAGCCACCATGGTTTCCATTTGCAGTTTTCGTGGAGTAAGCCATGATTTCATTGCGTGAAACCGCCGTGTCCTGCACACATGGTAGGCTGGAAGGGCACTGAAAAAAATAACAAAATAAATAAAAATACCGAAAAATAATATATATTTATAAAAAACAAAATACAAAAAAAAAAAATAAAAAATGAAATTAAAAAAAAAAATAAAATTAACAAAATATTTAAAAAATACAATGAAAAAAATTAAAAAAAAAATACAAAACAAAATAAAAAACCAAAAAAAAATATATTTTTTTAAAATACAAAATATTTAAAAAAAATACAAAATTAACCAAAAAAAAATTTGATAAATTTTATGTTATTGTTATAATGTTATATGTTATTGTTATAATGTTATATGTTATTATATGTTATTATTATAAATGTGTTCAAATAAGATAAATGTTAACAATTAATATGTAATTGACAATTAGCCACTTTTTTTTGTGACACCATTGCTAAGTGCAAGTGCACTGTCACAGGCACAATGGCCTAGGAGCGTGGAGGCCACAGCGGAGGGACCTGTCCAACTTGCTGTTGTGGTTGTGCAGGAACCACAATCACCCAGTGGGCCTTAAAGGATATGTATTGTCCCTGATCGTAGTTACAGCTCCAGACGTAGGCACTGCCGTGCACTTTGGTACACACTGACAGGCTAAAGGACTGGACCTTCTGTTCAACAAAATTGTACAGGACTGGTACTGCCTTCTTCGCAAAGAAATGACAGCGTGGGACTCTCCACCTCGGCTCGGCACAAGCCATCAGTTCTCTGAAAGGTCCACCACCTCAAAAGGGAGGGACTGCAGCACCAGCAACTTATACAGGAGCACATTTAGCTTCTGCACGTTGGATGAGTGAGTGATACTGTTGTCTCTTGGACATGGCTTGACCAATGGATTGCTGGCAGAATGACTGACACGGATTAAGAGAAGGAGGAGCATCTGGAGCGACAGAGGATGGGTATGACACACAGGAGGTGGCGGAGCCTTGGCTGGCTAGAACAGGGAGCTGCGTGCCACTGGGGAATGCAGGAGGCTGGACCACCACTTTGGAGCCAACTCTCCCAGGCTGCTTTATGGTGATGCTGCAAATGTTGACGCAGGGCTGTGGGTCCAACATTGGGACCCTGGCCACACTTCACCTTCTGCCTAGACATCTTTCATATAGCCATGTGAACCTCCTGCGGATGCTTGATGAAAAACTGCCACATCGCCGAGTAGCTGATTTTCCTAACAACAGTCCGCACTAATTCACTGCTGCAGCAGTCAAGCTGCACTGCTAAGTCACTGCTGCAGCCAAGCAGCAAGTGGTCTACCCCGAGCACATTTGCCTCCATACATTCCCCTTCTGCCACTATGCTGACCGCTAAATCTGTCAATCTCCATCACTCCAAGCCTTTAAAAGTGCCCTCAAAACTCACTGATGTCCTCCTCAGGTTCCTCAACAGTGTCTGCTTAAGAAGCCAAAACGCTTGCAACACCACCTCCCACGCCACTCTCCTCATCACTACTTGCCCGCCTAGTGGAAGAAGTGACGAGTGTCTCCTCCACTTCTTGGCTGGGCAGTAGCTGCTGATTTTTCTGATTATCAGATCGTCCTCACTGAATAGCGGAGCTGAACCCAAAGCATAATGGGGTGTCAGATGTCACTTGTGACGGATGTGTGGATGATCGTGTTAACCAATGTAGGACTGCAGATGGGTTGCTGGTCAAGACACGACCGCTAGCTAATACCGGGAGATCAGGCCTCTCACTGAGACTCCTACTGCCACTCACCCCTAGTCTGCTGCAACCTCTGCTTGATGAATTTAGGCCTCTGCAACTTCTCTGTGCCCATCCTGGCACTTCTCTGTCTGACATGCTTAGTGCGTATATGAGGGGAGGACAAAACGCTACACTACACTTAAAACAGGATTTGTCACAGGTGTGTACCTGTCTATGGCCTTTCACTAAGTAGTGACTAGGCCCTGACGACTTTAACAGGAACAAAGTGATGAAACTCTTAGATGTGCGTATGGGATGCTCTGATGAGGGCAATTCAATGTGCTCCAGTACGCTTGAAAAATGTTTTTTTGAGAAACTGGCCTGCGTGGAAATGAATCGGGCATGGATCAGCCAAAATTTCCATCCACCAATGCCTGATGCATCACAGTAGATTGATCATGGTGCCAGACCAACACTAAAGAAATATGGATAGTGCAAAACAGATTTAAGGCGCTGCTCTCCAGTTACAGACATTCCTCCGCATCAGACCACAAGTAATTATTGAGGAAATGCTTTACGTTAATCTTAATTTTTATTAATATTCTTAGGATAAGATATATGTGCCTGAAATCTGTATATGTTCTCTTCATGCTGCTGCCAACTCCAGGGTGTGTCTTTCAGGCAATATATGGGCTCCCTATGCTGCTGCCAACTCCAATGTGTTTTTCAGGCAATATATGAGCTCCCTATGCTGCTGCCAAGTCCAGAGTGTGTCTTTCAGGCAATATATGGGCTCCTAATGCTGCTGCCAAATCCAGGGTGTGTTTTCCAGGCAATATATGAGCTCCTAATGCTGCTGCCAACTCCTGGGTGTGTCATTCAGGCAATATATGGGCTCCCTAGGGTGCTGCCAACTCCAATGTGTTTTTCAGGCAATATATGGGCTCCTAATGCTGCTGCCAACTCCTGGGTGTGTCTTTCAGGCAATATATGGGCTCCTAATGATGCTGCCAACTCCAATGTGTTTTTCAGGCAATATATGAGCTCCTAATGCTGCTGCCAACTCCTGGGTGTGTCTTTCAGGCAATATATGGGCTCCCTATGCTGCTGCCAACTCCAATGTGTTTTTCAGGCAATACATGGGCTCCTAATGCTGCTAACTCCTGGGTGTGTCTTTCAGGCAATATATGGGATCCCTATGCTGCTGCAAACTCCAATGTGTTTTTCAGGCAATATATGGGCTCCTAATGCTGCTGCCAACTCCTGGGTGTTTCTTTCAGGCAATATATGGGCTCCTAATGCTGCTGCCAAGTCCAGAGTGTGTCTTTCAGGCAATATATGGGCTCCTAATGTTGCTGCCAACTCTTGGGTGTGTCTTTCAGGCAATATATGGGCTCCTACTGCTGCTGCCAACTCCTGGGTGTGTCTTTCAGGCAATATGTGGGCTCCCTATGCTGCTGCCAACTCCTGGGTGTGTCTTTCAGGCAATATATGGGCTCCTAACGCTGCTGCCAACTCCTGGGTGTGTCTTTCAGGCAATATATGGGCTCCCTATGCTGCTGCCAAGTCCAGAGTGTGTCTTTCAGGCAATATATAGGCTAATCATGCTGATGCCACCTCAAGGCTCTGTAATTGTGCCGCTCTGTGACAGCGAATCTAATAGCGACACCTCTGATCTGCATGTCATACTTCTTTACAATAGTATTTCACTAACCCAGCATGCATCCTATGCATGTTACAGCCAAGAAAAACGTTCTGCAACCCTATGGAGGCTCTCGGAAGGCCAAAATAGCCGTTTTTAATAGCGATTCATCGCAAATAAATTTGGACCGAAGCAATTTTTCCCAGAAAATTCGGCGAATCGGCCGAATCGAATTTTTCAAATGTTCGCTCATCTCTAGTTTTTACTATCCTGGGTTTTGGTCCTTTCCTCCACGGCACCCCAATTAGGGGTGCCCCGCTGTGTGAAAAGCCCCCAGATCGCCAAGCGCAACTCACCTTTTCCCTGTCCTACGGCACATGCACAGCCGCTCGTCCAATCAGCTCTCGGAGCATCTGATTTCATGCCGTCTAAGCCAGCGTCTGAGGCCAGCGATCGCATCCTCCGCTTCCCTCTAACAGGGAGCGTGCCCGTGCCGGCCATTCACAAATGCCTGGCGTGGGTACGTGCCCTGCTAGAGGAATAGTGGGGATGCGGCCGCAGCTTGCGCATGTGCGGTTGAACCAGGAAGCAGGGTAAGTGAACGGTGCGACCTGGGGGGTTTCACACAGCGGTACATCTCGATTTTGGATGCCCCGGGGGGGGGGAAATTGATCGGCCCGGGAATCTTATAGATCACGCTGGGTTTTGGTCCACTTTAAGCAATTCTCGAAAGGGCACATGCCATAAAGCTCAATACTGACTGTTTGTGATCCTTTCCTTTTGTCTCCACCCCTTATCCTTTAGACTGTAAGCTCACAAGGGCTGGGCTCTCTATCCTATTGTATCTTGTATTCAGAATTTACATTGTAAACTCCATAACACTGCATTTGTAATAGTTTATGTCGTGTATGTTTCTACCCTGTCTGTAATTACTACTTTGTAGTTCTTTGAAGTTCTATTACCAATGCATACACAGAGATTTTTTTTGATAGTAAGTATCTAGTCATTTAGGTTACATCATAAAAACAATTATAATTTAGGTTAATTAGAATATTTATCGGTTTTGCACATAAAAGTGACAGTTGTTTTGCACATCTGACTTTACAAGTTTAACTATTTATTTTATTTATTTCCATCTGTATGTAAGCTGAGGACAAAAGTTTTAGATTTACATTAACCATTGTACAGTATCAACAATCTGTGGGGTGTGCTGAACTGTCTAAATAAATATAGATGCTGATGTTTAATTGCTCTGGAAGCTACAGGGAATTAAAGGGATAGTCCACTTTATGAACTTTAGAAACAAACCCCAGACCAGAACCACTGTTGCCGCATGATGCTCCTCTACTTACTAAATATCACTTTCTTCAAGGTTTATTGTGTCTTGGTGATCTCTAAACAGAGCTCTGATCCTCTGGCGTTAATCTCATTGTACATTATGTGTACAGCAATGTATGAGAATAAGCTAAGTTGCCTGCAGACCATACTAACTGACTCAGTCTGTCTAAAGTCCATAAATGTTGACCCCAGGAAATTCAGTTTGTCCTGAATTGAATTTTGACGAATCACTCTAAAAAAGTAACAGAACTCACCTCTTCCCAGTGCTGTGCAATGTATTAATCATCCAACAAAGTAAGGGGGGGGCTGTGTGTAGTGATAACCCTTATCGCCGGAGGGCTTCACCGCCCGAGACGTCCTTTTCCCAATTGTAAGAGGTGCTGCTGGAATTCCAGAATCGTCCGTGAGGAACCAGCCCTTACAAGGGCTAGTGAATTGTAATATAGCGTTTCCCCCAATAAGAGACAGAACTTCAGTATTGAGGGTGAAGTGTCTTTATTAGTGCCACTCTAGGCCTTATATACACAAGTCTCCTATTGCATGACACACACACCGACCAATAGCAGCAGGGCACACAATCCCTCAACTCTGCCGGTGACGCAATCAGCAATACAATAGAGACGTCTGTAATACACTCAATCCGAACAATGCCATTGTCTGTGACGTAATAAATTAACACAATGGCAGTTTATAATACAATCCAAACTACAATGACATTGCCTGTAACAGTATCAAAATACAATGACATTGTCTGGAACCTAATTAAGGAAAGGCCAGTGAATGGCCCGGTGGGCAACTGAATAGTGATGACATCCAAAAGACAGAGCCTCTGTCACACTGTGCAATGTCCTTTCTTTGAGCATAGGCATGGAAAAATGGAAAGGAGGGCCAAAATGCAACACCATCTACAGCATACTGCAGGAAATAGAGGGGAGACACATGGGGCCACCTTCAGATGAGCTTTTGTTGCCTTATTATTGACATTGCCTGGATTGTCACCCAAAAGTGGTGTTTGGAAATCAGCATTGGGCCGTTACCTGACACCACCTCAGGAGCCACGCATTCCCAGAAGCCACACAACCAGCCTCTGGCCATGTTGGATACCAGTCCCTATGCCCTTTTGTTAAGGGTGTCCCCCAAAAATGTACACATCTGGAAGAGGACACCTGGCCCTTCCTCACCTCTGCAGCCCAAAAAAAGAGTGTGGGTAATGAAAGAGGATATTGATATGCCACCTGCCCTCCCATACCTCGCCACTCCCTACTCTGTGAAGTAGTACAAGGCATTATTCTGACCCATTATCCATTAACAAGAAGATAGAGTCGGGCAGGCCGATTCACTAATAACGGTAGGTAGCGACAGATGAGCGTCTGTACTGCGGCGCTATGATCGACCGCTAGTGGCTGCCCCGATCAGCCGTCAGTCGCTATTACAGGGCTCCTCAGTTGCTACTTGCCGTTAGTAGTAAGCACGCTGCCAATGTTAAGTGTGATGTTTTAGATATGCATTAGAGGTGCTGTTGAGTTGTTACACCTTATTCAATACAGTGCCTGTTCTATGCTGTTATGTAGAAATCATTCTGTAAATGTTAGAATTCTTAAACCACATAAGCCAAATAACACGTCACCAGATTTTTCAAAAATACAAATAACTTTTATTCAAGCATATATTATAGGAAAAATTTTGGTTTCTTTTGACAAGAAGTAGTCCTAATCTTCATGGTGCCTGTAATGGAGACAAAAGTGTTGTTATTTAGGGTTTTTATTTTTAAATAATGTAGATTAAACACCCTAATGTGGTTTGTATTAATTCTAGAACAACCACATTTTTTGAGTAACCAATTATTACCCACCCACTTTTTAGTTTTCACTATGACAAACCACTCACATATTTTTGTAAATAATTTTAAACCACCCACAATTTTTTAATGTCATTTTATACCACTCACATATTTGTTGGATTAGTTTTAATAGGCCCCTGTTGTACTGTAGTTGTAGTATATCTGTATATCTCAGGTGAGCTGACTTACCGAAAAAAAGATGCAATCATGCTTTGGCGTCGCTCAAAGCCAGTCTGGGTGTCCTCATTACTGTCTGTGGCCATGTTGGGGACTTCTGATACCAGTGCTGTTTCCTCGGGGGGGGGGGGGGGTTCGATTCGGTGGCATATGCAAATGTTGTGTAGAACACAGCAGGCGAGGATGATTTTGGAGACCTTTTGTGGACTGTACAACATCTCTCCTCCTGGGCGTGCCGAACAGAGAAAGCGTGCTTTCAGCAGGCCGATGGTTCTTTCCACAATGTATCTTGTTTTGCGATGTGCTGCATTGTAGCGTACTTGGCCAGAGGTCTGTGGGTTTCTGACCAGAGTCATTAGCCACGTTTTCTGCCCATATCCCTTGTCCGCTATCGAATAAACAAAGTGAGAGATAGCAATTAGTAAAGTTGCTATAACATTATGTATACAATAAAACTAGTCTTATATAGCTGTGTAATTGTTTTAAATTAATATTGTTATTGTTATTCTGTCTAGGATTCTTAATTACCCAGTAGCCATCCAGGTGGCATTTCATTGTTCTCAAACTTCCGGCACAGGACTGATAGCTGGAGTACATAAGAATCATGGCATGAGCCAGGGAAGCCAGATCTCACGGCCCTCAGCTTCATGTCGAGGTCACATACCACCATGACATTCATGGAATGGAATTGTTTCCTATTCCTATAATGCAGCTCTTGTGCACATGGAGGGGGGAAAGGGATATGTGTACCATCCATGCACCCTAGCACGTTAGGTATCCCTCCCATGTGGTAGAAGGCACGTTTAATATTGGCAACATCCTCCTCAGGAAATTTGATATATACCGGGATTAGGTCGCAAATAGCCAGGACTACCTTGTAAAAGATTTGGCTCATTGTAGCCTGGCTGATCCCACTGAGGAGGGCTGAGGTTGCCTGGAAATTGCCCCGGGCCACTATATTTAACATGGCACAAAGGCAAACAATGCCACGGATGGATTGGGTGCGTCTGGTGCGTCTTAATCTGATCATATAGGGACTGTAGTGCTCCACGATTCAGATGAAATCTGCTACTGATCTGCTCGTCACTTAAATCCCATACAGAGAGGTGGATGCCAAAGGATCAGGGCGCCCTAAGCCTCACAGCACCCTCTTCCCTCGACTCCTGACCTTCCTCACAACAATATATCAATACCCCAAACATAACCCCAACATCCACATCACACTCACTGGCCATAGCTCATGCCCTCTCACAATCAAAATTAAACAAACAATCTCCCAACACACACAAGCAAACCACAACCACAAACAATCCAATCCTCAGACAACCACACAAATGCAGCTCACTGCAAAACAAGATGTATAGTGGAAACAAGCATCAGCCTGCTGAAAGTCTGCTTTCCAAGTTTGGCACAACCAAAAGGGGAGTTGCTGCACAACCCACAAAAGGTCCCCAAAACAATCCACACTTGCTGTATCCCACACAATATTTGCAGATGCCACCAAAGTCTGCCAAAGAAACAGCACTGATGCCAGAAAGGCACAACAAAGCCACAGACAGTAATCAAGAAACCCAGCAAGCCAGTTCCTGGCACCTATGTGAAAGCTACATGCACAAAACACCACAGCCTTTGCCACAGTGTATCAAGATAATGAATAATGTAATCCATATTTATACTTAACTTATGCAAAGGTATGGTCTGCTTAGCCGCCTCATGCGTTTCATAGCGGTTTCTGGTCTGTAATTATCACAGGAAACGCCTAGCGGATCAATAATCGCATCGTTGTGCGGATCTGGTTGCACAGACATCTTTGGCCCAGTCCAAGGTACAAATTTTAAAATTCAAATAGCCGTTTTCTAAACACCATTTTAAATGGTGTTCTGATACATGGTTACAAGTAATTACTAATGTGTATCTGGCTGTGTAAGTAGCTTCTTAATTACTTTATTGTCTTCACACATGTTTTGCTGATACCTCATTCATTGTAGTCAAGATGTAAAAACTCCCAGGCACATTCTGCAATTGTTGCCATTCTGTAGTTTGCATGCATCCTTGTGTGTTTGTGGTTTGGTGGTGTGTTCAGCTACAGGATAGAGCCAAATTCTGGAAATCTGCCTGCCACTGCTGTGTCTCCTGGGGCTCCCAGTAACAGTGGTGTGCGTGGTGGCCACAGACCTTCCTCAAGGAAAAGGGCGCAGGCTGGTGGTGGAGCCCCACCAAAGCCCAAGCGTGCCTATGCCAAGAGGGAGCCAGAATTTAATTTGGCCGATAAGAATACTCTTGTGCGTCAGACACTGGCTAGTGGGAGTTATTATTTGGCTCCCAAAGTCAGTGTTTAGGCAAACAAGAAAGGAGCAAATTGTGGAATGCCATTAGTGAGCAGCTTACTAGCACAGCTCAATATCCACGTAGTGGTACAGCCTGCAAGAAACACTTCTACACTTTGCAAAGGGCCCTTATGCTAAAGATGAAGTCTGATCTTCTTATTGACAGTGGGACGAAGCAGCCTCCAAAGAGTAAACACAGGCCATATGAGGAGATGATGAAGTGCAAGATCCCCCTTTGTCGGCTGCAGGGTGTGGATGCTGGGGATGACACCACAGGCTGGGGTGAAGGTACATTGTGAATACCTTGTTACTGATTGTTCATAATCATGTTGAAACATATTTGTTTGTAACCTCATTCTAATCCTAAAAGTAGGTCATGGTAAGTATCATATTAGACCTATGTAATGTTTTTCTAACATTTCTCTTTGGTTTTTCCTTAGTGGCACATGAGGACTCACAGGACTCAGATGCAGATGGGTCCCACATTCCTGTACTTCCACCAGCCTCAACATTAACCCAGTCTGATGTGGAAGGTAAAGAGTCTTGATGACATTTTTGCCTGGTATAGGTCTTTATAGTGCGCACATTAACAATGGCTACTTGTTAATTATATTTTAAAATAGATGCCCTCAGAATTGCATCAGCATCTCTTCATGAGTCAACATTTTTTCTTTTTGGCAGCCAGTAAGTGTATGGCTTATTTTTGCTTGACTTAAAAATAATTTAAGGTCTGGAATTAGATGTATTATGTTTTTTAATTGTAGGCCAAGTCCCAGCTTCATCTTTGGACCCCACTTCATGTGTTGCAAGCCTACAGGACACTGTTGGTGTGTAGTGCAAAGCATACTGTATCCTTTATTGATGTTGGTTTTTATTGTATATCCCCAAAATATTTTGCCATGAAAAAACATGACACATCACATTGAAAGCAGTATAGTTGTTTAGGTTTATTAACCAAACGTTTACTATGTAACCGGCCAAAAATTAAACAGGAAATAACAGGTGGCCTGTTGGTCCCATTTAAATAAATATATTGAAGCAATAAGCTACTATGACAGCTTAAAGTAATATCAATTATGTTTCCTTTCATTAGGCCCGAATACAGGAAGTGCTGGTCCTGAAAGGGCCCTTCAAAGCGCAGCTGCTAGGGATGAGGGTAAGCATGTGATTTGAAATTTTTATGTCAGGATGTTTTATATCATTACATGTATGTGGGCTATTGACATTTGGTATGACCCATGTAGGGCAAAGCTCTAGTGATGGGCTGAGTCTGGACATCTCCGATGTGGTGGGTATGTGTGTTTAATAATGTGATTATGATCTGTGGCCCCACAATGAGTTTACCTATATTTGGCAAACATTAGCTTCCTTCCCTAAATATCATACATTTAAAGGGTGTGTTGATTGATCTTTTGGATCAAGGTTAGATTTCTAAAATCTTTACAGGTTATACAAAGTTGAGACACAATAAAAAAATAAAAAAAAATTCTATTTAGCATATGTGATGTTGCTGCCATTATCGGATGATGATTTGCCCTTTCCTGGCAGCCAGGCACCTAAACTATTTGAGGAAGACCACACTCGGGTACCATGATCAGTTGTTTCTGGTTGTGATAAATGTAATTTATTTTTTAACAGTCAATTAAAAACATGTTACATACACCATACTTACTATCTTAGGAGGAATTCTTGATGGCAACCCGGGATGTGGCCTCTTCCCAAGTACCATGTGGTCAGCCTTCTGAGTCAGCACAAACGGTACATGATAATATAAGCATAGATGTGGATTAAATAGTTGTATGTGTCAAAAACAGACAGTCATTTTAATATCCCTTTTTATTATAGACTACTACGCAACCAACACCAAGGGGTGTCCCCACCAGTGCTGAACTGTATGAGTTAGGGAGCCGGATGCTGGAGGCCTACAGTCACCAACAGCTGCGTGATAGACTCCAGGACCATATTGCGGTGTTGGAAAAACAATCGCTGGCGGACCAACAACAAATACGTGACCTGAGGCAAGAGGTACGCGAGCTGAGAAATCAACCACAGGCAAAATTGGTCACTGCTATCAACCGATCCATTGATCGACAGGACCAAACTTTGTTGTTGTTACATCAGCTAATACAGAAGCAGTCTATTTTTTTTTTTACTGCACTGTTGGCCCCCAACACGGCCCCTACAGATGAGTCAGCACAACCAAGGCCACCCACTGAGTAAAGTTTTTTGGACCATTAATTTGATTATCCAAATGAGGCCAAAAAATGGATTGTCTATATTTGATTCAATAAATTTTTGTTAACCTTTAAGACTTTTGGTATTGTACTTGATTGCATATATACTAATCCATACGTGTACATGTCTATATCTATATATGTGTATGTATTTTTGAACTAACAACAGCAATAGGTTGGAACACATTCAAATGCTTCTATTATGTTAGGTGTAACAATGTGTTTCACATTCTATGAACTAATGGGTTATTGGTAACTTTAATAGGGTGTTGCACTTAATGCTGGTACGCTCTGAACTGCCCATCTATTGCCTGCTGCTTATCCAGGAACAGCGACTCTAGGCGTTGCACAAAAAAGAAACAGAAAAGCCTACAACACATGTATCAAAAGTACAGCGCCCCAGGCAGCGACAGGTAGCGACTGGTCATAGCGACTGGCCCTCGGCGCTCTAACCCAGATTCAACAAGAAATTTCTATGAAACAGCGACTGTGGGATAGAGCGCCAGACACAGTGAGATTAAAGTGATTTTTTGGACACATGAACAACATTAAAATAGCGAAAATCACGGGAATGACATTATTGTAGGGGTGTGACAAACACTTTATTGGCAGACTATAAAATACATTTTTTGAAAAAAAAAAAAAAATACAAAAACATACATTCAGTTCAGGAATAAGGTCTAAAACATTTGTAGTATTTAAAAAAAAAAATGGGATTAGCAATGGGATTTGAGGATCGTCCATTGAAATGTATGGGAGAGCGGCAGGTAGCGAGAGGTAATAGGTGGCGCTGTGAAAGTTTGAACGCAGGCGCTGTATGCTGAGGCTGGGATAATGATGAATCTAACGCTACATGGCGTTATCCCAATCGCTCATCAGGATTGGCTTTATAAATGTGTAATTGCGTGCTGTGGCCGGCGTTCTCTTGCCGATACCTGTCGCAAAATAGCCACTACCTGGCGTTATCCATTCATGAATAAGACCCTGAGTCAATTTACCCCCTGGCTTGCCTGCAATTTACCTTAGCATCTTCTTGCCTGATCTCAGTGACACAATTAGAACCATTTAAATCTTCCTCTCAGGCAGGGTATGAGTGAAGGGCATTTATCCAGGGTGTAGCTACAGGTTGTGCTGAGGTGGGGACTGAATGGGGGGGGGGGGGAGTAGGGGCAGGGGGCCCCATGATCATTGTTGCTCCTCCAGCATATTTATTAGAGATGTGCTCACATGGCATCATGTCTCTTTAGTGACTTAAAGTGGACCAACACCCAGGATTTTGACTATCCTGGGTCTTGGTCCACTTCGGTGGGGCACCCCCGATCGGGGTGCCCCGCTGTGTGAAACCCCCCCGAACCCCCCGAACTCACCTCTCCCCGCGCCGACGGACAAGCGGCTCCTCCGCTGCCGCCTCCCACGCGTCCCTCTTGACGCGCGCGTGCCCGCGCCGGCCATTCACAGACGGTCGGCGCCGGCGCGCGCACGTCTAGAGGGGCGCGAGGGAGGCGGCCGGCCGGCCGCCGAAACTAAGGTAAGGAGTTTGGGGTGTTTGGGGGGGTTTCACCCCGCGGGACATCCCGATCTCGGATGTCCCGCGGGGAGGGAGGTGATGGGCCCGGGAATCTTATAGATTCCCGGGCCGATCACCGGTGGGTGTTGGTCCACTTTAAGACTTTAGCTGGGAGACAGAGGGAAGAGAAGCTGGGCTCATATATTGGGATACAGGGAGTAATGAAAGCAGGCTGGGGAGATTTAAAACTTTGCTGCTGTCTCCCCCCTCCCCCAGCAGTAACAAGCAGAATGAGTCATGTTTTTACATTGTAAAAAGGTGCCTGATGTGATAGATTATAATCAGCCAGGCGTGTTGTTGTTTTACAACTATTGATGCTTCCTCTCATCCCCACACTGTACAATGTAACAAGTAGGATGGATCAGGTTTTCATTTTGTAAAAAGTCTGACAGCTGCCAGGCTTGTGGCTCCTTGTACAATAGTCAAACCTTATTTTGTTTACATTGTTTAGCACCCACTCATGCTGCTGCCTCTCACCCTCACACTGTAGAATGTAACAAGCGGGTTGAGTCAGGTTTTCACATTGTAAAAGAACAGCCAGCTGCCTTCTGTATTACATTATAAACAGACAGACTTTTGGTTGCTTTACAATATAACGAGAGCTGCACCCTTCTGTATTTACATTGTGTAGTAGCCACCAATTGCTATCATAATGTAAATAGCTTACAGCTGACTGTGATGTTTGAGTTTTCTTTACATAGTACTGGTGCAATGGAGAGATCCCTTTGAAGAATGCTGTATCTGTACATTAAGCCTAGAAGAAAGATGCCCACAGATATCTTTTAAATGAAGTAGAAAATTATCTTTGTCTTTATTTTATTGAAGTTAAAGTGGACCAAATCAAATTTTTTATATAATACCCCTTGCATCCCTTAGCCCAAGGGCAGAATCGTTAGGATGGTTTCCCCATCAAGTTATCTCTCCTTTCTCAGAAATAACTTAGTTTGATTCCCTTTGAAAAATTCCAGGGGATTGTATGGCAGGACCAGTGATAGCCATATTGCTTCAGGACACAGCATCCGGGATTTGAACATGTGGTTGTTCAAATCCCACCCAATGGGTCCTCTTTTGAAATGTATTAAAAATGTGTAAAATATCTACACTATAATTAGTTTTGTTATCAATGTTCGAAGCTTAAGGTTCGTTAAGAAGAGAATACTGAGAATCTTGATATGACAAAAACGGATATGTACATTTATTAGCAAAAGCAGTGCATAGTCTGATTTGTTACAGCTGCAGTATCGAATATTGGCCACTGAGCGGCTGCGTACGTATGCGGAATCATATTCACAGGGGACATATACTGTTTAAATGGCTAACAGAGCATTACATAGGGAAGAAAGAAAATATTGTATTAAAGTGGACCAAAACCCTCGGCGATCAGCCCTGGAATCTATAATATTACTGGGCTGATGGAGTCCCTCCCTTGGGGCATCCAAATCGGGATGCCCCACTGTGTGAAACCCCCCAGGTCATACACTTACCATTTTTTCCTGGTACAACAGTACAAGCGTGAGCCGCGGCCACATCCCTGCACGGGCATGCTCCCTGTTAGAGGGTAGTGGGGGATGCGACCGAGTGCACTGATTGGACGAGCCGTCGCACGGTCGCACATGCGCCATAGGACCGGGAAGAGGTGAGTTTGTCTCGGCGACTTGTGCGGTTTCATACAGCGTGGCACCCCCCGATCGAAATGACCCTGGGGCAGGGACCGAAACCCAGGATAGTCAAAATCTTTTAATATAGCACTTATGAGAGTAAAATATAAATATACAATGTTGGCTTTAAAACATTCTGTTGATAGTAAACTGTACTGTATAAGATAGATAAGTACTCAAGCATATATCCAAAAACAGACTTCTGCTATTAAGGCCCCATGAGGGGCTATCACCGGCACAAAGAACAGCATCAGAGAACTTTACTTCTCATGCCATACGTTTCGGTATGGTTTCCTTCGTCAATGGAGGAACCCACTGGTGGGTTTTGGTCCTTCTAAAAAGCCACTCCTGATAAAGTCCAACTTAAGAGCAATCCCAAAATTCATAATGGAAAGAAAACATGCAGCTAACCCTGCTGTGATCTGTAACACCCTCAGCATCAAACCTTGTTGGTATCAGACATCCCTTCATGTTTCAGTGTCTTACCTCTGCTGAAAACTCTACAGGCCTAACAATGTAAGCATATAATTCTTTTAAAGATAATTATTGGAGTAGATATGCCCTTTAGACATTTTTAAACCACTAAAGCATTACAGATGAGTTCCCATCAACTAACATTTACTCCCTCTCTATGAACTGTATTGACACACCATTCCCAGCATTCCCAAGGGCCACTCCCTCTTATTCATCTCACCTAATATTTATTTGGACATGATTTTCCTACAGGCTACAAATTTTAGCAGACACAAGGGAGAAAGCTACGTCGGTTAAACACGAACATCCACCGGACATTCACTCTTTATGTCTCGGCCAACAGGCTTCAGTAGGTTTTTAAGAGTAGGCTTACGCTTACTGAGAGAGTCTTGGCGGGATCAAGAAAACGTGCACACAAGGGCACGATAGATATATAACACATGTAGTCGACATTTTGAAGATTGTTTAATTAAATCCTTGGCAGTTACCAGGATATAAAACATATTTTGTGATTTCGAAGGAACACGATATAAAATATCCACAATAGGAACTGATTAAAAGGGTCCTCTAAAGCCAAGTTTAGAAATGTAACCATAAAATGTATCTGTTTTATACCTATAATTATACCTATAACTTGTTTAAAAAAAGGCTAAGTAATGAAAGTTTTCTTTTGAAAGGTACCATATTATTTAAAGATACTATATAAAATGTAATAAATAGTGAGTTCATATTTGTTCTGGTACACTGCATGGCCCATAGTATGTGGACACACCATATAGAAGGGGTCATGCTAACGGGGGGGTTATGCTAAAGATCTGGTGGAGCAAGTTTACCTTCTGGGTGAAATCAATTTACTCCAACCGGGCATCCAAAATCCCTGGTGCCCTGCTCTGTGAAACCCTCCAGGTCGCCTCATACACTTACCTTGTTTTCTGGTCCAACAGCGCATGCGCGTGCCACAGCCTTTTGTGGCATTTGTGAATGGCCTGCGCGGGCATGCTCCCTTTTAGATTGAAGCGGGGGATGCGACCGTCAGCTCCGAGCATGCTGATTGGACTAGCGGCCGCGCATGCGCTGTAGGATCGGGAAGAGGTGGGTTGTCATCGGCGATCTGGAGGAAAGGACCAAAACCCAGGATAGTCAAAATCCTGGCTTTTGGTCCACTTTAAACTCACTAAAGAACACTGTAAATAACTTTTGTTCATATTTTTCCCAAGAAATCACCTAACCCTGTGGTCGGCCATTTTTACAGGTGACGCCCATCATTTTTCCAATGGTGTAAGGATATTCTTTTTTAAGTTTCCAAACTTTGAAAAAAAAATTCTTACCGCATTACAAAAATAATGTACTTCACCTGTAAAAATGCTCAATCACAGGGGTAGGGGATTTTTGGGGGCAATTATAAAACACAGATGTTTTACAGAAAGTATTTGTTCAAGTAAAAACATTCATTCAGATGTAAACTTCAGTTCACACACACAAAGAGGGTCATGCTAAAAAATGAGTGAAACAAATTTAACTCAGGGTGCCCATTTGGGTGTGAATTGCGGCTTGCATCTTGGTAAGATAAAGCGGTCCCACACCTGTCTCCTAGCGAATAGGTACGGGCCGCATAGTGACAGACTCCAGAGGGCACAATACCCCCCACAACACCCTGAAAGCGGGCCAAAAGCCACAAAATGCATAGAGGACTTACTCACCTTCCGGGCGCAGGTGCGGATGCACCTGCAGCACACAGCTGACCACCATCTGCTGTGCTGCTCCTTTTGCCTTCCACTTCTGGGTTCATGCAGTACAGTAAGTAGTGCTTCATGAACCTGTTTCAAAATGCGGATCACTCAGCAGCCTGCCGGTACTACAGGAGGGTCCCTCAACGCATCCTCACTCACTGCACTGACGATCCCGAACCCCTCGCTGGTGTTGCCGTCGCCGCTTCTTGCTCAAAGCTGGCTGTTCTGTGTGAAAGGCCAGTGTCCAGGTGAAAGGCCGCACCCGGGAGGATTGTGGGATACATACTCCCAGGTGTAACAAGATGGCGGCGCGGGAGCGAGAGGACTGGGATCTGACTTTCTGATAAGGTGGGTGAGTAGGTCATTAATAAGCATGCAGAGGTTTGCTTGCTTATTCATAACCTTTTTAATTTTTATGTTTTTTCCTTACTTTCAGCCTACTAGAAATCCTTACCTGTACCTTCAATCTTCGACTAAATGCGCTCCGCCAATTTCCCAGCCACCAGTCATGGCCGCCCCATGTGAAGGAGGGGAGGGTAAGGATTTTGAGGTGTTGCAGGGGGGTATTGCGCAGGGGGGCTCGATCTGGATTTATGCCCAAAAAAATCCCTGTACCTGGGAATTTTAAAGATGAGGCCCATCATATTTTCAATGAGGTTAAGATTTTTTGAAAAGTCTGGAAACAACAGCACCCTATGATGGATCGCCCATATGGTGCTTTTATTTCCTATAAGACGCACTTATTTTTCCACGAAAGTGAAAAATGTGAAACAAATGTTGAAAAAAAAAAAAGGAAAAATGAAAACTCACCTTTCCATCATTCCCGCGCTGCTGGCCAGGCCGCCACAGCCATGGGAGGCCAGAAGATGGAAGAGAGACAGGCGGACGAGCATCGGTCACACCCACCAGCTGTACAGAGCTGGGTGTTTGTTCTTTGTGTGTGCAAGCACAACAGAGAAGACAACACGAGCGGCGGCTACACAAGTTTACATGATGGTTTCTGTTAAATATGAATGCCAACAATCACTCATCAGCTTTTTGCAGACTGATTACATCCAGACACCCCATCAATTCAACTGTAAACACCACTGTAGGACTCACACATCATTTGGATATCAAAGCAAAGCGGGAATACAATAAAATAAATGTATACTTTGCTTGTATATATACTACATACAGCACAATAAAATGTGAGAAATGGGAGAAGATCTGATGCATCAATAAATGATTGTTGATGGGACACTTGCAGGATTGGCAGGGCCGGTGCCTTCCTGGGGTGCATAATATAAAACAGCTTTCTGCAATGTTATCATAAAGGCATTCCTGTCATTTATCTATATCCGCCTACAAAGAGGGGGATACATCAGAGCCCTGCTGTCTGCACATACTTACTATTACCAAGTATCATATTCTGAGGACTGCGTGGGATTACCTTTGTTTTTTATGTTTACCAGAAATGCAATTCTTACTTTCCCAAGCCCAGCCCTACAATAAGCAACACAGGCAGCTATGGGGACAGTAAAGGTGGAAGGGACTTGTGGGGTCCATGGAAATAGCTGTTTTAAAGAGGAACAACACACATGAATTTGATTTTTACAGCAGGGCATCCGAATTGGGATGCCCTGCTGTGTCCCCCCCCCCCCCCCCCCAGGTCGCCCAGTTTCACTCACCTTCATTTAGCCAATCAGCGCGCTTGCTGTCAATCGGCTCTCTTCAGTGCTGTGGGCGGCTAAGCCTCTCCCGCCCACCTGGTAGCCATGGCGTGACTGCGCCACCCATTCAGGAAGAAGGGGCGCGGGCATGGCTAGGGGTGAGCTGAGATGGGTCCAGAACAAACAGATGCGGCGAGGACTCTGGGAGATGGTGAGTGTTCCGGGGGTTCCACACAGCAGGGTATTCCAATTCGGGATGCCCCAAGGACTGGAACTCTGAGTCAGAGAGGGGCTTTAGGAGAGAAAGTTACTAAGCTTAGATTGTTTGAAGTTCATTTTAACTGCTGGAGTGACAGGTAATCAAAGTTGTAGTGAAAGTTAATATTCCCCAATAAGCTAATATAGAAAGTAGGCAAAACGGGACATCAGAAATGGAGGAAAGTTCTGGATAAAACCAGCTATAACTAGTCCAGAAAAAAACAGACTCATGTGCAGCATGTGGCCCGGCCTATGTGTGAACACCTATGGATGATGATGTGAGTTCTAGGGATGCGTTGAGAGCTGTATAACACAGAGCCCTAAGGTAGGAAGCTGCCGTTTATGTTGATTCATTAGAGGGAAAAGAAGATTAATGTTAGAGAGGAGCCTGGAAAGTAGCATACCCCTGACTCATGAGCAGCATATGGCCCAGGCCATGTGTGATGGTGGGAGCTCCAGAAGGTAGCTGAGAGCTATACAACATAGGGGCTGCCATAGGAAGGCATTCTATAAGTTTATGCATCAGAGTATAAAGAAGATTAATGTTGGAGAGGAGCTTGGAACGAAGCAGAGACCCCCCCCCCCCCCATTTAAGTGCAGCACGAGGCCCAGGCTATGCGTGACACCTGACTGGGTGTGACAGTGGAAGTTCCAGGGAGGAGCTGAGAGCTATTTAACATAGTTTTGTATCTCTTTAATAAAACGGGGCCTGGAATTTATACATCCTTTTTTCCATTGACTATAAGAGCTCTCTCTCTTTTATAAGAATGTTTTCTCTGATAACACGTGTCATACAGCGCCTGTATATTAATTCCTGAGGCTCAAGGGGAGAATTTAATTTGAAATAATACAATTTTGAAGAGTGTGTTTCTCTCTAATGTATATTTTAGGAAAATTATTTTTATAAGTATTTAAAAAAAAATCATGTCCCGCAGCTGTGTAAAGTGTAACAGATGATTTTGCGCCATCGAGGTTATCGCTTTCAGCTAGAGTCTGGAAAATATAAGCTGATGCCTCTCAAACCGCAAAGCTCCTCACATGAATTTCTTTATCAGCGCCGGCCATGAAATAAATACTGTGGAGATCATTGTGGTAACATATCTGTCAGGTGCTTCCTAGTCTGCTTTATGTTATGTGCAGTGCTGCTGTTCAGGGTTGGGTTAAAGAGGAACATCAGACCAAAAATAAAAAGGGGCTGATCCCTCCTCCATTGGCCCCTACTTACCTTTAGGATGCCCGGCACCTTTAGGATGCCCAGCATCTTCAGGCCCTTATCCTCTCTCCCCCCCCCCCACCCCCCGCCTTAGGCATCTGTAAGTGACAGCACTGCTTTAGCCATGCTCTTCAAAGTCCCATGCTGCTCAGCAAAGTCTTGCAGGATTTCTGGCAGGAAAAAAAAAATAAAATAAAAAATTATGGGGAATTGCACTATACCCTATTCAATCTGTAAGAGGTGCCACTCCCAGAGCTGCAAAAGAGCTCAAACCAGGAAAAAAAAAAAAAAAAAAAAAAAACACACACACACACACACACACACACGTAGGGAGGCACTCTCAACTCATAAATTGATCAAAATATACATTTTTTTTAATTACATATTTATAGTCACTACATACAATACACTCAACATATTAAAATCCCTTAAAACACATAAATGGGACAATAACACACAGGACAAACCAACATGAAGGTGTGTAGGCGATGGGGAGAGTCTCACCACACTAACTGATATCGAATGCCTAAATATATATGTGCTAAATCATTCAACAAAGTGTTCCAACGGTGCAACTAAACATGTGCAAATCCTGCCTATGATCCGGATCACTACAAAATCTATACATTTATAAAGTGCAAGTGCTACTAGTCAAACAATCAATTAAGCATTAATATTCCTAACCATAACAACTCATAAACATATCAATCTACTCTATTCACCAATGAAAATAGAATCACCTGTATATATTATTTAGGCATCCCAAAGGGGAACCACTGATATGTCACAATACCAATCAAAAAATAATATCACAAATCTATCACAAAAAACATCACAAGAAGTAAAGCCAAGGTATCATGAAAATAACATGTGTGAAGTCTCCCCATCGCCTACCGCACCAGGAGCCACACATTCCATGGGCACATCACCCACTTCATCAGGCTGATCTCATGCTGGCTACACTGAGCTTTAGTAGAGCACTGGCACCGCCACCCCCCCACAAATAATCACCACACATGGATCCCTCACCTGCGTCGAGGATGTGTATCCAGGTCAGCAGACAATGGAATCAATAGAAAACACTGCTGAGCTGTGAACATCCGGGTCACTGGACAGTCACATGACAGCAATCAGCTGGAGATAATCTCACAGGGGTGGATTGTGTAAACAACACTGTGTCCATAGCAACCAAGACACTCACAAGCATGCTGCTGCATATGTGAGGCAGATAAGGGCTGAACACCACATCACTGGGGATCAAAAGGGTGGTGAGGTGCCAATGAGCACACAATTAAAATAAAAAACCAATAACACACATACATATACCAACTATACTACAAACAATAATTAATGTAGAAAAATATCTATATATAAAGTAAATAACCATGCATAATAAATAAAATAAACATATCACATATATAGTGTGCTTAATCTAATGCGCTTGACATGAACATTGTGAGTGAGCTATTAATTCCCACAAACAACAATCATTAACCTGAATTACTCTATGGTGACTAAAGCGCGGATACTGGGTGCCCTCACATATGCAGCCAGCCCCACATTCTGGCAAGGCCACATGCATGTGCGCACCCAGCCTGCACCAAATTTCAGCCAATTATACAAACACTAGAAAATATATACAATTAAGTACACAAATAGAGAAAAAAAATCTTTTATAGCATATGTGAAGCTATACACATAGTTAATCGGCACAAGCAATAATGATATCAACTGAATATTGATTTAATAAATTCATGATACGACACCAAAAAAAAAAAAAAAAAGATAACGCTGTAATAACAGCGACTATCCCAACAGGGCATTCGTATTGACCCAAAATAACAACCAAGCCTCCAATCCTGGACAATATCGTTACATCGGTGAATCCTAGGGTCCTCCAACCAGTGAACCAATTGGAGCCATGTATTTGATCCAACAAACGGTGATTAGAAAATGATGGTCGAGCCAAGTGGCAACCAAAAGAGAAAGGAAGTGAAGGGGAAGCCAAAGTGAGTATGTGTACATAGGTGAATCCTCCAACACAGCCATCTTAACGACTAAAATGATGATCCGAATCCTCTGTCAATGAAAACATATATGTGTGAATACAATATATACAACAAATACTAATCACCATTCAAATTATAAAAAAAATATATATATATATAATTGCTCTCACATTTACTGAAAGTGGACCAACATCCAGCATGATCGGCCCGGGAGTCTTGTGGATTCCCGATCCGATCCCTCCCCGCGGAGCCCCCAGAACCTCGACGCCCCACCATGCGAAACCCCCCAGGATGCCCAGAAACCACACCCGGACCCCGATCCAACGGGGCCGCCGCGGCAAGACGCCCCATCGACGCGTACACCACAGCGGCTCCGAACACGTTGACTGGACAAACGGCCACACATGCGCCGCAGGAGCGGGGGGAGGCGAGGCGAGTCTCCACTCGTGACCCGGGGGGCTCCACACAGTGGGGCACTCCCCACCGGGGCGCCCCCGGGAAACGGTCGCCGGGGCGCCGGTCCACTCCAACTGCCACGACAATCAATTATACTAATAAATGTAAGAGTATTGGTAGTGTCAATCCCATAATCATACTCACCCATGTGAACCTAAGCACATCTAAAGATAAATCTAAAGCCACACCTCCAAAGGGAGGGGCTAAACTGAAAAAGAAAAAAAGGGGAGAGTTGGGGCAGTGACAACCAATCAAAGTGAATAAATATCTCCAAAATCACCCCCAATGTGCGTCAAATGGAGATTTGATAATAGTGACAAAAATCAATTAAAATACACACCAAAAATGTGACAAACGTGATTTCGAATGCTTGTGGGATTTCTGGCGGCTCCATTGCATCCCATTGTACAGGTAAAGAATAGGGGGCCGCAAGCAGTGCCTAATGGGATACAAGATGGTGCCGCCCATCGGAAGGTCGCCCGGAATCCAAGGGACCCAGGAGATGGATCCCCTGGCGAGGTGAGTAAATAGTGCTCAAAGGTAAAACCAGAGGGAGGGCAGTAGATCAGTGAGGTTTAGGGGAAGTTTTAATCTCCCCCTTGGTCCTCATTATGAACAACTCTAGGAAAGCAACTCTTATAGCCTTATAGCTCAATAATAATATGTATTTCAATTTGGTTTACCTATTTAATTTGTGGTTTCAGTTAGTTCTCCCACTTGTGTCTTTGTGTATTAAAATGAAGGTTGACATATTTTATTGAAAAACATATTAAACTCTGATTTATAATCAACTAAACATAATGGGGGTTATTGATGATTTGATAGGAAAGGAGAGAGGAAGAGAGTTTCCCTTATTCGATCAACATCCCCTTGCACATGCAATGCCCTGCTTACATTTTGGATGTTGCCGTCGCCTGATGTGGTGACATCCGGCTGCTTCAGGGCCTGATTCTGTCCCCAGCGCCGCCTTAGCCGTTTCTGCTTGACAGTATGGCGTTGCGGCGCACTTCAAAAGTCCCTCACCGCTCAGTGAAGTCTCGCGGCTTTGGGGCAGCTCCCTTGCATCCCATCCATGTGTACTGTGCAGGCGCGAGATTGGGGGACACGGGCAGTGCCTGATGGGATGCAAGATGGCGCTGCCCCCTGGAGGTCAACCAGAATCCGAGGGACCCAGAAGATGAATGCCCTGGCGAGGTGAGTAACAATTGCCCAAATGTAAAACCAGGGAGGGGGCAGTCTGGTGAGGTTTGGAGGAGCTTTTACCCTCCCCTGATGTTCCCCCTTAATGTGGTAGATATTTTATTTTTGGTAATGTTTGGTAATACTAGCAACCTATTGGTTATTTAAAGCGGAATTCCAGGCAAAAGGCAACCCCTCCCTGGCCTGTCACCCTCTTCTGGTGCTGAAGCAGGATTGGTGGGGTTGCAAAGAAAAAAGCCTTACCTCGGGCGAGCTCCAGTACCGCTCTTATGTCCTCACATTTTTTAAACAGTGGGCCAGTTCACAGTCACTGTGGTTTGAAAAAACTTGAACAAATTCCTATGCATACTGTATTGGGGAGCAGGATTAGGTGAGGGGGGAAAGGGTAGCAGCTGAGGAGCAGGATAGGTTAGGGGTGGCAGGTCAAAAGCTGAGGAGAGGGTATAGATAAGGGGTGACATGACAGCAGCTGGGGAGAAGGTTTAGGTGAGGGGTCAGTGGCGGGTGAGAAATGTTAGTGTAATATACAGAAAAGGACACCAAGTGTTGCCCTTGGTGGGAAGTATAAAATGAGTGAGGGGTTTGGATCAGCGGGTGGGGGTAAGATACCACACAGACTGCAATGATCACCTCCTGGACAAGCTGCAGTGCTGGCACCCCTGAAACCAAGCTTGTGGGGCCCTCAGAGAGGATACAATTTATATACCAAAGAAAGGCGAACAACCAGGATTTGAGATGCAGGGATTTTAATGTGGGGTAATATACACAAGTGCTGAACATATATGACACGAAAATGCAGCATGTAAAAAAAGTGTAGGGTGACAAACCCTTAAATGACCGCTAGGTGGCTTTTTTCAAAGGTCATTGCAACTGAAATGTCGAGGGTTTTACTTCCACCGTGGTGCTGCCTGTAAGATTTTATTCTCGTTATTCTGCTCATATGATGATTTGTTTTGCCTGTATGGATAGTATTGGGACATTGGGGTGTCCACATATTCCTTAACTACAAAGAAACTATTTGTGATCTATGAAAAGATCTTTTTCTGTTCCAGCTGATCCCTCTTGTTTTTTACTGAATATACAGTATGTGTATATATTTACACTAGCTGCTGTTTTCTTACCATAAGCGCAACCTAGCGGTTATTTAAGGGTTTGTCACCCTACACTTGTTACATGCTGCATTTTCGTGTCATATATGTTCAGCAATTGTGTATATTACCCCACATTAAAATCCCTGCACTATCTTGCATCTCAAATCCTGGTTGTTCGCCTTTCTTTGGTATATATATTGTTCCATTGCTTCCTGTGAGGTAGGACACAGGTTTAGAAAGACTGAACACCACTTTCTAATTATTATTCTAATTTATATTTATAGTGTGCTTCTAATACATCTTTGCCCTCAGAGAGGTTAACATGCCTCATTTTTTAAACAAACAGCCCCGGGGGCTGGAACCGATTTCCCAGGGTCCCGCTGCCATCCCCGCTGTCCACCCTTGGATACCCGCTGCCCGTTGCTGCAAACAGGAGCCCTGCCGGACTAAGTAAATATCTTTGAAAGGCCTTATCAAGTCCACGGGTCATAGTCTGGCATTTCCACTACTGCGATTGAGCATTTCAGAACTAATAGGGTCTATTCTACCCTATAGGCCTAATGGAATCACTTCAACTAATGGTCTGGCGCTATTACTGAAATTATGACTGCAAACTAATGAAAACTAATGGGCCTATTTAATGTGGAACAAAACGGCCGGCTGCTGGCTTTCCCCTGGGACATCCTGGATCGGGATGCCCCGCTGTGGGAAAGCCGCCAGGTCGCTGGTAATCTCTTACCTTTGCCCGGTCCAACGGTACTTACGCTGGCTGTAGTGCACTGCTCTCACTGTTTTGAAAGGGGAGCGATTTGGCAAATGGCTCTTATTGACTTTAATGATGCTGCAGCATCCCCAACGTTGTGGCCAAAAGTTTTGGCTCAGCTTTGGCTGTGCACCCGCGCATGTACCGTTGGAATGCAGAAGAGACTAGTTGTTTGGGGCATTTTGGGGGGGTCTCACACAACGGGGCGCCCCAAATCGGGATACTCCCGGGGAACGGAACAAAACCCAGTTACGTTTTGTTCCGATTTAACTAAATTCAATCTCAGGGCCTATCTTTCCTACACATGTGTAGTCTGAATTGTAATAACAGTATAGTGTAACATAAAATGTGATTTTAGCAATATTTAAGGTCCCCTCTGAGATATCTAATCAGCGCAGTGGATCAGTTAAACCAATAACATATAGATGACTGTAGTTTTATATTATATTTGATATATCATATTTGTATATGAGGCTGGAAAATTACCATTAAAAATTAATTATTATTATCACACCGAGGTGAAATATGGATGCTGAGCATCTGGAGAGCTCGGAAATACTGTAGATAATAGATATTTAATCCAGATGTCCTATTACAATGTTTCTATGATGAATGAACTGACTCCACTAACAAAGAATCATGTTCCTGTTCTGTATTCTGTGTGTGTGTGTGTGTGTGTGTGTGTGTGTGTGTGTGTGTGTGTGTGTATATGTGTGTGTGTATATGTGTGTGTGTATATGTGTGTGTGTATATTCCCCTGCCCTTACCTTCTCATCATTAACAACAGAGCTGGAGGAAACCAGAGCGGACCAAAGAGCGGACTGGAAGCAGCTGTTCCGGGGGTCACATTCCTGTCCTGTAATTGGGACACACAGTGCTGCTGGAGGGGAGCATAGGGTCATACAAATATATATGGCTGTTTACAGCTCTTAAGTGTGTGTTATGAGAACACATGGCTGGGCCAAATCAGACCCATGCACATGGAACAGATGAGGAACGCACTGAAGCCAATGTGATGGCAAGACTGCAAAGCAGGGAGGATGGGAAAAGCGCAGGTACCCTAGTAAATGTGCATAGGCCAAACTATACCCCAGAGTGTAACTTGGCTTAGGCCAAACTATACCCCGGGGAGGATGGGAAAAGCGTAGGTACCCTAGTAAATGTGCATAGGCCAAACTATACCTCAGAGTATTACTTGGCCTAGGCCAAACTATACCCCGGGGAGGATGGGAAAAGCGCGGTTACCATAGTAATAACCAAAATGTTGTTACGTCTTAGTACTTGTGAACGGTAGAATTATGGGGTCAGATAGCATAGTCAGTAGGAATGAGCGGTATAAATTGGCTTAGGACAAACTATACCACGAGGTATAAATGTGCCTAGGCCAAACTATATCCCGAGGTATAAATGTGCATAGGCCAAACTATACCCCGAGGTATAAATGTGCATAGGCCAAACTATACCCCAGAGTGTAACTTGGCTTAGGCAAACTATACCCCGGGGAGGATGGGAAAAGCGTAGGTACCCTAGTAAATGTGCATAGGCCAAACTATACCTCAGAGTATTACTTGGCCTAGGCCAAACTATACCCCGGGGAGGATGGGAAAAGCGCGGTTACCATAGTAATAACCAAAATGTTGTTACGTCTTAGTACTTGTGAACGGTAGAATTATGGGGTCAGATAGCATAGTCAGTAGGAATGAGGGGTATAAATTGGCTTAGGACAAACTATACCACGAGGTATAAATGTGCCTAGGCCAAACTATATCCCGAGGTATAAATGTGCATAGGCCAAACTATACCCCGAGGTATAAATGTGCATAGGCCAAACTATACCCCAGAGTGTAACTTGGCTTAGGCCAAACTATACCCCGGGGAGGATGGGAAAAGCGTAGGTACCCTAGTAAATGTGCATAGGCCAAACTATACCTCAGAGTATTACTTGGCCTAGGCCAAACTATACCCCGGGGAGGATGGGAAAAGCGCGGTTACCATAGTAATAACCAAAATGTTGTTACGTCTTAGTACTTGTGAACGGTAGAATTATGGGGTCAGATAGCATAGTCAGTAGGAATGAGGGGTATAAATTGGCTTAGGACAAACTATACCACGAGGTATAAATGTGCCTAGGCCAAACTATATCCCGAGGTATAAATGTGCATAGGCCAAACTATACCCCGAGGTATAAATGTGCATAGGCCAAACTATACCCCAGAGTGTAACTTGGCTTAGGCCAAACTATACCCCGGGGAGGATGGGAAAAGCGTAGGTACCCTAGTAAATGTGCATAGGCCAAACTATACCTCAGAGTATTACTTGGCCTAGGCCAAACTATACCCCGGGGAGGATGGGAAAAGCGCGGTTACCATAGTAATAACCAAAATGTTGTTACGTCTTAGTACTTGTGAACGGTAGAATTATGGGGTCAGATAGCATAGTCAGTAGGAATGAGGGGTATAAATTGGCTTAGGACAAACTATACCACGAGGTATAAATGTGCCTAGGCCAAACTATATCCCGAGGTATAAATGTGCATAGGCCAAACTATACCCCGAGGTATAAATGTGCATAGGCCAAACTATACCCCAGAGTGTAACTTGGCTTAGGCCAAACTATACCCCGGGGAGGATGGGAAAAGCGTAGGTACCCTAGTAAATGTGCATAGGCCAAACTATACCTCAGAGTATTACTTGGCCTAGGCCAAACTATACCCCGGGGAGGATGGGAAAAGCGCGGTTACCATAGTAATAACCAAAATGTTGTTACGTCTTAGTACTTGTGAACGGTAGAATTATGGGGTCAGATAGCATAGTCAGTAGGAATGAGGGGTATAAATTGGCTTAGGACAAACTATACCACGAGGTATAAATGTGCCTAGGCCAAACTATATCCCGAGGTATAAATGTGCATAGGCCAAACTATACCCCGAGGTATAAATGTGCATAGGCCAAACTATACCCCAGAGTATAACTCGGCCTGGTTCATACTATACCCCGGGGAGGATGGGAAAAGCGCAGGTACCTTAGTAATAACCAAAATAAAGTAATAAAAACAGGTCCAGGTGTATAAATGTCATTGCTCAGTACAGTAGGTGTTACCTGCACTGCCATTGCGTATGTGAATATTAGTGATTCCGATTTCACCTTAAGCACAATTGAAGGCAGCATATTCTCAGTGGTCATGCAGTAATGACATGTGAAAGGCCAGCAATGCCTGATAAATTCCATACCTTAGGGGCCTCCAAGCTTGTAAGTGCAGTTTAATGATAAATTCAGCTGATAATGTGACTTGAAAGGACACTTAATATGTGGAGGAACCATCTGGAGGAGTTATACTTTTTTGGACCTCCCTCTTGAGCCAAAGAAGCTCTCTTATAGAAAGAGAGAGAGTAGAAAATCAATACTGGTAAGCAAGGATCTAAATATGTTCTTCTCTGTTGTTGCCATTAAATACAGCATTGGGGATGGCTTCAGTATGCGTGTCTGACAGAAGGCAGACAAGCCTATAATCTGTCTCTGGTTAAATACAGCGGTCTTGGTCCACAAACATTTGCAGAAGTCTGCTGAAGCTGCACCACCAAGTGCCACAGTGCCTCTGTGGGGTGCAGTCCTAACTCTAATCTCTGAGAGCCCCATTTGGGACATACAATGCAATAGGTAAATTGGGAGCAGGCTTACCTGAGGTTGCCCTATAACCTCGAGTGCAGCCCATGGCGTGGAAGGGTCGAAGACCTCACAGTCTAGGGCAACCTCAGGTAAGCCTGCACCCAATTTATCTGTTGCATTGTATGTCCCAAAGGGGGCTCTCAGAGATTGGAGTTAGGACTGGAATGTTTTGATTTGGGGGATGTGCTGAATTTCCTCCCGAAATGTGTGATGATCGGCAGAAGCTGGAAGACGTGCAGTGGATTGGTGCCCTCTGCAATGCTTTTGGCTGCTGACAAACACTCCTGTTTCCAATTCTCACTTCTGCTTTAGGGAGGAGGCTTTTTAGTTCAATATCTTTTTATTCGTTTTACATATTATACAAGGAAACAGTGCATAGCATTAATACAGAAGGACAGAAAATCAAGACATGTCACTCTCTACGTCCACGTGTATGTGCATTACAATGTTATATCGTGAGCAATGGGCACATCCCTCTCACCTCCCCAGCCACCCCACCAACCCCATAGTTGTGCATCGTCTTACACTCCGGTTATCCAATAACGTGATGCTTTGGTCGTGAAACTAACACCCCAGATCTCTTAGTCCCCCTTGTTCCGGACCTGCCAACCAAAAGGAGACAGAGGCGGCCTGCCCACGCTAAGACCGGACACACAGCTCCTGTCCCAGGGGAGGCGGGGGACCCATAGGGCGGAGGGAGGGAGCTGGACGGCCCGGAAAACACGTGACAGTAAGGACATGCAAGGGGAAAGGGAAGGGGTGAGCAAGAGGGGGGAGGGGTGAGGGGGGGGGAGGAAGAAGGAAGATGAAAAAAAACCTAAATGTCGAAGTAGTGGAAGGATTGGGGACGAGTGGTTCCCAAGGCTAAGGTAAAGGCAGTGGCAAGGACACGTACCGAGGCATATACGGGAGCAGAGGGAGGAGGCTTTTTATGCGATGAGTGTGCTGCCATCACCTTGCTCTCTGGTATAAAAGGCGCCTCCCTGCATCTGCAAGCGAGATGTTGGAGCCGGAGATCATGGAGCAGGGAATGGCTGTTCCCCATAGAAGAGCCTGGACCGAGGATAGGTGCACTGGATCCTGAACGGAGGTGAACTTTTTTTAGAGCTGAAAACTGGGGTAATCCCCTGTACAAAGAATCTTTATCACTGGTAGTTAACGGTCAGAGAAGCAGCTACGTAGATTGTAGGTGACTGACATTTAAAGGGTTAATAGACTGTAATTCTACAATACTTACCTCCTTCCTCGCTATCCATCACTGGGCGGTCAGTCCGTGGATATCCTGCACTGCTCTCTGCTGAAGACAGCGGGGCACAGGACATAGATCCTACACTCCGCACTGGGCTTCTACCACCTTGCTCTTCGACGCAGGTAGGGGCTATTTATAGTCGAGGAGCGAGGTGGGTGATGTCACTGTGAGTAATAGGGCGTGAAGGGTTTTCCAACCACCTCGCCTATAAAGGGGTCAGCCTATCTCCTTCCTGCATTGGGGAGCGAGGGTGCGGGAGCCCAGTGCAGGGCGATCTAACTTCACAGTAGAGCAGCACAGGACAGCACCAAACAGATAAAGGGAAAGTGAGGCAGGGAGTTTTGTAGGTTTGCTTTTTTTTCACAATTTCAGGGATATATTTGGTCGTCACGAGTGACAAGAAATTAAAATCTGGTAGAAGAAACACCATGATTTCCCTTAGGGAGGGAATGGTTCATGCAGGCATCTGATATCACCAGATTAATAAACATATTGTCAAATTAATGACATGTTGGTCATAATAAAAATTGAAATAAAATTAGTTGCTAAAAATAAGATTCCAAATTCTATTTAACCCTTACATGTGAGGCTCTGTTCACACCTCTGTGCTGCTGCGCTGCGTTGCAAAACAGTTACAATGCAGAGAAAACATTGCACATAGTTCTATTGCCATAGAATTTACCATTTACTTATTGTGCAAAGCATATGCAACTATGCTGTAAAATGGACAATAAATTCATAAATTCATCTGTATAACGTATTTTACTTGGTGATTACTTTTGCAATTGGGAGCTTAATTTATCAAACTTTCGTGTGGGCACTAAATGAGCGTCTCTTCTGAGACGCTATTAGCGCCGGCGGCTGGAGGCAGCCAGCTCTAAGCTAGTGCTCGCTCCCAGACAGCGACTGGGCGCAGCGCTGGCCTTGTATAAGGCAATGTAATAGCGACCCCTAGCACCGGCACATTTAACATTAAAGAACCATCCATATGGGTGCTGTGGAAAGGGGATTACAGGGGGACAGCACCTGTTGAAATCCCTGTTTTTTTTTTGTTTGTTTTGTTTAGGGTCAGGGCAGGTTTTTTTTTTTTTTTTTTAATAAAAAACTGGGAATCCAATGGGGACACTTAAAATACATGACACAGGTTTTTCACGGCCCAAATCCTAAGTTTGCAGCGCAACAGAAAAGTCCCTAAAGTGCATACAAAAACAATCCCAAACAGCCAAGGGATCCCGTGCACATGCACCAGCCCAAAAAATATTAAAAAGATGCTATATAATTACAACATACCAGCCAGCTGAAATGTATAGGATTAGGCCACACAATGCAGGGTGAGCGCCTGGTCTTATCTGGCACTTATCTGGCACCATCGCTGGTGCTGTAGATAGATGGGACACTATCTGGCACTATCACATGTGTTCTGTTTTTTTGACTTGATAAATACACCTTTTGCATTGGGACCTGTCATTCAGTGGCGTTAGCCTTTCCTAAATAAACCTCTTAGATGCTGATTTAATATTAGCACCACTTATCGCCATGTGAGCGTCTGTATAGTTGCGCTTAGAACAACCGCTAGTAGACGCTGCAAACGGGTGTCAGGTGCTATAACTTAACTCAGCGGCCGGACAAGTGGGGCTGTACTATCCTGTCCAGCATTGAAAAATGTGATGTCTGTAGAAGCGATCTCTCTGATTCACTGCAGAGCCTATGGAGAATGCTAGGTGATGTCCCAAGGTCATCGCATCCAAGACTACGCTACATATAACAAGAAGACAACGCTGCAGCGAGCGATAGGTAGCGCCAGTTAAGTGTGTCCGGCACTCGGCGCTGAAGCCCATAGTTAAGAAAAAAGTACACTCAAGCAGCGCCGGCTCTCTAAAACTGGACGCTCTAGCATAAAGTGCCAGACACTGTGTGATAAAAGTCTGTTTCTCAACACATATCCACCAGCACCGAAAACATATGAAATGGACATTGTTATAACACTGTGACAATGACACTGCAATGGCCAACCTGCACATACAATTCTTCATCAATAAAAAAAAAAATAAACAATAAAAGTGTTTGGTTGCCGGGCAGGAGAGGCCACACAATGATTTGAGCCAAAAAAATTAAAGTTTAGTATAGCAAAACGCTATTTAAACACAACCAAATCAAACACCATTGAAATGTATGGGAGAGCGCTACTGAGCGACGGGCACTACATGGCGCTGCTGATCATAGAGCACCGGTGCTTTACACTGAGCCACCGCTAGTGATACATGTGACGCTACATGATGCTATTAGAGGTGCTGACCAGATTCGCTTTCTTAAATGTGGTTTTCACATACAGCGCAGAGCGTTCACCCTATACTACGTACCGCTATGTGCCACTACCTGGCGCTAGCATTTCTTAAGTAACCCCCTAAGTCTTAAATTAGGAATATAGTGATGCAATGTTTATTTCTACTGTCACTTCATTTCAAAGTACATTTGAATTAAACGTAAATATCACTCAAAACTAAAAAAAGTTCTAAAATTTTGACCAGCATTATATACACAATATATACATGTCCTGTTGCCAGGTGTTCTTCTCTAGCAGTGCTCTTGCTCCATCTACAGACACTTAGGAAGTTGACAACTAACAAAATTCAGGATTGGATCAGCATGAAAAGATTTTTCAATTAAACACCACAGAATAAACATGGGAATAAAAAATAAAGGGACACAAAATGTATCTCGAACTGCAAGACAATTCAGATTATTACACACATCAATTCATGGCAGATACATTTTAGTATAGAGGGGTTTTCCAATTGATTTTAAAGAGAAACAAAGCCAAGTCAGGAAAGCCAAATGCACACAAGGCAAAGCCAGCTGATCTCATGACTGACCGCCATTCAATGAATGAGGAAGTGGTAAGCATTGGCTGGCTCAATATAACCATATTGTTTGCTCTATAAGACGCACGTGCCCATTCTCCTATCCCAAAGGCAGTGTGGTATCCCCCCTCCTATTTCCATAGGCAGCGTGGCATTCCCCCATCCTATAGACATTGTGGCATTCTCCCATTCCCTATAAGCAGTGTGGCATTCCCCCCTCCCATTCCCTATAGGCAGTGTGGCATTCCCCCTCCCATTCCCTATAGACACTGTAGCATTCCCCCAATCCCATTCCCTATAGGCAGTGTGGCATTCCCCCCTCCCATTCCCATAAGCAGTGTGGCATTCCCTCCTCCCATTCCCATAAGCAGTGTGGCATTCCCTCCTCCCATTCCCTATAGACAGTGTGGCATTCCCCCAATCCCATTCCCTATAGGCAGTGTTGCATTACCCCCATATCATTCCCCATATAGGCAGTGTGGCATTCCCCCATCCCATTCCCTATAGGCAGTGTGGCATTCCCCCCATCCCATTCCCCATAGGCAGTGTGACATTCCCCCCCATCCCATTCCCTATAGGCAGTGTGGCATTACCCCCCATCCAATTCCCCATATAGGCAGTGTGGCATTCCCCCCTCCCATTCCCTATAGGCAGTGTGGCATTTCCCCAATCCCATTCCCTATAGGCAGTGTGGCATTCCCCCCTCCCATTCCCTATAGGCAGTGTGGCATTCCCCCCATCCGATTCCCTATATAGGCAGTGTGGCATTCCCCCCCCATCCCATTCCCCATAGGCAGTGTGACATTCCCCCCCATCCCATTCCCTATAGGCAGTGTGGCATCACCCCCCATCCCATTCCCTATAGGCAGTGTGGCATTCCCCCCATCCCATTCCCTATAGGCAGTGTGGCATTCCCCCAATCCCATTCCCTATAGGCAGTGTGGCATTCCCCCCTCCCATTCCCTATTGGCAGTGTGGCATTCCCCCCCATCCCATTACCTATAGGCAGTGTGGCATTCCCCCCCATCCCATTCCCTATAGGCAGTGTGGCATTCCCCCAATCCCATTCCCTATAGGCAGTGTGGCATTCCCCCCTCCCATTCCCATAAGCAGTGTGGCATTCCCTCCTCCCATTCCCTATAGACAGTGTGGCATTCCCCCAATCCCATTCCCTATAGGCAGTGTTGCATTACCCCCCATACCATTCCCCATATAGGCAGTGTGGCATTCCCCCCATCCCATTCCCTATAGGCAGTGTGGCATTACCCCCCATCCGATTCCCCATATAGGCAGTGTGGCATTCCCCCCATCCCATTCCCATAGGCAATGTGGCATTCCCCCAATCCCATTCCCATAGGCAGTGTGGCATTCCCCCCTCCCATTCCCATAGGCAGTGTGGCATTCCCCCCTCCCATTCCCTATAGGCAGTGTGGCATTCCCCCTCCCATTCCCTATAGACAGTGTGGCATTCCCCCAATCCCATTCCCTATAGGCAGTGTGACATTACCCCCCATCCGATTCCCCATATAGGCAGTGTGGCATTCCCCCTCTCCCATTCCTATAGGCAGTGTGGCCTTACCCTCATCCGATTCCCCATATAGGCAGTGTGGTATTCCCCCCTCCCATTCCCTATAGGCAGTGTGGCATTACCCCCATCCCATTCCCTATAGGCAGTGTGGCATTCCCCCCCATCCGATTCCCCATATAAGCAGTGTGGCATTCCACCCCATCCCATTCTCTATAGGCAGTGTGGCATCACCCCCATCCCATTTCCTATAGGCAGTGTGGCATTCCCCTCCATCCCATTCCCTATAGGCAGTGTGGCATTCCCCTCCATCCCATTCCCTATAGGCAGTGTGGCATCACTCCCCATCCGATTCCCCATATAGGCAGTGTGGCATTCCCCCCTCCCATTCCCATAGGCAGTGTGGCATTACCCCCATCCGATTCCCCATATAGGCAGTGTGGCATTCCCCCCTCCCATTCCCATAGACAGTGTGTAACCCCCCTCCCTTTCCCCATAGGCGGCAGAAGAAGAAAAAATGTCACATGCTACGGGTGCTCCCACGTTGCAGGCCAGGCTGCCACACTGTGGGAGGCCCGCTGCTGCTTCTTACAGCCATGGCACACACAAGCGCCCGGCTTGGTGAAGCGGGTGGGTGTGGCCTGTACCCAGTCAGCACAGGCCACACCCACCCGGAGCCAAGTCTCTGCGGAGCCCAGCCAGTAAGATGCAGCGGCGGTGATGGGGACAGCGTCACTCCTCCTTCTTTCCTCCAGCTGCTGCCACTGCCTCTTCCGCCCGGGGCACACGCAAACACCCGGGTCTGCACAGCGGGCGGGTGTGGCCAAGCTCATCTGCTGCAGAGTCCTGAATGTTTGCATGTGCCCCGGCTGGAAAAGGCAGCGACTGCAGCTGGAGGCCAGAGGAAGATGGAGAAGCAACGGGCACTGCCTCCGTCCCTGTTGCTGGAAAAAGAAACAGCAATAGCAGCGGGGGGGCAGAGCCCTCCACTCCTCCATCTTATTCTGGCCTCCGCAGTGTGGCAGGAAGCCATGTCAGCAACGGGGGAGCGCCTGTAACATGTGAGTTTACTTTTTTTTTGTGTGTTTTTTTTACATTTGCCTGATAAGGCTCACTGACATTTCCCCCCATTTTTGGGGGGGGGGAATAAGTGCGTCTTATATGGCAAAAAATACGGTAGTTCCTTTGTGTTTTGATTGCCTTTATGAGCCATTCTCACTAAACACGGAAAAAGTAAAAAGATATGATTTTTTTCCAATTGTTAAAAATAATTCTCTGCACATGTAATGGGGCAGGTATACCGGTGTGGTTCAAATTGATTCTAATGAGGTGCTGTACATTTTTAATTTTAATATTAGAAATTAGGTTGCAGTTGCACACCATAGGGAATGATAAAGTAGAATGAGGTTAAATATAGCTATGGGGGTTATTCAAGAAACGCTAGCGCCAGGTAGTGGCACGTAGCGACAGGCAGCTTCTGGTGAACGCTGGGAGTTGTATGTGAAAACCACATATAAGAAAGCGAATCCGGTGAGCGCCTCTAACAGCGCCATGTAGCATCACATGTATCACTAGCAGCAGCTCAGCGTATAGCGCCGGCGCTCTAGGTTCAGGAGCGCCATGTATTACTTGTCGCTCAGTAGTGCTCTCCCATACATTTCAACGGGGTTTTATTTGGTTGTGTATAAATAGCGTGTTGGGCAATTAAAATGTAAACATTTTGGCTCAAATTATTGTGTGACCTCTACTGCCCAGCAAACAAACACTTTAATATATATTTTTATGCAGAATTGTATGTGCAGGTCTGGCACTAAAGCGCTGAAGCTGTGTGTGTGTAGTTTTTTCTTAAATATGGTGTTAAGTGCCAAGTGACGGACACACTGAGCTGGCGCTACCTATCGCTCCCTGCAGCGCTGTCGTCTTGTTAATGTGTCGTCTTGGTTCACGATTGGCTCTGCAGTGAATCAGGGATAGCGCTTCTACAGCACCCACCAGACATCACATTCATCAATGCTGGATAGTATTTGTCTTCCTGCTAAGCTAGGTTATAGCGCCCGATTCCTGCTTACAGCGTCTACTAGCCTTCACTCTGAGCGCCGCTATACAGATGCTCACATGGCAATACATGGTGATAGTATTAAATCAGCCTCCATGTGTGCCCACTCCTTGCACACAATCGGCAATCAGTAAGAGTAAAAAGGTCTATATACTATGAACACACAGACACAAGACTATGCAATAGTAACAAGCTTTTTATGCTGGTGATAAGATACCATACATGTCGAGGCTTTTTTATTATAATAATTATTATTATTATTTATTATTATCTCGGATGAGGCGCTCAAGTGGCGCCCGCACCACAGCGTCAGCTTCTTGGCGGCAGCGCTGTCAGCTGTAGCTCTCCCAGCCAGACAGTGTTCGCAGCGCACGGCTTATATAAGCCTTTATGCTAGCGACACCTAGTGCCAGCCAAGAGCGCCGCAAGCTGACAAAATGTATCAAAAAAATACTGGGTGCCAAGAGGCGCTCAAAACAGGGAATTCAGTCACACAGCACCTGTTGGACTCCCAGTGTTTTACTTTTTAGGGTTGTGTTGATTTTTTTAATTAAAAATAGGAAGTCAATTAGGGACATTAGACAAACATAACATAGCTGTCTCATGGCCCTAATCATAAGTTTGCAGCACAAAAAAGTGCTAAAAATTTATTAAAAAATAATCCCAAACAGCCCAGAGATCCTGTGGCACATGCACCAGCCCAAAAAATATTTTTACAAATTTGACTAAAATGCTTAATTAATTGTAACCACCCCAGCCCATTGAAATGTATGGGATCAGGCCACACAGTGCAGGGTGAGTGCCTGGTCCTATCTGGCACTGTAGGAAACTCAGCGCTGGCACTCATCTCATCGCTGGTGCTGTTGATAGATGGGACACTACCTGCCACTATCACAGGCGCTGTGTATTTTTGACTGGCACCTGACACATCTAGTACTATGTGGCCTTAGCGTTTATTAAAAGTGAAATAGCAGTATACATAGGGAAACATAGGCATGATATGCACAAAGAATATAAATGTCAACCACTGGGTGGCACTAGAGTACAGGCACTGTCATGGATTAGGAAAAAATAATCTAAATAGCAGGAAAAATTCTGACTGCACACTGATGGCAAACCAGGAGTATGTAATACAGAATAGCACAGTGACTCCCTACATTGTGAGCAAGTAAAAAATGCATAAATATTATTAATACAGAAACAATTTGTGATATATAATACAGAGAAAAAGCAAGCTGTAAAGCAATGTGGAAATAACACCAGAAACCCTCAACGTTTCGGTGTATGAACCTTCATCAGGAGAGAGTGTCCTGAGAGTCTCCCTCCTGACGAAGGTTCAAAACAGCAGCCTATGGGGAATTAAAATACAACCATGTGCTTGTATTCCTCATAGGCTGCCGCTACTACTTTCAAACTACTTACAATCTGTACTTTATTAGAAACTTCACTTCACTTTGTAGAACTGCCTCATGACATGGGGAATTTGATTTAGGGCCTTATTCATGAAGGGATAGCCTCAGATAGTGCCTTGTAAATGACAGGTAGCGTCAGGTAGAGTCAGGTGAATGCCGGACACGACACGCAATTACACATTTATCAAGCAGAATCTGTGGAGCGACTGGGATAACGCCATGTAGCGTCTGATTCATCATTATCCCAGCCTCAGGGTACAGCGCCAGCGTTCAGCCTTGCAGAGCGCCGCGTATTACCTCTCGCTACCTGTTGCTCTCCCATACATTTCAATGGACGATCCTTTTCTTCTCTTTGAACTGGGTTTTTGTTTTTTTTTATTTTTTTTTAAAAATCTCAAATAATGTTGTGACCTCTTTTGGCATTGAAAATGCAGTTTTTTCATACATTTTTCATGTTTTATATATTTTTGCAGAAATGACATTACAGGTCTGGCATTAAAGTGTTCATGTTACAATGTTATTACAATGTAATTCCATATGTTTTCGCTTTGTTACTAGTGGATACATACTGAAAAACAGACTTTAAACACACCGCCTCCTGCGCTGTGGCCTTCAGTGAAGCATTTTTCAGCTCTGGAGTTTTGTGAGGCTGTTTTTTTAATGAATATGTTGTGAGTCGGTCGCACTGACCAGTCGCTAACATGCGCTCCCACACAGCGCTGTACTGGTCAAATAGCGACTCATCACAATGTATTCATCATTGCTGCACAGCGACTGAGAGGCCGATTCATTAATAGCGGCAGGTAGCGACAGTTGAGCGACTGTAGCGGCATTTCCAGAGCGCCCGCTAGTAGTTGCTGTGCTTGGCCGTTGTTCGGTAGTTGATAGTGACTCAGTCGATTTCCCGTAATGTTGAATATTGGGTGAGGAGTCGCTATTTGACAGGTTCCGCGCTGTATGGGAGCGCATGATAGCGACTGGCCCTAGCGACTGGCTCCCACCATATTCATTAAAAAATCACGCTCAAAAAATTCTTGCGCTGTAAAATGCATGTTTAAACCCCAGAGCGCTGGAGGCGATGGGTTAAAAGTAGTTTTTTAACCCCCAAACCACCATATTTTTGGAAACCAAAAAAAACAAGTTTTTTAAATAATTTTGTAATATGAATACATTAATATCAGACCTGTAATATCAATTATGTACAATTTTTTTAAAATGGCAGAAGTGGTCACAGAATTTTTCACATTTAAAAAAAATAAATAATAATAATAACAATGAATTATGAATATTTAAAGATTGTTCCATTGAAATGCATTGGAGAGCGTCAGGTAGCGAGAGGTCATACCTGTCGCTGTTCAAGGTCAGACGCTGGCACTGTGGGCTGAGGCTGGAATAATGATGAATGAGTGGCTATCTGGCGCTATCTCAGTCGCTAAGCAGGATTGGCTTGATAAATGTGTGATTGTGGTGGGGAGCCGGCGTTCTCGTGGCGGGGCCCGTCATTACCGACCGCTCACCATAAGGGCCTGAGTCGCTCATCTGTCGCTACCTGGCGTTAGTGATGAATCACCCTGGCCGTTTTTTATCAATTTATTGTGTGTTCAGCGAAGGGGGCACCATCCGGATTTTCTTGGCCCCCACCACCTGAACGTGTGTACCTGTTTCCTGCTACATGTATCAATATATTCGCTAGGGGTTTCAGAGACCTTACAAATTGAATTTTGCCATCTGGCAAAAACTCCTTCTATCCCCCAGACACCTTCACATTATATACAGTAACACATTTAACTTACCATGCTTTAGATCCACTTTAAATTATCCATATAAATAATTGCTTCCTGGTTGACTCTCTTCTTTAAAAAAAACATTGCATTTATGAGATCCATATGCGAAAAAACATTTTTTTCATTTCATTCACATGATGCACTCTGTAAATGCAGTTCAACAGTTATTCTTGATTATCACAAAGTGGACCTAAAATTTTAAAAAAATAGTGTACAATATCTTAGAGGGTAATTTATTTATTTTTGCACTATAAGACACGGCTTAGAAGAGGAACGTAAGAAATAAATTGATTACGAACCAAATGGTGTTGGAAATGGAAAAGGTGAATATCACTCTAATGCAGGGCTTACTGATGGTGTGAGGGGGTAGGTGAAAATAGTTTGCGTGCGGAGGTCGGCTTTAATACCTCAATTTTCCATAGTGCTCCTGTCTCTAAGCTGCCCCACTGGTGGTGGTGGAAGAGCCGTTGTCAGCATCCAGTAAGGGGGGGGAGTTGCCAGGGGCCTAGGGTGGGCCCACTGACATGGCTGGCCTTGCTTGACCGGGGGGGGACTGGGAGGGCACCGCCACAGCTGGTGCCCAACTTCTCCTCGAATGCCGGGGCTACACACAAATGAGCTTCTCGATTTAGATTCCAGGGGAGGAAGTGCTGGGTTCTGTTCTGCTTTTAGGTTGCCCACCCCAGCTGATTTCCTATGCCTGGAGCATCCCGATCTGTGATACCCTACTGTGTGGAACCCCCTTAGATCGCTGGCATACCCACTATGCAAGCAATTCTACCCCTGGGTTTTGGTCAGCTTTACAGGGCATCTCAATTTGGGAAGCCCCTGTTTGTGAAAGAGCCCCCCTGGTTTGGCTGTTAACTAAACTGGCAAACCCACAGTGCATTCACCAGTTCCAGGAAAGTAATGAACAAAGGGAGGAGGGGGTCACACACAGGGGCGTCCAAAATCAGGAGAATCTAGATTCGTCAGGTTTAAAGGGGTTTGGTGCGCTTCAAAGTAGACCAAAACTAGAGTTTTGGTCCACATAGCATGATTCTTAGGGGGCAGATTTGGGACATCCTTTGGTGATGTGATGCGACTCTTCACCACAAAGGGGCCCACTGAGACCATGAAGCCCAAGGGCCCACATAAACCTGGAGCCAGCCCTGGGTGGTTGGATGATGAATTGGGGACCAGATGGAGCATTGTAGGATGGTAATGGCTACAGTCTTGTTTTCCTATGAACTGAGCACCAGAGAATGCTGGGTAATGGGAATGGTGAAGAGCACAGTGTGTCTGCTTGTTATATGCTTCAATAAAGAAGCAAACCTTTCTTACTGTTACAATGAATTCACACCATAGCTCAGTATATATGTTGATACATAACATAACTTTCTTTTAGAATTTGTACCTGCGTTTTGTCTTCAGTCCAAGAGGCTAATTCGCAACTAGCACCAGGTATCGGCAGATGAGTGTCTGTATAGGGCACGGGGAGGCCGATTTATTAATAGCGCCAGGTAGCAACAGATGAGCGGCAGTAGCGTTATTTTCACAGCGCCCGCTAGTATTCGCTGTGCTTGGCCGTTGTTCGGTTGTTGACAGCGACTCAGTCGGTGTGCGGTAATGTTGAATACGGGGTTAGGAGTCGCTGTTTGACTGGTTCCGCGCTGTATGGGAGCGCATGACAGCGAATGGCCATAGCGAACGGCTCCCAGCATATTCATTAACAAATCACGCTCAAAAAATTCTCGCGCTGTGAAATGCATGTTTAAACCCCAGAGCGCTGGCGGCGATGGGTTAAAAGTAGTTTTTTAACCCCCAAACAACCATATTTTTGGAAAAAAAAAAATAAACAAGTTTTTATAAACATTTTGTAATATGAATACATTAATATCAGACCTGTAATATCAATTCTGCACAATTTTTTTTTTTTTTTTTACCTTAAAAAAAATATCTAACATTGCAGAAGTGGTCACAGAATTTTTGAAATTTAAAAAAAAAAAAAAAAAAAAAACAATATCAATTAATTATGAATATTTAAAGATTGCTCCATTGAAATGCATTGGAGAGCGCCAGGTAGCGAGAGGTCATACCTGGCGCTGTGATGGGATTAGCAGCGGCGCTGTTCGCTGAAGTCTGCTACATGATGAATCCTGCGCTAGCTGACGCTCTCGCCGGTGCTAGCCTCATTTAGCGTGATAAATGCGTGATTGCGTTCGCAGCCTGGCGTTCTGGAGCCGGTAGCCGCCGATAGCTGGCGATACCTGGCGCTAGTGAGACACTACCTGGCGCTATCCCTTGATAAATAAGGCCCTTAGAGTGACCGCTTATTAGACGCTGTAAGTGGGTATTGGGCGCTGTAACATAGCACCTCAGTCGCTATAGTAACCTGGCCGGCATTGATGAATGTGATGTATGTTGGGCTCTCTAACACCAGTACAGCGCTGCAGCGAGCGAGGGGTAGCGCCAGCTCAGTGCAACCGACTCTCAGAGACTCACACCATACTAAAAAAAGGACACACACACAGCGTCGGCACTCTAAATCTGCTCGCTATAGCATAGAGCGCCAGACGCTGTGTGATTAAAGTCTGTTTCTGAACACATATCCACCAGTAACAAAGCAAAAACACATGGAGTGACATTGTTTTAACACTGTGACATTAACACTTTAGTGCCAGACCTGTAATGACTATTCTGCATAAAAAAAATAAAAAGTAAAAAAAGTTTCTAAAAGTGTTTGTTTCAGCCCGTAGATGTCACACAATGATTGGAGCAAAAAAAAAAATAAAAAATGTCAAAAAAGCTGTTTAAACACAAGCAAATGAAATGTATGAGAGAGCGACAGTGAGCGAAAGGTAATACCTGGCGCTCTGGAAGCTAGAGCGCCGGCGCTATACACTGAGCCGCCTCTAATAATACATGTGACGCTACATGGCGCTGTTAGAGTCACTCACCAGATTCGCTTTCATAAATGTGGTTTTGCGTACAGCGCCTGGAGTTCAGCAGACGCTGCCTGCTGCTACAAGGCGCTACCTGGCGCTATCCCTTCTTAAATAACCCCCATAGGCACAGCAAATGGCTCTGATAGGATGAGAGCCTGTGCAAGCACTGCTGGACCTAGTGACATATAAGCTGTTTCAGGTGAACAGAGGGGTTTCACACAGCAGGGCATCCAGATTTGAGAGGCCCCAGCGGAAGGCAAGTGGCGGGCCCTGGAATCTTTTGGATTCTAGGGCTGGCCGTGCTGGATTTTGTTCAGCATTATATATGAAACTGTGTTTTTTTATTGTACTACAAGTGATATTTTATGTCATAAATACCAAAGAACTTATACCCCCTCTCACTCCTCTAAGATTCCAGCCCCCATGTTAAAAATAAATGCTTGTTTTTAGGTAACTACAAGGCATCCTGGTTTGGAGTGAATGAAGGGGGGAAGAGAGGAGGAAAAGGAGGGAGAGGATATGAACTAGAAAATAAAATATGGCACAGAATGCATACCTTCCAACTGCCCCTGATTTGGAGGGACTGTCCCTCTATTGAGTCCATGTCCCCCTGTCCCTCGTTGTTCTCATTTGTCCCTCTTTGAGGTGTAACATGCAGATCTGCATCAATAAACGATTCATTCGCCTATTTAAAGTGTTTCTATTGTTACACCCTATCTCCTATCCATCCCTCAATGAGGGGGCGTGGCCTAATTTAACAAATGTCCCTCTTTCCCACCCTGAAAAGTTGGTTGGTATGAGAACGTCACACTTGTAACAGAAGCGGGTCTAGTCCAGTTATCTCCAGTCTCTGTTATTTTCCTGTTCCTTGTAATATGACTGGAAATGGCTAAATTATTTTTCAGTAATGAATTCAGCATTGCTATTAAGCTGCAGTAAACCTCTGATTTATGTGAGAGGGAAACGTCTCATTGTTTAATTGGGATTGTGCGAGAAGTTGGCAGAAAATAAGTCAAATTCAGCACTAAACAAAGCCGTGTGTACAATGCTTTGAAGACTAAAGACTGGATTTCCCAGTGTTTATATGTTACTAGGAAATATTTTCCCCAGAAATACTTCACATGCTGAAAGCTGTACATGATCAAACCTTTCTGATACTTTACCACCTGGAGTGTCTGTAGGCCAAAGTGCAGCACACAACAACACTGCAAGACTAAAACACACAAACAACAAGCAACCAATCAGATGCATGGATCATCTGCTGCTAGAAGGAAACGGAAAGCCCAGCCTGTCTGTAATAGCAACAATTTATGGGGGATATTTAAGAACGCCAGGTAGTGCCTCATAGCGGCAGGCAGCGTCTGGTGAACGCCAGGTTACTACAGCGACCGCAACACGGGGAGGCCGATTCATTAACAGCGGCAGGGAGCGGCAGTTGAGCGACTGTAGCGGCATTTTCAGAGCGCCCGCTAGTAGTCGCTGGGCTTGGCCATTGTTCGGTAGTTGATAGCGACTCAGCCGGTTTGCCGTAATGTTGAATATTGGGTGAGGAGTCGCTATTTGACAGGTTCCGCGCTGTATGGGAGCGCATGATAGCGACTGGCCCTAGCGACCGGCGCCCACCATATTCATTAAAAAATCACGCTCAAAAAATTCTCGCACTGTAAAATGCATGTTTAAACCCCAGAGCGCTGGCGGCGATGTGTTAAAAGTTGTTTTTTAACCCCCAAACAACCATATTTTTGGAAACCAAAAAAAACAAGTTTTTAAAATAATTTGGTAATATGAATACATTAATATCAGACCTGTAATATCAATTCTGTACAATTTATTATTTTATTTTTTTTATACGTTTAAAAAATTATCTAAAATGGCAGAAGTGGTCACAGAATTTTTCACATTTAAAAAAAAAAAATAATAATAATTAATTATGAATATTTAAAGATTGTTCCATTGAAATGCATTGGAGAGCGCCAGGTAGCGAGAGGTCATACCTGACGCTGTTCAAGGTCGGACGCTGGCGCTGTGGGCTGAGGCTGGAATAATGATGAATGAGTCGCTATATGGCGCTATCTCAGTCACTAAGCAGGATTGGCTTGATAAATGTGTGATTGTGGTGGGGAGCTGGCGTTCTCGTGGTGGGGCCCGTCATTACCGGTCGCTCACCAGTCGCTACCTGTCGCTATTCCTTCATAAATAAGGGCCTGGGTTACAGCACCCGACACCCGCTTACAGTGTCTACTAGCGGTTGCTCTAAACGCCGCTATACAGACGCTCATCTGGCAATACCTGGCGCTAGTAGTGAATCAGCCTATATATTGTAGCTAAATCTATGGAATTCCCTTGTGGTTTACAGCTTACTACATAATTATTGCATTTGTAGGGTTTATTCAGCACTATTCGTCTCTCCAGATCCAGGCATCAGCACTGGGGGGGTCCAACACAAATTTTGAAAAGGTCCGCACTCCTTAAAATGTTAAAGCTTTATTTCTTCAATTCCATAAAAACATCTCCAAAGTAATCACGCAGCCTAAAAGCAGTGTAGGACCCTGGCAGATAAAGATTTGCCACGCTTTCTAACGCGTTTCGGATGCAAAAGACAGGTCCTTATTCATAGACCTTGACCTTTTCAAAATTTGTGTTGGATATCCTCTGGGGCTGGGGACGGCCCCAGGCCTTGCACCCACTCACCGGTGTGCGTTTACACTTCTTCCTTTTGTGTTTGATCAGCAATGGGGGTCCCTGCACCTTGGGAGGACCCTACTAATTCCCTCCACCCTGGACAGCCACTATGCAGGATGCAGGGCCATGCAGTAAGGACTACCAGCCAGGGGCAGATTGGCCAGTTGTCTTTGTTTCTTTCCTGCTATTCTTTTCTTTTTTTTTCTTTCTTTTTTTCTTCTTTTATTTCTGTCAGTCCTGTTCCTTGTTTCTTTCCATTTAGTCTTTTTCTTTTGTTCGATCTATTTTTGTTTCTTTCTTTCTTCTGTTTGTTCTGCCATTTTTGTCAATCTATCAGATAATCTATAAGATTCCCAGGCCGATTGATTCCCTTCCCCCTTGATCGGGGTGCCCCGCTGTGTAAAACCCCCCAGGTTGCCCATAAACTCACTTTCCAGTCCAACGGCGCATGAGCGAGCCGCGGACGTATCCCCGCTATCCTTCTAGCAAGGCGCGTGCCTGTGCCAGGCATTTGTGAATGGCCAGCACAGGCACGCTCCCTGTTAGAGGATAGCGGGGGATGCAGCCGCCAGTGCACTCGGATCCACTCGCATTAGACGAGCTGATGTGAGCGGATCCGAGAGCGCTGATTGGACTAGCGGCCGCGCGTGCGCCGTAGGACTGGAAAGAGGTGAGTTTGTTTTGGTGGCCTGGGGAGTTTCACGCAGCAGGGGCAAGGGCCCAAACCCAGGATAGTCAAAATCCTGGGTTTTGGTCCACTTTAACTAAATAATCATAACGACCCCCATTTTGGGGCCATGCTTCCCCCAAAGAAAAAAAGGCAAAAACCCTTCTAAGATTCATCCTTGGCTGCCTCCCCAGCATGGTGCATCCATCGCTTTCCAATGACATCCTCCTGCACCCCTATAGGCCGCCAGCAGTCATGTGGGACCTGGCAGCTGCATGACGCACAATCTCATTGGGCCTATTAGCCCAATTTCAGGTTTTAGTCTTTAGGGGCATCACAAACCGGGATGCCCTCAGTGAGAGGGTGTAAACAGACTTTCAGTCATTTTTTATTTAAGTTCTACTGTTAATCTTTAGGAGCAATGGAAACCCTTTTGCTGGCATGGTCCGATTATTTCTACAGATGTTTACATCGGACCCGAGGGACAGACAGCTCCGGAGGAAAGAGAGATTCTAAGAAAAGGATAGTACATATGTTCCAGATTTGTAAGTGCCAAAGGAATGAAAGTATAAGTAACAGTAAATGTCAGTTGTAATGTACACATCACATCTCGAAAATTATTTTCTTGGGAGTTGACCATTGATCAAAGACCTGGTAACCCCGCGTGTTATGTCTGCAGTGGGGAGCTATACATAAGTCACATGGTTTGTAAATGATAACAATTTGGGATTCTCCCCCTGGAGCTCATTATGCTGATGGATGGCAGGAAGAAGCAATTACTTAACTCTTACACACTCTTTCCAGTGGTAGTTGATTTACCTGAGCGGTTATAATGGTATTGTGTGTATACACAAGCAGTTCCCAAATGAAGTCTGTCATTGGAGAAATAGAATGTGATATATATGTATATGTGTGTGTGTAATATCACCAATAAGGTTTAAGGAACACCTGTACACTTACATCTTTATGTCATTTTCAGATTAGCCAGTTATGTGCGAGTTGTGTTATACATAAAGCAAATGCTGGTCAGGCGTTTCAGCTGACAAACACTCTGTATAAAATAGGGATATGCTTGTTTTTTGTGCAGAGACTCTGCGGTGGGAGCCACCATCCTGGTCCATTCAAATGGCCCTCTTCTCACTCTTTAGTGCTGCCATCTTAGCTCATGCTTTATACCATTTTTTTGCCCTATAAGACGCTATATTTTCCCAAAAGTAGGGAGAAGATGTCAGTGCGTCTTATTGGGTGAATGTAAAAAAAAAAGAAGTGAAAAAAGTATACTTACATGAGTCTCGTGCCTGCGGTCCCTGCTCTGGCTTCCGGCGCCGATACTGCCTCTCGGGTGCCAGCACACGCCAGCCTGAGAGGCAGTGGCGGCGACAGAAGCTAGAGCAGGGACAGCATTTATGTAAGTATACCTTTTGTTCAGGGGGTTTGGTGGGAATGCCACACTGCCTATATGAGGAATGGGAGGGGGGAATGCCACACTGTCTATGGGAATGGGAGGGGAATGCCACACTGCCTATATGAGGAATGGGAGGGAGGAATACCACACTGTCTATGGGGAATGGAAGGGGGGAATGCCACACTGTCTATGGGGAATGGGAGGGGGGAATGCCACACTGCCTATGGGAAATGGGAGGGAGGAAATGCCACGCTGCCTATGGGGAATGGGAGGGGGGATGCCACACTGCCTATATGGGGAATGGGAGGGGGGAAATGCCACACTGCCTATGGGGAATGGGAGGGGGAATGCCACACTGCCTGAATGAGGAATTGGAGGGGGGAATGCCACACTGTCTATGGGAATGGGAGGGGGGAATGCCACACTGCCTATGGGGAATGGGAGGGGGGATGCCACACTGCGTATGGGGAATGGGAGGGGGGAAATGCCACGCTGCCTATGGGGAATGGGAGGGGGAATGCCACACTGCCTAAATGAGGAATTGGAGGGGGGAATGCCACACTGTCTATGGGAATGGGAGGGGGGAAATGCCACACTGCCTATGGGGAATGGGAGGGGGGAAATGCCACGCTGCCTATGGGGAATGGGAGGGGGGAATGCCACACTGCCTATGGGAATGGAAGGGAGGAATGCCACACTGTCTATGGGAATGGAAGGGGGGGGATGCCACACTGCGTATGGGGAATGGGAGGGGGGAAATGCCACGCTGCCTATGGGGAATGGGAGGGGGAATGCCACACTGCCTAAATGAGGAATTGGAGGGGGGAATGCCACACTGTCTATGGGAATGGGAGGGGGGAAATGCCACGCTGCCTATGGGGAATGGGAGGGGGGAATGCCACACTGCCTATGGGGAATGGGAGGGGGGAAATGCCACACTGCCTATGAGAATGGGATGGTGGATGCCACGCTGCCTATGGGGAATGGGAGAGGGAATGCCACACTGCCTATGAGAATGGGATGGTGGATGCCACACAGCCTATGGGAATGAAAGGGGGATTCCGCACTGCCTATGGGAATGGGGGGGATACCACACTGCCTGTATTGGGAGGATTCTGCACCCTGCCTGTCATTTGGTTCTTGGGGGGGATGGTGTTTTAGCACATTTGGTTTAGAATATTATTTTTCTTATTTTCCTTCTCCAAATGCCAGGTGCGTTTTATGGGGCGAAAAATGCGGTAGTTGTCCTCCCCTTCTTGTTGAATCACAACTACAGCATATAGTACATGTAGTAGAGTAGATGACCCAGCATGGGTACTCTATATGCAGGTTGACCCACCTGGATGCTCTTGGCTCTCTGGCCCACCAAAAGGTCATATTTTGTGGATCTGCACATAGCTGCCTCTAAAGCACTGCCTGAGCACTAATTACGCCTGTGTGGAAATCTGCCAAACATGAGCTGTTGGTGGGCCACGAGGAGCGTAAATGACCCTTGAGCTAAAGGTATCAGGAGATAAAATAGTAGCCCATGCTAATTATTTGGTGGAGCAAGTCTGACTCACCAACTCACTTGCCCTCTCCTATTGTTTGGAACACAATTACAGCACATAGGAGATAACTATAAAAGACTCAGCACAGTTCAATTCAAACCACCACATCCTCTATCTACAGATCAACCGGTTCACACCACCTGTGACCCCCCTGGATGCTCCTTGGTTGTCAGAATGTTGCACAAGTATCAATCGCCCATCACTCACCCAAGCCAAAGCTGCAGCAGCCAGTAATGGGTTATGGACACTCAGCACAGTGTAGCTCAGTGGACAGGCCACTGAGTTGAGCAGATCTCCCCTGAAAAAGCAAAATGTCACATTCAAAACCTGTCACCCATTATTTGTTCAAGTACCATTTATAGAAAAAAACAGGTTTGGCTTTTTGTATGCAGGGTTGCATAATAAAAAAAGACATCTTAGTGCTTTTGACCTTGGCCTGGTTTTTTCAGATGGTTTGGTGTAGCCCTCAAGCACTGGGGTGTCCAGCGAGTGACGGCAGGGAGCAGGTTCTTCTAGGCCCAGGGCGATTTGCATGTTTGTTGTGGGTAGGTAAGGGTTAGAGTTGCAGGAAAGGTTAGTACTCACTGTTGCCGCTTGGAAAGATGAACACCAGTCCAGTAGATGAAAGCAGAGTTCCTCTTGATTTAATCCACAAGCAAACAGCAAACACGGCACAGGTACAATTCCTTCCAGTTACAGCTCTAGTTCTGTCCATAGTCAGGTACAATTATAAATGCATACATTGCTTCCCAAGGAAAATAATGTCCTTTGCTGGATCTCTCCCTCATATCTCTGTTAGAGTCTGTGCTCCTGCTCCTCTTACAATTCAAGATGGTTAGGAACAACGTGGCTTTAGGATTGGGGCTTCCCTATATCCCTTCTCACTACCTTCCAGAACCTTCTATCACATGTTCGGCCTCATGTCCGACATCTGATAGATTGCTCTTTTATCCCTCTAACCAATCACTACCCTTCTAGTTATAACTATGTTTCTACTCTACCTCCTGTTAAGACTAACAACCCTTCTGACTTCACCTTCTAGAACAATCCCCATTATAGCCTATGGCCTAACGTTAGTCTATGGGCTAAATCCACTACTGCCATCTTGAGTCTAGTTTAGGTTATGGCACCCCAATGCATTTTCACGGGTAGAAACCACAAAAGAGCTTAATGTATGGTTAACTCTATTTTAAGGGTTCTTATTAGTTAATTAACATGTTCCTAGTTATACCCAGGCCCCTACATTGGTATTATTTTTTATTGTATCTGGGAGAGCAATCTAAAAACTGTACACAGATTAGTGACAGAGTCCAGTAAGTGTCAGTCCCAAGGCCTAAACTCATTATTAAAAAGAAAGTGGTTTGGGAAGAGTGACCAGACTGAGATAACCCCTTTTTATTGTTGGGGCAGAAAAGCATGAGAATTCTCACCAAGCATCAACAACATGATAGAGCTACAGCAGAAGAAGACTTACCATTATAAGTAGAAGACTCGCCATTATACTTACTGACCCAGCCATGGCGCTCCATTCTCCATGCTGGCTTCTTCTGTGGAGCGAGCAGCACTTCGCCCGCCCTACCACACGCAGCCCTCGCACCTCCTTAATTACAGGTAAAGGGAGAATTATTTTGTCATTGTTACAGCTGAAATATACAGATGTTTGACTGTTTAAGGTAACAAACTGCTCTACCCTATCCCTTATATGCCACCTGTTCCAACCTCAATGTTCACATGAGCTAGAAAATAACAAAGAAGAGCCCCTTAGGCATTATTTTATTATAAAACTGTCCACAGCTACTATTATAGATATATAACATAGCTATAAATACGTTTACAAAAATTACATTAACAAACATTTAGTAAGTTACCTTTACATTTTCTATACGAGAGGCACAACTGGGCCCCACTTTTAGGGCAGTATTTAGTGTTTATGCTGGCCTACAGTAGGCGCTTTTATTACTTGTGCACCTTTGTGTTGAATCAGATTGTGGTTCACATCTCTAGCTGCCCCTCAGCATGTGCCCCTGATCCTAACATAGATATGGGTGACCATGGCGGCCAATCACAGTACCAGGTTTCTCCTGGAGAATGAGGCCAATTTAAATGCAGATTCACAGGCAATCATATACATATCCGCTTCCCAGCTGGGGACACACAGTGGTCACATGATCACAGCAGGGAGGCAGAAAAATTGAGTCTTACTGACACTGTCTTGATCATGGCCCCTAGCTAGTCATGACACTCAGCCCCTTCAAGTGGCCTTGTTCCCTCTGAAAAGTTAAAGGAACTTTTTCTTGAAAAAATGACCCAATAATGAAAATCCAAAAAATTATGCTGGATGGAGGGAAGAGGGGCCACTTATACACCCAGCATCAAGAAATATCCAGCCAGGCTTGTTTTTTTATTTTAATGGAAGGAAGAGGAAATCAGGAGTGACAGGTTCTGTCACCCCTGATACACTAAACCTGTCACCTCTGGATTTTATTCCTGCCAGAGAGAGAATAAACCACAAGAAGCTTGGTGGGAGTTTTATTCAGTTCGGATGTATAAGTGACCCCTCCTCCTATCAGTGGACATGTTTATATGTAATTTTAATAATACACTATTTTGTGATAGTGCTGCTTTAAAGGAGGTTTCTTTAATGCAGAAACAAAGATTTTTCTGTAAAATACATTATTGTAAAGGAAGCTCAGTTTATATTCTTACACTTTAAAAGTACATTAGTTAGCTAAAGGAAACCTTTGTAATTATTAATATCAATTCAATGTTTATTAAATAAAAATTAGAACTTCACCTAAATTTTACCAAAATTTAGTTCTGAACGAATCTGAACAAAATCTAATTTTGACCCGAATCTAAACACATCAACACATAAACAATTTACACAATTGTGCTGAAAAAATTACAAATAAAATCTGCTAGTATTAATATTATCTAATAATCTATATATATTTAATGTCTAATACTTTTTAAAATAAAAACATTTCTCATTCTATAGAGCCTGTTTTAAGTACTCTATTTTATAGTGCGAAGTCCATGAACCTTTTTATTTATTATGTGAAGCTTCTCTGGCAGTAATTACAACAAGTTTTTTTTTGGGGGGGGGGCTTGATATGTATTTCTACATGGTCAAAAACGTCAAACAATATGCCTTCAAATAAATACAAAAATATACATAATGACATTTTTCACTTGACTTACTAGATTCCAAATGTCTTAGTATCATTACCAATAGACACATGTTCATAATTTACAGCAATTACCGCTACATGTTAGTTCTGGGCCAGAGAAGACAAACCTAATTATTATAAGTAATGACCACCAGCAGGGGCTATTAAGTATATGCTAGAAGTGCGGAGGAGTCAAGAAACAAAAAATCCCTCAGAGCAGGAAAGAAAGACAGCTAACAGAAGAGCACAAAGTAAAATACTTTGCTGTAGGGCTGCCATCAGAAAATTCTGTGCCCTATATACCCTGCAAACCTATTTTTCTTTAACATTTCTGTTCTGCCTCCCTTAAACATATGGCCTTGATTCAATAAAGGTAGAAAAAAATTCTCATGGTAGTAAAAAATTCAATTCATGAGAAAAAAGCCTGAGAATTTCACTGAATTACTAGATAAAAAGACAATGAAAGTCAATGGCAGGTTTTACTACAGTGTAGAAAGGAGTAAACAGTTCTCTACTTTTCTTAGGAGTAAAAAAGTGCCATTGACTTTCATTGTTTTCTTAGCTGGTGATTCAGCAACAGTGACATTCTCAGGCTTTTTTCTCATTAATTGAATCTTTTACTACCATGAGAATTTTTTTCTAGCTTTATTGAATCGAGGCCTATATGTGGGTAATGGTTGAGTAGTGTCGATTGCTAGGGCAAACTAGTATCAAAGAAAAAAATAACCCTAAGCACAATTCAGCCCCCCCTCACCCGTCCTAAGGTGCCGCTGCTGTGCCATACCCATATATTTTGCTGTACCTCTTCTTTAGCAGCAGGCAGTGCCTCCTCCCCATGAATGAGCCAAATATGAAGGAATGAGGGGCCTGTCTTTTGGCCTACACCACTGATAGTGGCACTGACCCATCTGCAGAAAACAGGATGGCTGGAATAAAGCCCCCCCCCCCCCCCCCAATGGCCTTAGCGCCAAGGGCAACCACTCTGCTCACCCTCCCTTAGAAATGACCCTGGTGCAAGGTACAACTAGGTAAGCACATTAATATACTCTGGCTATACACAACTATACTGTACAAGCACATCTAATACAGACTATACAATTTTTACAGCATTTGAAATATAAGAAAGTAATAGACACACACCAAAATAGGTGAAATTCACAGGTACTTGTCCCCACTTTATTCAGTGTGGAAGACATCTATTTTGATGTGTCTGTTCCTTTATTATATTTCAAATGCTGGTAAGCCATGTTCAAGGGACATCATCTGGATACTTACCATTGCATGGTTACCAAATAGTGATTTACAGTATATATAAAAAAGAAAACTACCTGGCATACAGTGTAAGCTGCACATAGCAGGTGATGGTTGGGCAATGTTTGAGCTGTCCCCGATGTACAGCAGTATGAACACCAACTCGGAGTCTGATATCTTACTGCTAACACAGAACTCACCAGGTGTAAAACATGGATACTGCCTAATAATCATCTAAGTCAGTAGTAGGAATCCCCAGCTTTGCTATTGTGAGGATGAAGCGAGAGGATGGCAATGTATCCACATCATCTGATGGTTTGATGACTATTAGGAAAAAGACTTCCAAACAAAAAATGCGCAGCTATTAACAGGTGATTCTGAGGAACGTGCTTGGCACTTCCACCTTGTTGTGCTCTCACCCATGCTGCTCTATTGCACCATAATACTAAAGGGTGATACATACTATCCAAGAGCCAGCATTACACTCATGCCAATCCCCCTGTCACCCTTGTTCTCTCTAATGTTCCCATACTATTAAAGGGTACCAATTATGATTCAAGGCCCCTATCAACCTGGGGCTACCCACACTGCCCAAGTCTCTAAGGGACAGTGTAATGGCCATGCATAAAAGCCAATAAACTGTCTACACCCTGGGAACTATCCATATTGCCCAATGCCCCCCCCCCCCCACATATTCAACCCTGTGGAAAAAATAAAAGTTTTGAAGAAATTTAGTTCTTAGGGATATTTATCTTATTTAATTTCATTATTACAAACTGTAACTCTTAGTTACAGTAGTGGTTACAGTTATGATTACATGCTTGTATTGGACAGAAGGGATTACTGTAGTAATTGTTAAAGTCTTGTTAAAGTGGACCAACACCCAGGATTTTGACTATCCTGGGTCTTGGTCCACTTCGGTGGGGCACCCCCGATCGGGGTGCCCCGCTGTGTGAAACCCCCCCTAACCCCCCGAAAAACTCACCTCTCCCCGCTCCCAGCGCCGACGTACAAGGGAAGATCTTGAACGTCTAAGCGGCGGCGGCGGCCGCCGCCGCCTCCCTCGCGTCACTTTGAACGCGCGCGCCTACAGGGCGGAGGCGCGCACGCCTACAGGGGCGCGAGGGAGGCGGCGGCGGCCGGCCGCCGCCGAAGATAAGGTAGGTGAGTTGGGGTGTTTGGGGGGGGTTTCACCCCGCGGGACATCCCGATCTCGGATGTCCCGCGGGGTGGGGGGTGATCGGCCCGGGAATCTTATAGATTCCCGGGCCGATCACCCGTGGGTGTTGGTCCACTTTAAAGTCGGGTCAGACTTCTCTTTTTAGGGTGTAGATTCACATTAAAATGATTCCACAGTCATCCCAAAGACCCAGGAGTCCAATGAAACCTTATGACTGTTAGGATTACTCTCAAGATGTTCATAAGTGTAAAGAACTTCTTTGCGTTATTGAAGAGCTAATTCCTCCCTCCTGTGGGGAAGTACTTCTCCCTTCTGGTGGAAAAAAGAAAAACCTTTTTTCCTCAGTGGAAATCTTCTTAATCTTAAACCCAGTGATAGTGAAGAATTAAAAACTGGATGAGCTGAGCTGAAGAAGCTTTGGTAAACCATCTTACTGTTGTAGGTCAGCAAAAACTGAGGGTTAAAAAAGATACTGAAAAAATATAGTAGGTAAAAGGGGTCATGCATGGAGACGAGCAGATAATAAGGAGGTGGTTGGTTAAGGCATAGATTGTCAGTATGGGGTAAGATACAACCCTTACCTACTTTACACCCAAATTGAAACACGTTGGTGCATCCAGGTTAGGTTCATATGTGATTACATAAATCTGATTGGTCGAAGTGGACATTCAACTCTGTCCACGCTGTTCTCTTATTCCTCTTGAATAGTAAGAGGGGTAAGAGTTAAATAGAAGCCTTGGCAGGGGACAAATGATCTGGCTTTTTTAACATTAAAAAAGTCCCCCCCAGGCAACTAGCCTGTTGCACTGGGCATGGAAGCTGGTAACCCATTACTCACAGGTCAAGTGGCTCTTCTGCACCCCCCTAGCCGATGGCGGTGCGGCTAATCTGGAGGGGGTCATGAACTGACATGTCGGGCAGATGAACCCTCACCCACCCTTTGAACCAAGGGACCACTTATCAGTTTACAAGAATTTGATAAAACACCCTACAGCAAAAGAAAAATGGTCCTATTGGTGCAAGGAAGCAGACAGGGCTTTCGGCAAACTACCCCCCACATGCTGGGTGCAGGTGGCTTTTCAACTTCTATTTCACAAGTAATGCAAAGATCCCTGCTCTCAGTTAAAAAATATTGACTTAAAAAATAATATAAAAACAAAATTAAAGTAATTCAGCAGGCCAAAAAGGGGGGGGGGGTACTTACCTTTGGACCCCTGCTGCTGATGGGTGCTAGTCCGGCAGTCAGCAACTCACTTTATTGCTGAATCTTTACCTGCACCACAGCTTTCCTCACCTCCCACAACATCCTGGGCCTCAAACTCTGTTACCGATGCTTCTGTGCCTTATCATTCAAAGGGGCGTGGCTACGCTCTCTCCATTCACTAAAATGAAAGGGGGTGTGTCATGCCTTGGCACACTCCCTCTATTGAAATGAATAGATAATATATTGGCCATGGGAGGCGCGGGATGCGACGGCTGGAGTGAGTGCTCGCATCCAGCAATCATGGAAAGTTACTGATACACTTTGGCCCTTATTTAACAAGGGATAGCGCCAGGTAGCGAATGGTGAGCGAACGGTAATGACGCTCACCGCCACGAGAACGCCGGCTCCCCTCCGCAATCACACATTTATCAAGCCGATCTTGCTTAGCGACTGACAGAGCGCTAGATAGCGAATCATTCATCATTATTCCAGCCTCACCCCACAGCGCCAGCGAGCGACCTTGAACAGTGACAGGTATGACCTCTCGCTACCTGGCGCTCTCCAGTGCATTTCAATGGAGCAATCTTTAAATATTTTTAAATGGCAAAAATTCTGTGACCACTTCTGCAATGTTAGATATTTTTTTTAAGGTAAAAACAAAAAAAAAAATTTGTGCAGAATTGATATTACAGGTCTGATATTAATGTATTCATATTACAAAATGTTTGTAAAAACATGTTTTTTATTTTTACCAAAAATATGGTTGTTTGGGGATTAAAAAACTACTTTTAACCCATCGCCGCCAGCGCTCTGGGGTTTAAACAAGCATTTCACAGCTCGAGAATTTTTCGAGTGTGATTTGTTAATGAGTATGCTGGGAGCCGTTCGCTATGGCCATTCGCTGTCATGTGCTCCCATACAGCGCGGAACCTGTCAAACAGCGACTCCTAACCCCGTATTCAACATTACCGCACACCGTCTGAGTCGCTGTCAACAGCCGAACAACGGCCAAGCACAGCGAATACTAGCGTGCGCTGTGAAAATAACGCTACTGGCGCTCATCTGTCGCTACCTGGCGCTATTAATGAATCGGCCTCCACGTTTTCTTAATTGCCTGTTGAATGAATGAACTGTACTCACCTTTGACGCTCAACATCCCTACACGCTGCTTTCCCTCCTCGGGTGTTCTCCACCTCTAGAGATGCTGCGGAGAGATCATTTAATATGTATACTATATTTATCCTTTTGTAGTTTTATGCCTGTGGCTTCTGGTGATTCCCCTAATGTAGCGTTTACAAGAAGTAAAAAAATAAATAAAAACACCAACATATCATAATAAAAAGGAGAGAGTGGGGACCTTCCTACCTGGGGGTAGGGAGCTTTTCCCCCAAATAAAACCTTACCATCTTCTGCAGAAGGTCTGAACCTCTTTCTCTGTCCTGCATCTATGAACAGCTATTCTGCTATTGCTCCTAAGGGCCTTATGTGTGTACATGATACTGAATCATTGTCAGCAATTACATATGCTCCTGCATCCACTCAAAGCTGAAACACCACCTCACCAATTTTTTCCTGGCCGCAGCCATCTTGGAGTACCCGGAAGAGTTCTTCCTTTCCCGGCCTTCCAGCCATTCTGCTGCCTTGACTTAAAGCGGACCAACAGTCAAAAATGACTTAAAGTGGACCAACACCCAGGATTTTGACTATTCTGGGTTTTGGTCCACTTCGGCGGGGTACCCCGATCGGTGTGAAACCCCCCAGAAAGCCCCAAAAACTCACCTCTCCCCCCTCCCATGTGACCGCTGCTGCAAATCCCCGCCGACGGACAAGGGAGGCAGCGACGGACAAACGGCCGGCGCGGGTGCGCGTCCTGCTAGAGGGACACGAGGGAGGCGGCGGCGGGCGCCGCTGGATCGAGGATCAGGTAGGGATTTAGGGGTTTCTCGGGGTGCCCCGCAGTCAGGGGGCTGATCGGTCCGGGAATCTTATAGATTCCCGGGGCGATCACGGGAGGGTGTTGGTCCACTTTAAACCAGACCAACACAACAAACAGTGCTCATATGCATTCATTTACCCTTTTCTAACTCAAAACAAAATGGCGGCTCATGCATTTGCAGCTCACCTGCAAACAGGAAGTGCTGCTGGGCTTCCTGTTGCTGTGCTTGTCAGTTATGTCAGTTGAATCCAGGCAGCAGCATGGCTGAGATGCTGGGAGAGGAAGCTCCAAAATGGCCGCTACCTTTCTTTTCCAACTGTGCCAGGCTGTTGGTCCGGTTTAAAGAGGAACATCGGGGGAGATTTTAACCGGACCTCACCTGACTCTCCCTCCCCCCCTTCCGGTTTCGGAAGGTTTGGGCCCTGAGGCAGATGGATGTCGCCGCAGCCAGCAGCAGTGACATCCAAAAGGTAAGTAGGGGCTGACTGGGGGAGGGATCGGCCTCTTTTTATTTTTGCTCTGATGTTCCTCTTTAACTGACATAACCCACAATACAAAGTGTCAGGAAACCCAGTGGCCTCTTTGTAGCCCCCTGGCCATTGAGGGTGAAAAATCAACAACGACAGGAGTTACAAAAAGGCAGATGAATTTTTATGTGCAGCAATTTGAATGTCCCTGGGGAGGGATGCATAAGAGAACTGTTTCCCTCGCCCACTGTACCACCAATACAATGTACAATTCCTTATCCCAAACTATCCGCCTCAAACAATTGTTACCAGGTCATTGCGATCTTTCAGGTTTTGGTTTGCGTTAATCTACAACATAATTTATATTCCCCCAAATTATAAATTATTCCTAATTAAAGCAGGAACAGAGCCTAAAGTAAAGGTCTGAAATTAGCGCAATCCCTCATAGTCCCTATTTTTATCATTAATAATTTTATCCTGGCTAATCAAGAGAATGCACCGAGTCCAAGATCTCATGGACAACACAAACATTAAGAGGAAAGATAACCAAATATCCAAAGATACTGTGTGCCAAAGTAAATCAGTTGCCCGGCAACAAGGCACAGCTGGAATACACACAAACCAAACCTTGCCTAAATATAGAAAGAGATCAACAGAGAATAATAAATATCAAATAATAAAATAACAAGAAATTCAAAATGTGTTTTGCCCAAAGCATTAATGACATAATTGCTCAAATCCTTTCCACTCAATAAACTTGGGAAACAAACCAGCTAAAATGAGTGTCTGGTGACATGAGCTTCCTACAGGGTGACAGACCGCACACTAGTTATTGTGGGAAGGACATGAAGGGGAGCCTCCCCTTGTATGGGGGAACTCTGCCTCATACCTTATATAATAATGCCTCATTGGGGACTGCTATTTACTAATTGGTGGGAATGCTCCCAGTCGTTATTGAATACCTGTCAGCTAAGGGTGTAACTGCAGCACACAGTAGCAGGGGTGTGGTGGGGAGCAGATTCTTCTGATACGCAAGGTGTCCTGTTTATTCAAGAGGATGGGGCATCAGGGCAGGATAGCCAGGATTCCAGTAGGGCCCATCAGCAGAGGTGGGCCACAGACCCCAGGATGGGCAGCCCTGCATTGCTGACTATAATACTATTGCTGCTGCGAGCTGATTATAAATACAATGTGGGTGCGCCGGATCTGTGGTGCCCATTACAGAGCCTACAATATAATTGGCAATGTGTTTGCACACGCTTGAGACCAAGGATATACACCAAAGCAGTAATAAAAAATATTCGGGTGCTAACTTCAACCAGGACCTTTTCCCTTGTTTAGGTCCTCTTGCACACATCACAGAACAAAAGAGGTTGAGAAATTGCACACCAACAATATGGCTTGTATTGCAAGGGAAATAATGTATTTAAGAGGAACATCGGACCTAAAATAAAAAGGGCCCGATACCCCCCCATTGGCCCCTACTTACCTTTTGGACATCCAGCTGCTTCAGGGCCGCATCCTCACCCCACCGCCAGCTTTTCTGTCGCTAACTGATAAACACAGCTTTAGCGGTGCTCTTCAATGTCCCACGCTAATCTCGCAGCTCTGCAAAATCTTGCGGGATTTCATCTGGCTCTATTGTTGCATCCCTTTTATGGGCACTGAGCAGGCATGAGATTGGGGGACGTGCGCAGTGCCTGATGGGATGCAAGATGGCGCCGTCCGAGGTCGCCCGGAATCCGAGGGACCCAGAAGATGGATGCCCTGGTGAGGTGAGTAAATATTGCCCAAAAGTAAAACTGGAGGGGGCAGCAGTTCAGTGAGGTTTGGGGATAGTTTTCAACCTCCCTGATGATCCTCATTAGGTAAACAGTAACAAACAATACATGAATTATATTTTCTATATACAAAGCTAGCGGGGGATAATAATAGGCTGTACAGTGAGATAAAACCGGCAGAGTCACTATTTGGTGCGGATATCAAGCAACAAAAATGAGGGTATGGATAGCTCTATTTAACAGATTTCTATCCATAAATGTTATACTATAGACAATCCCCGATTGTTGTCCCATTGTCTCGGGTTACACGCTGCACTGTCCAAAACTTCAATCCATTTTCAAAAAGACCCTGTAGTTCCTAAGTTATTTGTAAAAGTATTAGAGCATTGGAGATGCAGAGACAAAAAATGAGAAATGAGAATGAGAAACAGCGGGTGTGGCAACAGCAATGTGATGTAAGCACACTGTGTGCTTTACATATATCATAGTGAAAATAAGTGCATTGTTGTGCCTCTAGTTATTACTGCCAGTACATAGCGTGACCAGAAAAAGGGGTTGAGAGATGCTGCAGGCTAAGGACGTCTCCAGTCTGCCAGCACATGGTGTGACCAGAGAGGAGGGAGTAGGGTCCACTGAAGGTTGATTAAAGGACCAGGTCAGCAGGGTGGAGACTGAAAGCTGAATAAGTGATTTCTTCACTAACTAGACCAACATAGCAGGAATGAGGGCGCTGGAGGGACTCAATTCAAGGTAAGCTACTGATATTTATTTTTTTACTTTTGACTTACCAATCACTTTGAGTACATTGCAAGCTATTACAGACAATACCACTGGATGGCGGTAAAGTATAGCCATTATATGTCCCCAGATTTTGATGAATACATCACAATAGTAACACCATAAAGTCTTACAAAAAAGCAATTGACCGAGATAGACTAGACTGCAGTAATACGTTACAGCGTAGCAGGCAGAAATAGGAGGCCCGATCGGGGGTGACCCGCTGCGTGAAACCCCTCAGATTGCCGAAATTAATTCACCTCTTCCCGGTCCTACGGCGCATGCGCGGCCACTCATTCAATAAGCATGCTTGGAGCCACTGATGTCACGTTGTCTTAAGCCTTCGTCTAAGGCCAGCAGCTCCAAGCGTGCTGACGGCCGCATTCCCCGCTTCCCTCTAACATGGAGTGTGCACAGGCTGGCCATTCACAAATTCCTGACGCGGGGATGCGGCCACAGCTCACACATGCGCCTTCAGACTGGGAAGCAAGATACGTGTATGGGGCGACCTGGGGTGGGGCAGCGGGGCATCCTGATTTTGGATGCCCTTGGGGGGAGGGAAACGATCGCAGTGGATTTTGGTCTATTTTAAGCCACAGAGCATTGTCTTAGTGCACTGCTTTTAGCTATATTGATTATTTTTTGCAGCCCTTTGCTTATGTTTGTCCTTCTGTAGCTTCTCTAATCTGCTGCCTGGACTAAGCTCTGTTTGCTTCCCAAATGTGAGCTTGTTAACCCTTGGATTGTCCATTAGGCTTCCTAATGCGTTCGTACTCTGTCTGTGGATTTGCCTGTATTGTAAATTGGCTTGATGACTGAGCTGTTGGCTTGTCTGAGTTCCCTTTAATCTATTCTCTCCTACACTATACGAGGCTCACTGAGAGGCGTAACTGTTAATATGACCCGGTCCCGGTACACACAATAAATAGGGGCTCCATTATTGCTCATGCAGTAATATTTTTTCCTGTCACATTCAACCCCTAAGATGCAAATCTTAATGAAATCAGATCAGTTAGACTACTAAACACAGAATCTGCAAATACAAATGGTGCTTTCTTTCTGTAAATGATGTCATATGAGCACCAATCAAATATATAGAAGGAGCAACAAGTGGCCTCAATGCAGCCGCTCCCTCCGCATTCTCTGTAGTTACGTCCATGTTGGCCTCTGTTAGCCTTATTGGGTTTCTGGTCATTAACCAGTCTTGTCCTCAAACTGATTACACACATAAATCCTGGATGGGAATAATATGCTGAGACAGCACTAAAAGATTCCCTTTGCTGGTCTTCTCTCATGCTACTCTCTACTTCTTGCGCTAGTTTGGAATGCCTGTTAGAAGAGTTCCTTCCTCTGTTAGTTACTTTCCCAACTTACCCAACATTGCTCTCCTTTTCCCTTAGACTAGAACCTCACACCAAGTGGCACCTGAAATGGAACGGCTGCCTAGGTGAGAGGCACCTGGAACAAGGAGTTCAACTTGTTTCATCCACTGTCTCTGTACCTCCATCTGCTACTTCCCCCTCCTGAACTATTCTACTGTACATTCTATGTTTATCTCACACTACTCTAAACTTCCTGGACTAGGACCCGCACCAAGTGAGGCCTGGGATGTAATGGCAGCCTGGGTAGGAGACACCTGGCACAAGGAGTTAATCTTATTCTTTCTTTCTCTATACTCCCACTGGTGCTTTTTCTAGCTTCATGGATCTAAGTGCCCCCCAACCCTGCTGCTGCACTTTGCACTTCAATCTTGCTTGAGCGATTTCAACTAACAGTATGTATGGTATGTACGCCCATGGGACTAGCGTTAAGTGTAAGTCCCATGGGTATACATACCATAGAGGCAGGGTAGGCACTGGCTAGGTAGGAATAAAATCCAGGGGTGACAGGTTTGAGTGTATCAGGGGAGACAGCACCTGTTTCCCTGATTCCATTTAATTTTTTCGATAAAAAAACAAGCCTGACGGGATGCTTCTTAATATCGGATGTATAAATGACCCCTCCCCCCACCATCAGCATATTTATATGGATTTACATCATTGTGACATTTTTTCGCAATAGTCCTCCTTTGAGTAGGGGTGAACAGTGGGAGGTCTTAATATGAATTATTTCTTGCCCAGGGTCTCTCAAAGTTCTCCACATCAAACATCAAAAATGTCAACCATAGGATCAGGGGTAGGAAATGCGGAAAAGGTATGTATGGGAGAATGAATGTTGGTCATGGTGTGGCTCAATAGAGGAACATTGAGAACATAAGCAATACTAAGCTCAGTTATAGAGAAAAAAGTATGGCAAATACTAATACTAAAATATTGCTTTTGTCTAAGTACAAGTGATTAACACCCAATACCAATGATCATTCTCTGTGGAACACCACATTTCCTAAAGACGTAGATCTCCCGGGAACCTCAGGGAAGAGTGCTGTCACACACACAATGATTGTTGGTAACAGAGTGTAAGTCTATGTGTTATTCTCAGCCTCTTCTTGTTTAGTTGATTTAATATGTGTTCTGTTCACGCCCATGACGAGACGACAACTGAGATTTCCAAGATTTCATTGTGCGTGATGAAAGGATTACAAGGAAATTAGCTATAAAAACCCAAAAGCCAAAGTCGAAAATCAATCTCATTTTCTTTCTGTGATGAAAATATCTGATTAGACGCGGCACTCAGGAGGCTGATTGGGTTACAGCGACTATGAGGCACAGAAAGTCATTTCACTGGAACACAAACAGAGATCTGTTTCATGTCGGTGGTTGGCAATCTGATATGCTCCAACTATAAACTGAAGGGAGACTGTTGAAAAAGCTTCAGCAATGCAGCAACTATGTGCTATATGGAGGCGCTCTAGGTAAGTCTACCTAATAGGGGTTCTAGGCACTGATCCCCCAGGACTAACCCTTTTACACTGTCTTGTCTTCACAGATTCTACGGCTAATGGCCTACAGCTGAGACACCAGATTTTCCAACAGGACCACCATCTCAAGCCCACAGTGGGGGTAACTTTTTTTGACAAAGAGTAGGAACAGATTTATAATCCTCTTTATTGTCTCTGATTGTTGGCAGCGGAACACGACAGCATGCACGAACAATGGTTGTTTATTCGGCAACAATCAGGAACATGAACAGAATACATCAGCAACACATCTCAGCAGGACACACCGCTCCTTTCTGTTAGCAGGTTAAACACACTATGCATACAGTCACATGGACTGCCTAGGACTTCCTGTTTTTTTTTTAAACTAACTTTATGAGCATAATAACAAGCAGTCTGTCACATACAGCCTGTCACATACCAGATATATTTGCTGCATTAAAACTATTCCAACACCCCTACTCAGCAACTACTTATCGTGTTAGTTCCATTACGGTTCTGAACTCCTCAAATTTCTGAACTCCTCAAACTTGGCTCTTGATGATGCATTTGTCATGCCATCGACTATTATCTTGCCAGACTCACGATAAACAAACTCAAGTATCCCACATGCCACTAAATAATGCAAGTTGTGACGTTTCACATCAGTGTGTTTAGTCTTTGCAATGATTTTCTCACTGTTGGCAAGTTTAATACATCCGTGGATAACAGTTGGCTGAGTTAGTGGTTTACCCAAATCTTCCATAAGTTGTTTCAACCAAATTACTTCTTGACTTGCATGAGTATCAGACATGTACTTTTCTTCTCTTGAAGATAATGCAACTGACACCTGTTTTCCGCTGGGTAGCAGATCTTCTACTTCTAACTTCAAGCAGGATGGACCCATTGGGTTTGACACCTTTGGCTTCTAACATTCCGAACTGGTTTAGGACTGAGGAGATTTTGGAACTTTGGTTGAGAAGAAAACTCCAAACTTCCTCCTTTTGCACCCTTAATGCTTACCTCAATTCATCATGGTTTCTATATTCTTCACTTTGCGCCCTTAATGCTTACCTCAATTCCATCGCGGTTTCATTCTTCTTCCCTTTGCGCCCTTAATGCTTACCTCAATTCCATCGCGGTTTCATTCTTCTTCCCTTTGCGCCCTTAATGCTTACCTCAATTCCATCACAGTTTCTATATTCTTCCCTTTGCGCCCTTAATGCTTACCTCAATTCCATCACGGTTTCTATATTCTTCCCTTTGCGCCCTTAATGCTTACCTCAATTCCATCGCGGTTTCATTCTTCTTCCCTTTGCGCCCTTAATGCTTACCTCAATTCCATTGTGGTTTCTATATTCTTCACTTTGCGCCCTTAGTGCTTACCTCAATTCCATTGCGGTTTCATTCTTCTTCCCTTTGCGCCCTTAATGCTTACCTCAATTCCATTGCGGTTTCATTATTCTTCCCTTTGCGCCCTTAATGCTTACCTCAATTCCATCGTGGTTGCATTCTTCTTCCCTTTGCGCCCTTAATGCTTACCTCAATTCCATTGCGGTTTCATTATCTTTCCCTTTGCGCCCTAAATGCTTACCTCAATTCCATTGCGGTTCTATATTCTTCCCTTTGCGCCCTTAATGCTTACCTCAATTCCATCGTGGTTTCATTCTTCTTCCCTTTGCGCCCTTAATGCTTACTTCAATTCCATTGCGGTTTCTATATTCTTCCCTTTGCACCCTTAATGCTTACCTCAATTCCATCGCGGTCTCATTATTCTTCCCTTTGCGCCCTTAATGCTTACCTCAATTCCATCACGGTTTCTATATTCTTCCCTTTGCGCCCTTAATGCTTACCTCAATTCCATTGCGGTTTCATTCTTCTTCCTTTTGCCCCCTTAATGCTTACCTCAATTCCATCACGGTTTCATCTTCCCTTTGCACCCTTAATGCTTACCTCAATTCCATCACGGTTTCATTCTTCTTCCCTTTGCAATCTTTTATTTTTAGTTCTTCCTACGTTTTCCTGTAGCCAACCCTTAATGAATTTTGATTTTACATAAATGACACAGAAACAAGTTTTAGGTTTTTGTTTTTTATTATTAACTGCCAAATTGTTTGTCATTTTTTTTTTGGGGGGGGGGGTTGAGTACTTATTTCTATAGTTTGCAACATTTTTTTTTTTAATTGGAAATGTTAAAATTGAATAAAAACAGTATAACATTTTTAAAAATTAAAAAATTAAAAACATATATACAAAGCCATGGCAGGCCCCAGATAACTAATCTTCATCTGTGGTCCCCATCAAAGCTCTGAGCTCCTATATATCGCCCACCAGCCGAAACAGTGTGTGGGGTTACATTCAGAGTCACATACCGGAGGCTAATGTCTGAGTCGTTTCGTACGACTGCCTGCCCATGCCGTGAGGCCCCTCCTCTGTGGATAAGTCCAGGGACTGTTCTGACGCAGCTACAGAGGAGGGGTAGGAAGTTGGCCCTGGAGATCCACCACCTTCACTTGGTGGTGCAGATTCATGCTGCACTGGCCGGACTGCGCGCCTCCGGGTGGGTCTAATGCGGTACTCCATTTCAGACACTAGAAAAGAAAAGCGTTTATAATTAAAGGCCTACCTTCTGTGTTTGTTACCTTTAGCATGCAATCGGTATGAACTTACTTGGGAAATCGGTCGCAAAAAATCGCCGCACCCGGGGCATGAGCAGTCGCTTCAGGTCCGACCAGTGCTGCATGATCTGCGTATAAGTGAAGTTGGTGTCCGTTTCCTGGTGAATCCTGGCCACGATCTCCAGGGCCAGATTCCTCTTCTCAAAGGCGCTGGGCAGGTAGTCGTACCTGCACTCCAGCATAGTCTAAAAAACACAAAATTCAACATTTTTGTTAGATCAAACAGCATACAAATATCATTCACAATTAGATCAGTTCACTAAATGACATTCCCCAACACATTTCTAGCCTTAACCTATCCTTGTAGATGCAAGTGAGTTGGTTCGCACATGTGCACCCTAACTTCTGTTTGGCACTTTTAAAAACAACTGTTTCTTCCTGCGCTTCCTTAAGGCCTTACAATACACTTACGAGCATAATCAGATCTTGTTGTTGGCGGGTGAAGATCGTGGGCGCCATCTTTCTTCTTGTCCAGAGCAGATAGGTAATGCCCCAGCGGTTTGCGGGTTCCGCACGGCCGGACGCACGTGTACGTGAACGCGTAAGCGTCATACCCAGTCATTTCAATTTAAAGGGTAATGGACACACAGCTCATTCTCTTTGTGATTGTTATCATGGCACCCAAAAAAACTAGCGCAAAGCAACCAGCAGCAAAGGAGGCCAAGACAAAAAGGCCAGAGCGGCATGAGGACACTTCATCCTCCAGACTGAGCACTCGGTCGAACAAATCTACTTCAAGGGTGCCTGAAACACGGAGCAAAAGTGGCCATCACAAGGCTACATTGGCCACAACTCCAGGCCCATCAAAAACTTCAAGCACCCGTAAAAGTTTAGAACCTTCCTCCAAGAAGAAGGTGCAACCACATCCAAACAGCAAGGGAGCACAACGTCCAAGGGAAAAAGTAAGCAGAGGGCGAGACGCCCGAGCCCCCCAAGAACACCCTCTCCTGCTCCCCGCACAACCACATCCAAAGAGAAAGGGAGCACAAGGTCCAAGGGGCAAAAGAAGCAGAGGGCAAGAAGCCCGAGCCCCCAAGCACACCCTCTCCTGCTCCCCGCACAACCACATCCAAAGAAAAAGGGAGCACAAGTTCCAAGGGGCAAAAGAAGCAGAGGGTGAGAAGCCCGAGCCCCCCAAGCACACCCTCTCCTGCTCCCCGCGCAACCACATCCAAAGAGAAAGGGAGCACAATGTCCAAGGGGCAAAAGAAGAAGAGGGCAAGAAGCCCGAGCCCCCCAAGAACACCCTCTCCTGCTCCCTGGCCTACCAAATCCATAGAGAAAGGGAGCACAAGTTTCAAGGGGAAAAGTCAGCAGAGGGCGAGAAGCCCGAGCCCCCCAAGCACACCCTCTCCTGCTCGGCCACATTTGCCACCGGCACACGTGGAAACCAGCAAGACCTATGCCACATCCACGCCTGCTAGTTCTGTGGCCACCCAGCCAATGACCCCCAGTCCTAATGCCAGCCCAGTCCATTCTTTTTCCAGCGACATGACGGCCTATTCTTCACCACACACCCAGCCAAGAATGTCCCCTGAATTGCCACCAACCAGAGAAAAGCCAGAAGAACAACCAGTAGGCTGAACCTTGCGGCGAGGCCAGTTGAGCGTCTCGAGTCTTGAGTTTGGTCTTGAGTCTTGAGTTTGGTGAGGCACAAACCCTAGCCTTGGCAAGTGGGTTAACACTGCATTTTGATGACCTATTTGGGTGCAATTCCAAAGCAACCAGCAAAGTGCAAAAAAAACAAATCTGGGAAGAGCTCACCAGACAGGTGAATGCAGTGGGGGACAAGAGGAAAGATGTGGAGCAGATCCAGAGAAAAATATCTGACCTCAAATATGCAGTAAGGAAGAAGCAGAATAAATGGCGCAATCACAGGTACATATTTGATGTTTGCATTTGGCAGCTTGTTGTAGTGACCACAATGCCAAATATTTGTTTTCCTCTTATTTTCAGCTTCCAAATAGGCGGAGGCTTCCCCACAAAATTACAATACACCAGAGCTGAAGAAATGGTCCTGGCTTTGATCCACCCCGCAGCATTACAGGACCACACTGGCACATGGGACACGGACAACCAGGACATTTCTGCAGGTTATTAATGATTGTTTGAATGTGAGCTATTAGAAACATTTGACATTAGGCTCACAGGCAGATATGAACACAGGCCCCTAGGGAGTGGCTTTGAGGGGAGGTTACTGTTATAGGCGGGTGTAGAATGACTGAGGAATGTGGGTAATGATGGACACTCTCCCAGGGTGCAGTAGATAATGGTCCTTAGAAAGGTTGTCAGTCTATACACGAACTTTACCATTATTTGTGTCAAATCTAAAACAATTTATCTTACCAAAGCACTGCATCTGATGTGAATATAGTGTAAAATTTGGAACACTTACTTCTTAGTCTTTCTACCACTGGTGTTCTAGCTGTGCTTTGGTCAGCCAAACTTGAGCTGGGGTCGAGGAAAGGTCAACATTGCAAGAATGCACTGCAGGATACTCAGAAGCCATATGCTATTTGCAAGCTGACTGTTGGCCCCTAAGGCGCCATTTTGGATGTGTCAAGCCTCCTAACATGCAGTACATGCATGTTTTTATTCTTTACGTTGACCAATCTGTAAGCACAGGGTGAGTCATACATATAAGATAGACTCAGATTCATCGGGAAGGTCAACTTTAACCGTTGGTGGAGTTGTAATTCCTGCTTGTCCACGTGTGTTCTAAAGCATATGTACTCATCAGGCTCATCAAGGGATGTTTGTGTGTTTACGTGCCATTTACTTTTAACCACAGCTCAGCATCCTGCCTCTGGAAGTGTGGAAGCCTCCTCCAGTTTGAGTACGCCATCGACTTCCCTGCTGGTGCAGATATATAGGGTAAGAGTGCCTTGCTGAAAGTGGTAATGCATGTGAATGCACATGACTAATTGATCCCAAAGATATTTAGCCAAAAATCTGACACACTTTTTCACATGTGCCAACAGACTCCCCCACTAATGGATGTAATCCAGCATATGGAGGTGGAGGATGCCAGCCGGATTGGACCTTCGCAAATGACCCCCCTGGAACCTAATCTGCCACTGCCCCAGCATCCTACTGCACCAAATCCTCTGCAGCAGAGTGAAGCTGGACGCATGCTGCCAACCCATCGTGGGCAGCATGCTGAGACTGAGCCTACAGTCCCCAGTGCTAGCTCTGCTGCAGCGGTTTTGCCTAGTACATCTGGTACGGTTGCTCGCCCTAGACCTCCAGCATCTGCAGGTGCTCAAACCCGGGGAAGTGGAAGACGCAGTCAGCAACGTCGACCAGTTTCCCAGGGGAGGCGCGTTCCGATCCTGGAGTCAGCATGGCGCCATGACAGCTGTTACTTTAGGCAGGTGACTCAAAGAACCACAGAGCAGATTACTGCACAATTAGAGAATTACAATAATACCTTCACCACCATGCTGACTGAATGTAGGACGAGCAACAGCCAGATGGCGGAACAAATGGACACCTTAAACAGACAGATGGCGGAACAAATGGGCACCTTAAACAGACAGATGGCAGAACAAATGGCCACCTTAAATACAAACTTCACTGCCATGCTAGATAAATTTAAAACTAGCAACAGACATATGCTGGAGCAGTTGCAGATGATGAATGTCACACATGCCCAGGTGTTGGGCCACCTCCAAGGCCCACCACAACCTTATTAACGGCAACATCAATATTAATAATTTGACCTGGATCTGCTAAACATCTTTCCTCTACATTCCAAGATTGGGTGGTTTATGCTTTTGCTGGTTTGTTTTGGAATTCGCCCATATAGCTCATTAGAGTGCTCACATACCCCACTAGCCAATGGCTGAGCTTAAACCTCAGTGAAGCGGCCGCTCAAGCTCCCACGCAGCAGGCTTGGCCCTAAGGAAATGCTAGCTGCCTCATCCTTTTTGTTGGCAATTTTGGGGAACATTCTTGGCTGGTAAAATGCAACATTTGGCCAGGGCAAAGATTAGACTGGACTGGCATGGGGTCTGGCTGTCATAGGCTGGAAAAATTACAAGCAGGAGAGGGTGTGTATGTGGCCCTATGTATTCCTGGCTGACTATTCCCCTTTAAAGTTGTGCTCCCTATGGATCTTGATGTTGGTGGGCGGGTAAACTTCGGCCTGGAGTCAGTTACCTTAGAACTCCTGGATGTGGACAATTGCTAGGGGCCAGGAGTCTGGCCCAATTTATACTTATGTTTGAAAATGGATGTCCATGGAGTCTGCGAGTGCCCTTCACCCCAAATTTGTCATATTTTGTGAAAATGTATGGAATTGGACTTTAGCTGTTTTGCCTAAGTTGATGCATTCATGTTTGTGTTGTTTTTACACTAATGAAGGTTTGTAATCACAAACATGAGAAAATAAACAGCATTGCGCTCAAATCATGTGTAAAATGATTTGTAATTAAGGCATTACAGCATTGTTATACCAAAAAAAATGCCTTTACATAGCCAACAAATAGAACAAACAGACAAATACATAAACAAACTAAACAAAAGTTAAGAAAAATAAGATTCTATAACATGGGCACGGACAGATTGCCCAGAGGCACTTGGGGTGCCATCATATATGTCATCTGCCTCATGCCTGGGTGGAGAGGGGGGCATATCCACGTAACCGGGGACACTCTGTCTCAGGGCAAAATTATGCAGCACGCAGCATGCTAGGGTGATTTGGATCACCTTGTTGGGGGTCATACTGCAGTGCCCCCCCTGTATGGTCCAAACAACGGAATTGGGACTTCGGCAGTCCGAAGGCCCTCTCCACCACGACCCGGGTCTTCCGGTGGGCCCGTTTATACGACTCCTGGGCCACCGAACGGGCGTCAGGAGCCAGGGCATCAGCGGATATCCAGAATCCCCTGAAAGAATAAAAAAATATTAACCAAAATTACACATTCAAAGCAACATTATTATTTAACATGTCATCAAGGGATAAAAACAGCCATAGGTTAAGACATGGGTCATCAACTATATTCATAGCCATACAGTGAAAAGGGAATGATTGCATTTGAGCAAACTTACCCAGGAGCCATCCACCAGATAATTCTCCAGACTCAAACCGACGAAATAAGCCGGAGCTCCTCAAGATATACGCATCATGAGATGAGCCTGGATACCCTGCAAGGACACTGAGGAATCGCATGTCTGGGCCAACCACTGCTTGGATGTTCAGCGAGTGGCCCATCTTGCGGTTCCTGAAACAAAAAAAAATAAATTACCCCAAGCCAAGGTAACCAACTAAAACACTAACTCCTAAAACCAAATAAAAAACATGTTATACAATGCCAAAATCAAAAACCAAGGACATAAGTAGTTTAAAAAACAAATATTATATGGATGTGTTAGAAAAGAAAGTTTAACATGCTAAGGAATAATTAAGGTCAGCATTAAAATACTTTTATAAGGCCTACATGAAAAGTATTGATGAGGGTATGCATTGGAAAGTGGTTGAAAGGGACACTTGAGAAGGAGGGATTAAGGTATGCATTGGAAAGTGGTTCAAAGGGACACTTGAGAAGGAGGGATTAAGGTATGCATTGGAAACTGGTTCAAATGGACACTTGAGAAGGAGGGATTAAGGTATGCATTGGAAAGTGGTTCAAAGGGACACTTGAGAAGGAGGGATTAAGGTATGCATTGGAAAGTGGTTCAAATGGACACTTGAGAAGGAGGGATTAAGGTATGCATGGGAAACTGGTTCAAAGGGACAATTGAGAAGGAGAGATTAAGGTATGCATTGGAAAGTGGTTCAAAGGGACACTTGAGAAGGAGGGATTAAGGTATGCATTGGAAAGTGGTTCAAAGGGACACTTGAGAAGGGGGGATTAAGGTATGAATTGGAAACTCGTACAAAGGGACACTTGAGAAGGAGGGATTAAGGTATGCATTGGAAAGTGGTTGAAAGGGACACTTGAGAAGGAGGGATTAAGGTATGCATTGGAAAGTGGTTTAAAGGGACACTTGAGAAGGAGGGATTAATAGATAGATAAAATTTAGTTTGGCTAAACAATATAATAAAATGACATAATTAACTTACCTATAGTTGTACTCATTGGCTACGGGAGGGACCAATGCAACGTGGGTGCAATCGATCGCACCCAGGACGTTGGGCATGTCGGCGATATTATAAAATCCCAACTTAATCGCGTTCCAGGCTACCATGTCGTCCGGAAAGGAAATATATTTGGGACTAAGGGTAGCCATGCCATTCAGAAACTTGGATAGCATAGGCTAGGACATCCCCACGGAGAGGGCACCCAGCCTCTGGAACAAGCCGTTCGCCAAAAATTGCAGGAAGCCAAGCATCTTGGTCATACCTGAAATTGCTTGCCCCTTTCTCGTGGTGCGGGCTAACCATGGCCATAGCTCACTATACAATTTATGGAGGGAAGTGCAATTGAGTCGGGTCAGCTCGAACAGCTCAACATCATGCATGCGATCGATATTCATGCGTCTCCGGTGCAATCTGGCCTCGGCCATGCTGATACATGTAATGCCATTGAGCTGAAGGCGCTCATACTCCTCCACATAGACGCAAAACAAGATCAACAATAGTATTCCGAAAAATGGTCCCGTAAGTGGAGCGGAAATGAAACTGTTTTATAGGGCAGTGGTTCATCGGCAATCAGGTCTCAGAATCAGACGCAAGCCCATCCCAATAACGTAACTTATCAGAACTAACGCAAATTATCAGATTTCGATCTGTAACTTATCCGAACTAACGCAAATTATCAGATTTCGATCCGTCCATCGAAAGCGCATATACGTGTTAGGTAAAAAGCAAAAAACAAGGCAAACATTAAAAAAAATTACACAGACACATGCGAAAGTGCATGCAAATGTGTCTCTGAATCAACCCTAATGACACTGAAATACACTAGGATTGGGGACCCTTGTGTAATATCAATAATAACAAGGATAGAGAGGGTAGAGACGAAACTTAGGTCACAAGTACTATGCACTAATCTTTATGACAGATGCTCTGCAGGTGTCAAGACCATGAAGTGGATTGCTTAGGCCACATGATAGACCATCTGAATAGGTGAGTTTTAAGGGAAATCTTAAAGGCTTGAAGGGTTGTGAAGTGTCAAGCTGTATAGGGAATGGGTCTGAAGTTCTGATGATGAAAGTGGGAGAGTTTGGAGCTTTTAAACTGAGTTCTTTCCAATATCAGCAGCCATTGGAAGGACTGTCAGAGAGGAGCAGTCCTGAAACGAGAGGAGAGATGGATGAGGTGAGCAGAAAAGATTTGCTGTTTTCTCATAGAACACAGAGGATGCTGTTGCAGTAAGAGTTTAATTGCAAGGTTATTTTTATGCATTTTCCATCACCAGTGTGTTACTAACACTCAGATAACATTGTGCAGGGCTGTTTATATGTGATCAGTGCAATATGGCAGCGGTCATATATGCCAGTGAAAGTAAGTATACAAGCAAGCAGCCTATGCTGGCCATGCTTCTACACTTTGAAACTCCGCTGCTGGTGCTCCCTTCACCCAATCCCCCCCTTCCCGCCCCCATGGTGCGAGATGAATTTGGAAAACAAAAAAAAACTTACCTACCGGCACTGACTCTCCCGCCAACTGCCTCCTTGCTGGTTCCGCAGTTCCCTGCCCCCGGGGAAGGTGGCAGACACTGTGGTACCCTCAGCGGAAGAAGCTGTAGAGGAAGCCGGCTTCCTCTGATGAAGCGTCCTCTGATGACAGTTGACAGTGCAGCACGCAGCATGCTAGGGTGATTTGGATCACCTTGTTGGGGGTCATACTGCAGTGCCCCCCCTGTATGGTCCAAACAACGGAATTGGGACTTCGGCAGTCCGAAGGCCCTCTCCACCACGACCCGGGTCTTCCGGTGGGCCCGTTTATACGACTCCTGGGCCACCGAACGGGCGTCAGGAGCCAGGGCATCAGCGGATATCCAGAATCCCCTGAAAGAATAAAAAAATATTAACCAAAATTACACATTCAAAGCAACATTATTATTTAACATGTCATCAAGGGATAAAAACAGCCATAGGTTAAGACATGGGTCATCAACTATATTCATAGCCATACAGTGAAAAGGGAATGATTGCATTTGAGCAAACTTACCCAGGAGCCATCCACCAGATAATTCTCCAGACTCAAACCGACGAAATAAGCCGGAGCTCCTCAAGATATACGCATCATGAGATGAGCCTGGATACCCTGCAAGGACACTGAGGAATCGCATGTCTGGGCCAACCACTGCTTGGATGTTCAGCGAGTGGCCCATCTTGCGGTTCCTGAAACAAAAAAAAAAAAATTACCCCAAGCCAAGGTAACCAGCTAAAACACTAACTCCTAAAACCAAATAAAAAACATGTTATACAATGCCAAAATCAAAAACCAAGGACATAAGTAGTTTAAAAAACAAATATTATATGGATGTGTTAGAAAAGAAAGTTTAACATGCTAAGGAATAATTAAGGTCAGCATTAAAATACTTTTATAAGGCCTACATGAAAAGTATTGATGAGGGTATGCATTGGAAAGTGGTTCAAAGGGACACTTGAGAAGGAGGGATTAAGGTATGCATTGGAAACTGGTTCAAATGGACACTTGAGAAGGAGGGATTAAGGTATGCATTGGAAAGTGGTTCAAAGGGACACTTGAGAAGGAGGGATTAAGGTATGCATTGGAAAGTGGTTCAAATGGACACTTGAGAAGGAGGGATTAAGGTATGCATGGGAAACTGGTTCAAAGGGACAATTGAGAAGGAGAGATTAAGGTATGCATTGGAAAGTGGTTCAAAGGGACACTTGAGAAGGAGGGATTAAGGTATGCATTGGAAAGTGGTTCAAAGGGACACTTGAGAAGGGGGGATTAAGGTATGAATTGGAAACTCGTACAAAGGGACACTTGAGAAGGAGGGATTAAGGTATGCATTGGAAAGTGGTTGAAAGGGACACTTGAGAAGGAGGGATTAAGGTATGCATTGGAAAGTGGTTTAAAGGGACACTTGAGAAGGAGGGATTAATAGATAGATAAAATTTAGTTTGGCTAAACAATATAATAAAATGACATAATTAACTTACCTATAGTTGTACTCATTGGCTACGGGAGGGACCAATGCAACGTGGGTGCAATCGATCGCACCCAGGACGTTGGGCATGTCGGCGATATTATAAAATCCCAACTTAATCGCGTTCCAGGCTACCATGTCGTCCGGAAAGGAAATATATTTGGGACTAAGGGTAGCCATGCCATTCAGAAACTTGGATAGCATAGGCTAGGACATCCCCACGGAGAGGGCACCCAGCCTCTGGAACAAGCCGTTCGCCAAAAATTGCAGGAAGCCAAGCATCTTGGTCATACCTGAAATTGCTTGCCCCTTTCTCGTGGTGCGGGCTAACCATGGCCATAGCTCACTATACAATTTATGGAGGGAAGTGCAATTGAGTCGGGTCAGCTCGAACAGCTCAACATCATGCATGCGATCGATATTCATGCGTCTCCGGTGCAATCTGGCCTCGGCCATGCTGATACATGTAATGCCATTGAGCTGAAGGCGCTCATAATCCTCCACATAGACGCAAAACAAGATCAACAATAGTATTCCGAAAAATGGTCCCGTAAGTGGAGCGGAAATGAAACCGTTTTATAGGGCAGTGGTTCATCGGCAATCAGGTCTCAAAATCAGACGCAAGCCCATCCCAATAACGTAACTTATCAGAACTAACGCAAATTATCAGATTTCGATCTGTAACTTATCCGAACTAACGCAAATTATCAGATTTCGATCCGTCCATCGAAAGCGCATATACGTGTTAGGTAAAAAGCAAAAAACAAGGCAAACATTAAAAAAAATTACACAGACACATGCGAAAGTGCATGCAAATGTGTCTCTGAATCAACCCTAATGACACTGAAATACACTAGGATTGGGGACCCTTGTGTAATATCAATAATAACAAGGATAGAGAGGGTAGAGACGAAACTTAGGTCACAAGTACTATGCACTAATCTTTATGACAGATGCTCTGCAGGTGTCAAGACCATGAAGTGGATTGCTTAGGCCACATGATAGACCCTCTGAATAGGTGAGTTTTAAGGGAAATCTTAAAGGCTTGAAGGGTTGTGAAGTGTCAAGCTGTATAGGGAATGGGTCTGAAGTTCTGATGATGAAAGTGGGAGAGTTTGGAGCTTTTAAACTGAGTTCTTTCCAATATCAGCAGCCATTGGAAGGACTGTCAGAGAGGAGCAGTCCTGAAACGAGAGGAGAGATGGATGAGGTGAGCAGAAAAGATTTGCTGTTTTCTCATAGAACACAGAGGATGCTGTTGCAGTAAGAGTTTAATTGCAAGGTTATTTTTATGCATTTTCCATCACCAGTGTGTTACTAACACTCAGATAACATTGTGCAGGGCTGTTTATATGTGATCAGTGCAATATGGCAGCGGTCATATATGCCAGTGAAAGTAAGTATACAAGCAAGCAGCCTATGCTGGCCATGCTTCTACACTTTGAAACTCCGCTGCTGGTGCTCCCTTCACCCAATCCCCCCCTTCCCGCCCCCATGGTGCGAGATGAATTTGGAAAACAAAAAAAAACTTACCTACCGGCACTGACTCTCCCGCCAACTGCCTCCTTGCTGGTTCCGCAGTTCCCTGTCCCCCGGGGAAGGTGGCAGACACTGTGGTACCCTCAGCGGAAGAAGCTGTAGAGGAAGCCGGCTTCCTCTGATGACGCGTCCTCTGATGACAGTTGACAGTGCAGCCGGCCTCCTCACTCCCACCATGCCGGTAAGTGTTTGCTGGAAAAAAAAATGCCGGCATGGTGGGAGTGGGGAGGCCGGCTGCGCTGTCAGCCGAATCGAATTTTTGAGAAGTTCGCTCATCTCTATATATAATGCCAGAGCTCCTCTTAATAAAAAGTGAAAACTTCAAAAGTCCCTAATTACCTTTCTCCAGCTTGAAAAGGAGAGAATGTATGTAACCTCTAGCTTATTAAAGCTTCTGTTCAGGCAAGGCTGAAAAGAAAGATACTTACCTTTTCTCCCCCCCCCCCCCCCCCAGCTACTCTGTGATGTCTGTCTCAGTTAAACTCAGCTAATGCCAAGATTGGCAGCTCTGGTCTCCGCACAAGCTCCCAGAGCCTGGTAAGGAGGGAGCGTGACAACAGCCCCTATATTGCACTCAATGGGAGGGGCAATGAGGTGATGTAGTGGGGATGGCCTGCCATCTTCCTGTCCACTTTTGATTGGTAGACTCCATCCAAAGATTTTTGGGGTGTTCGCAGAAGTCCCCAATCTCTGGATTGGGTAAGTGTTACAGAGACGGTCATCTGTGGGGTAGAGAAAGTGAATATCTCTTTCTTTAAAACTTTAATTAGTTAGTACCTTTAACCATCAGTGGCTTCAATGATACAATTTTAACACTTAAAGATGAATTGAATAGTAAGTGGGGCTCAAATTTGAACAGTCCTTGAGCCTGTGTTAAGCGCGTACAACGCCATGTTCCTCCCAGAGCACCTTGAATAAGAGTCAGTTAGACCTGCTGCAGGGTGAAATGACATGACGATTGGGTGGGGGGGTCAAAACTTGGTGGCTTGGCATGTCTTCTGCGTATCTCTTTGCCACATGAGTCTGTTTTTATCATATAGACCAGGATTTCCCCATATAGTTACTTACGGCCTTATTTATCAAGGGCTAGCGCCAGGTAGTGTCTGACGAGCGCCAGGTACCGCCAGCTAACGGCGGCTACCGAATCAAGTACGCCCGGCGGCGGTCACAATGACGCATTTATCACGCTAAATGAGGCTATCGCCGGCGAGAGCGTCAGCTAGCGCGGGATTCATCATGTAGCCGACTGCAACGAACAGCGCCGCTGCTAATCCCATCACAGCGACAGGTATGACCTGGCGCTCCCTGGCGTGGTCCAATGCATTTCAATGGAGCAATCTTTAAATAATCATAATTAATTGCTATTAATGTTTTTTTTTGTTTTTTTCTAATGTCAAAAATTCTGTGACCACTTCTGCAATGTTAGGATTTTTTTTTAAGTAAAAAAAAAAAAAAATTGTGCAGAATTGATATTACAGGTCTGATATTCATGTATTCATATTACAAAATGTTTAGAAAAACTTGTATAATTTTTACATATAAAAAAAAAGGTTGTTTGGGGGTTAAAAACTACTTTACACACATCGCCGCCAGCGCTCTGGGGTTTAAACAAGGAATTCACAGCGCGAGAAATTTTTGAGCGTGATTTGTTAATGAATCTGCAGCAAGCCGTTCGCTCTGGCCATTCGCTGTCAGGCGCACCCATACAACGCGGAACCTGTGAAACAGCGACCCCTAACCCCGTATTCAACATTACCGCACACCGACTGAGTCGCTGTCAACAAGCAAACCCCGGCCAAGCACAGCGAATACTAGCTGGCGCTGTGAAAATCACGCTACTGCCGCTCATCTGTCGCTACCTGGCGCTATTAATGAATCGGCCTCATAGTTAATACAGTTGAAAAAAGACATGTTCATCAAGTTCAACCAAGAGTTTTGAGGTAGGGGGGAGTTATTTTTGATTAATTTCTTTATTTTTCTACTGATAACAGATAATAGTAACTGTTATTTTCTTCTAAATAAGCATCTAATCCTTTTTTGAAGCTGTCAGTGGTTGATGCTGTAACAAGCTTCTGTGGGAGGCTATTCCACAGATTTATAGTTCTTATGGTAAAAAATCACCTCCGCCTTTCTTTTTTTCCAGTCAAAGGGAGCACCCCCTTGTCTTTGGAGAGGATTTTTGCTGAAATAGTGTTCCCCATATTTTTTGTATTGCTTATTTATATATATGTACAGGTTAATCATGTCCCCCCAAGTCGTCTCCTCTCAAAAGTAAACAGATTTATTTCTCGTAATCTTTCCTCATAACTAAGATCTTTCATTCCTCTGATTAGTTTGGTGGCTCTCCTCTGCACCCTTTCCATAGTCAGAGCTTCCTTTCTATGAACTGGTGCCCAGCACTGAACTGCATATTCCAGGTGAGGACGCACCAGTGCCTTGTAAAGAGGCAAAATGACTCACCTATCCCATGATTCCAGGCCTCTTTTAATGCATGATAGTATCTTGGTGGCCTTGGAAGCAGCTGCTTGACATTGCATGCTGTTATTTAGCCTGTGATCTACCAGTACCACCAGATCCCTCTCAACAAGTGACTCCCAGTTTTACTCCCCCGAGGACATATGTGGCCTTCAGATTGTTAGACCCCAAGTACATGACTTTACATTTTTCCACATTGAACTTCATTTGCTAAGTGGAGCCCAGACACTCAATGTGTCCAAGTCAGCCTGAAGCTTGTGAACATCTTCCATAGACTGCACTGTGCTACATATCTTTGTGTCATCTGCAAAAATAGAGACGGTGGCATCAATTTCTTTTTCTATGTCGTTTATAAACAAGTTGAATAATAGTGGGCCAAGCACTGAACCCTGGGGTACACCGCTAACCGGTAACCATTCAGAGTAGGGATCATTAACCACAACTCTCTGCACACGTTCCCTCAGCCAGTTTTCAATCCAGTTACAAAGGGTTTTTGTAATCCTGAAGATCTCAGTTTCCCCAATAAGTGTCTAAAAAAACTGTATCTACAGCCGCCCCTCTGTCCAGGCTTCTACTCACCTCTTCATAGGGTTAGTCTAGCAGATTCAGTCCTTAGTAAAACCGTGCTGGTTGTCACTTATAATATTATGCATAGTTATATATTTGTGTATGTAGTTCCTTAATAGCCCCTCAAGCAATGGTAGAGATCCTTTCAGGTGGTACTCGACAAGGCTGCAGACTGACCCCCAACTTGATCTTCTGCCATCTATAGACAATATCACACACCACCCATGTGGTACTTGATATAATCTAAAAATGGAAAGTGATACTGGATGAAAAAATGTTGGGAACCCCTGATATAGACTATTAGGTAAACAACAATCTCCAGAATAGCCACTAGGTGTCAGTACAGTGTAAGTAATCGGTACACACAAACTTTCCAAGGCCACTATAGTTTTTATATAAAAAGAGGGATAATTCAAGGAAGTTTCTAGGCGAAATTATTATTTTTATATTATTATTAGCTATTAATATTGTATTATTATTATTATATAATAATATAATATTATTATATATATTATAATACTATATTATTATTAGCTATTAATGCAGGAATGAAAGAAAGTCTGCCCTCCGCTCCTCCGCTTGATAAAAGTGCACCCCCGCCAGACGTGCCACCCAGGGCAATCGCTCTGCTTGTCCGCCTATAGAAACAGCCCTAGGAAATTTGTTGTGATCCCATGAGATTTTATTTGTGTGATAGGAATTGGAGGCACAGCATGATTTGGGAGATTACTGTATATATATATTAAAGTAAATAAGTCACCAGGAAAATTTGGGATGACAGATTAGAAAAGCTGATCTGACTCTACAGATTTGGAGACATTTATACAAAGAGCTTTATTTAACAGACTATGAATTATTAGTAACTATGAATTAGGAAGCTTATGTGGATCAATTAGTCCAGGGCTGGCGTCAACACCCTTTTGGGTGTGCGACAGCGCATGTCCGGTGGCAGACTGGGAGGGCACCGCCACAGCTTTTAAGTTGCCCACCCCAGCTAATTTCCTATCCCTGGAGCATCCCAATCTGTGATACCCAACAGTGTGAAAACGTCTGGGATCGCTGGCATACCCACTATGCAAGCAATTCCACACCTGAGTTTTGGACCGCTTTACAGGGGCAAACTTTAAAGGGGCATCGAAATTTGGGATGCCCCTGTTGGTGAAAGAACCCCCCTGGTTTGGCCATTAACTCAAACTGGCGATCCCACAGTGCATTCACCAGTTCGACGAAAGTAATGAACAAAGGGGGGGGGGGGGTCAATGTAGATTCCTTTAGACTCTGAGTTTAGGTTTAAAGGGGTTTGGTGCGCTTCAAAGTAGATCAAAACTAGAGTTTCGGTCCAAATATCATGATCCTTAGGGGGCATCCAGATTTGGGGCGTCCCTCGGTGATGTGACCTGACTATTCACCCCAAAAGGGGCCCACTGAGACCATGCCGCCCAATGGCCCACATAAACCTGGAGCCGGCTCTGAACTAGTCAAGTATAAAAGCATGGAGCTATATATGTTCAGCAGTCCCCTAATAATAATTTTTCAAATACTCTCAACTTCCTTATAATAATAATAGTGGCTCTGATCTATTATAATTGATCCACCAGCAATGTGCTCTCCATCGTCAGTAAAATGCGCTTACCGACTGGCATTAATATATAGGCATCTCTCCAAAAAGTTGTGATATCCATCACTCAGTTAAGTTATAAATGCAATTAATTTCCATCCAGCACTTGTCACTTACTTATTACTCATTCCACATGTCATTTTAGCCATAAATGGAACTTTAAATAAAACAGATATATAGCGTAATATTGTTTGAAAAGGTTTTAAGATTTTAATAAAAGTAGAAATGATGCCCTCACAATGATAGCGCTAAAATGCGCTTACATAACCATCCAATGAACAAAGCTGAAGAAACACGTCTTTCATCTGAACTACTCCTTCCCTCTTGGGTCCACCAAGTTAAAGCGGACCTTCACCCTAAATAAGAGCCTATCTTATATCTTTCCCTCACCCTGTACATACAGATTGCTCACATTAAAAATCATCCTACCTGCATCTACTGCATGAGCCTTTAAACATCCAAGATGGAGGCTCATGGAACATCAGGCAGCCTGCAAACAGGAAGTGTCTTCTGGTTATGCTGCTCTGCATTCTGGGATTGCTGACCTTTTCCTGACCCCAGCTCTGCTCTGTCTGAGCAAAGCACAGATATAACCTGCCCCCTGTACTTTATCCCACTCTCCAAGATGGCGGCGCCCGTATCCTAAAGTCCTGAACAGAGTTGCAGCCCAGTGGGGGAAAGAATAATAAGTAAGTGACTAAAAACTTAAAATATATTAATTTTAGATGCTGGGGAATAGTTATTTAAGGGTTTAGGCTTTTCATTAAATCATGGTGAAGGTCCGGTTTAAGGTTAAGGAGATCCGTAGTAAAGAATGCTAAAGGTTCCGCTGTTGCAGCGCAATGCGTTCCGCTCATAGATTGAAGCTTTATCAAAGGCTAGCGGGCGCCTTTTCATCAATTTCTTATATGCACTATCCCTGATTACAACAGCGCCGTTCAGCTCCCATGTATTTCCAATTAGCGGTCGCATTAAACCAATCATTGACAATTGGCTGGTATCATCATCTATACCATCATAATCATCAATATTGTAATTTGTTGCAGTATAATGAAAACAGTGCTTGTTTTAAACTTCCCGCTGGTGGAACACAAGCTGAATAGGTACTTCCTGCGGGTGGAACACAAGCTGAATAGGTACTTCCTGCGGGTGGAACACAAGCTGAATAGGTACTTCCTGCGGGTGGAACACAAGCTGAATAGGTACTTCCTGCGGGTGGAATGCATGTTAGCCATAATATGAACATTTTAGTTTCCTGCCTTTGAAACGCATTTCTATATTGAGGCGTGTCTATCATCAGGCTTCCTGTGAGTGGAATGCAGCAACCACTAACAGGATATGATGTTATAGATGATGATACCAGCCACTTGTCATTAATTGGTTAGATGCTACCACTAACCGTAAGTACGCAGGCCACACTCACCCGCTATACAGAGCCGAATGTTTGCGTGTTAAGATGGTGGAATGCCAAACTGCCTATGGGAATGGGATGGGTGGAATGCCACATTGCCTATGGGAATGGGAAGGGGGAATGCTACACTGCCTATAAGAAATAGGAGGGGGAATTCCACATTGCCTATGTGAATGAGAGGGAGAAATCTCGATTCCGGTAAACCCCCAGGGTGCTGGTATACGCTCACCGCCAATGGCGCATGCACAGGCTCTCATACAATCATTGTCGTTTGCCTTTTGGACAAAGCCTCTGATTGTTTTTAAATGGGGAGCCGTGTTTACAGCCTTTAAGCAAAGGGGCCCTGATTGCCTATAATAGGGAGTGCCCGCTGCCGCATCCCATGCATTCCCAGCAGCGTGCACGTGCTCCCGCCCCAGCCATTTAGATTAGATTAGGCTGGGGTGCGCACTTCCTATTAAAGGCAATCAGAGCCCTTTGACGAAAGGTGGCAAAGGTCTCTGATTGGACAAGAGCCCGTGGCATGTGGCATTGGATCCAGGAGAGGTGAGTTTTACTGGGCAAACTAGGGGGGTTCACACAGCATGAGGCACATAACAGAACCCAAGATGAGGCACACAAGGCCAAAACACATGTTTCTGATGAATCTTTGTATTCTGAGTCTACCTTTTGCTGATCTTTGCTTGGGATACTAAGACTGACTGACCACATACATGTCTAATCCAGATAGACATTAGTGATTTAACAGGTACTTACTTTACTGGAACATGAATGCAGTAAGAGAATGTCCCCTATACATGGTGGCTAAACGCAGACATAAAAAGAAGGAAGTACCAGTGATAGAGCAACTGAACACAGGAAATACAACACTGCAGTAAAATGGATAGACTCTAAGCACTGGTCACAGCTCCATCTAGTGTCATAGCTGTAAACTGCAGTAAATCTAGCAAAAGTCACTCCAGTATAGACTAAGGGGTTTATTTATCAAGGGCTAGCGCCAGGTAGTGTCTGACGAGCGCCAGGTACCGCCAGCTAACGGCGGCTACCGACTCAAGTACGCCCGGTGGCGGTCACAATGACGCATTTATCACGCTAAATGAGGTTAGCGCCGGCAACAGCGTCAGCTAGCGCGGGATTCATCATGTAGCCGACTGCAACGAACAGCGCCGCTGATAATCCCATCACAGCGACAGGTATGACCTGGCGCTCCCTGGCGTTGTCCAATGCATTTCAATGGAGCAATCTTTAAATAATCCTAATTAATTGCTATTTTATTATTTTTTTTTTTTTTTTTAATGTCAAAAATTCTGTGACCACTTCTGCAATGTTAGGATTTTTTTTTTTAAGTAAAAAAAAAAAAAAAAATTAAAATTGTGCAGAATTGATATTACAGGTCTGATATTAATGTATTCATATTACAAAATGTTTAGAAAAACTTGTATAATTTTTACATTAAAAAAAAAATGGTTGTTTGGGGGTTAAAAACTACTTTATACACATCGCCGCCAGCGCTCTGGGGTTTAAACAAGGAATTCACAGCACGAGAAATTTTTGAGCGTGATTTGTTAATGAATCTGCAGCAAGCCGTTCGCTCTGGCCATTCGCTGTCAGGCGCACCCATACAACGCAGAACCTGTGAAACATCGACCCCTAACCCCGTATTCAACATTACCGCACACCGACTGAGTCGCTGTCAACAAGCAAACCCCGGCCAAGCACAGCGAATACTAGCTGGCGCTGTGAAAATCACGCTACTGGCGCTCATCTGTCGCTACCTGGCGCTATTAATGAATCGGCCTCTAAGCTGGAAGTACAGTCTCCAACAACAACTAGAACTTCCTAAATGACCTTCTCATTCCCTAAAACTTATTTGATAAGAATCAGACTATTTCTCGGGTTTGATTTATTGCAAGGAATGAATATGCATTTGTCTGTTTTTGCCTCTCTCTCTGCACACAAGCCTCATGGATAATAAATAATTTATAGGTTTCATTAATGGTAATACACCTTCTTTATTCAGAAAATGTTAATTTCTAATGAATAATTCAAAAGATCAAATATTAATCGAGTGCGGAAAATTAAAAAATTAGAGGGGTTAAAAAAGAGCCATCATAGCATACTTCCAAATTTGGTATGACTATTACAGCTAATCACAAGGCCAATAACAAAGCCTGACTTCACTTCTAAAAATGATGTCACTCAATGTCTGGCAGCTTCATACCCAAATGCAAGAGCTCATAACACATCTCAGCTTGTTGGTGACATCTGCCCATAGGAATCAAACAGGAAAGTGTGAGCGCGGCTTTCTCCTCCATTCCTGGAATTACAGAAGGCCACAGACAGGCTTAGTGATGGCACACACACGATCTGCTGCCTGGTGGAGATAATCCCACTCTGGCCATATATCAAAGCATAGCGGGAAGATTTCTGCCTAGAGCTGTCTTCTGGAATGTACACTTCATTCCTCAGGGAGGAGATCTTTCCTGTGTCCTGCAATAGATGGAGGATCCCAAAACCCAGCAGCGGCCGGCCTGGCATCTAAAAGTTTCCAAAGCGGGCCGTTGGCTTTTCCCCGGGCCATCCTGAATTGGGATAACCTGCTGTGTGAAAACCCCCTGTTCACCCAGTAAAACTCACCTTTCCAGGCTCCAACAGTACATGGACAGACTCTCTTCCAATGAGAGCTGCCTGCTGTGACTTTTGGGGGTATGGAAAAAAACTGGAGAAAGTCAAATTCCCGGGTTTTGTTCCGGCTTTAAAGTGGACCAAAAGTAGCCCTGGAGTCTATAAGGCTCAAGGGACGACTTATTTTATCTCTTCGGGGATCCTGATACCCTGCTGTGTGAAACCCCCTGTTCGCCCAGTAAAACTCACATTTCTAGGCTCCAACGGTGCATGGGCAGGTTCTCGTCCAATAAGGGTTGCCTACTGTGACTCCCTGGGGCACAGAACAAAACCGGAAAAAGTTAAATTCCCAGGTTTTGTTCCACCTTAAGTTTAATTTAGAGGATTCAGTCTGATTCATTCTAATGAACTATTATTACTAACAGAAGTCATTTCCATGTGTTAGGGAGACTTTCAGTTGGGGTTTAAAGTGGACCCCTGGAGTTTATGAGGCTCAAGGGCCACCTGATTTCCTCTCCTTGGGGCATGCTGATTTGGAATTCCCCACCATCGGTATCACTCGATCACTCGCATCCATCACTGCAACTAAATGGCTGTGATGCTGCACGCCGATCGTGTGTGTGGATGGGATAATATGCTCGGATGGAGACGCTGGTTAGATGAGAGCCGCGCCTGCGCCGTGGCCTCAAGGAAAGGTAGGAACATCAGGCGTCCTACACACAGAGGAACATCCCAGACCAGGATGAGCCAAAACCGTGGATAGTGAAAATCCTAGGTTTTAGTCCACCTTAAAGAAGAACTTTAAGATGGGAGCAGCTGGTTACAACTGAAGAAAAGGGCAGAAAAGTTGGGCTGGGAAACCTGTGTAGGAGTTGTTAACCTGAGAATTTTCACAATTCACTACAATTACTCCTGGAATAGTAGACTATTTTAGCATTTTACAAGAGGGCCTGGTGTTGGCTCCCATAGTTTCCCCTTCCCTCCCTTTGCAATGTTATTGCTTGTTTGTATCCACTTGACCATGCATGAATGGGGCATCAGCGCAGTGTGTGGCAGTGTGTCAGTGTATTCCATTGGGCACTGGTGGTGACTGGGCCACAAGCATTGACCATTACTGGCCAAGTTCAAGGCATCACTGTCTTGGCTCTTGGATGACTTAAGGCTCGATTCAAAATCCCAAATGTCATTATGTTCGTATTTGCAATCGAAAATTTTGTTGGGTGTTTGTCATTTTTTTCTTTTTTTTTGGGCATTTTCGACTCGCACGAACGTTCGAACATAGACGTATATGTTCGTTCGTCCATCGAAATTAATTTTGTGTTTTTACGCAACTTCGGGACTTTTTTCCTTCGAAATCGTAAATGTTTCGATCGGTCAAATCATTTACGTCATTGCAATGGGCTGGCGATTAATTCAGAGAGCTGATTGGCAAGTATTCCGACGCCCATATAGTCATTTCCTTGTCGAGCGTCTTACGGCACCTTTTTGACCTCGGGACTAGGCAGCCAAGCGTGATGGAGAGTGACTTTGAAGAGCATCAAGCTCTTCTTCTGTTTGGCATTGATGGGATCTTGAGGTCAGAGCCCAGATTGCACCGGCGGCGACGCATGAACATCAATGGCATGCATGACGTTGAGCTGTTCGAGCTGACCAGGCTTAATCGCGCTTCCCTCCATAAATTGTATAGTGAGCTGCGGCCATGGTTAGCCCGCACCACAAGGAAGGGGCATGCAATTTCAGGTATGACCAAGATGCTTGGCTGCCTGCAATTTTTGGCGAACGGCTCGTTCCAGAGGCTGGGTGCCCTCTCCGTGGGGATCTCACAGCCTACGCTGAGCCGCGCACTATCACATTTTTTGGAAGGCATGGCTACCCTAACCCCCAAATATATTTTTTTCCCAGATGATATGGTAGCCAGAAACGCCATTAAGCTTGGTTTTTATAATATCGCCGACATGCCCAACGTCATTGGTGCCATTGACTGTACCCACGTCGCCCTGGTGCCTCCGGCTGCCGACGAGTACATATACAGGTAAGTAATGGTTTTTTTTTTGGTTCACTTTTAGGTTAACCCTCCTTGTAATGGTCCCTCCTTGTAATGGTCCCTCCTTGTAATGGTCCCTCCTTGTAATGGTCCCTCCTTTTAATGTTTCCACCTTGTAATGTTTCCACCTTGTAATGGTCCCACCTTGTAATGGACCCACCTTGTAATGGTCCCTCCTTGTAATGGTCCCACCTTGTAATGGACCCACCTTGTAATGGTCCCTCCTTGTTATGGTCCCTCCTTGTAATGGTCCCACCTTGTAATGGTCCCTCCTTATCGAAATGTGTGTGTTCATTTTTCAAAGTGCCTTCCTAATGTTTTCTTGTCTTCCTTTTTTACCAGGAACCGCAAAATGGGCCACTCCTAATGTGCAGGCAGTGGTGGGGCCGGACATGCGGTTCCTAACGTCCTCGCCGGCTACCCAGGCTCAGCCCATGATGCGTACATCCTTAGACGATCAGGATTGTACCGACGGTTTGAGTCTGGGGAATTTTCCGGTGCATGGCTCCTTGGTAAGTGAACATAAACCACATAATGTAGTTGTGGATGTTTGTTTTTAATTAGCATTTGGCAGTAATGTCTGCAAAACTTACACCTTAAACAACCTTCTGGCCATGTGAAACCACACTTGAATGTTAGTTATTAACCAACCAAGCGTTTCGCCAAGTTTGGCCTGCATTAGCCACATTCTAAATTATCTGTTTGTCTAATTTAATAATCCCTCTTACCCCACCCTCGTGTGGAATTGTGCACTTAACTTGAGCATAGTTTAGGACCCATCTTTGCTAAGCTGGTTTGCACTTCCACACGAGAGTAGAGCGGGATAAAGTGCATGTGGCGTGTTTCTGCTGTTTTGGTCTCACACAAAGCATATAAGGGGTCAGCAAAACCTACATCCTAAGCACACTTTGAAACCCAGAGCTGGGATCCTTATGTATGATTGTCCCTCATCCTCACTCTTTGTATGTTGTCCTTTTGTAAACCTCTAGGACATATGTTTAGTTTGGGACTGGGACAGTGGCAAATGTTGCCTCATGTTGATCACACAATTGACAAATAGCCTCCTATTGATGTTGCTGGTGCCTTGATGGTCTTACATGTTTTTTTTCCTAATCTTATGTATAAGGTGATTCAGGATACCCGCTGCTGCCGTGGCTCTTGACGCCAGTACTCCGGCCCCAGGATGCCTCCCAGGATGCCTACAACTGTGCGCACCGCAAGACCAGGGCTGTGGTAGAGAGGGCCTTTGGTCTTTTGAAGACTAGGTTTCGTTGTTTGGATCATACCGGGGGCGCCCTGCAATATGATCCGAAAAAGGTCATAGACATAATAATGGCCTGTGCTGTTCTGCACAATTTTGCAATTTCACAACGGGTCCCCCGGTATGTAGAATTTGCTCCCTCTCCACCCAGCGAAGACCAGGAGGACTCATTTCTGGACACACACAGTAGTGTGTCTGGCCAAAGTGTGCGGACTAATTTGATCGCGACCCATTTTGCTTAATGTAACCTGTATTGGCCTTTGTTTAACATTGTGTTGTTGATTTAGTTTTCTTTCCCTTTGTGTATGTTTCGTTATGTTTGTGGTGTTCAAATAAGTAATGAAGTAATTACTCACCACAGGCCTAATGCTTTCCAACTCTCTTTTTTGGATGTGTGAACTGTGTGAATGTCCAAGTATATATTTCTCTGTGACACCCAAAAAAGAGACAATAAAATTTATGAGCCACAGGTGTCTTTAACTGTTTATTTTATAAAAATAAGAGCTCAAACTTGGAGTTGCTGCTCACTCCAATTTGCAAACAAAATATATTTAACCACAAAGGATTAATGGTTAGATCAACCATGGCAATAATTAAATCAACAAAAAATCCTGGTTGGCCACATTTGCCCCTGCCACAGGTGTAAACCTGGTACAGGTGTAGAAGCTTGAGTGGCACGTTCAGTGAGGATTCCGATATGGCCTTGGCTAGTGGCCTACCTCACCACTCTAAGGAGCTATATGGGCGCAAATCAAAAACACACAACCCAAGGCATACACCAAGGGTATCTTGGTTTGCCTCACCAGACAAGTCAATACAGGGGGGATTAAGAGCAAAGATGTTGTACAGATTCATGTTGTGGAGACATTAATATGGGTGATGGCCATAGTACCCAGGTGGTGGCCCTTGCTGATTGGCCCGAACGTGGGCCTGTGTGGCATTCTGAATCTGCAACTGGTCCAAAATGTTGCGCATGATATTTACCATTTCACCCCTGTAGGCACGGTTGTCATTGTTGGCAGTCTCCATGTGGCTGTTGAGGGTCCGCAATTCGTTCTGCACAGCCTGTAATGTCGTATTTAGGGTCTCGATCCGGCCATGCAGTGCCTCTCGGTTTCTTTGGTTTTGGTGCTGGAAGGTAACCCTCTCGTGGTGCCATGCGTCCAACATTGCCATGCCCCTCCCCTGGTTGCGCCATAGCGGATTCCGCCTCCCCAATCCCCTGGTTCGGGGTCGTGCCGAGGCTGTTGGTCTGGGCCCCTCAACAGACACAGGCATGCTTTCACTATCCTCAACAGCAGAGACAACACTGGGGACTTGACTGTCAGTCTGTGCATGCTGGCCATCATGTGCAGCCACCATGCTGCCAGATTCCCTCTGCTGCTGCTGAGTTGGTGGTGAAACATTTTGGACCAGTTGCAGATTCTGGCCCAGGGGTAGATCTTCAGAAGGGCACATAAAGGATCCATCCTCCTCCAGCTCCTGGATTTCATCCATGAGTGTGTGGGTCTGTATGGACAGAGACAAATTAGATGTTAGCTTGCCCACTACATATGTCAATCTGTTAGTAGTAACATGCAAAGTAACATGGCTAACCGACATTTGCTCAATAAACTTACCGAATATATCGGTTCCTCCCTCCTGGGCTGCACGGAAGTTGACGGCATGTCCACACTGGCAGTGGATTCCACAGTAGCTGAGCGATGATGGTGGCCTGCATGAGAAGCAAAGACACTATGTAAACACACACCTATGCATTGTTGACGGGTCAAAAGACATATGCCGAATTAGTTAACGGGTCAAAGCTGTCATGGGCACTTCAACAACGGGGCCAAATAAGCTTCAATTTCCATGCCATTATCTTTAAAAATTTTTTGCCTACAACTACTTCAACATTGTTCAACTCAACTAAGCCAAACATTCAAGTTCAGCTTGTTCTGTGGCTGACCACATCCCTTATAGGCCATTAAAGCGGATCTTCACTCTGATTAAGAGTCTAGCTTATATGTTTCCCACACCCTGTACATACAGATTGACCACATTACAAATCTTCCTACCTGCATCTACTGCATGTTATGGAATCCGCCATCTTATCAGGCAGCCTGCAAACAGTAAGTGCCTCCTGACTGTGCTGCTCTGCATTCTTGGACTGGTGACCGTTACCTGACCCCAGCTCTGCTCTGTTTGAGCAAAGAACAGCTATAATCCGCCCCCCTGTACCTTATCCCACTCTTCTCTCCTCAGTAAGTGTGATGCTTCTGAGTCAAGATGCCGGCGCATGTATCCTAAATTCCTGGTCAGAGTTGCAGGCCAGTGTTAGAAAGAATAATAAGTTAGTGACTAAAACTGAAAAAAATCGGAATTTGACATGCTGGGGAACTGTTTTTGCATACTTTGGCCTTTGCATTAAATCACAATGAAGGTCCGGTTTAAGTGTACACACTCAGCCTGGACATAGCAGGGACCTGGTTTTTGGGAGGCCTAGCAATGTATGTTTTCCTAATTCAAAACAAGCCTGTTTGTTGATTTTTTAACAACCCAAGCTCACACACAAGTCCACAACAGATCAAGATTGAAGTGTGTGATGTCATGGAGTGTAAAGACATAACTGCCAGGTTAATGGGAACCAACAAACTTTTACACTCGGGTTCAATGTACATTCACGTCTTGTATGTGGACCAAAAATCAAAAGTTAAGTGGCCACACACATGCCACACCCTAGCCCAACACAGAAATCACCTACAAGCCACAGCCTAGGTGCTTGGCTTCCCAGATGTGTTACTGTCTAATTGTGCATGCTCACTAATTGTAAAGGTCACATAAATCTTACTCACCTGCAGGACGGGTCGGGGAATCTGTGTCCCTTAGGGCCGCGTGGCCTTCGACGGCGACTGGATGCATCAATCCCAAAACCATCTCCTCAGCCGGGGTCAACTTGAGTTTGGAGGGAAAACCTCCTCCAGTTTTCATGCTGCAAAACAGAGTTAGGCGAATTTAGAACCAGGTGGCCAATACAACATCCAGTCTAATCCTAAAGCTAACATTTTTACCTGTCAATCCGCCTTTGATTTTCTTTCTTCCGCGCAGCATATTTGAGGTCCGATATCTTGCGCTGAATCTGTACAACATCCTTTAACTCTTCCCCCGCTGCATTCACTTGTCTGGTTAGGTCGGCCAAGATGTTGGCTCTGCGCTGTTTGGTGGTGTTTTTGGATCTGCGCCCATATAGCTCATCATAAACTAAGGTCAGGCCACTAGCCAAGGCCATAATTTGGGCCTCACCAAAACGCCCACTCAACTGCCCTCTTCGCAATGTGCGCCCTGTTGTTTTGGGTTGTGGGTCCTCCATGGTGTCATCCAAATGGGGTGACATCCTTGGCTGGGTTTGTGGGGTATAATGCAGGGAATGGTGGCTGCCTGGGGATTGGCCAGGACTGGGCAAGGGACTGGGTGTTCTGGCCTGGCTGGCCACAGAAGTCCCAGGTGTTGATGTGGCATAGTAACCTTGCCTTTCCACCTGTGCCGGTGCCAAATGTGGGCGAGCAGGAGAGTTTCGTTCTGAGCCTGAAGTAGTGCTGCCCTTGGAGGTAGTAGGGCGGACCAAGGGTGAGGGCGATCTTGCAGGGCCGGCCCTCTTCTGTTTTTTTTTTTGGCACACTCTTGGGGGGCTGCGGGACCTGGTTCGGCCTCTTTGTGGGCTGCATGGCCTGCTGCGGCGTCTAGGGGGGCTGCGGGACCTGGTTCGGCCTCGAGGGGGGCTGCGGGACCTGGTTCGGCCTCTTTGTGGGCTGCGTGGCCTGCTGCGGCGTCTAGGGGGGCTGCGGGACCTGGTTCGGCCTCGAGGGGGGCTGCGGGACCTGGTTCGGCCTCTTTGTGGGCTGCGTGGCCTGCTGCGGCGTCTAGGGGGGCTGCGTGGCCTGCTGCGGCGTCTAGGGGGGCTGCGGGACCTGGTTCGGCCTCTTTGTGGGCTGCGTGGCCTGCTGCGGCGTCTAGGGGGGCTGCGGGACCTGGTTCGGCCTCTTTGTGGGCTGCGTGGCCTGCTGCGGCGTCTAGGGGGGCTGCGGGACCTGGTTCGGCCTCTTTGTGGGCTGCATGGCCTGCTGCGGCGTCTAGGGGGGCTGCGGGACCTTGTTTCGGCCTCGAGGGGGGCTGCGGGACCTACTGCGGACTATTGTGGGTGTTGTAGTGGGGCAGGGTGGGGTGGGTCTTCGGACCCTCTTACCCGTTTTTGGCCCAGTAGCCATACTAGCCTTTGTGGCCTGTGTCTTTGCTTTGCCTGGCTGCTCCTTTTTTTGCCCATAGCTGGTAGTTGGCTTGGCCGGCGTTTTGGTACTAGGCCGTAATTTTGCTTTTGGCTGCTGCGACCTGGTTTTGGGCCCTTCGGAAGGCTCCTGCCGTTTGGCTGCCTTCTTCCCCGTTTGCTCCTTTCCAGTTTTGCCAGGAGGTTTTTTGGGTGCCATTTTGATTTTAGAAAATAATCAGCTGTGTGTGCAGGGACCTTTAAGTAAGCTAGCCAGCGTGTGACGTACGTTCGCACGGCCGTGCGGAGCCCGCTGAGGCATTGCGTACGTTCGCACGGCCGTGCGGAACGCGCTGGGGCGTTACTTATCTGCTGCCGAGAAAAAGAAGCAAGATGGCACCCACTATCTTCACCCGCCAACAAGAAGAGATCATCATGTTCGTAAGTGTATTTGATGGACTTTTGTTAGATTAGGAAATGCTGCTCTACATGTGAAGGAAGCGCAGGAATAAATGGCTTTGGTTAAAAATGTGATAAACTACATGCACAACCAAAGGCACGCAACACACGTGCCAAACAACATTTAGGCCATATTGTGAAATTACTGAACCCTAGAAATGTGTGTGTGTTAATGTAATTACACAAAAAAATGTATTGCTGACGCATATTGATAGGTATTTAGAAGTAAAGTCGATGTTTTCTTTCTGTTTTGTAGACCATGCTGGAGCGCAGGTACGACTACCTGCCCAACACATTTGAAAAACGCAACGTCGCCCTGGAGATAATCTCGACCATCCAACAGCAGACCAACACCACCTTCACCCACACGCAGATCATGCAGCATTGGTCGGACCTCAAACGGCTGCACATGCCCCTGGTGCGGAGGTTCTTCGGAATCCATTTTCCAAGTAAGTAGATTGCGATTGCATGCAATATGTAACTAAGACAGAAGGTAGGACTTTACTTAGAATGCCTTTTCTTTTCTAGTGTTGGAAATGGATTACCGAATTCGCCGCACCCGGAGGCGCAGAGGCCGACCAGTGCTGCATGATTCTGCAGCTGGGAGTGAAGGTGGTGGATCTCCAGGGCGACGGGCCGACCCCTCCTCTGTGGCCTCCTCAGACCAGCCCCTGGACCTTACCACAGAGGAGGGGCGGCACAGCGTGGGCAGGGAGTCATACCCTGCCTCGCATGCGGGATCCTCTGGTATGTCACTCTTCATGTCTACACCAAAAAAGAGAATTGCTAGCTCCTGATATCACCAAACTGAATCCTTTATTCTGTATTTGTAGATGTTTCGGTTGCGGGTGAAGTAGTGGGTCAGGAGGCAGCAGATAGGAGCCCACAAGACCCTGGAGAAGGTGAGTGATGTGACCCAGACTTAGCTAAAAACATTGGAGGACTGCGGAATCAGACATCCAAACTAACCATTTGGCACATGTTTCTACAGGCACTTCTTCACAGCAGAGCCAGGAACCAGGACCTCAGGGTGTTGTCCCCAACGAGCCATCTCTCGGCCACCAACCAAGTAAGTAGTCATGTCATTCTAGAGATTTCGGTCTAAATTCCCATGAACACAAAAACACATAATGCCCTAGTCAATGCCAATATAAGAGGGACCTGTGTCCACTGAATTAGCTTAATTAGTTGCCCAACTGTCCTGTGGCCACTGAATTAGCTTAATTAGTTGCCCAACTGTCCTGTGGCCACTGAATTAGCTTAATTAGTTGCCCAACTGTCCTGTGGCCACTGAATTAGCTTAATTAGTTGCCCAACTGTCCTGTGGCCACTGAATTAGCTTAATTAGTTGCCCAACTGTCCTGTGGCCACTGAATTAGCTTAATTAGTTGCCCAACTGTCCTGTGGCCACTTCCTAACCTTAATTCCTGTGATTAATCATATGTGCATTATACTTAATTTGTTTCTTTAAATACATTAAATACACAGGTGATAAACATGTATTGTTCTCCGAATAATTTGATTTTCTGATTTTTTGGCAGGGACCACAAGACAGCGACTTGCTGATATCAATCGGAGGGTCCTTGAGTTGGTGGCCGATCTGCAGGCGATGCGGGATACGTTGGGGACAACAGAAGAGGAAGACTAGTGTCCTGGTTCCTGGCCCTGTTGATTTGTACATTTGTACATAGTTGTCTTTGGACATAATTTTATTTGTGACCCAAAAATTTTAATTGTATATAGTTTTATGGTTTTAAACAAATATTTTATTGTATATAGTTTTAAAAATTAAATTAAAAAACAGTGTATATATTTTGAGGAACCAAAAAGCAATGTGTATATAGTTAAACATTTTTTAGTGCCAAAGTGGCCAAAAATAGTTTTATAACAAATGCCAATTGAGCATTAAAAAACAAAAAAAAACAAAAAACATGTTGTCCCATTTATTTGCACACATACATTTTACAAAAACAAGGGGACAATGACATATTTGAAAATCAAGATTGTGATGTCCGTGAAGTGATTTGGGTAAGTTTTAGGGACCTAAAATGGAAGAAGAAACAAGGCGCTAAGTGATTTGGGTAAGTTTTAGGGTGTGAAAATGGAAGAAGAACCAAGGCGCTAAGTGATTTGGGTAAGTTTTAGGGTGTGAAAATGGAAGAAGAAACAAGGCGCTAAGTGATTTGGGTAAGTTTTAGGGACCTAAAATGGAAGAAGAAACAAGGCGCTAAGTGATTTGGGTAAGTTTTAGGGACCTAAAATGGAAGAAGAAACAAGGCGCTAAGTGATTTGGGTAAGTTTTAGGGTGTGAAAATGGAAGAAGAACCAAGGCGCTAAGTGATTTGGGTAAGTTTTAGGGACCTAAAATGGAAGAAGAAACAAGGCGCTAAGTGATTTGGGTAAGTTTTAGGGACCTAAAATGGAAGAAGAAACAAGGTGCTAAGTGATTTGGGTAAGTTTTAGGGACCTAAAATGGAAGAAGAAACAAGGCGCTAAGTGATTTGGGTAAGTTTTAGGGTGTGAAAATGGAAGAAGAAACAAGGCGCTAAGTGATTTGGGTAAGTTTTAGGGACCTAAAATGGAAGAAGAAACAAGGCGCTAAGTGATTTGGGTAAGTTTTAGGGACCTAAAATGGAAGAAGAAACAAGGCGCTAAGTGATTTGGGTACGTTTTAGGGTGTGAAAATGGAAGAAGAAACAAGGCGCTAAGTGATTTGGGTAAGTTTTAGGGACCTAAAATGGAAGAAGAACCAAGGCGCTAAGTGATTTGGGTAAGTTTTAGGGTGTGAAAATGGAAGAAGAACCAAGGCGCTAAGTGATTTGGGTAAGTTTTAGGGTGTGAAAATGGAAGAAGAAACAAGGCGCTAAGTGATTTGGGTAAGTTTTAGGGTGTGAAAATGGAAGAAGAAACAAGGCGCTAAGTGATTTGGGTAAGTTTTAGGGTCCTAAAATGGAAGAAGAAACAAGGCGCTAAGTGATTTGGGTAAGTTTTAGGTACCTAAAATGGAAGAAGAAACAAGGCGCTAAGTGATTTGGGTAAGTTTTAGGGACCTAAAATGGAAGAAGAAACAAGGCGCTAAGTGATTTGGGTAAGTTTTAGGGTGTGAAAATGGAAGAAGAAACAAGGCGCTAAGTGGTTAGGGTGAGCTTTAAGGGAGGTCAAGGGAAAAGGCAGAAGAGCGCTAAGTGGTTAGGGTGAGCTTTAAGGGAGCTCCAGGGAAAAGGCAGGATAGCGCTAAGTGGTTAGGGTGAGTTTAGTGATGGAAGTGAAATTATGTAGGCGAGCACTTTAATGAGAGAAGTTTGTAGTGCGCAGGCGCAATATCGTAAGAATTTCGTCTGGACAGATACTTTAGGAAAAAATGAAGCAGGATGTAGCGGGAAAATGATAGGATTCGTGTGAGGATACGATGGGAAAAGGGCAAAAACGAAAGGCTACGTTGGTAGTTGGGAAAAATAAATCTGAACATTTTCGATGGAAAATGACATCCTCGTCTGCGTACTCTGGCATACGAGCACACGGACGCGCTACGGAAGGTTTACGAAGCATGCATAGAATCGCTCGAACGTTCATGCGAGAGCGGGAAATTTTGAAAATCTTACGACGTCGGCACCAAACCGAAAGTTTTTTGTGTCTCTCTGAATCGAGCCTTTAGTTCGGCTTTCAGAAAGGCCCCACCAGACCCTCTCCCAAATGAAACTGAAGGTAAAGCATTGAGCAAAGTAAACAAAACAAAGTTCCTTGGCACTATCATCACACAACGCCTCCATTTCTTGTGTGTCCCTAGAAAATATGGTCTGCCAAAGAAACTGTTGATCCTCTCCTACAATGGTGTGACTGCATCTGTTCTGACCACATCTTTCCTGGCTTGGTATGGCAGGGCCACAGAAAAACGGAAACTGGAACTGGATCCAATGCACCCAGGATACACATTCCCCTCGATTCAAAGAGCAAAAGTTAATTGATTTCGGATCGAGAATCGTAAGTTTGGGTGGGTGTTAGTCATTTTTTCCTGTTTTTTTGGCCATTTCCGACTCGCACGAGCCTACGTACGAATGCGTATATGCTCTTACGATCATCGCAAGTTCGTTCCTAAATTTTAGGATCAAAACGTAAAACTTAGGATCAAATCCTAAAACTTAAGATGAAAACGTAAAACTTAGGATAATCGAATGTGTTTAGGTGGGATTCAGAGAGCAGTTTTCCAACCTCTAAATACGTTTTAAAAGAAAGCCACTGCCGACACCTTTTAGCAGTCGGATTGCTGTTCTTGAACAGGTTTTTTGGCTATGTGGAGGAGTCTGCGCGTCTTGAGCTCCAATGAACTGCATGTATCAGCATGGCCGAGGCCATAAATTGTATGGCAATGCATACCTGAGTCATGTATGCCTTATAAAAGCATTTTAATGTGGACCTTAATTAGTCCTTTGCATGTAAACCTTTATTTTGCAATTTATTTGCGTTATTTAAAAAAACTTATGTCCTTTGTTATTTATTTTTAAATTGATGTACTAGAATAATATTTTTAGATTGCATTTATTGGTGTAGTTGTTTACCTTTGCTTTGTTTAATTATTTAAGCACATCTTTGGTCAGATGCATCACACTTACTGAGGAGAGGAGAGCGGGATAAAGTGCAGGATGTGGGTTACTGCTGTATTTTGCACAGACACAGCAGAGCTGGGGGCACGGAAAGGTCAGAAATCAAAGAATGCAGAGCAACACAGTCACAAGGCCCTTTCTGTTTGCAGGCTGCCCGAGAATACCTGAGCCGCCATCTTGGCTGTTTCTAGACTCATAACATGCAGAAGTTGCTGGGTGTTTTTTTATATTTGAGAGCAATCTGTATGTAGAGGGTGTGGGTAACCACACACAACATTTTAAGTTGTACCATTTGAAGCCAAAATATTAAAATTAAATCCACAAGTAAAAAATGCAATTTAACTAAAAATTAAACAAAGTAAGATTTACTTATGCAAATGCATTCATTAATGGTTGGTTACTACTAGGGATGAGCGAATCGATCCGGACGAACCCGGATTCGATCCGAATTTCAGGAAAAATTCGATTCGGATCGAATCCGAATTTCCCCGCGATTCGATCACTCGAAGTTTTCCTTTAACATCCATTCATTTACATTACAGGCATTCTAAGATGGCGGGCGGGACATGTCTGGACATGTATCCCGCGCCAGTGCAAGCTGGGGCAGTCACATGCAGCCTATCAGCAGCCAGCAAGCCCGGTGACGTCACACAGCGGTATTTAACGGCGGCCATCTTGCTTTTCCTCATTTCTCTATTGCATTCGTGACAGACAGACAGAACGCTGTGTAGCTGAGGCAGTTAGACAGGCTGGAGACAGGCTGGAGACAGGGACAGACAGGGACAGACAGGGACAGGCTGGAGACAGGCAGGAGACAGACAGGAGACAGACAGAAAGCCAGGGAAAGGTAGGAAAAACGGAGCTGGCTGACAGGGAGATTTTTTTTTTTTCATCCAGCCTTTGTTAGCGTTTTCAGGCTGCTTATAGTAACTAACTGTGCATATATACTGAACTGATCTTAAGTCTGCTGTGAGGCATCCCATTCTGTGACTAAAGCAGCCTCTATTTAATAGCATAATAAACATTTGCACTTATTCTCATAGAAATCAGGCCTGATAAAGACACTTTTGCTGTGCATGCTCTCTGGTTTTTGTGGCACTGGCATCCCATTCTGTGACTAAAGCAGCCTCTATTTAATAGCATAATAAACATTTGCACTTATTCTCATAGAAATCAGGCCTGATAAAGACACTTTTGCTGTGCATGCTCTCTGGTTTTTGTGGCACTGGCATCCCATTCTGTGACTAAAGCAGCCTCTATTTAATAGCATAATAAACATTTGCACTTATTCTCATAGAAATCAGGCCTGATAAAGACACTTTTGCTGTGCATGCTCTCTGGTTTTTGTGGCACTGGCATCCCATTCTGTGACTAAAGCAGCCTCTATTTAATAGCATAATAACCATTTGCACTTATTCTCATAGAAATCAGGCCTGATAAAGACACTTTTGCTGTGCATGCTCTCTGGTTTTTGTGGCACTGGCATCCCATTCTGTGACTAAAGCAGCCTCTATTTAATAGCATAATAAACATTTGCACTTATTCTCATAGAAATCAGGCCTGATAAAGACACTTTTGCTGTGCATGCTCTCTGGTTTTTGTGGCACTGGCATCCCATTCTGTGACTAAAGCAGCCTCTATTTAATAGCATAATAACCATTTGCACTTATTCTCATAGAAATCAGGCCTGATAAAGACACTTTTGCTGTGCATGCTCTCTGGTTTTTGTGGCACTGGCATCCCATTCTGTGACTAAAGCAGCCTCTATTTAATAGCATAATAAACATTTGCACTTATTCTCATAGAAATCAGGCCTGATAAAGACACTTTTGCTGTGCATGCTCTCTGGTTTTTGTGGCACTGGCATCCCATTCTGTGACTAAAGCAGCCTCTATTTAATAGCATAATAAACATTTGCACTTATTCTCATAGAAATCAGGCCTGATAAAGACACTTTTGCTGTGCATGCTCTCTGGTTTTTGTGGCACTGGCATCCCATTCTGTGACTAAAGCAGCCTCTATTTAATAGCATAATAAACATTTGCACTTATTCTCATAGAAATCAGGCCTGATAAAGACACTTTTGCTGTGCATGCTCTCTGGTTTTTGTGGCACTGGCATCCCATTCTGTGACTAAAGCAGCCTCTATTTAATAGCATAATAACCATTTGCACTTATTCTCATAGAAATCAGGCCTGATAAAGACACTTTTGCTGTGCATGCTCTCTGGTTTTTGTGGCACTGGCATCCCATTCTGTGACTAAAGCAGCCTCTATTTAATAGCATAATAAACATTTGCACTTATTCTCATAGAAATCAGGCCTGATAAAGACACTTTTGCTGTGCATGCTCTCTGGTTTTTGTGGCACTGGCATCCCATTCTGTGACTAAAGCAGCCTCTATTTAATAGCATAATAACCATTTGCACTTATTCTCATAGAAATCAGGCCTGATAAAGACACTTTTGCTGTGCATGCTCTCTGGTTTTTGTGGCACTGGCATCCCATTCTGTGACTAAAGCAGCCTCTATTTAATAGCATAATAAACATTTGCACTTATTCTCATAGAAATCAGGCCTGATAAAGACACTTTTGCTGTGCATGCTCTCTGGTTTTTGTGGCACTGGCATCCCATTCTGTGACTAAAGCAGCCTCTATTTAATAGCATAATAAACATTTGCACTTATTCTCATAGAAATCAGGCCTGATAAAGACACTTTTGCTGTGCATGCTCTCTGGTTTTTGTGGCACTGGCATCCCATTCTGTGACTAAAGCAGCCTCTATTTAATAGCATAATAAACATTTGCACTTATTCTCATAGAAATCAGGCCTGATAAAGACACTTTTGCTGTGCATGCTCTCTGGTTTTTGTGGCACTGGCATCCCATTCTGTGACTAAAGCAGCCTCTATTTAATAGCATAATAAACATTTGCACTTATTCTCATAGAAATCAGGCCTGATAAAGACACTTTTGCTGTGCATGCTCTCTGGTTTTTGTGGCACTGGCATCCCATTCTGTGACTAAAGCAGCCTCTATTTAATAGCATAATAAACATTTGCACTTATTCTCATAGAAATCAGGCCTGATAAAGACACTTTTGCTGTGCATGCTCTCTGGTTTTTGTGGCACTGGCATCCCATTCTGTGACTAAAGCAGCCTCTATTTAATAGCATAATAAACATTTGCACTTATTCTCATAGAAATCAGGCCTGATAAAGACACTTTTGCTGTGCATGCTCTCTGGTTTTTGTGGCACTGGCATCCCATTCTGTGACTAAAGCAGCCTCTATTTAATAGCATAATAAACATTTGCACTTATTCTCATAGAAATCAGGCCTGATAAAGACACTTTTGCTGTGCATGCTCTCTGGTTTTTGTGGCACTGGCATCCCATTCTGTGACTAAAGCAGCCTCTATTTAATAGCATAATAAACATTTGCACTTATTCTCATAGAAATCAGGCCTGATAAAGACACTTTTGCTGTGCATGCTCTCTGGTTTTTGTGGCACTGGCATCCCATTCTGTGACTAAAGCAGCCTCTATTTAATAGCATAATAAACATTTGCACTTATTCTCATAGAAATCAGGCCTGATAAAGACACTTTTGCTGTGCATGCTCTCTGGTTTTTGTGGCACTGGCATCCCATTCTGTGACTAAAGCAGCCTCTATTTAATAGCATAATAAACATTTGCACTTATTCTCATAGAAATCAGGCCTGATAAAGACACTTTTGCTGTGCATGCTCTCTGGTTTTTGTGGCACTGGCATCCCATTCTGTGACTAAAGCAGCCTCTATTTAATAGCATAATAAACATTTGCACTTATTCTCATAGAAATCAGGCCTGATAAAGACACTTTTGCTGTGCATGCTCTCTGGTTTTTGTGGCACTGGCATCCCATTCTGTGACTAAAGCAGCCTCTATTTAATAGCATAATAAACATTTGCACGTATTCTCATAGAAATCAGGCCTGATAAAGACACTTTTGCTGTGCATGCTCTCTGGTTTTTGTGGCACTGGCATCCCATTCTGTGACTAAAGCAGCCTCTATTTAATAGCATAATAAACATTTGCACTTATTCTCATAGAAATCAGGCCTGATAAAGACACTTTTGCTGTGCATGCTCTCTGGTTTTTGTGGCACTGGCATCCCATTCTGTGACTAAAGCAGCCTCTATTTAATAGCATAATAAACATTTGCACTTATTCTCATAGAAATCAGGCCTGATAAAGACACTTTTGCTGTGCATGCTCTCTGGTTTTTGTGGCACTGGCATCCCATTCTGTGACTAAAGCAGCCTCTATTTAATAGCATAATAAACATTTGCACTTATTCTCATAGAAATCAGGCCTGATAAAGACACTTTTGCTGGCCAAAGCCCTACTGGACCCTGCCAGGTCGATTCCTGCCCGGGGCATCCCATTCTGTGACTACAGCAGCCTCTGTTTAAGACCATATAAGCATTTGCTCTTATCATATTTGAAATTAGCCTGATAAAGACACTTTTGCTGGCCAAAGCCCTACTGGACCCTGCCAGGTCCATTCCTGCCCAGGGCATCCCATTCTGTGACTAAAGCAGCCTCTGTTTAAGACCATATAAGCATTTGCTCTTATTATATTTATATTATAAGACACTTTTGCTGGGCATAGGCTTACTGCTGCCTGCCAGGTGCACTTCTGTTGAGGCATCCCATTCTGTAACATAGCATACCCCTCTTTATTTACACTAAGCAGCTCTCTTATTTACACTAAGCAGGCCTGTTGGAGGCTGAGTGTTACTGCTCACTTTTGGTGTGCATTATATTCTGTTTTATATAGACCCACTGCTGCCTGGGGGTTCTTAAAATATCACCTACTACCACGCCAGTTAGACTATGTCGGGCAGACAAGTGCCTGGAAGTGAAAAGAGGAGTGGCAGAGGCCAAGATTCCGCAGGCAGAGCTCGCATCAGACTGGGGGCCAGTAGCAGCAGGAGTCACGCTGAGAGACCTAATCTGCCAGTATCTGCTAGCGGTCGGGTCTCCACCAGTAACGCATCTGCCGTGGTAGATTGGCTGACGCGCTCATCAACAACATCATCACAACTTACATCTGAGACCCCCAGTCTAGGGTCGGTAGGTTCCTCTGACACAACCCTGAGTTGGCATGCCCCGAGAGCAGTCCCTGTCCTCCCATTGCCTCTGTCCTACGCCGTTCCCTCCCCCAGCGACGTATCCTATGCTTTGGGTTCAGCTCCACTCTTTAGTGAGGAGGACGATCAGATACAGGAGGACAGTCAGCAGCTACTGCCCAGCCAAGAAATGGAGGTGGCTTCTTTAGCTAGGCAGACAAATAGTGATGTGGACAGTGTCGTGGGTGCTGCGAGCGTTCCAGCTCCTGCGCCAGACACTGTTGACGAATCCACGAACATCAGTGACGTACAGCCACAACCCGGTGATGATGATGATGATGACGATGAAGCCGATCGCACTTGGGAGCCGGGTGATGAAGGGGCTTCATCGTCATCATCAGGAGAAGAGGGGCGCAGGTTGCCCCGGAGTCAGCAGCTGAGGCAGCAAGGTGGTAGCAGTCAGCATGGGGGCACAATTCCAAAGGCTGGAGCCGGCCGAGGCCGGGGCCGGGGTAGAGCACCTGCTGTGCGGCAGTCTACCTTATCGGGAGGTAGTGGAGCAGGGGTTCCTGGAGTTGGCAACAGCAGCAGTGAATCAGTGAGGCCAGGGGGTGGGAAAAGTAGCTACTCGGCAGTGTGGCAGTTTTTCCTGAGGCATCCGCAGGAGGGTAACATGGCCACATGCAAGATATGTAGGCAAAAGGTGAAGCGTGGCCAGGGTCCAAATGTTGGCACCACGGCCCTGCGTCAACATATGATGCGTCACCATAAAACGACCTGGGAGAACCGAGGCTCCCAAGGGGTGGTCCAGTCTGCTTCCTCACCAAGTGAGCTCCCAATTTCTGCCAGCCAAGGCTCCAGCACCTCAGCCGAAGGCAGCTGTGCGTCACACCCATCCTCTGTCGCTCCTGCTCCTCCTCCTCCTCCTCCAAGTCATGCATCCCGCCAGCAATCCATCAGCGAAGCCATGTCCAAGAGACAGCAGTATGCGCCCACTCATCCTACGGCGCAGAAGCTGAATGTGCTCCTGTCCAAGTTGCTGGTGCTGCAGTCGCTCCCTTTTCCGGTGGTGGAATCTGCACCTTTCAGAGAACTGATGGCTTGTGCCGAGCCGAGGTGGAGAGTCCCAAGCCGTCATTTCTTTGCCAAGAAGGCAGTACCAGCGCTGCACACTTTTGTTGAACAGAAGGTGGGCCAGTCCTTGAGCCTGTCGGTGTGTAGCAAAATACATGGCAGCGCCGACATCTGGAGCTGTAACTACGGTCAGGGGCAGTACATGTCGTTTACGGCCCACTGGGTGAATGTGGTCCCTTTGCAGCAGCAACTTGGACAGGTCACGCCGCTTCGGCCTCCGCGCTCTCTGCCCATTGGGCCTGTGACACCGTGCGACTCGGCCTCCTCATCCTCCGCCATCTCCTCACCCTCCACTGTAGGCTCAAGTCTCAGTGCCCCTCCAGTCTACCATGTGTGCAGGGCACGGAGGTGTCACGCAGTGCTTCACATGGTTTGTCTTGGCGAACGGAGTCACACAGGGGAGGAACTGCTTAAATGTATTCATCAGGAAATCCAAACATGGCTTACTCCGAGAAAACTTAAAATGGGAATCATGGTTACCGACAATGGGAAGAACATTTTGTCTGCGCTGCGCCAAGGAAGCCTGACCCATGCCCCCTGCATGGCTCACGTCTTCAATCTGGTTGTCAAGCGGTTTCTGAAGTGTTCCCCCCATCTGCAGGACATCCTAACAACTTCACGGAAACTTTGCATGCACTTCAGCCACTCCTACACCGCCAAACACACCCTTCTTGAGCTACAGCGTCAGAATGGTATCCCCCAACATAGTCTGATTTGCGATGTTTCCACCCGTTGGAATTCCACCCTTCACATGTTGGACCGATTATATGAACAGAGAAAAGCCATCACGGATTTCCTGATGATCCAAGCAGATAGGGGGACTCCCCTGTGTAACTTCAATGTCAACCAGTGGCAGCTCATACGTGACACCTGCCGTTTGCTCAGGCCCTTTGAGGAAGCCACTTTATTTGTCAGTCGGCAGGATTACGGGATGAACGACGTGATTCCACTGCTTCATGTACTACAGCACATGTTGGAAACCATGGCTGGTCAGGGCACTGGAGACATGGCGTTTACATCTTACGGCCACATGAACCCCGTTGGAGCTGAACTGGAGGAGGAGGAGGAGGAAGAGGAGGAGGAGGAGTTGCCCAGCGAAACACAGTTTAGGCTTGGCGAAATGGCTGGTTTATCTAGTCAGCGGACAGGAGAGGAGGAGCAGGAGCAGCCAGAGGAGCTAGAGGTTTTTGAGGAAGGAGAGACAGAGGACCCGGGCACACCGTGGCAGTATGCAGTGGAGATGGAGACAGGTAGTCCATCCGAGTCACTTGCGCAAATGGCACGAAGCATGCTCACATGCTTGCGTAGTGACCCCAGAATTGTTTCCATCTGTCGGCGGGATGACTTCTGGCTGTCCACCTTATTGGACCCTCGCTTCCGGCACAAAATGGGGGCATTTTTTAAACCCACCGAGAGGGAGGACAAACTCAACTACTACAAAGACATTCTACGTAGGCAGTTGGCCGATGCCTATCTGCGCCATGGTCCATACTCTCGCAGGTCTGACTCGAGGGGACCTCTGCGCTCACCTTCCACTGCCATGGCCGCTGGGGGGGTTGGCAGCAGCAGCAGCAGAAGCTCCATCAGCAGCAGCAGCCTCAGTCTTCAGTCGCTAATGAGTAGCTTTCTACACCCGCATAGTGAGGCTACTCATGAGCAGCAGGAAGACCTGGAGCAGGACCTGAACCAGCAGGTCATGTCATACTTTGACATGACCATGCCAACACACCTTGAGGATCCGCTGGACTTCTGGGCAGCCAAACTTGATTTGTGGCCGCAACTAGCAGAGTTTGCCCTGGAAAAGCTGTCCTGCCCGGCAAGTAGCGTGCCATCTGAGCGGGTGTTTAGTGCGGCGGGGGCCATAGTTACGGCGAGGAGAACTCGTCTGTCAACTAAAAATGTGGAGAGACTCACCTTTGTCAAAATGAATCAGGGATGGATCAGCCAGGATTTCCACCCACCAATGCCTGATGCATGCGACTAGATTCAGCATGGTGCCACGTTTTACACTTTACAAATGGTGCAAAACATATTTATGTCTTTAGGCCATTTTTTGGGCTCCTGCTGCTGCTACTGCCAACTTCTGCCAACTCCAGGGTGTGATTCATCCAATTTTTGGGCTCCTGAAGCCAACTCCAGTGTATATTTGGGCTCCTGCTGCTACTACTGTCAACTCCTGCCAACTCCAGGGTGTGATTCATCCAATTTTTGGGCTCCTGAGGCCAACTCCAGTGTATATTTGGGCTCCTGCTGCTGCTACTGTCAACTCCTGCCAACTCCAGGGTGTGATTCATCCAATTTTTGGGCTCCTGAAGCCAACTCCAGTGTATATTTGGGCTCCTGCTGCTACTACTGCCAACTTCTGCCAACTCCAGGGTGTGATTCATCCAATTTTTGGGCTCCTGAAGCCAACTCCAGTGTATATTTGGGCTCCTGCTGCTGCTACTGTCAACTCCTGCCAACTCCAGGGTGTGATTCATCCAATTTTTGGGCTCCTGAAGCCAACTCCAGTGTATATTTGGGCTCCTGCTGCTGCTACTGTCAACTCCTGCCAACTCCAGGGTGTGATTCATCCAATTTTTGGGCTCCTGAAGCCAACTCCAGTGTATATTTGGGCTCCTGCTGCTGCTACTGTCAACTCCTGCCAACTCCAGGGTGTGATTCATCCAATTTTTGGGCTCCTGAAGCCAACTCCAGTGTATATTTGGGCTCCTGCTGCTGCTACTGCCAACTTCTGCCAACTCCAGGGTGTGATTCATCCAATTTTTGGGCTCCTGAAGCCAACTCCAGTGTATATTTGGGCTCCTGCTGCTGCTGCTGCTGCCAACTTCTGCCAACTCCAGGGTGTGATTCATCCAATTTTTGGGCTCCTGAAGCCAACTCCAGTGTATATTTGGGCTCCTGCTGCTGCTGCTGCTGCCAACTTCTGCCAACTCCAGGGTGTGATTCATCCAATTTTTGGGCTCCTGAAGCCAACTCCAGTGTATATTTGGGCTCCTGCTGCTGCTGCTGCTGCCAACTTCTGCCAACTCCAGGGTGTGATTCATCCAATTTTTGGGCTCCTGAAGCCAACTCCAGTGTATATTTGGGCTCCTGCTGCTGCTACTGTCAACTCCTGCCAACTCCAGGGTGTGATTCATCCAATTTTTGGGCTCCTGAGGCCAACTCCAGTGTATATTTGGGCTCCTGCTGCTGCTACTGTCAACTCCTGCCAACTCCAGGGTGTGATTCATCCAATTTTTGGGCTCCTGAAGCCAACTCCAGTGTATATTTGGGCTCCTGCTGCTGCTACTGTCAACTCCTGCCAACTCCAGGGTGTGATTCATCCAATTTTTGGGCTCCTGAAGCCAACTCCAGTGTATATTTGGGCTCCTGCTGCTGCTGCTGCTGCCAACTTCTGCCAACTCCAGGGTGTGATTCATCCAATTTTTGGGCTCCTGAAGCCAACTCCAGTGTATATTTGGGCTCCTGCTGCTGCTACTGTCAACTCCTGCCAACTCCAGGGTGTGATTCATCCAATTTTTGGGCTCCTGAGGCCAACTCCAGTGTATATTTGGGCTCCTGCTGCTGCTACTGTCAACTCCTGCCAACTCCAGGGTGTGATTCATCCAATTTTTGGGCTCCTGAAGCCAACTCCAGTGTATATTTGGGCTCCTGCTGCTGCTACTGCCAACTTCTGCCAACTCCAGGGTGTGATTCATCCAATTTTTGGGCTCCTGAAGCCAACTCCAGTGTATATTTGGGCTCCTGCTGCTACTACTGCCAACTTCTGCCAACTCCAGGGTGTGATTCATCCAATTTTTGGGCTCCTGAAGCCAACTCCAGTGTATATTTGGGCTCCTGCTGCTGCTACTGTCAACTCCTGCCAACTCCAGGGTGTGATTCATCCAATTTTTGGGCTCCTGAAGCCAACTCCAGTGTATATTTGGGCTCCTGCTGCTGCTGCTGCCAACTTCTGCCAACTCCAGGGTGTGATTCATCCAATTTTTGGGCTCCTGAAGCCAACTCCAGTGTATATTTGGGCTCCTGCTGCTGCTGCTGTCAACTCCTGCCAACTCCAGGGTGTGATTCATCCAATTTTTGGGCTCCTGAAGCCAACTCCAGTGTATATTTGGGCTCCTGCTGCTGCTGCTGTCAACTCCTGCCAACTCCAGGGTGTGATTCATCCAATTTTTGGGCTCCTGAAGACAACTCCAGTGTATATTTGGGCTCCTGCTGCTGCTGCTGTCAACTCCTGCCAACTCCAGGGTGTGATTCATCCAATTTTTGGGCTCCTGAAGCCAACTCCAGTGTATATTTGGGCTCCTGCTGCTGCTGCTGCCAACTTCTGCCAACTCCAGGGTGTGATTCATCCAATTTTTGGGCTCCTGAAGCCAACTCCAGTGTATATTTGGGCTCCTGCTGCTGCTGCTGCCAACTTCTGCCAACTCCAGGGTGTGATTCATCCAATTTTTGGGCTCCTGAAGCCAACTCCAGTGTATATTTGGGCTCCTGCTGCTGCTGCTGCCAACTTCTGCCAACTCCAGGGTGTGATTCATCCAATTTTTGGGCTCCTGAAGCCAACTCCAGTGTATATTTGGGCTCCTGCTGCTACTACTGTCAACTCCTGCCAACTCCAGGGTGTGATTCATCCAATTTTTGGGCTCCTGAGGCCAACTCCAGTGTATATTTGGGCTCCTGCTGCTGCTGCTGCCAACTTCTGCCAACTCCAGGGTGTGATTCATCCAATTTTTGGGCTCCTGAGGCCAACTCCAGTGTATATTTGGGCTCCTGCTGCTGCTACTGTCAACTCCTGCCAACTCCAGGGTGTGATTCATCCAATTTTTGGGCTCCTGAAGCCAACTCCAGTGTATATTTGGGCTCCTGCTGCTGCTGCTGCTGCCAACTTCTGCCAACTCCAGGGTGTGATTCATCCAATTTTTGGGCTCCTGAAGCCAACTCCAGTGTATATTTGGGCTCCTGCTGCTGCTACTGTCAACTCCTGCCAACTCCAGGGTGTGATTCATCCAATTTTTGGGCTCCTGAGGCCAACTCCAGTGTATATTTGGGCTCCTGCTGCTGCTACTGTCAACTCCTGCCAACTCCAGGGTGTGATTCATCCAATTTTTGGGCTCCTGAAGCCAACTCCAGTGTATATTTGGGCTCCTGCTGCTGCTACTGCCAACTTCTGCCAACTCCAGGGTGTGATTCATCCAATTTTTGGGCTCCTGAAGCCAACTCCAGTGTATATTTGGGCTCCTGCTGCTACTACTGCCAACTTCTGCCAACTCCAGGGTGTGATTCATCCAATTTTTGGGCTCCTGAGGCCAACTCCAGTGTATATTTGGGCTCCTGCTGCTACTACTGCCAACTTCTGCCAACTCCAGGGTGTGATTCATCCAATTTTTGGGCTCCTGAGGCCAACTCCAGTGTATATTTGGGCTCCTGCTGCTGCTGCTGCCAACTTCTGCCAACTCCAGGGTGTGATTCATCCAATTTTTGGGCTCCTGAAGCCAACTCCAGTGTATATTTGGGCTCCTGCTGCTACTACTGTCAACTCCTGCCAACTCCAGGGTGTGATTCATCCAATTTTTGGGCTCCTGAAGCCAACTCCAGTGTATATTTGGGCTCCTGCTGCTGCTGCTGCCAACTTCTGCCAACTCCAGGGTGTGATTCATCCAATTTTTGGGCTCCTGAGGCCAACTCCAGTGTATATTTGGGCTCCTGCTGCTGCTGCTGCCAACTTCTGCCAACTCCAGGGTGTGATTCATCCAATTTTTGGGCTCCTGAGGCCAACTCCAGTGTATATTTGGGCTCCTGCTGCTACTACTGTCAACTCCTGCCAACTCCAGGGTGTGATTCATCCAATTTTTGGGCTCCTGAGGCCAACTCCAGTGTATATTTGGGCTCCTGCTGCTGCTGCTGCCAACTTCTGCCAACTCCAGGGTGTGATTCATCCAATTTTTGGGCTCCTGAGGCCAACTCCAGTGTATATTTGGGCTCCTGCTCCTGCTGCTGCCAACTTCTGCCAACTCCAGGGTGTGATTCATCCAATTTTTGGGCTCCTGAAGCCAACTCCAGTGTATATTTGGGCTCCTGCTGCTGCTGCCAACTTCTGCCAACTCCAGGGTGTGATTCATCCAATTTTTGGGCTCCTGAGGCCAACTCCAGTGTATATTTGGGCTCCTTCTGCCCCTCATAGTGATGCCACTTCAACTCTCTGCAATTGTGCCGCTCTGCGATTCTATTAGCGATGCCTCTGATCTGCATGTGATATTTCTTCAAAGTATTATTTAACAAACCCAGCACGCATCCTGTGCGTGTTACAGCAAGGCTGAATGGTTTACAACCCTATTGAGGCTGTAGGAGGCTCAGAAATAGCCGTTTTTAATAGCGATTCGTCGCGAATTTATTCGGGTCGAAACGATTTTTGTCGGAAAATTCGGCGAATCAGTCGAATCGAATTTTTCAAAAGTTCGCTCATCTCTAGTTACTACAAAATGAATGAAATAAAGAAAAATAAAAGACCAAATATTTAGAATGCACTTTAATGAGGTAAGTTTGTAGTGCGCAGCCGCAAGATCAGAAGGATTTACGTCTAGGGAAAAAGGGCAAAACCAATGTTGCAACCTGAGAAATGAAACGGAAAATTCAGGATGGAAACTGACATAGGTCTGATTCCAGAACTGCCATACGAACGGACGTATATTTTAGGATAGAAACGTATTTGCTTATAGAATCACTCGCAAGTTCAAAGGAACGCACGAGCGTACGGGAAAAATAGGATGATCGGCACCCAAATCAAAGCTGTTACATGTTTCTTTGAATCGACCCTATTGTTTTTAGATGCTTTCTTCAGGTCAACGCTATAAAGAGAAACTCTTCTTTCACATTGCTTCTCCAGGGTGGAGAGAATTTTAAAAAATGGGCAATCTGGCTGGACTGGCCCTTTAAATTATTCCAAGGTCCTCATCAATCCTACATAAACACACTACACATGCAATAAAGTGAACCAAACCCCCCCCCAAAACAACTCAATCTATTTTGCTCCTCCACCCTAGGTACATTACCGTTGATTTCAGCCTTCAATGCTGCTTTGTATTCCTGTTATAGTGATTTTCATTTTCTTTTGCTGTTGGCTCCTGACAGGATAACATTGTTCTAAACTAGCCCCTCTCTGCCGCCCTCCTCGCAATCTCAAGCTGGGAGCAGTTATACACTATTGAAAATAGTGCTTGAAAGAAGATAAGATCCAGATCCATTCATTTTCCTCTAATTTTCCTTTGAAGGGGGGAAGTTGATACATGCGTTTTTTTTTTTATTTTTAAATTTAACCTTCCATAAAAAGTGGTTGGTCCGCTTTAAGTTGTGAATACTGCACTGCAGTAACATTACACCATGATTCTAACTAGCTTTTGTTCTACTGTTCCATTATAATCTTGTGCTTGTTCCTATTGTTCCCTTAAAGCAGACCAAAACCTGTTTCCCCGCTAACAGGTGTGAGTGTTGGTCTGCCGGCATAAGGACAGACTGCGGGGGGCATTCAGAATGCTGGAGCTCCACACTCACAGCACCTCCTAGAATGCCTGCAATACTTATATTTTAACCACAAACCTCGCCAGAAATGCAGCGATTGGCCACTTGCACTGAAGGGGAGGGACCAACAATGCGACCAGTGCACACGTGAGCGCGATCGGCCAATTGTGCAGCTGTGTTCCCAGCAAGGCTTGCGGTTAAACCGGACCTTCGGCATGATTTAATGAAATGCTCAAACCCTTAAAAAAATATTCCCCAGCATCTAAAATTAATATATTTCAGGTTTTTAGTCACTTACTTATTATTCTTTCCTCCACCGGGCTGCAACTCTTTTCGGGACTATAGGTTATGGTCGCCGCCATCTTGACTCAGAAGCATCACACATACTGAGGAGAGCAGAATAAAGTACAGGGGGCAGGTTATAGCTGTGCTGTACACAGATAGAGCAGAGCTGGGGTCAGGAAAAGGACAGCAATGCAAGAATTCAGAGCGACACAGTCAGAAGACACTTCCTGTTTGCAGGCTGCCTGATGCTCCATGAGCCACCATCTTGGATGTTTAAAGGCTCATAACATGCAGTAGATGCAGGTAGGATGATTTTTAATGTGAGCAATCTGTATGTACAGGGTGTGGGAAACATATAATATATGCTCTTATTCAGGGTGAAGGTCCACTTTAAATGTAAGTATTGCGGGCATTCTAGGGGGTTCTGTGAGCCAGGCTCCGGCATTCTGGATGCCCCCCCCCCCAGTTAGTTCTTATGCCGGCGGACCAACACCCGCACCTGTTAGCGCAGAAACGGGTGTTGGTCCACTTTAATTACCCCTACCTCCCCATTGCTCTGACAGAAAGAACTCTTTGTATGTATATACTTGTATATATCTGGCGACAATAATTCAGATTCTTAGGACTGCTAGTAGCTTAAGCGTATGTACTCTTGGTTCTAATGACTGATGCAGGTGTAAGTAATTGCCACTGGGGACTGGGTCAGTTAGTAACATAGTAACATAGTATGTAGGGCTAAAAAATATGCAGTTCAGCTGGTGTATAAAAAAACATCTACATCCAGTGATCTAGTAGCCACAGCTGGTAATGTTATTACATGATGCAAGGAAGGCATCCAGGCCACTTTTGAACCCCTTTGTTAGAGAGTTCCATAGTCTCACTGCTCCCCTTCTATGTCGGTGGAGGAAGTGCCTTTCATCTTATCTTAGTTGGATGCCTCTGGGTTATAGTTACGATCCAGGGTAACAGAATGTGGGCTGACCATGCAGGAGTGAAGGACTTTTGTTCTGAACTCCCGGGCACTACCGTATTTTTCAGCTAGAACCACTTCTATTTTTGCCTAGAAAAGTACCCCCCTCCCTGATCAGCAATTGCAGGGGGCAAAAAACAGCTGACTCCCCTGGAGAGAGATCTTTAGCTAAGGCTTCCTCCGGCAGTTCCCCGAGCAAGATGGCAGCACATGGTCTTGATTGACTCACTCACTCCCCTCCCTCATGCAGTGGTCATACTTGGCTCAGCTGAACTGAGGCTTTCCCGCAGTCTCTGGGCAGCCCAACAGCAAGAACGGAGCAGCGGTATCATGTGACCGCAACGACGGGACCAGCCCAAGATTTGTCTAAAACTCAGACGAGTCCAGAGCACCAGCTTAACTCCTCTTCCATGTGATAAGACTTATGTTCCCTCCAGTTGCTCTCCTCCGGGGACTCTGATCATGACAAGCCAATGCACAATCTTTCTACATTGTGACGCCTGCCCATGGGGTTGTCCAAACATGACATTAACTCTCTCCCCATCTCTCCTACCCTCTAACCAGTACTCTCTTCAACTGCCACCTTCTTCTATGATAATAGGTGAGGTGTGGAATTGCAGGCCACAGGTGGTCTTCCTGCAGGAGATGCCCTTTGCCAAACCAAAACCACAAAAATTCCCTTCCTGGAGTTCACCCTAGCCATTCTCCAGGAGTTTTCTGAGGGAGTCCTAATACTCGACTCACATCACCTAAATACATCCAGTGCAATTACCATATGTTAGCTGCATACCTGTACTTATAATTTTAAATATTGAAGTCGAATTTTTGAAACAAGTTACTTTAAAATAAGCTGATTTTTTAAATAAGTTGATTATTACTTAACATATATATAATTTTGGTCAAAAGGATGAAGTAATTAATTAACTCTCATTAGTAATGAATTAAAATTACCTAGGACCATTTATATACTTCATGACTATTCATAATCTTTACCCACTGTTTATTATGTAAATTATCTGTATGCTTCGCTTTTTACAATTTTATAGGCTTAATTAATTGAAGTGGTTGGAATAACCAAATACTATTTTCAAATATCATTCCTTTTTACCACCTTGTTTTTATTTTTTTTTTCATTATTACTATTTAATTTTTATTTGAAAGCTCATCTCACATGTTTAGTCTGTTATTTTACTTAACCAATAAAGCGCTTGAAAATAAATATTCTATGCACTTTGCATATTTTAAACACATGCGGGTACATACTAAGGAATTGCGGCGGAACATCAGTGATTCATCTCTCTTCAGTGACACCAGGAATATACCTAAGAAGTTATTCCCCTGAGGCCTAGGGCAGGTTGTGTACCCCCCGGGCCGCAGCGGTAAGTCCCTCTCTATAACTCATACATTATTTAATGTGAGTGACACTTAAAACAAAAGCTGTTTCCAGCATTTAAACTGGCTGAACTGAAGTCTGATAAACACTCTAACTTCAGCCAACAGTAAAATATTTAGAGAGGTCAACTTGATCCCTCTTAAAAATCTTCTTTCTGAGATCAAGCAAATTTCTAACACAATCCAATCATAAGCGTGCCTGTGTGTAACCTTTTGTGCTTCGAAAAATTACAGAATCTGATTCCATCTCTACATCAGCTAAAATGTTTAATTGACATTTGTTTACGATTTAAATACATGACCGGAAGTCATCCCTCTCTGTTGGAGAAGCAACCAAGAAGAGGGCACACTTTTACATACCGTATATTCTGGTCTTGTCCCCGCCTTCAAAAACGTCTAGTCCAGGGTCGCCTCAGTGGTGTTGAGTCTTACCAGTGGGTCAATGGGCCTCCTGCATCTCACGCCAAGGAAGGAGTATAAAAACACCTTAGAGCTCCATCTCCTGCTGACAGCCAGGGCCTGCATCCCCGCTCTCTAGAAGCAGACAACTCTTTGTACTGTCTCTATGTGGATCTCCAGAGTGAATAAACTGCATTGCATGGAAGAACATCGGCCTTGCACAACTGAGTCTCCTGAAAACCTGGTCTGCAGGAACTAACCATGTCCACTTGGCAATTATCTCCCCCCATCTCCCACCCCCATCCTCTTTCTCCCTGCCTTTTTCCCCATTTCTCCAACTAGATAATTAATTTTAGGAAAAACTCCCACGACATGGGTCCACATACCAGGTCGACTCCCTTACAGATACCATGTGGCTGAATGCTATCATTACTAATGCTAATGTACTGATCCTGGATATATGTATATTAGATGCCTCTTTTCCAAACTAAATAAACCTAACTTTGACAATCTTTCAGGGTACTCTAGTCCTCCATTCCATTTTTTAATATAGTTGCCCGCCTTTGAATGTGCTCCAGTCCTTCTTATGCACTGGTGCCCAGAACTGTACACAATATTCCATATGGGGTCTGATCAGTGACTTATAGAGGGGTAAACCAAACCAATTTAGCTAAATCTGTTTGTAGCTGCCTACTGTCCTCTTTTGTGTTACTTCACACAGCATAGTATTATCTGCAGAGATTACAGGATGAACCGGACACAGAATGAACTGCTTGCCTTACCACCACTCCCCCATAACGGGTGCCCCTGTACACTTGGAGTTTCAGTGTACGGAGGCCCCATTGTTTTCACTGGGAGACGGCAGTACACAGGTCACTCTAACCTACAAGCTAGTGCAGCTCTCGGCTTCACAAACCTGGGTTGCAGAAGGATAATTGGTAAGTCTGTCTCATGTCCTAATCTGAGGTGTGTGAAAAGTTAGAGTTTTGGGGAATTTATCTCCAATATACTGCTGCCATTGAGGCAGAAATGTAAATTTGGTAGATCAATTTTGATAAAGACCAAAACAGACTTATTTTCAACTGCCTAAAGTTACAAGAAGGAGTCCTGATTTTGGAGGTCCCACAGCGGGCGAATCTAGTGGAAGCCTGGATGTACTCACCATTTTCCTGGTTCCTGTGCCAGCCACATGCGATGTACAGTAGAAGGCACCGCAGAGTAGTGGCACTGCAGATTGAGAGGGGTTGCTGCTTCTCTACAGTGCCATCTCTCACAGCAGGGCATCCCAAATCATGATGCCCCCTTGGGACTTTAGACAGTTTAGACAAAAGTTCATTAAGGCTTTTGGTCCACTAGAGTGTGAAGGAAGGAACAGTGATTGAAAGGAATGCTTTGGGCCACCAAAAAGGGATGTTGTGAGGTTCCTGGTGAAATATTGACCATGTGGCTTTTATACATAGTTGTAAAATAGCAAATGTGACCTTCTAATAAACACCATCATATGTTGTGTTCCACATACCGGAGCTGCTGTATGGTTCTATATATATCTTGTGTATCATTTTATAAGAGGCAATTAGTGAGCTATCTAAGCTATCCAAAGCTGCAGGAAGTTCAGAGAACTAAGCTAAAGTGTCTATGGGGGGGAGTTATCTAAATGGCTTTGAAAGCCTCTGGAGAGGCTGAGTTTTACGACACTTTGAAAAACTATCATAACCCTGAATCACCAAGAGTCTGCATTTATCTGTCATTACCAAAAATGAATTACTGTATTTTTTAATTAGAACTTGAGCTGGATGAATTGTTCCTAAATATTGACAATACACCTCTATGATTGAAGTGAACAGAACCAGCAAAATTCCGGTCTAAAAACTTTAAAGGGTAATTCCACTTTCAGTGGCATTTTTAAAAGTTTCCCTTATTGTGTTGCAAGATGATGCCTTCAGTGTGCTGTTATTTTATTAATTTTCTATTTATTTGCAACTCTGATATATATGAATCAGATGCTGAACTCTAGTGGGACAGATCGGAGATACAGTATGCACCCAGGGCTGGTTATGACCAAACACAACATTAAGAGAAGATAATACCTATATGGCTTCAGAAGGACCTCAGTATGTCTATCTTTAATATTGCTTTCTTGTGTGTGTCAGTAAGCTAAACACGTATCTGAGCAAATCTCTTAATGTGGACTGATGATGATCTTATCCCTAGAACCTTCCAGGCACTTGGAAAGTTCGGGCTTCTTGACAGTCGTAATGTGTCCTTCTGGTAGAAGAAGCTGCTGACAGCGCCAGATCAAAGGCAGGTTTCTAGTCCCAAACATTTTCCATTTTCCAAGTATGTAGAAATGAGCTTAGTAAACAGAATAGTTCCAGCTAAATTCCCACAATATATAAAGTAATTTGCTTGATTGTCCTGGGGCAGCCAGTACCCAAGTGTTCCCATGAAAATCTTAATAATCTCCAATATGTGTCCATAAGAAGAAGCTTAATATTTCAGGTGCTGACAAATTCAAGTTATTGTCCGATATAAAAAGCGCTGTCTAGAGATGAGCGAACTTTTGAAAAGTTCGATTCGGCCGATTCGCCGAATTTCACAAAGAAATTCGGGTTCGGCCGGATCGAACTTTTACGAAGTTCCCCATCAAAAATGCCGGCATGGTGGGAGCGGGCCGGCCGGTTCCGCTGACAGCGGAGCCGGCGGGCCGCTGATGACAGCGGAGCCGGCGGGCCTCTGATGACGCGGCCTCAGATGACAGCTGAGAGCGGCGCCGGCCTCCACGCTCCGGACCTGCAGGTAAGTGTTTGCTTTTTTTTTAAATGCCGGCATGGTGGGAGCGGGCCGGCCGGTTCCGCTGACAGCGGAGCCGGCCGGCCCGCACCCACCATGCCGGCAAAAATGCTTTTTTTTTTTTGTTTTTTAAATGCCGGCATGGTGGGAGCGGGCTGGCCGGCTTTACCGGCCCGCCGGCCGGTTACGCTGTCAGCGCGGAACCGGCCGGCCCGCTCCCACCATGCCGGCAAAAATGCTTTTTTTTTTTTTGGTTTTTTAAATGCCGGCATGGTGGGCCCGCTCCCACCATGCCGGCTTTTTTTTTTTTTTTAATTTCAGGAAAAATTCGATCGGCACGAACCACAAAATATTCGGGTTCGTGCCGAATCGAATATTTCCTGAAATTCGGAGCGAATTCCGGTTCGTCCGAACCGGTTCGCTCATCTCTAGCGCTGTCATGTACTCATGACCTTAGCTTTAACTCCTTACTCTCAAGCATTGTCATGTACTCATGACCTAAGCTTCAGCCCCTTACTCTCAAGTACTTACCAGCCACCCTACTCAGGGCTGGATTAATAGGAGGATGCAAGGGGCACTCGTTCCAGGGCCTCCACCACTTGCCCTGCAAAGGAGGCCTTCACAAACCTTTGGGTTATTGTCTGGTCCAGGAGGCTTTTCAGTCTTTGGTCTGACGGGCTGCAGGGCCAGCAACAAAGCTATCGGCGGCAGTGGGGCCCCCCATGCGCCAGGGCAGCCAAAGCCACCACAGGGCAGAACGGTCTACAGCAGCAAGGCTGACGTCGGCAGCGCTACAGTGATGGGTGCATTCAGAGCTGTCAATCGGTGGCCACTCACTGCACATAAGCCACCAAGCACAGCCGCTGGCAGCTCAATGCAGGGAACTGTTCTCCAGCTGGTCACCCCCCGCCCAGAATGGCAAAGCAGGAGTACCCAAGCAGCACGCACCCGCACAAGGGTGGCACAAGGTCTCGATCTGATGTTCCAGTAAGTAGTCAGGTGCCAGACAACCACCAATCAGTTACTTGGCTGGACTATTATTTTTAAGGAAAAAAAAATACTGTATATGGGGCCTCCACCAGCTTTTGTGCCCAGGAGCCTCCACCACACTTGATCTAGCCCTAACTCTATCTGAATTCAGTTTGAATCCCAGTCATATCATAAGGGAGTGCTGCCATGGTTCAGGAGACTGCTAGAGACACATCAATATTAATACACTACCAGCTTTTGACCTAGTTACCCACTGGCCTAGAATCTTTAGTCAATAAGAAGGCTCCTAAGCCAGTGGGTCACACGCTGGTGGTCAGGGAAGCTGAGCTGTAACTACAAAGGCATAAGGATGTGGTATATAGAGAGGAAGGGGCAGTTTAGACTAAGGTCACACAGAGTAGCTGAGCTGCCTTGGCACTGGTACATGCAGGATGACCTGCACATTATGCTGCATTTTGGATGTGGTGTGTTTTATAGTCTTCGCCATTTTGCTATAGACTTAACTACTACTAAACTACAGCATATCAGCATAACACAGATTAATCATGTGTTGTCAACAGTTATAAAGACTACTATTGACAGTGGACCGAGGAGAGTTGAGTTTGCTCAGCGAATGGCGGGGTTTCACACAGTGGGGCACCCCAAACATGGCACTGTATTCCCAGCAAGGATTGTGACTGGGGTAAAAATATCGATGTTTGGAAGTTATATTGGGGGGGGGGGGTTTGGGTTGGGGCAGCATTTTGTTTTTAACAAAAGCTAGTGATTTTGTTGTTCTTTGCATAACACCAATGACAAACTATGTTTTCTTGAAAATGTATCTTAAAGTGGACCAAAACCAACATTTTTAACTAGCATCCCCTGAATTGCTCCCCCCATGCAGAGGACCTTTTGCCAATTTTCAGTGCTCCTGCTTCACGCTAATCCCAGATAATGGCGCCTGTTTTAGCTGTAAAGCTCCACCTCCTCCAATCATTGGTACTAATGTGTGTGGCAGTGATGTCATTACCACATCTATGCAATGACTGGTCTCCTACTATCTCACAGAAAGGAACACCAAAAATAAACTGTGTTCCAAGACAATTCGAAAAACAAAAATATATATTTCTAGTTCTACACCCTAAGAAGGGAGTATCGACAGGGGCCTTGGCCAAATGTATTTCCCAAGTGGGTTTTGGCCTGCTTTAAATATACTCAGCTAGCCTTTAAAAATATTGTTTTATTTCTTTACTATCTAATCAATTGCAGAGATGGAAGAACAGTTTTCTTTTTCTTATCAGGCTGTGCATCGGTCAAATGTTCTTGCCAAACATCCGCTTTATACAGTAGTGTCAGTTTAATTTAAATTAATTTGTCAATTAGCTGTTCATATTTTATTTGCCAGAGACTGTTCCTGCTACTGGCGGCAGGAAAACAAAAAAGAAACATATCCCTCTGCACACTCATACTATTGAATAAGCTAGCAGGACTGTTTTTTTTTATTGAAGCCGCCGTGTGTGCTAATCACCGTAAACACATGGAACCGTGAGTGAAAAGTGCAGGTGAACACCCAGCCTGGTTCCTTCCCAAAGGAAAGGAACCCCATCCCTTTCCCAGGAGGACGAACCCCCTGACGAGATTGGGTCATTACATACCCCTCAGTCCAAAGAACCTCAGGACCACTTTCGCCCTCGGGTGCTAGCCTGAGCTTTTCCCGTGGACTTAGGCGTAAACTCCCTCAGCCTACCCTTCCCCGGCGGTTGCCCGACCAGGTACCAGGATCTTTGGCTTCAGCCTCCTGCTTTCAGACGCCTCCGCAGCCTGCCTTTCCCTGGATTCGAATGCAGGTACTAGTACTAGCTGCTTTCACAGGGGCTCACCAACATCTTACTCCCAGGGAGCCTCAGGGAGGAGCACTGGGCAGGGGTCGGAAGCGAGTCCAAAAGGCCTATGACTTCCGACACCAGGTTATTAGGGACAGGGTCCATTAGTGCTGGCAACCCTAATACGTGATTCACACAAACAAAAAATTACTACAGTGACAAAAACTGGGTGACAAAAACGTGGGAAAGTCGGGCTTACTTAGGGTAGGTTAAAAGCTGGACTGTTAGTTAACATAAGGGTTGATTCATGGTCATGCTCCTTTGCATTTGCGCACATTTTTGCTCAGGCTTCCTCCTGATTTATGGATGTCAAAATTTGAAACGCATTGTCTAAGGCAGGAAATGTGCGCAGGAGTGCACACCAATGCGGAAACTTGCGCCTGAAATTCTTAAATTTGGTGGCACTAACTGGCTCGTTTAGAGGGCAGAAAAACATGTGCAAATGTGTCAATTTCCAGAGTGAATTTCCTCCAGCAAAAAGCTGGAGTAAACTGCAGACTTCACTGACTAACAGGCTTATTCCTAAAACACATGTCGGCAGCATCTGGCATGTTTTTCAGCAATGAAAGTGTCAGCCGTAAGTTTATTTAGCAATTTTTCTTTTTAGTAAGAAAAAAATGGTTAATATTTGTCAAAGTTGACAAATCTCAATATGTTAAATTATAAAAACACCAAAAAGGTGGACATTGGGCCCCAAAAATTATGAGTAATTAAAAAAACATTAGTAGCACAATTAATAAGCACTAATACACAAAACAGTGCAGGGAGGGAGGGGGCAGGGCAGGCGGCTCTCATTCAAATCAATGGGGAGCGCGTGCTGCCGCATCCACCGTATCCCTGGCCTCATGCACGTTTCCGCCCCAGCCTATTGTAAACAAGGAGAGCTGCCTGCTCAACGTCATCACAACAGGAAGCTCTTATTGGACTAGAGACCGCACATGCTCAGTTGGAGCGTTGCAAGGTGAGGTTTTTCGGGTCTTCTGGGTGGTTTTATCCTTATTCGGGACGCCCCGGAGAAAATCCAGCGGCTGGCCCTGGAATATTTTTGATTCCAGGCCAGCCCCTGATGGGGTTTGTTCAGCTTTAATAAATTTAGAAATAAATAGATTGTTAGGTTTAGCCTGAAAGTTAGGCTTATTTAGTATGGAAAGAGATGTCTGAGGGGTGATATATTAACTATGTATTAATATATCCAGGATCAGTACAAAGGTCAATATATTTATACCCAGGACTATAATACAGGGGAACCTGCTAAGGCTAAGGAAAGAAACCTCGTACACCGACATAGCAGGGGATTCCTTTCTGTAAGAGCAGTGAGACTATAGAACTCCCTGCCAGAGGAGTCAGTCATGAAGAATACACTAAAATAGTTCATAAGTGACCTGGATACCTTACCTGCGTGTAATAACATCACCTACTAAAGTGTGCCTAAACCCAGCCTAAACCCACAATGCAATGACTGTAACCTGCAGGAAGCTTGAAGCAGTTGCACGATCTACTGTTACATATATCATGGCGTTGAAAGGGATAAAATGAACCCACACCTGTGTTAGCAATTAGAGATTCGAATAGACCGCGTTACTCGACTACTCGACCGATTATCGAATCCCATTATAGTCTATGGGAAAAAAATGCTCGCCACTTGGAAATCTCAATTCGACCACTTGGAGGTCACCAAGTCCACCCTGAAACATCAGAAAATGATGCCAACACTGCTGGAATGCAACTGGGACAGCAGGGGAAGCATGTCTGGGTGCATATAACGCGCCCAAGTCGCACTATTACGCCACTATCACAGCCACTCAACAATACACTCCAAACACAATATTACTTCTACGTAAAGTGAGACAAGACAAGGAAACCTTCTTTCCTCTACATTGCCATGGACCCCAAGCCAAACTGTACAAAAAAGAAGAACAAAATTCTGCACCCCTTAAAATCACGTTGCCTAATGACAACCACAGATGGCATAGGCAAGGGGGAAAATAAATAGACCCCACCCCTAATTGTCATTGTGTGTGTGTGTGTGTGTGTGTGTGTGTGTGTGTGTGTGTGAGATGTGGTCAGACATGTCCTCTTGTGTCATTGTGTCACCCCAGCAGTAAGGGAAGCTTAAAGGAGGAGGTATGTTACAGTGTGTTACCCCAGCAGTCAGGGAAGCTTACAGGAGGAGGTTTGTTACAGTGTGTCACCCCAGCAGTAAGGGAAGCTTACAGGAGGAGGTTTGTTACAGTGTGTCACCCCAGCAGTCAGGGAAGCTTACAGGAGGAGGTTTGTTACAGTGTGTCACCCCAGCAGTCGGGGAAGCTTACAGGAGGAGGTTTGTTACAGTGTGTCACCCCAGCAGTCAGGGAAGCTTACAGGAGGAGGTTTGTTACAGTGTGTTACGCCAGCAGTAAGGGAAGCTTAAAGGAGGAGGTTTGTTACATTGTGTCACCCCAGCAGTCAGGGAAGCTTACAGGAGGAGGTTTGTTACATTGTGTCACCCCAGCAGTAAGGGAAGCTTACAGGAGGAGGTTTGTTACATTGTGTCACCCCAGCAGTCAGGGAAGCTTACAGGAGGAGGTTTGTTACATTGTGTCACCCCAGCAGTAAGGGAAGCTTACAGGAGGAGGTTTGTTACAGTGTGTCACCCCAGCAGTCAGGGAAGCTTACAGGAGGAGGTTTGTTACAGTGTGTTACCCCAGCAGTAAGGGACGCTTAAAGGAGGAGGTTTGTTACATTGTGTCACGCCAGCAGTCAGGGAAGCTTACAGGAGGAGGTTTGTTACAGTGTGTCACCCCAGCAGTAAGGGAAGCTTAGAGCTGAGACCTCTTAAAAATTGTGTGGAGTCCCAAGAGCTGAGACCTCTTGAAAATTGTGTGGAGGCCCAAGAGCTGAGACCTCTTAAAAATTGTGTGGAGTCCCAAGAGCTGAGACCTCTTAAAAATTGTGTGGAGGCCCAAGAGCCGAGACCTCTTAAAAATTGTGTGGAGTCCCAAGAGCTGAGACCTCTTAAAAATTGTGTGGAGGCCCAAGAGCTGAGACCTTTTAAAAATTGTGTGGAGTCCCAAGAGCTGAGACCTCTCAAACATTGTGTGGAGGCCCAAGAGCTGAGACCTCTTGAAAATTGTGTGGAGTCCCAAGAGCTGAGACCTCGTAAAAATTATGTGGAGTCCCAAGAGCTGAGACCTCTTAAAAATTGTGTGGAGGCCCAAGAGCTGAGACCTCTTAAAAATTGTGTGGAGTCCCAAGAGCTGAGACCTCTTAAAAATTGTGTGGAGGCCCAAGAGCTGAGACCTTTTAAAAATTGTGTGGAGTCCCAAGAGCTGAGACCTCTTAAAAATTGTGTGGAGGCCCAAGAGCTGAGACCTTTTAAAAATTGTGTGGAGTCCCAAGAGCTGAGACCTCTCAAACATTGTGTGGAGGCCCAAGAGCTGAGACCTCTTAAAAATTGTGTGGAGTCCCAAGAGCTGAGACCTCTTAAAAATTGTGTGGAGGCCCAAGAGCTGAGACCTCTTAAAAATTGTGTGGAGGCCCAAGAGCTGAGACCTCTTAAAAATTGTGTGGAGGCCCAAGAGCTGAGACCTCTTAAAAATTGATTGTATTAAGCCCAAGAGGTGAGCCATAATTTTTTTTATTAATACAGCAATTCTACGGCGGTTAAGGAGGAGGAGGAGGAAATGGCACTTCATACAGATGGCACTTCACTCTTGGCTGCTTTCCACTGTTGTACAAGCAAAGTCCGGGTCAATCCACTTGCTGTTCATTTTGATTAGCGTCAGCCTGTCGGCACTGTCGGTTGACAGGCGGCTGCGCTTATCGGTTATAATGCCCCAGGCTGCGCTGAACACCCTTTCTGATAGCACGCTGGCGGCAGGGCAGGCAAGCACCTCCAAGGCGTACAGGGACAGTTCCAGCCACGTGTCCAACTTGGAGACCCAGTAAGTGTAGGGCGCCGAGGGATCGGGGAGGACAGGGGTGTGGTCTGCCAGGTAGTCCCGCAACATCCGCCGATACTTGTCCCTCCTGCTGATAGCGGGCCCCGCAGTGATGGAAGTTGCACGAGGGGGTGACATGAACGTGTCCCACACCTTGGAGAGTGTTCCCCTGGTGGCTGTGGGCCTGATCGATGTTGTCAGACTCTGGGAGACACTCTCCTCTCTGCCGCCAGCGATGCTGGGTGGGAAAATCTGCATCATGTTCTGCAAGAGTTCCCTCTGGTATTCCAGTAATCGATTCGTCCTCTCCTCTACCGGAATAAAAGAGGAGAAGTTATCTTTATACCGGGGGTCCAGGAGTGCGAAGACCCAGTATAGTTTGTTCTCCAATATCCGGACAACACGTATGTCCCGGGAAAAGCAGCCCAGCATGAAGTCAGCCATGTGTGCCAGACTCTGAGTAGGCATGACCTCACTGCCCCCACCAGAAGGATCATTTTCCATTTCCTCCTCTTCCTCCTCCTCTCCGCCCCATCCGCGCTGAACCAATGGGACGCACACAGCCTGACTGCTACCCTCGCCGCCAGCATCCTCTTCCACAGCCACCTCCACGTTGTCCTCCTCATCCTCCTCCTCCTGCAACTGCCACCGAGCAGCAGACAAAAGTGTGGTCTGACTGTCTACCTGCGTTGCGTCTCCTCCTACCCCCGTCTCCTCTGTGTGCAATGCGTTCTCCCTTATTGCGATGAGCGATTCTTTAAGGACGCATAGGAGCGGGATGGTTACGCTCACTATAGTGTCCTCGCCGCTGACCTTCTTAGTGGACTCCTCAAAGATACGCAATACATCGCATATGTCTGCCATCCATGGCCACTCGTGGTTGGCAAACTGAGGGAGCTGAGTTGGATGCACGCGTGGATGCATCATCTGGTACTCCATCAATGCTCTCTGCTGCTCACACACCCTGGCCAACATGCAATAGGTGGAATTCCAGCGAGTGGGCAGGTCACACAACAGCCGATGTTGAGGCAAATGGAGGCGTTGCTGGATTTTTTTTAAGCTAGCAGCAGCTACAGTTGACTTCCGAAAGTGAGCGCACAAGCGCCGCACTTTGACCAATAGCTCTGCCAGGTTGGGGTAAGTCTTTAGAAACTTTTGTACTACCAAATTAAAAACGTGGGCCAGGCATGGTACGTGATTGAGTTCTGCAAGCTCCAGAGCCGCCACCAGGTTACGGCCGTTATCGCACACGACCATGCCTGGTCCTAGCTGCAGCGGCGACAGCCACATCTCTGTCTGCTGCAATATGGCGTGCCTCACCTCTGCGGCGCTGTGCTTCCTGTCGCCCAAGCTGATGAGCTTAAGCACCGCCTGCTGACGTCTCCCCGCGCCAGTGCTGCAACGCTTCCAGCTAGGGGCTGAGGGCGATGTTAAGGCAGAGGAGGAGGAGGAGGAGGAGGAAGAAGAGGAGGGGGGTCTATCAGAACCCGTGCTGGCAATCTTGGGCGGGGGTGGTATGTAGGCCGTCCCTGTTTGCGACCCCGTCCCCGCTTCCACAACATTCACCCAGTGTGCCGTCAAAGAGATGTAGCGTCCTTGGCCGCAAGCGCTTGTCCACGAGTCGGTGGTCAAGTGGACCTTTGCGCTGACTGCGTACCTCAGGGCCCGCCTGATGTTACGCGACACGTGCTGGTGCAGGGCGGGGACGCCACACCGGGAAAAATAGTGGCGGCTAGGGACGGAATAGCGAGGTGCGGCAGCCGCCATCAGGTCGCGGAAGGCCTGCGTCTCCACAAGCCTAAATGGCAACATCTCCAGGGCCAGCAGTTTGGAGATGAGGCAGGTTAAGGCTTGGGCTTGGGGGTGACTGGAGGCGTACTTCCGCCTGCGGTTGAACGCCTGTGAGATGGACAGTTGATGGGACGAGGAGATGGAAGGTGCAGACGAAGATGCGGGAGAAGGGGGGCTGAAGGAGAAGGCCCCAAAGTAGCCGAGGCAGAGGCAGATGTGGAGGTGTCCTCTCTGGAGGTCTGGACCGCAGTGGCAGCACACAACAAAGGGGAAGAGGCAGTGGCAGCAAGACCGGGCGCAGGTTGTATTGCGTTTGCTCTCTCCCACTCAGCCCAGTGCTTGACTTCCAAGTGACGGCGCATGCCTGAGGTGGTCAGATTGCTCTTCTCAGAACCCCTACTCAGTTTTGAGTGGCAGATTGCGCAAACCGCGCTCAGTTTGTCGTCCGCGCAAACTTTAAAAAATCTCCACACCACAGAAGTACGAGGCCTGCTGCCGGGAAGAGCTTCGGCCCTGCTGGCTGTAGCCTGCCTTCTCTGTCTGGACTGTCCTCTGCCTCTGGACTGTCCTCTGCCTCTTGCTGCCTTATTCGGTGATGCGCAGACCGCATCTCCACTGCTTTCCCCGCTGGACATCACCCCTGTCCAAGTGGGGTCGGTCATTTCGTCGTCCACCACCTCCTCTTCCACTTCCTCTCTTTGCTCCTCCTCCTGCCCACTGGACATTCCAACACCCTCCCTTGATGGCAACTGCGTCTCATCATCATCGCTCATGATAGCAGATGCTGGTTCCGGGTCCACATCACTAGGAGATGGCGGATACTCAAGTGTTTGGGCATCACTACAAACAAATTCCTCTGCTAGCTCCTGGGATTCTTGCAGCACATCTGGAAAAGGACCCGAAAAGAGGTCCTGGGAGGGGTCAAGGGTGGGCTGACTCTGTTGGCCAGGTTGGGAGGAAGGAGGGTCAGAGTGAGACTGTGTGGATGACTGGGTGGTGGACAAGTGACTGGAAGCATTATCGGCCATCCATTGCACCACCTGTTCACGCTGCTCAGGCCTCAACAGAGGTGTACCCCGCCCCCCGCATAACTGTCCCATAAAGGCAGGGAAGCTGGATGAGCGTAATGCTGGCTGCCCCTCACCAGCACGCATTGTATCCCCACTGGCTTCAATGCGGTTTGTGCCCCCACCGGCATTTCCGCGCCCCCGTCCTCGTCCACGTCCCTTTGCGCTAGCCCTCCGCATTTCAGACGTTTTACTTTTTTGGCCACGCGTTATGCCAAATATAAATATATTTTTTAGGAGAACACCTGGCTATACAGCCGTATACTGCCAGAAGGTGAAATGGTGCCTATACGCACCGGGTATATAACAGTCTTTTGTTGGCACAGAGGACACAAAACAGTAGAGCCAAATATAAATATATTTTTAAGGAGAACACCTGGCTATACAGACGTATACTGCCAGAAGGTGAAATGGTGCCTAATACGCACTGGGTATATAACAGGGTTTTGTTGGCACAGAGGACACAAAACAGTAGAGCCAAATATAAATATATTGTTTAGGAGAACACCTGGCTATACAGCCGTATACTGCCAGAAGGTGAAATGGTGCCTAATACGCACTGGGTATATAACAGTGTTTTGTTGGCACAGAGGACACAAAACAGTAGAGCCAAATATAAATATATTTTTAAGGAGAACACCTGGCTATACAGCCGTATACTGCCAGAAGGTGAAATGGTGCCTATACGCACCGGGTATATAACAGTCTTTTGTTGGCACAGAGGACACAAAACAGTAGAGCCAAATATAAATATATTTTTAAGGAGAACACCTGGCTATACAGCCGTATACTGCCAGAAGGTGAAATGGTGCCTAATACGCACTGGGTATATAACAGGGTTTTGTTGGTAAAGAGGACACAAAACAGTAGTGCCAAATATAAATATATTTTTTAGGAGAACACCTGGCTATACAGCCGTATACTGCCAGAAGGTGAAATGGTGCCTATACGCAACGGGGTATATAACAGGGTTTTGTTGGTAAAGAGGACACAAAACAGTAGTGCCAAATATAAATATATTTTTTAGGAGAACACCTGGCTATACAGCCGTATACTGCCAGAAGGTGAAATGGTGCCTATACGCAACGGGGTATATAACAGGGTTTTGTTGGTAAAGAGGACACAAAACAGTAGTGCCAAATATAAATATATTTTTTAGGAGAACACCTGGCTATACAGCCGTATACTGGCAGAAGGTGAAATGGTGCCTATACGCAACGGGGTATATAACAGGGTTTTGTTGGTAAAGAGGACACAAAACAGTAGTGCCAAATATAAATATATTGTTTAGGAGAACACCTGGCTATACAGCCGTATACTGTCAGAAGGGGAAATGGTGCCTATACGCAACGGGTATATAACAGGGTTTTGTTGGTAAAGAGGACACAAAACAGTAGTGCCAAAAATAAATATATTTTTTAGGAGAACACCTGGCTATACAGCCGTATACTGCCAGAAGGTGAAATGGTGCCTATACGCAATGGGTATAAAACAGTGTTTTGTTGGCACAGAGGACACAAAACAGTAGTGCAAAATATAGTTTTGTATATAGGTGCTAATACACCACTGAAGTCTTTCTGTCCCTATTCCAGCAGCAGCTACCCCTCACTAAAGCAGCCGTTGTGTGCAGTGTGTATATAGCTAGAATGAGCTATATACCGTTCAGCATAGTAGCCCTAATAAGGACTCTCAATAACTCTCTTGTCTTCTGGTAGCTGGTATATATGGTGGTAAATGATATATTCTGAGCTTCTGGGGCCCTGCCTGCCTACATAAGAGCTATATACTGTTCAACATAGTAGCCCTAATAGGGCTCTCAATGACTCTCTTGTCTTCTGGTAGCTGGTATATATGGTGGTAAAAGCGATATTCTGAGCTTCTGGGGCCCTGCCTGCCTACATATGAGCTATATACCGTTTGAGAGCCCTTATTAGGGCTACTATGCTGAACAGTATATAGCTCATATGTAGGCAGGCAGGGCCCCAGAAGCTCAGAATATCGCTTTTACCACCATATATACCAGCTACCAGAAGACAAGAGAGTCATTAAGAGCCCTTATTAGGGCTACTATGCTGAACGGTATATAGCTCTTATGTAGGCAGGCAGGGCCCCAGAAGCTCAGAATATTGCATTTACCACCATATATACCAGCTACCAGAAGACAAGAGAGTCATTAAGAGCCCTTATTAGGGCTACTATGCTGAACAGTATATAGCTCCTATGTAGGCAGGCAGGGCCCCAGAAGCTCAGAATATCGCTTTTACCACCATATATACCAGCTACCAGAAGACAAGAGAGTAATTGAGAGCCCTTATTAGGGCTACTATGTTCAACAGTATATAGCTCTTATGTAGGCAGGCAGGGCCCCAGAAGCTCTTAAGGGCTCTTAATGACTCTCTTGTCTTCTGGTAGCTGGTATATATGGTGGTAAATGCGATATTCTGAGCTTCTGGGGCCCTGCCTGCCTACATAGGAGCTATATACCGTTCAGCATAGTAGCCCTAATAAGGGCTCTCAATGACTCTCTTGTCTTCTGGTAGCTGGTATATATGGTGGTAAAAGCGATATTCTGAGCTTCTGGGGCCCTGCCTGCCTACATATGAGCTATATACTGTTCAGCATAGTAGCCCTAATAAGGGCTCTCAATGACTCTCTTGTCTTCTGGTAGCTGGTATATATGGTGGTAAAAGCGATATTCTGAGCTTCTGGGGCCCTGCCTGCCTACATATGAGCTATATACTGGTCAGCATAGTAGCCCTAATAAGGGCTCTCAATGACTCTCTTGTCTTCTGGTAGCTGGTATATATGGTGGTAAAAGCGATATTCTGAGCTTCTGGGGCCCTGCCTGCCTACATATGAGCTATATACTGTTCAGCATAGTAGCCCTAATAAGGGCTCTTAATGACTCTCTTGTCTTCTGGTAGCTGGTATATATGGTGGTAAAAGCTATATTCTGAGCTTCTGGGGCCCTGCCTGCCTACATAGGAGCTATATACCGTTCAGCGTAGTAGCCCTAATAAGGGCTCTTAATGACTCTCTTGTCTTCTGGTAGCTGGTATATATGGTGGTAAATGCGATATACCGAGCTTCTGGGGCCCTGCCTGCCTACATAGGAGCTATATACCGTTCAGCGTAGTAGCCCTAATAAGGGCTCTTAATGACTCTCTTGTCTTCTGGTAGCTGGTATATATGGTGGTAAATGCGATATTCCGAGCTTCTGGGGCCCTGCCAGCTACAGCCTGTCTTTCCCTGCTGTGAGCGTCTATCCCTCACTAAGTTCAAGCTGCTAATGCTGACGAAGAGGAAGGGCTGAGTTTTGTGGATTCGAGGTCACATGGTTTTTCCAGCCAATGCGTGTAGACGCCGTTCTCGCGATGCCAGCGTCCTCCCAAGACCTGTACCACCCCCCCTGCATGGTGATTGGTGTAAAAAACGTGCCAGGGAAGGTGGGAGGGGAAACGAATTGTGAGTGCGCCATCGCCGCTGTACTCGATCGAAATCGAGTATGACGAATAGCGTAGTATTCGATCGAATACCGACTCGGTCGAATACTACTCGCTCATCTCTATTAGCAATCATGGAAGAAATAGCTTAAAGCATGTCCACAGTAAGTGTGTGCTGCAGGTTCCAGTCCCCCAGCACACAAAGCCCCATGTCTGCAGAGCAGGGGAGCAGGGAATCGTGTGAGTACCGGCCATAGCTGTTGGAATATTTAGTTGTACTTGTTACATAGCGCCGCTTGATTTACAGAAGGAAAATTTCCACTGGTGACAGCTATGAACATATTGGAGCTTAAATGTCAAATGTGCGGCAAAGGAATGTGTCTCCAGCCTATGTCAGGAGGCGCAGGGACAGGCCATGTTGCCATAAGGCTTCATGTTTCAGAGCATAAAAATAATCTGCTCTGCGCCCTCCAGCAGTATTAAGGCCTTGTCCCATACAATACTGCTCAGTGCTCACAAACCTGAGGATGGGGGGGCAGACTGACCATATGGAGATCCTGGAGAGTTCCAAGTAGACTGGGGGTGTAGTGCCTCAACCTGTGCAAAACTGCATAATAGCCCCCTAACCTCTGTAGGTGGCGCCTCTTCCTCTCATAGAAACATAGAAGGGTGCCAGCAGAAGGAGACCATATGGTCCATCTAGTCTGCCCTTATATATATACTGTATGTTCTCCTTATCTTAGGATAGATGTGTGCTTATCCCAGGCATTTATAAATTCAATTTTTCACCTCAGCTGGAAGTTTGTTCCAAGCATCTACTACTCTATTGTCCCATGACAAAACACATTGTCTGGCCCAGGGGCGTAGCTAGGGGGAGCAGGGGGCATGTGCCCCAGGTGCAGCAGGTCAGGGGGGTGCCAAAGGGGAGCCTGAGCACAGGTGGGGGCGCCATTTCGAATGTTTGCCCCGGGTGCCAGAAAGCCTAGCTACCCCTCTGTCTGCCCTCCAATGAACTCCACTTACCCCCAAAATGTAATCTGGCAGAACCTGAGCTAATCAGGTGGCACTCCTTTTGATTGACCCCAGCTGGGCCGGACCAGGGTGCTGGTCTACTTGAAACATCCCTGGCACCCCTAGAATGATGGCACCCCATGTGGGCGCTTAATCTGAATGGCCCAAAAGTTGGCCATGGAGAGCATTTCTTCTTTACCATGTTCTGATGGTGCACAGCTGTTTCCAACATCCCCCCCTATTCCTGCCACCTGAGACTTCCCCAGCCTCTCCCCTGTGTACCAGGCCCCACTGTACACCCCAGCCCATGTTTTGGCCCTACAATGCTATGGCCTCAGTATAATGGCCATGCTACCTTGCTGCTATCCCTAGAGGGTTAGTTTCTAAAGTGTGGAACTTCTCCACCTCATTGGACAACTCTCCACAAGAGACACCCTCTCTGTGGGCTACCTCAACTATACTATGTGCCTCATTGGAGAACTTTATCACAATAGTAACATAGTATGTGCGGCTGGATAAAGACTTTAGTTCATCCAGGTGGGTAAGAAGGATCACACTGAGAGAGTGGCTTGGAAGAAAGTAAAGGATCGACTGGGACCCTGGACTAGAGGGGCACTGTCTAACACGGGGGAGATGACCATATGTCACAGCAGTCACTGCTAAACCATATTACAGGCCTTCATGCCGCAGATGTCAGGCCCTGTGGGACACCAGCCTTCAGGTGAGTCTGCAGCCCCCCAATCTCCACTGCTGCTTCTGCCTATAGATAAGCCCCGTTTGGCGGGACGCTGGATACGCCTCACCGGACACGGTTGCCCCCAGGACTTAGATAGCACAAGGAATGCGGACTTACAAGATGAGGGCAGATGAAGCAGGGACCAGGCTGGGCGGAAGTCGGGCTGTCTGAGGTTATACACAGGAATGACGGTTCTTCCAATTCGGGGTTCCAAGGGGATACACGGGGAGAATGGTCGAGGGTCAGGCCGGGTTGTCGGAGGGTTCACGGTACAGATGAGTAGACAAGCTCGGGGTCAGGCAGGTAGGTGTCGATCAGAGGAGGGTCAGACAAAGCAAAAGTTGACAACAGGTAATCAGAATTCAGCTAACAGTGGTACTATAACACCCAGCAAAAGCTAAAACAGGCAATGCATGCTGGGAGAGACCTGGTTTTTGTGGCCATAAAAGGAGGCAGCACGCCTAAATCTATGCCGGGGATGAGCAGCCATACTAACAGCCAGAGCACACAGAGAAGGTGATTAGCCAGCATATGGGGGATCTGAAAGCCGGACAGCGGAACTAAATCTCTGGACATGATGAGGTTAATTCTTATGGACTAGGAAGAAAAAACTCCTACAGAGAAAAGCTTATAATTAATGTTTTTATTTTGAGTCCCTGTAGATGCCCAGGGTGGGTCTAGTGCTGGAACTGTGGGGGCTCGGAGCCCAATGATAATCTGACCCTAGAGAGGGCTATGGTTTCCCAATAGAGGATTGATAAAGGATTAAAGCCCATTTTCAGGCTTTCTAGGAGGCTGGGTGTTCAAGCCAAGATCTTGGTAGACTTCAGGTCTGCTCTCTTATCATTGCCAATCACTATAGTATGAATAATATTTTTTTTTCTGGCGAGTTGGAACTATACAATTGTTTCTGAATGATTAGAAAGTGTCGGCAGTGTGTGGAATCCTCTAGAACTGCAGAAGCTATTAATGATAGAACAGGTCAGTGTGATGGGTGACCCCTCACCCAATGACACTTGTGGTTTTAAATACATCACACGCTGTCCTCCATGACTCAGAGCCAGTGCTGCTGGTAAATATAGAGATGACAATGGCCTCTCCTATCCAGCAGGTGACACATGACTTCATCTCTGTACTTAGAGAAGAGACATCTCAGACTCCGAGAGACTTCTATTGCTGTATCTGGTGGGGGCAGCTATGGGGGAGAAAAGGTGAGTATACTTCTAAGGGTTAACAATAGGAATGGTTTAGCAGTAGGCAGTGGCCAAAAATCAGCCCGAGATATTACCATCACCTGTCCTGCACATGACCAGCCAGTGGCTTCTCTGCTGCTTCCTGGCCAGTTAACCAGAGTGCTCTAAGACTGAGGCTATATCATTAGGGTGAGGATATGGGCTGGGGTTGCTTGGGTGAGGGGATAGAGTGGTGAAGGGGATGGGGGGCTTGGATTGGATGGGAGTGTTAGTAAAGGTAGCAGTCCAGACTGCCCCAAAGCTGTGCGGCCCAGCGAGTATTTGCCCAGGTCTCCCTATGACCAGTCCGCCCCTGGCAGCAGAAAATAACTGAGCCAAAAAGCAAGAGTGCTGAAAATAAACAGCTGCAAATGTGCACGGTGATCCCTGTGTACTGCAATGTGTTCAGATTCAGAACGTGCAGTGCCGCCTGCAGGATGAAAGCCGACGCTGCAATGACAGGGAGAAGCTCCGCACATTTCTCTGACCTTGGGTTACTGCTATTCATCAAAGATAGGGTTCACTGCAACTCCAGCCACAATAATAAATAATCCCTCACACCTGAAGTTCTCCAGGTGAGACACAAAAGTTTCCAATAGGGCAGAGACATTCAAGAAGGAAAACTCCCTTTTTGTCAGGGTATTGGTGTTCTGCCTTATTGATTCCTCCTCTGGAATGTAAAATAAACATTTGTGGTAGGATTGTGCCCGCACACCTGTGATTTACTTATCTTCAGGTCAAAACTCGCATATTCCTGGGGCTCTGTCTTGCCACAGTGCGATTGGTTTTCCTGGCCTTGAGTAGAAATTACTGACTATAAGTCTCAGAACAGGTAAGCTAGTCAGCAGCTTTGGCTCTTACCGCTCCAGGTGAGAATCATACCAGTAACACTTTAGCTATAGGAACACAAGATTGTGTTTCCTCCTATCTGAAGATGTTGAATTATAGCAGAATGGGTTAAACCTGCCGTCTTCTGCCTTAGCCAATCAGATGATTAGTAAGCCAGAGCAAGGAAGTCACTGATCTGTACATCAAATGCAGTAGCTGATGTGCATTGCTAAGGTAAACACATTGGTGCTAAGTTTTCTTGTATAACAAATAGCAAACAAATAGAAAAGAAAAAAGATCACATAAGCTTAGCACATTGAAGACATCATTTTGGCACACAATAAGTGCCAAAAGTAAAACAATATTTTATCGTAAGTGGAATTACCCTTTAACCCTTTAAGTGCCAGTCTTCCTAGAGATATTGTCACCCTCTGTTGACTGGCCATTTTCGACTATTTTGCGAAATACTGTGATTACTGAAGGAATTTCCAGGGATATCCCAGGTAAATTATATATTGCTTTTTTCAGCAGAGTCTGGGCTTTAACATGAAATGTCTTGCTCGTTTTTGTGTATTATTTATATTAATAATTATAAATAATTATATTTTTTACATTTTTGTAGTTGTTTTGTAATAAAATCATATTGTGTGTAAGGAGGAGAGGAGATTTTCAAAGAAAATACAACTACTATGTGCACTATGTGCAGTTTTCCCCTTTACATTTGAAATACCCCCCACAAACTATATATTCTCTGGAAGTACACACCTCAAGCTTTCTAGGTGTGCCAGGCTTGTTGTCATGCCAGGGTGAATGTGCTACTTCCTCTTTTTGGTCTCAACTTCAGGGTACACCTGGAATTTCTACTGCTTCTACTTCTGAAAAAGGTGGCCCAGAACCCATGCAGTTGGGCACCATTCGCCCTGCTCTGTCTCAAGAAAAAAAGACAACATAGTTGGTGGCTTTACCTATGCATGTACTGCTGGGATTTTGAGCAGGGTTAATTGTCCCATCAGACTTGCGGGTAAGGCCAGATCCATCCCAACGTGAGAGGCACCACCCTTGCCATGCTAAAAGCTTACATTTCTGTGACTCTTCTCTTCCAGCTTCCCGGAAGAGTGATTAAGACCATGGCCATTATTGATTCTGGGACCTGCAGCTGCTTCATGGATCTACAGTTCGCACAGGTCTATGACATCCCATGTGAAGCTAGCCCATTCCCTTGTTACAAACCTTGGCTGACGTGTCATCAATCAAATCTGGGCTAGTCTCCCAAAGGTCTAAGGCCCTTTGCCCCCCCCCCCCCCCTGTGGACACTGAATCTATTCATTTTGATTTAATGCACTCTCCTTTGTGCCCTATTATTTTGGGTATATTGGCTTTCAGTACACAACCCTGCAACTGATCACCTGGTCTCATTATTATCTCCTTATTGTAAACAGTACTGTAGGTGGAACAGTGAGGAAAAGAAATTGCTATCCATAGTTTCAGAAGGCCTACCCGACTCTCTACCTGAAGCTCATCATGAGAACTGGAATGTGTTTCATAAGAAGGGAGTGTATCAATTACCACCTGTTCTATCCTATGACTGCCCCATAGACCACCTCACTGGATGAGCCATTCTGTTTGGACAGATTTACCCACTTTTTGAAGCAGAGCTACAAATGCCATGGGAATATATAAATGAAAACCTGGCCAAGGCTTTCATCCACCACTCCACATCCCCTGCTGGAGCCAGAATATTTTTTTGTGGAGAAAAAAGATGGCTCTTTAAAACCCTGTATAGATTATCTAGAGCTGAATGAAATTATTAAGAGGGGTATACAATGTAATTTACATTAGGCAGGGGGATGAATGGAAAACGGTTTTCTGTACCAGGTACGGCATCTGTCATGTCGTTTGAGCTTTGAAGTTTTGTTATCTATTTGGATGATATCGCTAGATGAACATTGGGTTCATGTCCACCAGCTATACTCAAAATTGGAAAAGTGCTAATTTGAACAAACCTCCAACCAATTTCTGGGCCTACTTATCATGAACACTGGCATGTACTCCCCATGGACTCTGCAAAGATCTCTGCAATATTAGAATGGTCTGAACCCAAAAATTGTAAAGAAATACAGACCTCACACGAAAGGATGTGTCTTTAATGTCGAAGCAGCTGAAGAGGCTTTTGCCTATTTGACGGAGCACCCCACTACTGCCCCCATCCAAGTCATGCAGATCCTGAAATTCCATTAGTGTTAAAGGTGGATGCTTCTGTCAACACTGTGGGCGCAGTTCTTTCTCAATAGAAGTGGAGAGAGCTCCGCCTGGTGGCCTCTTTCTCCAGAAAACTCTCTGATTAGAACAGAATTATGATGTCAGCAACCGGGAGTTGATGATGTCAGCTCATCCTTGAGGAGTGGGGATACCTACTGCCAGCTGCCACCCTATCCTCATCCTCACAGACCATAAAAATCTTGAGTACTTACATATGACAAAGCAACTCCGCCCACATCAGGCCTTGTTTTTCTCTCACTTCTATATCTCCTACTGTTCCGGCCACAAGAACATCAAGGCCGACTCTCTGTCTTGCCTTTATCTGTCTGATCGGGACATTGAGCCAGAGAAACACAACATTCCCTTCCCTTCCACCTAGTAAGATGACATTTCTGGTGGCCTTCTCTGCAGCTGGACTGTAAATCAAATGTGTCCTCATGTGGTTTTTGTACCCGCAACATGTCACTCATGCTCCTACCAGTTCCAGAACTCCTTTTGGACCAAATCACCATGGAATGCATAGTTGAGCTACCACCATTCTCTGAAAATAATAACACCATTCTCGTAGTCATAGATTACCTAACCAAGATGGCTCACTTCATTCCATTACCTGGCCTTTCATCTGCCCCTGAGCGGGCCCAAAACTTCATAAAGGAGATTGTGTCTTCCAAGATTGTGTCTGACCAGAGGACTTAATTCACAAGAGTTATGGACAGCTATCTGCTATCTATAAGAGCCTTAAGATAGTCCTGGGCCATTCTTCAGCCTACCACCCTCAATCTAACCCTCAAACGGAGCTAGTCAATCAATTGAAACTACAATCCAGGTAAAATACAAGAAGATGGTTGATACCCTCCGTGCTCCACCCAAAAATTTTCGGTGGGCGACCATATTTTACTATCCGAAGCTCCTTTAAAAATATGTCTCCCCTCTAAGAAGTTAGATCCTAAGTTAATTGGCCCCTTCAAGGTCAAAAGGAATTTGAATGAAGTGGCATTTGAATTTGGACTCCCTGCTCGTCTCAAGATTCACCCAGTCTTCCATGTCTCTCAGCTAAGGAAAGCCACGTTTAGATATTCCCCCGAAAGACTGCCGGATCCTGTTACCATCGATTGTGAGGAGAAATAAGAGGTGGAACAGATCTTGGACTCTGGTAATAAAGGCTCCTGTATTCAATATCTAATTCGCTGGACACGTCCCTCGGTTAGCCAACCGTTTTCAACAAAGCCGGATCCTAAGGTTTGGTCGACCGGAGACTACCTTTAAGGGGAGGGCAATGCCAGGAATTTGGTGCATTGAGTGCGTTCATGTGCATGCACAGAGTTCAGGCCCAGTGTGTACAGGCCCGCACAGAAGAGTAAGCTCCAATGAGTTCCATACAACTTCCGGGTTAAGTCGGTGGCCGCACATGAAGTGACACCCACAGGAAGTGATCCTCTCTTGCTTATTGACAGCACTATTCAAAAGGCAGCTAGCTAACCTTACAGTGCTGTCTTATCAGCTTACCTTGTTTCCTTGGATACCCGTGTTCCTGATTACCTGGAATTTGACCCCTTGGCTTGCTTATGGACTTGAGGAACTGCTTTTTGGATTGACCCCAGCTTCATTTCTTGGATTAGTTCGGACTGACCAGTTTATGGACTTGACCCATTGCTGCCTGCCCTGACTTTGGATTGCCTATTGTTTATGAACCTTTGCTGCCAGCCCTGACCAGTGGATTGTTAGCCACTTAGGAATCACAGCCGCCAGTGTACTTTTGGTTTTGGTTTTGGACTTTGAACTTGTCCTCCACACCTGGAGCTATGCCCATCTCTCTGACCAGCCATCATTTACCAAGTTGTCAGAGGTAAGACTGGTCAGAACCCTGATACCAGGCCGTTTTTCACCATTTTGGGCAATGTATGTTTAGCTGTGATTTTTGTCAAAATTTCCAGGGATTTCCAGGATAATTACATATTATTTTATTTGGTCTTTAACATGAAGTGTATTGTTTGTATTTTTTCTGTGCTTTCACAATACTTTTTTATATACCTGCATCCGTGTCCAGGGTCCAGCAGTGCATAGCATCCCCTATCCAACAATAAAAAAATTAGACAGCATTCACTACGTCACCACTCACCCAGCAACATTAAATGATATTTGTGTCTCTTCCCTATGCTTCACCCAGGCACAGCCCAGAACACCAGGGCTTTACACAGGGTGCAGCACCAGGAGAGGCAGTGAGAACCTATGGAGATGGGACCCCTGGCATTTGCAATTTTTTCTCTCCTCTACTGCCAGACCTAGGTTCACTTTAATTAAATAGTGTAGTTAGTGTAGTAAAATCATATTACATTTACCCTTGCATTTTGAAGTACTAGCTTGATGCCCATATAAGTCCCTGTCTGTTATTCTGCAGACCACTAATAAAATGTTCTGCTAATGTTATTGCTGCATTAAGAATTGGAGCATTTATCCCTTTGGGCAGTATCTAGATTTTAATTAGGACTCTACCGAGCATGAAAGCATTTCATTTATCTTTATAATTGCTATGGTTCTTCTGAAGGTTCCAAGGTTCTAAAAGATCAGAGAGAGGTGTAGTTATCTAACTCTGGGTTAGATCTTGAACCATTTTGTAGAGGTTTTCTAATAGTTGTTTGTTGTTAAGGTGGTTTAGAGGTTAGGTTGGGGCCGGATGGAGGTGGTGGAGGCTCCAGATACAGTATTTTTTCCTTTAAAATAATAGTCCAGCCAAGAAACTGATTGGTGATTCTCTGGCACCCGCCTACCTACTGGAACATCAAATCGAGACCCGTGTGCCACCCTTGTGCAGGTGCATGCTGCTCGGGAACTCCTGCTTTGCCATTGTGGGTGGGGGGTAGTCTAGCCACCCAGCTGGTCCTGTATTGAGCTGCCAGCGGCTGCACGCACCCCTCACTGTAGCGTTGCTGATGGCGGCTTTGCTGCTCTAGACACTCCATCCCGCCCTGTGGTGGCTTTGACTGTAGGTTTGCAAAAACCTAAAATTGGCTTGCCCAGGTTCGAACTCCCCCCCCCCCCACTGCTGCCAATTGCTTTGTTGCTGGCCCCGAAGACAGAAAAACATCTTGAACCAGACCATAACCCAAAGGTTGGTGGAGGGCAAGTGTTGGAGGCTCATAATCCCTAGAGAAAGAAAGGAAAGTGGGGGTTTGTCAGGTAAACCATTACTGGTGCCCTTTTTTATCCTAAAAAGCATTATAAAATTCCTCTGTGCATCTGATGTTGTGGGTATGTACCTTGATGATCAGATTTTTAGCAATTAAACAAAACAATCCCTAAGGTATATTCGTTATGCACACAGATTGTTGTCTGCAAGTACTATTAATGGTTAGTGTTGTCTACTGGGTGGTTAGACTATGAGTAGACACGTTTCGCCACATGGCTTCCTCAGTACTTGTTTAGAGTACATACCCTGTTTCCCTGAAAGTAAGACATAAATATTACTATTGGCTCCAAAAGATACATTAGGGCTTATTGTTAGGTTTCTTGTGTTATTGATAGCCAGCCAATCGGGGCATAACAAATCTGACCCAAGGGGAAGTGGATGCTGTCTCGGGCCTCCGCACCCGCACAGAATTGGTTATCAAAGAGGCGGACAAGGGCGGCAATATTGTCGTCATGTCCCGAGATTACTACCGTGCGGAGGCCCTGAGACAGCTCCAAAACCCAGAATTTTATGAAAGATTGACAAGCAACCCTTTAACCTTGTATAAAAGGGAATTTGAGGCACTGGTACAAGGGGCTTGGGCTAATCGAGTGATCAATGACCGGCAACGAGATTTCCTCCTGGTAGATTCCCCGACCGTGGCGACCTTCTATACTTTGCCGAAAATACACAAAAACTCCCGGTGCCCTCCCGGAAGGCCTATAGTGGCGGGCATCGGAAGTCTAACCGAAAAAGCTTGTATTTTTGTAGATAAACGCCTTCAACCGTTTGTCATAACATTATCATCGTATGTCCGGGATTCCATGCATTTACTCCAACAGCTTGAACAGATCCATGTACCTAATGACATTCTTATTGCCACATTAGATGTTGAATCTCTGTATTCAAACATATCTCATGCCTGTGCCATCCACACGTGCCGGTACTTTTTAGACATGAGTACGGCGGACCCCCCACCACTCCAGGAATTTATACTCCAACTACTTGAGTTCATCTTGTCACATAATTTCTTCATGTTTGACTCTATGTACTATAGACAAGTACGCGGGGTAGCACGATGTGCCCCCTCAGTGGCTAATCTGTTCCTGGGGTGGTGGGAGAGAGAGGTCGTCTTTAGCAACTCCATGCGTCATCATCACCGGCACGTGTTGGGGTGGCACAGGTATATAGATGACATCATGGTGTTGTGGCAGGGTTCGGAGTCACAGTTTTTGGAGTTTCTCAATTGTCTCAATACAAATGACCTGAATATATTTCTCACAGCACAGGTGTCTACTAAGCAGGTGTGTTTCCTGGATCTGCTCATTACGGTACAGGAGGATGGGACTTTGAAGTCTGGATTATATCGCAAGGAAACGACCGTGAACTCCCTACTACGGTTTGAGAGTTTCCATCAGACAAACCTGAAACGTGGTATTCCAACTGAACAGTTCCTCAGGTTGCGGAGGAACTGCTCCAGTGAGGAGGAATTCGTACAGCAGGCCGAGGATCTGACGGAACGTTTCCTCCGAAGGGGATATCCGAGAGGAGTGATAAGAAGAGCATATGAGCGGGCCAAAGACACCGCTAGAGTGAATCTCCTGAACCCCAGACGTAAGAGACGACAAGATCCTGAGGTGAGGTACATTACGCAGTTTAATACGGAGTGGCAGAACCTGAGGCATCCCCTCAGGGATAACTGGGACATTTTGAGATCTGATGCGTCTCTGGACAGATGGACGCGGGTGGCCCCAAAATGACCGCGCGACGGGCACCCAACCTGAGAGATAGGGTCTGCAGTAGTCATCTGTATCCTGTGGGAAACTGGCTTGATTCGGTGCAAGGAGTGCATGGCAATTTTCCGTGTGGGACATGTTCCATTTGTGCCTTCATGGTTAAACAAAAAACTGTAAAAAATCTTAAAACAGGCCAAGTCTTCAGCATTAAGCAGATGATCAACTGCAGATCCACGGGGGTGGTTTATGCACTGACTTGTAATTGTCCCAAGGTGTATGTGGGGGAAACGCGCAATACTTTGAAAGCGCGGGTTCAGGCCCACTTTTCGAGTATCCGACTGGCCGGTAGGAATCTGGAACAAGGTAAGAAGATACCCCCAGTGGCGCTACATTTTTTAAAAGCACACGGGGGTGATTTCAGCGGTTTGAAGGTGACCGGCCTAGAGCGGGTCAAAATTGGCCCTCGAGGCGGGGACATCAAACGGGCTTTACAACAGAGAGAGTTGAGATGGATTTGGAACCTTGATACCCAGTCACCCGGGGGCCTTAATGAAGACACAGCCTTCACCCCTTTTTTGGGCACATGAGCAGTTTTCATCAGTAGGGCAGGGAGGATCAGTATGGGGTTAGCACTATGGGTTGTTATGGTAGTGATCAGCACTGTTTTGTTTGATTTCATCACGTTTATGTTGGTAGAGGTTGGTGTCTGTGTATGTGGGGTGGGTGTGGTTGATATTTTAGTTTTCACATTATTATGGTTACACAATTTGTGCACTGTTTGACCAGATAGATTAATTTGTGTGTTTTTTATTATTGTAGTATGAACACATCTGGGGTGTTTATGAATCGGGGCCCTTTATGGAAGTTACTGGTGGTCAGGTTCTGGATGGAGGAGCCATCACAAGATAAGCTCGGTCAACTGTACCCGCGAACTGGGCTGGTCTGGAGAATATGGATGATGCCGCTACTGACATGAAAAGGACTGCTGACCTCGCCAACAGAATGTTGACAACGAAGGGTTGAAGAGGCAGGGCGGCAGACGGTTCCTTTGCCCTTGGCATATTGGATTATTGGCCCAGGAAGACAACACCGGACAGTGTGGGACTTGTGGACCATTGCCCTGTGCAATATGCCCTTTATACATAGCCATAAGACCTACCTACCAGAATAGTACTTATACACAAAATTCCCCTCCCCCTTCAGTTCCACTTGTCAGGCAGGGAGCTCCTGCACGGGCAGTGACAGCTTGTATCCATGGCTAGCAGTAGAATTATATGCCTTTCCCTTTAAGCTGGTTAACAGTGACCCAGTTTGAGCATATTGTAGCCTCGTTAGGAATCATTATGATTTTTGCTTTATTAATTAAGAGATATAGAATCTAAGATATAGATATTTAGATGCATCAATGTTAGTTTGTGTTGTATTGTCTGTAGATTCATGCCCCCCTGCGTCTGCTCCCGTGTGCGGCTCCCTACACCTGATGCCCAGCGCGCCGTTCTTTGCATATGCATGCACGTCACAACCGGGTTTCCCCGGGGTGATGACGTGCATGCGTCCTCTTTACCAAGCGCGCCTGCGCAGTATCGCCCTTCAGTCATGTGTGCCACAGTTCCGAGGCTCCGCCTCTGTCACTGTGTCAATCCTGTGACGATGGGTGATCGCGCTGCCTGGCTTCACATCCAGAGATGCTGGTGGCCCTCCCCCGGGTGACGTCTCCACGCCTGTTCCGCCATCTTTGACTCTGGCGCGCCTCTGGCCGGGACGCGTCAGAGCATGTCATTACGGTGCGTCGCCGGCCGGGACGCGCCCGCAGGCGTGGAAGGCGGTCGCCCGGGCTGGGCCAGCCAACGTTGTTGGATTCATCTCTTCAGGTGTGGGGAGCGGTACGCGGTGATTGGGCAGGTAAGCGCATATATACAGGGGATAGGGCTAGATTAGGGCTTGTCCTGAGGAAGTGACGCATTGTTCGACGTCACGTAATGCGTAGACGGGCGGGGCAGTGGGCAGGTGGTCGTCTCAGCATGTGAGTTTACTTTCTCTCGTTGATGGGGATTGTTTCTTTGGTCTCCCCCCTGGCTTTGTGTTCACTATTGAGCTCCACAGTTGCATATAGTCTGTAGGGCTATTGGCCCTATATATATATGTTTCATTTTTTTTTTTTATATTATTTATTAGATTTATTTGCACTATTGTGTAGGATACATTGTTTAGAGATAGGTTTGTAGGTTAGTTTGCACATAGCACATATGCACTTTACATTTTAGCCAGGATTTATGTATATGAAATTTTGACCATCCTAGATTTGTACTACCGCCCCCACTGCCCCTACAAGTTTTCCCTTCCTATTGTAGATATTTTGTCTTATATGTTTTTTAGCGATGTCTAGTGTATGTCTTTTCTATTAATAAAGTGATATAGATTTTCATCAAATAGCGGTGGTGCCATAACTTGTAGGGTGTTTGGGTAAGGAGTGGGACGTTCCCTAATAGAGTTTCTGGTATTTTAATCACCCGTATGTGCACACCGCAGGTTGTTCATCTTGACCCTATTAGGTAGTTATCCTCAGTGCAGTCTCAAATCACCATTTAAAGTGTTATTGATAGAGCTAAAGTTAATCTTAATTTAAAAAACAAATAGAGTTACTGTAATATGCCCCCCCCCCCATGTTCCTGGTGGATGATGCTCCATAAGACTAATGACATAATGTTTGCCATGGGTGATATTGAAATCCCATAGTGGGCTTGGGGGCTGTCACATGATGCATGTGTCATATTGCTGAGTCACGCTGATGCTGGGGGAGCCACATGCAGGAGCTCAGGACTTGTATATATACAATGCATCTCGCGCTGCACGCTCTGCAACAGCACCAGTCTCATCCAAGCCCACTACTACCAGTAGTAACCATGGTGAATATTTATGTCACTCACCAGGAAAATTGCGGGCGCTGGGGTACCTGGTACCAATGGCAAGAAATGGCCCAGCCAGAGGCCCTGGCCATGACATGGGCTGTCTGGTCCTGGAGCCCCGTCAACCCATATTGTTTTGGGTTTACTATGTCTTTTTAAGTACTTTTTTGTTTAAATAACTGTAACTAGAGCTTATTTTTGGGGTAAGGCTTATATCTTAAACATCCTTAAAAATGGAAAAATCATGCTAGGGTTTTGTATTGTGGTAGGTCTTATTTTGAGGGAAACGTGGTATGTGGGTGTTATATATGTCCATGATGATATATGGGGTACATTTCCTTGTTATGTGGCAGAATTTTTACGTATCTTGGTACATTATTGTATGCAGATATTGCACTTGCCCAGAAATGAGGTTGGAGTGGGGGGAAACAGGGAGTCATTGTGGGCCATCTGCTGGGATGTATAATAGTTGTTTTGAGTAATTCTAGAGTGAGAGATTGATACAGGTCTATGAGGGAAGCCATATAAAGGGTAAAGCTTATCTCAAGGGAAATGAGCCTAAGAGACTCTGCCCCCCTTGGTATGTGCAGTGTGCGGTTCTGGCCTTGAGTGTAGTGGTAAGTCCTAGAAAATAGCGGCTAGCATAGTGGCAATGGAATGTACCCCATATACCAGCAAGGACTTGTATAACCCCCCTATATGTCCACAGGTTCAACGAGTACTACGGAAGCCACATGGTAAAACATGTCTACGCATGAGCAAAGCCCCCCCCCCCCCCCCACCCAGTACTGCACTGCTGATGTTTCTTGATTGTATTTTTGTATTTTATAAGAGCAATGTAAATGGTAAATAATCAACACCATGACATAAATAGTGAACAAATTGCCAGATACCAATAAAAGCACCCACAAACCACAATCTGCTTGTAATTCTAGGTATAACAAATATATCTTAATTAATGTTGTGTGTAACTACCAAAGAACCTTTGACCCTCTGTAGGGTACAAACCCACAATATCAGGCGGCCAGAAGAATAAATAGGGGACACAAGTTGGGATTAACTGACCAACCACTACGTCTCTTTCTCCTAGTTCTAAAGTTCTATAAGGAGCTTTATTAATAAGAAATAAATTTACGCCAATGCCACTCTGCAAATTCAAGTTCAAGTCAATAGAAACACTTTGCAATTGCTCTAGTGCTAGCCTTTTGGATACAGTTAGGAGCCAATCAAATAAAATATTTCATTTGGCCCTAGGACTTGGAGATACACGTGCCGTGCTGCTGGGTATGCTTAATACGCATTTAAGGGGCAAAAGATAGGAGTGATGTTTTTATCATCAACATTCCTTCCAACAACATTTTAATACAACGCTTACTTATGTTTTTATTCTGGTAAGAAGATTTTTACATTTTGCGCACAAAACTGGTGCTTGCTGTATTATGCTATGTGCGGCTGTATACATTTTATCTTTCATGTAAAACCTGAATAAATGAGGAACGCCTCTTTTAAAATAAACCCATTGGTGATTGAATGTAAATAAGGATCATTTTAATGATATAAAGAGAAAATATCCCTTGGGCTACAAGGATCAGAATCGATAAGGAAACCAAAGGTGTCATATTGAAAGGCTTTTTTTCAACCCCTATCTGGTACATTTATAGTGTGTCAGGTGGTGGATACACACTAAATTTAAATTTTGAGACTTCACGTGCTGAATTTAAATGAGATTATTTGAACTGTCCCTCGGAGATCTGCACATTGGTGTATTTTTGTGTCTAAAATATTTCATTTGTTGGCCCAGTCAAACAAGCTTAATAAAATGCATTGAAGTTTGTGCCGTGTTGTTTCAAAATATAGAAGTTCAAGGGGCACTAATACTTTTTTCAAGGCACTGTATGCTGTATAATATTTTATATTTCTGCAGTATAAAATATAAGATAAAATATTCCTTGTTGGTGAAAGTCAATGAGTCACCACTTAACCACAATGCTATAGATGACACAGCCGCCGCGAGCTCTGTGTATGTTGGCCTTGTTTTGTTTACCATCTGTAATTTCCATCTGCTCCTGTGATGAAACACAAGCCATCAGTCTGTAAAAAGTAACAGTCACAGCGGGCAGTTCTTGGGTCACAAATGCCTGGCATATTTTCCTAGACCATAAAACATTCCGACTATTTAAAAACTTAGCGCTCTCCATTCAGCTGTCAGAACTGATCCAGAAGAAGCAGGTTCATGAGTGTGTCCTTGTCTGGTAAAGGAAGAACACAAGTTCACCTACCATATGGCTCCAAATGATACAAAAATGTTGAAACCTGCTCAACGAGCAGTAAGAAAAATCAAGACCGCAGCCTTGGTGTCCAGCTTAACAAGAGGATGGCAACAGTGGGCAGCAGAACATTCTACCAAGCAAGCCCAGGAGCCCTCAGGTTGGTCACCTGGCACAGAGGACGAAGAAACAAAGACGCACAAAACAACCCTGCAGGTGAAGCTGAAACCGACAGTCGTTACTGAAGCTAAAAATGAGGCGACATTAGAAGAGTGTGAAGAAACCCACATCAAAACTAAATTGGTGACCAAAAGTTTTTTAAGCAAGGCCCAGGAGAAAGGAATGGACATTAGTTCACTGGCTGAAAAATATGAGAAAGAGCCTCAGAAAAATGTTGACTTTATGGTGGATAAACTGCTACAAAGTAACGTGTCTCCAACCAGGAGAAGAAAGTGCTCCAACCTGGTCTCTGAACTCACCAAAGGCTGGAAACAGATTGAACAAGATGGTGAGGCAACTGAGACCCCTTCTTGGACTTTGCCAAATCTTGCAGAGTGCCGAAGTGAAAGTCTGGACACCGAAGACAGCGGTTATGGAGAAAACGAAGAAGTCACACAGGAAAAGAAGACTATGGACACCCTAACAGAGGAGAAGAATGAGGACACTGCACGGATAAAGCGCTCATCTTTTTCAATGTAAGTAGCGTTTGTTTTCATTTACCACTTATGTCTCCCCAACCAGAAGCTGATATTTTAGTTTGGGGCGGTGGATGCTAGAACATGTAATTTTAAGGTCCATTAAATGACAACTGTAGACAAAAATTAAAATGTAGAATGCCCCCTTCAACTCCCCCAATGCTCCTATCTAGTTATTTAGCATTATGTGCTCTCCCTACTGTTCCATCCTGTATTAAATGATATCTCTATCTACTATATCTCTATATATATCTATATCTAGGCAGAGTTTTCCCCACATATCTAGCTTATATTTAAATGTAATATTTGATTCTTCCTTAAAACATTTAATTTAATTTTATTTCTTACATATTCTCCATGTAAGACCTTCTCCTGTTTGAACCAGTAGGCCACACTATAATTGGGAGCTGTAGCCTGGTTTCTGCTACCTGAAAGGGGGGGGGGGGTCTAACTGCTAATATCAGAGAAGGCATAGGAAACAAAGTGAAATAAAATGTTCTTACTAACACGGAAAAGAATGTTCAAGAGGCTTTTCAGAACTAAAGGTTCAACTTTTGATTACAATTGTCTTTTAAAGAGGAATACAACCCACTGTTGAAAACATTCCAGGGCCAGTCTCTAGCTTTCCCTTGGAAGTCATTCTAACATGGTGTGATGTGTGAAACCCCTCTGAGGCACTGCAGGACTCTGTTCTGAACTCACCTCTTGGCACCCTTGGTGAAGTAAACATCCGCCGGCTGCACCCCCTAATCTGTGAGTGCCCCACCTCCGGCAATTCAGATAGGCTGAAACCCTGTGATCAATGTTGGATCCCCCACCCTGGCTGACCGTGAGTCCAGATTACACCTTTAGGTAGTTAAGTGCCTAATGGTGGACCAAAACTTCATAGTCCCACCAGGTTAGAATCTTGCTAATTATTTTTACATTCCAAGCATCAAACTGACCACCATTGGAACAAGAACCTTAAGGTGGCAACTAACTGACCCCTAGAAGTGGTGTTAATCCTGGGGTAGCATGAGATGGCAGCCATCGTCACTAGACAAGAACCCTAAGGTGGCAACTGGCCAACCCCAGGAAGTGGTGTTAATCCTGGGATAGCATGAGAGCTATCAGCACTGGACAAGAGCATAAGGGTAGCAACTGCACTAACCAAACACTTGAAGCTGTGTTAACCTTGGGGAAGCATGTGCTGGCAGCTATCTGCACTAGAGCCTTAGGGTGGCAATGACAGCCAACAGCACTATATTTAGTTGGGCACAGTAACTGTAACAAATGATTATGTCTTTATTAATTTGCCCCGTTTTGAGAGAAAAAGTCTATCTGTAAAGATACTTTGTAATTCAGTGATTGTTGGTTGGGTAGTTTGTTCAAAAACCTTGTGGAATATAGGACATTATTAAATAAAGAGTTAAAAAAAAGAGAGGCATATTCTTGTATGGATTTGACACAGGGGTGAACTAGCCAAAGGTTTAAGCTCTCTGTTCTCTAGTATAAATCATGGAAACATTATTTAAGAGACCCACAGCTATTGCAGACTCAATTGTTTATTAACTAAGGTTATTTCACTGTAAGGTCCATAGGCCTCATACAATAGTATGTTTGCTTTAATAGGATATTAATGTGTGTAATTTATAGCATATATGGGATCTGTTATAAGCTCCAGAGTCTACTCACCCCAGGAAATGTTCCAGCAGGAGATTTGTACTGACCCTTACCAACATCATTGCATTGCATGAATTCTGATACAACGAAAAGATACTGGATCCAAAGCCAACATCAAACTGCATATATTTAAAAAATACACTTTGGTTGTTATTATGTATTTTTTATTGCCTGTGGAGTGCTGAAGTATATGTAGTGTTAAGATCAGAAGATATGTAATCAATAGACAGTACAATGTTAATAAGATCAAACAATATTTATATTCAATAGATAGAAGAATGTCAATAAGATCACACAATATATAATCAGTAGAGAATATAATGGTGATGCTGGGATGTTGGGATAAATCTGTTTTTCATTAGCAATAACCTTTCTGAGTCTTCAGCGACGTTACTATTTACTACATTTCCATAGTTGACCTTCATGACAATATGTCTTTATTTAAGCTCAATGACTACCTGCATTTACAGCAGCTGCCCCTCCTCCAATAGCAGGAACTAGATATAGCAACTCTCTACTAGAAGTTACACAGCCATTTTCAGCTCCTTCAGCCAAAGAAGGTAGATATCTCAGCATTGTGGGGCTATCCGATGGTTGGGTGGGGCGAGGCGGGCCCTTCAATGTGCAAATTTGCCAGGGAAGATTTAGGTACTAAATGAAACTTATAAGCACTTTTGCTTCAAACACCACTTTACCCCAATGTCCAAATCTAATGACTCTCTCCTTTGCACAAACTATCTAGGGCACCAAAAGCAGCAATTCTTGGACTACTGTGTCTAGTAGTTATGTAACCAGTAGGCTAGCGGCCAGTGAAATAACCTAAACTAAATGGTAGAATCTCATTCAGCTCAGTTGCCCTGGCCAGCTGCCCCATATTTGCTGCTCTCCCTTGACCCGCTGTCATGTGTCCTAAAAATATCCATCATTCCCCATATTCTATATGTGCCAGCAGTTTCCTTCCTTTCAAAATAACCCCCCATACTATTTTTATGTTCTTAGATTCACTCCCACAATTTCATTTTTTAGTCAACTTAGAAATGGTTCTTAATATGGACTAGTATTGTCCAGCTTTTATAACCGAACCCTTGGTCAGCTAGCCAAGACAAGACCACAAGTCATGCTTTAGAAATTCTGGAGGCACAATGGTGCTTTAAAGTAGTTTTGTTGCCCCAGACAACAGATGGAGAGTTCTTCCATATACAGAAAGTTTAGGGAGTCTTCTTTGCATTAAGAAAAACAGGAAATAATTATCCAACAGTTCCAGAAAGCTGCTGGTGGAAAGAGAAACAAATGGTCTTTCCCAGTTCCCCCATCAAGGGCCTGAAACTAGACCTTCACCCTGAATAAGAGCTTATCTTATATCGCCCCCCCCCCCCCCGTACATACAGATTGCTCACATTAAAAATCATCCTCCCTGCATCTATTGCATTTTCTGAGCCTTTAAACACCCATGCACATGGAGCCTCAGTCTGCCTGCAAACATGTCTTCTGACTGTACCACTCTGCATTCTGGGATTGCTGTCCTTTTCCTGAACCCAGCTCTGCTCTGCCTGAACAAAGCACAGCTATAACCCACCTCCGTACTTTTGCCCCCTTCTCCTCTCCTCAGTATGTGATGCTTCTGAGGCGCCCATATCCAGCTGAAGCCCAGTGGGGGAAAGAATGACTAAAAATGTAAAATATATTAATTTTAGATGCTGGGGAATAGTTTTTTTAAGGGTTTTGGCTTTTCATTAAATGATGCTGAAGGTCCGGTTGAAGAGAACCACTTATCTCACATGAAAGGATGTTCTCTGCCTAAAATCTGATAGCAAGGTGATTGTTGAGAAAGTTGCTTTGGTATTATTCTTATAACATCACTCAGCTCTGACTGCTCAATGACCAAATACATTTTTTTGCAAACTTTTTCAGGAACAAGGCTGCAGAAGAACTGAACAGCATCAACAAAGCCTACAAACGCTACAGTCACGTGAACAGTGTCAAGGGGCGGTGGCAGAAGTGGTCAGATGACCACATGTTGAGCCAGAAGCTGAACCCTTTCAGTGAGGAATTCGACCATGATTTTGCAATGTCCCAGAGGCTTCAGAAGGGCGACAATGGATACGGGCGTCCAAAGGAAGGGACAAAGACGGCTGAGAGGGCCATGAGGGCTGAGGCACACATACATCGGGAAATGAGAGACCTCTGTTTCATCATCTCCACCATGGCTGAACCAGACAAAGATGGGAAGGTGCGAGTTACCTTTGGAGATCTCTTTGACAGATATGTGAGAATCTCAGATAAGGTGGTTGGAATTTTGCTGAGAGCCAGGAAACACGGGATGGTGGACTTCCAGGGTGAAATGCTGTGGCAAGGAAGAGACGATGATGTGATCATTACACTGTTGTGACAATAGGAACATTAGAACTGAGGGGCCTGATCAGTATGTATGTTTATTTGTTTCAAAAAATGATCTCATCTACATGTTTGCAATTTAACCAGGCGTGAAGCCTGCCATATTGGAATCAACACTTTCACTGCTTTTCTTGGTTTCAGTGTGGTCTTTGGCATCCAGGACTATAGGTAATGATTAGGGTAAGGATCAATATTATCTCTCTGACATCAGAAGGCAGCCATAAGTAAAAAGAAATACAGTATCAACCACCACTGTGCCTTCATCCCTGCCACATGTGCCCACTTACCTTTAAACCACCAGTAAGCAGCCATATACCTACCAACCACCCACAGTAAGCTCTTATTATTGAAACAGCTCATCTGTGCTTCCATACCAAGTCTACACTCCTAGTAGGTAGTCATGACGGCCTTTAAATCCTTGACTTCCAGAGGTGATATCAATACATGTTGGTGTTCTTTTTACCACCTTGCAGCACCTGTGGGTCACCCAGGGCGGTTCATTCTATGTCCGAGGTGCCATTGCAGTATACAGTGTCATTGGGTTGTCTGCAGGAAAGCCCAGGGGTAAGGACCATTGGTAAGGACCATTGGCTGTACAATGGGGGAAAGATGCCAGCACACTGTCCCACCCAGGGCCAGATTAAGTGTGGTGGAGTCCCCTGGGCACAGAGTCTGGTGAAGGCCCCAGACACAGTATTTTCTTTACCTTTAAAATAATAGTCCAGGCAAATAACTGATTGGTGGTTGTCTGGCACCCGCTCACTTACTGGAATATCAGATCAAGTGCCACGGGTGCGCGCTGCTCCAGAACTCCTGCTTTGCCATTCTGTGCGGGGGGGGGGAAGAGGGTGTAGTCGCCCAGCTGGTCCAGCAGAAAACAGTTCCCTGCATTGAGCGGCTGTGCTTGGCGGCATATTGCAGTGAGCAGCCGCCGATTGACAGCTCTGCACCCACCCATCACTGTAATGTTGCTAACGGCGGCTTTGCTGCTCTAGACTCTCCGTCCTGCCCTGTGGTGGCTTTGGCTGCAGGTTTGCAAAAACAAAAAAAAAGGCTTTCCCAGGCATGGGGGGGGGGCACTGCCATCGATGGGTGGGATAGGATGGTGGTGGCCCCCTTTGCAGGGCAAGTGGTGTAGGCCCCCGGAGCGAGCACCCCTTGCTCCCTCCTGGCCCTGGTCCCACCCCAGTGGAGTGTAGGGAGTGCTGGGGAAACAAGGGGCTGGCATCTTAGTTCTGTTCTGTGCAACCTCTGGCCCTGACCCCTGGGCCTCCCTGCAGATGCCTCGCAGGAAATGCCTACTGTGTCAGGTCCCCAAGAAATGGACCACACTGATCCACCAGACCCCACAACAGTAAGCTGTCGAGAAACCAGGAATTTTAGCTGGGGAGAGGGTCCAGTAGAGGAAGCGGGGCACAGCTGGGTCAAGGTTTCTGCATTTCGGAGCTGCTGAAGTGATGAACATGAGCATGTGACTAATGCAGGAACATTGATGAGTATTTTGCATGACTTTCTAGGTGCTACTGTTGCTGTAGAACGCTTTGTGGCCAGACACCCGCTTCCTGAACCTCCTGAACCATCCTCTCTTTCCTTTAAGTGCTGCTCAATACATAGTCATTGCCTGAACGCTCAATTCCCCAATCATCCCTTAATGTGCTGCCCTAAAGGGTGCCATAAAAGGCAACTGAGGCGGCTTTGTGCTTCACTAGGTCTGGAGGGGGCCTGGATCACCCTCTCGGATTTCCCCCTGTCAGCAATTACAGCATATCTGCTCTTATTTTTTTGGGGGGGGTGCTATGACTTTTGCTACAGGGCCCTGTGAGACCTATGTAGGCACTATCTGCTACCCAGGCCCAGAAAAGCAGGGAAGTTGTACTGTCCTCTTGGCAACCCGGAACCAACGCACTGCCAGACACACTTACTGTAACATATTACACCACAGTTTTACTCATGCCGGGTGTTCAGCTTTAAAGTGGACTTTTGGGATTCTTTCAGACATGCATCCCAAATCAGGATGCCGGGAAGTCAAAATGCAGCAGCCTGGAAGTCCACTTGACAAAGGGGTCCACTTTAAAGTTTGTTAACAAACAAATCCTGAGGCCTGGAATGCTATTTGAGATGAGGTCCACTTTAAGGTTTGTAAACAGCATATTTTGAACCAAAATGTAACATAGTCAAAGATATGCCCCTACTATCCAAGATCTTTGTGGCACTGGGGGTGGTTGCTCAGGTATTTCCATTTCTTAGCAGGCCAAAGACCCTTCAGATTCATTTGATACTGTGACACCCAATCTTGGAGCTCTGCAGCTGGTATGTTTAATCATGTCCGTGTACGGTTACATTGATATATCTGGCGGATTGGTTTGTGGCTGGTTTGATGTCTTCTTCAGACATTTGTTACTGTAAGCTCTCATCTTTAGGTCTTAACATTAAAACACAACTGTAGCTCCAAATGTCTTCTGAAGGGGGGGGGGGGGTATTATTACTATTAAGTTCAATGTTTTGTATTATTTATTTATTGATGTGTTAAATTAAATTTTAGGTATTGTTTTTCTACCTCCATTAAATGATTACATCAACTAAGCTGTCATGAATTATTTTTGGGAAGAATACATTGATAGGCCAATTTTACCTAAATTGGGGTATATTCTTACAGTTCCAAGGCTTTTCATTGGAGGCTTATCCCCATTAGACATGCACAAGTGTGTCAGACACACACACACACACACACACACACACACACACACACACACACACACACACACAGCTTCCCCAGAGTGCTCTAAAGTAATGAGCAGCTGGGATTCGCCCCTGGCCCTATTGGTTATCAGTGACACACCGCTAATTACCAAAAAATTAACAGAAGTTTACAAAAATACCGGCTGTTCCAGTGAAATACCGGTAAGATGGCTACCTTATTCACAACCGGTCAACAACTGTAGCATTGCAGGGGCAGGTCATGGGCAGGGGTGGATGTGCCACTCTTAAGGAGGAACAACACACAGGAATTTCACTTTTCTGTGCGGCGGCAGACAGGAACCCCCAGGACACCCCGTTTCACTCGCCTTCCTTCCACGATGCATACTCGGGCGAGAGTGAGTGCGCTGATTGGCTGTCACTCAGGTCCCTTCACCACAGCAGGCGGCTAAGCAGACAAGCGGCGCAGCCAGCCGCATCCCCCGCCCACCTTGCAGCCATGGCGTGCCTGTGCTGCCCATTCTGAAAGGCCGGGCATGGCTCGAGGTGAGCGGGGATGCGGCTGGAGCGCACAGACACAGCGAGGGCTTCAGGGTTCATACAGCAGGGCATCCCAATTCGGGATGCCTCAAGGAGTGAAACTCAGACGGCCCTGGAGCCTTTTAGACTGCAGGGCCTCCGATGTTCCTCTTTAAAGTGGACCAAAACCCACCGTGATCAGCCTGGGAATCTTTAAGATTCCCGGACCGATAGATTCCCTCTCCCCATTCAAAATCGGGATGCCCCACTGTTTGAAACCCCCCAGGTCGCTCCATACACTTACCTTGCTTCCTGGTCCAATGGGGCATGCGCGAGCCACGGCCGCATCCTCGCTATCCCACTTGCAGGACGCATGCCTGCGCCAGGCATTTGTGAATGGTCACCGTGGGCCTGTTAGAGGGAAGAGGAGGATGTGGCTGTCAGCGCGTTTGGGTCGGCTCGCCTTAGACAAGCTCTCCGATGAAGGGGCGGGAGTGGATCCGAGTGCGCTAACTGGGCAAGAGACTACACATGCGCCGTAGGCCAAGAAGAGGTGATCTGGGAAGTTTCAAACAGCAGCCCCCCCCCCCCCCCCCCGATCGGGGTGCCCCAGGGGAAAGGACCAAAAGCCGGAATAGTCAAAATCCTGGGTTTTGGTCCATTTTAAAGTGATAGGACTGAAGCTTTGTGCTGAATAGGTACATATTAATAATGTGCTTATTTTAACCATTGTATGCACACATAGGAATTTGATCTCTGCATTTATCCCATACGTGCAGGGAGACAAACTACTGAAACACACCAGTAAACTTACACTAGTGGCAGTGGGTGTACAAATGCCCTAATTACGGTGCCCACGGAGCAGCTGCAGTTAGGTGCTTTGCTCAAGAGCATGTCAGTGATGTCCCAGCCGGGAATCTAACTTGCAACTCTCCAGTCAATAGATTCTTGCCCCAAGGGGCATCTCTATTTCGGTTGCCCACCTGTGTGAAACCCACAGACTTCGCCCCCAAAACTCACCTTTCCCATGGCATATGCATGGGCTCTTGTCTAATCAGTGGTGTATGCCGAGCATATTATTTGAAGGTATCTGGCCCTTTTTAAATAGGGAGCCTGGGATAAAACCGCACATGCTGTGGTGTGGGGCACGCTCTCAAGCCTTGTCTATCTGAATGAATGGGATCTGGAGTGTGCCTCAGCTATAGGGAGGCCGGGATGCAGCTGTGATGCAATCTGTATGGGTCACAAAGTGGGAGTCACAAAGGGCAGCCACAACGGGTGCTTGGTCCACTTTAAAGGGATTGGACTATCAAAAACGACAGAATGGCACTATACACCATTGTCCAAATTGGACTACAATTTACAATATTGGTCCACTCTAATGAAGGAGGCATGCCCCTAACCCCCAATCAGAACCCTTTGGCAGGTTTACTTCCTTTCCACTCTGATTGTTTACAATGGGGAGCATGCGCTGCAGCATCCCCTGTATGCCCGGCCTTGTGCGAGGTTGGGAGGAGAGTGTTCGCACGCTGCCGGGGATTGTAAGAAATCAGAGCGCTTTCTTAAAGGTCCACTTTAAGCAGACCTACAGGGCGTTTGATCTCTGATCTCAGCAGGTCCCGTCGGTGGAGCGGCACTGGACAAAAGGTGAGTAGCTCAGTTTTTTGCTTTTGGCAGGCCAATCCCTTTACCCACTGCCCCACATTATGTGGCCATGGTCACTACAGCCATGATTCTGAGGATAGAGCATTGCAGGGAGTGGTGTGCAGAGGAATGAGCGAATACTGGCATAGGATCTGGGTAAGGTGAGTTGCTTGCTGGAGGCTACACCCAGCCCAACTGGCCCAAAAGTAGCGCTGGCCACAGGCTGGCGGTTCCCAGCTGGAGCATGGCTGAAGTAAGTGCATGTGTTTGCCTTCACTGGCCCTTAGTGTGTTCACCAGTGTGTGGTTCTGTTGTGTGTGGTCCACTATTGTGTGGTTCTGTTGTGTGTGGCATTTGAACAGATGGGTTAAAAGCGGAGCACAAATTGGTCATTTGAGCTCATTATCATGCCAATAGGTGAAGGCTATAACATTACGTTACTGTCACACAACTAGCATCATCCTACACATTTAAAAACACCGCCCTCTTGTTGCCACCCCAAAAAAAGTTTTATCTCTTTTAAAATGGAACAAAACCTGTGATTTTGAATTTCCTTTTGTTCCGTGCACCCTGGGTATCCCGTGTTGGGGTTTCCCGCTGTTTGCCAAGTAAAACTGCACAGGCTCTCAGCCAATCAGAGCTCGTTGCCTTGTTTACATCCTTCGGACAAGGGCTCTGATTGATTTCAATGGGGAGCAAGAGTGGCCGCATCCTCAGTGGCGAGCACGCTCTGGCTCCAGCCTATTTGAATGGCTGGAGCGAGAGCGCATGCACCACACAAAGATGCCCGTGCCCCATTGAAAGCAATCAGAGCCATCTGCTGAAAGGAAGGTCAGTGGGTGGCCCTGGAATCTAAAAGGCACTCTGGGTTTTGTTCCGCTTTAAATCAGACCAAAACCAAGGTAAAGGAGTCTAGGTTTGGGTTACAGCTTGTCCTTGGGGCATCCTGATTTAGGAAAGCTTGCTATGTGAACCCCCCCAGTTTGCAGAATACTCAACTTCCAACCTCACCAGTCATCCTGCATCAGAATCTCTGCTCCAGGCAGGCTTGAATGAATGGCTTGGCCGTCAGTGGGAGAGGACATGCCGCCATGTGCACACTTCAGCACCCAAATTGGAGGAATTCAAGTGCGCCAAATACCAAAGGGAGGTAAAATCTCAGGTTTTGTACAGCCCCACCCACCGGCTCCCTGTATACTGAACTTGTTCTGGTATCCCATGGTGCATGGGGCAAGGAAGTCGCACATGCGCTATGGGATCCTGAGTTTCAGGTGAGCTGGGGGTTCACACTGCAGGGCATTCCAAACAGAGATGTCCCCAAAGGTGAGGTTGAAACTGGTGGTGTAGGGGCAATAACCCTCCCCCCCCCCCCCCAGGGGTAAGGACACAGCAAAAATAAAAGGATAGAACTGGGTTTAGATTTTTGTTGGAAAGAAGAAACTCAAGTGTAGTTACACAGTTAGCCACTGGAGGACAGCAGAGGATAAGAAATGTATATTTATTCTTAGAATAGACAGGAAGGAATGTTGATACTAATGGATGAGTCAGAGGGCCCTGATATGCTAAACAACTGTGTTGCCACTAACAGCCAGTCATAGGGCTCTGATAGGCTGACAGTGGCAACAATGTTGGCTAGGGGAGGAGCTCGGGGGGGGGGGTAAAAGGGTAGGTTAAGAGTCCCCCTCACCCTGTACCTCCTCTACGGCCTAGGACTACTCCAATCCTCTGTGTATGGTCGCATGCAGAATTAATGTTGCTCATTTAGGGCCCCTGTATTGCAACAGAAGTGCTGTGTTTCTTTTAAAATCAAGAAATTGGGACAGACCCCACCTGAGCTACGTTTTTGGTTGATCCTTTGTGCCTGCATAATATACCTTCACTTACCTTCCCTGGAGGAAACTCTTAGGGAGACGTCCTCACTGCAGCCAACAGTGTATACAGTTGGGGGTTTTAGTGCTCTTTATTTCACATCCTGGACCCTAATTCACTAAAATGTGTTAAGTCCTCAACCCTATATAGAAGCGTAGACGTGGCTCATTTCAAAGCAGACCTAGAATCTCCCTAACACTAACATAACCTCCCCCCTCACACCATCAGTGTGCACCTGAAAGATACCCACAATTTCCTATTAGAGCTTCATTCTATGGGGGACAGGAAGTGGCATCACACAGATGCAGCAGACGCACCAATTATTTTTTTTATTTAAAAAGTGCTATCATCTTCTGTACCATAGTACAAAGAAGAGAAGCAAAGTGTAGAACATACAGTGCATAGACACATTTACAATGAATATTCTGAATAGGAGACTTGCAGTGCACAGCTATTTCCTGTTCCCCATCCCCGGAGTTCCATGACAGATTTTGGCTCCCTTTTGACCTTTAACTGTAGGGAAAATCCAAATCAGGATCCTCCTGGCCAATTGGTAAAAGAAACTCAAGTTACCCTTTTTGGAATATAAGTTAGGATGTTGCCTCATACCTGTTATTTCCTCATCTGCATGCTGTTCCCAGGTTTCTTATACTCCTGTGGCTCTGTGTTGCTGTGGGAGCTGCTTTCCTGGCCTTGAGTAAAGCACTTAGCATAGCTTCTGACTACAAATCCTAGAATATTTCCACTGTAACAGGTGAGCTCATCAGCAGCTTTGGCATATTCAAGCAGCAGTAATGACAGGGACCCCTCCTCAGGTGAGAACACTGTAGTTACTAAAACACAAGATTTTGATGCCCTCATCTGAGGAAGCTGAATTAGGGCAGGAGGGGGGTTAAACAGGTGAACTCAGCAATGTAGAGCATCATCTCTGTATCACCCAATTAGATAATTAGCAATCCAGAGTCAGGAGGTCCCTGCTACATACACCAAACACCTGTTATAAAAGAAACCATTTTCTCTAGCAACAGAGTTGCAAACAAATGAAGAAGAAAATAATAATGGAACATTTAAAAAATGCTAACAAGAACTTTAAAGCCATTTCGGGGGCACAGAGCAAAACCCAGGAAAGTCAAATTCCCAGGTTTTGTTCTGTGCCACCGAAATGGGATGCCCCACTGTGTGAGACCCCCCCCCCCCAGTAAAACCCGGCTTGGTCCAATGGAGCATGTGCAGGCTCTTGTCCAATCAGAGCCCATTGCTGTGTTTACATCTTTTGACAAAGGGCTCCAATTGCATTCAATGCTGCACCCGCCATGGTGTTTGTGCACCAAGCCTATCTGAATGGTTGGTGCGGAAAGAAGCACATGCCACTGGGGATGCAAAAGGCAGATGGCTCTGATTGGACGAGAGCCCTTGCATGTGCTGTTGGACCAGGGAGAGGTGCGTGATTACCAGTGCCCTGAGGGGGGGGGGGGTTGAATCTTTTAGATTTCAGGTCAGCTGCTGGTGAGTTTTATTCCACTTTAAGATCCCCGATATATATATGGACAGTTCAGCCATAGTTGAATCCATCTCACTGATGGGCGTCATCCCCCACCCTGTGCAGTAGGTTTAAAATGGTTTGCAGCAGTTTTTACACCCGGTGTCGCCTTACTGGGAGAGCAGCACCTGTTTTTCCTTCACGTTTGACGTCTTTGAAATGTCCTCCTGCGTTTCCCTCGCTGCATCAAGTATCATCATAATTATATAGATCCATCTGCTGAAGCTTTCCACCAGCCCTCCCTGGTGTATAACCGCAACAACAGCCCCCATCTATCAGTGTCACAGCAAAGGACAAACCACAAGTGTTTCTAAAGACGCTTAGCACATGCAAAGTGCTTCTGCCTCAAAGTGGATGAAACATTGATAGCAGATTTGTATTATTTAATGCACAGCCAGGATGGTGCAGCACTATTTTTGGAAAAACCTGACAGCTTCCTGTAAAAGTCAGTCCACCAGCTCTCCAAGCTAACGGGTGTGGAACAGCATTGTGGGGCAGCATCTAGATTGCTGGAGCCCCCCCCCCACAACCCCTTGAAATACTCACCTTAAAGCAGACCAAAAGCCACTACTTACTATTTGGCCGAAGCCCCTGTCTATACTCCCTTCTTAGGGTGTAGATCTAGGAATGAGTATTTTTGCTTTTCAAATGGTCCTGGAACCAGGGCTGGTGTCAGCACTTGCCAAGGCGGGGCAGCTGCCAGGGGCCCCCACCCTCCGAGGGGCCCACTAACAGGGCCAGCCTTTGGGGTGTACGACAACGCTTGATTGGAGGCGGACTGGGAGGGCACCACCACAGCTGGTGCCCACATCTCCTCGTGTGGCAAGGTTCCACACAACAGGGCATCTCAATTTAGAACTCAGGGGAGGAAGTGCCAGGTTTTGTTCTTCTTTTAAGTTGCCCACCTGAGCTAATTTCTTATCCCTGGAGCATCCCAATCTGTGATACCCCCTGGGATCGCTGGCATACCCTCTATGCAAGCAATTCCACCCCTTAATTTTGGTCCGCTAAACAGGGGCATCTCAATTTGGTATGCCCCTGTATAAAACCCCCCCTGGTTTCGCCGTTAACTCAAACTGGCAATTCAAATAGCATGATCCTTAGGGGGCATCCAGATTTGGGACGCCAGTCTTCACCACAAAGAGGCCCACTGAGACCATGCTGCCCAAGGGCCCACATAAACCTAGAGCCAGCCCTGCCTGGAACACTGATTTATTTGCTGTCCCTCGGTGTAAGATGGCAGGTGACCAGTGATTGCATAGGTGTGGCAATGACATCATTGCCACATGCAACAGTGACAATGAATGGAGGAGGCGGAGCTTTATAGCTAAAACAGTTGCCATTATCTGGGAGTAGAGTGAAGCAGGAGCAATGAAAATTGACAAAAGGTGCGCATCATAGGCAGAGCAATTTTGGGGATGATAGTTAAAAATGTGGGTTTTGGTCCACTTTAAAGAGGAACATTGGTGGGGGAGGTTGAAAACTCCCCCAGGTCCCAACAAACTGCTCCCCACCTTTCCGGTTTTACCCTTGGACATTGTTTATTCACCTCACTGGGGCATCCATCTTCTGGGTCACTCAAGAGTCTGGGCGACCTCCTGACGGGCAGCGCCATCTTGCATCCCATCAGGCAATGCACACGTCCCATGATGAACAGATCCAAAATGTAAGCAGGGCCCGATGGGGGGTGGAGGGACCAGCCACATTTACTCATAAGTCCGATGTTCCTCTTTAACCTTGACTGTAAACCGATCAAGGCCACCAGCAGCCAATCACAGGACGACATTTCGGCCGAGGATCGAGGTTAAAGATTTCGGGGCTCATTGTCAGGGGGGCTCCAGCAATCTTGACAGACCGATCCCCCCGCCGTTGTGCGCATCCCCTGCTCAGCCTTTAGCTGTGGCATACCCGCACCACCCATTCAGAAAAGCCCGGCACGGGTGTACACACTGCTAGAGGTGGGAAGGGATGCAGCTGCGGCGCTGAAGCCTCCAAAATCAGGTGAGTGGATCTGGGGGGGGTTTAAACAGCAGGGCATCCCAATTTGAGGTGCCCCAAGAAGTGGATCTCGTTCAGCACTGGGGTCTTTTAGACTAAGTTCCTCTTTAAAGCAGACCACAAATCTAACTTGCAACTCTGTGCCTTGTGGGTTCTAGGTTCACAGAGATCCTCCCTGCAGAGAACCCACCTACTACTGTTGAACCCCAACTTTTTGAGGAGCATGAAATGCTATCAGTTAGCAATGTTAAAGTTGCCTAACCTCGCCCCAGTCTTGATCCCTTAGCCAGCTGCTGAAACTTTAGGCTTCTTCAGCTGTTAGCTCGTGTGGACAAGTCTCCCGGGAGGTTCCTGCCTGTCCAGGCCAATCACTGATGACATATGCCTCTCGGGGTGGGCAATGAGGATGTGCACCTCTCCCTCGAATTGGAAAAAGAGCCTGCTCACTTACTGGAGACAGAGGTATTCATTGGAAACATGCACCAGTTTAGTGTGGAGCATGACTGCAGGAGTCTAGGTAAGTATAGCTTTATTTGCCTATTTTGTACAAGGCTGGACTTGTCCCCCCCCCCCTCCAGCCTGAGTGTGGATGGCCCAATTGCCCCCCCCCCCCCAGGTCATTTTTACCCTTCCCCCTTACCCCCCAGGGATTGCGTGACCACTGTAGGCCAACCACTGGGCCTGAATTAGAAAGGGGAACATGGTGCAGGTGAGCAGATTGGGGATTTAGGGAGACGTTGGTAATCGGTATACCTCGTCCTTGGATCAACACCCATTTTCTGAACTTTTTGGGACTGTAAAGCCAATGTCAATAATGAGACAGATAGCAGCTCATCTGATACATGTCCCATATGCCTTTCCTACATTTCCTGTAGCACTGGAAGGAAGACATATCGGGGCTTCACAGCTTTTCCTCCTTTCAATGCCATTTGTTCAGGACTTTGCAAAAAAAAAAAAGTGGTCTAGCAAGGTGTCTCTGCATCTGGTGCTGGCCATGGAAGCTTATAGGTTGCTCCATGGCAACCGTAGAAGTGGATCACAGAAGCGAGAAGTACCCAGGTGGCCAGTTCTGTTTTTTTTCGGCACAATGCACAGCGGGGAAGTGTGGGTCTCGCCTCTGCATATCAATTCAATATTGATAACGAACAAGTTAAAGTTTCCAATAAAGGAGCTAAAAACCTGGTCCCGCTGTTTAGTTTGGCTCTTAGCGAAATTTAGCTCCTGCTAAAGAGCCATGCTAACTGCTGCCAATCAGATAATGTGGGACCAAGGCAAAAGGACCCTAACCACTTATTTTTTGTGCTGCAGTCTGTGTGAGCAATAAAATACCATTTTGTGAATACTCACCTGTAAAATGGGTATTCTAAGTATGTCACACACCCCGCTTCAAGACATTCATTACATGTGGGTTATACTGACCTGTAGATGGCGATATTGCAGAGATGTAAGGAAAAAAGAGCCCCTCCCGGTCCATAAATACCTGGGACCTCCCACTCATTACCCAGTATAAAGATAGCAGTAAGGTAAGGGACCAGGAAGAGCCGAGCAAAGTTCACCATATAAAGGATCCAAAATACAAAAGGGCAGGGTGAAGCGGGGTGTGTGACATACTTATAATACCTATTTTACAGGTGAGTATTCACAAAATGGTATTATTCTAAGTATGTCACACACCCTGCTTCAAGACATTCATTACATGTGGGACATCCAATAGCAGTGTCCATAAAGGGCGGGGATCCAAACAAGGCAATAAAGCACAACTTAAACCACTGCAGCTTGCAGAACTTTGCAGCCAAAAACAGCATCCGCTGAGGCCCGCACATCAACCTTATAAAACTTGGAAAAATTGTGAACAGAAGACCAAGTAGCGGCCTTACAAACTTGCTCAACAGAGGCCTGGTGCTGAAAAGCCCAGGATGCCCCAACAGCACGAGTAGAATGAGCAGTAACACGAAAAGGGGGAACCTTCCCCTTGGCAGAATAGGCCCCAACAACGGCATGACGAATCCATTTACTAATGGAAGACTTGGCCGGCGCCAAACCTTTCCTGGGCCCGGAGCGCACCACAAAAAAAAGCATCCGTCTTACAAAAGGAAGACGTAACTACCAAATAGTACTTCACAGAGCGAACCACATCCAAGGAATGCAAGACCCTCTCCTTGTCATTGCTGGGCTTAGGACACAAGGAAGGCAGAACAATGTCCTGATTAAGATGAAAGGCAGAAACCACCTTAGGAAGGAAATCCGACCTGAAACGGAAAACCACCTTGTCCTGATGCCTCTCAAAGTACGGAGCCTGAATGGACAAAGCTGCCAACTCAGAGACACGCCGAACAGAAGTGATAGCAACCAAAAATGCCACCTTCTGCGTAAGCAAAGACAAAGCAATATCATGCAAAGGCTCAAAAGGAGGACCCTGAAGAGCAGAAAGAACCAAATTCAAATCCAAAACTGGGAGCAAAGGCTTCCTAGGAGGCCGCATATGCGTAACCCCCTGGAAAAAGTCTTAACCAAAGGATGAAGAGCAAAAGACCTTTGAAAGAAAACCGCCAGGGCAGAGACCTGCCCCTTCAAAGTACTAAGCTGGAACCCCAGGTCCAGACCATGTTGAAGAAACTCCAGAATTCTGGGAATAGAAAACACCCTACAAGGCAATGCCCTGACCTCACACCAATCAATATAAGACCTCCAAGTCCTATAGTAGATGGTAGAGGAAGACCGCTTCCTAACGCTAACAAGAGTCCGAATCACAGCATCGGAAAGACCTTCCTCCCTCAAGATGGAGGTTTCAGCAGCCACGCCGTCAAAGCCAGGGTGCTGACGCGCCCTCTAGGGCCAGCTTGCGCACCACTCTGCCCACCATAGGAGACGGAGGGAACAGGTACAGAAATCCCAGATCCCTCCAGTTCAGAGACATGGCATCCACTGCCAGAGCCGGTGGATCCCGCGAGAGAGACACAAATGCTGGAAGCTTGTGATTGTGACGAGAGGCAAAGAGGTCCACCTCCGGAGACCCCCACCTGAGGCAAATTGAGCGAAACACCTTGGGGCTGAGAGACCATTCCCCCCGGCGAGATGAGAACCTGCTCAGAGAGTCCGCCTCCGTGTTCTCCACTCCCGGAATGTAAACTGCCAAAATGCATGGGACATGGCTCTCCGCCCAGGCCAGAAACAAAGACACTTCCCTGAGGGCACTCCTGCTGCGAGTCCCTCCCTGGTGATTGATGTAGGCGACCGCCGTCCGATTGTCCGACCGAACCTGAACCGGCAAGCCATGCAACTGATGAGTCAAGTGAAACAGAACCAACCTGATGGCTCTCAGTTCCAGAACATTGATGGGCTCGTGAGCCTCCTGAGGCCCCCACAGACCCTGAAACTGACGATCCTTCCAGAACCCCCACCATCGTGACAGGCTGGCATCCGTGGTGACTGTCTCCCAACAAGGAGTCAGAAAGGATCTGCCCCTCACCAGATTGATCGGATCCAGCCACCACTGAAGCGCCGAACCCGGGGGAGGTCATCAGGAAAGACTGATCCAGCGACAGTGAAGACCTGTCCCAGGCCGCCAACAGATGGAGCTGGAGCGTCCGTTTGTGAAACTGAGCAAAAGGAACCGCCTCGAAGGAAGCCACCATCAATCCCACCAGCCTCATCCCCAGCCTGATGGCCGGACGAGGGACGGACAGGAGAAGCCGAGCCAACTCCTAAATCAAGAGAACCTTGGACTGAGGAAGAAACACCCTGGCCTGAGAAGTATCCAGAGACATTCCCAGAAAAGACACTAACCTGGACGGAGAAAGGGAGGACTTGGGGTAGTTGATCACCCAACCGAATCTCTCCAGAGTGGATACCACAGTCCTGGTGTCTAATTCCGCTTGGCTGAAGGAAGACGCCATAATGAGATCGTCCAGATATGGCACGATGCGGATACCCTGGGCTCTGAGGAGAGCCATCACCCCTGCCAGCACCTTGGTGAAAACCCTTGGAGCCAAGGTAAGACCGAAAGGAAGGGCCACAAACTGAAAATGCCGATCCTCCACCATGAACCTGAGAAATCTCTGGTGCGCCGGAAAGATCGGAACATGCAGGTAAGCATCCTTGATGTCTATGGACGTCATGAAGTCCCCTTGACGAAGAGAGTAAATAGCTGAACGCAGCGTTTCCATGCGGAACTTCCGTGGCCGGACGAACCTGTTGAGGATCTTCAGATCCAGGATGGGCCGAACAGAGCTGTCCTTCTTGGGTACCGTGAACAGATTGGAATAAAAGCCCCGGCCCCGGTCCGAGGGAGGCACCGGGCAAATGACAGCCATATCCAGAAGATTTTTTACCCACTCCCGAAGCCCCTGCGCGGCCAGATTGTCCGAAGGCACTCGAGACCTGAAGAATCTGGGAGGGGGCCGGAACTCGAACTCCAGCCTGTAACCGGAAGACACCACTTACCGGATCCATCTGTCCGAGACCTCCTGGTCCCAGACCTGGGAGAAGTGTCGCAGCCGTCCCTCCACCCACAAGGGTGAGGGCGCCCCCTCATTGCTGAGCTGGCTTGGCAGCGGCTTTGGGCTTAGAGCCTCAACTGTATCCTGGACGGGCACGTCCCCTATTCCAGGAATCACCTCTGGGTGAGGAGAAAGCCAATCCTCTGCCAGCTCTGGCCCCACGAAAGGAAGGAGTAAAGGAAGCCGCCCCCCGAAAGGAACGACGTTGCTTCCTGAGTTGAGGTAACTTACCGCCTTTGGCGACCGAATCCAATTTCTCTCCAAAGAGCCGCAACCCCACAAAGGGAAGAGCCGTAAGCGACTTCTTGGACACAAAATCAGCCGCCCACTGGCGCAACCAAACCGAACGCCGAATAGCCACAAGCAAGGCCGACGTTCTGCCACACATCACCAATGTGTCATCCAAGGCGGCTAGTACAAATGACAAAAACAATTCACAGCGTTTAAGACCAATGAACTCGTCACTAGCCGGATCTAGCCCGGAAGCAGTCAACAGGTCCCTGACAACCGACCTGGTAGCTACCACTAACAGCGCCGAAGCACAAACAGGCCGCAAGGCCGACCCGACACTGGCAAAACCATGACAAGCCATCTGGTCAATGCGTTTATCCTCACCATCTTTAAGAGTGGAACAATCAGGAGAATTCAAAATAGCGGTGTTGACAACCCCAAAACCGGGGCATCCACCTCAGGAGGAGATGACCAACGCTTTACCGCATCTATCCCAACACGGAGGAACACCTGGGAGCCAAGTAGGCCTCTCCCATTCCTTACTAATAATGCCATCAAAATGCTTTTGATTAGGAAATTCCAAGCGCGGCCTAGATTCCTCGAAAAACTCCCCCTTTTGCGGAGGAGCCGCCTCAGGAAGAGAAATAGCCAGAACCTCAAACATCTGAGCCAGAACCTTAGGGGTATCCAAGGAATCCCACAGCCCTCGCTCGGTATCAGCGCCAACATACTGCTGATCGTCCGAATAATCCGAGTCCTCAAATAACTCCCCTTCTTCTAACGGGGAGTAATCGGACCAGTACAGAGAATCAAACTCCTCAAAGTCGACAGCCGGCGTGGCTGGAGACAAGTGCTTTCTCTTAGCAGGGGCCTTTCTAGCAAACGCGCTAGAAAATAATTTCTCAAGATTGGCCAATCTGGCACACACCTCAGATTGCGACTCCCCACCCATGACAACGTCACATGGGGCACGGATCAGTCGGGGAGGGGTAGGAGAAGAGACCGGCGGCGCTGAACCAGACGCCTGGAGTTCGGACTGCCGCGTAATAGTCTGCTGCGCACATGGTACACAAAGGAACAGATCATCCCCCGTAAGGGATACCCCACACCCCATACACTTCCGGGATTGCCCCGAGGGGAGCCCAAGCCCAGTATCCGGGGATGCCTCCATACGGTGAACTTATAGGCAGTCGCAATGACCAAGGGAATTACGCATATAAGCAACCCGGGATGCCCCTTTAATGTCCCAAGTGGGAGGATTTACAATAAAGCCCAAATGAACCCAGGGACCCTAGGACTGGGAGAAACCCCCTAATTAACCAATGTAGGTCCACCTGGAAGACACAAAATAAACCATGATCAGCATAATCAGACCCATAAGTAAAATATATATATATATATATATATATATATATACACAATTAAATATACATATATTAAAAGCCAAGTAAATAAGGCCCACAGGGCCACTCACAGCGCCAAAATGGAGTCAAAGGCAGCACCACGCGGAGAGAGGAAGGCGACAGAGAGGAGAAGGGGGGCGTGGCCAGCGCGGTTCGCGCGTCGTGCCCTGCCCCGCCCCCCCCCCTCCTCCACCACACAGCACATCTCCCGGCAAGAGACCGGGCTCCGCAGCGGCACCAGCCGCACGTGGGTGGGCCTCTGTGTCACGCCGAAAGCCCGGAGGGGAGAAGCTCCCCCGACACAGCCACTCGCAAGAATCGGCGGGTCAGCAAAGACAGTGCTACAGTAAACAGAGTGCACCAGAACACACAATCACACACACACATACAATAAAAAATAATCTCTAAGGAGAAGGGTATCCGGAGAGGGAAAACCCACCCAGGGTATAAGGGGAAGGGACAGGGCATCCCAAACCAGGGTCACCAACCCGGTTAACAGCCTACCCTTTAGTATAGGGTCTCACGGTGGAGCATCAGCTCCTAAGCACCTAGGGTGCCATCTACCCTCGCCCGGACCAGCAGCCTAGGCTGGGAGGCAGGGTAAAACAAACAGGGATCCGGGCGGAAATAGAGGGCCGGGAGTCATCCCGGTTACCTGAAATCCCCCTGTGCAAGGAGGAGACCTCATCTTCTGACTTGCTCGCCGTCTGCAGAGATGAAAGACTGGGTAATGAGAGGGAGGTCCCAGGTATTTATGGACTGGGAGGGGCTCTCTTTTTTCCTTACATCTCTGCAATATCGCCATCTACAGGTCAGTATAACCCACATGTAATGAATGTCTTGAAGCGGGGTGTGTGACATACTTAGAATACAATAACTGATTGAGGAACACAAGGGCAGGTCACTAAAGCAAAGCTGTGCGGGGAAAAAAGGCGACTACCCTTTAGTTTTTATGGGTGGTCAATCACTTTAGTGCTCCTCCCAAAATGCTGACAAGCACTGGAATGAAACAGATCACCTATATCAAAGTGAACTAGTCCCCGCAAAAATATTTCTCCCCTGAATCTTACCAGTCGAAGAAAATCAAACGCATGGGGTTGTGATATATAAGTAGCTCCTCCTCTCACTATGCAGCATGTTTATATGAATTTTTAATATTCGTTGACTTCACAATACAGCGCCTTTAGGTGTCGCATGGCCTTCAAAAATGTGAGAATCCCTGGCATAGATAAAAGCATGAGACCAATGCAACAGGTCTCTTGAAGGCGACCTTCTATAGTTGAAGTACATATAAATTCACACACAAGAAAACTCCCAAACGCTCTGAATATTGTACACGTATTTATTGTCTCTATATATATTTATATATATATTTATACATTTATTTATAATCATATCACTATGACCTTATAGTACTTAAAATCCATTACAGGATTAGTAATAGGCTTAAATCCACAAAGACAATAGTAGTGCTGTGGAAGAACAGAGGGGTGAAAGGCCGATCTATTTACATGTATTCTACATACTAGCAGGAATAGAGCGCTATGTACAGAGAGAACTTATGCCCTGTATGTCTAGTCACATTCAGCATTAGCACAGCACAAATAGACTAGCTTCCCTTTGTTACCAAATAGTCCACTTGTTTTTTTTCTCTTTTGAAATAACTTATTAGGTGCTATAACCCAGATCTAGGCTCCACCAGATCTCCATCCAGCACAGAGGACCCTTAAACTATTCTCTAGCATCTAAAATATATTTTAAAGCGGACCATCACCCTGAATAAGAGTCTATCTTACATGTTTCCCACACCCTGTAAATACAGATTGCTTACATTAAATATCATCCTACCTGCACCTACTGCTTGTTATAAGCCTTTAAACATCCAAGATGGCGGCTCATGGAGCATCAGGCAGCCTGCAAACAGGAAGTGTCTTCTGACTGTCGCTCTGCATTCTGGGATTGCTGTCCTTTTCCTGACCCCAGCTCTGCTCTGTCTGTGCAAAGCTCAGCTATAACCCGCTGCCTGCCCTTTATCCCACTCTCCTCTGCCCAGTATGTGTGATGCTTCTGAGGCAAGATGGTGGCACCCGTATCCTAGAGTCCTGAACAGAGTTGCAGCCCAGTGAGGGAAAGAATATTAGGTAAGTGCCTAAAAACTTAAAATATATTAATTTTAGATGCCGGGGAATAGTTTAAGGGTTTTGACTTTTCATTAAATCATGCTGAAGGTCCAGTTTAAGTTTTTAGTCACATACTTATTCTTTCCCCCACTGGGCTGCAACTCTGTTCAGGACTATACGATACGGGCGCCGCCATCTTGCCTCAGAAGCATCACATACCGAGGAGAGAAGAGCAGGATAAAGTTCAGGGGGCGGGGTTATAGTTGTGCTTTGCACAGAGAGAGCAGAGCTGGGGTCAGGAAAAGGACAGAAATCCCAGAATAGAGAGCGGCACAGTCAGAAGACACTTCCTGTTTGCAGATTGCCTGCTGTTCCATGAGCCGCCATCTTGGATGTTTAAAGGCTCATAACATGCAGTAGATGCAGGTAGGATGATTTTTAATGTGAGCAATCTGTATGTACAGGGTGTGGGAAACATATAAGATAGACTCTTATTCAGGTTGAAGGTCCACTTTAACTTTGAGTTGTCCTTAAATGGTCACATGGCTGTCCTGTCCCTCAGAACTCCCAGCATGAGCAATCCAGACTCACTTATGCTGGGAGCACCAAGGGACAGAGGCGGCTGTGCGACATTTGGAGCGTGGCTGGGAAGGAATCAAATGAAAAGGAGGGGCAAACTGTGGAGACCTGCTACAGCATCTACAATGAGCACTCTGCAGGCAATGGAGGAGAGGCACATGGGAAAGGCTTCAGATGAGCTTCTTGCTGCCTTACGGCTAGTGCCGGGATTGTCCAAGCCTTAATAGCTCCAGTGTTTCATGGGAGAAGCCATAATGGGATTACTGCGGCATGCCGTCTTGTATTGAGATGTATGAGACAAAGCACTCCTCCTCTCAATAAAAGTCGATTGGGCAGCATTTCGCAGTAATCCCATCATGGCTGCTCCCATAAACCAAGAGTTATTCAAACTGGACTGTCCCTTTAAGCTAGCATCTCTCTGGATTCCTTGCCCATACAAAGCAGGATTACAATGGTGGTCATTGTGCTAGATGAATGCTGGTGGGCCACATCTGAAGCCTACATAAGCCATTCCAATTTGGCTTGTAATCAGCTTTAAATAAAAAAAAAAAAAAAAAAAAAAAAGAAGTTAAAGTGCTATAAGCAAACCCGTCAAATGAACCTTTTTTTTCCCCCTTTTTGTGCTTTTTTTTTTATAATAAGAACACCTCTACTTTTCCACATTAAATGTACAAGTTAATATACAGGTTTATCAAACAGCTGAATGTTCAGAACAGGAAAAGAAACTGAGACTGTACTGGCATAACATCGAACAGAAGCTTTGTAGCCAGAAGTGTTCTTGCACAAAAGGCTTCTACGTCTCTACAAAACAGCGACCGGAAAAGTGTAGACCGGTCTGATTCGTCTCCTCTGAGGTCACACGACAGATTGCAGATCAATGCACAAACATTACAAGGTACAAGATTTTCTACTTACTGTACACACCAACCATTTCGACTGGGTACTAAAAAGTACGACATATACACACTCGATACAAAACGACATTAGACTTCCTGCTTGTGTTGGTACCCCAATGTCTGGGAACGTTTTAGGGGGGATTTCGTACAGTTTAAGGAAATGGCGAATAAAGCAGACCAATGAGTTGCTATAGAGAGCTCAAAACTAATGTCCGGATTCTCCCACCAGCTTTATATGTCCTTAATGTGTTTGGGCAAGGTATGATTAAGGGGTATCTTACCCCGAAGCGCGTCACCTTTTGAGGGGGGGGGGGCGAGATGGGACTAAACCTTACACAGGACATGTATGTTTTTAATGGAAATATTAAATGTTACGTTTTATGGTTTTGGTGAGCTGGACACCCGATACAACCTAATGTGTCTGGTGGTTTAGGAACAACCCTTAGTCTCTTTTGTCTTGAATTTATTGAATACGTGTAACCTGAGAATTACTATTTTCATGGCTAAAGCAGTTTAAAAAAAAAAAATCTTTGTTCTGGGATCTCCACGCATGGTCATGCGGCAGACGTCTAATTTAAAGTGGTAGTCAAGGCAAAATCTTTAGCACTTCCCTGTTCTAGTCAAATCTGAGGTTAAAATGGACCTAAACCTGGACTAGAGTCTAAAAGTCTCTAGTCAGAATTCAATTAGGGGCATCCTAATTTGGGATACTCTGCAGTGTGAAACAACCTGGTTTTCCTGTACACTCCCCTTGTACATGTGTAGGCCTCTGGTGTAATCTCCGATTTGCATGACTTACAGTTGTTCAGCACCCACTTGGACGCTGGACTGCACTGGCACAGGCTTGGGGGTCTGTGGTTATGTGGTCTGGAGCCTGCATATGGTTTTGCTGGTCAATCGCAAGGGGCCGCAATTTGCAGGGGAGTCGTGGTTCAGGGGAGGGAAACTCAGTTTGCAGGGCGGGGGGGGGGGGGGGACCAACCTGGATCCCCCCCCCCCCCCGGCAAACTGAGTTTCCCTCCCCTGAACCACGACTCCCCTGCAAATTGCGGCCCCTTGCGATTGACCAGCAAAACCATATGCAGGCTCCAGACCACATAACCACAGACAGCAAATCGTGGGGCTGCATTTTGCCAGGAGATTGTGAAACTCTGGGTTGCGTGGCATTATGCACGGGGAGGGGGGGGGGGGTCTCCATCAATATGGATGCCCCCCGCCCCAAGCCTATCTAAGTGCAGTACAGCACCAATATACTGTCAAAGACCGTGCAGGCCAGAGGGAGTGAGGAAGCTGCAGGATGCAGATGAGCTTAGCTGCAGCCATGTAACTGAGGATTTATGTGAGAAATGGAGAAACCAGGGGGGTTTCAAACTGTAGGGCATCCCAAATCTCCTTAAGAAGGACAAATCATTTGTGTTTTGGGCCACTTTAAGGCCATTTTACTTATCGCCTTCCAAATGATGTGCAGTTCTGTTAAGGGAACCATAAAATTTCAAAGCTTCCACTGCACAGTAAACTTGGAGACCTCAAAGTGGAACAAAACCCACCAGCGGACAGCTTCGAATTCAAAAGATTCCAGGTCCTGCCACTGGCTTTCCACCAGGGCATTCCAAATTAGGATGCCTTGCTGTGTGAAATTCCTAGGGCGCCGGTAATAACTCTTTTCCCCGGTCCAATGGCACATGCGCGGACTTTCGTCCAATTTAAGCAGTTTGCCTTTCGGACAAGAGTGTTAGACTGAGGAGAGGCGAGTTTTATTCGGCAAACAGAGGGTTTCACACAGCAGGGCATCCCAATTCGGGATAACCCAGGGGCACGAAACAAACCCCAGAAAATCAAATACCCAGTTTTTGTTCCCGTTAATGTTCGTCTTTCAGATTCTGTTGTCATCTGCAATTTCTTCTGACTGGTCAGGAAATCATTTGGCTATAGGTATTGCATCTTTTCTCTTCTATACGCAAGCTTAGACTTTCTTTTTAATTGTGACAGCTTTTTCTGCCTCCCACTTTGTTTCACACAAACATGTAGGATCCTCTGGACATCTTAGAAAGTATCTCAGATTAAGGTATCAGCTCTTAAACTAGAAATTCGTTTGGAACTATCCGTCCAAGATTAACATATATACAGTAGGCTCCTCAGCGATTACTCTATAGGTAATCCAGTATGCCTTTAGAAACCTATAGAGTTATCTCTAGGTTTCTAAACTGTAGTTGTTTACACTTGGTCAAGGACTATGAGCTGTAGTATCAAATAAGAAAGCCCTCATAGTTTTATGGTGTAGTGACCGGATCTGGTGGGTAGCGCTTCCCAATCAAGTCCCCCTAAGTGGGATTTATAATCTAAGTATTGGGAGGATCCATTATTGAAGACACTGGTTCTCTAACATACATGTTTTTGGGGGAATCAAGCGTAGCCGCTGTTATCTTTTCACAGCTGACCACATACCCCGCTCTGCTTGTGTTATGTCTACTTCTACAGCCGCTTTCTAGACTTGAGCCGGTGACAGATAAAAGTGACAGAGTTACGACAGTCATCAAAAAACGTACAGTTACAGCTTCACCCATAATTCATCTCAGAAAATAGATATAACTACAGAAAAATAAAAATTACTATGGTTAAATATTAACAAAAATACAAATATATTAAAAGGTTATATACTAGTAAGCCGCAGTATGTGGAGCAGCTCCTCTCTTCTGTACAGGGTTGAGGAGATGCTCTCTCTCTTTTTTTTTTTATATACATATTTACTCAAATGCCCAAATTTCAATGTCTTGGACAATGAAATCTTCTTTCTTAGAAAGCAAAGTATTCCCAAAGGTTTTACACGAGTGACTTCTGCCATGGTAGAGATCCCCGTCCAACCAAAGCGCAAACTCTCCTCTGAAAGAAAAACAAGAGCCAGTGAGTGTGCAATGTAACATTGAAAGACCTTGATTAGATTAGTGGAGACTCTAAACATGCACCCCCCCAACCCTTCCTATGGCTACTTACCCCTGCCCTCTGCAGTTTCACCCCACTCCAAACAAAGGTAGCTTCCAACCATGTGCGATAAGTTACACTTACATATGTACGGTCATCAACTCATCTGCTGCTACAGAGAATCCTAGAAATACACCTCTCCCTGGGCCTATGGCACATGCGCAGCTGAGCAGGCCATCAGGGGAAGGTCATTAGCTGGCCCTGGATTTTTAACCCTGTTGGGCTTTGTTCCACTTTACAAAACCTGGGATTTTTACTATCTAGGGTTTTGTTCCTTGTCCTTGCATCCCAATTTGGGGTTAAACTGGAGGGGCAGTGGGTCAGAGCAAGCCAGATTTGGGGAGTTATTATAAACTCCCCAATACATGCAATGTTTCTCTTTAATGTTCCCCTTCAAATCCTCCAAATATGGTAAAAATGAAAATATATATACACTTACACACACATATAGATAATGTGTCTGATGCAATAGCTCTGATTGGTAGAACATAAATCTCATCTAGAATCTATAAAGCCTCACAGTGTTACCCTCACTTACCCCCCTTTGTCATTGTGATTTGCAATGAACGGGTGGAACAGATGACAAAGTGAGAAATCCCATAGATTGCCATGGGCAGAACTCCTCTATTCAACACAACTTGGAGATACAAGTTTTCCAGAAAACATGTGGCCAGCAGCCAGCCCTGACCACGTGATTGATATGACTACAGGTCTCAGCGCTGTTTGGTTTAGCCTAGCTAGCCAGGCGAGAAGGAGTGAACGAGTGGGCACAGATTTCTTTAACCCTTTCAGTGCCAGCCTACATAAAGACATTGTCACCCAGGCTGCCAAGCATTTTTTAAGCATGTTGCCCTATATATGTTTAACTGTGATATTTGCAGGAGTTCCGTAGAAATGATATATTGATTTTTTTCAGCTGAGTTTGGCCTTTAACATAATATGTCTGGTTTGTAATTTTTTGTGTGAAATATGTGGAAAAAAATCTATTGCATACATTTTTTTCTAGTTTTTAAAAAAAAAATAATTTATAGAAAATTTGCCAGGTGCTGTCCCACGCTAATCTCTCACGCGCGTCCTCTGTCCCACTTCCGGTTCCTGCAGGGAGGGGCTTTTAATACCAGCGGAGAGAGCTGAAGTCAGCTCACCGTTATCTGTGTACTCTGTCCTACTGAAGACACTTGCTGGAGGATCATAGGACCGTCAGATTTTAAACTATAAAGGGGAGTAAATGGCAGCCAAGTAAGTGTAACATGGATGGCACTTAACGGGTTAACAAAAGAGAAAAATGACCAGTCCTCTTAAAAAAAAAAAAAAAAGATCAAGCACCAGCCTAAAGTCTATTTGAGATGCCCCAAAATATGAACCATCCCCCCTAATTCAGTCATTTGTAAGCTTTCTGGCGATCCTGTGGCGAATACACTGGACGCAGCAGCATCCCTCCAGCCGCTGCACGCTCGGTCCCGGCACAGGTACGCACAGCCTGAAGGAAGCGGCGCAGGAATGCTTGCTGCGCTCCTTTCATATATTGCATTTAGTAGCACATTACTACGGAGGGCAAAGAACACCGATTGGAGAGTTCTTGTGAGTTACACATAGTGGAGCATCTCAAACCGAGATTCTACCTAAAGTGAGGAACAAAAGGTGGGAGAGACAAAATTCAGTCGACCCCCCTCGTAAGGCAGTTCTACAGTCAAAAAAAAAAAAAAAAAAAAAAAAAAAAAAAAGACTGGGGGGCATCCCAACTAGTGCAGTACGACTAATCCCCAAGAATGGTATTCCCCCCTACTTCCACGTTCCTTCGTTCTGGCTGCCAGTTCTAGCCGGTGACAAATGGCGTTCATTGGGTGAGCACACAATGGGGTTCTCAGCACTGCGCATGCCCGCCAAGCAAAACTAATTGGCTGTCAGCAGTCCTGTGTGTCCAGGAAGGTGCATGAGAAGCAGGTAAGTACTAGGGCCGAGGATTGGGCTTTCATTGCTGCACAGTTCAGGTCTCTTATTTGACTAGATCAGTTCAATACCAGCAAAAAAAGGTTTACACCCCACCCTTCTAAGAAGCTTTGAAAATGATTATTATGTAAAGCAAAACTAATAATTACGGATTATACATAAAAAAAATATATTTTACCCTCCTCCACCAAACGCTAGTGAGTCCATATCGCCTTTAATAAAGAACATATTGTCACCTGTCCATTTGAACACCTAAAAAAACAAATCAAGAGAAAAAAGAAATCAGATTATTAATCAGAAGTGGCCTTCCACTCCCCCCACCCTGTAAACTATCATTTCTAAAACCCGGCAATCAGGTCATGTGACCTCTAATTTAAGGGGGGTTTGGTTTAGAAATAACAGAGCAGAGCGTTCAAAGAAAACCGTCTGTTCTACTGCTATTAGGAGGAGACAGGAAAAGACAGGTGCTTCTATTGTCCTATACTCCAGTCACATCGAGGCTGGTCGGGTTTACTAAAATGGCATCTTAAAATTACTACTACTGAGTTTCCGTAGTTTAAAGTGGATGTCCAGTCATATATTCATTTTGTGCACATGCCTGACTGCCCATCATGGCAAGGTAAGTGGTTTCTCTCTGTAACCCTTCCTACCTTAGCACAGAGTAAGGGAGGCAGGGAGGGGTTAAAAATATGGCCGATCATCCACTTTAATATTCACAGTGTTGAGAGAAGCTGAATTAAAGTGGTCCTAGAGTGTAAGACAGCATGCTCAATAGTGTTGCTCGAGGGGCATCCTGACTTGGAACACGCTGCAGTATTAGTAGAGATCATAGAGGTCAACAGGCAATCTGAATAGATGATGAAGCTGGCACCTTAAACCTGGACCAACACCAGTTTTTTCTTTAAAGTGGACCAACACCCAGGATTTTGACTATCCTGGGTATTGGTCCACTTCCCCGGGGCACCCCGATTTGGGGTGCCCCGCTACCTGAAACCCCCCCAAACACCACGAAAACTCACCTCTCCACGCTCCCACGTGAGTGCGCTGTCCAATGCCCGCCGACGGACAAGTGACGTCCGTCGACGGACAAGGGATCGCGCCCGCCTCCCGCGCGTGACTCTTGACGTGTGTGCGCGCCCGCGCCGGCCATTCAGAGACGGCCGGCGCGGGCGCGCGCACGTCTAGAGGAGCGCGAGAGAGGCGGCGGAAGCAGCGGCTGGAGAGGTAAGGATTTTTCGGGGTTTTGGGGGGGTTACACCCCGCGGGACATCCCGATCTCGGATGTCCCGCGGTGTGTGAGGTGATCGGCCCGGGAATCTTATAGATTCCCGGGCCGATCACCCCTGGGTGTTGGCCCACTTTAAATGGTGTTGGTCTGACTGTCAGCTAATCAAAACAAGCTGGGGGGTACCAGAATGCTTAAGTGCAGGGAAAGGAGTCCCGTGATTGGCCGCAGGGTGGTCACGTAGGCCATGGTCGTGTCCCTGGCACCGGCCACCAGAACCGCCCCATAAATGCCCACCACCCAATCGCAGTACTCCGTTCCTGGCACTGGCTCGTAATGAAGGTGAGGATTATGGGTGTGCTGGGGGGTTATGTTGGGGGGGCGGGACTTCAGCATTCTGGATGACCCCTGAGCTTGTTCTGATTAGCTGACAGCGAGACCGACACCCTTAGTGTTGTTGGTCCAGTTTAAGTGATTGGCCCATCACTCAAGTCCATGACTGCATGATAAAACTGCACATGATACAGTGGGTGTTTATTGTGGCTAGCCTAAAGCACAGCTGTGCAATCGTCATGCCGTCTAATCAGCATCTTGATATGCCACACCTGTGAGGTGGACGGATTATCTCAGAAAAGGAGAAGTGCTCACTAACACAGATTTAGACACATTTGTAAACAATATCTGACACAACGGGTCCTTTGTGAAAAAGTCTTAGGTCTTTGATTTAGCTCATAAAACAACTATTTGGTTAAAGTGGATCAAAACTCTGGATTTTAACTATCCCGGGTTATAGTCCTTGCCCCAGAGGGACCCCGATCTCGGATTCCCCACTGTGTGAAACCCCCCAGTCTAACGCACCTTTCAATGGTCCTACAGCACATGCATGGCCTCTTGTCCAATTAGCGTGCGCGGATCCGCTCACACCCACTTGTTTAAAGTGGACCAAAACCCAGCTCGATAAGATTCCCAGGCCGATTGTTTCCCACCCCCCGGGGCATGCAAAATCTGGATGCCCCGCTGTGTGAAACCCCCTCAGGTCGCCCCGTTCATTTACCTTACTTTCCGTTCCAATGGTGCATGCCCGGAGCAGCTGGCCTTAGACACTGTCTTAGATGGTGTGATGTCAGCTGCTCAGAGAGCACAGATTGCCAAGCATGTGCCATAGGACCGGAGGGAGGCGAGTTTCTTCCGGCGATCTGGAGGGTTTCACTCAGAGGGGCACCTCTGATCGGGTGCCCCGGGGGGGGAAGGACCAAGAGCCAGTAGAGTCAAAATCCGAGTCTAGCCGAGCGTGCCGGTGGCTGCATCCCCTCTACCCTTTAACAGGGAGCAGGCCCAACACAGCCATTCAAAAATGCCTGGCATGGGCGCGCCATGGCCCTGCTAAAAGGTGTAGCAGGTGGCGCCCGCTGCTCGCGTATGCGCCGCTGGATCACAGGAAGTGGTGATGGATGCCCCCGTGGTAAAGAATCAGGTGTCAGTCATAGGCTTTGGTCCACCCAGGATTTTCACTGTTCTGGATGTTAATACTTGCCCCACGGGCATCTGGATTTGGGATGCCTCGCTAAGTGAACCCCCCCATCCCCCCCCCCCATTGCCTATTAAAACTTACCTTACCTTTAAATGAGTATGATCACGAAAAAATGGGCCAATAATAAAAATCCATATAAATATGCTGGATGGTGGGGGGGTGGTAACTTATACACCCAGCATCAAGAAATATCCAGCCAGGAAATCAGGTGACAGGCTCTGTCACCCCTGATAGACTAAACCTGTCACCCCTGGATATTCCTATCAGAAGAAGAAAACAACAAGCTTGGCCAGAGCTTTAATCAGTTTGGGTGTATAAGTGACCCCTCCTCTCATTAGCTGACGTGTTTATATGGGTTTTTAATATTACACAATTTTGCGATAGTGCTCCATTAAGTATACATATCTATCTATCTAGAACAGGGGTACGCAACCACTTCTTGTAAAGGTCCATTTAAAAAGGCATCTGGTGAGAAGTAAAGGTCCGGGCAGAGGGTTGTTGCGGGGGGCGGATAATTAGAAATCAGTACACTCGGGCAGAGGTTATAGATTTTCCAGGCAAAAACTAAATAAGGCTGCTTGGTCCTTCTCCAAAAGTCCTAATGGGCACTGGGAAAAAACAGGAGCTTTTTTTTGGCCCCACAGAACCTACAGATCTGGGGTGAAATCATTGGATGGGGCAAAGAGACAGAGAAACAAAGTTTGTGTGTACCTTGTATCTCTGTACCCATGCAGTACTTTATATTGCAATGCCAGGGAGCCATGACACTGGCAGGGAGACACACTACATCGATCAAGGGGGCAGCTCTGAACACAGCAACACAGAAGCAGCTGAGTGCAGGGCTGTCAGGGCAGGGGTCCGGAAATCTGGCGCTGAGGTCCCCATTTGGACCCTGGTCCGCCAGTTGAGTATCACTGATCTAGAACATAAGAAAAATTGAAAGGCTGACCATTTCCCTCCAGTCGGGTGACAGGGCAAACCTTGCGTCCAACTTGCTGACTCTGCAGACGCGGATACCAGCGACTCATTTTATGGCTGCAGAGATTTTATCATCAGAATTCTCTTGGGAAAGGGCGCAGCAATTAGCAATCACATGAGATCATGTACTTTCAGAAGTAGCTCAATAAAAAAACTACTTACAGACTTGTAGAAGAGGCACTTACCTGAAAGTCAGGACAGAATGTAAACAGGAAGGTCTCCCCAGTGCCATAGAAGCAATCACTCACTTTAAATGGTTCGGATGCCAACGCCCCAAAGATCTGATAACATGACACAGATTACATTACTGCACCAACAAACATTTCTGAATAATAAAAATACAGTATAGATATTAAACAGTCCTTAAGTGGACCAAAACCCCACAAACTTGTGAAATACATTTGGCCAAAGCCCCTGTCGATTTTCCCTTCTTAGGGTGTAGAACTCGCTTTTCGAATCATCCTGGAACACTTTTTTTTTTTACTGTCCCTCTCTGTAATAGGGCAGGTGATCAGTCATTGCATAGGTGTGGCAATGACATCATTGCCACACATAACAGTGGCAATGAATGGAGGAGGCGGAGCTTTACAGCTAAAACAGGCGCCATTATCTGGGATTAGAGTGAAGCAGGAGCAGTAAAAATTAGCAAAAGGTGCTCTTCATGGGGTGAACAATACAGGGGACGCTAGTTAAAAATGTGGCTTTTGGTCCACTTTAAGTCTTTAAGAATCTTGGAGCGGTGGTCTACTTTTTTATGGGTTATTGCGAATTGTACAGTGTGAAACTCTGGGCGTCCGATCGAGTCGCCTCTTCCCGGAGCACCCACAGCATCACAGTTCCGCACCTTCATAGCTAGGCACACCCCCGTGTCACTCCTTTCTGAATGGCTGGGACAGGCATATCCACAGCTAGAAGCCAGATGTTGCTGGAGGCACCATCGCCATTCAGATTTCCTTGCAGCTTTTAAACCACATTAACACCCTATACAAGAAACTGTGTTCATATGTATCCCTCCCCAGGGCAATTCATAATGCTGCACAGAAAAATGAATTAACCTTTTTGTAACTGCTGTGGCTGAATTTACAACCAAAATGGTGTCTCATGGAGCTGCAGGACACCTGCAAAGAGGAAGTACTGCTGGGTTTACTGTCTCTGTGTATTGTGGGTCACGTTGGTTAAATCCAGGCAGCAGCATGGCTGGGAAAGTAAGTTTTCAGAGTGTTTCAAGATGGCCACTACCAGGAGAAAATCTGTAAGGCAGCGTTTTAGCTTTGAGTGGATGCAGGAGCAAATGTAAGTGCTGACAATGATTCAGTATCATGTATGCAGATGAGGCGAGCTTTGGGGAGTTTGTTTTTTTTCAACTGTGCCAGGCTGTTGGCCTGGTTTAAGAGCAGCAAAGGAAATCTGATTGGAACAAGCGCTGCTGATTGGCCAAACAGCTTGCACATACGCTGTGGGAACGTGGAAAAGGTGAGTTTAGGGGCGATCCTGGGGATAAACACAGCAGGGCATCCTAAATCGGGATGCTGGGGTTGGGGCTGGCATTTTTTACCTCGTTGTGGGAGCAAAGGCAAAGGAGAGTTTTTCTGCAGTTTAAAGGGAAAGTTCGTTAAGCGGGACATCCCGGTTTGAGTTCAGCCGATCGATTCCCTCCCCTCGGGGCATCCGAAATTGGGATGCCCCGGTGTGTGAAACCCCCCCAGGTCGCTCCATACACTTACCTTACCAACAGCACATGCGCGAGCTGTGGCCTCATCCCCACTATCCCTCTAGAAGGGCGCGTGCCCGCGCCAGCCGTTTGTGAATGGCGGACATGCTCCCTGTTAGAGGGAAGCAGGGGGGAGCGGCCACCAGCGCGCTCGGAGCTGTTGGACGAGCATGTGTCGGAGGACCAGGAAGAGGTGAGTTGGGGGGTTTCACAAAGGACCAAGACCTAGGATAGTCAAAATCCTGGGTTTTAAAGAGTAGTAAAAAATAAATAAAAAAAAAGGGGGCCACCACTGCAAACATCCGCACCACAATGAGGCAAATTCACCTACCCCACCATCAGGTTTTATATACATTCCAGGACTGAAGCGGGAGCACATAGTTGGCACTGGCTATTGCACAGTATCCCTTGTTGGCAGGGGACAGGGAGTTATGCCTCAGGGTGTCGCAGACAGAAGGCGTATTTCTTGCTAAAGTAAAATCTGCACCACTGTCTGCTTTAGGTGAGGATTAGCAGAACCGTTTTTTTTTTTTTGCTGAAGGCTCTTTAGTAGTTTTAGTAGTTTGTGCAACTTTCATTTGTTCTGTAAGGTTCAGGTTGTAATTCCGGGGTCTGAGCTCAAAAGAGGTGACACAGTTGGCATAATCTTAAGAAAGCAAAGTCGAATAACTTACCTGTGCATCGCTGTCCTTAATCACCAGCAGTACTGGAGTGTCTAAGCCCAGCATGGTCCTGTACAGGGTCTTTATACTCATGCCATGCTTTTCTGTGCTGTACACAAGGGTCCATGGGTAGCCGATTGTCCGGGGAGGGAGATACTTTGTGAGCTGTTGAAAGTCACAAAACTCATATTACATATCAGACATATAACAAACACACCCTGATGAAGTAGTGGGATTGCCACTACGCAACGCATAGTGCTGGATGCTGGCCCCATGACATTTGGTGATATTATCTATTGATTTCTACTTTATTAGTTCCTATGCTACCAGTATTCACTTTGCACATATCGGTCTGTTGGTAGACAGATATTATTCACATTGTAACAAGTTGTTTCTTAGTTTCTTTTTATGTTGTTTAACCTGTGTTAATATATTGATCAATTAGGTTGCATAGTGGTCCCTTGGGACCCTCACTTTATGTTTATTATGAATGAAGTTTAATTAAATTGCACTAATCACTTTACATGCACTTGTCACTTTATGTGCTCATAGCACAACAGCAGCACTTTATATTGAAGTCTTTTGCAGAATAATTTTCTACTGGTATAGGGAACATTGAGATAGAGACATCTTTATTATTATTATTAGGGGCCTTTTATATCCAGTTTTAATTATGTTTTTAAATGTATGTGTTATATGTATTAGTGTGTGCTAACCAGAATAAAGTGTAAATATTTTTGATCTATAGTGTGCGGCTTGTATATTAAGGGTGCGCTTTGGTTCATCTGGGAACCACATCTTGTACGTATGATAGCTATCCCCAAGGGGGTGCGCATCCTTAGCCAGCACCTTTTTTGCATAAAATTTAGCGGTGCAGGTCTTTTTCTTTCCCTCTTTACATATCAGACATATCTTATGGGGGTTATATAGAGAACTTCTACAGGTTCTCATGGCAGAGGTGTTTTGACCTCATCATCTAACCTATTAAGTATTTTTCAATTCATGTTCAGGAAAGATTTATTTATATATTCTGATTAGACAATTTGCTGCCAATGGACAAAAGCAAATTGACTAGGGTCTATAAACGGGGCACTGCTCCAATGGGTAAAAATCAATAATCCATTTATTAAACATTAAACATTATATTAGACATACAGCACAACAAGACACTTAAAAACAACCATCCCGCCAATCCCTCGGTGCTGTATATCAAGGCACCAGATGCAAATCAATCTAGCAGCTAAAACAAAGCTCCATAAAATAAATCATATAATATCTAAAGTGCAGTGCAATCCATCCAGTGCATATATTGACCAAAAAACCCTGGCTCTAGGCCAGACAAAGTGCATGTGCAATCCAAGCAATAAAGTGCAAAAGATCAAGAAAAAAAAAAAAACAAATAATGTTTTTATATATACTGATAGACTGTTTAGAAAATCTGATAAAGTGCAAGTGCCCCATTTATAGACCCTAGTCAATTTGCTTTGGTTTATATGTTTAAGTAACAGGACAGGTCAGGGCAGCACGCCCTCATAGACGTGTATTGTTTGATATTTAGGGTTGTGCCCACTGTTCACTAGTGTGTTAGATATTTCTGCCAATGGACATCGTTAGGAGAGGATTGGACCACCATTTCTGCCACACCTGGTCCCAGAATCCCAGAGGCTAAAAATGTAGATGGACAATGCTAGATTCTGGGCCAGGTAATGGGTTTAGTTTTGGTAAAGGGACTGTAAACTCAAATAGAAAAACAACACATCTCTCCCCAGCAGCAGCTCCCAGGCAGTCTGCGGATCGGAAACCTTCTGGTTTCTGTGAAAGAGTATAGCCACAAGCATGAGCCCCAGAATTCCTGTTGGACGTGGCCCGTGGTTCCTGTGCACAGCCACCTTCATTCATTGCAATAGGGGAGTGTCAGGCATCACCTTGCATTGAATGGAGGGAACGTACTGTCACCGTGACGTGAGAGGTGGGGACAGCACGCAAGGACACTGGATGCTCCTTCTGCCTTAATGAGGACATAATATGTTTTGCCCTAGCGTGTAAAAGTATTTATTGCTGGCCAATTCACTGTGCTAAGTGCATTGAGCTTTAGGATAACCTGCAGTCCTCTAAAACTCATGTTGACCTTCAATCCCATGGTGCATGCCCGCCATGATTGTCAGACCTGGCAGCGAGGAGGGAGCAAGGATAGCACTGGGGTGCATAGCTAAGATTAGCAGCAGCATCTGGGGGCATCTTCACTCCGGCCACCCCACATAAGCCAGGGGTTTATTTTACGGGAACCCGGGGGGGCTCCCGGTGTCCTCAACACATTTGGATTGGTTGGTCCTCTTACAGAGGACGTCCAGAAGGCAACAAATTCCTCCGCTGCAAATTAGCACTTGTTAATCATGTCATCAATAAGTTATTATTATTGTTTATTTATATAGCACCATCTTCTTCAGTAGCGCTGTACAAAGTATAATTACGGACAAGGTAAAACATACCCTACAGATTTCCAGACTCCTGACCTAACAGCCCTGCACTCAGTTGCTTCTGTGTTGCAATGCTCAGAGATGCCCCCTTGATCAGTAATGTAGCGCTTAGTCTCCCTGCCAGTGTCATGGCTCCCTGGTGTCTAGCATTGCAATATGAAGTACTGCAGTGGCATTGCAAGCAACACACAAGCTTTGTTTCTTGGTCTCTTTGACCCATCCAATTCTTTCCCCCCTCCCCATCTATCCCACCATTTTGTCCACCCAGCTGTGCCCCATCCATTCATGTCCCCTCAGCTCTGCCCCATCCATCCCTGTCCCCTCAGCTCTGCCCCAGCCAGCCCAGTCTCTCTGCCCCAGCCATTGCTGTCCCCTCAGCTCTGCCCCAGCCAGCCCAGTATCTCTGCCCCATCCATTCCTGTCCTCCCAGTTTTGCCTATCCAATCCTCTGGCCTCCCAACATTGCTAATTCACTACTATTTCTTCTAGCTCTGGTCATAGAATGCAAGGGGGAGGGGTTAAAAAAAGCTCCTGTTTTTTCCTAGTGTCCAATAGGATTTTTGGGGTAGGGTGGGGGGCAAGCAGCCTTTTTAAGTTTTGCCTAGGGAATCTATAGCCGCTCCCCCAGTGTGCCAATTCGCCCCCTCCGCGACAGCCCTCCGCCCGGACCTTCACCTCTCACCAGAAGGCTTTAAATGGAACTTCACAAGAAGTGGTTGAGTACCCCTGCTCTACAGGGATGGGTATAAACTAGATGTTACAAAGTTATAACCAAAAGAAGTGCGCACACTCCACATATTCTATGTCAGGCTCTTCTTTGTTTTCTTTTTACACAAAGAGCCTGGGACCGACATCTGGGAGTGGCAGCATCCCCGCTCCTCCTCCTGCTGATTGGGGCACAATGCTGTGCCAGTTTATGAAAATAAATTAATTCTGGCCATTGAGATAGGCTGGCGCGGGAGCGTGTGTCAGCTGGAGGGAGACTGGGCATGCTCTCTATGCCGGACTCTATGTAAGCAGAGCTGTATGTGGTGCCTTAATATGTACAGACGGGGGACAAAACAACCATCAGTTCAGCAAAAACAAAATAAGGAATAGAGGAGCACAGAAACAGGCAGCCAGTTAATAAAACATCACATCGAGAGAGTCCTGATCCAGGCAAGAGCAGAAAAAAAGCCAATAAAAGTAGGAACCAGAGATTAGGGTAAGAGATGGGGAGGGGAAGTGGGTGATGTGCCCACGGAACGCGTGGCTCCTGGTGCATGTTATTTTCAAGATACCTTGGCTTTATTTGTGGTGAGGTTTTTTGTGATAGATTTGTGATTTAATTTCTGGATTGGTATTGTGATACACATCAGTGGTTCCCCTTTGGGATGCCTAATAATATATACAGGTGATTATATTTTCATATTATTCTTTAATTGGTGAATAGAGTAGATTGATATGTATATACCGTATATACTCGAGTATAGGCCGACCCGAATATAAGCCGAGGCACCTAATTTTTGACTCGAGTATAAGCCGAGGCGGCTTTTTTCAATTGGAATTGGAGTTGACACACAGAAAGAGACACACACACACACACACACACACCATACCACCCAAGTGTCCCTGATTTGGAGGGACTGTCCCTCTTTGAAGCTCATGCCCCCATGTCCCTCGTTGTTCTCCTTTGTCCCTCTTTGAGGTGTAACATGCAGATCATTAATAAATGATTCATTCCCCTATTCAAAGTGTTTCTATTGTTGTAAGTATTACACCCTATCTCCTATACATTCCATAGTGAGGAATGTTCCCTCAGTTAAAAATTGTCCCTCTTTCCCACCCTGAAATGTTGGAAGGTATGCACACACTGTGGGTACCTGCTGCTGCCGCCGCCGCTCTCAGAGGCACAGGTGTCGGGGGTCAGGGTTTGGCCGAGGTTACCCTCCTCCGTTCCTCCGCCGTCGCTCTCACACACACACCAGCACTTCCTGGCTGTTGCGCGCTCGTCGTCGGTGGGCGTGCCCCATACGGCAGGCGTCCAATGAAAACATTGGACGCCGCCCATTGACGGCCAGCGCGCAGCAGCCTGAAGTGCCGGTCAGTGTGTGAATGTGTGTGCGTGTTTGTGTGAATGAGAGCGGCGGCGGCGGCCGCCCCTGGACTCGAGTATAAGCCGAGGCGGCTTTTTTCAGCCCAAAAAGTGGGCTGAAAAACTCGGCTTATACTCGAGTATATATATATATATATATATATATATATATATATATATATTTATTTTAAGTTGTTATGGTTGGGAATATTAATTTTCAATTGATTGACTGGGAGCACTTGCAGTTAAATAAATAAATAAATAAATAGATTTTATAGTGATCCGGATCATAGGCAGGACATCATTTGCACATGTTTAGTTGCATTGTTGAATGATTTAGCACATATATCTATATCATTTGATATCAATTAGTGTGCTGAAACTCTCCCCATCGCATATATACCATTATGTTGGTTTGTCCTGTGTGTAATTGTTCGATTTATGTGTTTTTTAAGGGATTTTAATATGTTAAGTGTATTGTATGTAGTGATTATAAATATGTAATTATTAAAAATTTATTTTTTGATCAATTTATGAGATGAGAGAGCCTCAGAGAAACAAATGGTGAGCAACCAGCCCAGCTCACCGGAACCCCCCCCCCCACACACACTTATCTATACAGATGGGCCGCTCAACAGAATAGAGTTACTTCAAAGTACAAAAGTCATATTTTATTATGAGCCAAAAAGGACATACATTTAAAACACATAATTAAAACCCCTACTGTGGGGTGTGGCGGAATATAATTGGACTATCTCAAAACATGTCTTTAGTTGAGCCAAGTATATACAACAGAAATATTTACACTTCAATACATGTACTAACAATATCTATACTAATAGCTGCAATTGGAGTACTAATAAATGCCACGGGATCTCCCCCTCAGAAAGTGCTACAGTGTCATGCAAAAACGGTGCCAAACTCATGCAAAGGTGCTCAAATAAACTTGAAGTGAAAGAAGAAACAAAAGATTAGACAAAAAAGTGTGAGTACACAAACAAGGACAAAAGGAGGGACTCAAGTGTCCCAATATTAGATGCACAGGCACCAGTGGGTGCTCAGGTGCTAAGTGCTAGTACAAGTGCAGGAAATGAGAAGAAGGAGTAGATTCCCGGGCATGAATTTAAATATTGTTGAAACAGTCATCTAAGGTATACACGTTCAAATCAACCACATATATGCAAAATACAAATAGTTCAATACAAAAAGGTACAAAACAATGCACATTACCATATCATTAAGTCCAGGTCCACCCACCCTCACGGTGCCAGCACTGACGCGTTGCGTGGCCGTCACTTAGGCCACTTCATCAGAATGAGAGAGCCTCCCTATATGCCTTTTTTTTTATCCGGGTTCCTCCTATAACAACATCAGGGCCCTACTAGCAAGAAAGCACTTACAATATGGTCCCAGGTGGAGGAAGAGAGAAGGAAAAGGGGAGCTCCTTGTGCTAGAAGCCTTCTATCCAGGAGGCCACTTGGTGGTGGTTCCAGTTTAGGCAGTGGGGTTAGATTGGAGAATGAGAAAATGCTGAAGTTCTAAGTTCTGAAGTTCTAAGTTTTGTAATCATTATTGAAGCAGCCACATAAAACATACAAATACCTACATATACCCATAAAGAGTCCTCAGCAGGCCACTTACCTTTTCTATTTGGTCAACTTGCAATAGCTGGCTGGGGTCACTGAGGTTGGGCCGGAAAGCTTCGGGCTCCAGTTCAGTCTTGATGCTGGTGGCTTGCTTGGAGTTGACGTCCTCTCGGGTGGTTATCTTGTGGTGAGACAAGAGAACATGCAAGTTAATAGAAGCAGAGGTGGCCCAGAGAAAAGCCACTGGAAGGGATCCATGTATTTCAGAGCAATTGCCATAAAAGGTGGGTAAGTATTTTGGTGACTTTTTGGCTCATTACACAAAAGATGAGTCACACTAAAGGATTTAAAAGGAACCAGCAATAGGCAGCATTAGTAGAATTCCCAGGGTCAGGCATCAGTCACTAAGGCTACAGCTAAGGCTGTGTTCCTCCCTGTATCACATGACAAATGGTGGTGTGGATGTGAGACGAACTCACCCCAACACATACTTTTATTGAACAGCGTTAAAGCGGACCTTAAGAACCATTTAATGAAAAGCCCAAACCCTTAAAAAACTATTTCCCAGCATCTAAAATTAATATATCTAATGTCTTTAGTCATTTGCTTTTTATTCTTTCCCCCACTGGCCTTCAACTCTGTTCAGCACTCTAGGATACGGGTGCCGCCATCTTGCCTCAGTAGCATCACATACTGAGGAGAGGGGTCGAAAGTGCAGGAGGCGGGTTATAGCTGTGCTTTGCACAGGCAAAGTAGAGCTGGGGTCAGGAAAAGGTCAGCCAGAGTGCAGAGCGGCACAGTCAGAAGACACTTCCTGTTTGCAGGCAGTCTGACGCTCCATGGGCCGCCATCTTGGATGTTTAAAGTCCCAGAAGGTGCAGGTAGGATGATTTTTAATATGGGCAATCTGTATGTACAGGGTGGGGGAAACATATAAGATAGACTCTTATTCAAGGTGAAGGTCCGGTTTAAGCAGCATATTAATGCTGTGAGCAGGATTGTTTTGCAATGAGAAGCCTCTATCTCACGCTTTCCTCTATGCTACAATGCCAAAACCGGAGTCCTGAGAGCTTATGGCTTCCGGGTTTAGCGCTGTTGACTACCCCATGCCAACAGTGTGCCTCCCCCGTTTTGGGGGAGGTTGAGCGAGCACAGCACAGTGTTTATTTTTCTTCTGTACATTTACTATTACAGTCCTCAACTCTACTATGGCTTTGTGTACGGATTACTTGCGCAAACTCTGCCAAGTTATAGAGATTGCACACCATGGAATGCTTCAAAGCACTGCTGCATGTGTTCTGATTGGTGATCTTCTGGGTTCTTGACCCACATGACCACTGGCAAGCAACTGCTGTCCCTGGCGGCCACAGCAATTGGCTGCTGTAGCCACGTGGGCCTGGGACTGGTCACCAATCAATCCCTAGAAGATGTAAGTTGTTCTATGTCTATGTTCTTGGGAAAGCATGGGATATATATATATGGGAATGCTCCCTCTTTCTGACTGAACTTCCTGTTATTGAGGACATTACAGCTTAGTATAAATGTGGCTCCGCCCCCCTCTCCCATTGTAACACCAATCAATATTCACTGGGAGTAAATCACACCACAGAACATAAAAAGTGCAGCACCTTTTCTCAATAGTAGGGGATAAAATCTGGCCTCACTAGACCTTCTTGGATCAGCCTGGCGGGTTTCTACCTGAAGCTGGCCACTGAGGCAAGTGCAAGGAATTATTCAGATATATTTGGGAAACAAAATGAAGATGTCAAATGGCCTAAAGGAGCATAAGCATTTTTTTTTTTGTGATGCAACAGCCTGGCCCAGTTGGAAAAGAAATGTAGCGGCCATTTTGGAGCTTCCTCTCCCAGCTTCTCAGCCGTGCTGCTGCCTGGATTCAACTGACATAACTGACAATGCACAGTGACAGAAAGCCCAGCAGCACATCCATGAACTGCCATTTTGTTTCTAAAATTTACTACAGCAGGAGTTAGAAAAAAGGTAAATTAATTTTTATGTTCAGCAATCTAAGTTGCCCTGGGGAGGGATGCCTATGAGCACTGTTTATTGTGTTGTTTTGGTTCAAGTCATTTTTGATGATGTGGGTACCCTTTAAGTTAAAACTTTAATGTGGAAGCGACTGCTCTGAAATACAATGTATAGAAGGAAAAGCATTGAGCTGGATTGGACACACAGCATGCAACGATCGAACACGCTTCATGCTGGAGAAGGATCATTCCAAGATACAGCAACGCCCTTCAAGGAACTCACTATATGTGATGAGTGTTTGCTTCCTAGTCAATACCTTTCTTTTCAACAGTGCAAAGCCACTACCAAGACAGTTACAAATATTTGAGAAGACAAAAGAACCTAAACATCGGTTAAACATAAACCACTGAGCGCATGAAAAAGATTTTAACAACAAAAAATCCAAACCAAATAGTGAAAACAAGAAATGAAACCCTTGGTTGGCTTTGCTTAGTGTTCCCGTAAACTCGTCGTCCTTCCTCCATCTAGATTCATGGCGGGGGCTGTAAGTGGCTAGTGTGACCAAGGACCAAAACACGTGTCACCTGGCCCCAAAGTCCTAGGGACAACTGAATGTGGGTCTGTTAAAGGATATAATTACAGATGTCCCCCAGATTAACACTCAAATAGTATGTGTCTATGCCCCATGAATACAATAGACTATATTGACACCTAGCACACCTATATTCGCATATTCACACCTAGCTGCCAACTACCTCAACAGCTGGGGTGTTTTCTGAGCTGCAGCTCATTTCCCCTTAAAAAGGAATCCTTGAATTTTCCTTCTTCAGGGTCCCACATTATGAAATCGCTTGGTGTCTCTATAAGCTCACCTTGTTTGCACAGTGCATGTGTGTCTAGGCCCAGAATCCCTGGCGTACATACTTGCTATATCCGGCACACTTGAATAATGGTGGGAGCAAGAGGTGCGGTGAGCTGCGCTTTGCTGAGCCGCACACTGAGTGGCATACTCGCCCCCGTGGCGTACTGGCTCCCTCTGTGGTGGCAGTCATTCAACTCTGCGCTGTGTGTACGCACACAGCAGGGATGCCTGATAGATCAAGGGGAGTTTAGGGGCTAAACTGGGAAGGAGGGTCCTGGGTTTGGACCTCCCTAAAGAGCACCAACGCCAATTTCACATTCAGCTGATACATGTGTACAGGGAGGGGTGTAGTGTAACAGTCAGCCAGCAGAGGGGGTGTCGGGGAGCAATCAGGAAGCCCCCTCTGCACATGAACCAACACTCATTGGGTGTACAATGGTATTGGTCCGCTTCCAATAAAAGCCTAATTTCTGGGGGAATACTGCCCCGTGGAAAAGGAAGAAACCTGGGAGACTAAGAAAAATAAATCACATACCCGACATGTTTGGCAGTAGGGGCCACGGTACTGAACTGTGGACACTCAGATAAGTGTTGGGGGCTGGTCGGAAACGCAGCCTACAGGACAATGAGGGGTTGAGCCTACAATATGTCGACCCTCGGGCATTCCTTTTAAACATGAAGGTCCCTCTAACTGGTGTCGCTGACCTTGTAAAAGGGTGAAGTTGCAAAAAATCTCACCAGCCCCACAGAGTCTCACCACAGTTTTTATTTTTTTTTGGTTTTTACCTTTGAAGCTCCCCCCTCCTCCCTTTTCCCACTGTAGTTTTTTTTTTTTTTTTTTTTTTTTTAAGGTGTCATCCAAGAGAGGGCATTTCCCAGCAGTGCTGCATGTTACCATTTTCCGAAGGACACCATCCTGCGACTTTGGCGTCTAATTGCCTGCGCGTACACATGGCCGCTTATCTCACTTCTAAACAAATACGACACTCAGCACTACACAGCAAAAAACACACACAGGGGACAGAGTCAGCAGAACCCACACAACTGTGAAAGCGCCTGAGTGTGACCATGCAGCGCCGACACACACACACAGGCATTTCATCAGTCCATTTTGCCGGGACCGTGAAGTGAAATTATATATATATATATATATATATATATATATATATATATATATATATATAAACACAACCAGAACGGCACAAATGCAGACATGAGAATCAGGCAGTGAATTTTAGACACACACATCACGGCAAAAGCAAACACAAGACAGAAGAGACATTTTTGCTTTTTCCAAAGCAAAAAAAAAAAAAAAAATGAAGCTATCTATGCTGTTTAAACGAGCACTATTGCAAAAAAAATGACCCAATGATAAAAATCCATATAAATATGCTGGATGGTGGGAGGAGGGGTCACTTATACACCCAACATCAAGAAATATCCAGCCAGGCTTGTTTCTTTTATTTTAATGGATGGATGTGGGTGAACCACAAGCTTGGCGGGAGTTTTATTCAGATCGGGTTTATAAGTGACCTTTCTTCTCAATAGCCGATGTGTTTATATGGTTTTTTTTAACATTACACAATTTCGGTATGGTGCTACTTTAAAAGGGACGGGATAGTCCAGGTATCAGCCATAATAAGGCAGCAAGGATCTCATGTGAAGCCTGTTCTATGTGCCTCGCCTCCATTTTCTTGGCGTGTGCTGTAGATGGGGTCTAAAATTAGTACCTCCTCTCCAAAATGAACATCTCCAAATGTGGTCACATGGTCACGCCCGTCTCTTAACGCTACCAGGGACAGCGATTTTGAAAGCCGCAGTGGCTGTACTCATGCTAGCACCAAGAGTCAGGGGAGGCTTTGCAACCATTTGCAACGTGATGTGGAAAATTGGAAAGGGGAAACCAAATGTAACGCACATTGCAGGAAGTGGGACAGGCTTCAGGTGAAGGCCCTTCTCCCTTATTCTTGCCATTGCCTGGACTGCCCCAAGGTTTTCACTATGTCCGGTTTTATTTTTCCTGCCTAGGGGATCCTGTATGTATCCCCCGAGATTGACAAAAATGTCCCCTTTTTCCATATGCGTGGCTCGCTCAGCCAATCAGTGGCTCAAGTTCAATTCAGAAGAGTGTAGTGTGTGCCACCAGCCACATCCCCGCTGATTTGGGGCATGCTCGCACCAGCCATTCATAAATGCCTGCCGAGGTACATACCTTGACTAAAGGTTTGGTGGGGATGGGGTGTGTGATTGGGGGCAAGGTGAGCCCCCCGGGAATACACAGCGAGGCATAACAATTTAGCATGTCCCATAAGGAAGAAAACCATTGGCCCTAGAGTCTTCTAGACTCACGAGAGGTGGCTGAAGACAATCATCCCTAAAAATGCAATGTGTGAATTGTAAGATAGTAAGAGTAGGGCTTACCTGGCACACCCCTGCCACAGCACAGTACACGTGTGGCAAACTGCCTGCTGCCTACCTCATTCATAAGCAAAGTGGTGGATTGTTGGCTTACTGCAGCTTAAGGGGCAAATTAAAGTGGACCAAAACCCAAGATAGTCAATAGTTTTGACCATCCTGGGTTTTGGTCCTTTCCCCGGGGGTGCCTCGCTGTGTGAAACCCCCCAGGACGCCGAGTCCAGCTCACCTTATCCGGTCCCACGGCACATCTAAGAGCAGCGGCTCTGACGGCCGCATCCCCTGCCTCCCTCTAACAGGGAGCGTGCCCGCGACAGCCATTAACGAATTCCTGGCGCAGGCACGCTCCCTGTTAAGAGGGAAGCAGAGGATGCAGCCGTCTGAGCCGCTGCTTTTAGACGCGCCGTGGGACCAGGATAAGGTGAGCTAGGTCTGTGCGATCTGGGGGGTTGCACACAGCGGGGCACCCCCGTTCAGGGTAAAGGACCAAAACCCAGGATAGTCAGAATCCTGGGTTTTGGTCCACTTTAAAAACTGGCATTCTGCACTGTGCACAACAGGAGAGATACTGCACAATAGATGTTGAATTTGTACTGAATTCTGCCACATTGTTTAACTTGCATATCAGTAAAATAAATCATATTGGATTGTTACACAAGGTCAGGAAACCCTCCTATTACTATGGCTTTGATTCACAAAGAGTTGAAAAAAACTCTCATGGTAGTAAAAAATTCAATTCATGAGAAAAAAGCCTGAGAATGTCACTGTTAGTAAATCACCAGATTGGAAGACAATGAAAGTCAATGGCACTTTTGACTACAGGTAAAAAGGGGTAAAAAGTTCAATACCTTTTTCAGGAGTATAAAAGTGCCATTGACTTTCATTGTCTTCCTATCTGGTGATTCAGTAACAGTGATATTCGCAGGCTTTTTTCTCATGAATTAAATTTTTTACTACCATGAGAATTTTTTTCAACTCTTAGTGAATCAAGGTCTGTTACTTTGAGTTTTATATTGCCTAAGCTTTGGTAGAAGATTGTAAAGTATGTGTTAAAATGGACCTAAACCCACGCCCCTGGAATCTATAAAAATCCAGGGCCGCTAGATTGCCTCCCCATCCCCATTCTGGATACCCCACTGTGTGAAATTCCCCAGGTCGCCCGGAAACTCACCTTCATTCTCGTTCCAACGGCACATGCGCGAGCAGCGCCCATAGTCCGCTATCCCTATAGCAGGACGAGTGCCCGCAGCAGGCATTTGTGAATGACCTTCTGTCCCTTTAAAGTAGACCAAACCCACCTGGATTTTGTTCTGATTTGAATGAGCACTGGTTGCCCCTGTGTGTAAAATCCCGGAATTGCCTGTTTGCTAACTTGGATCCATGCTCCCCTGGTGGGTGCTTAGGCTCTCGTCCAATCCAAACTCAGCACATGCTTGCCAAGGAGTTACTAAATGGAGTGATTGCCAGGTGCCTCCAGTTAGCCAATCCCCCCTGCTGCACACGCCCGCCCCCAACCATTAAGAAATGATTACAGGGGGTGGGAGCATCAGATGGAAAAGTGCAGAGGAAGCCACTGGAAGTCCGCACGTGCGGACCTATCACTGGTAAGGCCAGCCCTGGGGTCTGAAAGGCTGTCCGACTAAATGTCCCTGGGGCATACCCAGCATCCCTGCAGCTGAGGGGCCCTACCCAAATGGCTGGGCGCGGGAGCGCGCTGCAAGGACATCAGGGATTTGCCGGCTCTATCTCAATACACTGGATATCGATTCAAAACAACAGGATTTTGACTATCCTGGGTTTTGGTCCTTGCCCCGATCGGGGGTGCCCCACTGTGTGAAACCCCCCAGGTGGTCGAACAAACTCACCTTGTCCGCATGAGCGCCCGCTCGTCCAATCAGTGCGCTGGTGGCCGCATTCCCCGCTTCCCTTCTAACAGGGGGCTTGCCCAACTAGAGGAATATGCTCGCACATGCGCCATTGGACTGGCAGAGAAGGTGAGTTTATGGAAGACCTGGGGGGTTTCACACAGCAGGACATCCCGATTCTGGATGCCCCAGGGGGAGGGAATCAATCTATAAGATTCCCGGGCCAATCTCTGTGGGTTTTGGTCCACTTTTATGCGGTGCGTTAGTATAACCGGTAAAAAGCGCTGATTGGACAAGAGCCCGCACATGTGCTGTAGGAGCGGCAAAGAGGTGAATTGTGTGCGCAGGATGCCCAGGGACAAGGACCTATAGCCAGGATAATGAAATTCCTAGTGATGGGTCCACAAAAATATGTAACCCCACTGTCCTTTTTATTTTGCATGCAGGTTTAGTGGCCCTTTAAATCAAACATGTGATCCCATTCAGTTCTTTGTCACAAACAGGGACCCTTTGCTCAACAAAGCCGCAGTGCATTGTGTGAGTCTCTAAAGCACTGTTTTTTAGTGCAGCATCCCATATGCCAATGCAGGCCTCACATATTGTCCTGAGCCCCTGCTAGGCACATCCTCACCAGCTACAATAGCACTAAGAGGTCCCCCTCTGTGACTTCAGCGCCCCCATCTCCGACATGTTCTAGATCTAACTAAATCAAGCTCAACAAAGCCACAGTGCATTGTGGGAGTCTCTAAAGCACTGCCCCCCATGTGACTTCAGGGGCCCTGAGCACTCCACCATCTCCGAGGTGTTCTAGATCTCACTAAATCAAGCTGCATGTCTCGAGGGCTCAACGTTTCCACAAAAGGGGTGGTGGTTGGGGGGGAGGGGGGGTGTTACTACTGAAGAGGGCACCTTGAGACGTCTGCAGAGAGTGCGCAGTTCCTCAGTATTTAGGGCATCGATCCTGCGGTGGTACTCAGCCACTGACACTACCTGAATATGGAGACAGGAAGACAATAATTCTACTGACAGCAGAGCAAGAAAAAAAAATCAAACACAAGGAGGTTAGAGAAAGCAACAGAAGCAAGACACAGAAACCACAACACAATGTCCGAGGAACAGTTCACACGCATAATACGTCGCACAAATGAATTGCCCATGTGATAAGGTGCCCCGTGTCTCTGGTTGGATGGGTGGCGGGATCTGATCTGCTGCACTGGGGATGAGAAACGATGCAGCATGTATTGCTGTCCTACAATGAAAGAAGAGCTGGAGCAGGCCGAGGGGGCGGGGGATAATAACACAAGTGTATTTTATTACATAGTGAAGCAAGGCTAGAGGAGACTGTGGTGGGTTCTCCGTTGCCCTCTCATGGTGCCTTACAGACATGACATCCTTATCTGATCATCTGATGTCTGTAGGCATCATTAGAAGCAGGGCAACCACCAGAGCAGAAGCCCCAGTATTGGTTCTGGATGCGAAGAGAGGGCCCCTGGCCAGATGGTCCTTATGGCCTTCATGACCTGAGATCCGCTTGCTGCTGGCGTTGATAAATGAGGATGTCTGCAGATCCCCCCCCCACCAGGCTGGTTTGCTTGGGACCCAAAGAGCAATATCGGGGGCCCTGGAGTCTAAAAGAATCCAGGGCCTCCCGAGTTCCAGTCTTTGGGTCATCCCAAATTGGGATGCCCTGCTGTGTGAACCTCCCGGGATACTCACCCTCTCCCGGAGCCCTTGCCACATCTGTGCGTTCTGGCCGCAACCCCACTCACATCTAGCCCACTCCTTAATTGGCGTCGCGTTCACACCATGGCTGCCAGGTGGGCGGGGGATGCGGCTGGCGGTGCTGCTTGGCTCCCTTTGGCGCAGCCAGACTGTTAGCCACCCTCGTCGCCGAAGAGATCTGAGTCACAGCGAGCGTGCCGATTGGCTGAGCGGTTGTGGCCTACAGATAAGGAAGCAGAGGTAAGACCACTGTGGCCAGAGAGTTGCAGGTTTGAATCCCGGCCATGGAATGGAGGAAGAATTCCTACGTGTGCACAAGCAAGCAATGGCCATCTATGCTCCAAAAAAAAAAAATTCAATCTAGTACCTAACCATCATGTATAGGTAATGAGAAGCAGCAGACTTTATATGGCTAATAATGTGTCTGGGCTCCACATAACGTATGTATACTGAGGCCCATATATGTGATGGGTCCAGCAATCACATATAGGCGAGATAGATGGCCAGACTCTAAAGAGCTTATATTTGGGTCCATTCAGCACCAGGTGAGAAGAATTTTTAGGAGAGAAATCTGCCATTTACTTTTTACTGACATTTACTTCACAGTCTATCTTGGGGCCGATTCAGCACCAGGTAAAGATTCACTCCCAAGTTAGACAATGAAAATGAATGGCAGAAGTTAGACAATGAAAATGAATGGCATTAGTTAGACAATGAAAGAGAATGGCAGATTTCTTTTCTAAGGTAGTAGTTTTCTCACATGGTGCTGAATCCACCCTTTTGGCTCTGGGTCCCTCCATAACTTATAATGTGATGGCTGGGCCCCTAGTCTGATTTTCAGTTTCCTTTATGGCCTGCATAATATGGTAAGCCTGGCTGCCTAGGGAACAGAGGTCAATTTTAAACTAAGGTCCCAGTCATCACATATAGGTTAAAGTGTGGCCCAGTCTCTATACAGCCTATATTGTGTCAGACCATATAGGAAACAAAAAATACAATTCTGTGAAACCTGTAGAATTGTTTTTGAGTATATCCAGTCCAGATCATCCCAGTGACGACGTGGGTATTCCGCCCCCAGGGAGCGCTCGACTGCAAGATCAAAAACCCCCCAGAAACCCCAAAAAGACCTTACCTGATCCGCTGCCGCTTCCGCCGCCTCCCGCGCGCACGTCTGTGAATGGCCGGCGCGAGAGTGACGCGCGGGAGGCGGCGGAAGCGGCTTGTACGTTCCTGTCCCCCGCCTGGACGTTGGCGGGGATTGGCTGCGGCGTTCACGTGGGAGCGGGGAGAGGTGAGTTTTTTGGGGTTTCTGGGGGGTTTCACACAGCGGGGCACCCCCGATCGGGGTGCCCCACCGAAGTGGACCAAAACCCAGGATAGTCAAAATCCTGGGTGTTGGTCCACTTTAAACCAGGCCTTCACATTGATTTATTGAAAAGCCCAAACCCTTATAAGACGATTCCCCAGCATCTAAAGTTAATATATTATAAGTTTTTAGTCACCTCATTATTCTTTACCCCACTGGGCTGCAACTCAGTTCAGGACTTTAGGATACGGGCGCCGCCATCTTGACTCAGAAGCATCACACTTACTGAGAAGAGGAGAGCGGGATAGAGTACAGGGGGCAGGTTATAGCTGTGCTTTGCTCAGACAGAGCAGAGCTGGGGGCAGGAAAAGGTCAGCACTCCCAGAATGCAGAGCAGCACAGTCAGTAGGCACTTCCTGTTTGCAGGCTGCCTGATGTTCCATGAGCCGCCATCTTGGATGTTTAAAGGCTCATAACATGCAGTAGATGCAGGTAGGATGATTTTTAATGTGAGCAATCTGTATGTACAGGGTGTGGGAAACATATAAGATAGACTGTTATTCAGAGTGAAGGACCACTTTAAGGACTCAAGTCCAAGAATAAAAATGGTAATCACCATAACAGGCAAACAAGAGATAATGAACAAGGGCGGGGTGGGACGACCTGGACTGGATATACTCAAAACAATTCTACAGGTGAGTTTCACAGAATTGTATTTTTCCCTATATTCAGTCCAGGTTGTCCCAGTGATGACATGTGGGACATCCAAAAGCAGTGTCCATATAGGGCGGGATCCCCAGTGCGGAACAGCTTCTAGTTTATTTCACTACCGCCTGAAGCACCTTTCGGCCAAAGACAGCGTCAGCTGAGGCCCGGACATCAACTTTGTAGAACTTAGTAAAAGTATGAACTGAAGTGGCGGCCTTACAAACTTGTTCAACCAATGCCTGGTGCTGAAAAGCCCAAGAGGCACCAATAGCTCTAGTAGAATGAGCTGTGATCCGAAAAGGGGGATCCTTTCCCTTTGCAGAATATGCTTGCACCACCGCCTGTCTGATCCACTTACTGAGAGTGGACTTGGCTGGTGGCAAACCTTTCCTAGAGCCCTCTGTTAGGACAAAGAGCAAATCCGACTTCCTGAAGGATTCAGTCGCAACCAGGTAATACTTAATGGTTCTGATCACGTCCAAGGCATGGAGGGTCCTTTCCTTACAACAGTCGGTGCAGGACACAAGGAAGGCAAGACAACTTCCTCATTAAGGTGAAAGGGAGAAACGACCGTAGGCAAAAAATCAGGTTTAAAACGGAAAACCACCTTATCCTTATGCCGTTCAAAATAGGGAGGCTTCATACAAATCGCGACCAGCTCTGATATGCGACGCACCGAGGTGATCGCTACCAAAAAGGCCACCTTGAGAGTCAAAATAGGCAATGAAGCATCGCACAGAGGTTCGAAAGGAGGACCCTGAAGAGCAGACATTACTAAATTAAAGTCCCACACCGGTAATACTGACTTACGCGGTGGCCGGACATGGGTGACTCCCTGGAAAAAGGTCTTGATCAACCTATGGTTGCCAATGGATCTCTGGAAGAATATGGTTAAGGCCGAGACCTGGGCTTTGAGGGTGCTCAGCTGGAGACCCAAGTTTAAGCCGTGTTGTAAAAACTCTAGAATCCTAGAAATAGAAAATGTGCGGCAAGGGAGACTCTTGGTCTCGCACCAAGCAATATAAGTGTGCCAAACTCTGTAGTATATCATGGAGGAAGACTTCTTCCGTGCCTGAATCATGGTATGCACAACTGTGGCCGACAGTCCCTTTTCCGTCAGGATTGAGGTTTCAATAGGCAGGCCGTCAAAGCCAGCGTCCGAAAATTGGGGTGCCGCAGCGACTCCTGTGTGAAGCCCTGGGTCGTTGGGCATGATGTAGCGATCTACTGACATGTCCGCAAACCAACTCCTTCTCGGCCAGCAAGGAGCCACCAGAATGGTTGGTACCCCTTCTTGGGCTATCTTGTGCAGCACTCTGCCCAGGAGTGGAAACGGAGGGAATGCATAAAGGAACTTGAACTCCATCCAGGGAATTGCCAGAGCGTCTGTGGCAATGACCAGAGGATCTCTTGAGAGGGAGACAAACCTTGGGAGCTTGTGATTGTGTCTGGACGCAAACAGGACCACATCCGGCTGGCCCCAGCGGAGACACAGAGCGTGGAAGATCTTGCTGTTGAGAGACCATGCACAAGGCACTCCTGCTCAGGGAGTCTGCCTCCTGGTTTTCCACAGGGATGCAGGGAACATTCTCCTCTGCCCAAGCCAGAATGTGGGTCACCTCCTTGAGGGCTCGCTTGTTCCGAGTCCCGCCCTGGTGATTGATGTAGGCGTGCGATCCAAGCGAACCTGGATCGCACGACCCCTTAAATGGGGAGTCAAGCGAAGAAGCACCAACCGGATCGCTTTCAGCTCCAAGAGATTTATGGGTAAGCGGTTCTCCTGCGGACCCCACTGACCCTGGATCTTCTGAGTCTGCCAAACGCCTCCCCAGCCGGTCAAACTGGCATTCTTGGTAACTATCTCCCAACGGGGAGTCAAAAAGGACTTGCCAACCAAAAGGTTCCTGGAGTCCAACCACCACAAGAGGGACTGTCTGGCTAGGGGGGGCAGCAAAAATTCCTGTTCCAGCGACTCCTGCATCCGGTTCCAGCCGGTCAGCAGGTTCAACTGAAGAGGTCTCATGTGAAATTGGGCAGCATGACACCATTAGGCCCACCAATCTCATCCCCAGACGTATCGACGGCCGCTGACAGGACAGCAAGGCCTGCACCTGCGTCTGGAGAGCCGAAACCTTCTGCAGTGGCAGAAAAACCTTTACCTGAGCGGTGTCTACCGACATTTCCAGGAAGGATCTCACTGTTGAGGGAGTGATAAAAGACTTTGGGAAATTGATTACCCAGCCGAAGGCTTCCAGGGTTGACAATACCGTCCGAGTATCGCTCTCAGCTTGCCGCAAGGACTGGGCCGCAATCAGCAAGTCATCCAGATAGGATGACCCTGCTCCTGACGAGGAACAGGGCAAATCACACCTAATCGCAGGAGGTGTTGCACGGCCATTCTCAGGCCCTGTGCCTTCAATGGGTTTTGGGATATCCGAGACCGAAGACATTTTGTGGGCGGCCTGACTGCCAGCTCTATTTTGTAACCGGAGGACACCACCTCCTGAATCCACCGATCCGAGACGTGCCATCTCCAGATATGAGCAAATAGCAGAAGCCGTCTCCGCCCGGATGGGTGAGGGCGCCTCCTCATGCCTGAGAGGACTTGGCAGGGGACTTGGACTTGGCTCCCCAAACGGGATTGGGTCGGCCACGGGACCTACCACGACCCCAGGTATCTCTGCGGCCACCTGAAAATGAAGAGCCTCTTCCTCCGCGAAAGGAGCGATAGGCAGATGAGTTCTGAAAGGGCCGAGCAGGCTTCCGTCTCTGAGGGAGTCTACCATCCTTGACCAGAAGGTCCAGACACTCCCCGAACAACCTGTGCCCCACGAAGAGGATACTAGTAAGTGAATTCTTGGCTGCGGCCTCAGCCGACCAACAAGCAGAGCCGAAATCCTGGCACCAAGCCGGACACCATCGTCCATGGCAGAGACAACAAAGGCAATAAAATCCAAGCAGGCCTTGAGGTCCTTATACTCCTCCATCCGCTTGCGAGCCGTAGCGCTATCCACAAGGCGTCTCACCTTCTTTCTGATGGCCAGGGAGACAATAGCCGCTGCACACACAGGGCGAAACAAGGCACCGGCGAAGGTGAAGGCAGGTCCTTATACTCCTCCACCCTCTTGCGAGCCGTAGCGATATCCACAAGGCATCTCACCTTCTTTCTGATGGCCAAGGAGACAATAGCCACGGCACACACAGGGCGAAACAAGGCACCGGCGAAGGTGAAGGCATGACAGACCAGTTGATCCATGTGCTTGTCAGCCGGGTCACGTAAGGAAGCGGTATCAGGTGATGGCATAATAGTAGTGTTGGACAACCCCGACACAGGGGAATCCACCTCGGGAGGACGAGACCATAGCCGGCCCAGCTCCTCAGGGAAGGGATACCGTAAGCAACTTCTCCGTATCATCGGGGAGCCACACATCCTCGTCCGAAGAGGGGCCAGGCAAACTGTCATCGCCAGCAGACTAATCCTTCTTAGAAGCTTTTCGCGAGATCTGGCCACCCTTTGCGCCAAATCAACCTGGGACCCCCGGCTGGCTTCCCCCTCACTGAGGGCTTAGTGCAGTAGTGGAGGCTCTGGTGAGGCCGCAGGCAATGAAGGGCTAGGGGCAGGAATGCCCGCCCGGTCATGGTCCAAAAAGATGCTCTTGGCGCAAGTGGTACAAACAGTGCTGAATCCGCCAGGAGGACTCGCACTGCACAAGGGGTAGAGCTTCACCCGCCCAGATGGGGCCCCCAGCTCACTATCCCCAGATGCCTCAATAATATGGTGATTAGAAAAAAATTGGCAAATGAAGGTTATAAGGCACTAACAGCCCAAACCTATATGATTCCTCTTATATGATGCCTCTTAATAATAGGGGGGGGGGGGGGGGGCGGGAGGAACCACAACCCTCAATCACTGGGCCCAACCTAAACAAAAAAACCAAAAGAGAGGGCCATCAGATTCCCACAAGCGTGCGCAAACTAATCAAAAAACAATCATTAACAAGATGGACTCACGACACCGACAGTAGCGATAAACAACCAGGCACAAGGCAGCAGAAGCAGCAAGGCCACGGGAGAAGAGGAGCCGTCTGCAAACAGCATGCAGCTTCGGCGCGATCCTCGAGGGGCGGGCCGCACCGCAATGACGCGAAAAGCATCAGCAAACGGCTCTGCCCCCCGGCGGCGCGAAACAAGCGCCCGCCCATCACAGAACTCCAGAGCCGCGGCGGGGACAAGAATAGCAAATGGCCGCCAGCAAGCAGGGCGACCCGGCCACGGGCACCGCGGCATCCAGCCGCGCAGCGCGCACAACCCGGCACCGCTCCCGTCACTCAATGCCGCGTGAGCGGCATCCACCGCCCCCCCCCCGCCTCCTCACAGCGTATGCGATGAGCAAGATGGAGGGGAGAGAGAGGCAGCCCGAGAGAAACCGCGAGGGAGCTAAGGATGAAGCTCAAGAGCAGCCCAGTAAAGCTGCACAAACAAGGCACATCACAAAATTAAAGCTTGTGGGATGGTAAGGGATACAAGGCACATCTAGCCTGCAATGTGGTTCCCCTCAGTTAGGCTCACCATCAGCCTATGGCCGGCTATCCATTAAACAGGGTCTGCGGCCCAGAGCCTAGCTCTGCCAAAACGCCTGACTCCGGCGTTCTCCCTACCATCACAATCCCGAGTCAGCCGCGGCTGGGAGGCAAGAGTGGGTCTCACGGGATCAGTGGGAATAGGGCCGCAGCGGCCGAGGGGCTAGGAGGCCCCTCTCAGCTGCCAAAAATCCAAGAGAGAGTATCCAACGATCTTCAGCAGCCAGACTGCAAGATGAACACTGGAGAATTATAGAGGGACACCTGCATTTATAGGTCGGGAGGAGCTGCAGCTTTTTGATCTTGCAGTCGAGCACCCCCTGGGGGCGGAATACCCACATGTCATCATTGGGACGACCTGGACTGGATATAGGGAAAATTCAGACTCTATGATCGCATTATGGGTTATGTGGGATAACATATAATGCGATCGCAGGGCCCTAGTTTGAGTTTCTGTTGCTGCTGTACGGGGCCTGAAAATTCCAAATTACTGCCCTGATTAGACGCATTTGACAAGTGCTCCAAATGTCCAGATGACACAACCTAGAGGAAATGAAGGCGACATATTCCATGTTTTACACCATGTTCTGTGAAAGCCAGAATTCCATGTATTTATTCAGATGTGTCTCATGTCAAAATGCTAATTAAATAAAATTCACATAATCGTATTCACTGTTCAACTGAGCAAGAAGTCCCCAATGTCTTCTTTCCACATATCTGATCAAAGCATGCAGCAACAAGGTACCCTCACTGGAGGAAGGCAGACCTGCACCTGTCAAAACAAGGGGCGGGGCTTAGTTGATAGGAGGAACGCAAGCTATACAGGAGCTCCATGTCTCACCTTAGCTGGAACCAACTGAAGCAGCTTAAAGTGGACCAACACCCAGGGGGGGTGTGATCGGCCTGGGAATCTATAAGGGGTTCACACATCGCCATTCGGGATGCCCCTGGGGAAGGCAAGCAGCCAGCCCAGAAATCTTTTAGATTCCAGGCACAGTCACATTGGGTTTTGTTCCGCTTTAACACCAGGGCGATCCTGATCCATGGTCACACCCATCCAGTGGAGTGGAGTATGGAGAGTGTGCCAAATTAAAGCGGAGCAGAACCCACTAAACTTGTGAAATACATTTGGCCAAAGCCCCTGCCGATTCCCCCTTCTTAGGGTGTAAAACTAGAAACAGATATTTTTGCTTTTCGAATCGCACTGGAATATTTTATGTTTTGCTGTCCCTTTCTGTAAGATGGCAGGAGATCAGTCATTGCATAGGTGTGGCAATGACACCATCACCACACACAGCAGTGGCAATGGAGGAGGCGGGGCTTTACAGCTAAAACAGGCGCCATTAACTGGAATTAGAGTAAAGCAGGGGCAGTGAAAATTGGCAAAAGGTAATCCTCATGGGGGGAGCAATTCAGGGGATGCTAGTTACAAATGTGGGTTTTGGTCCGCTTTAACAGCCATAAGTTCCATGCTCCTTCATGCGTACCTGTAACCCCCCCCCCAGTATCACTGCAGTGCTGGTCACTGTGCTCCGGGCTCCTGCACACATCACAAAGCCTTTACACTTCACCAACCCCAGCAAATATTTGCTCGACGCTCACAACTGGATTTCTCTGGTGTACAAGATAAAATCTGCTACATCGCAGGGGAAAGGGGGCAAGTGCCCAATGGGTCACTTTTCTAAAGAGAGTGTAAAGTCTGTAAATACCCCCCCAACCCATAACATCTCTCACACTAACAGGAAGTGCAGCCGCTCTGCAGTGCTGCCATTGCAGAACTCAAAAACAGGCTGCTAACAGGAAACTGTCCGCTCTCACTGACATTTCTGAAAGGGTTTATTTTTGTGCACCAAATTGATATCCTCGGAGCTGATCGAATATTTGTATTCATTTTTTCTTATGTTAGCAATGTGTGTTTTATGGAAGCAGCTTTAAACCGAACCTTCACCACGATTTATTGAAAAGCCCAAACCCTTAAAATATATTCATTTTAGATGCTGGGAAATCATTTTTTAAGTTTTTAGTCACTTACTTATTATTCTTTACCCCACTGGGCTGCAACTCTGTTAAGGATTTTAGGATACGGGCGCCGCCATCTTGCATCAGAAGCATCGCACTGAGGAGAGTGGGATAAAGTACAGGGGGCGGGTTATAGCTGTGCTTTGCTCAGACAGAGCAAAGCTGGGGTCAGGAAAAGTCAGCAATCCCAGAATGCAGAGCAGCACAGTCAGAAGACACTTCCTGTTTGCAGGCTGCCTGATGTTCCATAAGCCACCATCTTGGATGTTTAAAGGCTCATAACATGCAGTAGATGCAGGTAGGATGATTTTTAATGTGAGCAATCTGTATGTACAGGGTGTGGGAAACATATGAGATAGGCTCTTATTCAGAGTGATGGTCCGGATTAATGTGAGCAATCTGTATGTACAGGGTGTGGGAAACATATAAGATAGGCTCTTATTCAGAGTGAAGGTCCGCATTAACGGTGGACCAAAACTCAGGATTTTCAATATCCCGGGTTCTAGTCCTTTCCGCCGAGCTAGCTCACCTCTCCTGCAGCCTATGGTGCTGGTGCGGCTGCTAGTCCAATTGGCTTCTTCTGCGGACCTTCACCCTTAATAAGAGCGTATCTTATATGTTTCCCACACCCTGTACATACAGATTGCTCGCATTAAAAACCATCCTACCTGCATCTACTGCATGTTATGAGCCTATAAACATTCAAGATGGCGGCTCATGGAGCATCAGGCAGCCTGCAAACAGGAAGTGTCTTCTGACTGTCCCGCTCTGCATTCTGGGATTGCTGTCCCTTCCCTGACACCAGGTAAGCACAGCTGTAACCCCACCCCCTGTAGTTTCCACCCTCTCATCTCCTCAGTATGTGATGCTTCTGAGGCAAGATGGCGGCGCCCGTATCCTAGAGTCCTGAACAGCTGGGGAATGGGCTTTTCATTAAATCATGCTGAAGGTCCGGTATAATGTGCGGCTAGAGAAGCTGAATGGAATCCCCAGCCACACTTACAAGCGACATCACTACCTACCTTCAGCAGTGCGCAGAAACACAGCCATTCAGTTGTGGGTGCCGCCGAGAAGGGAGGAGAGTAATGGCGGCACCAGCCGTGCATGTGCTATGAGCTCGGGGGGGGGGTGAATTTACTGGGCACTGGCTGACTTGACCTTTGTTCCTCTTTAAACTCATCTGGTGCTGGGATCCTGCACCCCCCAGGTCCGGGCACTCTGGTAGGACAGGGCACCACAGGGTGAGAGTCAGAAATACCCCCCTCCCCAAAAGTAAAGTAAATCATTCCTGACCTCTGCTCTGCTTTGAATAATAAAATCAGGTAGAATCAAATGGTCAGGTGCATGAATGATGGATGGTAACCCATAGCAACCAACCATCAACACAGTCATCTGCATTCTGATTGGCTGCTAGTGCATGCTCCACAGCTAACATAATCCTATCCCCGAACCCCCCCCCCCCCCCACAGAAAGTTTTAACTTTTTTAACTTTTTGGTCCACTTTAAATAATGGATTTTGGCAGAAGCAAATGACGCATAAATTAATATTGTACAGTAACCCATAGCAACCATCCAGCAACATTGAATCAGATCTAACACTGTAAGCTGCATTCTGATTGGCTGCTAGCGATTGCTCCAGAGCTAACCAGTAAAAAGAAATTTAAAGCAGACCAAAAGTCAAAAATTAAACATGCAGAAGCAATTGATCATGTGCACGAATGATGTACAATAACCCATCGCAACCAATCAGCAACAGTGAAACACAGTAAGCTGCATTTTGATTGGCTGCTAGCGGATGGTCCACAGCTAACCAGCAAAACCCCGCTCCCCCTAGTAGTAAAGTGGATCAAAATCAGTCATTTAAAGCAGACCAAAAGTCAAAAGCAGAGCAACCAATCAGCAACATCATAATGGATCAGCTGCAACCTGATTGGCTGCGAGCGCATCGTCCACAGCTAACCAGCTAAATCCTGTGCCCTGGGACTAAAGTGGACCCCAATCAGTTCTTTAATGTTGACCAAAAGTAAAAAATGCTTCAGACAGAAGCAAATGATCGCGTGCATGAATGATGAACAGCAGCCAATCAGCAGCATCATTATGTATCTAACTTGGTAAGCTGCATTCCGATTGGCTGCTAGCACATGCTCCACAGATAACCAGCAAAACCCTGCTCCCTATGGCTAAAGTGGACCAAAATCAGTTGTTTAAAGTGGACCAAAAGTAAAAAAAGAATTGTGCAGAAGCATACCAACCAATCAGCAACATCATGATGGATCTAACACGGTAAGCTGCATTCTGATTGGCTGCTAGCACATGGTCCGCAGATAACTAGAAAAATCCTGCTCCCTAGGAGTAAAGTGGACCAAAATCAATTATTTAAAGTGGACCAAAAGGAAAAAATTAATTGTGCAGAAGCATGCCAACCAATCAGCAACATCATAATGATTCTAACATGGTAAGCAGCATTCTGATTGGCTGCTAGCACATGCTTTACAGATAACCAACAAAATCCTGCTCCCTAGGAGTAAAGTGGACCCCAATCAGTTAATTAAAGTGGACCAAAATTCAAAACGGATTCAGGCAGAAGCAAATGATTACATGCATGGATGAAACGTAACCTTTAACAACTAATCAACAACAACATTACAGCTCTAACACAGTAAGCTGCATTCTGACTGGCCTCTAGTGCATGGTCCACAGCCAACCAGCAACATCCTCTTCCCTAGGAGTAAAGTGGACCCCAATCAGTTATTTAAAGCTGGCCAAAAGACTAAAATGAATTGTGCCTAAGCAGAGCAACCAATCGGCAACATCATTATGTATCTAACTTGATAAGCTGCATTCTGATTGGCTGCTAGCACATGCTCCACAGATAACCAACAATATCGTGCTCCCTAGGGTTAAAGTGGACCAAAATCAGTTGCTTAAAGTGGACCAAAAGTAAAAAATGTGCAGAAGCATAGCAACCAATCAGCAACATCATAATGGATCTAACACGGTAAGCTGCATTCTGATTGGCTGCTAGCGCATCATCCACAGCTAACCACCAACATCCTGCTCCCAGCTTATTTAAAGCGGACTTTAAAAATGACTCCGAAGCAAATGATCATGTGCATGAATGATGTACAGTAACCCATAGCAACATCATGATGTATCTAAGATGTTAAGCTGCAATCTGATTGGATGCTAGTGCATCATCCACAGATAACCAGCAAAATCCTGCTCCCTGTGACTAAAGTGGACCAAAAGTCAAAAAAGCTTCAGACAGAAGTAAATGATCACGTATATGATTGATGAACAGTAACCAACAGCAACCAATCAGCGGCATCATTATGTATCTAACTTGGTAAGCTGCAATCTGATTGGCTACTAGCACATGCGCCGCAGATAACCAGCAAAGTTCTGCTCCCTAGGGTTAAAGTGGACCAAAAGTTAAAAATTAATTGTGCAGAAGCCTAGCAACCAATCAGCAACATCATAATGGATCTAACACAGTAAACTGCATTCTGATTGGCTGCTAGCGCATCGTCCGCAGCTAACCAGCAAAATCCTGCTCCCTAGGATTAAAGTGGACCAAATTTGGTTATTTAAAGCAGACCAAAAGTCAGAGATGACTCAGGTAGAAGCAAATGATCAGGTGCAGAAATGATAAACAGTAACCTCTACCAGCCAATCAGCAACGGATCTAACATGATAAGCTGCATTCTGATTGGCTGCTAGCTCATCGTCTGCAGCTAACCAGCAAAATCCTGCTCCCTAGGAGTATAGTGGACCATAATCAGTTATTTAAAGCAGACCAAAAGTCAGAAATGACTCAGGTAGAAGCAAATGATCACGTGCATGAATGATAAACAGTAATCTCTATCAACAACATCATAATGGATCTAACATAATAAGCTGCATTCTGATTGGCTGCTAGTGCATCGACCACAGATAACCAGCAAAATCCAGCTGTAAAGTGGACCAAAATCAGTTATTTAAAGTGGACCACAAGTCAAAAACAATATGGGCAAAAGCAAATAATCACATGCATGAATGATGTACAGTAACCCATAGCAACCAACCAGCAATACTGAACAGAACAGAAGTAAGCAGCTTTCTGATTGCCTGCTAGCGCATTGTCCACAGCGAACCAGCAAAATCACAGCATCTGTCCCAAGTGATCAGATGAGCAAGTGACACCTGGCGGGGTAATTCTTTGCACCAACCTGCCCTAGGATAGTCCTCAGCACCCCCCCCCGTGCAGCACACATAGGATGGAAGCTGAACTCCGATTGGTCAGGACACAGCCAGAAAGGTAAACAAAGCCGGGAGAGCTGTGTGTGGGGGACACTTCGCAGCGTGCACACTCACCAGGGAGTACTTGTGATTGGGCACCGGGTGCTTGCGTGCTTTCTTGCCATACCAGAAGCGAGACATCTCCTGTGGTCAGCCGCTGGCTCCTGCGCTGCCCCTAGACATGATCCCAGCCTGCAGCCATCGCCTGCCACTGCTCTGCTCTGCTCACACACACACTAGCCTGCTAGCCCGGGCTCCTGTGACTGAATGAGAGGCTGGCCAGTCATGGCAAAGCCACAGCAGGAGAGGCGGGGTTGACAGCAGTTTGGTTGCAGTGCAAATGACTCAGTAAAAAGAGAACTGATTGCAAAAAGCTGAGCGTGTTGCAACCTGACCCGCTGCTGCCGTCATAGCAACCGCTCCAATCACACACCCACCGCAGTGTCAACGTGCTGATCGATCAATTCTCCGATTTATCCGAAAGGGCTAAAGTCTATAAAAATTAAAAGGATCAGAATGATTTAATGGCTTTTTTTATGAAAGGAATTTGACTTTCCAGAGTTTTGTTCCCAGGGCATCCCAAATTGTGTGAAACACCCAGTTCGCCCAATAAAACTCACCTTTCCTCAGTCTAACGGCGTATGTGCGGACTCTCGTCCAATCAGAGCCCTTTGCTGTGTTTATATGTTTTGGCAAAGGGCTCTGTTTGCCTTCAATAGGGAGTGTCACCCGTTTCCCAACCGGTGCGCGCGCCCACTCCAACCCATCTCTATGGCCGTGACAGGAGCGCACGTACACCACTGGAGATGCGGCAACGCAAACTCCTCATTAAAGTGGACCAAACCCCAGGGTTTTGACTATCCTGGGTTTTGGTCCTTTCACCCGGGCTCCCCGATCGGAGGTGCCCTGCTGTGCGATACCCCCCAGATCACATGAAGAAACTCACCTCTTTCCGGTCCTATGGCGCATGCGCGGCCGTTTATCTAAGCAGCGCACTCGGAGCAGCTGACGTCACGCCATCTAAGACGGCGTCTAAGGCAAGGGCTCAGAACGTGCTGGCAGCCGCATCCCCCACTTCCCCCTAACAGGGAGCATGCTCGCACTGGACATTCACAAATGGCACGCGCCCTGCTAGAGGGATAGCGGGGATGTGGCAGCGGCCCGCACATGCGCCGTCGGATGGGGAAGCAAGGTAAGTGAACGGGGCAACCTGGGGGGTTTCACACAGCGGGACACCCTGATTTTGGATGCCCCAGGGGGAGGGAGTGCCCCAAAACTCAGCGCAATCGGCCTGGAAATCTATAAGATTCCCCAGCCAATCGATTCCCTCCCCTCCGGGCATCCAAAGCCGGGATGCCCCGATGTGTGAAACCCCCCAGGTCGCCCTATTAACTTACCTTGTTTGGTCTGGTAATTTTTGACTGTTGGTCCACTTTAAGTTAGTTTAGGGTACCTGTGAACCAGGACCCTGTCTAGCACAGATTTTCAAGGGAGGGTGTAGGGCAACTTTAACGTAGGTAGTTTTTAGGTGGGTGTGGATTTAGTATTTTTGTGTTTTAAAGTGGACCAAAACCCACGCCGATCTTAAAGATTCCTGGGCTGATTGATTCCCTCCCCCAGCGCATCCAAAATCGGGATGCCCCCTAATGTGAAACCCCCAAGGTCACCCCATACACTTACCTTGCTTCCCGGTCCAATGGCGCATGTGCGAGACGCATCCCCACTATGCCTATAGCAGGGTGCGTGCCCACGCCAGGCATTTGTGAATGGCTGTGCGGGCTTGCTCTCCGGGGGATGCGCCCGTCAACCCGCTGGCCTTAGACAAAGGCTTAGACGATGTGAAGTCAGTGGTTCCGAGCACACTGATTGGATGAGCGGCAGCACATGCGCCGTAGGAGCGGAAGAGTTGAGTTGGGCTCGGCGATCTGGGGGGTTTCAGACAGTGGGGAAAGGACCAAGATGCAGGATACTCAAAATCCTGGGTTTTGGTCCACTTTAAGATCAGTCATCTTTAAAGGCAAGCAGCGGGAATAAAGGCCCCGGTGAGCACTGGGTCTCCATAGGCCGCCTGTCTCTCTATTAGTAAGTGCGGCGTGATTCAGAGCCACTTAACATAATGACATTACACGGCTATTGCTGCGCTAATCATAGAAGCACAACAAGGCCTCCGAAGCAGTGAATGGCTCCTTCTGTCTGGCGGATCATGTCTGCCAACCACTCCAATAACCACAGAGAGGGACCCTAATTGTAATCACAACATCTGGGGGATCAAACCATGGAATGTGACATTTTGTATGTAGGGGGTGGAGACTGTTGCTTGTGCCAGTAATATATAATCAGGATATGATGCCCACTACAGCTACAGCCAGAATTCATATTCTCATTGAACAATCCCTCCTGCAATCGTCTAATGACATATAGGGGAGAAGAAAAAACACACTTTGTTGCAGGGTGCGTGCATGCGCTGTTGGATCAGGAATCATGGTAAGTGTAAAGCGCTACGGAAGATGATGGCGCTATATAAATAAACAATAATAATAAAAGTGTATGGGGCGACCTGGGGGGGTTTCACACAGCAGGGCATCCCGATTTTGGATGCCCGGGGAGGAGGGAATTAATAAGATTCCAGGGCCGATTGGCATGGGTTTTGGTCCACTTTAAAACAATGAATCCATAATTGTCCTTGCTGCTGCACCCTGACAGTGAGTATTTCTGCCATATTTCCGCATTCCCTGTAACATTTAACCTGCAGGACATGCCGAATTCAAATGCCCTCCCCCCCAAAGTCTTGACTTTCTCCCCTTTTCAAAGCATAAAGGCCTTTCTTCAGTAAGTACAATAACACAGAATATACTACAAACCAGTGGCCACAGAGACCTGGGCCTCGATTCAATAAAGGTAGAAAAAAATTCTCATTCAATTCATGAGAAAAAAGCCTGAGAATTTCTCTGTTTCTGAATCACCAGATAAAAATACAATGAAAGTCAATGGCACTTTTTTACTCCTAAGAAAAGTAGAGACCTGTTTACTCCTTTCTACACTGTAGTGAAAGCTGCCATTGACTTTCATTGTCTTTTTATCTGGTGATTCAGTAACAGTGACATTCTCAGGCTTTTTTTTCTCATGAATTGAATTTTTTACTACCATGAGAATTTTTTTCTACCTTTATTGAATCGAGGCCCTCATCTCAGTATTGGGATTACTCACAGATGCCACTAGATACTGAAGCAAGAAACACAGAAAATGCCTGAAAAACAAGCTACTACACAACAACCCCAGAAAGAAGCCATTGCTGCTGGGATAAGGAGGTATAGTAAAGGAGGTAGTGACTGAATATGGATTTCATTCACTGTATGAAAGGCTCCAGCTGTTATTTACTATTCATTTTCTGGCTATACGGGCGTATACCGTGAGGTGCGGCCGGCTGCTGAATACACACTCATCTGGTCAGTCCCTGTACCACACACAGTGCCCCGCATCTGCATCTCAAAGGCCTCCTGACCAGACGAGAAGCACCACAAATAAGCTTATTTATCATCACAATGTATATGTAAATGACTGGCCCTATGCCTGTAAACAGAAAGATTCTGGGCTTCAGCATATAGAAAACAGTGTCTGACTGCTATTTTAAGCAATCTGGTATCTGCTGCCGGCACCTTGTCACCCTCAAGACCTCAAGATACTAACCTGTTCCACTTTGCCAGACCTTCTGCCACTAGGGGGGAAGATCTCTCCTGCTCTGTCTGCATTGGAAGAAGGGTCACCAAGCTGCCCCACACACTGGGCGCACAATGTCCCTATGGACAAGCCCCCCTCCCACTGCTCCACATAATGGGTCTATTCAATATGGCTCCATAAAAAAAGGATATTACTGAGCCTATTGCAGAGGACTTAAAGTGGACCAAAACCCAGGATTTTGACTATCCTGGGTTTTGGTTCTTTCCTCGGCCACTCGATCGGGGGATACCCCGCTGTGTGAAACCACCCCAGATCGCTGCAGCCGCTCACCTTATTCCGGTCCCTCGGCACGTCTAAGAGCAGCAGCTCTGACGGCCGCATCCTCTGCTTCCCTATAGCAGTGCGCGTGCCTGCACCAGGCATTTGTGAATGGCTGACGCGGACACGCTCCCTGTTAGACGTGCCGTGGGACCGGGATTAAGTGAGTTGCTGCAGCGATCTGGGGTGGTTTCGCACAGCGGGGTGCCTCGGGGAAAGGAACAAAGCTCAGGATAGTCAAAACTTTTGACTATCCTGAGTTTTGATCCTTTCCCCCGGGGCACCCCACTGCGTAAAACCCCTCAGATCGCTGAAGCCAACTCACCTCCTCCCGGTTCTACGGCGCCCGTCCAATCAACACGCTCGGAGCAGCTGACGTCACTAAGGCTAAGAGCAGCGGCTCTGAGTGCGCTGACGGGCACATCCTCCGCTGTCCTCTAAGAGGGAATGTGACCGCGCCTGCTATTCATAAATGCCTGGCATGTCCTGCTAGAGGGATAGCGGGGATGCGGCAGGCGGCTCGCGCAGTTGGACCGGGAAACAAGGTAAGTGTATGGGGAGACCTGGGGGGTTTCACACAAATTTTGGATGCCCTGGAGGAGGGAATCGATCGCAGTGGGGTTTGGTCCACTTTAAAGTGGACCAACACCCTGCAGGATCGGTCCGGGGAATCTATAAGATTCCCGGGCCGATCCAATCCCTCCCTGCTGTGTGAAACCCCCCAGGATACCCGCTAACCTTACCTGAATCCGGGTCCAACGGCGCATGTGTGGGCCGCGGCCTCATCTCGCACTTCTCTCTAGCAAGACGCATGCCCTGTTAGAGGGAAGCGCGAGATGAGGCCGCCAGCGTGCTCGGAGAAATAAGACGTCGCTTTGACGCGCATACCTCAGCGGCTCCTAGTGCGCTGATTGGACGAGCGGCCGCGCATGTGCCGTAGGAGCGGGGTGAGGTGAGTTTTATCGGGAGATCTGGGGGGTCTCACATAGCAGGGCACCGAGGAAGTGGACCAAAACGCAGGATAGTCAAAATCCTGGGTGTTGGTCCACTTTAAGTCTCCCTTGTGTCAGAGTGGCGCTAGATCAAAGAGACACTAAACTGACCTTTCACACCATCAGTAAGCCCTGCAATAAAATAATGCTCCCCTTCTCCTAATGGAACTCCATATGGCTGGCCGCGACAGCTGCTCCTCCTCCAATAGAAGGCATGTAGCCCTATGGTCTGAAGTGGGGTCCTGCCCCCCCCCCCCAACCTAGCACAGAGTGGTTGTAAAGGGTTTAGGTCCACTTTAAGCTGCATCCTTCTCAGGTACTTTCACGTCGTGGGTGAATAAGGCACATTGCCTTGCAATCACTGGTGAAACGCTGCACATAGTTCTTATGCGACCTTTCACATATATGCGGGGCGAGCAAATAGCAATCGCATTCCCTACTAAAACGCTGGTAACTTGGCGGTACACAGGAGTGGGGCGCAACATTAGCGATTATCACTTGTGCTATGTCTGTGAACTAACCTAGAACATTAAAGTGAAGCAAAAGCTGGGAATATGACTTTTCCCGAGGGCATCCCGATTGCGGATGCCCCTCTGTGTGAAACCCGAAGAATGCCCAAAACTCCTCACCTTTTCCACGTTCCAATAGCACAGCTCAGCCAATGAGAGCAGTTTGCTGCATGGACCTTTTTTGGCAAACGACTCAGTGCATGCGCTGTTGGACTGGGGAAAGGTACGATCAGGGACCCGGAGGGTTTCACACAGCAGGAATCTTTTAGATTCCAGGCAGGCTGCTGGCGGGTTTTGTTCCACTTTAAAGCATAGCTATCACCTGTGAAAATTGAAATGGCCAGAAAGCAAGGATTTCCACTCATCTTTTTGGTATCCCTCTACAAGGGCAGCCCAAAATGTATACCCACCCCCACCCGGATATTGTCAGATTGCTTACCTCAATACACACACTCGTGTTGCATAGACTTTAGCTCTTGTCCAATCAGAACTCACCGCTGTGCATATTCATGCCAGCAATGAGGTTTGAGTAAGACGATTGCCTGGGGTCTCCCTCTTGTCGCTCATATCATGTTGCATATCAGAGGGAAGTAGGGGGAATGCCAGGGATGCAGCCAGAGGCCCGCACATGTGCTGTGGGATTGAGTAATGAGGTGAGTATCAGAGCGCCCAGGGTCCTTCACAAAGCAGAGCACTCTAAATCGGGACACCTCAGGGGGCAAGCTGTAACCTCTGGCGTCTTTTAGACTTTGGGGACAGGTTACAGGGTGTTCTCTGGAAGGTGCCTGATTGTTTAAAGGTCAGTTTCCAATGCACCTGTGGGACAGACATTGCCTGGCTTCCCCACAACACGCAACATGTGATACTCACCAGTTCGCTTATCCAGCGTACATACAACAGGAAGCCATGGCACATATTGTGGCAGTTGCCACCTTTACCAACTGGATTAGGCCTAGGCTTCCCTCCAGCTTTAGAAAGAATGTGGGTCTGCTTTTAATAAGGAAAACCTTAAAAGAGGGTTTAGTGCTTATGGAGGGTGGCCATTCCTCTTTGGAGGATGAGGATCAGGATGAACGTTAACACAAGCACATTGAGCAAGAGCACACACACATCTGCAACTGCAGGTACCTGAAAATAATAATAAAGAGACTGTCCAGGCAAAAATAAATAAATAATATTAATAATGCTCCCTGGAGCAGCCAATGCAGTATTCAGTTCCTCAGAAATGTACTGGGATCAGAAATCAGGTCCTGAATCATGCACAAGCCCAGTGACGCTTTAGGGGCTTGTCCACCATTAACAGGAGAATTGGTGGACGAGACTCCGCCCCTACCTCTTTACCATGGGGGATCAGCCAGGCACTACTGTGGTCACTCCCCTCTGTGCAAGGCAATAGTGGCGCTACAAAACCCCCAATAGGTTTCCAGGGGCTGTGTACCAAAGAACCAGGAAACAGGCGAGTATCTTATCTTTTTTTATTTTTTGCCGGGACAGCGAATTTTGAAAGGCGGTTTTGGCATGAGACACACGTGACTTTGTGGTTCCTACATACAGTTTACATATAGACAATGTGATTTCAGATTTGAAAGGCATATGAAGTCATAATGTCCAGATAATGCTTTAAATAAAAGTATACAAAAATAAAAAAAAAAAACGACAGAAGCGGTGATCAGGGACAGCAATGCTCTATTCATTCTCGGCGTTGCTGCGCTGCATTGCAGTTACAAGGGAGAAAACACTGCACATATTTCTAGAAGGGATAGTTCACATATCTGCCCTGCTATACGCAAGGTATAAAAAACAGCGCAGACACCTTTTTCAGGGCAACATAGTAACAGCGCCAGTCAATAGAAGTCTGTTGCAACGCATGTGCAAGTATAACGCCGTGTACCTGCATTGCGTTGCTATTGGCTTTACCATTTACTTATTATGCCAAAAATGTTTTCCTTTTAAAAAGCACAATGCAAACGCATTGACAACGCATCAAAAACGCAGCATACGTTTTCCTACATTGCCCCTCTGGCATACTTACAGAATGCGATGTGTGTGCGGCCTCCCGTCCATTCAAGCCAATGGGCAGATGGGAGCGCGCCCAGCGTGGGGTGCTACCTGTGTTGCGGCACCATGCAGCAGAGGAAAGGTGGGGGGTGCTCGACAGAGGTGGATTGAGGGAAAGGTAAATGTCTTTGTGTTGTTTACCCCTTAGCCCTGCTTTAGCGCTAGATAAGGGTGGCAGGTGGGGGGTTTAAAAATGGGCAGTCTGGCTCTTTAAAGTAGACCAAAACCCAGGATTTTGACTATCCTGGGTTTTGGTCCTTTCCGATCAGGAGTGCCCAGCTGTGTGAAACCCCCAGATCACCTGACCTCTACCCAGGCCTACAGCGCATGTGGTGCTGCTGACCTTAGACGCCAACTTAGATGGCGTGACGTCAGCGGCTTAGCGCCTGCATTCCCCACTTCCCTCTAACAAGGAGCGTGCCCATGCCGGCCATTCACAAATGGCTGGCGCGGGCACGCACCCTGCTAGAGTGATATCAGGGATGCGGTCGTGGCTCGCGCATGTGCCGTTGGACCGGGAAGCAAGGTCAGTGAACGGGCCGACCTGGGGGGCATTACACAGGGGGCATCCGGATTTTGGATGCCCTGGGGGGGGAGGGAATTCATCGGTCCGGGAATCTAGATTCCCGGGCCGATAAGCTTGGGTTTTGGTCCACTTTAAGAGCAGGAGTTTCGTTAAACCGGACCTTCAGCGTGATTTAATGAAAAGCCCAAACTCTTAAAAAACGGTTCCCCAGCATCTAAAATTAATATATTTTACGTTTTGAGTCACTAACTTATTATTCTTTCCCCCACTGGGCTGCAACTCTGTTCAGGAATTTAAGATATGGGCGCCGCCATCTTGACTCAGAAGTATCACACTTACTGAGGAGAGGAGAGTGGGATAAGGTACAGGGGGGCGGGTTATAGCTGTGCTTTGCTCAGTCAGAGCAGAGCTGGGGTCAGGTAAAGGTCAGCAGTCCCAGAGTGCAGAGCAGCACAGTCAGAAGGCACTTCCTGTTTGCAGGCTGCCTGATAAGATGGCGGCTTCCATAAGCCACCATCTTGGATGTTTAAAGGCTCATAACATGCAGTAGATGCAGGTAGGATGATTTTTAATGTGGACAATCTGTATGTACAGGGTGTGGGAAACATATAAGATAGACTCTTATTCAGAGTGAAGGTCCGCTTTAAGTATGCCAGAGGTGCAATGTATCAAAACATATGCTGTGCTTTAATACGTTGGAAATGCGTTTGTGTTGCTATGGCAACGCAAACACAACGTATATATTCTGCATTATACATGCGTTGGCCTTGCATTACCATAGACTTCAATTGACCTGCGCTGTTACTATGTTGCAATGCTTTTTTAATACCTTGCGCAACGCAGCGCAGATATGTGAACTATCCCATCTAGAAATATGTGCAGTGTTTTATCTGGGTTGTAACTGCGTTGCAATGCACAGAGAGCGCAGAGGTGTGAACCGAGCCTAAGTGATGAACACATCCAAGCAGAAGCACTTACCTCCCACAGCCTGGAGGCAGCATCGTTACTGGAGACCTCCGAGCTCTCGGGCTCTTCGTTCCTCTTCACCACCACAAAGCCCGGCTCTCGGCAGGGTTCCCCAATTTCTTCAGCATAAATTTCTGGGCTCCACTGAATGAAGAACGAATAGAGGTGCTCTGTCCTGCGGAAGGCAAATGGCGCGGGGTGAGTAGTGTGAGCTACAGAGGGGCTGGATGTTAGTAATAAAATCATGTGGCTGATTTAATACTAGCGCCATGTATTGCCAGATGAGCTTCTGTATAGTGGCGCTTAGAACGACCGCTAGTAGACACTGTAAGCAAGTGTCTGCTACTATAACCTAGCTTAGTGGGCGGACAAGTGACGCTGTACTATCCTGTCCAGCATTGATGAATGTGATGTCTGGAGGGCACTGTAGAAGCTAAAGCTGACCGACAGGAAGCGCCAGTTAAAGTGGACCAACACCCAGGATTTTGACTATCCTGGGTATTGGTCCACTTCCCCGGGGCACCCCGATCGGGGGTGCCCCGCTATGTGAAACCCCCCAGAAAGCCCCCAAAACTCACCTCTCCCCGCTCCCACGTGGCCGCGCCGTCCAATCGGCGCCGACGTACAAGCTGATTGACAGCAACGTACAAGCAGCTTGCCCGTCGGCGCCTCCCGCGCGTCACTCTTGACGTGTGCGCGCCCGCGCCGGCCATTCAGAGACGGCCGGCGCGGGCGCGCGCACGTCTAGAGGGGCGCGAGTGAGGCGGCGGCGGCAGAAGCAGCGGCTGGAGAGGTAAGGCTTTTCGGGGGTTTTGGGGGGTTTACACCCCGCGGGACATCCCGATCTCGGATGTCCCGCGGTGTGTGAGGTGATCGGCCCGGGAATCTTATAGATTCCCGGGCCGATCACCTCAGGGTGTTGGTCCACTTTAAGTGTGTCCAGCACTCGGCGCTGAAGCCCGTATTCATGAAAAACTACACACAGCCAGCGCCGGCGCTGTAGCATAGAGCGCCAGACGCTGTGTGAGCAAAGTCTGTTCCAGAGTGAAAACATATGGAATGGACATTGTTTTAATACTGTGACAATGACACTGCAATGGCAGACCTGCACATACACTACAAAAAAAACAATAAAAGTGTTTGGTTGCCGGGCAGGAGAGGCCACACAATGATTCAAGCCAAAAAATTAAAAGTTCACTTTTGGAAAACGCTATTTAAAACACAACCAAATGAAACACCATTGAAATGTATGGGAGAGCGCTACATGGCGCTGCTGAACACACAGCATCGGCGCTTTACACTGAGTCACCGCTAGTGATACATGTGACGCTACATGGCGCTATTAGAGGCGCTTTCCAGATTCGCTTTCTTAAATGTGGTTTTCACATACTGCGCCCAGCATTCACTAGACGCAATGTGGCGCTACCTGGCGTTAGGGGGTTATTTAAGAAACGCTGTCTTTTTAAAACCGGAGACAAAATCTAGACTACTTAGCTAATCGTATGAGGCAAATCTAAAGCTGGATGTCTAACCTTTGGGGTAAAATGCCTTTAGGGAGGAATCGGCCATTGTGGGCCAGGCTCATCCTTTAATATTTTTTGGCTGGTGGTCAAAGTGCAAAGATCTGCTCAACCGCACAGCGATTTGGGATGCCCCATCATGGAGACCCCCAACCACTTCTGCACAGGAAGCAGCCAGTCTTGTGCTCCATGTGACTGCCAACAACCAATCAGCGTCACGGAGTGGCCTTCCACAACACTGTGCGCCTACCCGGGCGTTGACCCAGGGTGGCCACACTAGCTGCTTGCAGGGAGGGAACACAAGCAGTAAGTAGCTGGGCCCAGTATTGGCTTCTTTTTTGTAGGCTTGTCCACCAGCTAGCCCGGACTAGCAGCAATCCCTAGGCAACAGGGGACCCCAAGCTGCAGCATACACCATTAGAAGGAGGTGCTGGACTGTGCTTCCACTGCGGCGTGTGCGCGCACGCTCCTGCCCCAGCCCTTCAGATAGGCTGGGACGGGAGCGCGCATGAGGCCGGGGAAACGGGATGCAACAGCTCCCCATTCATGTCAATCAGAGCCCTTTGCCGAAAGGAAGTAAACACGGCAAAGAACTACAGCTGGACAAGAGCACAGTTGCGCAGTTGAAGCAGGGAAAGTCAAGTTTTAGTGAGCTTGCTGGGAGGTTTCACACAGTGGGGCATCCCAGTTAGGGATGCCCCAGGGCCACAGAACAAAACCTGAGAAAGTCAAATTCCCGAGTTTTGTTCCACTTTAAGTTAAAGCAGTTACATGTCGCTTTGTGCACCCCCCCCCCCCCCCCGTCCAAATGACAAAGAGAAAATTCACCTTTCCCGGGTCCTAAGGTGCATGCGTGGGCTCTCGTCCAATCAGAGGAACTTGCCGTGTATGTAATGTTCGGCAAATGGCTCAGTTTATGGCAATTGGGAGTGAAAGCGGGCGCATCCCCAGCAGCGGGCACACTGACTATATCAATGGCTGGGGGCGAGAGTGCACGCACACCCCAAAGATAATAGGTATGCGTCTGCCTGATATTTACATCGGCAAGGGAGCCAGGAAGAAGATTTGCAGTGCCCTGAAAGGGGGGTTACACAGGGAGCATCCTGATTTGGGATGCCCCAGGGGGAAGGCCAGAGGCCAGCCCTAGAATCTTTTCAAATCCAGGGCTGGCCATGTTGGGTTTTGTTCCGCTTTAAACAAACAAAGAAGGTGTTGTTACTTATGCAGTTAACGGTTTCTCATTAACAAGTGATGCTGACCTCCACACAACGAGGCTCACCAGTGGCCCTGTACCTGGTCAACAGCGCCCCCGCGCCCCTTCTAAGCCTCAAAGCTACCTCAGTAAGGTTGTTTAAAGTAAGTCTGGGCAAAGTTAATAAAAAGTCTTGAAATAGGAGGTCTGCTCAAAAACTGCTGGTTTGCTTGGACTGTGGGGGTGTTCTTAGTGCAGGGGGGCATCCTAAATGTCAGGACCCCCCATAAACCTGAGAAATATTACCTTTCCCTTTCCCTCTGTCCCAAAGCGAAATAAAGCGTTGTGATTGGCTGTTGCGGTCATGTTGTTGGCGGATACCCGGAAGGAGCTTGTGGACCATGAGATTGGGGAGGCCAATTATAGCGCTCAATTTCACTGGGGGACCGAAGAGAACAGTAAGGCTTAATGGGAGTTTTTGTGCAGAGGGACACCGGCAATTGGGATGCCCCAAAGCAAAACACAGTCACAGTAAAAGTAATTACCCCCTCCCCTTTTTTAAAAAACAACATTCACAGCCAACACTGGCTTTTCACTGCTGAGTTATAGGAGGTTAAATGTCACCAGATCCCGAGCTGGGCACATAGTCTAGATATATTTTTGTGAGCTCTTATTGGTCTGAGCAGACAGTAGAATGAGCAGGGGGACACAGCGATTACTAATTAGCAGTTTCCTCCTGCCTGAATGACTTCTTCATGTCCGAATCAGAGTTTAACTTTTCATATTGAGCATGCAGAAAATGTCCAAAACTGCAAGGGGCTTGAGATAGACTTAAAGTGGACCAAAACTCAGGCCTGATGGCGCTGGAATCCATAAGATTCCAGGGCCGCTTGATTCCCTCTTCCCAGGGCATCCAGATCCAGAATGTCCCGCTGTGTGAAACTGCTCAGGTCACCTGGTAAACTCACCTCCCCCGCTCCAACGGCACAGGGCATGCACCTGCGCTAGGCATTTGTAAATGACCGATGTAGGCACGCTAGTAGGTAGTGGGGATGGGGCTGCCGGCACACTCGGGTCTGCTCGGCTCAGACAAATCTTAAACGAATGGGCGGGAGCGGATCGGAGCATGTTGATTGGACGAGAGGCAGGAGAAAAGCGAAATAGATTGGGCGACCTGGAAGGTTTCACACAGTGGGATATCGCCGATCAGGGTGACAAAATCCTGAGTTTTGCTCCACTTTAAATAATTCAACAACAGTACATGCATGGAGTCTCACACAACGTGAGCAGACAAGCTTCCTAATGCCGAATTGGGGTGGGGGGGGCTTTGAAGAGAACCTGTCAGTACACTTCATGCTCTCTGGACTTGCACTTTATAGAGCAGGACGCCTCTATGGCTCCAGATAATAAAGATGGAGCTGACTTCAAAACAATGAAAAGAGCACGTCAAAGAAAAAGAAGCTGATTGGAGCAGAGCCAAAACTGGAGCTGTGCTGCCAATCCAGCCACAGTAAAAGATAAAATCCAACAGTGAAATGTCCAGCTTGTAGGTAGATTAAGACTTTACTTTTAATCCAAAATTCTTTTAAAAGAAAGCACAAATCCACATGTAAAAATAGTAGTAGTAGTGGTTAAAGTCCCGCATGCATCTTCCAGACCAAGCATATAGACAGCCCCACCACAAGGACCTGTAACGTGTTTCGAGCTGAGCGCAGTCCTTAATCATACATACGTACATGTATGATAAAAAGTTAAGTCTTAATCTACCTACAAGCTGGACATTTCACTGTTGGATTTAGTCTTGAGATTATACCAGGAGATCTCCGTGCTTCCGTTTGGTGCTGGGTGAGCTGGTTTCTTTGAACTATATTGTTACAGTAAAAGATGACGCTGCCCTATGCGGGTTAGTTTCAATGTCATCCGGGAGATTTGCTGATGAACCAACAATACAAAGATGGTGACAAGTAGAAAGCAAACGCGGTCCAGCAACTAGAGGAGAAAAATAAAGCTGAGATAATCTGCAGAGTCTCCCCCATCTCACTTGGCTGTTCTCATGCAGCTTGTCAATGGGGGGTGAGAGCAGTTACACCCAGGAGCGCTGAAGAAACTATTGAATTCCAATAGAACAAGCAGACGTGCGGTAAACACTTTATTCTTATGGGGGTGGCAACAGCCAAAGAGAAATACAAGGAGGAAAGAGCAACTTTTCTCTTAGGGCCTCATTCATGAAGGGATAGCGCCAGGTAGTGCCTGTACAGCGACAGGTAGTGCCTGTACAGCGACAGGTAGCAGCAGGTGAACGCCGCAGACGGCACGCAATTACACATTTATGAAGCCGAATCTGGTGAGCGACTGGAACAACGTCATGTAGCGTCCGATTCATCATTATCCCAGGCTCAGCGTACAGCGCCGGCGTTCATCTTTGCAGAGCGCCATGTCTAACCTGGAGCTCTCCCATACATTTCTATGGACAATCCTTAAATCCCTTTCCTGATCCCATTTTTTTTTTTTCAAAAAAAAAAATAATAATAATACAAACCTTCTGACATGTTTTCTGGGCAAGAAAATGACATTTTTGAAAACGTTTTTGATTAATAATATTTTTATGCAGAATTGTACTTACATGTCTGGTATTAAAGTGTTCATGATACATATGAAATAATGTAATTCCATATGTTTTCGCTTTGTTACTAGTGGATACATGTTCAAAAACAGCCTTTAATCACACAGCCTCTGGCGCTATGGGCTACAACTACATGATTTTGAGCGCCGGCGATGTTTGTGGCTGTTTTTTTGATGAATATGGTGTGAGTCAGTCGCACTGAGCTGGCGTTACGGTGCGCTCACATACAGCGTAGTATAGCGAATAACATATAATATTCATCAATGTCGGCCAGCGACTGAGGCGCGGTGAAACAAAGATCCATGGCCGAGCACAGCGACTACTAGCAGGCGCTCTGTAATCCGCTCTACAGACGCTCATCTGTCGCTACCTGGCATTAGTAATGAATCAGCCTCTTATTATAAATGATCCCATTAGATTGTCTTTTAATGTGATGACTGCAGACATGGGCCCAGACAAAATCCAGCTCTCAATGGGCCCAACATCCCTAATAATGTGCAATGCAAAGCATCCTGCCATTGGCAGTGCTAGCCCTGGATATACTGAAGTGTTAAAGTCGGCTGCATCTCCCGGCTATGCTCAAGCTGGGGGTGTGGCCACACCAGCCATTCACCAAATCCTGGTCAGAGGGGGGAGGGGGGTTGTTTCAAAAAGTGATTTGGGATGTCCTAGGAAGTGAGGATCAGGCGGCCCTGGAGTCTTCTGGTTCACTTTTATTGTCTAGCCCTGAAGTCTTTTAGACTACATGGTTGGTCCTCTTTAAAGTGGACCAAAACCCAGAATTTTGACTATCCTGAGGTGCCACGCTGCGTGAAACCCCACAGATCGCCTAAGGCATTTCCCGGTCCTACGGCGCATGCACGGGCCCTCGTCCAATCAGCGTGCTCGGAGCCTCTGACGTCACGCCATCTAGGAGCTGACAGCCGCATCCTCCGCTTCCCTCTAACAGGGAGCGTGCCCGCGCCGGCCATCCACAAATGCCTGGTGCGGGCACGCGCCATGCTAGAGGGATAGCGGGGATGCGGCCGTGGCTCGCGCATGCGCTGTTGGACTAGGAAACAAGGTAAATGAATGGGGCGACCTGGGGGGTTTCACACCGGGGGGGATTGATTGGCCCGGGAATCTTATAGATTCTTATGGAATCTTATAGATTCTCAGGGCGATCAGTGTGGGTTTTGGTCCACTTTAAAGTGGAAATAAACTCGGGAATTTGACTTTGCAGTGTTTTGTTCCATTCCCCTGGGGTATCCCAAATTAGGATGCACTGCTGTGCGACACGCCCCAGAACGTTGCTTTTCACTCACCTCTTTCTGGTTCCAATGGCGCATTCACGGTCTCTTGTCCAATAGGACTATGGGGTTGATTCAGAACCAAGTGAGAAAACTGCCATTCACTTTCATTGTCTACCTTGGGGCTGATTCAACACCAGGTAAATGGTGGCAATGAAAGTGGTCACATCCCCAGCAGTGCGTACGCTACCACCCCAGCCTATCTGAATGGCTTGTGCGGGAGCGCGTGCACATGCAGACGCAGCATTCCTCAAAACATGCATGCACTCATTCAAAACGATGAGCGTCATTTTAGTCACAGCGGACTGCTCTCATTGGACGAGAGCCCGCACATGTGCCGTAGAAATGTGAGTGTTTACAGGCACTCTGTTCTTCTGGTGTTATAAACGGGCTTTGTAGGTGGGACAAGACCATTTTAAAAAGGGCCAGAGCAGCCTACAGCGACCAGAAAGCTAAACAGCCGACATTAAGGACCACGGCGAAACAAAACCCACATGCACCCCCCTAACACGGCGGGGGGGTTTGATAGACGGCGAGTGCTCTCAATTTTGGGACACAATCACAAGTAAGGTTTCTATCAATACAATATCGGGCCTTAACAGCCCAGCTTACTACCTTACAGCAGGGTCACCATCTTTTTGACCTTTATAAACCCAGAATAACAAGCGTAGATTTCCACAATAATCCAGGTGAGCAGAGCCGTGCGTCAGCGGACCAATCCCCGCTACCCTCTTACTGGCAGCGTGCCCTCGCCGCCCAATCACAAATGCCTGCTAAAAGGTACAGCAGGGAGCGCAGCTGCTCACGCATGCGCCATTGGATTGGGAAGAAGGCGAGTTTACTGGGCGGTCTGGGGTGCTCGTGCTGTTCTTTAACCAGCCTCTCGGGGGCCAAACGGTGCTGGGCAACAAGTGAGTGGCTGTGCATCTGGTTTAAAGATAACGTCTATGACTGTCCCAGCCCTGTCCCAGCCCTGTCATAGATAACAGCGGGGGGGGGGGGGAAATTCTCACTCCTTTTTAGTAGAGAAAACTGCCATTGACTTTCTTTGTCTACCTTGGGGCTGATTCAGGTAAAGATGTACCCCCGTTAGACAATGAAAGTTTTCTCTACTAAAAAAGGAGTCTCTGTCTCTGAACCGACCCCATAGGTTGAAGAAGATAATAAATCACATGATCGCTTACCTTTCATGCGGAACCGCAAACCAGTACTCCAGCTTGTCTCTCTGTGCGTATTGCTGCATGGACGCGCTGGCCTGGGAAACAAACGTTTTCCTCATGGGCTTCCCGACTCGCAGACACAAGTAGCGGTGAGATCGGTGCCTCCGCTTCTCTTTGGCAACGGCCGAGTGAACTCCTGCAGGAGACAAATTGTGCGGTTTCTTTATACACACAAGATGCTGTATTACCAGCACCCAGCGTTCCTTTATGTTTATTCATTGTGGTCATCCGAATGATCACGTCTGCCAAAAGCCAGAGGAGAGGCTCCTGTCGGCAGCATCAAGGGTTAGGCACCAAAACCCTAATAACCCTGCTCTAGAGTCTAAAGGACTTCTGGGATTGCCGCACATTGACCGTGAGCAAGAGTCCATACGGGACTTGAAACGCGTTGGTTCTGGCCCAAGGTGGGTCCTCCTGTTCATTGACTTGAAGTAAGCACTTTCTTTGTTGTGTGTTGTTTATGTTTGCTCTCCTTTCTGAGTGGTCTTGAATATCTTGCACAGGTACTATTTGTGATGGAAGCACTGGCACTTTATTAGGTTTAGGATATTAATTGTTAGTTGTATATTAATTCATGCTCAGGATAGGTTGTAATATAATATGTAAAATTATTAATTGGTTGTCACAGAATCACTATGAATTGTATATATATGAGATTGTACTGTTGATAAGGGAGTGTGCCCCCTGGTGCCTTACCATGCATATGGTCTAGTATAATTGTTTTTAACTTGGTTTTAATACATGCTACAATAAAATTGATTTGAGTGCAATAGTGAGTCTCTGTGGGGCTATCTGGTAGGGTGTACAGAGGTCACCCTAAAAAATAAATTGGACTTCTGGGATGGGTTATATCTTGCTCCCTGATCTGAGATGCCCTACTGTGTGAACCCTCCTGGCCCCATTGCCACACCCTCCTGGTTTTGCCAGATGTTCACCTTAAAGCAGACCTTCACCCTGAATAAGAGCCTTTCTTATATGTTTCCCCCACCCTGTACACACAGATTGCTCACATAAAAAATCATCCTACCTCCATCTGCTTCATGTTATGAGCCGTTAAACATCCAAGATGGCGGCTCATCAGGCAGCCTGCAAACAGGAAGTGTCTTCTGTGTCGCTCTGCATTCTGGGATTGCTGTCCTTTCCCTGACCCCGGCTCTGTTCTGTCTTTGCAAAGTAAAACTATAACCCCACCCATGTACTTTATTCCACTCTCCTCTCCTCAGTATGTGATGCTCCTGAGGCAAGATGGCGGCGCCCGTATCGTAGAGTCCTGATCAGAGTTGCAGCCCAGTGAGGTAAAGAATAATAAGTAAGTTACTAAAAACTTAAAACATATTAATTTTAGATGGAGGGGAATAGTTTTTTTAAGGGTTTGGGCTTTTCATTAAATCAGGCTGAATGTCCGCTTTAATTCACAACTTGGCCAAAAGTCAGTTTTAAAGAGATTCTATTCTAGCTTTATATTTCAGGCTGCCCCCCCCCCTCCCCCCCTCTGTGCGACTTTGCTGTGTCTGGCACAAGAAACGCAGATGGAACGCCCGATTGCAGGCACCAGCTGAGACATTAAAGTGGGACTACTGTGTATTACTAAATCAATAAGTATAACTAATGGTCCACACTCCTCATAAAACATCACTTTTAATCATGCGTTTAAAATCATCTCCATAGTCTGTCATTAAGCCAATAAAAGTAATAGTAATTGAAGTCCTGGAAAATCATATGTACAGCGTTTCGGACTCCTATGTCCAGTCCTTCATCATAGTAGCCTATTACATGAACTTTACATATTACATTATTACATATTTATGTAATAGGCTACTATGATTAAGGACTGGAGATAGGGGTCCGAAACGCGTAAGTCGCCTATGCGAAAATCATATGTACAGCATAGGCGACTTACGCGTTTTGGACTCCTATCTCCAGTCCTTAATCATAGTAGCCTATTACATGAACATTACATATTACATATTCATGTAATAGGCTACTATGATAAAGGACTGGAGATAGGAGTCTGAAACGAGTAAGTCGCCGATACTATGGAGATGATTTTAAACACATGATTAATAGTGAAGTTTTATGAGTAGAGGAGTGCGGACCATTCGTTACACTTTTTGTGCTCTTTAGTGGGTTTGAGACCACCCACGGCCGTGCACACTTGGGATAAGGTGGTGAGCGGACATTCCTTACATTGTTCTATTACTAAATCAATCCTTACCTTCGGCTTGGGATTCTGTGCTAATGGTCTTTGGCGGAGCCTCTTTATGTGCGGCGTGCTGCATATCCTCCCGCTGCTGCTTGGCTTGTTGCATAGTAAGGTTTTTCCACAGCTTTCTCAGTTCCTCGACTTCTGTTTCTGAGTCAGCAACAGATTCCTCGTTTGTCTGGTTTTCGGCACCAGATTCTTCGCCAACACTTTGCTCCCTATTGTTGTTCTTATTTAACGGGGAACTGCATTGGTCAGCGGCATCTTCCTTCCCAGTTTCCTCGGTACCAGTTTGTAATTCTGCAGATTCCTCTGAGCCCTTCTCCAAATCTTCACTTACCTTAAAGGAGGAGTCGCTCTTCTCTAAGTCATTGTTCACTATTCCGCTGTCATTGGCTGAAATATCTGCATGTGCAAAATCGGAGGCTGTGCAACCATCCCCCAGCGGCTGGTTTATTGTCTTGACAGATTCAGAGGATGCACCTGAAGATTTGTCTTGTCGGAGCTCGTCGGAGGAGTGAACCTCCTCTCGTATGGGGGAGAGCTCAGACTCCGTGAAAACGTCCTCAGAAAGGGACTCCTCTGTGCTGCGAGGGGCTGTGCTGGCACTGTCGTTTCCCGTGTCCCACAGCTCGTGTGTGTTGCCTTGAGACATTTTCTTTAATTGGCAGAAATCTCTCATACTTGACAGCTGTTCTATATCTCTGGAAGGACAAAAAAAAAAGGAAGTTAAAATAAAGTTCACTGAAAGCGTACCTAAAGTCTAAAAAATTACAATTCTGTGATTACTCACCTGTAGAATTGGTATTATATGTATACAGCACGTCCTGTTCCAGAAGATATTCCTTACTCTTGGGTTATACATCCAGTAGATGGCGCTGGACTGCAGAGACAGAAATGTGGCTCCTCCCGGCCCTGTATATACCAGGGACCTCCCACATAATCCCCAGTATTGAAAAGCAGTTAAAATGAGACCGGGAGAACTATAACCAATATATAAACTTTTGAACCTAAGAACAATCACCATAAAGAGGTAACTAAAAATAATGATAACAAGGGTGGGGTGGAACAGGACGTACATATAATACCAATTCTACAGGTGAGTAAATTACAGAATTGTATTATTCTAAGTATACAGCATGTCCTGTTCCAGAAGATATTCCTTACTCTTGGGACATCCAATAGCAGTGTCCGTAAGGTAGGGTGGGATCCCCAAAAGTAACAGCAGACAGTTTAAACCACTGCCCCCTACAGAACTGCGTCCAAAAGCAGCATCAGCTGAGGCCCTAACATGAACCTTGTAAAACTTAGAAAAAGTATGAACAGAAGACCAAGTAGCGGCCTTGCAAACTTGTTCAACAGAAGCTTGGTGCTGAAAAGCCCAAGAGGCACCAATAGCACGAGTAGAATGAGCAGTAAGGCGGAAGGGAGGCTCCTTCCCCTTAGCAGAGTAGGCCTGTATCACAGCCTGATGGATCCACTTGCTGATAGTGGAGCCAGACCCTTCTTAGGTCCAGATGGGAGCACAAATAGAGCGTAAGTCTTCCTGAAGGATTCAGTAGCCACCAGATAGAACTTCCTGACCACATCCAGAGAGTGTAAAACCCTCTCCTTAGAAGTACTAGGATTAGGACACAGAGAAGGCAAAACAATGTCCTGATTGAGATGAAAGGCAGAAACAACCTTAGGCAGAAAATCTGGCTTAAAACGAAACACCACCTTGTCCTGGTGTCTCTCAGAATAAGGGGGCTTGATAGAAAGCGCAGCCAACTCAGAAACACGCCTCACAGAAGTGATAGCCACCAAAAAGACCACCTTAAGCGTAATGGACAAAGGGGCTCCTTGCAAGGGCTCAAAGGGAGACCCCTGCAGGGCAGATAAGACCAAGTTCAAGTCCCAGACTGGCAACATAGGCTTACGTGGGGTACGCACGTGTGTAACCCCCTGGAAGAAGGTCTTGACCAGGGGATGCTGAGCAAAGGATCTTTGGAAATAAATAGCCAAGGCAGAAACATGGCCTTTCAGAGTACTGAGCTGAAGACCCAGATCCAAACCATGTTGCAGAAACTCCAGTATCCTAGGAATGGAAAACACACGACAGGGAAGAGAGTTAGACTCGCACCAGTCAATGTAAATACGCCAAACCCTGTAATAGATGGAAGAAGAGGACCTCTTCCTAGCCCTTGATCATGGTATTCACCACCGAGGCAGGCAGCCCTTTTTCCATCAAGATGGAGGTTTCAACAGCCAGGCCGTCAAAGCCAGCGTTTGTAAATTGAGTGAGCAGATCTGGAACCCGGGGAAGGGCGTACTGATCTACTGCCAGCTGCACGAAGTCTGCGAACCACACTCTTCTTGGCCAACAGGGGGCCACCAGTATGGCTGGCACCCTTTCCTGAGCAATCTTGCGCAGCACCCTGCCCAGCAGGGGAAAAGGGGGAAAGACATACAAAAGCTGAAACCCCTTCCAAGACATTGCCAGGGCATCCATGGTCAAGGCCAGAGGATCCTGGGACAGAGAGACAAAGACTGTAAGCTTGTGATTGTGACGGGAGGCAAACAGATCCACATCCGGCTGACACCAGCGGTGGCACAGGGAGCGAAACACCCTGCTGCTGAGGGACCATTCTCCCAGACGAGAGGTCCCCCTGCTCAGAGAGTCTGCCTCCAGATTCTCCACCCCCGGGATGTACAAAGCTGAGGATGCAGGGAACATTTTCCTCCGCCCAGGACAGTATCAGGGACACTTCCTTGAGAGCCCTCTTGCTCCAGGTCCCTCCCTGATGGTTGATGTAGGCAACCGCCGTCTGGTTGTCCGAGCGGACCTGAACAGCTCGACCCTTCAGATGTGGGGTTAAGTGGGCGAGAACCAACCTGATCGCCCTCAATTCCAGAATGTTGATAGGGGCATGGGCCTCCTGAGGGCCCCACTGACCCTGGAATTGCAGGGACTTCCAAAAGCCCCCCCAACCTGTCAGACTGGCATCCGTGGTGACAGTTTCCCAGCAGGGGACCAGAAAGGATCTGCCCACCAGCAGGTTCCTTGAGTCCAGCCACCACGATAGAGACCACCTGACCAGAGGGGACAGGACAAACACCTGATCCAAGGACACAGGGTCCCGATACCATACTGACAGGAGGTGAAGCAGAAGAGGCCGCATGTGAAACGGAGCATATGGAACCACCTCAAAGCAGGACACCATCAGGCCCACCAGCTGCATTCCCTGCCTGATGGATGGATGAGGACAAGAAAGAAGGAGCTGAGCCTTCTCTTGAAGACTCTCCACCTTCTGCTGAAGAAGAAAGATCTTGACCTGAGATGAATCCAGAATCATGCCCAGGGAGGACTTCACCATGGAAGGAGACAGGGAAGATTTGGGGTGGTTGATCACCCAGCCGAATGACTCCAGAGTGGACACCACCCTCTGAGTGTCCAGCTCTGCCTGATGGAAGGACTGAGAAGCAATGAGCATTTCGTCCAAGTAGGGAAGAATGCGAATGCCCTTAGATCTCAGCAGAGCCATCACTCCTGCCAGCACCTTGGTGAATACCCTGGGAGCCGAGGTGAGACCGAAGGGCAAGGCCACAAATTGCTAGTGCTGATCCTCCAGAGCGAACCGGAGAAATCTCTGATGACCTGGAAAGATAGGTACGTGAAGGTAAGCATCCTTGATATCTACAGAGGTCATGAAGTCCCCTGAGCGTAGGAAAGTCACAGCTGAGCGCAGAGTTTCCATGCGAAAGTGTCTGAATCTGACAAATTTGTTGAGGTGCTTCAAATCCAGGATGAGTCTGATGGACCCATCTTTTTTGTGGACGATGAAAAGATTGGAGTAATAGCCTTTGCCCCTTTCCCTCAAGGGCACCCAGCAGATGACACCCAGTTCCAGAAAGCCTTGGACAGCCAGGGACAGACCCTGAGCTGACAGGGGGTTTTGAGCTAACCGAGATTTGATGAATCTTGGGGGCGGCCAGGCTGCAAACTCTATCTTGTAACCGGAGGATACTACCTCCTGAATCCACCGGTCTGAGACATGACGCTTCCAGACATGAGCCAAGAGCCGAAGCCGTCCCCCTACCCGGATGGGTGAGGGCGCCCCTGCCTGAGGGGGCTTGGGGGAGGACCTAGGCTTGGGACCCCAGGAGCGGCCAAGGCGGTCACGTCCTCTGCCCCTGCCCCAAAAACCTCCACGGGCTCCAGCAAAGGAAGCTCCCCGTCCGTTCTGGAGCCCCTGAAGGAAGGAGAAAAGGCACCTGAACCCCGAAAGGACCGGGGCTGCCTTCTATGCTGAGGTAACTTGCCTCCCTTAGCAAACAAGTCCAGACGTTCCCCAAAGAGGTGCAGCCCCTTGAAGGGAAACCCAGTGAGAGCCTTCTTAGCAGTGTTGTCAGCTGCCCACTGGCGCAGCCAGACCGAGTGGCGTATAGCCACTAGCAAGGCAGATGCCCTGCCACACATTCTAATGGCATCATCCATGGCAGAGAGAACATATGCAACAAATTCCTCACAACGCAGAAGAGCTCTATACTCTTCACTACTAGCATCATCAGGGGCCCCATCTAAGAGACCCCTGAGCAGGCTTTTAATAGCAACAGCCGTAATGGCAGAGGCACAGACCGGACGCAGCGCGGTCCCCACACAGGTAAAGGCGTGGCAAGCCAGCTGATCTATGCACCTGTCCTCCCCATCCCTCAGTGTAGTAGAGTCAGGGGAATGCATGACGGATGTGTTGGACAATCCCAGAACTGGTGCATCCACCTCGGGAGGACATGACCACCGTTTAACCATTTCAGCAGGAAAGGGATACCGCTTATCCCAACTCTTTGGCACCCCAGGGAGCCGGCTAGGCCGTTCCCACTCCTTGAGCACTAGATTATTAAAATGAGTTTGTTCAGGAAACTCCAAGTGTGGTTTAACAGTATAAAACAGCTGCCCCTGCTGCCGCAGAGCCACGGCAGGAGGAGAGATACAGCGTACTTCAAAAATGTGAACTAAAAACCTGTATCATCTGAAGGCCATGGGTCAGTCCCCGAGAATTGGCACTATACACCCTAGATTGTTCCTCAGATGATTCTGAATCAGAAAATAATTCCCCCTCTTCCAGGGAGGTATAACCGGTAACGTCAAAAAATTCCTCAGCCTCCATAGGAAAGAGGGAAACACCAGGTGATAAATGCCGCTTCTTAGCAGAAGCCTTACGCGGGCCAGAGCCAGCAATATGTCTCTCAATGCTGGCCACCCGAGCAGCCAAATCAGGTTGAGACTCCCCACTGGTATGCAGCTCACTAGGAGTCAGATGTAAGCGTGGGGGGGGGTAGGCGAAGCCCGAGGGGGCGCAGGCCCAGCCACCGGTAACCCAGACTGCAGCGCAAGCATATGCTGGGCGCAGGGAACACACACCCCGACATCATCACTTATAGGGGATACCCAACACGCCACACACAGCCGGGCTTGTTCCGAAGGAACCTGAGCACATTATCCTGAGAAGCCTCCATATGGTGATCATTGTGGCACAATAAGCCAATTGGGATTGACGCCAATAAGGCTACCCGGGATACCCCAATAGCCCGCTAGGCAAGTGGGAGGTAAGGGAATACAATAGCCCTCCAATAAGAGTTAACACTAAATAGAGGGGTTAGGACCGGGAGAAACCACAAAAGTTTGACCTGCCTGCAAGACATAAGCAAAAAGATCCCGTAAGCAATATACAATACAGAGAATACAAAATAAATCAGCCCGCAGGGGCACTTACGGACCGCGATAGGGAGACGCCAGACACACGCAGCAAAGAGCTAAAATGGCACCCGCATATACCTCGAGGGGCGGGCCGCGGAGACAGCGATGCAGAACGCGTCAGCCGCAAGGCCAGCCCCCCAAAGAGCGAGAAAAAGCACCTACATGACAAGACCAGCCAATGATGGCGCAGCAACGCCTGAGGCGATGTCGCCGCCGACTGTGGAGCGGAGTACAAGTGTGCGGCGGCGGCAAAAGAAACCAGTGCAACCAATTCAAAAGGGATCATAACATAAATCATATAGACAAGACATTTGGGAGGGGCATCCCATAAGGCTCACCATGGGCCTGTACCGCCTACCCTTTGGTGGGGGACTGCGGTTGGGGCTACACTCCTTAGTACCTGACAGCGGTGCTGCCTACCTTCACCCAAACCAGCACAGCCTGAGATGGGAGGCAGTAAAAGGAAAACAGGTGGGAATAGTCCTACAGGGTGAGTAGAGAGAGACACCTTCTAGGCATCGCAGCCCAGACTGCAGAGAAGAACTGGGGATTTTGTGGAAGGTCCCTGGTATATATGGTCCCTGGTATATATGGGGCCGGGAGGAGCCACTTTTCTGTCTCTGCAGTCCAGCGCCATCTACTGGATGTATAACCCAAGAGTAAGGAATATCTTCTGGAACAGGACGTGCTGTATACTTAGAATAGTCCACTTACTGTAGGAAACCCCCTCATGAGCATCCTCTTTTACAGTGAGAAATAGTATTTATACCCCTTGAAATCTTACACATTTTCCAAGTCACAGAAACAAACAAATCTATTTAATTGAGATTTTATTTGATAGATAGTAGCAAGTATCTGGGATGCATGCTTGTCCAAGCTTAAAGTGGACCAAAGCCCACCCTGCAGGCATACTAGCGCCACTTGCTGTGTAAAACTCCCAGGACGCCCGTAAACTCACCTTCTTTCCTGGTCCAACGGCGCATGCGTGACCAGCAGCCGCATCCCTGCTATCCTTTTAGCAGGGCTTGTGCCCGCGCCAGGCACTTGTGAATGGCCAGTGCGGGCACGCTCCCTGTTACAGGACGGCAGGGGATGCGGCCGGGGCAGGAGTGGATCCGACTGCGCTGACTGGACGAGAGGCTGCACATGCGCCATAGGACTGTGGAAGGGTGTGTGAGATTGGGCAATCTGGAGAGTTTCACACAGTGGGGTCAAGGACCAAACCCAGGATAGTCAAAATCCTGGGTTTTGGTCCACCTAAAAAATCTGAAGACTGTGGTGTGCACAAGTATTCAGCCACCTGTACTCGGATTCCCCAAAATAAAATCCAGAGTGATCAACTGTCTTCAAAATTCCCCTAATTAGAAAAAAAGAGCCCTTTGTCTGTGTGTCGCCTTAACTAAATTACTAAAAGTAGAAAAAAAAAAAAATTAGACCACCAATAAAATTCAGGATAAATATGCTACATCGCAAAATGAGGGGTTATTACACTAAAAAAAAAAAAAACATTGGAGTAAACAGATGAATGTACCATTCTCCCTTTACGGAGAAAAACTGCTCAGACCCCTGGACCACACCTCATCTGACTATCTAGTATGTTTCTATGGATTTTTTTTTTTATTTGGCAATTTTACAAAAGAGCTCCTTTAAAATGGATACAGCAGGCAAAGGTAATTGATTGTTACACCATTGTGTCGGGCCACTTTATATTGCTCATTGTGAGCATTTTTTTTTGTGGGAGAAAATATATATATATATATATATATATATATATATATATATATATATATATTCCCTTTGCTATTTTGCACAGTTGTTAGATATAATCATTTTCTGATCATGGTTATACTTTAGGTTTATTAGGTTTTTGTGCCGGGACAAAAAAAGATACGTCTCAGAGGGCATCCCCATATATTTTTAGATCGGGGCATAATAGGACTACTTATATTTTACACAAATTGGCTTCGATTCAATAAGAGTTGAAAAAAATTCTCATGGCAGTAAAAAATTCAATTCATGAGAAAAAAAGCCTCAGAATGTCACCATTACTGAATCACTAGATAAAAAGACAATGAAAGTCAATGGCAGCTTTTACTAAAGTATAGAAAGGAGTAAACATTTCTCTACTTTTCTTAAGAGTAGGAGGAGCCATTGACTTTCATTGTTTTCCTATCTGGTGATTCAGCAACAGTGACATTTGCTTTTTTCTCATGAATTGAATTTTTTACTACCATGAGAATATTTTTCAACTGTTATTGAATTGAGGCCATTGTGTTAGTCCCTTTATAGGACCGTTTTTTGACAGTTACATTATGTATATTATAGGGAACTTTGTAGTTGTTTTTAATTTGTCTTGTGTTTAATGTTGTGTGTATTTTAATATACTCCTGTGCGTATAATTATATTTAATAAAAATGTAAAATAATTGCATATTGTATTTGTGGTTGGTGCTCCCCATTTGAGGAAGGTGTGACTTTGTTCATGTCCACTCATTTTGTTTTGTATATGCATTTGTAGGAGTGAGCACATATCTCAATTAATACTACTAATTGATAGTATGTAATTGTGTCGGGCTACGTGAATGACATTCTTTTTTTTATCCGATCCCCCAATGAGCTCAGCAAGGCGGGACAGGATTGCTGGTGAAAGTGCAAACCTTGATATCTCATCTCATCATCAATTTTAAAACGGAAAACAGTTTAGGACAGCGCCAAAAGTAGCCCGTCGCAATGGTGTAACAATTACCTTTGCCTGCAGTAGCATTTTACGCTTTGGAAGCCTTTGAACCATTTTATTTGACTCTTGGTCACAGAAAACAAAGAATCTCCTTACACAGCCAGATCCTTCAGTTTGCTACTGATGATCTCTTTGTACATGGCGGCCGACGTCACCTCCTCCATGGGGCACATGATGCCATACTCTTCACAGCCATTCTCCTGCACTAATGGGTCTGTCTTATGAGGATCAAACATGATATTATTTGGCGTTATCAGGAGCACACCGCTGACCGTTCCCTGAGGAATAAAAACAAATACTTAAGAAAAGCAAAAGTAAAATGTATGGTTGCTGCAAAGAGTCAATATTACTGCTCATCCAAGCAGAGGTTTAGTACATATCCTTTACCATAACAGAGTATTTGATAATTCAATCAAATACTCAATGTGGAGGTGGAAAATGAAATATTATAATTAGTATTATTTAGTTCTAGCCGCCTGTATGCCATATCTCACATTCTCAGTGTGTGGAAGGGTTTACACCCCTCCCTCCTCATAGCTTTAACAGTTACCAAGAATGTTATGTCTGCTTAATGAGAAACAGATGTTCTTCATGTCTGAACTATACCGTCCATATATGTGAATCTGTATATATTTAAAATATCCAATGGACGTCTGACACTTCTAAAACTGTATTTAAGCAAGCAAAAGAGCCAGTAGTTTGGGCAGTGGCAACTGAAGTAGCAGGCCCCCGGTTGACCGAATAAACATTGTATTTCCTGAAGACCTTTGTTTCTGAGTCATTCTGAGTGCCATTTCCACTTCAAATGTAGGTGTGCAGAATCAAATGTAACACCAAACACACAAACACGATGCTCCCAATCTTTACCCCCCCCCCCCCAGCCGTCATACAGTCATTACATCTAGCCTTGTACTGATGAGGGCCGCTGTCCTGAAACACAACGCCACAAGGAGTAACTGATGGCAGTGTAAATGTTGGAAGCTATACTCATTTCATGCCCGGCTAGCTCTTTCTGAGCACTTAAAGTTGACCAAAACCCAGGATTTGGACTATCCTGGGTTTTGCTCCTTTCCCTGGGGGCACCCCGATGGCGGGTGCCCCACTGCGTGAACCCCCCCCCAGATCGCCGCAGCCAATTCACCTCTTCCCAGTCCCACGGCGCGTCTGTGAATGGCCGGCGCGGGCACACTCCCTGTTAGAGGGAGGCGGAGAATGCGGCAATCGGAGCCGCTGCTCTTCGATGCGCCGTGGGACTGGGAAGAGGTGAGTTGGCTGCGGCGATATGGGGGGTTTCACATAGTGGGGGAAAGGAGCATAACCCAGGATAGTCAAAACTTTTGACTATTCTGGGTTTTGGTCCACTTTAAAATATTACAAAAGGCAAAAAGAGAGTCTTTGCATGGCACTGTCTGTGGCTAAAAATCAGAAGTAGATCTGTATGTGCCAGGTAAATGCTTTGTTTTAAAGTGGACCAATACCTGGTATAGTAACTATCCAGGGTTTTGACCCGTGCCCCTTGGTTCGCCATTTTTGCTTACCTTACCAGGAATCCCAGAGCAGATGTGTGAGCTCTCTTCCAATATGGAAGAAAAGGGACTCCTGTTGCTCCCGTAGCCACACAGCCGAGTAATGTCAGCTGTGTGGTTGTTTCCAGGTTCATGTAGTGGGGTAAACTGCGCTGTGTGTCCCCAAAAAGACGACCAATCTTCTATTCATTTTTGCTCCAAAAATAGGTACTAGGGCTTATTTTCAGGGGATGTCCTACAGCAGCTCTAATGCAGTGCATGCACAGAGTGGGCTGGTAGCGGGGGTGGTGGGGGGGGGTGGGTCATGTGCCCGGCATGGCGGCAGGCTGGCTCCAGACAGACAAGCTTACCTGTGTGACTTGATGTGTCCTCACCCTCCTTTACAGTCACTCCTGTTCCTCTGCTGAAGCCCGGCAGCATAATTATGAATTACGAATAGGACTTATTTTCGGGGAAACGGGGTACATAGAACAATGTGGAGCTGTGGACTACTGGCCGGTGACGTCATTCACTGGCCAAAGTCTACAGCTTCTCTCCACAGGGGCAGCAATGCTGTCACCCACTCCCACACCTCTCGCTCACCTGGTGGGTCTGCGGAAGGGAGACGCTCTCTATGAGCTTTCGGCACCCAGACAGGATTCAAAGGCTGCACCTGGGAGGATTGTGGGATACATACTCCTAGGTGCAGTCATGGAGCCGGCGTCCAGGCGGTAGGACGAGTTGGTCATTGATAAGCATGCAGCACATTGCATGTTTATTAATGACTTTTTAAAAAAAATTTTTGTTTAAAAATAAGAAAAAAAAAATAGGACTTTCATTCTGCTTTAAAAAAGGACCAAAACCCACTATGGAGTCTCCAGGGCAGGCATACTCGCTCCCCCCAGGGCACCCCGATCGGGGATGCCCCGCTGTGTGAAACTCCTCAGGTTGCCCGGAAACTCACCATCTTTCCCAGTCCAAAGGCGCATGTGTGAGCCGTGGCTGCATCCCTGCTTCCCCTTTAGCAGGGAGCGTACCCGCACCAGGCATTTGTGAATGGCCGGCATAGGCACGCTCCCTGTTAAAGAGTAGCAGGGGGATGCGGCCACCAGCGTGCTCAGAGCCGCTGGCCTTAGACGCCGTCTTAGATTGCGTGACGTCAGCAGCTCCAAGCGCGCCGATTGGAGGAAGAACTGAAAATGTGCAGTAGGACCAGGAGGATGTGAGTTTGGGCGATCTGGGGGGTTTCACACAGCAGAGGGTTCCCGATCGGGGTGCCCTGGGGGAAAGGACCAAATCCCAAGATAGTCAAAATCCTGGGTTTTGGTCCACTTTAATGCAGTTTTTTCCCTTTTTTTATTTTTTTTTTTTGTAAGTAAGAAAAAAGAAAAATATTAGACCCGGTCCAAAACAAAAAATTGGTAGTAATTGCTTCAGGCATTTGTGAATGGCCGTTGCGGGCACGCTCCCTGTTAGAGGGGGATGCGAGCACCAGCCCAATCGGATCGTTTTCGTTCGTGTCACTCGGATTCAATGAGCTCCTGGACGACGGGGCTCGAGCGGATCAGAGCGCGCAGATTGGATGCATACAAGCATGAGGCATGGGACTGGGAAGAGGCGAGTTTGTTGGGGCAACCTGGGAAGTTTCACACAGCGGGGGCAAGGACCAAATCCCAGGCTAGTCAAAATCTTGGTTTTAGTCAACTTTAATGCACAATTAGGAAAAGTGAATGAAAATACAATTTTGTGATTACTCACCTGTAGAATTTATTTTACTGTGTACAGCACGGCCTATTTCATTCAATCATTACTTCTGGGTATTCCGCCACAAGGTGGCACAGTTGACTGCAGAAGATTTGTGGCTCCTCCCGGCCGTATAAAAAGCCAGGAATCACCATAGACCCCCAGTGTTGAAAAGCAGTTATACAAGAAGCCGGGAGAACAAACATGATAAGAATACACAGCCTCTCAAAAATAAACATTTGAACAAATCGCCATAAAGAGGCAACCAAGGCAACGATAACATGGGAGGAATGAAACAGGCCGTGCTGTACACAGTAAAATCAATTCTACAGGTGAGTAATCACAGAATCGTATTTTTCCAAGTGTACAGCACATCCTGCTTCAATTAATCATTACTTCTGGGACATCCAATAGCAGTGTCCTTAAAGTAGGGTGGGATCCCCAATGAGTAACGGCAGGCAGTTCAAGCCACTACAGCCTGAAGCACCTTGCGGCCAAAAACAGCATCAGCTGAGGCCTTAACATCAACCTTGTAAAACTTAGAAAAAGTATGAACAGAAGACCACGTAGCGGCCTTACAAACTTGTTCAACAGAAGCCTGGTGCTGAAAAGCCCAAGGGGCACCGATAGCCCTAGTAGAATGAGCAGTAACACGGAAGGGAGGTTCCTTCCCTTTGGCAGAATACGCACGCACCACCACTTGTCTAATCCACCTGCTGATAGTAGATTTAGCCGGAGGTAAGCCCTTCCTAGGACCGGAAGAACAAAGAGAATCAGACTTCTTAAAAGGCTCAGTGGCGACCAAATAATACTTGAGCGCCCTGACCACATCCAGAGAATGAAGGTTCCGTTCCTTGGAATTAGCAGGGGCAGGACAATAGGAAGGTAAGACAATGTCACCATTGAGATGAAAGGCAGATACAACCTTAGGCAAAAATTCCGGGTTAAGGCGGAACACTACCTTATCCTGATGCTGCTCAAAATAAGGAGGCTTAATGGAAAGCGCCGCCAGCTCAGAGACTCGGCGTACCGAAGTAATAGCGACCAAAAAGGCCACCTTAAGAATCATTAAGGACAGCGCAGCATTGCACAAGGGCTCAAAAGGAGGACCCTGTAGAGCAAACAACACCAAATTCAAGTCCCAAACCGGTAGCAGAGGCTTACGCGGCGGACGCAAATGAGTAGCCCCCTGGAAAAAGGTCTTAACAAGCCTGTGATTGGCAAAGGATCTTTGGAAAAAAATTGCCAGAGCCGAGACCTGTCCCTTGAGAGTACTAAGTTGAAGGCCCGAATCCAGACCATGCTGTAAAAACTCCAGAATCCTGGGAATGGAAAATTCCCGACAAAAAAGAGACTTGGACTCGCACCAAGCAATGTAAGCATGCCAGACCCTGTAGTAGATAAAAGACAAGGATTTCTTCCGAGCCTGAATCAAGGTATCGACAACAGAGGCCGGCAAACCCTTGTCCATCAAGATAGAGGTTTCAGCAGCAAAGCCGTTAAAGCCAGCATTTGTAAATTGGGATGGCGCTGCTGTCCCTGCGTGAGAAGCTCTGGATCGTCGTGCAGGACGAACCGGTCTACTGCCATCTGTACGACGTCCGCGAACCATACCCTCTTCGGCCAGCGGGGGGCCACCAGAATGGCCGGTACCCCCTCCTGGGCTATCAACAGAGGAAAGGGAGGGAATACATAGAGGAGCCGAAACTCCGTCCAGGGAATTGCTAGAGCGAGAATCCCTTGACAGGGAGACACATTTTGTGATGGGACGGGACGGGGAAATCCACATCCGGCAGACCCCAGCGGCGACACAGGTCTTGGAAAATCTTGATGCTGAGGGACCATTCCCCCAGGCGGGACGTCCCCCTGCTCAGGGAGTCTGCCTCCTGATTCTCCACCCCTGGGATGTAAACCGCCGAGATGCAGGGAACAGCCTCCTCTGCCCAAGACAAGATCAGAGACATTTCCTTGAGGGCTTGTTTGCTCCGGGTCCCTCCCTGATGATTGATGTAGGCAACCGCCGTCTGATTGTCCGAGCGGACCTGTACAGCACAACCACGAAGATGGGGGGGTCAACTGGGAGAGAACCAACCGGATCGCCCGCAGCTCTAGGATATTGATGGGCGCGTGGGCCTCCTGGGCACCCCACTGACCCTGGAACAAAGTAGAAAGGACCTGCCCACTAGAAGATCCCTCGAGTCCAGCCACCAGCAGAGAGACTGCCTGACCTGAGGGGACAGAGCAAACTCCTGATCCAGGGACTCCCGAGTCCGATCCCAAGCCGATAAGAGATGTAACTGAAGCGGCCTCATGTGGAACTGAGCAAAGGGAACCGCCTCGAAGCAGGACACCATGAGGCCCACCAACTGCATCCCCTGCCGAATGGAGGGGTGAGGACACGACAGCAGGGCCCGTGCCTGCATCTGAATGCCCTCCACCTTCTGTTGAGAGAGAAATACCTTGACCTGAGTAGTATCCAGCGTCATGCCCAGGAAGGACCTCGCCAAAGACGGAGATAGTGAAGACTTGGGATAGTTGATCACCCAGCCGAAGGACTCGAGTGGACGTCACCACCTGAGTATCCATCTCGGCCTGATGAAGAGACTGAGCAGCAATCAGAATGTCGTCTAGGTAAGGAAGGATGCGGATGCCCTGGTTCCTCAGGAGAGCCATGACGCCAGCCAGCACCATGGTGAAAACCGAGGAGCCGAGGTGATACCGAACGGCAAAGCCACAAACTGGTAGTGTTGATCCCCCAGAGCGAACCTCAGGAACCTCTGGTGACCTGGGAAAATTGGCAGGTGAAGATAGGCATCCTAGATATCCACCGTGGTCATGAAGTCGCCCGGCCAAAGAGAACTTACGGCCGAGCGTAATGTCTCCATGCGAAAATGCTTGAACCTGACAAACCTGTTGAGGATGGACCTCAGGGAACCGTCCTTCTTGGGCACCGTGAACAGGTTGTAGTACCCCCGACCCTGTTCCTGAAGAGGTACCTGACAAATGGCTCCTCACGCCAGAAGACGTTGGACGGCCAGACGCAGTCCCTGAGCTGACACAGGGTTTTGGGATATCCGGGATTGGAGGAATCTTGGGGGTGGCCAGGCTGCAAACTCTATCTTGCAACCGGAGGACACCACCTCCTGAATCCACCGATCTGAGACGCGAAGCCTCCAGACTTGAGCAAAGAGCCGAAGCCGTCCCCCCACCCGGGTGGGGGGGGGGTGAGGGCGCCTCCTCATGCCTGATGGCCTTGGACAGGGGTGTTTTGGGTTTGGCTCCCCAGGAGAGCCCGGGGCGACCGCGAGATCTGCCTCGGCCCCAAGAGTCTCTGCGAGGAGAAGGAGGATCCACGACCTCCCCTTGAAGGACGAAAGGAGGAGGAACCTCGAAAGAGCCGAGTCTGCTTTCTACGCTGGGGGAGCCTACCATCCTTGGTCAGAGCATCCAGACGCTCACTAAAAAGACGGAGACCCGTGAAGGGAAGCCCAGTGAGAGCCTTCTTAGCGGCAGAGTCAGCAGCCCACTGACGTAACCAAACTGACCGACGCATAGCCACCAACAGGGCCGAGGCCCTACCGCCAAGCAGGGCGGTGTCTTCCATGGCAGCCAGCACAAACGCAATTAAATCAGAGCAAAGCAAGAGGTCCTTATAATCCTCCCTATTCTTACCAGACCGGGCGGCCTCAGCAAGACGTCGGACCTTCTTTTTAATGGCGATAGCCACAATGGCCGTGGCGCAGACTGGGCGCAAACCGGCCCCCACAAAGGTAAAGGCATGACCAGCCAACTGATCCATTCGCCGGTCCGCGCTATCACGCAGCGTGGTAGTGTCGGGGAATGGCATGACCGAAGTGTTAGATAGCCCCAGGACCGGAGCGTCCACCTCAGGAGGGCACGACCAACGCTTAACCAAATTTGCCGAAAAAGGATACCTTCTGTCCAACCCCTTGGGCACCGAGGGTAACCTATTAGGACGTTCCCACTCTTTCCGAACCAGATTTGAGAAATGGCCCTGGTCCGGGAACTCCAAACGTTGTTTGCCAGGGCGGAAGAGCTTGCCCTGCTTCTTCTTCGCCACCTTAGACGGGGGGCGACGTACAATGTATCGAAAACCGCCGACAAGAGGCTAACGGTATCATCCGGGAGCCAAGTATCCTCATCAGAGTAGGACCCTAGGTCACTATCGTAACCGTCCTGAAGATCCCCAGAGGAGTCCGAGTCACGGAAAAGTTCCCCCTCCTCCGGGGAGTCACGGCCGCCATACACATCAAGGCCCTCATCCTCCTCAGCAAATAGGGACAATGCAGCGTCAAGGTGTCGCCAACTGCCGCTCAATGCTAGCCACGCACAGCGCCAGATCTGACTGCGACCCCCTGCTAGTATCCCCCTCACTGGGGGCTAAATGCAGACACGAAGGGGCAGGAGATGCCGGGGAACGCAGGACTGGGAAGAGAAACGCTCGGCCCAACCTGATCCGCAATGATACTCTGGGCGCACGGCACACAGACTGCGCCACCACCACTCAAAGGGATGCCCCACACAACACACAGCCGAGGCGGCCCCGAGGGGCCCCCAAGCTCGCTATCCCCAGAAACCTCCATATGGAGATTATTAGCGGCACAATAGGCCAGCACAGGGTAATGGCTAATAGAAGCCACCCGGGATGCCCCCCAAGGGATGCCCACGAAAAAAGGGGGTGCCCGGGAGAGAGAAGGGGGGGGGGAAGGTGGTGAGTATCGGAACGGGAGAAGCCACAAGATGCTACCCCCTGAAAGACATAAGCAGAGAAAGCCATAAGTATCCCCAGCACATGTCCAGAAGTAAAAACCCCACATAGAACTCACGGATCGAAGGCAAGTGATTGCGACCCCCCCGCAGAGCTCACGCGGTGACAGGCAGGCACGAAGAGAGAGCCCAGCACACGAACAAGTCGTCAGCGGCAACAGGATGGTCCCCAGCAGCCAAGCGCACCGTTCCAACACTGACAGCACAGCGCAAAATGGCTCCGCCATACGGAATGGGATGGCGTGATATGTGGGGGGGGGGGGGGGGAATAAGGGCGAGAAAAGGCTAGGGAGCCCGGGACAATAAAGAGCCCCCAAGTAAAACACTCACCCCCAAGCAGCGACACAATCAGCAGGGTCTCTCTCATCCCGCAGTAGGCTCACCAAACGCCTATGGCCGGCTACCCTTCAGTGCATAGGGTAAGGGGCCTGGAGCAAAGCTCACCGAGCACACGACCCAGGTGCTCCCCTACCATCACCCGATCCGTCAGCCGAGGCTGGGAGGCAAGAGGGTCCGGAAGGGAGTGGAAATAGGCTTGCAGGGCCGCAGGCTTGGTTGCTCCGCTCGCTTGCTAAACATAGAGAGCCATCTTCTGTCTTCGCAGTATGACTGCAGAGAAAACACTGGGGGTCTATGGTGATTCCTGGCTTTTTATACGGCCGGGAGGAGCCACAAATCTTCTGCAGTCAACTGCGCCACCTTGTGGCGGAATACCCAGAAGTAATGGTTGAATGAAACAGGCCGTGCTGTACACTTGGAAAAGCCATGCACCTCTGGCTGCTCCTCTCCAGACTTACAAGGTATTGAGGCAGCGTGAGGTCAGGTAAGTATGAAACAAAAAGAAAACACCTCCCTACACCATTCCTTTTATTTACATCAATCACTACTCCCAGAAAGATTGGGGTTGGTGTATTGCCCCTGGCGCATCTTGATGCCCCACTATGTGATACCCACTCGCTTGCAGTCTGTGTACCTCTACAGTCATCCTTGTGGCCACTCCCCTCCAGCTGTGTGTACCTGCCGCAGTCAGATAGGCCTGGCACAGGTGCATGCAGAGATGCAGGGACACCACGGCAGCCCACTCATGCATCATGGGGTCACTGGAAGAGTTAGATTCTCGGCACACTATGGAGGGGGGGTTCACAGCGAGGTGGTTGCTCCGCTGTAATATCTCAGTCAATGGGAGCGGCTCATAGTAATACATATAGTGACATACAAACAGCAATATGTAACGGAAAAATACCTTTCCATCAGTTATGTACTTGCAGTTAATCTTCAGAAACTTCTCTGTAAATGCCTCTTCTTCCTCCGATGTGGAGGAGACCACTCTGGAGTGTTGGACGGTGGAGTAGACCGGGGTGGATTCCCTGTGGTGTCCACCTTGTGAGTTCTAAAAACACATAAGACCACCAACATGTCACAGTGCTGTAATAAAGGAAGCCTACTCATTGGTTAGCACTTGCCGATACAGAGTGGGACCAACTCTGAGGTAGCTCAGCTTATATATGTAGTATGAAATATGTGGTAAAGCGGAACAAAACCTGGCAAGTTAACTTTCCACATTTTTGTTCTGTTCCCCCGGAGCATCCTGTATTGGGATGCCCCGCTGTAGTAAAGCCCCCAGGACGCTGTTATTCACTCATCGCATCCTCGTTTCAACGGCGCATGCGCGGGCTGTCGACCAATGAGAGCCGTCTGCCGTGACTATGTCATTATCAATGACTAGATTTCGGAGCGTGCACTGCCGGGCCGGCGCCAGCACCCGGCAAGGCAGGTCAGGTGCCGGGGGGCCCACTGACAGGGCCGGCATTTGGGGTCTACGATGGCGCTTGACCAGCGGTGGACTGGGAGACACATCTTCTCAAATGGCGGAGAGGAGGAAGTGCTGGGTTCCTCACCCCAGCTGATTTCCTATCCCTGGAGCATCCCAATTCGTGATACCCTACTGTGTAAAACCCCCTGGGATTGCTGGCATACACACTATGCAAGTAATTCCACCCCTGAGTTTTGGTCTGCTTTAAAGGGGCATCTTAATTTGGGATGCCCCCGTTTGTAAAAGAACCCCCCTGGTTTGGCTATTAACTCAAACTGGCGATTCCAAAGTGTATTCACCAGTTCAAGGAAAGTAATGAACAAAGGTAGGGGGGTGGGTCACACACAGGGGCATCCAAAATCAGGAGAATCTAGATTCGTTTAGACTCCGAGGTCAGGTTTAAAGGAGTTTGGTGCACTTCAAAAGTAGACCAAAACTAGAGTTTTGGTGCATATAGCACGATCCTTAGGGGCCATCCAGATTTGGGACGTCCCTCAGTGATGTGACGCAACTATTCACCGCAAAGGAGCCCACTGAGACCATGCCGCCCAAGGGCCCAAAAAAGCCTGGAGCCGGCCCTGACTGCCGCATCCCCCTCATCCTATCCGATTGGCTGGGGAGGGAGCCCCATTGATAGCAATGAGAGCTGTTTGCCGAATTACATAGTCGCGGCTGGCGGCTCTCATTGGACAACAGCCTGCGCATGTGCCGTTGGATCGAGAAAGGCGATTACTGGCATCCTGGGGGGATTCCACGCAGCATGGCATTCCGATTCGGGATGTCCCGGGGGAAGGCCAGCGGCCAGCTCTGGAGGCTTTAGTTCCTCTTTAAACTGGAGCAGAACCAATTTTGGTAGCGACACCTGCCCTCCCAAGTACCTGCGGTGGTGATGCTGGCTCAGTTTTCAAATAAAACTGTTTCTCCACCGCCAAAGCCACGCCCAGCACCACTTTTGAGATCGTAGATTGGCTAATCTCAAAAGTGTCATATGAAGCGTGCCAGCCAGCTGGCCACATCCCCGGCTTTCTACTCGGGCACACTTGCTCCTGCCCCCAGCCATTCAGATAGGCTGCCTGTGGGGAAGCGCACAGCCACAGAGAAGCTGGGGATGGGGGAGCAGGCTAGTAGCCAGGTGCACAGTGTTTTGATCCGCTTTAAAGTGGACCAAACCCCACACCGATCGGCCCGGGGATCTATAAGATTCCCAGTATGATCGATTCCCCCCACCCCGGGGCATCCAAAGTCTGTGTAAAACCCCCCAGGTCACCCCATTCAGATACATAGTTTCCAGGTCCCACGGAGCGTCTAAGAGCAGCGGCTGCCTCCCGCTCTCCCTCTAGCAGGACGCGTGCCAGATATTTGTGAATGGCCGGCGTGGGCCCACTCCCTTTAGGAGGGAAGCGGAGGATGCGCCATCAGGGTGCTCAGAGCCGCTGCTCACAGACACGCCGTGGGACCGGGAAGAGGTGAGCTGGTCTCGGCGTCCTGTGGGGGGGGTTTCATGCAGTGGGGCACCGCCGACCAGGGTTCCCCCCGGGGGAAAGGACCAAAACCCAGGAAAGTCAAAATCCTGGGTTTTGGTCCACTTTAACAAGCAAGCTAGTTTCTTATCTCATTTTTATCAGTGTGCAGAGGGTTAAGGGATTTCTTCCATGTGTGCCAGGAAGCTGAAATAACAGGTTTGGCTGAATTAGTAAGCAAGTCTCCCAACCAATAATTATGATCCTCATGGCACAGCTGTAGTGACGCAGTGAAATAATAGATGTGTTATGTATAGATATGAAGGTTATGGTTTATAGAGCATCAATATTCTCTGTACACAGATACAGATTTCTATATAACATTATTGGAAAAGAGAAGCTTTCCTAGAACGAAAAGTATTTGCACAGTACTCAGTCCAAGGACAGATAGCATTACCCATCTATCCTTGCAGTAGGCCGAGCTATGCAAATCATCTCTTTATGTCTCTGTTCCATTTGCATAGCTCCACCTACTGCAAGGATAAATGGGTACTTACCTGGCAGGGGAGCAAGGCCTCCTGGGAAGCCGCCTATGGTTGTGGCTATGCCTTGCTAGCTACGTTTCTCTGTCTTTTGGCCGGATAGAGTGTTGGGCCAGTCCTTATCTCATGGTATCATGACCGACAGAGGTTGATGTGGGGAGGCCTTTCTTAGTAGTTGGAGGGTGGTGTCTGCACAGAGATGTCACCCTTTAGCAAACGGATTGGTTTAGACCTGCCCTCTGTCTGGGAATGTGCTGGAGGGGGGAGTGGTGACCCCCGTTGGGAGACGGCTGGCCATCCAGGTATCTGGCCATTAGCTGGGAAACGTTTTGAAGCAGTCTGCTGATGCCCCCTAGGGTGGCTCCCAGGGTGCCCGAAAGTCACTCCTCAAGAAGTGCACTAGTACAGCGTAAGGTTGCATAGGCACATGTTTCTTTAGAGCACCGCCTTCTTGGCGGGGCCTTACTGCTCCACCAGAAGAGCACCTTTGCTTTTAATAGCACTTTAAGCCCCATCCCCTTTATTTATTGCACTGACATAGCACTTAGGTTTTTTTTTTGTGTGTTTCATGTGTGTTTGTTCTAGTTGCGGGTGCCTGGACACTTATGGGCTCTGACCTCAAGAACGGGGGTGGAAGAGGTTATAGGCCTTTGGCCTTGCCTCGGAAACCTGGCCCAGTGGATCCCTCTTGAGGCCCGGGCTAGTACTAGGCAGGTCTTATGGCCAGCCAAGGAAACCCCGGTGCCGAAGCGAGTTAGTACCTGGTCAGGCAACCACCAGGGAAAGCCTTTCACTGAGGGATCCAGCCAGTGGTCCACAGGGAATCCTTCAGGTGGTACCTGAGGACCAAGTTCCCTCTTCTCCTTCGGGAGGGAGGGATATGTATCCTTGTACTCTCCATCAGGGGGCTCGTCCTCCGGGAGAGTAGGGGAAAGGGGCTCTTTCTCTTCGAGAAGGGCCTAGAATGGGCACCCCAAAGTGTTTTGCACTTTTCACGATGTGTTAATCACACAGGCGGCTTCAATAAAAAAAATAAAAAAAAACACGTGTCCAATAGTTGGATGTGTTTGGCTGTGTAAAATTTAAAGCTAATCCTTGGCATTGCATCCTTAGTGTTTCTAAGGGTCTTTGATGGCACAGAGACATAAAGAGATGATTTGCATAGCTCCACCTACTACAAGGATAGATGGTTAATGCTATCTGTCATTGGACTGGGTACTGTGCAAATACTTTCTTTTCTAGAAAAGCTCCTCTTTTCCTTTACCTAAGTAGAGGTATTTTTTTGTCTTTTTAGCCCCCCCCCCCCCTTTATTAAGCCTAACATGGGTCTCTCCACATACTGGCTTGTGACTTGTGTTTCTATATAGCATTATTATAATACTGTATCCCCCCCCCCCCCCCCCCCAACCATTTTTATTTAATGGCTTGAAGCACACGAGCAGGAGATGCCTTTTTCATTTTTTAGAGAGGACCAAAAGCCAAAATCCATCCTGCTTTGGTAAACCCTCTGGATCGCCAGCGATCCCATGGTGAAGAACACCAACCATTTAGATATGCCTGAGGTGGGTGCTGGAGGGTGTCGCTGGTGGCCGTGTACTGTTGGATGACTGGAACAAAGTTATTTCCAACGAGCCGGGGGGGGGGTCACATACTGAGGCATCCCAAACCGCAGGGAGGATATCATGCTTTGGTCCTTTTTATGGACACTGCCCCACTATGTTCACTACCCCAGATCGCCTTCAAACTCCAAAATGGAACTACACCTTTGAGTGGATGCAGGAGCCAATGCTGGCACAAATTTAAACAAAAGACTTTTAACTTTCTCTCTCTTGGATTCCTGCTGAGGCCTAATTGAGGCCTAATTGAAGCAGGTGTGTTATAAGGAAGCACACAACTCTTGTAGCTTGCTCTTGAGGCTGACTCTATAAGTGGCTGCTTGGAAGTGGTGAGTTAAAGCAGGAGTTAAAAGCAGAAGAGCTGAAGCTGTAAGTATCTGCCTTGATTTCATATTGTTATTTTAAGTGTTGTAAATTCTACACTTGGTGTTACCACAAATTGATACAATGGGTTCCATGCCTAACAATGCTGTCCAGTGTACATCTTGTGCTATGTATGCACTTCTTGATCAATCGGTCAATGGTGGATATATATGCCCTGGATGTCTGCGAATCGCTGATTTGGAGGCCGTGATTCACGATCTAAATAAGCAATTGGCAACACTGAGAGAAATTGTTATCATGCAAAAGAGTCTGGATCTCACTGATCTGGCACTACATGGGTCAGGGGAGGGGGAGGGTGGTAGTATGGGGGGAGAGGAAAAGCAGGAAAATGAGGCAGCTGGATAACAGTTAGAAGGCAGGGTAGGGGTAAAAGTTACAGGGAGGCTAGCCCTGAACAGGCACCTCCAAACAAGTTTGCCCGGTTGGCAGATGAGGAGGATGTTAGCTCAGGGATGGCACAGCTGCAGCAAGACACATCTGTTGGCTCCAGTAAGAAAGGGAGGGGAAATGGGAGAACAGGGCAGGCAAGTGCTGGTAGTGGGTGACTCTATTATTAGGGGAACAGACAGGGCAATCTGTCACAAAGACCTGGATCACCGAACAGTGTGTTGCCTTCCTGGGGCAAGAGTACGGCATGTAGCGGAGCGGGCTGACAGATTATTGGGAGGGGCTGGCGTGAACCCAGCGGTCATGGTGCATATTGGCACAAATGACATAGGAAGAAGTAGGTGGAAGGTCCTAAAAAATGATCTCAGGGACTTAGGCCGTAAGCTTAAGGCAAGGACCTCAACTGTAGTATTCTCAGAAATACTACCAGTACCAAGAGCCACAGCAGAGAGGCAGCGGGAGATTAGAGATGTAAACAGGTGGCTCAAAAATTGGGAGTAAAAAGGAGGGGTTTGGGTTCTTAAAGAACTGGGCTGACTTCACAGTGGGCTACAGGTTCTTTGGTAGGGATGGGTTGCACCTCAATGGGGAGGGTGCATCTGTTCTGGGGGAGAGGATGGCTAAAAGGTTAGAGGAGTGTTTAAACTGAGCACTGGGGGGGGGGGGGGGGGGGGAGGGTAAAAGAAGTTACAAAGGGGAAGTTAGGAAAGAAAGTGACAGTGGGTGTAGACATGAAACTGGGGGTGGAGAGGGGGGAGGGGTTAGCACATCTAGCAGGAATAAGGGCAATATACAAAATTATCAAAATTGTCATAAGAATTTGAAATGCATGCTTACAAATGCTAGAAGCTTGACTAATAAAATGGATGAACTAGAATTGATAATAACAGAAGAGCAATATGACATAGTGGGGGTAACAGAGACCTGGCTGGATGAAAGCTATGACTGGGCAGTAAATTTACAGGGATACTGTGTGTTTAGGAGGGACCGTAACAAACGCAAAGGGGGTGGAGTCTGCTTAATTGTAAAATCCTCTCTACAGCCTGCTCTGCGGGAGGATATATGTGAGGGGAATGACCATGAGGAGTCTGTATGGGTAGAAATACATGGAGGGAGAAACAAAAATAAAATACTGATGGGGGTTTGCTATAAACCTCCAGATATATCCGAATCCATAGAAAATATGATGCTAAGGCAAATAGATATAGCCGCTAAACTAAATGAGGTAGTGATTATGGGGGACGGATGCTGAAACATGTGTTTCGCATAAAAGTAATAGCTTTTTATCTAAAACAAAAGATGGCTACCTTTCCCAACAAGTACAAGCTCCAACAAGGGGGAAAGCCATATTGGACCTAATACTAACCAATGTACCAGACAAAGTAATAAAGGTACAGGTTGGGGGACACCTTGGAAGCAGTGATCATAATATCATTAATTTCCAATTAGCAGTCACTAGGGTGCCTTATCAAGGAGTCACAAAAACGCGGGACTTCAAAAAGGCAAAGTTTGACCAACTTAGAGATGCCCTACACTGCATTGACTGGGAAAATGTCCTTAAAAACAAAAGCATGGATGCTAAATGGGATACTTTCAAAGGAATACTTAATTTTCATTGTGACAGATATATACCTTACAGGAATAAAACTATTAGACACACATGTAAACCGATGTGGCTAAATAAAAAGGTTAAGGGGGCAATAAACAACAAAAAAAAGGCATTTAAACGTTTAAAGCAGGAAGGGACAGCGGAAGCGTTAAAAAAATATAAAGAAGAAAATAAACAATGTAAACAACAGATAAGGGCAGCTAAGCTGGAGACAGAAAGACTGGTCGCGAAAGAGAGTAAAACTAACCCCAAATTATTCTTTAGCTACATAAACCGTAAAAGGTACAAACCTGAGGGTGTGGGCCCCTTGAAAAGCAAGGAGGGGACCCCTATAGAGGGAAATGAGGAGAAAGCTATTTTGCTTAACAACTTCTTTGCTTCTATATTCACAAAAGAATTTGACATGCCGAGTGAAATGCAGGGGAATAACCGAAACCCTCCATTAAATGTCACTGGTCTAACCAAGGAAGAAGTCCAGCACCGTCTCAAGCAGATAAAAATCGATAAATCACTGGGACCAGATGACATACATCCTCGTGTTTTAAAGTGGACCAACACCCACGGGTGATCGGCCCGGGAATCTATAAGATTCCCGGGCCGATCACCCCCCACCCCGCGGGACATCCGAGATCGGGATGTCCCGCGGGGTGAAACCCCCCCCAAACACCCCAACTCACCTACCTTATCTTCGGCGGCGGCCGGCCGCCGCCGCCTCCCTCGCGCCCCTGTAGGCGTGCGCGCACCCGCGCCGGCCGTCTGCGAATGGCCGGCGCGGGCGCGCGCGCGCGTCAAAAGTGACGCGAGGGAGGCGGCGGCCGCCGCTTAGACGTTCCTTGTACGTTGGCGCGGGGAGAGGTGAGTTATTCGGGGGGTTAGGGGGGGTTTCACACAGCGGGGCACCCCGATCGGGGGTGCCCCACCGAAGTGGACCAAGACCCAGGATAGTCAAAATCCTGGGTGTTGGTCCACTTTAAGGGAGTTATGTACAGTAATAGACAAGCCGTTATTTCTAATATTTGTGGATTCCATAACTACAGGGTCTGTTCCGATGGATTGGAGCTTGGCAAATGTGGTGCCAATATTCAAAAAGGGATCTAGGTGGAACCTGGGAACTACAGACCGGTAAGCTTAACATCTGTGGTGGGCAAGCTGTTTGAAGGTTTCTTAAGGGATACTATCCTGGAGCACCTTGGGGAAAATGACCTTATTACTCCATATCAGCATGGATTTATGAGGAATCGCTCCTGCCAGACAAACCTATTCAGCTTTTATGAGGAGGTAAGTTCAAGATTGGATCAGGGGGAGTCATTGGATATCATATATCTTGAATTTTCTAAAGCATTTGATACTGTGCCACATAAAAGGCTGGTACAAAAGATGAGAATGCTTGGACTGGGGGAAAACGTGTGCAGATGGGTGGGAAATTGGCTTAATGATCGGAAGCAGAGGGTGGTACACACTCAGATTGGGTCACTGTTACTAGTGGAGTACCACAAGGGTCAGTTCTGGGACCAATTCTCTTCTATATATATATATATATATATATATATATATATATATATATATATGACATTGGGTATGGATTAAACAGTAAAGTCTCAATCTTTGCAGATGATACTAAGCTGAGTAAAGTAATTAAAACAAAAGAGGACAACAGGCAGCTACAAACAGATTTAGATAAATTGGAAGCATGGGCAGTTAAATGGCAAATGAAGTTTAACACAGATAAATGTAAGGTTATGCACATGGGAAGGAGAAATCTGTGTCATGATTACACACTAAATAAAGAAACACTTGGTAAAACAATAATGGAAAAGGATCTAGGGGCTTTAGTTGACAATAAGCTCAACCAGCTGCTGCCAAGGCAAATAGGATCATGGGGTGCATCAGGAGGGGCATAGGTACTCATGACCAGAGCATCATTTTACCCCTGTACAAGTCAGGTCAGACCCCATATGGAATACTGTGTACAGTTCTGGGCACCTGTGCTTAAGAAGGACATATCAGAACTGGAGCGCGTTCAAAGAAGGGCAACAAAGTTAATAAAAGGAGTGCGGGGGCTAGAGTACCCGGAAAGATGTCTCATGGACCCCTTACCAGTTCACAAAGGGTTAAGTTAAAAAAAAAAAAGACACCAGACAAATTCTTTATTATTCTTTTTTTGATTTATACTTACCTCCCATCCAGTGTCCCACGCTGCTGCAGATGACAGTTGTCGGTAGTGATCGCAGCAGGGAGGGTGGCAGGCAAGGAGATCAGAGCCACCCTGCCTGCCACCCTCCCTGCTCCGATCGCTGCTGACAACTGACAGATCGGAGCCCGGGTGCCGGTAACCCGAGGAGCAGGATGACGTCATCAAGTGGGCGGGGCTAGGGGCAGGACCAGTGCCGGCCGAAGAGGATGGTGAGGACCCGTTTCTGGGCCCTCACAAGCAGCGTGGAAAGCCCAGGGGGGGGGGATCGGAGCCCCCCCTGGTGAAGAGAAGACCCGGGGAGAGCCATCGCGCTGCCAGGTGAGTAAATGTCATTTACTGTTTTTTTTTTTTTTTTTTTACAGATGTCGGCGCCGGCGGGGGGGGGGGGCCTATTCCGGGCCCCCTCCTGAAGATCAGAGGCCTGGGGGCGGAAATCTAACAGCGGATTCTTGTACAGAGGTAAGGTAAGTCTGTATGTTTTTTACTTTTTTTTTTATGGGCTTCTAAAGTCAGCTACGTGACTCTCACGTAGCTGGCACTTAACGGTTGGAGAGGCAGCTACGTGAGAGTCACGTAGCTGGCACTAGAAGGGTTAAAGCGCAGCAAGCCAAAATTGAAAGGTAGTAACAAAAAAAAACAAAAAAAACACATCTGGAATCATTACATAGAATGTTTTATGTGTTGTCTATTTTTCTTTCAACAAATTATGCAACAAACCAATCAAAAATGAGCTTAAAGGAGCACTATTGCGAAATTGTGTAATATTAAAAATCCATATAAACACTTTAGCTAATAAAGGGGAGGGGGTCACTTATACACCCGAACTCAATAAAACTCCCACCAAGCTTGCGGTTTTCTTTCCCTAGTAGGAATAAAATCTTGGGGTTACAGGTTTAGTCTATGAGGGGTGACAGAGTCTGCCACTCGAGATGTCCTCTTCCTTCCATTAAAATAAAAAAAAAAAACAAGCCTGGCTGGATATTTCTCGATACCAGGTGTATAAGTGACCCCTCCTCCCTCCATCCAGGATATTTATATGGATTTTTTTCATTGGGCCATTTTTTCGTGATAGTGCTCCTTTAAGGTTCAGTAATGCCACACACACACACACACACACACACACACACACACACACACACACACACACACACACACACACACACACACTTACCGGGGTTTTGTCAAACTCCGCTTCTGACGAGGTTGGTGACAGAGGACTTATGGGGCTGAGTGATGGGGAGCTCTCCACACTGGAAATGTAGTCGGGGTCAGGGACGTATAACAGCTAAAAAAAAATATATATATATATATATATAATATGTTAATCAATGCAGAGACCTTTACTTGATTAAAGTGGACCAAAACCCAGGATTTTGACTATCCTCGGTTTTGGTCCTGCTCAGATCCACTTGAGCCCTTTCTTCCAGGAGCTCCTAATACCAGTACTGAGCGCGCTGGCAGCCGCATCCCCGCTCCCCTCTAACAGGGAGCGTTGGCCTGCGCTGGCCATTCACAAATGCCTGGTGCGGGGAACACGTCCAGCTAAAGGGATAGCGAGGATGCAGCCGCAGCTTGCACATGCACCGTTGGACTGGGAAAGAAGGCAGGTTCCAGGCGACTTCATGGGTTTTACACAGCGGGGCATCCAGATTCTGGAGTGGGTTTTGGTCCTCTTTAAAGTGGACCAAAACCCACAGAGATCGGCCCAGGAATCTATAAGATTCCCGGGCTGATTGATTCCCTCCCCCCGGGCATCCAAAATCCAGATGCCCCGCTGTTTGAAACCCCCCCATAAACTCAGGTCGCCCATAAATTCACCTTCTTTTCCAGTCCAACGGCACTTGAGCAGGGTCTCGTCCAATCTGAGCCACCCGCTCAGCTGACAGAATTTGCCAAGGCAGCTCTGATTGCTGCGAATGGGGCGCAAGAGCAGCCGCATCTTTTCAGCCATCCAGCTAGGCCGGGGCACGAGCGCAGGGGATGCAGCCGCTCTCGCTCCACATTCACACTAACCAGAGCTGCTGGCCAAATGATGTCACTTCAGTGGGCATCTCTGATTGGATGAGAGCCCGCGCAGGCGCCGTTGGCATGGGTGGTAAAGGGGAGGGACAGACTTCGCCCCGTCTCTCTTCCAGTGTGTGTGCGGCTGCCGGCTGGGGTCGTGCTGCGCGGGAGAGCGTGGATGCGCTGTGACAACGCCCTCATTAGCTGCTATAAAAAGCTGAGTGGTGGATAGCAGCATTGTTTAGCACCTTGAGAAAGTGGCGTTGGTGGCCACGGTGCGCGTGGGTGAGATTATCTATCCGGTCCAGCAGGGGTGACTCTCGTTATCACTTTATGTGTCTTTAAGCACTTATAGCACTTTTCTCCGCAATATTGCACCTTTTGCATTAGCACTTTAGTTAAGGATATAGGATTTATTTGGGATTTATCAATTTGTGTATATAGGTTATGAATTTTGGATTTCTAATGAGGGTGCCCCGCTGCGGCCAGGTCTTTGTGTAAATGTTTTTTAAAGAAAGTTTGTGGTTGTAATGTAATTATGTATGTGTCTTTGATTTTTAATATGTTAATGAATTAAAGATGATTATATTGATTATATTGATTTGATTACACTTTCAATGATTGATTATTGGGGGGTATTTGGTGTCATCCTAGGTATCCTATTTATGGTTTACTGGGACCATTGTTTATATTATGGCATGGGAGGTAAAGCACGCAACAGTATATGATTACATCTCCAGACTTACCTGTCCAGGCACAACAGCTCTAGAGAAGAGTTTATTCAGCTGAACTAATTCATTTGGTGTTGTGTCAAATTTGAGCGCAATACTGTTCAGCGAATCCCGGGATTCCACCTGATCAACACAACAAAAGAGCATCTTTATTAGAGAAATTATAGTTAGGGCTCAAGTTCAGATAGACAGAAAACCAGGAAAAAAAAACAAGACCGACATGAGTAAACTATATAGATAGTCTCAGATTGCAGCCGAGCTCCTTCTGTTACTGAACAATCAGGGGTGACAGGTATGTGACTGTACCATTCTGTTTCCACAGGGGAGGACAGATTAAAGTGATACTGCAGGCAAAGGTAATTGTTACACCATTGTGTCAGGCTACATTTGTCACTGTCCTAAACTGTTCTACGTTTTTAAATTGAAGAAGAAATGGCCGAGATATCGAGGTTTACAGGTTAACCTTATGATTTCTCTTCTGAAAATACAATTCTGTGAAATACTCACCTGTAGAATTGATATTATTTGTATACAGTACGTCCTGCTCCAGATATAGTACTTACACTTGGGTTATCCTCCGCCAGATGGCGCTGCACTGCAGAGACATGCAAAACAGGCTCCTCCCGGCCCTTCAAATACCTGGGGACCTTCCACAAATCCCCAGCATTGGAAAGCAGTGAATAAGAAGCCGGGAGAATTAACCACCGAAACTGGTAACTATAACAATGGTAACAATCACCATACAGGGGATCCAGAATAATGCAAAAACCAGGGTGTGGTGGAGCAGGACGTACTGTATACAAATAATATCAATTCTACAGGTGAGTATTTCACAGAATTGTATTATTCTTCGTATACAGTACGTCCTGCTCCAGATATAGTACTTACACTTGGGACAACCAATAGCAGTGTCCATAAGGTAGGGTGGGATCCCCAACAAAAAAGACAACAGCCGACAGTTTAAAACCAATGGCACCTGTATAACCAAGCGGCCAAGTCAGCATGAGCTGAGGCCCTAACATCAACCTTGCAAAACTTTGAAAGGGTATGAACAGAAGGCCAAGTAGCGGCCTAACAAACCAGTTCAACCGAAGCCTGGTGCTGCAAAGCCCAAGAGGCACCAAGAGCACGAGTAAAATAAGAAGTAAAGCGAAAAGGAAGATTCTTCCCCTTGGAAGAATATGCCTGAGTAACAGCCTGACGAATCCAATCGCTAACAGTAGACTTGGCAGAAGCCAAAAACCCTTTCCTAGGACCAGAAGGGACCATCCAATCCAAGTAATGACCAGGGCCAAAGCCGCCTAACTCCCGAAAGCAGACGAGATCGGGCACATTCAGGATGGAGTGGCCGTAGGCACAAAGGAACATCAGTTCTCCTAAAGGACACAGTGACTACCAAGGAGAAAAATTTCCAACACCTGTTCAAGGAATGCAGATCCTTTTCCTCAGGGTTGCTGGGAATAAGGCAGGAAGGAAGAACAATATCTTGAAACAATGAACATAAGACACCACCTTAGGCAGAAAGTCCGGCTTCAGGCAGAACACCACCCATCCTGGTGTATCTCAAAAAATGGGGGCTAGATAGACAGAGCCGCCCGCCACACATACGACTTACCGAAGTAACAGCCACCAGAAGGACAGCCTTGAGAGTAAGAGCAGCCGGACAGCATCCTGAATAGGACCAAGGGAAAAAAACCCGCAAGGCAGACAGAATCAAATACAATCCCAACGGGGACCATAGGATTACAAAGGGGATGCACATGAATACCCCCAGAAGGAAGTCTTGACCAAGGAAAAACTGAACAAAAGACTTCTAAAGTAAGGCGGCCAGGGCAGAACCTGACCCTTCAGAGTACTGAGTTGGAGAACCAACTCCAACTCATGCTGTAATAACTCTAGTACCCTGGGAACCGAGAACACCCAACAGGGAAGAGACCTAGACTCACACCAATCAAAATGGGTATGTCATACCCTATAACAGATGGAAGAAGAAGAAGAAGAAGCTTGCTCCTAGTTTTCCCATAGTCTCAATCACCAAGACAGATAAGCCTGTCTCCACCAAGATGGATGTTTCAGCAGTCAGGCCGTCTAGGCCAGAGTCTGTAGATTGGGTGACGTAAAGGGGCCCTGAGTGAGCGGAGCTGCCACTCCTGGCAGAACGTACAGAACTACTGCCCTCGGTACCAGGTCTGCAAACCACACTCTACTAGGGCACCCGGGAGCCACCAGAATCACTGGTCCCCCTTCCAGAGCATTCTTGCGCAGAACCCTGCCTAGCAGGGGAATGGAGAAAAGACATACAGAACAGAACGTCCAGCCATGACGTTACTAAGGCATCCGGACCACGGCCAGAGGATCCTGGGACAGGGAAACAAGGGCCGAGCGCTTGTGATAGTGATGGGACACAAACAGATCCACAGCTGGTTGGACCCCATAGTGACACAGGGATTAGCATATCCTGTCGCAGAGGGACCCCCACCGGAGCGAATATCACTGATATGCAGGGAACATTGTCTCCACCCAGATTAGGATCATAGACACTTCCTGGAGGGTCCACCTGCTCCAGGCCCCTCCCAAATGATTAATGTAGGACACTGTCGTCAGACAGACCGAGCGCCCCCAAACAGGCAGGCCCAGAAGAGGAGTAGTCAAGCGAGATAGAACCAACTGAAAACGCTCACTGTTTCAAACATTGATAGGTGTATGGACCTTCTAAGGGCCCCACCTCCCTCAGAACCGCAGGGAGTTTCAGAAGAAACCCCCCCCCCTTCAAACTGATAGATTGGCATCCATAGTGACCATTTCCAGGAAGGGGCAAGAATGAACTGCCCCCAGACAGGTTCCTTGAGTTCATCCACTCCAAGAGGGACCTCCTACCAGGTGGGAAGGCACACAGACCCTGCTCCAGGGATGCTGGATCCCTGTCCTGTATTAACAATAGAAGTAGCAAAAGGGCCCAAGGGGAACTGAGCATAAGGGACCTCTTCTGAGCAAGCCACCAACGGGCCCGCCAGCTGCATCCCTGCCTGGTGATGGGACCGGGACAGCAATGAGGGACTGAGCCCATGCAACCAGATTGTCCACTTTATTGCTGAGAAAGGAAGATTCTCGTGTGAACCGAATCCAGATTCATTCCTAGGAATGGAGTTGCCAATTAAGGGGACAATGAGGACTTGGGGTGATTGATCACCCCTCCAAATGACTCCCAATGGACACCACCAGCCGGGTATCCAACTTAGCCTGACGTAGAGACTGGGAAGTGAAAAAGGACCTCCAGGTAGGTCATCGCGCGGACGCCCCTTGGTCTCATCAGAGACATCACCCCCGTCAGCACCTGGGTGAGCACTCTGAAGAGAGGCCAGATAACAAGGCCACAAATTAGCAGTGTTGGACTTCCAACACGAACCTGAAGAGCCTCGGTGTCCTGAAGGCACAGGGATGTGAACATAAGCATCTTAGAGCTCCACAGACGGCAAGAAGCCCCCTTGGTGCAAGGCGCTGATGGCCCATCTCAGAGTTTCCATGCAGAAACTGCCCATAATTGCGGAATTGCTGACAACCTGTGAATCCAGAATGGGCCAAACTGACCCATCCTTTTGGGGGACTGTGGAAAGGTTGGTGCAGCAGCCCCTGCCTCTGCCTGTTAAGGGCAATTTGCAAGTGACCCCTCAGACCCCGCAGGCCTTGCATGGCCTGCGCCAGTACCTGAACAGAGGCAGGGACCAGGAGTTACCCGGGACCTGATAATCTTGGGGGAGGCCGCGCAGCAAACTCTATCTTGCATCCGGAGGACACAACCTCCTGAATCCACCAGTATGAGGCGAAAAGCCTCCTGATAAGAGCAAAGTGCCGCAGCCATCCCCTCACCCAGACGGGCGAGGGCGCCCCATCACGCTTGAGGGGGTTTGGAGGAAGATTAAGGCTTAGCCCCGCCAGAGGGGCCAGGGCGTTGTCTGCTGCTCCCGGGGCAGGAGTCTGCGCGAGTCCCCGCGAAGGACAGCCCTGGGTCTTGTTTAACACTATGGTAAGGGGGGGGGGGGGGGGGGGGGAGGGGTGTCCCTGCCCCGAGACGGCCGCCTGTGTTGCGGTGACTTACCCTTCTTACCAAACAGGTCTAGACGGGCCCCAAACAGACGTAGCCCTCTAAAGGGAAGCCCGGTAAGAGTCTTTTTAGAAGCATCGTCAGCACCCCACTGTCGCAGCCAGACCAAGCGACGTATAGCCACCACAAGGGCAGAAGTTCTTGCACACATTTTAATGGTGTCATCCAACACTAATAGGATAAATTTTACAAACATATCACAACTGGAGAGTGCATTAAACACATCCCAGGGGAGATCATCGGGGGGAAGAGCAAGCATCTTGCTAATTAGGGTTCCAGCGGCCACGGCAGTAATAGCCGCAGCACAGACCGGGCGCAGCGCCGTCCCTGCACATGTAAAGGCGTGGGAGGCCAGCAGATCAATGCGCCGGTCCTCAGCATCCCAAAGGGTAGTATAAGCAGGGGCTGCAATAAAGGGGGGGTTAGGAAATGTGCCTGCTCCAGGAATTCCAAACATGCTGTTGCTGTATGGAAACGCTCCCCTCTCTGCTTGGGAGCCTCACCAGGGAGAGAGATAGTCAGAACCTCAAAAGACCTTAATCAACAGATCATCAGTGTCACTCTGGGCCCAGTATTCATGGCCAGAATCGTCATGACTCCCCGGCCCATCAGATGAGCCTGAGTCAGAGAAGAGCTCTCCTTCCTCAGAAGGGGTATAACCACACCGAGTAGTAAACTCCTCAGTTCCCATAGGGAAAATAGTAACATGAGGCATCAAGTGCCGCTTCTTACCAGGGCCCTTGCGCTCTGACCACCTCGCAATAATCTGTTCAGCCGTAGGCAGTCTAGAAGACACAAGAGGCTGCAAATCCCCACTCGTATGCGACTCAGCAGGAGTGAGATTTAAGCATGGGGAGATAGGCGAATTGAAACGAGGTGCAGCCACTGGCAGGCCTGATTGCAGAGCCAGTGCTTGCTCGGCACAGGGTACGCAGACCCGTGCCCTGTCAGCATCAGCATGGGGTTGTCCACACGCTATACACAGCCGGTCTTGTCCCAGGGGGACCCTGGTCACATAATTATGAGATGCCTCCATATGGTGATTATTTAGGCTCAATATGCCAGCAGGGATTGACGCTATAAGCAACCCTGGATGGCCCAAAGACCCACTAGGGATTTTAGTGGGAGAATTTTACAAGGCCCCTATCAAATACACCGGGCCGGGAGAAGCCAATGGTGTTCACCAGTCTGAAAGACACAATGAGAAAAGAATGGCGTCAGAACCGAAACACTACAATGAGTATAAGCCGCCCGAGAGGGAACTTACGGACCACGGTAAGCAGGAAACGTCCCACGCGGCGCGCGCGAACAGACAAAATGGCGCCATGTACCTCCCGAAAAGCGCGAAGTCCAACATCGCCAATGAGGACACAGAGGTGTCTGAGGTTAACGCCGCAGCCCGGCGCGGAACATCCAACGAAGGAAAAAACGCGCGCGGCGGTGGCAGTTATACGAGTAAAACACAAAAAGGCGCGGCGGCTGACACCATATATATAAAAGTCCAAAGACAGACAAAGTGCCATATACGTGCAATCATACACAGACACTACAGGCACCCCCCCCTTCTTTCCCCGACTACGGGGGGGAACGAGGAAGGATGGCGGCCCTTCGTACAGGGCCCACCGCTACACGGGGCGAGGGGCAATAATGCAGGCGGGGCATCCCAAAGAGGCTCACCATCAGCCTACACCGCCTACCCTTTGGTGGGGGAACTGCGGGGGAGCAGCGCTCCATAAGCACGCATGGTGCTGCCTTCACCCGACCAGCGCAGCCCAGGCTGGGAGGCACATCACAAGGAGGACGGGTGGGAATAGTTCAACAGGGCCGCAGGCTTTAATAGCCCCGCTCACCTGCGAGAGAGTGATACTTCATGTCTTCGCAGTAACCACTGCAGAGAAATCTGGGGATTTGTGGGAGGTCCCTGGGTATTTGAGGGGCCGGGAGGAGCCTGTTTTGCATCTCTGCAGTGCAGCGCCATCTGGCGGAGGATAACCCAAGTGTAAGTACTATTTCTGGACGTACTGTATACTAAGAATAAAGTGGGTGTGGCCCTTGGACCTGTGATGCTGCAAAATAGTTGGGAGTCTATAAGATTCCCAGTACTTGCATAAGACACCCTTGGCTGTGCTTCTTCCCCCTCCTTTTGCTAGGCGACATTGGAGTCTAGACCAACACTTCCAGACACACTTCCAAAGTGAATGCACACACTCCCAAAATGCATGCTTGCATAATGCCCCCCCACCCCAAGCACACACAGTCACCCTCCCCGGCACACACACGTCGTCCCCCCTCCCCGGCACACACACAACGTCGTCCCCCCTCCCCGGCACGCACGTCGTCCCCCCTCCCCGGCACGCACGTCGTACCCCCTCCCCGGCACGCACGTCGTCCCCCCTCCCCGGCACGCACGTCGTCCCCCCTCCCCACCACCCACGTCGTCCCCCCTCCCCACCACCCACGTCGTCCCCCCTTCCACCACCCACGTCGCCCCCCCCTCCCCACCACACACAACGTCCCCCCTCCCCACCACACACAGTCACCCCTCCCCAGCACACACAGTCACCCCTCCCCAGCACACACAGTCACCCCTCCCCACCACACACAGTCACCCCTCCCCACCACACACAGTCACCCCTCCCCACCACACACATGCAAGCCCATGAGCGGCCACCTTGTTTTTAAAATTTATCTAAGCAAGCGTTAGAAAAAGGTAAATTATTTTTTATGTGTAGCAATCTAAATTGCCCTGGGGAGGAATGCATATGAGGACTGTTTGTTGTGTTGGTCCACTTTAATAATAAATATATTTTATGTTCTTTAAGGCCCTTGTATATATAAATCGTTGTTAACCTGCAGCCGTTCTAGTGGTAAGTTATCAAATCTCCCTGTCTCCGTCTTCATGCTGCCCCAAGGCCCTTAATTACAATGGCTAAAACTGTTTTACAAGCTCAGCAGCAAGTTCCTCCTCTAAAGACTAGAGGAAGAGTGAGTGTCTGCAGTCAACTCTGAAGTGCTAGACAGAACAGAAACTGAAAGTTTTAACATTTCAACATTTATCAATAGTCCAGTGTATTTACATGAGGAACATCCCCATTTCTGGCCATTGTGTTAATTGTAACTGGCTTTTTTGGCAGTTTTTCCTCTTTGCTTGCTGAACATCTAGTTGCAGTTTTCTCAGACATGGCGGGAGGAGATGAGCTACCATCCACTGTACTAAGTAGAAGAGAGTCTAATCTTCTCTTGGCCATTTATGAAGTCTGAAGAGTCAGAGTCTGAAAATATAGAGGATTCAGAATTAGAACTTACCAAGCCCCAGTAAACGCACAGCATGCTGAAGATAATTGGGGCCACTGCTGTGGACTTCAATCTTCAACGTCTTTGTATGCTGTGTTGCTCTCCAGTTGCTCGGCCATTTCTGGGTATGGCGATGACAAGCCATGACGATTTTTTCTCATCACTGGTGGGCGTTTCAGTTTGGACCCCCTAATCCTTTCATTTTCACAGTTGACCACTTTTGTTTAGGTTTATGGTCCTACCAATTGTCTGCTGCAGGCAGGTGGTAATTCTTAAACAGATTCCAGTGCTAACAACAGTGTTATGTTGCAGTTTGTAATGAGTCAGCCCAAAGTTTTTGCTGCTGCTAAGAAAGTAATAGTTTTGTCGGCTACTTTGCATAGTCGACAACTAGGACCCGTAGACCGTAATTTTCAATTTTGGATATTATTGCATCGATTGCTTGATCTTGTGCTGCTAAAGTCAAGCCTTCCATTTCCTTCTTCAGTGTTCCGCTTGTGAGCCACAGCCAGGTGTTATCAATTTTCCCTCAGATTTTATCTAAAAAAACTAGCCATGCAGCTCCTTGTTTTGCCAATTTACCATTCGGGCTGACACAGCATTTCTCCCATATTTGTTTTTCCTTTCAGCAGCACTTTTAGCAGTTTCCAATTGTTGCTCTCTGCTAAAGCAAGTTCTAGACCAGGGGCACTCAACCACTTCATGTAAAGGTCCATTTAAAGGCACCTGGTGAGAGGTGAAGGTCCGGGCAGAGGGCTGTCACGGGGGGAAGGGGGGGGGGGGAGTGGATAGTTATAAATCAGCACACTGGGGGAGGGGCTATAGATTCCCCAGAAAATCTAAAAAATCCTGCTTGCACCTTGCAATGCCCCTTCCCGCCCATGCTGTACTTCATATTGCAATGCTAGGTGCCAGGGAGCCATGACACTGGCAGGGAGACTAGGCACAACATCACCCATCAAGAGAGCAGCTCGGAACACGGCAACACACCTGCAACTGAGTGCACGGCTGTCAGGGCAGGGGTCCTGGAAATCTGGCACAGAGGTCCGCATTCGGACCCTGGTCCGCCAGTTGAGTATCGCTGTTCTAGACAGTCTTCTCACCTAGGGGATCGATTCAGAGCCAGGCGAGAAAACTTTCATTGTCTACCTTGGGGCTGATTCAACAACCGGATGTACATTTTCATCTGGTGTGAGTTTTCTCACCAGGCTCTAAATCAACCCCATAGTCTGCTAAAACATGCTTCTCCTCTTCGATGGTCTGCTTCATCTGCAAGCCCTTAGCATCCTGTTTTTTCTTGGCAGATACAGTAGTGAAATAGGTTGTATGAGCATTATGCAATGTTCACCAAGCTGTCCCTCGAGAGCCACCAACAGGCCATGTCTTGCGGACTTCCACACAGACACACGGGTGTGGTAATTAGGGCTCAGACAGAGCTGTAGAGTCAGCTATGTGCAGATCCTCAATACATGACCTATTGGTGGCTCTCGAGGAGAAGGTTGGAACCACTGGTGTAATGCAATGTCATTAGTTTCCTGGGTTCTCTTGCCAGGCTGTACAGCTTGTGTCCAGTTCACAACACCAGCACAATTCCAGCACTCTTAGGACAGGTATTGGCCTTGATGGTGCTTGATACCAACTGTATTTATATCTTCAAATCATTCATGTACAACAGACGAGGAATCTTCAATGAGTTTTTTTAATGTTTGGTTGCCGAAGTTTCGTTTTGGATTTAATAAATGTGTTGAGCGAACTCGAACCACAAAGTTCAGGTTTGTACCGAATCTTTGCGAGTTCGGGTTCCCAAACCTAAACACGGACTTCAGCCAGTCCACATTCGAGTTCGTCCCAAACACGGAAAAACTGGCTGATAGGCTGCTGAGAAGGTCATCAACCAGCTTCACCTAAAAGATGCAGCAGCTGTACAAGTTATCTGAGCCCCACGATCCCGGTCTTGCCGGCAGTGGTGATCCTTTCAAATGATCTATGGCCAGGACCACAGAAAGATAGCCACAGCTTCCATCAGTGAGAATTCTCCTAGTGCCAGCACTGCCAGCTGTCCTGGGAGCGGCAGCCATCTTTCTGTGGCCCTGCCATGGACCATTTTAACTGAACGTCAACGTATCGTGGGGCTCAGGTAAGTTGCTTCCTGCTGCACACATTTTTCTTTTTTTTTTTTTTTTTTTTTTTTACACCCTGGATTCTGACTCTGGGGGCCCATTGACACCCCAGCCCAGGTGGGTGAGGAGTGTGGGGTGCAGATGGGCCCCCAGATGCAGTTTAACCCACCAAAGTTCAGGTCCCCATTGATTTTAATAGGGACCAGGTTCGGGTTTAGGTCCCCAAACCTTTTTTCAAAGTTCGTCCAGTCCGGAACTTTGGGGGGTTCAGGCATCCCTATTTATTAATAAACTTGATTTATTGTTCTGATTTCTGCATCCAATGCTGAACAGAAATGTGAACAGAGAACATATTTCTGATCTTTTTGTAATTGCTCCTCAAATTACTTTTGTGTTTAGAAGGTTGAATTGAAAACACTCACAGATGCAAGCCCGAGAGCATTGGAGATTCATAGAACAAATGAGGAGAAACAGTGGGTGTGGCAACATCGATGTGATGTAAGCAGACTGTGATGAGTGTGAGAGGAGGGAGAGGGCGGGGTTTCAGAGTCGCAGAGAGAGGCAGCCAATCAGGATGTCTGAGGAGGGAGTGGGAGGTGTTTCCATTATTGGTCAACTGAAGGTTGATTGAAGGACCAGGTCAGCGGGTGGAGAGCTGAATGAGAAAGTCATTTCTTCACTAAGCAGACAGACAGAGGAGGAAGCAGAGTGCTGCAGCCACTCAATGTAGGCTCCTGATATTTTTTTAACTTTTGAATTGCCATCGCTCTATAAAGATATGAACAGAGGGTCTCTTACACAAGTAGACCTCAACCATGGAAGACCTGTTCAATCAGCTAATAGTGATTTTGCTGGTCACCAGAACCTTTTTCATGTCCCAACCAGAACCACAAACAGAGAAGCTGTCCTTCTCAACTCCTTGAAGTGTCGCAGGCAGTACTTTAATGTCCTTAGCACATCCAGAATAAGTAGCACAGCCATGTTCCCATGTGGGACCAAACTAGACCAATAGTGCTGTCATCTCGGGAAGCGTTATAACAAAAGTAAGGTTCACTGGACCTCCTTGAGCAATAAGAACACAGGAGCCTCATACAGAGGTTGGACCGTTGAATAGCAAGAGCATGAGATTTAGAACCAAGTGTTGGTTGACAAAAGCCACTCCTGCAAAGGAAAGTCATTAATAAGGTATTTTCAGGAAAAGGCCTCGGCCATACATAGACCATGCTGTGGCTTGTCCCTCCAGGTTCCTCAGAGCCGAACTGGAATCCAGTGTAGACTGATGGTCCTTGGCCTCAACCATGAAGGAATCCATCTTTTTGCGGTGGGACACGAACAGGTTAAAATTTAATAGCTCGCACCAGGAACAAAGGTTATTAAAGACTCCGGGACAAGGGTCCACTCCCCTGATCTGACCGGATGTCTACAGATGAAGCTAGCCTTGTAGTTAGCTCCAAATGTGGGCTAGAACTTGATGATCTGCCCAGAACAGAAACAAAGGAATTTCTGCTCCATTCAAACCTGCTTCAGCTGTCAATTGTACACACAGTTAGTTACACACATTAGTCCAATGATCCAGGGACAATGTGTTTGCCCTGTCCAGTCTGTCCAGTTTGTATACTGGATGTTTACTCTATTCCTGGGATCATTGACCTTGCACATGCTGTTGACCCAAAAGGTTCTGCCAGGTCACTTTAGTTAAGGGGTAGGAACAAATGACCCAGTAATAGAGCAGAGGACATGAACCAGCAACGCAAATTTACCTGATCTGATAAGGGACATATTGGGCAATACCAAGCAAACAGAATAACACTAGGAAAGTTGGCAACAATCAGGGTCCAAAATTCATGAGCGAGAAGCTTTCTAATCTCAACAGGAAGGTGAATCCACGTTGCAGCCATGTTGAGGTTCATGCCCAGGAAGGTTCTGACAGAATTATCAGACATGAAAGACAAAGCTTTCAACACGAGGTCATCTAGGCGGTGGATTACATCCATTGCCCATTGTCTGAACACCATCATGGCCACTGTGGAAGTTCCTATAAACTGTAATTGTTGGTCCTCTGTCAGACCCGACGACCATTCTCATAATGTAGTCAAAGATCAGCGCTGTCCTTAATGGGGAACAAACCCCTGAGCAGTCAGGCCCTGGAATCTAAAAGTTTCCAGGAACGGTCGTTGGCCTCCCTTCAGGGAATCCCGTTTTGGGATGCCCATAATAACTCATCACTTCCCTGGTCCTAAAGCGCATACGCCAGCTTTCGTTCAGTCAGAGCCGTTTGTAGTGACTATATCAATCAGCAAACGGCTCTGCTAGTTTTCAAAGGGGAGGCATCTCGGCTTTGCATCTTCGGGCTGTGCGCACACTCCCACCCCAGGCATTTAAACGGCTCTGATTGAACAAGAGCTTGCTCATGCGCCGCTGACCTGGAAAGAGGCAAGTTAATATGGGTGATTTTGGGGGGGGGGGGGGGTTCACACATCGGGACATCCCAAAATGCTAATCCCCCGGGAGCTTGGCACAATACTAGAGATAGTCAAAAGCCTGGGTTTTGTTCAGATTTAAAGTGGACCAAATCAACTCCTGCAGCCAACACTAAAGTCTAAAAGACTACAGGGCTGACAGTCTTGGTTCATCTGGGGCATCCTGATTCGGCATGCCTCACCGTGTGAATCCCCCAGGTGGGCCGCTAAGCCCTTACCTTTCATCTGGTCCCTCGCTGTAAATATCCCAAGTGGCCCGCAAAGCCCTTACCTTTCATCTGGTCCCTGGCTGTGAATCCCCTAGGTGTCCCGCAAAGCCCTTACCTTTCATCTGGTCCCTGGCTGTGAATCCCCCAGGTGTCCCGCAAAGCCCCCTCCTTTCAGCTGGTCCCTGGCTGTGAATCCCCCAGGTGGCCTGCAAAGCCCTTACCTTTCATCTGGTCCCTGGCTGTGAATCCCCCAGGTGTCCCGCAAAGCCCCCTCCTTTCAGCTGGTCCCTGGCTGTGAATCCCCCAGGTGGCCCGCAAAGCCCTTACCTTTCATCTGGTCCCTCGCTGTGAATCCCCCAGGTGGCCTGCAAAGCCCTTACCTTTCATCTGGTCCCTGGCTATGAATCCCCCAGGTGGCCCGCAAAGCCCTTACCTTTCATCTGGTCCATGGCTGTGAATCCCCCAGGTGGCCTGCAAAGCCCTTACCTTTCATCTGGTCCCTGGCTGTGAATCCCCCAGGTGGCCCACAAAGCCCTTACCTTTCATCTGGTCCCTGGCTGTGAATCCCCCAGGTGGCCCGCAAAGCCCTTACCTTTCATCTGGTCCATGGCTGTGAATCCCCCAGGTGGCCCACAAAGCCCTTACCTTTCAGCTGGTCCCTGGCTATGAATCCCCCAGGTGGCCCGCAAAGCCCTTACCTTTCATCTGGTCCATGGCTGTGAATCCCCCAGGTGGCCCACAAAGCCCTTACCTTTCATCTGGTCCCTGGCTATGAATCCCCCAGGTGGCCCGCAAAGCCCTTACCTTTCATCTGGTCCATGGCTGTGAATCCCCCAGGTGGCCTGCAAAGCCCTTACCTTTCATCTGGTCCCTGGCTGTGAATCCCCCAGGTGGCCCACAAAGCCCTTACCTTTCATCTGGTCCCTGGCTGTGAATCCCCCAGGTGGCCCGCAAAGCCCTTACCTTTCATCTGGTCCATGGCTGTGAATCCCCCAGGTGGCCCACAAAGCCCTTACCTTTCATCTGGTCCATGGCTGTGAATCCCCCAGGTGGCCCACAAAGCCCTTACCTTTCAGTAGGTCCCTGGCTGTGAATCCCCCAGGTGGCCGCAAAGCCCTTACCTTTCAGTAGGTCCCTGGCTGTGAATCCCCCAGGTGGCCGCAAAGCCCTTACCTTTCAGCTGGTCCCTGGCTATGAATCCCCCAGGTGGCCCGCAAAGCCCTTACCTTTCAACTGATCCCTCGCTTCAATCGCAGGCCGCATCAGACACCCCTGCCACCATAGGGGAGCCGGGAATGCGCCCGCTGGTGTTCCCTATACACAGTCCAAAACAACGGCTTTATGCCATGCATTAGTAAGCACGACATAAAGCACTGATAGGAAGCACATGCACCACGGGAACGCTGGAAAGATGAGTATAGTGGGCGATGGGGGCAGGGCATCCTACATCGGGATGCCCCCAGGGAAGAGACCAATCACCAGGATAGTCAAAATCCTGGTGATTGATCCACTTGTGGGACAACAAAAAGATTAAAATAAGAACTTTGTGCCACATTGTCACGAGGGTGGCAAACCTAATAGGGCGCTGAGAACCAGAAGGGAAACCTAACCAATCTAGTGGTTGATGCTATAACTACTGTATCTTGCAGCAGGCTAACACAATCTACATGATTCTAGTGTGTAAAGCGTTCCCACTCGGGGGAAGGCAGAGCCTGACTTAGGACCAGACTCCGCTTTATACTTCAATGAAGATTTCACCTCAGCGGCCATGGTCTTCCCTGTGAAAGATGTGGAAAATTATGCCTCAAATCTCTTCAGAAAAGTTCCTTTGTTTCTCTGTTGCCAGGTGGGGTCCAGGTCTGTACACCTACACAAATTTAGGAGATGCTCATCTTTTCCACCAGCATGCTCGGAGTCACTGGCCTTAGATGTCGGGACGTCAACGGCCCCGAGCGCGCTGATTGGACAAGCGGCCGCACACGCGTCGTAGGACCGGGAAGAGGCGAGTTGCCCTCAGCGATCTGGTGGGGTTTCATCCCCATTTGGGATGCCCCGGGGGAAAGGACCAGAACTCAGGATAGTCAAAATCCTGGGTTTTGGTCCACTTTAAGAATGTAGCAATCTTTAATGTACAGTATCATCTGGATTTCAAAATCTTCAAAGTGAGCAAACACCAATTTTATAATAAAAATTATTTTATAATAAAAAAAAAGGGGGACGGGGTGTTGACTGCAGGATGGGGGGGGGGCAACTGCAGATTCCATAACTGGACTGGGCTGTGACTCTAAAGCAGTACAAAACTCACCCCCCCATGAGCGATACGGCTGGCTTGGCAGTGGCCCCAAAAACAAAAAGGGGCAGGGGAGGTTCCACAGCTGAGGACACACCAACCTAGCATTTTTGCTAGGCGAGTGTGGCAATCCAATTGCGGATTGGCTGATCCCAAGAATGCCACCTGACACGACCCAGCCTGATGGCTGCGTCCCCAGCTTATGTAGACTATCTGAATGGCTGGGCATGTGGAAGCCACTGTTAAAGGTTAGTATACCGGTGACCCCAGTGGTTTCACACAGTGGGGCATTCTGTTCCCAGGCTGGCCAGCGTGGCCTTCATGCTGCTTTAAAGAGGACCAAAACCCACCCTGGAGTCTATGAGACTCGAGGGCAGACATACTCGCGCCCCCCGGGGCACCCCAATCAGGTGAAACCCCCCCATGTCACACGAAAACTCACCTTTCGTTCCCGGTCCAACGGTGCCAGGCATTTGTGAATGGCCGGCGCGGCACACTCCCTGTTAGAGGGTAGCGGGGGATGCAGCCGCCAGCGAACTCGGATCCACTCCCATTAGACGAGGTCCTGGGGCTCAAGAGGATCTGAGCGCACTGATTGGACGAGCAGCCGTGCATGCATCATAGAACCGGGAAGAGGCGAGTTTGTTCAGGCGACCTGGGGGGTTTCACAAAGCTGGCCACCCCCAGATCAGGGGGCAAGGACTTTAAGTGAGGAACAATCACGTTATTCTTCAGCCCTAGAGACTAAAATACTTTAGGGCCAAATGAAAGCATTGTAAAACACTTGGGGATCCCTGAAATTGCTGCTGCTAGCGGCCTCCTCCCCGTGCCAGCAGTACAGGCACATACAGCCGGGGGGGGGGGGGGGGGGGGGAGGAGAGGCCGCACATACACTGCGGGATTGCTGGAGAACTTTGGGGATACAAACCCACATTAGGATGTCCCGCTGCAGAGGAAAAATCCCCACCTAACAGGGTCACCCTGTGTGTCAGGACCCCCCCCCCCACCCTGCACTGTGTGTCTGGCCTGGGTGCATGACTAAGGGCAGTTAATGCATGCCTGAAACGTGTCACTGTGGTGCCTGCGGCTGGGGGAATAGGGGATTTCTTGTTTTGTTTTTGTTTTTTTTACTTGATTTCTGGGATTTTAAATGTAATTAATCAATGCTAAGTTTTAATTACATTACTACTTTTTGGAAGGAAATACGGAATTCGAGCACTGTAGTTGGCCCCTTTCTGTACTCAACAAGGTTTAAAGTGGATTTGGTTTTAGTCCTTTCTCCGGGGGCACCCCGCTATGTGAAACCCCCTAGATGCCGCAGCCAACTCACCTCTTCCCGGTCCTACGGCGCATCTAAGAGCAGCGCCTCTGACGGCCGCATCCTCCGCTTCCCTCTAGCAGTGCGGGTGCCCGGACCAGGCATTTTTGAATGGCCGGCATGGGCATGCTCCCTGTTAGAGGGAGGCGGCTGCCAGAGCCGATGCTCTTAGATGCCGTGGGACCGGGAAGGGGTGAGTTGGCTGCGGCATCCTGGGGAGTTACACACAGCGGGGCACCCCTGATCGGGGTGCCGCCGGGGAATGGAACAAAACCCAGGATAGTCAAAACAACTGACTATCCTGGGTTTTGTTCCACTTTAAGGTGGTGAGCTGCTTCCTTTCCGTTTCATCGTGCAACTGTCCCTGCTAATGGGGGCACGTGACATTTGTGGAAGTTTTTTCTATTTTACTACAACTGTTATGGGGTTATGACACCCTGAACACAGAGAGCTGAAATCCGATTGGCTGCTATTGGCCACTGCACATCCTCATTGCTTCAATGCATAAACCTATAGGTAGAGCAATACAGATGGCTACTAGATATAAACAAACATAAACCTGAGACGGGCACATAAATGAACAGCCCTCCCCATGCAGAGGGGGCACCTAGCTGTTAGCCGTGGAATCGGGCCGTCCCTGGTAACTGGTGGCTGCAGCAGGGTTTTGAGGGTCATTTGAAGAACATAGCAGGGAGAACGGCTCCTGCTGATGGGGAAAGATGACAGATCCTCGAGTCTCCGATCAATGACAATAAGCAGCGGCAGCGTGCAAGGTTATTCATTGAGGCAAGGTCAAGGTGGCTTCCCACAATCTGCCCCGGGGTGGGCATCACAGATGAACAAGCTGAATAGTTACCCCAGGAAAGCAGTGTATGCTGCTGGCAGGGAATAGAATAAGCAGAGCCGTACATCCCAGTAGTAGCAATTGCCATTCAGCAGATTTCTGACAGGAGACAGGAGGGGAGGAGACATTTAAAGTAGAACAAGCTTGGCTTACCGTGTACTCCATGGTCCCCTTTGGCCTCTGGAAGGACATCCTTCGCCCATCTTTCTTCTCAAGGGTCTTTTTCTGGCCGGTATCTGAAGGGTAATGGGGAGAGGTGCGCGTTAGATTCATGTTCCTCCGCCAGGATTGTCACACGCTGTGGAGGAGCGCGTGCCTGCTGCCACAAATCCTATTTCCCCACTCGCTCTCTGGAACCAGAAATCCAGCCGCCTGCCTGACTGCCGGATCCTTTCCTCTCTTTAACCAATATAAACTAGTGTGACAAGTGTGATACTCGAGCCGCTGCCGCCACCACCACTGTGCATCCTATTAGACGCCATAAAGGAGAGCCCTAATGACTTCAATGCACGCCTAATGCGGGATGAATAGCCATTCATTGATGCTCATTAAAGGGGAACACCACAGGGACCTCAACTGCTCAGAAGACAAGTAATACTTTCCCTATCGTCACAGCAAAACTCAACCAATTCTAATTTTATTATTTTTGTATTATTATTTTGATTATCCTGGGTTTAGGTCCTTTCCCCCGGGGCACCCCGATAGGGGGTGTCCCGCTGTGTAAAACCCCCCAGATCGCTGAGAGCAACTCACCTCTTCGTAGTCCTACGGTGCATGTGCGGCCGCTCATCCAATCAACTTGGTCGGAGCACGCAAGCGGTCGTATCCCGAGCTTCCCTCTAACAGGAAGCATGCCCGTGTCAGCCATGCACAAATGCCTGGCACGGGCACGCGCCCTGCTAGAGGGACAGCGGGGATGTGGCCGCAGCTGGCACATGCGCTGGCGCACCAGGAACAAGGCAGATGCACGGGGCATCCCGATTTTGGATGCACAGGGGGGGGGGGAGGGAATCGATCGGCCCGGAGATCTATAAGAGTCGATTGCGCTGAGTTTTGTTCCGCTTTAAACAATCCTGGATTTTTTGGTCATTTCCACAGGGGGCACCCCGATCGGGAGTGCCCCGCTGTGTGAAACCCCCCAGATTGGCCAAACCCAGCTCACATCTTTCTGGTCCCCCAGGGCGCGTAAGAGCAGCGGCTCCGACAGCCACATCCTCTGCTTCCTTCTAACAGGGCACGTGCCCTTGCCAGGCACTTGTTAACGGCCGCCGCAGGCACGTTCCCTGTTAGAGGGAGGCGGAGGATGCAGCCCTCAGAGCCGCTGCTCTCAGACGCGCCGTGGGACCAGGAAGGAGTGAACTGGTGTTCGGCGTCCTGGGGGTTTCACACAGCGAGGCCCCCCAGGGGAAAGGACCAAAACCCAGGATAGTCAAAATTATTGACTATCCTGGGTTTTTGGTCCACTTTAAGGACAACCATCATTGAAGAGGAGCAATCACCAGCCTAGCGTCTACAGGATTCTACAGCCGGTGGTCTCCCTCTTTGTGGGGCATAATTTCCCGGGTTTTGTTCCCAAAGTGGGATGCCCTATAAGACTCCAGGGCTGCCCGATTCCCCCCGTGGGGCAGCCAGATTCAGGATGCCCCACTGTGTTAAACCACCCCAGTAAAACTCACCTTCTCCCTGATCCAATGGCGCATGCACGAGTCCCAAGAAAAGAAAAAGAGGCGACATCCAACTTGTTCAACTACTTTATAATCTCACCCTTATATGTTTGTCATTAAAATCCTAATACCATATCTATGTTCCATTGAGGTGATTAGGCATTCTCATCCCCTATACTGAGCCTTTGTATTCGACCATATAATGGAAAATATACATAAAAAACAGTTATTTAATATTGTTTAAAAAAATACTCTTACAGTGGATTTATGTTACTACCATTCCTTTAAAAGGATGACAATAATATTAAAAACATATATAAATTCATATGCAGTTTGATTTTCTTTCATGATTTTTTTCTGCCATTATCTTGCTTATGTAGCTTCTGGGTAAATATGTTTCGCCCTCCAGGAAACTCCGGGACCGGGGGGGGGGGGGGGGGGGGGGCTTTTGCGCCTGGACCATCAACTGCGCAGAACGTTCAGCCTCAATATTAAGCCAAAACGGTCAACTCCCAATGTAAGTGTTACAAGGACCAATGTGATAGATTATAGGGCCATAAAACATAGGTGAGATATGAGTACTTACCAAATCATTTATTACAGATATTTAAAAGGGGAAGTGACAAACTACAAAATATATCTGCTTTATACATTTTGGGACATCTGCATCCTCCTATCAGTGGTTGGATAATATATGATCATCATATGTAATCAATGTACTTTTTTATCCACGCCTACTATTGAATTGGACAAATATGTATATTATATGATTTATCAATCTAATAATTATTACTTTATGCCAGTATTTAGGCTATTGATAAAGCATGCATGAGTCACCATCTGCTATACATTCAGCAGAGCATGCACCCGCACCAGTCATTAGTGAACTGCCAGCGTGGGCACGCACCCCGTTATTTTTAATTTATTTATTTATTTATTTTTTTATTTATAGGGTAGCGGCTATGCGCGTGGCTCTTCTTGGCTAGACTCGGTCCTTAGCTGAGTCTTAGCCAATTTTGACGAGCGCATGCGCCATAAGACCAGGCAAAGGTGAGTTTACTGGGCGATCTGGGAGGGGGGGGGGGTCACAGCGGGGCATCCTTCAAAACCCAGGATAGTCAAAATCCCAGATTTGGGTCTACTTTAATGGCTGGTCTGCCAATGCAAACCAGCTTGGTTACAGACATCGATCCATGGCTCTCTGTCCCAACCTTTGGCTTGGTTTCAAACGGATACAGTAGCTGTTCCTGTACAGACATCACCCGATAGAAACACGGAGCTCTATGACCCAGCTCCCAGCCCAGCTGATCGGGTAGAACCCGAATCAGCAAGATGTCAACACAGCCCAATATTCCCTGGTAAGTTCTGTCCAAAGATAACACATTAGACCCACAGACTGGTGAAAGATTTGTGACCGTCAGTAGTGACCTCTGCAGGAGAGAGAAGGAATTACAGCCAAACAAAGCACTGGTAGCACATTGGCAGTTTTATTATTATAGTTATTTATATAGCGCCATCATCTTCCGTGGCGCTGTTCGTAATCAAATGTAAATAGACCTAGTTCCTGTTTGACTGGCTAACCTGAAACAGTGATCGCACAGCTATACACACACACACACACACACACACACACACACACACACACACACACACACTTTACAATAAGCCAGTTCTGCGTTTCATAGGGCACATCCAAGATGTTGCTACAAAAGTCCTTAAAAGAGGACTATTGTGAAATTGTGTAATAACAAAAATCCATATAAACATGTTGGATAATGAGAGGAGGGGTAACTTATACACCTAAACTGAATAAAACTCCCACCAAGCTTGTGGTTTCTTTTCCTAGTAGGAATACAATCCAGGGGTGGCAGGTTTAGTGCATCAGGGGTGACAGAACCTGTCACCCTTGATTTCCTCTTTCTTCCATTAAAGTGGACCAAAACCCAGGATTTGACTATCCTGGGGTTTGGTCCTTTCCCCTAGGGCACCCCGCTGTGGGAAACCCCCCAGATCACCGAACACAACTCACCTCTACCCGATCCTACGGTGCATGCGCGGCCGCTCATCCAATCAACGCGCTCGGATAGCGGCTCCGAGCGCGCTGGCAGCTGCATCCCCCACTTCCCTCTAACAGGGAGCATGCCCATGCCGGTCATTCACAAATGCCTGGCGCGGGCATGTGCCCTGCTAGAGGTATAGCCGGGTTCGGCCACGGCTCGCGCATGTGCTTTTGGACCGGGAAGCAAGGTAAGTGAAAGGGGCATCCTAGGGGGGTCTTACGCAGCGGGGCATCACGATTTTGGATGCTCCAGGGGGGGGGAGGGAATTGTGCTGGGTTTTGGTCCACTTTAAAATAAAGAAACAAGCCTGGCTGGATATATCTTGATGCCGGGTGTATAAGTGACCCGCTCCTCTCACTATCCAGCATATTTATATGGATTTTTATTATTGGCCCATTTTTCAGGATGGTGCTCCTTTGAAGGCCCTCGTGGAATGTTCTGCACATTGTGCATTTTTATAAGGAGTTGGCATCATCCTGATATTCCTGAAGCAGCAGTTTGGGTTTCAAGATGCTGGCATGACATTGAGATAAGCGTATTGTCAGGGAAACTCAAGGAGACTCAGGAGCCTGCACAGATTTGGGTCAACTTCAAGAAAGATTAGAATCTGGAGAATAAGCAATACATCTTAAAGGGTAAGTCTACTTTCAATAGAAAGTGACGTGTATATTATTTTCTGCCGAGAATAAGCAATAAATCTTAAAGGGTAAGTCCACTTTTAATAGAAAGTGTATATTATTTTCTGCCGAGAATAAGCAATAAATCTTAAAGGGTAAGACCACTTTCAATGGAAAGTGTATATTTTTTTCTGCCGAAACTACATGCTCAGGCTGCTGAGCTGATCTAGTATTTTTTTTAATTTTTTTCCTGTTAGCAAATGTGTGTTTTATGGAAGCAGTTTTCACTATCTGCAATCTGTTGCTATTGGCAACTGTACACTGAGGGCTTTATTCATCAAGGGATAGCGACAGGTAGTACATTGTAAGCGGCAGGTAGCGGCAGGTGACCACCGGCCGCGGCACGCAATACCACATTTATGAAAGCGAATCTGGTGAGCGCCTCTTACAGCGACACGTAGCGACCTAATCATCTTTTATGAGGAGGTAAGTTCAAGATTGGATCAGGGGGAGTCATTGGATATCATATATCTTGACTTTTCTAAAGCATTTGATACTGTGCCACATAAAAGGCTGCTACAAAAGATGAGAATGCTGGGACTCGGGGAAAACCTGTGCAGATGGGTGGGAAATCGGCTTAATGATCGGAAGCAGAAGGTGGTTATCAATAATATATATATATATATATATATATATATATATATATATATATATATGACATTGGGTATGGATTAAACAGTAAAGTCTCAATCTTTGCAGACGATACTAAGCTTTGTAAAGTAATTAAACTTTTCCAGGCAAATTCCTGGGTTTTGTTTCACTTTAAACAAGTACCCACCTCCTATATTATGGCTAATAACACTGGTGGGGTTTCTGCTCCCTGTATCAGCCCCACACACTAATTAAACCAGACCAACAGCCTGGCACAGCCGGAAAAGAAAGGTAGCAGACATTTTGGAGCATCCTCTCCTAGCATCTCCACCATGCTGCTGCCTGGATTCAACTGACAATGCACAGTAACAGGAAGCCCAGCAACACTTGCAAAAGCATTAACCGCCATCTTGTTTTTAAAATTTACCACAGAAAAAGTTAGAAAAAATACAATTCTTTGATTACTCACCTTGTAGAATTGGTATTATAAGTATGCAGCACGTCCTGCTCCAGATAATAATTCATAACAGCTGGGATATACCTCCACAAGAGGGCGCTTTACTGCAGAGATGGCAAAAAGAGGCCCCTCCCGGTCCATATATAACCGGGACCTCTCACTAATTCCCCAGTATAGAAAAGCAGTAAGGGAACCAGGAGAAGCCAATAACAAAATTAACAACGTTAACAATGAAAACAATCACCACATAGAGGATCCAAGAATAAAGCAATCAGGGTGGCATGGAGCAGGATGTGCTGCATACTTATAATACCAATTCTACAAGGTGAGTAATCACAGAATTGTATTATTCTAAGTATGCAGCACGTCCTGCTCCAGATAGTATTCATAACAGCTGGGACATCCAATAGCAGTGTCCATAAACGGGTGGGGATCCCAAAAAGGCAACAACGCGCAGTTCAGACCACTACCGCCTGCAGAACCTTACGGCCAAAAATAGCATCCGCTGAGGCCCGAACATCAACCTTGTAAAACCTGGAAAAGGTATGAACAGCAGACCACGTAGCAGCCTTACAAACTTGTTCAACAGAAGCCTGGTTCTGGAAGGCTCAGGAAGCCCCAATAGCACGGGTAGAATGAGCAGTAATACGGAAAGGAGGATCCTTCCCCCTAGTAGAATAGGCCCCAACAATGGCCTGACGAATCCATTTGCTAATAGTAGACTTAGCCAGAGCCAACCGCTTCTTGGGACCTGAGGTAGCCACAAACAAGGCGTCTTTCTGAAAGGCGCAGTAGCCACCAGGTAGTATTTCAAATTCCTGACAACATCCAGAGAATGCAAGGCCCTCTCCTTGGGATTACCATGATTAGGGCACAAAGAAGGAAGAACAATGTCCTGATTGACACGAAAGGCAGAGACAACCTTAGGCAAGAAGTCAGGTTTCAAACGGAAAACCACCTTGTCCCGGTGTCTCTCAAAGCAGGGGGCCTGAATAGACAGAGCCGCCAACTCAGAAACACGCCTAACAGAAGTGATAGCCACCAGAAAGGCAACCTTCAGGGTAAGGATAGACAAGGCAGCCTCATGCACAAATGGAGGACCCTGAAGGACAGACAACACCAAATTCAAATCCCAGACCGGTAGCATGGGTTTGCAGGGAGGGATGTAGAGCGAAGGACCTCTGGAAGAAAACACCCAAGGCAGACATGTGACCCTTCAAGGTGCTGAGCTGAAAACCCAAATCCAAACCATGTTGAACGAACTCCAGGATCCTAGGAATGGAGAACACACGACAGGGAAAGGCCCTAGACTCACACCAGTCAATGTAGGTCTACCAGGTCCTATAGTAGATAGTAGAGGAAGATTTCTTCCTAGCCCTGACAAAAGAGTACGAACAACCGAATCAGACAGTCCTTCCTCCTTCAGGATGGAGGTTTCAGCAGCCAGGCCGTCAAAGCCAGCATTTGTAAATTGGGATAACAGAGCCGTCCTTGAGTGAGAAGGTCCGGAACCAATCAGATCAGAGTATACCGATCCACTGCCAGCAGCACGTCTGCGAACCACACCTGTCTTGGCCACCTGGGAGCCACCAGAATGGCTGGCACCCTCTCCTGCACCAACTCGCGCAGAACAGGAAAAGGAGGAAAAAAGGTACAGGAGACCGAGTCCCTGCCAGGACAGAGACAGAGCATCCACCGCCAGAGCCAGAGGATCCTGGGACAGGGAGACAAATGCTGGCAGCTTGTGATTGTGGCGAGAAGCAAACAGATCCATGTCCGGCATCCCCCAACAGTGACAAAGGAATAGGAAGACCTCGCTGTTGAGAGGCCCCCGTGCTCAGGGAATCCGCCTCCAGATTCTCCGCTCCCGGGATATTTACTGCTGAGATGCATGGGACATTGTTCTCGGCCCAGGACAGAATCAACGACACCTCCTTGAGGGCACTCTTGCTCCAAGTCCCTCCCTGATGATTGATATAGGTGACCGCCGCCTGATTGTCGGAGCGAACCTGTACCGGCAGACCCTGAAGGTGAGGAGTCAACTGTGCCAGCACCAACCGAACCGCCCTCAGCTCCAGGACGTTGATAGGAGCATTAGCCTCCTGAGGACCCCACAGCCCCTGGAATTGGAGGGCTCTCCAGTAGCCTCCCCCCCCCCAACCTGACAAATTGGCATCCGTAGTGACCGTCTCCCAACACGGAGTCAGAAAAGATCTGCCCCCAGAAGATTCCTCAAGTCCAGCCACCACAGGAGGGACCGCCGGACCAGAGGAGAGATAACAAAAGCCTGATCCAGAGACAGGGAACTCTTGTCCCAGACTGAAAGGAGATGGAGCTGAAGGGGTCTCATGTGAAATTGAGCATAAGGGAATGCCTCGAAGCAGGCCACCCTCTGACCCACCAATTGCATCCCTTGCCTGATGGAAGGATGAGGACCGGACAGTATGAAATGAACCAGAGCTTGAAGAGAATCCACCTTCTGCTGAGGAAGAAAAATCCTTGCCTGAATGGCATCCAGATTCATGCCCAGGAAGGGGGTCACCCGGGACGGGGAGAGGGAGGACTTGGGATAATTGATCACCCATCCGAACGTGTCCAGGGTAGTTACCACCGTCTGGGTATCCAATTCTGCCTGCTGGAGAGAATGAGATGTAATGAGAAGATCGTCCAAATAAGGGAGAATGCGAATGCCCCCAGCTCTGAGGAGGGACATCACCCCCTGCCAGCACCTTGGTGAACACTCTGGGGGCTGAGGTGAGACCGAAGGGAAGTGCCACAAATTGGTAGAGCTGGTCCTCCAAGGCAAACCTGAGGAACCGCTGATGCTCTGGGAAGATTGGCAAATGAAGGTAAGCGTCCTTGATGTCTATGGAGGTCATAAAGTCCCACGGGCGCAAAGAGCTGATCGCGGAGCGCAGGGTCTCCATGCGAAAGGGTTTGGTTTGATGAACTTGTTGAGAAGCTTTAAGTCCAGGATGGGCCTGACGGAACCATCCCTTTTGGGTACTGTGAAGAGATTGGAATAATAACCCTGATCCCTCTCCCCCGGAGGGACCAGACAGATGACCCCCATATTCAATAGGTTCTGTACAGCCAGAAACAGACCCTGAGCTGCCAGGGGGTCTAGAGGAATCCGAGACCTGAGGAATCTTGGAGGGGGCCGTGCAGCGAACTCTAGCTTGTAGCCGGAGGACACAACCTCCAGAATCCACCTGTCTGAGACCTGTAGCCCCCAGACATGAGCGAAGAGCCGCAGCCGTTCCCCTACCCGTAAGGGTGACGGCGCCCCTTCATGGCTGAGCGGCTTGAATTTGGCTTGGATCCCCAGGAGGATCCGGGACGGGCACAGCCTCTGCCCTTGCCCCAGAAGTCTCCCCTGTGCCCAGCAAAGGATACTCCCCTCCCCGACCTGGATCCCCGAAAGGAGGGAGTAAAGGACCCTGTCTTTTGCGTTGGGACAACTTACCTCCCTTTGCAAAAAGGTGCAAACGGTCACCAAAAAGGTGCAGCCCCTTAAAGGATAGCCCTGTGAGAGCCTTCTTAGCAGCATTGTCAGCTGCCCAATGGCGCAGCCAGACCGAGCGGCGAATAGAAACAACCAGAGCCGAGGTCCTGCTACACATCCTAATGGTGTCATCTAAGGCAGAAAGAATATAAGCGATAAGCATCTCACATTGTGATAAGGCTCTAAATTCGGCACTAGAAGACTCATCGGGAGAGCCTTCCAAAAGGCCCTTGACCAGAGTCCTAACAGCCACAGCAGTAATAGCAGAAGCAAAGGCTCAGGCAAAGGCATGGGAACCCAGCTGGTCAATATGCCGGCCCTCACTATCCTTCAAGGGGAATCAGAGGAATGCACCACAGAAGTGTTGGACAACCCCAAAACAGGGGCATCCATCCTTAGGGATACCAGGAAGCCGGCAAAGCCGCTCCCATTCTTGAGAACCAGATTATTGAAATGTGCCTGTTCTGGAAATTCCAAACGTGGCTTTGCAGTACCAAACAATTCCCCCTGTCGCTTGGGTGCCGCAACAGGAAGGGAAATGGAAAGCACTTCAAAGATTTGAGTCAAAAGTCTATAGGTGTCATCAGCATCCCAAAGCTCTGAGCCGGCATCAGCGCCAAGGTAATGCTGATCATCAGAAAATTCTGAATCTGAGAATAATTCCCCTTCCTCAAGTGGGGTATAGTCAGATAAATCAAGGAAATCTTCAGACTCCAAAAGGGAAGGCTGACGCAGCAGGCGCCAGTGCCGTCTTTTAGCTGGGGCCTTACGGGCCGCAGAGCTAGCAATCAATCTCTCAATGCTGGCCAGCCTGGCATACACATCAGGCTGAGACTCCCCACTAGTATTGATCTCACTGGGGGTCCTAATCAAGCGAGGGGGTGTGGGAGAAGACATGGTGGGCGCAGACCCAGACAGCCCAGGGTGCCGCACAAGCACCTGCTGGGCGCAGGGTGCACAGACCCGCACATCATCGCTCACAGGGGATGCCCCACACACCACACACAGCCGGGCTTGTCCCAATGGGACCCCAAGCACAATATTCTGTGAAGCCTCCGTATGGTGATTTTTATTGGCACAACTGGCCAATAGGAATTACGCTGTACAGCTACCCGGGATGCCCCAAATGTCCGCTAGGATAGTGAGAGGATTTAACTATTTAGGCCAATACAATTATAGGTAACTAATAGAGGGCATAGGACTGGGAGAAACCTCTAATCAGTTTTCCCGCCTGTAAAACATAAACATAACACCCATCAGTTATACAGAAAAAAAAGGTGGATAACAATATAATAACTGCATGAGGTGGAGCGCACCCAGCGCTAAGCCACGCCCCCTCCAGGAAACGCAGGGATAAGCCGACAGAGCGCCTCCCCGCAGCCAATCACGCTACAGCAGACCCAGGAGTGACGTCGCCTCTGACCGCGGACGCCGCAGGGCGCGCGAGTCAGCGGCGGGATAATTTGAATAAATTACAAGGGGAGTGGGTGAAGCACTATTTAGCAGAGCAGCAGTGCGATCATGTATAAAACACAGCCACAGCGCACATAAAGTGAAGCAAACGCTTGCACACACAGACACTCACCCTCACCCCCCCCAACCAAGACAATTTGGGGAGGGCATAGAGCGGATGGGGCATCCCAGTTCAGGATCACCAAAAAACCTGGGCCGCCTACCCTTTGGTGGGGGATTTGTGGTGGCGCAAGCTCCTAATAAAGCATCTCTAATAGATGCTGCCTACCATCACCCGACCACACAGCCAAGGCTGGGAGGCAGAAACAAAGGTGGAACGGGTGGGAATAGTCCTACAGGGGCACAGGCTGTGAAGCCCGGCTCACCTGCGAGAAGAGAAGCCATCGTCTCGTCCTTCGCAGCCCACTGCAGAGAAGAATCTGGGGAATTAGTGGGAGGTCCCGGGTATATATGGACTGGGAGGGGCCTCTTTTTGCCATCTCTGCAGTAAAGCGCCCTCTTGTGGAGGTATAACCAGCTGTTATGAATACTATCTGGAGCAGGACGTGCTGCATACTTAGAATAGCTAAATGAATGTTTAAATCTAAATTGCCCTGGGGAGAGATGCATATGAGCACTGTTTGTTGTGTTGGTCTGGTTTAGGTCATTTTTGGCTGTTGGTCCGCTTTAAAAGATGGCTTTTCATGCGGAAAACCTGAATATGATGACAAAATGAAATGATTGACAAATGGCGGCAATAAAAGCCAAAGCGCGTTTCACAAAGCCTTTCAGTCAGCAGCAATCACAGACAGGAAATCTGCTTATGTGGCGGGAAAACTCCGACACGACAACAGACTTGCATTTAACATTTAATAATAAAAACAATTAAACAGCGTGTGGTAACATGGCTGCCAGGCCGCCGCTCCTCACTGTATATATATATATATTGGAATAAAAAGCAATTCGCAGGCAACAGACCCCAGAGCCGTCACCCCGGACTGCAACACTACTTACCTGCCCTTGGGCGGCATGGTCTCAGTGGGCCCCTTTGCGGTGGAGAGTCATGAGTCAGGGGTCTACAAATTCCATTGCCAAAACCAAGAAGGGCTGCTTGCCCTCCAACCCCTATTGGAGCCGTTTTTTTAGTGAGTCTCGTGTAGCTGGCACTTAACAGTAGGAGAGGCTACTACGCGAGACTCACAAAGCTGGCACTAGAAGGGTTAACCACATTGTGCCAGCTTACAGTGGGCCCCCCTGGGGGGTGGAGGCCCTCGGCAGCTGACCAGGCTTGCCGGGTGCTGACGCCGGCCCTGCAAGGGATGCAGCAGTGTGCGCGCGCTCCTGTCCCAGCCAGTCAGGTAGGCGGGGGAGGTAGCGTGCACGTTGTCGGAAAGCGCATGCGCCTCCTTCATAGTGACATAGTCACGGCAGACGGCTCCCATTGGTCGAGAGTACACACATGCACAATTGGAACCAGAAAGAGGTTAATGAATTGCGGGATTATGGGGGGGGGGGGGGGTTGACATGGCAGGGTATCCCAATTCAGGATGCCCCAGGGGACTGGAAAAACCCAGAAAGTCAAATTCCTGGGTTTTGTTCCGTTTTAATGTATGGTATGGAAAATTGATAAAGAGTTAAAAAAAAACAAGACAGGGAAGCCATTTGTGAAGGGAGATCCACTTTAACACTGGGGGGGGGGGAATTGGCAAGAATCTGGAGATACGATACGTACACATATGACGATACCATATATCCCGATATGTATCGCTATACACATATTACGATACCTTATATCCCGAAACGTATCGCGATACACATATGACAATACCATGTATCTGGATTCTGCCTCAAAGACTATATAATTTTTTTATTTAATTTTAATTTACATTTTTTTTAAATGACATAGGGTCCCCCCTTCCCGGCGGTGGGACCCTATTTTTTGGGGGAATGTTAAGGGTTAAAAACTCTTAAAAATCCCCCCGAAAAATGGCGTGAGGTCCCCCTTACCCAGCGATCCGATGACAGATGCGGTGATCACCAGCCAGAGGAGGGGGGAGGCAGGAGATCAGAGGACCCCCTGCCCCGTCCTCTTCTGGCCACCGGCATCTGAGAGCCGAGTCGCCGCGAGCCGGGATGATGCCCGCGGGGGTGACATCATCATCCCCGCCTATCGGGAAGGCAGGGGGCGAGGGCCTGTCGGGTGCTCTCCTGAAGACCCCCAGGTGGGGGGGCCCGGGTGAGTGTTTTTTTACTTTTCTTTTACTGTAGGGGGGAATCAGAATCAATACTAAAAAAAAAAAAGAATCGATTCTAGTATCGGTGAATGAAATATCGCGATACTTGACAGATTAAACACAGATTAAAATAAAATCGGCCTTCCGCATGTGTCTCCCTCATTAGCCCGGCTTACAGGCGTGACAGGTCCTCTTCCCGCAGCTTCCTCGCCATCCCCAGCCATCTGCTTACTACACATGCCACAGCCGCGCCACCTACTCACCGAGGAGGAACAGCTATATCTGGCCTTGAAAATATAGATCTGCACAGGAAACAGCGAAACGTGCTGGGATGAAGGAGGTGCGAACAACGCGCAATAACAACAGCAGCAATAAAGCAGACCAAAACTCAAGATTTTCACGGCACTTGTGCAGGCTCTCTCCCAAACACCATGAATGGGCTATGCAATGAATACAGACTGAATTAAGTGTCCGCGCTTGTCCTGGGGATGCTCCCAGCCATGTTTGGCCCCGGTGTGTGCAGGGAATGCCACTGGAGGCAGCACATGAGCCATGGGATTGAGGAGTGAAGACACATTTATAGGTGAGCCCGGGGGTAGAGCATGGATTGTGTTCCACTTTAAAGCGCAATTCCAGTCAGGGGAGGGTTACAAAGAAGAAAAAGAACACTTATCTCAGCCGTGGTCCAGCGCCGCTATCCCTGTTCTGTGCATCCCCTGGCTCCACGTATGTGTTCTCTAACCATTCAAGTGAATGGGCAGTGGGTGCATGCACGGTGCCAGGGGATGCCATTTTTTTTTCCCTTTCTGTACAGATGACGCCTGTGCCCCGGAAAGCAGCGCTGGAGCGCAGCTGAGGTAAGGGTTTTTTTTTCAGTTAACTTTAACCAGACTTCCTCTTTAAAGTGGACCAAAACCCACCGTGATCGGCCCAGGAATCTCATACCCATACACTTACCTTGCTTCCCGGTTCAGCGGCGCATGCGCCAGCCGCGGACACTTCCCCACTCTCCCTCTAACAGGGCTCGTGACCTGCGCCAGGCATTTGTAAATGGCCGGCACGGACACGGTACCTGTTAGAAGGAAGAAGGAGTACCTGCAGGAAAAAAAAAAAGGGGTTTTCCTCTACCGAAGACACACCCACCTGGCCCTTTTGCGAACACAGATCTCATGGGTGATCTCATTTGTGAATGGCTGGTGCGGGCACGCTCCCCGTTAGAGAGAAGCGGGGGATGCCGCTGGCCTTAGACGAAGGCTTATGTGATGTCAGCGGCTCCGAGCACGCTGATTGCACGAGCGGCCGCGCATGTGCCGCAGGACCAGGAAGAGGTGAATTAACTTTAGCGTTATGGGGGGTTCCACGCAGCGGGGCACCCCAGAAAAAGGACCAAAACCCAGGATCGTCAAAATTCTGGGTTTTGGTCCACTTTAAAGAGGGTCGAAACCCATTTCTTTGAAGGCCCTGATCCCCAGAGCCCCACCAGTCCAGAGTACCTGCAGCTACAAAAAAAAAAAAAAAAATGGTTTTCCACTACCAAGGCCACGCCCATTCGGCCCTTTTGAGAACGCCGATTGGTTGATCTCATAGGTGCCAGGTGGCCATATACCTGGCTTTCAGGCTGTGGGAGCCTGCTCCTGCTCCCAGCCACTCAGTTAGGCTGGGCCTGGGCACAGTTATTGGCGATTGCAGCGTTGCAGGAGCTGCGGATAAAGGAGACCCTGGAGGTTTCACACAGCGCGGCATCCAGCTATAGGATGAACCGAAGGTAGGCTAGCAGCCAGCCATTTAATCTTTTACATTCAAGGGCTTTAAAGAAAAACCTATAAGACTCTAGGGCCAGTGGTCATCCTCTTTGTGGGGCATGCCAGTTTGGGAATGCCTAGTTATGTGAAACCCCCTAAAATGGCTGCTATACTCACCTCACTAGCTATCCCACTGCACATGCATGAGCTATGGCCGCATCCCTGTTATCCCCCAGCAGAGGTCAGAGTGTCATAGCAAAGAAGAGAGGGAGCACAGGCCACTGATAGGCTGGAACCATGCAAAGTCATGGAAGAGGAGAGCACTTAAAGTGGACCAAAACCCAGCGAAATCAGTCCGGGAATCTATTCTCTCCCTGGGGCATCCAAAATCGGGATGCCCCACTGTGTGAAACCCCCCAGGGCGCCCCATTCACTTACCTTGCTTCCCGGTCCAACGGCGCATGCATGAGCTGTGGCCGCATCACCGCAATCTCTCTAACAGGCGGCTGGCCTGCTAGAGGGAACTGATTGGACAAGCGCCTGCGCCGTAGAACAGGAAGGAGGAGAGTTTGGGCGATCTTTAAAGTGGACCAAAACTCAGGATTGTAACTATCATGGGTTTTGGTCCTTGCTCTCGGGGCACTCCGATCAGGGGTGCCTCACTGTGTGAAACCACCCAGGGCACTGAAACCAACTCACCTCCTGGTCCTACGGCACATGTGCGGCTGCTCGTCCAATCAGCGTGCTCGGATCTGTTGACGTCATGCTGTTTAAGCCTTCCTCTAAATGAGCGGATCTGAACGCACCGACGGCCGCATCCCCCGCTTCCCTCTAACAGGGAGCGTGCCTGCGCCCGCCATCCACATATGCAAATCCCTGCTAGAGGGATAGCAGGGAAGAGGCTGCAGCTTGCAGGAAAGGTGGTAAGCATATGGGGCGACCTGGGGGGTTTCACATAGCGGGGCATCCCGATTTTAGATGCCCTGGAGGAGGGAATCGATCGGCCCAGGAATCTTATAGATGAGAGGACAGTGTAGCCGGGCAGTGGGAAAAGCAAGTAGGATGCTCGGCTGCATAGCTCGAGGCATCACCAGGAGGAAGAGGGAGGTTGTGATGCCGCTGTATAGAGCCCTGGTGAGGTCACAGCTAGAATACTGTGTGCAGTTCTGGAGACCTTACCTGCAAAAAGACATTATTCAAATAGAACGGGTCCAAAGGCCGGCAACAAAAATGGTGGAAGGACTTAAACCTAAAACTTATCAGGAGAGACTTAAAGAACTTAATTTGTACAGTCTGGAGGAAAGAAGGGAGAGGGGGGACGTGATTGAGACCTATATATATGTGAAAGGATTGAATAAGGTTCAGGAGGGAAGTGTTTTTAAGAAGAAACTTAATGATAGAACAAGGGGGCACAACCTGAAGCTAGTCGGGGGGAAGATCAGGAGCAATGTTAGAAAATATTATGTTACAGAAAGAGTAGTAGATGCTTGGAACAAAGTTCAGGCAGAGGTAGTTGAAAAATCAACAGTAAGTGAATTTAAACATGCCTGGGATAAGCACACATCTATCCTAAGATAAAGAGAACATACAGTATACACATAAGGGCAGACTAGATGGATCGTATGGTCTCCTTCTGCCATCAACCTTCTATGTTTCTATGATCACCGTGTGTTTTGGTCCACTTTAATAAATAAATATTAATTAGGAAGGACCGGTCATCAGGCAAGCTGGGATAGTAAACGCTAATCCAAGAGGTGTAACAATAGCAAAAGGAAGGAAAACCCTGTACACACATCAGAAAAAGGGAACGTCCAGCCTGAATGTGGAACTAGCAAAGGGAGGGCCCTGACATCACTGTACACCTAGGGAATCTGGAAAAGCTAACAGCCATTCTGGAGGCCCGGGCGTCTCCTGTCAGGAATGGCAGTGGCTGTGTTGGGGGATGCTGCACTTGTTTCCAGTCAATACACAGACACGTGTTAATCTCTCACACACCCGTGACAGGCAACGCCTCCTGTAACACACAAAGGTGTGGTTGTCAGCAACAGCGGTGATACAACACTAATACAAGAGAGTATATCAGGGAGCTGGAGGAACATGGAGGAAGCACAATGTTAGCGGCGCCCCCTGTGTAACACCTCCGCACATGGCAGTCCTGCAGGCGTTTCTGCTCCTCCGAGAAGTAAGGGGGGTAGTAGACGAGGCGCGCAGGTCTGTACAGGAATGTACCACCTCTGATATAGACACTCCTCCATAACACGCGCTGTGTATACACAACACACAGTCACACCATTTACAGGCACACACTGGGATTTTCCATTCTGTGCCTCAATATTCTGCCAGGTTGCACTTTAAAGCGGACCAAAAACCTTGAAAGCGGACCTTCACCCCGAATAAGAGTCTATCTTATACGTTTCCCACACCCTGTACATACAGATTGCCCACATTAAAAATCATCCTACCTGCATCTACTGCATGTTATGAGCCTTTAAAAATCCAAGATGGCGGCTCATGGAGTGTCTTCTGACTGTGACGCTCCGCATTCTGGGATTTCGGACCCTTTCCTGACCCCAGCTCTGCTCTGTCTGCGCAAAGCACAGCTATAACCCACCCCCTGGACTTTATCCCGCTCTCCTCTCCTCAGTATGTGTGAGGCTTTTGAGGCAAGATGGTAGCGCCCATATCCTAGAGTCCTGAAAAGATTTGCAGCCCAGCGGGGGAAAGAATAATAAGTAAGTGACTAAAAAATATATTAATTTTAGATGCTGGGGAGTAGTTTTTTAAGGGTTTGGCCCTTTCATTAAATCATGCTGAAGGTCCGGATTAATTCATCCCATCGTGTCCCCCTTTTTCAGGGGGCATACCCTTTTGGGATGCATGTGGCATGCCCCCCCCGTGTAGAATCCCCTGGGATTGCCAAAGAAAAAAAAAAAAAAGTACCGTTCTGGTGATCCATCACCACATCCCCTGCTGTGCTTATCTGATACAGGCTCCAGCACCCAGCCATTCAGTCAGGAGTGTACATCAGACCAGAGGGAAACTGGGGATGCGGTTGTGCCCCATGCGTGCATTAAAGCAGACCAAAAAACAGGTCTTACACCTAGATTTTGGTTTACCTTAGTAGGGCATCCGGTGTAATGACCCCCTGATTTACTTACCTCTTCCTGGGGCCATCACCACTATGTCTTCATCCCGAGCATAGCATTATCTGGAGCACTGGCCTGCGCCAGCCAGCACGCGGACAAGCCCGTTCTATGAGAATTTCCATGCCGCTCAGTGGGGCAAAGGAAATCTCAATGGAAAGAGACGCCTCCTCTTTAAAGTGGACCAAAACCCAGGACTTCGACTATCCTGGGTTTTGCTCCTTTTCCCCGGGACACCCCTGAGTGCAACTCACCTCTTCCCGGTCCTATGGCGCATGTGCGGCCACTTGTCCCATCAGCACGCTCAGAGCCGCTGACCTCATGCCGTCTAAGCCAGCGGCTCTGAGCGTGCTGGTGGCCGCATCCCATGCTTCCCTCTAACAGGGAGAGTGCCCGCGCCGGCCATTCACATGCCAGGTTAGAGGGATAACAGGGCTGCGGCCGCGCATGCGCTGTTGGACCGGGAAGCAAGGTAAGTGAACGGGCCGACCTGGGAGGGCATCCCAATTTTGGATGCACCAGGGGAGAGAATCGAAACCTCCCAGAAAGCCCCAAAAACTCAACTGACCCCGCTCCCACGTGACTCGCTCCACCAATCACCGCCGACGGACAAGTGAGGTCTGTCGACGGACAAGGTGAGAGCGCCCGCCGCCGCCTCTCGCGCATCCCTCTAGCAGGGCGAGCACCCGGGCTTTAAAGTGGACCAACACCCACCGCTGATCGGCCCGGGAATCTATAAGATTCCCAGGCCGATCAGCTCCCTGCCGATCGGGGGTGCCCCGCTGTGTGAAACCCCCCAGGATGCCCGCAAATCCTACCTGTTCCTCGTTCCAACGGCGCATGCGCGGGCCGCCGCCTCCCACGCATCCCTCTAGCAGGGCGCGCACCCGCGCCGGCCGGCGCCCTGCTAGAGGGATGCGCGAGAGGTGGCGGCGGGCGCTCTCACCTTGTCCGTCGACAGGCCTCGCTTGTCCGTCGGCGTCGGGGTGCCCCGCGGAAGTGGACCAACACCCAGGATAGTGAAAATCCTGGGTGTTGGTCCGCTTTAAAGAGGAAGGGAAAAACCATATTTGGGTCCACCACTCAATGTGTGGACCCCGCCACCTGGGAGCTGCTGGTGCCACCGCCGAAGCCCCTCCAGAAATTTTGAGAGAGACGACAGGCTCTCTCAAAATTGCCGTTGTGATGAGGGTGCAGCTGGCTGGCCGCATCCCCGGCAGCCTGTTCGGGAGTGTGCACGGCCGCACAGAAGCCAGGGATGTGGCTCGGAACCCACAGGGATCAGGTAAGATCACCGACACCCTGGGGGGGTTCACACAGCTGTGTAGGATGCCCCGGGGGTAGGCTAGCGGTCGGGCCTGGAATCTTTTAGATTCCAGGGCAGGCAGCACAGGTTTTGACACCCATTCATTTGGCTTTATGCACAGCATACAGTGCTGAATGGACAGGAGCCCACAGATACCTCATTGGCAATTCCAGGGAGTTTCACACATCAGAGAAATCAGAATTGTGATGCCCCGGGAAACTGACAGAATCCCCTGGATGGTCAAAACCTGAGACTCCAACCAATGTATTCAGTGTGCCAATGTGTTTGCCTAAAATCTCCAATGATCTGCATTGCGCAGTGTTCTCCCCGCAACACAATTACTGGTCATAGACCTTGTCTGGCAACCAGGGCTGTGGAGTCAGAGACGAGGAGTCGGAGGAAATTTTGGGTACCTGGAGTCGGCAAACAATGCACCGACTCCGACTCCTACTAAATTTTGATTTAGCAAGTTTAAATGTCCCAATTCACAAAAAGTTATAATTAATGACTTCTCTATTGTAAGAATAAAGACCAATGCATGCAGTGCCTCACGTAACCGCAAAACGAACACGTTAAGTGACCGTGAAGAAGCATGCTTTTCATGTGCTTCACTATATGGCACGCAACGCACAATTAGAAGCGGCAATACTTATACTTTGCATAGTGTTGTGTTCTGCTGTTACAGGGAACCCATGGGTAACCGAGCCTCTCACTGATAAGGGATTAAGTAAATATGTTTTTTGTAGGACTAGAGACACTTGTATAAGTGAAGGGAATGGAGGATCAATAGTTCAAGACTGAAGCTGTACCATTGGAAAAACTGCTGTCATTCAGCAAAAGGCTATAAAAACTTGTAGACTTCGATTGTTAGCTTAAACTTTAAACATGACTATGGGATTCTACTAGGGAAATCATGTTTTATAATATAGGCCCCTTTCTGGATCCTCCCACTGCCCTATCTTCAGCAGAAGATCAGCACACAGAAAGGAGAAGGCAGCTTCTGCCCAACTACCTCTCTCTGCTAGAAGTAATGACATGTATGTTGCCTTTCTTTCCTTCAACCAATGTATAAAATACATTCACATATTAATACAGAGGAGTCGGAAGTACAAAAAACTGAGGAGTCTGAGTCAGAGTCGGAACATTTATCTACCGACTCCACAGCCCTGCTGGCAACGTACAAATCGCAATGTATCCCGCTATAACCTATGCTGCAATTTGTGGTAAAATGTCACAGACCACAGAACACTGCTGCACAAGCATTGCAAGATACAAACACGGTAAAACACAGCTCACCCCGGCTGACACACAGCGGTGTATGGGGATGGGGGGGGGGGGGAGGGACTGTGTACTGCGCTGCATGTCTTACCTGTGTTGCATTTCTGCTGTGTTTTGGTAGCGAGACCCAATTTGTCACAGATAACACAGATGGCCAGCTCTGCATTGCAGCCAGGGCCAGGCTTATCATTTCTGGGGCCCCATGCAAAATTGTGTCTGGGGGCCCTAATCAAAGGCAAATTTTGCATAGCGAAATAATACAATAGCAATGCACCTTATCGGGGATGTAGTCACGACCTGCTCATGCAGGCTGTGCGAGGGTTTTACACACAGGAGCATCCTGGAATTGTCCATCCATGGCATAGGGAATTATCCGGGAATTGCCCATATGGCCGTACAATCCCTAACTAGAATGTCCCTCTGTGTGAAGCCCTCTGGGTTTGATCGCACAGCCTGCATGAGCAGGTCGTGGCTACATCCCCGACAAGGTGCGTTGATACTGTATTTCTCTATACAAAATTAGTTTTTTTGATTAGGGCCCCCAGACACAATTTTGCATGGGGCCCCAGAAATGATAAGGCTGGCCATAGACCATCTGTGTTATCTGTGTCAAACAGTACCTACTTACCTAACCTCATTCCAATGATGTATGTGCTCGCTATACCTTTAGCTACATGCATACTTGGGGCAGCCATTTTTGATTGGCCGAACCTGCTACACCCCCAGCTAGAGGTGAGCAGGGATGCAATCTGCTCTGCACCATTCAGCTGGCTAACTGCTGTTATGTCACAGAATCTTGTATAGCTGAATGGAGCTGAGCACTGATTCTGCAGCAGTTGGCTCACATAAGTGTACAGTGACTTCCTATCTGCTGCACACTGCATTGTGCTTATCGGCCCCTCACTCGCCGGTTGGCGCTGGTCTGACCCTGCCTCTGGGGGCCCCCTGGCAGGTGGGGGCCCAATGCATTTATTTGGTTTGCGTGGTGGTTAAGCACGCCACTGATTGCAAGTGTAGTGGCATCGCCACAGACTTCTACTGACCTGTTCCAGCATTCAGCGCTGTGTGCAACGTTTTCCCAACGCATTGCGCAATGCAGCACAGATATATGAACTGGACAGCATTTTCCCTCTCAGACAAGTGAGCAGAATGACAGGATCCCGGCCAATCAAAAATCACCTTTCATTGATTATATACAGCCCATAGATTGTGCAGTGTATGGCAAGCACAATAAGATTGTATACAAACAGTTTAGTGAAACAACAAATACACAATGTAATTACTGCAAATTTGAACAGATTGTGGAAAACACTGGCGAGTTTGCAGAATCATATTGTTGCGAGATTGCACAAACAAATGAAATAATATACTGGTGCTGTCTGCACAATCAGATCAGATTGTAGAGTACACTGGGGTGTCTGCACAATCAGATTGTAGAGTACACTGGGGTGTCTGCACAATCAGATTGTAGAGTACACTGGGGTGTCTGCACAATCAGATTGTAGAGTACACTGGGGTGTCTGCACAATCAGATTGTAGAGTACACTGGGGTGTCTGCACAATCAGATTGTAGAGTACACTGGGGTGTCTGCACAATCAGATTGTAGAGTACACTGGGGTGTCTGCACAATCAGATTGTAGAGTACACTGGGGTGTCTGCACAATCAGATTGTAGAGTATACTGGGGTGTCTGCACAATCAGATTGTAGAGTACACTGGGGTGTCTGCACAATCAGATTGTAGAGTACACTGGGGTGTCTGTACAATCAGATTGCAGAGTATACGGAGGTGCCTGATAGCCAGATAGCAGCAGTTTCTCACCAGCCTGGCCAATCAGATTGCAGCAGTTTCTCACCAGCCTAGCCAATCAGATTGCAGCAGCTTCTCACCAGCCTGCCCAAGCAGATTGCAGCAGTTTCTCACCAGCCTGGCCAATCAGATAGCGGCAGTTTCTCAGCAACCTGGCCAATTAGATTGCAGCAATTTCTCACCAGCCTAGCCAATCAGATTGCAGCAGTTTCTCACCAGCCTGCCCAATCAGATTGCAGCAGTTTCTCACCAGCCTGGCTAATCAGATAGCGGCAGTTTCTCACCGGCCTTCCTGATCAGATTGCAGCAGTTTATCACCAGCCTGCCCAATCGGATTGCAGCAGTTTCTCACCGGCCTTCCCAATCAGATTGCAGGAATCCCGGCCAGCCTGTGCAATCCTAGCAGCAATCAGATTGTACAGTGCATGGTCAGCATCGCACTATAAGGGGTTAATAAGGCAGCTCAGTGGGACTCTATATGGACAGCTGGAATGGCAGCCAAGCAGGGGATGAGTATGACAGGCAGCCAATCAGCATTCCCCCCAGTGACACCCCAATCACAGGACCCCCCTCACCTGCGGGCAGGGGGCTGGGCTCCCGGTCGGGGCTGTGCGGGGGGCTCTGGGCCAGCTCGTCCTTCAGATAGTCCTGGAAGTGCACCTCCCGCAGCCCCAACCACAGGCGGTTGGCGGTGCCGCGCAGCACCCGGCCGCTCCTTCCGGTGATGCCGGTCAGGTAATCCATGGCGGCCCCGGGCTCTTCCTGCGCCCTGCGATCGCTGTCACCGCGTCCAGCTTCCCGGGACAAACTTTCTGCCAACTTTACTGCGAACTTCTCCCCGACCACGCCCTCACACGCTGGCCACGCCCTCCTCACACGCTGGCCACGCCCTCCTCACACGCTGGCCACGCCCCCATTCACCAACCAAAACTCGGCTCCCTGCACATGATAGGACTTGCTGACCACGCCCCCATCATGTGCAGGGAGATGCGATGTCGCTGGTGAGCGGCAGTTTTATAGCGGTTCCATTCTGACACCCCCGTTAAGCTGAAATGGTAGCTCCGGCTTGTGAGTTACTATAGGACAGCGGGACGTACCACTGTGGACTAATGGGGGGTGGTGAGCAATGTAAACATTTAGCGACTGTTCTTGTTAGTGAAGGTTGGGAGCCACGAATGTTATAAATGGAAAAAAGAGAACCTGTCACCTGAGAAATACAGAGGCTGTCATTGCTAATCCTCTCCACCAGCCAAAAATCACTTTAGATTCTAACAATTGATACCTGAGGGATGCTGGTTTGGAATGTCCCTACAGTTAAAGTGGACCTAAACCCATACCTCCCAACTTTTGAAAACCGTAAAGAGGGACAAAAGAAGCCACGCCCCCAGCCACACCCTTAAAGAGAAACACCACCTAAGACTTAAATAGGGCATCCCTCGTTACACAACCAGTTAAAGTGGACCAACACCCAGGATTTTGACTATCCTGGGTTTTGGTCCACTTCAGTGGGGCACCCAGATCGGGGATGCCCCGCTGTGTGAAACCCCCCAGAACGCCCATAAACACTCACCTCCCCACGGTCCTACGCAGGCGCTCGTCCAATCAGAGAGCTCAGAGCCGCTGTGGTATGCATGTACAAGCGTACAAGTGGCGTCCAACCACAGCAGCTCTGAGCACTGGAGGCCGCGTCTCGCGCTTCCTTCTAACAGGGAGCACGCCTCCTGTGCGAGGCTCCTTCCTGGAGTCCCGCCCCCACCCACTGAACCACCAATGAAATAACAGTATAAAAAAAAACCCTGCCTCTCAGACTCCCAGCTGCCGATGCCTCTTGGATGCCCCCTGCCACCAGCCCCGAGTGTGCAGCTGAGCGCTTACACTCAGGGCCGGCGGCGGGGGGCATCTGAGAGGCCGACGCAACCCCCTGGCGGCGGCGTGGGACATGACGGCACGTGACAAGAGCATGCGCCGCGGGACCAGGTAATAAAAATCGGAAGTCCCAGGAAAATCGGTACAGTTGGGGGGTATGCTAAACCCACGGCAATAGATTCCAGGGCCGATTGATTTCCCCCCCCCCCCCCCCCCCCCGGGGCATCTAAAATCGGATGTGTGAAACCCCCCAGGTCGCCCCATACACTTACCTTCTCCCCTGCTCCAAGGGCGCATGCGCGAGCTGTGGCCGCACCTGCGCTATATCTCTCGCACCAGGCATTTGTGAATGGCTGGCGTGGGCACGCTCCCTGTTAGAGGGTAGCGGGGGGTGCTGCCTTAGACAAAGGCTTAGATGACGAGCCATCAGCGAATCCGAGCACGCTCATTGGACAAGGGGCCGGGAAGAGGTGAGTTGTTTTCAGCAACCTGGACGGTTTCACAGTGCGGGGCATCCCCGAGGGGCAAGGACCAAAACCCAGGATAGTCAGAATCCTGGGTTTTGGCCCACTTTAAAGGGATACAGAAGGCAAAGACAATTGTTAGACCGTTGTGTTGAGCTACAATGGCTGCAATATGAGAGTTTACAGTTTTACCTCATGATTTATATTTTAAAACTTTGGGCATGGACCTTGGCTCTGTGATGTCACATAATAATCAGCATAATGGGTGGGGTCTGTAAGACAGACATTCTCATCACCCTGGCTGTTCTCCCTCTCCTAGTGTCCACACTCTGATGATGCAGAGCTTTAGACCACCAGCTTATCCCTATTATTAGTGGTCTTTGGCAAAGGAATTCAGGGAGGTGTGCCACTACTCTTTGCCTTGTTTCCACTTTCAGAAGCAGCTGTGTTCTGACAGTAAGGATGAGGGCAGCCATGATGAGGTAAGCTGCTGAATGACAGTTTGTGCACTTTTCCTACAGAGTCCCTTTAAAGATTTTAGGCATGGATAAACGTCCTTCCTTTTGTTCCTTCACTCCCTCTTCCTCTTTCTTATTCCCTGTCCTTGCTCTTCTCTCTCTTCCTTTCTTCAGTTCTCACTTCCTTCTCTCCCTCTCTCTCTTTCCATCCTGTCTTCTTCCTGTCTATTAAAGCGGACCTTCACTCTGAATAAGAGTCTATCTTATATGTTTCCCACACCCTGTACATACAGATTGCCCACATTAAAAATCATCCTACCTGCATCTACTGCATGTTATGAGCCTTTAAACATCCAAGATGGCGGCTTATGGAAGCCGCCATCTTATCAGGCAGCCTGCAAACAGGAAGTGCCTCCTGACTGTGCTGCTCTGCATTCTGGGACTGCTGACCTTTACCTGACCCCAGCTCTGCTCTGTCTGAGCAAAGCACAGCTATAACCCGCCCCCCCCCTTTACCTTATCCCACTCTCCTCTCCTCAGTAAGTGTGATGCTTCTGAGTCAAGATGGCGGCGCCCGTATCCTAAATTCCTGAACAGAGTTGCAGCCCAGTGGGGGAAAGAATAATAAGTTAGTGACTAAAAACATAAAATATATTAATTTTAGATGCTGGGGAACCGTTTTTTAAGAGTTTGGGCTTTTCATTAAATCATGCTGAAGGTCCGGTTTAACTCTCTCCCTTTTTAATTCCTTTCTTTCTCACTCCCCCTTTCCCTCCCCTCTTTCTTTCCCATATTCCTCCCTTCATTTTCCTCCCTTTCTCTCTCTTTTCTTTCACTTACTATTGCTATACATTCTTTCTCTTCTTTTTCATTACCTCTCCCACTTTTGTTTTCCCCCTCTTCCTTGCTCCACTCACTTACTTCTTTTTATTTTCCCTTCTCTCCATTTCTCACTTTCTTTTTTTTCTCTCCTTTTCTTTCTTTACTCTTCTTCCCATCCTCCTAACTTTCTCCTTTTTTTCTCTTACTTTCTTTTTTCTCTGTTTCCCACCCTATGTTCTCTCTCTCTCTTTCTTCCTCCATTTTCCCCTTTCTCTTGTCTTTCTCCCTCTTCTCACACTATCACACTATTTTATGTGTGTGTGCGCAGGGGCTTGCCAGTTTTATTATTATCATTATATAATTCTTAGGTGGTGTTTCCCTTTATGGGCATGGCTAGGGGGCGTGGGTAGGGGGATTGGCTTAATGGTAAAAAAAAAAATGCCACAGCGTGCTATGCATGCTGCCACATTTGTCCCTCTTTCTGGCTTTCAAAAGTTAGGTATGTATCTCCCGAGGTGGACTGGCCATAGAGAGCACAGGGAGAATTCCTGGTGGACCACACTGCTTTAGGGCCACTTGGGTGGGTTTAAGACATTCCAGCCCATGTTCTACCCCAGCCTTAGCATCATGGATGTAGAGGACAGTGTAGCCAGGCAGTGGGAAAAGCAAGCAGGATGCTCGGCTGCATAGCTCGAGGCATCACCAGTAGGAAGAGGGAGGTTGTGATGCCGCTGTATAGAGCCCTGGTGAGGCCACAGCTAGAATACTGTGTGCAATTCTGGAGAAAAAAAATTATTCAAATCGAACGGGTCCAAATAAAACGGGCAACAAAAATGGATATAGAATAGAAGGACTTAAACTTAAGGAGAGACATAAATAACTTAATTTGTACAGAAAGAGTAGTTAGTAGTTAGTAGATGCTTGGAACAAACTTCCAGCAGAGGTAGTTGAAAAAGTAATAGTAAGTGAATGTAAACATGCCGGGGATAAGCACACATCATACCTTCCAACTTTTCAGGGTGGGAAAGAGGGGCAATTGTTAAATTAGGCCACGCCCCCCTCATTGAGAGATGTATAGGAGATACGCCCCCCTCATTGAGAGATGTATAGGAGATAGGGTGTAACAGTTACAACAATATAAACACTTTGAATAGGACAATTAATCATTTAGTGATGCAGATCTGCATGTTACACCTCAAAGAAGGACAGAGAAGAACAGGGATGGACACTGGGACACAGACTCAAAAGAGGGGACACTTGGAAGGTAAGCACACATCTATCCTAAGATAAAGAATACATACAGTATACACATAAGGGCAGACTAGATGGACCGTATGGTCTCCTTCTGCCATCAACCTTGTGTAATTCTATTACTGCTCCCACTACTGCAAAATAATCTCCACACAGCCTTCACGTGACCAAGAAGGAACCTCCCTAGATTAACAATGAATTGCTCCACCAACCACCGTGCCCCCATTCTTCCCCCTAATTTAAAGCAGTATCGCGAAATTTGCATTAAAAAAGATAAATAATTAAATAGCCACACAATAGCTTCTAACATGTGTATAAATAATGTGGCGATAGAAAAAGGAAAAAATATCTGCCTTTCTTTTAAATTGTATAATTACAATGGCTCAGTCCATTTGCTGAATAGGGGGATCTGCTGGGTTGTATTTAGTGAGCTGCTTCATTTAGCCCACTGGTCTCCTAGCAACACTTTACCTCAGAGGCTGACACTGTAATCAGTGGTAACGGCTGTGTGTGTGTGAGGTGCTGCTTTTGTTATGAAACCAGGTGACTCAAATGTGTAAAATCTATACAAAATAAACTAAACTGACTGAAAATAACTGAAAGAGTGGCCGACCCTGAAGTCTATAAGACCCGGCCATTGACCTTCCCCCTTGGGCATCCTAAATCAGGATGCCCACTGTGTGAAACGACCCCTGGATAACCACAGATCCCCCCATTTTTCTGGCGCGCTCACGCAGATAGTCATTTAGACAGGCCGGGCGGCCAGGAAGGTTACTGCTCAGGCTCCCCATCTGCGTGCAAACAGCGCTGATTGGATGAGAGCCCGCGCATGCGCTGTGGGACAGGGAAAGGTACGTTTTCACAGGCGAACTTGGGGATTTCACATATCAGGGCATCCAAAGTCGGGATGCCCCTAGGGGCACAAAACAAAACTCCAGATAGTGAAAATCCTGGGTTGGGCTTTGCTCAAAACACACAAAGCTGAAAGAAAGATCATATGGAAAAATGAAAAATAAGAATATGAAAGAGAAAATGGTAAACTGAAAGATTCTGCAGCAGAGCCAACATGAAGGGAAAACTGTCAAAATAAAAAATGTTTAGAGCAAAACATAAAAATCCAATTCTGAAATAAAATAACCCCCCCCCAAAAAAAAACTGTTGAGTCTCAGATTCAAACCAATGGCTCTCTGGTTCAAACTGACATTGAATTTACCAATGAGCTAAATGACTTCTAGAGCTTTTCTTTCTGTTTTAGATATATGAGTTCTGGCCAGGCAATGTTGCAATATTATCTTATGCTGGACGGCTGCCAGCACTGAACAGCTGATTACTTTGTTACATTGTTTCCCCCTCTCCTCAGCGTGGAACAGACCAGAGTGTCAGGCCCCGACACTCAGCAGACATAAACATGAGCTATTAGTCTCCAGCTGCACAACACAGACATCATTTTTTTCTAAATTTGTAATTCTTACTCCAACACTTACCTACATTCAAAGTACCATTTAAATATAAGTCACCAAGAAAAATTCAAACAGTCCAGTCATCGAGTAACCCCCCCCCCCCCACTCAGCCACTCATCGAGTAACCCCCCCCCCCCCCACTCAGCCACTCTCCCCTGGCACTGAGGCAGGGCACGGGAAGTGGTTACAAAGAACCATCCAGTGCCTTTCTCCCAGAGCTCCGAGTCCTGGGCGCCACCATTTTGGGAGAAGGCACATTGCCCATTCACTTGAATGGATAGGCGGGAGAGCACCCTTCGCGGGGGATGCCACTTTGTTTTTTTCTGTGCGACTGCACTGGACCGCACGCTCCCTGTTAGAGGGTAGTGGGGGGATGCGGCCGTCAGCGCGCTCGGATCCGCTAGTCTTAGACGAAGGCTTAAATTATGTGATGTCAGCGGATCCGAGCACGCTGATTGGACGGTTGGATGGTTGTAGAACCGGGAGGAGTTGAGTTGGTTTCGGCGACCTGGGGGTTTCACACAACATGGCACATCTGGGTGCCCCGGGGACAAGGTTCAAAATCCTGGGTTTTGGTCCACTTTAAGTCTCTGGGGCTGGTGGTCTCTCTTTTGTTATGGAACATCCCTAGGGATGGGTACATTCAAAATCCCACACCGCATCACCACCATTTCTTTAGCCTAGGCAAATTGATATGTCCCAGGCAGGAGGAACAAACCTCATGATAGTCAAAACTTAGGGTTTGTTCCTCTTTATTTATGGTCCATGAAACTTAGTGTAGAAAGCACAGGTCCCTAAGAGTATGTTAAATCCCTCATAGTGCATTCTAGACAGTGAACCGTCCCCCATTAAAATACTTACCCTTTGAGAAGAGTATCGGTAGCGGTTTGATGGTTGCAGTGAAGGGATTCGGTATGGTGGTCACAATGGTGCAGCTATAGAAGCAGAGCAGGACGAATCATTCTGAACTAGTCTCACCAGTGCTGCTTATGCTGCTCTTGGGGTCAATGTGTAACGCGTGGCCCTGCGCTCGGAACGGGAGAGTTAATAATTAGGTGTGCTTCTACCAAGCCAGAAAATTATAATCTAAACTGACCCCAACAGGGGCAGACTGCCCACCGGGAGACCTGGGCAAATGCCCGGTGGGCCGGACTGCTTTGGGGCTGCCTGGGCTGCTACCTTTACTAACACTCCCACCTAATCCCTGCCTTTCTCCAGCCCCCCATCCCCTTCCCCATTCTACCCCCTTACCCAAGCAACCCCAGCCTATGTCCTCCCCCTAATGATATAGCCTCAGCCTTGGAGCACACTGGTTGCAGCAGAGATGCCACTGGCTGGTCGTGGGCTTGCCAGGTGCTGGTAAAATCCCAGGCTGATTTTTGGCCCCGGGGATGTCCGTCTGATGTCCCTCTGCAGATTCTCTCACCAGGCCCTTACATGGCTGCCAATCCTAATTATGAATAAATGCCAGGCTTTTAGCTGTACTAACCGGGCCGCCTTATGAACTTATGGCCAAAACTTCAGACCATCCCTTTCCGGGGGAGTTAATCTTACACAGACAACAAAAGAATAGTATATTTATAGAAAATACTACTATGTTGCTCAGCCATTACATATAATAGGTTGTGAGTTATTGCCAGGCAGACTCCATATTAGAGGTGCATTGATCTGAGCGCCATGTTGTCTTATTGTTCCACTAGAAGGGGCCGCAATAAAATCGAAACAGGGAAAACACAAACAGTTTACTGCAGGAAAACTGCAACCTTAGACTGGTTTCACACTGAGGCGATCACATATCGCTCACTATTGCCCCGCAATCGCCATTGAAATGCTACTTATAGAGATCTATGAGCGCTTTCACATATCAGGGCCGGATTATGAGAGGGGTGCAAAGGGGCATGCGCCCCGGGGCCTCCACCTCTTGCCCTGCAAAGGGGGCCTCCACCAACCTTTGGGTTATGGTCTGTTCCAGGAGGCTTTTCAATCTTTGGTCTAATGGGCTTGGGGCCAGCAACAAAGCTATTGGCAGCAGTGGGGGCAGCCAAAGCCACCACAGGGCAGGACGGAGAGTCTAGAGAAGCAAAGCCACCATCACCAACGCTACAGTGATGGGTGCGTGCAGAGATGTCACTGCGCATAATCCACCAAGCACAGCCACTGGCAGCTCAATGCAGGGAACTGTTTTCTGTTAGACCAGCCGGGCGACTACACTACACCCCACCCAGAATGGCAAAGCAGGAGTTCCTGAGCATCATGCATCCGCACAAGGGTGGCACAAGGGACTCGATCTGACGTTCCAGTAAGTAGGCGAGTGCCAGACAACCACCAATCAGTTACTTGGCTGGACTATTATTTTAAAGTGGAACAACACCCGATGCTGATCGGCCTGGGAATCTATAAGATTCCCGGGCCGATCAGCATCGGGGGTGCCCCGCTGTGTGAAACCCCCCAGAAAGCCCCGAAATCCCTACCTGCTCCTCGATCCAGCGGCACATGCGCGAGCCGCCGCCGCCGCTCGGTCATCCCTCTAGCAAGGTGCGCACCCGCGTCGGCCGTTTGTGAATGGCTGGTGCGGGCGCGCTCCCTGTAAGAGTGACGCGCGGGAGGTGGTGGCGGGCACGCTCGCTTGTCCGGCGACGGACCTCGCTTGTCCGGCGGTGGGGATTGGCTGCAGCAGTCACGTGGGAGCGGGGACAGGTGAGTTTTTGGGGCTTTCTGGGGGGTTTCACACAGCGGGGCACCCCCGAAGTGGACCAAAACCCAGGATAGTCAAAATCCTGGGTGTTGGTCCACTTTAAAGGGAAAAAAATATGTGGGGCCTCCACCAGATTTTGTGTCCAGGGGCCTCCACCGCACTTAATCCAGCCCTGCTGGCAATAGCTGTATAGTAAATAGCGATTGCAACTAGCCTTAAAGTATTCTATATGCTTTTACCATACCTTCCAACTTTTCAGGGTGGGACGATTGTTAAATTTAGCCAATTCCCCTCATTGAGGGATGGATAGGTTGTAACAATTACAAAAATATAAACAATTTTAATAGGTCAATTAATCATTTATCAATGCAGATCTGCATGTTGGGGCAAGATGCACCTTGACAGGGACAAATCACCAGGATAGACACATTTCTGGTGACTGGTCCATTTTAAGATTGCCTGGCACCAAGGTTGTCAGCGAAATGTAGTCCTAGGAGGCCATTATTCCATCACATCCTGGCATTACTCATCTGCTACACCCACCTTGGTCACCCGAGGTGGATCGGAATATGAGGATATTTAGGAAAACGTCATCTAATCCACAAAGTGGGCAAGTGTTAAAACATGTTGTGTGTTAATATATCCAGCTCTGTTTCCAAACTGCCTCTGGAGGCCATGTCAGCACAGGTTACTGTGTTGCTATGACAACACAAATGGTATTTTGGATAATCATGTGCCAGTTTGTTATGGTAGCAGTTTGAGGGGGACCTTTTCAGTAACGCAGCATGACTTGCGAGTTGTGAAGGATCATCCCTGGGAATTCCTGACGCCTTGCTTCAGTAGCGAAGCTTTGGTACGATGTGGGAACGCCGCGGCTTGACTCCAGCGTGACTAACATGTCACATATTCCCTCTATACCTAGCCCCTCATACCTGAGCATGACATCACATATCACCCAACTGCTAATATTATTATTGTCACAAGGCCCATGGCTGCTCCCATCATTTTACTGTTACATCTAAACTAATGTGCACTTAAAGTGGAACACCCTCCCATGACTGGCCCGGGAATCTATAAGATTCCTGGACCGATCAGACCCCTGACTGCGGGGCACCCCGATCGGGGGTGCCCCGCTGTGTGAAACCCCCCAGAAACCCCTAAATCCCTACCTGATCCTTGTTCCAGCGGCACCAGCCACCGCACCCACGCCGGCCATTCACAAACGGCCGGCGCGAGTGCGCGTCCTGTAAGAGTGACGCGTGGGAGGCGGCGGTGGTGGGCGCGCTCTCTTGTCCGTCGCTGCCTCCCGCTTGTCCGTCGGCGAGGATTGGCAGCGGCGGTCACGTGGGAGCGAGGAGAGGTGAGTTTTTGGGGGTTTCTGGGGGGTTTCACACAGCGGGCCACCCCCGATCGGGGTGCCCCGCCGAAGTGGACCAAAACCCAGGATAGTCAAAATCCTGGGTGTTGGTCCACTTTAAAGTGGAAGTTCAGTCCAAAATCGACTTTAATCCTGGTGAAAGTTCCCCCAACTGACACATTTTGCATAATATAAATATATTGATGTCTACAATTGATGTGGAATGAGCTCTCCTGCTGCCTGTGGCATTCACTGCTATTTGAATTTAATATCTGAATGGCTGGGGGCAGGAGCACACCTCTGCTACAGGGGTGCCGGGGATGCGGCCACGGCTGGTGAATGCGGCATAGGTCAGTGAATACAGCGATTTGGGGGGCTTACACAGCGGGGAGCGAAAGGTGCATGGTCGTTGGTCCACCTCAAAGCGGTCCTTCACCCTGAATAAGAGTCTATCTGATATGTTTTCCACACCCTGTACATACAGATTGCCCGCATTAATCCGGACCCTCACCCTGAATAAGAGTCTTATATGTTTCCCACACCCTGTACATACAGATTGCCAACATTAAAAATCATCCTACCTGCATCTACTGCATGTTATGAGCCTTTAAATATCCAAGATGGCAGCTCATGGAGCGTCAGGCAGCCTGCAAACAGGAAGTGTCTTCTGACTGTGTTGCTCTGCATTCTGGGATTGCTGTCCTTTCCCGGACCCCAACTGTGCTCTGTCTGTTCAAAGCACAGCTATAACCCGCCCCCTGCACTTTATCCCGCTCTCCTCTCCTCAGTATGTGTGATGCTTCTAAATCAAGATGGTGGCTCCCGTATCCTAGAGTCCTGTACAGAGTTGCAGCCCGGTGGGAGAAAGAATAAGTATTCCTAAGTAAAACTTAAAATATATTAATTTTAGATGCTGGGGAATAGTTTTTTTTAAGGGTTTGGGCTTTTCATTAAATCATGGTGAAGGTCCGGTTTAACTCCTTGCATTCCCTCTCCCCTACACACACACTGTCTGCTAGGGGAAGAACATTAAAGCAAAATAAAAAAAAATGTATTCCTCCAAACCCCCCCCCCCCCCCCCAATGCTCTCCTCGCCCGAGTCCCTTGGAGCCGATGCTGCTTTTCGGCAGTGGCCCGGTTAAAGAAAAAGGCCACTCCCACCTGGCAATTCTGAGATCGCCGATTGGCTAATCTCAAGACGGCTGGCCGCATCCCCGGCTTTCTATAGTGAGGCCTATCTAAATAGCTGGACGTGGGTGCACGTGCGCACAGCAACAAAAACGCAGAGCATTCGGCGGCCGGTGATCACACCTTTGTGGGAGCCGTTGGTAAAGGTGAGTTTACCCGCGACCCTGGGGGTTTCACACAGCGGGGCATCCTTTGAGATTCCAGGGCTGCCCAGCAAGGGTTTTGAGCCACGTTAACGAGAAACGGCACCCAAGAAATTGAATTTCTTGGGTTTTGTTTCTCTCTGGTGAAGCATCCTAATTTGGGATGCCCTGCTGTGTGTGTTCCCCAAGATCGCTTGTAAACTAACCTTTCCCAGGGGGCATGCTCAGCCAATCAGCAGCACTCTTTCCATTCAGATTTCCTTTGCCACACTGACATCAGTACATGCCCTGTTTTAGGGTGTGCTATCACACAGGGCGCCATGGTCAAGGGGGCACCATACAGCTGCTCCCAGCTGCTTAATACCCTATCCTGCTCACCTGCCAGCTCAATGTCAAATGGAGCTACAGGGGATGAATGATTGGGTCAGAAGGAAAGGGTGCCATGCTCACCTCTGTTCTGATGATTCCCTACCCCAGGGCATCCCAGTGTGGGATGCCCCACTGTGTTAAACCCACTGGAATCGCCGGCAGACATTGCAAGCAATCCCATGGCACATACGCAGGCTTTCATCCAATCAGCACTCAGTCATGCTGTAAATATTAATGCAATGCATAGAACTCTTTTGGAACAGAGCCCGGCATAGAGAGATGGGAGCAGCTGGCATCCCCAGTTTCCTCCAGTGTGGCAGAGCCTCAGCTGAGAAGGCCAGAATGTGGCCTGTGCATGCGCCATGGAATTGCAGGTGAGGTAAGTATACCAGTGATCCTGGGTGATTTCACCCAGTGGGGCATCCCACATTGGCATGCCCCCGGGATAAGGAATCAGCCAGCGAATACAGGATTTGGTCCACTTTAAAGTGGACCAAAGCCCAGGATTTTGGTCCTTACCCCCCAGATCGCCGAGCAAAAATCACCTCTTCCTGGTGCTATGAAGCATGCACGTCCGCTTGTCCAATCGGCGTGCTCGGAGCTGCTGGCGTCACGTTGTCTAGGCTCCAAGCATCCTTGGTTTTGGTCCACTTTAAAGCAGGCTGGCAAGCAACAACTGGTCCACTGGCCTCGAATGCATTGCCTCCCCACTGTCACTGCCAGTTCTCCACCCCACAAGCGTGGTCACATGGGGCAGTGACCCGGCGCCAAAGGCTAGAGACTGCCTCTGATAGTGTGCCTCTGTCTGGCATCAGGCTTGATGCTAGGTTATGCCCAGGCGAACCCTGGTGGCTGTTAGCAACCCTCTGGGGCAGTAGGCTGGTAGTAAGGAAGTGCAGAAGTGTAATGGAGAGGGCTCGCTGTCCTGTATTCTTGCACAGGGCCAACCCGTGTCACTATATATGAAAGGAGTGATCACCATTAGCCACCATCCCCACCTCGAGCTGTAGGCGTGCCTGCGCCGGCCATATAGGAAGGCATAGCACGGCTGCAGCACCATACCCCCCAACCGTCCCGATTTTCCTGGGACTGCCCCGATTTTTATTACGTGGTCCCGCATCCCATGGCGCATGCTCTTGTCCCGCGCCGTCGCCGGGGGTTGCTGCGGCCTCTCAGACGCTCCACGCCACCGGCCCCGAGTGTAAGTAATCAGCTGCACACTGACGGCAGGCAGCAGGAGGCGTCTAAGAGCGCCTCGGCAGCCAGGAGTCTGAGAGACAGGGTTTTTTCTATTCTGTTATTTCATTGGTGGTTCAGTGGGTGGAGGCGGGACTCCAAGAAGGAGCCTCGCCCAGGAGGGGAAATGGCCACACTTGATGAGTGTGTCTGTTTGTGTGTGTGTGTGTTTGTGTCTCTGTGTGTTTGTGTCTCTGTGTGTGTTTGTGTCTGTGTGTGTGTGTTTGTGTCTGTGTGTCTATGCGTTTGTGTTTGTGTCTATTTAATTCTTAGGTCTGCCCTATTTAATTCTTAGGTGGTGTTTCCCTTTAAGGGTGTGGCTAGGCATGGCTTTTTTTGTCCCTCTTTACGGCTTTCAAATGTTGGGAGGTATGCAGCCCAGAAATGCGACACAGGCTCAGAGTTTCCAATTCGGGATGCCCCATAAAGAGGTAGACCAACCCCCCCCAAAAGTCTTATAGACTCTATGGGAGGTGTTGCTCCTCTTTTTCCCTAGTACCTTACATGCATTGTATTTGTGGCATGCATTAAACCTTGAAGAAACCTGAAGTTCTCTTGTCTGTCCTAGGCCGAAGCTGGATTGAGGGAGCAATTATTTTTGTGTTCGGGGGGGGGGGGGGGGGGGGGGGGGGAATGGGCCGTATAAGGATAGAAGCAGATAACAATTGTTTCAGCCACTAGAGATTCCCTTGCATAGCTGGGAGTGACAGGCGGGGGCGCACTGATGGCCATTATACGCCATCATATCTGTTGATTCAGCACAATCCCCTCGGCTGACAGGCCAGTGACAGATTGGGGACAGGTGTAGACTCTGCGCAAAATATAAGTAGGACGCCAATGCCGCAACAGCATTTTATTTAAGGCAACATTATTCCACATTAGCCTGATGGAGTCTAACTCCCTCTATGCTGGACAGTGTCTGGATTGTCATCATTTCCTCCTAATAATCCCACATCGGGATGCCCCCGGGGAGGGCTTAGCAATAAAGTGAACCTGTCATTAAGAAAATACAAAGCTTAAAGGGGCTCTCACCTAATACTACAAGTCTGTGTTGCCAAGAACCCCCTGAGGTACGCGTACCACATATTCAGAAACAGTGATTTAAAAGACACTAAAGCCAGGTGAAATCCCTCCCCGAGGGCAACCTGATTTGGGATGCCCTGCTGTGTGACACCCCTTTTGCCCTGCACTCCCCTCGATCCTGCGGCTCCTTCTTTGGCTTCCCTTACGCCCCTCTGTCACCTGCACATATCCAGGCAAATATGAATGGCTAGCAGCAGGTGCATGCAACCGGAAGGAGTGGCCAGTGAGAGGCACCAGAAATCCATTCATTCATGATTAAAGTGATTGACCACACAATAAATAAAACAAAAGGGTACTTACCTTTTGTCCCCCGCAGCTAGTCAGCACTGATCAGCAACTTACCTGATCGTTGGATTCCAGCCCACGCCTCCCCAGGCCCAAACAGGGATCACAATTATTGGCCACCATCAGACACAGAAGCGCTGCCACTGCCTCTACCATCAATAGCAATGGAAGGAGTGTGCTAAGACCTGACACGCCCCCTCCATTGTAGTGAATTGAGAGGGCGTGGTTGACTGATGGTGGGGGTTGTGAGCCAGACACGGTGAATGGAGTAAAGGCCCGGGATGGCGCAGGAAACGCAGGCGGAAATCCAGCCAACAGGTGAGTTTCTGATTATCGTACTAGCACCGATCAGCTGCGGGGGAGCACCCTTTTGTTTTGGGTGATCAATCACTTTAATATGCATGCACGCATGAATGATGATTGGGGGAGAGCCCACGAATGTGTGGTTGGACCACCATATTGAGGTAAGTACAAGGCGAACCGGGGGCTTTCAAACGCAGATCAAAATCCACAGAGTGAAAATCCTGAGTTTTGGTCTGCTTTAAAGGACCAAAAGCCATGGAGTAAAAATCCTGGGTTTTGGTCTGCTTTAATGGATGCCGGAAGTGGGAAAATATATTAACCGGGTCCCACATTGCTCCTGGTTTGCTGTGAAGGTGTGCGTAGCTCCACATGTAGCCCATGCACACTTACCTGGCAAACTCTATCATCACCGGAGGAGTGGGTAAATGATGTAAGTGACCAGGTGCGGCTGCCAATGGCGATGGGCCATGGAGAGGTATTTTGCCAGATTTTGGACTTGGTGGTGGGACATCCTTGTTTTGGTAGACAAGTCAACAGAGCTTTAGTCATTTTAGACTGGAGATCTGCTTTAAATTGGGCCAAAACCCACAGCGATCGGTCCAAGTGTCTGTAAGATTCCTGGGCCGTTTGATTCCCGCCCCCCGGGCCATCCAGAATCAGGATGCCCCACTGTGTCAAACCCCCCAGGTCGCCCATAAACTCACCTTTTTCCTGGTTCCAACGACGCATGTGCAAGCAGTGGCCGCATCCCCGATATCCCTAAAACCAGGGAGCGTGCCCGTTCCAGGCATTTGTGAATGGCCAGCGCGGGCATGCTCCTTAGTTAGAGGGAAGCGAGATATGCGCCCACTAGTGCATTTGGACGAGCGGCCGCACATGCGTCGTAGGACCGGGGAGAGGTGACTTTGTTCGGGCGGCCCAGGGGTTTCACACAATCGGGGAGAGGACGAAACCAAGGATAGTCAAAATCCTGGGTTTTGGTCCACTTTAAGTTTCCACATTAGCAGCAGGCAGGACAGATGATGGTAGGATGAGTAACACTGGAAAGTTCAGGTCTATGATCTTTAGTAAATAGAGCAGGTAACAGACTTGCTCCCATGTTTGGAGGTGGAATTATTGTACAGCACAGCTGTAGTGTCTCCTGTGTAGCAGAAGAAGCGGCTCACAGAGTGATTTCACTTGTCTGGAATTGCTTTTGGCGGCCATCACAATGGCCCTGGAAGTGGAACAGAAGCAGGTTTGTCTCGGGGTTAGTCTCGGCTTAGGGGGAAGTAAAAGGAAAGGTCATGCGGGCTGCAGTCTGTTGTAGAGCTTGTAAGTATATTTATTTAGTCATTGTCCCTGCCCGGCCCAAACAATGGCGGCTCTTATGTGCTTCACCATCCGGACAGCGGCACTTCTCCTGTCACAGCGTAGAAACCTGCACCCAGCAACTCAGGAAGCAATCACTGTGTTACTGTCATAGACGGAACTGCTCGCACTCCGCAAATATAAGTGAGACAAGATAATAATTAGGGATGAGCGAACCGGTTCGGACGAACCGGAATTCGCTCAGAATTTCAGGGAAAATTCGATTCGGCACGAACCCGAATTTTTTTTGGTTCGTGCCGATCGAATTTTCCCTGAAATAAAAAAAAAAAATGCCAGCATGGTGGGAGCGGGCAGGCCGGCTACGCTGTCAGCGGGCGGCGGAAACCAGCCCGCTGACAGCGCAGCCGGCCTGCCCGCTCCCACCATGCCGGCATTTTTTTAAAAAGCAAACACTTACCTGCATGGTCGGAGCGTGGAGGCCGGCGCCGCTCTCAGCTGTCATCAGAGGACGCGTCATCAGAGGGCGCCTGAGAGCGGCGCCGGCCTCCACGCTCCGACCATGCATGTAAGTGTTTGCTTTTTAAACAAATGCCGGCATGGTGGGAGCGGGCAGGCCGGCTGCGCTGTCAGGAGTCTATCTTATATGTTTCCCCCACCCTGTATATAGATTGCTCACATTAAAAATCATCCTACCTGCATCTATGCATGCATGCTATGAGCCTTTAACCCTCCAAGATGGCAACTCATGGAGCATCAGGCAACCTGCAAACAGGAAGTGTCTTCTGACTGTGCTGCTCTGCATTCTGGGATTGCTGACCTTTTCCTGACCCCAGCACTGCTCTGTCTGTACAAAGCACAGCTATAACCCAGCCCCTCTTCTCAGTATGTGTGATGCTTCTAAGTCAAGATGGCGGCGCCCGTATCCTAGAGTCCTGTACAGAGTTGCAGTCCAACGGGGGAAAGAATAATAAGTGACTAAAAACTTAAAATATATTAATTTTAGATGCTGGGGAATAGTTTTTTAAGGGTTTGGGCTTTTTATTAAATCATGCTGATAGGCCGGTTTAAGCGTTGGCAACCCTGAATTTTTTACAGATAATAAAGTATTTATCCTAGAAAATGATTGCAATTACGCATGTTTTGTTATACACCTGTTTATTTTCTTTGAGTGAATTGAAACGACACAAGAAAAAACAGAAAAGAATTGAACATAATTTCACACGAAACTCCAAAAATGGATTGGACAAAATCGTTGGCACCTTTTTCATAATTGTGGGTAAACAGCTCTGTTTCAAGCATGTGACGCTCGTTCAAACTCACCTGTGGCAAATCAAAAAACCACAAAAAGGGAGAATTGACTTAAAGCGGACCAACAGTCAAAAATGACTTAAAGTGGACCAATACCCAGGATTTTGACTATCCTGGGTATTGGTCCACTTCCCCGGGGCACCCCGATCGGGGGTGCCCCGCTGTGTGAAACCCCCCAGAAAGCCCCCAAAACTCACCTCTCCCCGCTCCCACGTGGCCGCGACGTCCAATCGGCGCCGACGGACAAGCTGATTGACAGCGACGGACAAGCAGCTTGCCCGTCGGCGCCTCCCGCGCGTCACTCTTGACGTGTGCGCGCCCGCGCCGGCCATTCAGAGACGGCCGGCGCGGGCGCGCGCACGTCTAGAGGAGCGCGAGTGAGGCGCCGGCGGCGGAAGCAGCGGCTGGAGAGGTAAGGTTTTTCGGGGGTTTTGGGGGGGTTTACACCCCGCGGGACATCCCGATCTCGGATGTCCCGCGGTGTGTGAGGTGATCGGCCCCGGGAATCTTATAGATTCCCGGGCCGATCACCTCAGGGTGTTGGTCCACTTTAAACCAGATCAACACAACAAAGAGTGCTCATATGCATACCTTCCCAGGGCAATTTAGGAAACGTGAATCTTTTAGATTCCAGGCCGACTGCTTGTGGGTTTTATTTAACCGTACTAATCAAAAGGTTTAACACCCCTCTAGACTGTCTAACAGCTATCTCTTCATTTATGTCATTTCCTCAAACCGTAATCTCACTGTCACTGCAGCTCCCAATCATATCTTGATGTTATATTGGACTCATTCACACCCCATTCAGTCACTAAGCACTTCCTCATCTGCAGTTTAAAACATCTCATCCGTTCCTTCCTCACACATGACATCTCAAAAATTTTAGCGCATGGCCTGATCATTTCTCAACTAGACTATTGCAACACACTCGTCTGAAGTTTAAAGTGGACCAAAACCCAGGATTTTTAGTATCCTGGGTTTTGGGCCTTTCCCCCTGCGTGAATCATCCCAGATCGCTGAAGAGAACTCATCTCTTCCCGATCCTACGGTGCATGTGCCGCCACTCGTCCAATCAGCGCATTCGGGGGCCGCCGACGTCACATCGTCTAAGCTTCGCCCAAGGCCAGTGGCTCCGAGTGCGCCAACAGCCGCATCCCCTGCTGCCCTCTAACAGGGAGTGTGCCTGTGCAAGCCATTCACAAATGCCTGGCACGGGCACGCGGCCTGCTAGAGGGATAGCGGGGATGCTGCTGCGGCTGCACATGTGCCGTTGGACCAGGAAACAAGGTAAGTGTATGGGGCGACCTGGGGGGTTTTACATGCGCCCTGCTAGAGGGATAGTGGCCGCAACTCGCGCATGTGCCACTGGACCAGGAAACAAGGTAAGTGTATGGGGCGACCTGGGGGGTTTTACATGCGCCCTGCTAGAGGGATAGCGGCCGCGACTCGTGCATGTGCCGCTGGACCAGGAAACAAGGTAAGTGCTTGGGGCGATTTTTTTCTATAAGATTCCCAGGCCGATCGTGGTGGGTTTTGGTCCACTGTAACCACAGCACTCAAACTCCTCTGCAGCCCCGCAGTGAGCAATACTCACCTCTTTCCAATGAGTTCCAGGAAGCCCACTACACACTTTATTATCTTGTCCCTCCTACTGAAGGAAGTGATGGACGCTGCAGTCACCCGTCAAACTGAGACCCAATTTGGAAAAAGTGAGTATTGCTCATTGCGGGTAGAGGGATGTAGGATGGTCTTCTTTGTGATCTATATCCTATGTGGGACTTCCCAGGTAGGTTGTAGATCATAAATTGGGATGTAGGTGCTGGAATTCATAGACCAGCCTTCTGTGTAACTGAGAAAGTCATTCATTACTATTTGGGTGGGATTCCCCTTTAAAGTTGCTCTGTCATGCTTATCATCACACCTTGTGGTTCGTGGAACTCTCCTCCGCAGGCCTATTTATTTCCAGGCTTCCCCCTTACAGCCGGAACCCCCTGCATTGCTTAATTAATTTGCACTTGATGTTTGGCTCTTCAGAGACTCCACCAGTTACAGCAGAGTGGAGCTGCTATTGATTTTCCTTGTTTTCATTTTCCTTGTAATTGCTGGAAGCTTCATCACAGCGTGCGTCTCGCCCGCTCATTATCAGCGCGCATTTGTGTCGTATCGTTATAAGAACAGCCAGCAGGGGTATGTAGCACCAGATTACACTGCTCCCCGGTGCCCACCTCCAAAAAGGCCTTATGGGTGCAGCCAAGAGACCCTCCAGACACTAGCCTGAGTGCTACATAAGCCCTGCGGCACCTTATAAGCCCACAGCACCACCCTGCTAAAGGTGCCTGCGTCAGATGCCACTGGACTAGCAGGGAGCCACTGACCTGTGAGAGGATGCCATCCAGCGTGGGGGGGGGGGGGGATGGAAGATATGAAGGTGTAAGTACTATTAAATGTAACTTTTTTTTTTATTGTGTGTCTTTTTTTAAACTACTTGTAAGAAGTCCAAGGGGCCCCTATACAATTTCAAAGGGAGAAGGGCTGGCTGACCAACAAGGCTACACCCGCGGGTGTCAGCTGGTTACCCCCATGCCTAATTATCCGCCCACTTTCCTGGGCATCGGAGTTGCGGAATAGCCTGGTGTCCATTAGCAAAGGACTCAGGGTTCTTCCAGGGATGCCACTGGTTAACTTATAACCCCATTGCACCAGTCTTTATTGCGCCAACCCCTCCGTGGCACTCTCACCCCCCCTATTATCCCATTACCCCACTGTACCATTCTACAATATCCCATAAAGCCATCATCCCAAACTCCCCTATGAGACTATAACCCCATTGCACCACTCTATAATAGCCCATAAAGCCCCACACTACTCTATCACCCCCCTATTAGCTCATTACCCCACTGCATTACTCTATAATACCCCATAAAGTCCTACACCAGCCTCTAACTAACTTATCAACATATAACCTCACTGCACTGCATGGACTAAAGTCTTTATTCAGCCTTACATACTATGTTACTATGTGTTTGTGCTGGGATACCTCTCACTGGCTGTAATGAGGGATGCCCCTCACTGTAATTGAGAGATGTCCCTCACTGGTTGTAATGAGGGATGCCCCTCACTGTAATTGAGAGATGTCCCTCACTGGTTGTAATGAGGGATGCCCCTCACTGGCTGTAATGGAGGGATGACCCTCACTGGCTGAAATGAGGGATGACCCTCACAGACTGTAATACGGGATGTCCCTGACTGGTTGTAATGAGGGATGCCCTTCACTGGTTGTAATGGAGGGATGCCCCTCACTGGTTGTAATGAGGGATGCTGACCACTGGTTGTAATGGAGGAATGCCCTTCACTGGTTGTAATGGAGGGATGCCCCTCACTGGTTGTAATGAGGGATGCTCCTCACTGGTTGTAATGGAGGGATGCCCCTCACTGGCTGTAATGAGGGATGCTCCTCACTGATTGTAATGGAGGGATGCTCCTCACTGATTGTAATGGAGGGATGCCTCTCACTGGTTGTAATGAGGGATGCCCTTCACTGGTTGTAATGGAGGGATGCCCCTCACTGGTTGTAATGAGGGATGCCTCTCACTGGTTGTAATGGAGGGATGCCCCTCACTGGCTGTAATGAGGGATGCTCCTCACTGATTGTAATGGAGGGATGCTCCTCACTGGTTGTAATGGAAGGATGCCCCTCTAACTTTTCATGTCCCTCTTTGCGGCTTTCAAAAGTTGGAATGTATGCCCAGGTTTTGTTTTTTGCCTGCTGTGGAAAACACCCAGGAGCTCATCTAATGCGAGCAGATCCAAGCGAGCTGGCGGCGGCATCCCCGCTACCCTCTAACAGGGAGCGTGCCTGCGGCGCCCATTCACGAATGCCTGGCACAGGCACACGCCCTGCTAAAGGGATAACGGGGATGCAGCCACTGCTCGCGAATGTGCCGTTGGACCAGGAACGAGGGTGAGATTTCTTGGGACCTGGGGGGCTTCACACAGTAGGGGTTGCCCTGGGGGGGGGGGGCAAGTATGCCTGCCCTGGAATTTAATAGACTCCAGGGTGGGTTTTGGTCCTCTTTAAGCCTACAATGTGTCTATTCTTAGTATACAGTACGTCCTGCTCCAGATATAATACTTACACTTGGGTTATCCTCCGCCAGATGGCGCTGCACTGCAGAGACATGTAAAAACAGGCTCCTCCCGGCCCCTCAAATACCCGGGGACCTCCCACAAATCCCCAGATTTCTCTGCAGTGCTTATTGCGAAGACATGAAATTATCACTCTCTCGCAGGTGAGCGGGGGCTATTAGCCTGCGGCCTTGTTGGACTATTCCCACCCGTTCCTCGTGTGATGTGCCTCCCAGCCTGGGCTACGCTGGTCGGGTGAAGGTAGGCGGCACCATGCGTGCTTAAGGAGCGCTGCTCCGCCGCAATCCCCCACCAAAGGGTAGGCGGTATAGGCTGATGGTGAGCCTTTATGGGATGCCCCTCCCGCATTATTGCCCCGTGTAGCGGTGGGTCCTGTACAGAGGGCCGCCATCCTCCCTCATTCTCCCTGTAGCCTTCAGGGGGCAAAAAGGGGGGGTGGGTACGTGTGTATAGTGATTCATGCATATGGCTTTTTTTGCCTGTTTTGACTAGATACGTGGTGTCAGCCGCCACGCTGACTTGTCTTTTTACTTTACAATTGCCGCCGCCGCCGCGCGCGTCCTTTCCTTCATTTGGATGTTCCGCGCCGGGCGGCGGCGTTACCTCAGATGCTTCTTTGTTCTCATTGGCTGCTTGTCTGTGGGCTTCGCGCTCTTCGGGGGGGCGGGGCCTGGCTCGGTGCGCTATGCGTCACGGCTCGCTCTGGCCTGCCCTTCGAGGTACTCTCGCCACCATTTTGTCAGGTCACGCGCGAGTGTGTGACGGTTCTACTTACCGCGGTCCGCAAGTGCCCTCGCGGGCGACTTATACTCTTTTTAGTGTGTTTGGTTCTGACACCCCCTCTTCCCATTGTTTCTTTCAGACGGGTGAATCCATTGGCTTCTCCCGGCCCGGTGTAATTGATAGTTGGGCCTTGTATAATTACTCCCACTTCCCTAGCGGGTCATTGGGGCATCCAGGGTTGCTTATAGCGTCAATCCCTACTGGCATATCGTGCCTAAGAATCACCATATGGAGGCATCCCAGGATATTGTTACCGGGGTCCCCTTGGGACCAGACCGGCTGTGTGTAGCGTGTGGACAGCCTCATGCTGACGCTGACAAGGCGCGGGTCTGTGTACCCTGTGCTGAGCAGGTGCTTGCATTGCAATCTGGCCTGCCGGTGGCTGCACCTCGTTTCCCTTCACCTACTCCCCCAAGCTTAAATCTCACTCCTGTTGAGTTGCATACTAGTGGGGATTCTCAGCCTGAGGTGTCTTCTAGTCTGGCTACTGTTGAACAGATTATTGCGAGGTCTTTAGCGCGTAAGGGCCCTGGGAAGAAGCGACACTTGGCGCCTAATGTTACTGTTTTCCCTGTGGGAACTGAGGAGTTTATGAATCTGTGTGGATATACCCCGTCTGATGAAGGGGAGCTTCTTTCTGACTCAGGCTCATCTGATGAGGGACCAAGGGGTCATGACGATTCTGGCTCTGACCCCTGGGCCCCGGATGACACTGACAGATTATTGACCCAGATCTTTGAGGTTCTGTCTATCTCTCTCCCTGTTGAGGTTCCTAGGCAAACAGGGGAGCTTTTCCATGCAGCAAAATCGCGTTTGGAATTTCCAGGGCAGGCACATTTCCATAACCTTGTACTCGAGGAATGGGAGCGCCCCAGTAAACTTCCCGGGGTTCCAAAGAGTTGGGATAGGAAGTATCCCTTTCCGGCTGACGTGGTTAAATGTTGGTCATCTCCCCCCGAGGTGGATGCCCCGATCCTAGGGCTATCTAACACCTCTGTCATGCTTTCCCCTGATTCTACCACCCTGCGGGATGCTGAGGACCGACGCATTGACCAGCTGCCTCCCACGCCTTTGCATGTGCGGGGACGGCACTGCGCCCGGTCTGTGCCTCTGTTATTACTGCTGTGGCCACTAAAACCCTTATCAGAAATATGCTTAATTGTGTCCCTGATGATTTCCCTTGTGAGGTGTTTAATGCACTCTCCAGTTGTGTTGCTTTTGTCAATTTTGTCCTTTCAGCATTGGATGACACCATCAGAATGTGTGCCAGAACTTCTGCCCTTGTGGTGGCTATCAGCCGCTCGGTCTGGCTGCGCCAGTGGGCTGATGACAAGGCTGCAAAGAAGGCCCTCACTGGGCTTCCATTTAAGGGGCTACGCCTGTTTGGGGACCGCCTGGACCTTTTTGCTAAGGGAGGTAAGTTACCCCAGCGTAGACGGCAGTCCCGGCCCTTTCGGGGTCAGGGTTCCTTCTCTTCCCCTTACCGTGGTGCAGGACAGGGAAGGGGGGCATCTTTCCCCAGGGCCGGGGGAGTTTTCTGGGGTAGAGGCAGAGGACGGGGACGTCCTGGCTCCTCCTGGGGTCCCAAAGCCAAATCTTCTCAAATCCCAAGCCCCCTCAGGCATGATGGGGCGCCCTCGCCCATGCGGGTAGGGGGACGGCTGCAGCACTTAGCTCACGTCTGGAGGCTTCATGTCTCAAAACGGTGGATTCAGGATTACAAGTTGGAGTTTGCTGCCGATCCCCCTCCAAGATTCATCAGGTCCCGGATTCCTCAGGGCCCTGTATCAGCTCAGGAGCTAGTGCATGCAGTGCAAGGCCTCCTGGAGCTGGGGGTCATCTGCCAGGTGCCTTTAAGAGTAAGAGGGCAAGCGGTTTTTTAATCCAACCTATTCACAGTACCCCAAAAAAGAGGGTTCTGTCAGGCCCATCCTGGGCTTAAAGATTCTCATCAGGTTTTGTCAGGGGCAGGTGCTTTCGCATGGAAACTCTGCGCTCTGCCGTCAGTTCCCTGCGCAAGGGGATTTCATGACTTCTGTGGACATCAAAGAAGCTTCTCTGCATATTCCTGTGTTCCCAGGTCATCACAAGTTCCTCAGGTTCGCTCTGATGGTTCAACATTACCAAGTTGTGGCCTTGGCCTTCGACCTCACTTCAGCTCCCAGGGTGTTCACCAAGGTGCTGGCTGGCGTGATGTCTCTGCTCAGATGTCAGGGCGTCCGCGTGCTTCCCTATCTGGACGACATTCTCATCACTTCCCAGTCTCTACATCAGGCAGAGTTGGATACTCGACAACAAGGCTATATGCAATACTATAGCATAACTCCGCGGGATGAAAGGCAATGACTTAATATTCAAATCCTTAGTCTTTATAATTCCAGAGAATTTTTTTTCACCAGCAGTGCTCTTAAAAACGCTGTGTATCCCAACACCAGGTACATAAATACACGTACCAGAAACTTTCTTTCAATATGGCGTATTACTTTCAAACACTCTCCAACCAGAATTGCTTCCTCAAATGATGATAATGATAATAACTTCCTCATACAGAGCTCCGTGATTTTAGAGATCGTTAAACGGAGGATGGAATAGAGAGAACACACATAGCGTGACACCGTTTTAAGATAAAAATAATCATACATTTATTGCGCTTACCAAAGACCATAATTAAAAATGCGCATAGTTCCACATCCAGACAATGTCTTCACAGAGCAGAGAGAGGGCGTTGCCTTTCAAATCTCCTCACTCGCGTGTTGTAAACAATACTTTAAACGCCACGCACCCCGGCCGTGGGTAACGCAGCTAAGCTCCAGCGCGCACAGCTGATTGTAAAAAAGACGTCTGCGGTTGTGGTGAGGCCACGCCCAACGCGTTTCGTCTCCAGGACTTTGTCATAGGCTGCGGGCCCACCACCTCGTCATTAATTTATTCACCTCGCATGGTGTTCTCTGGAATTATAAAGACTAAGGATTTGAATATTAAGTCATTGCCTTTCATCCTGCGGAGTTATGCTATAGTATTGCATATAGCCTTGTTGTCTATTATCAATCAGACTGATCTGACACAGTCTTTGGACTCCTGCGCTGGATTTTATTAATGTTTACTTGCTGGTTTATTAATAGATACATTTGTAGCGCGGCTTTATAAGGTGGTAAAAATCTGTGGAGTCTCCAGCCTACCCCCCTTTTTTACTACTGTGTATATTTAGAGTTGGATACTCAGCTGGTGGTGCCCATTCTGGAGTCATTGGGATGGGTGATCAACCACCCCAAGTCCTCACTGTCCCCTTCCTTGGTAACTCCATTCCTAGGAATGAATCTGGATACAGTTCAGGCAAGGATCTTCCTGCCTCAACAGAAGGTGGACAATCTGTTTGCACAGGCTCAGTCCCTCCTAGCTTGTCCCCATCCCTCCATTAGGCAGGGGATGCAGCTGGTGGGCCTGATGGTGGCGTGCTTCGCAGCGGTTCCTTGGGCTCAGTTCCACTTGAGGCCTCTGCAACTTCACCTATTGTCTGTATGGGACAAGGACCCAGCATCCCTGGACAGGGTCTGTGTGCTCTCCCCCCTGGTCAGGAGGTCCCTCTTGGGGTGGATGGACTCAAGGAACCTGTTGGGGGGCAGATCCTTTCTTGCCCCTTCCTGGGAGGTGGGGCCCTCAGGAGGCCCACACTCCTATCAATGTCTTGGAGCTGCGAGCACTCAGGTTAGTTCTGGCTTGCTTGACTACTCATCTTCAGGGCCTACCTGTTCAGGGGCGCTCGGACAACCAGACGGCAGTTGCCTACATTAATCATCAGGGAGGGACCCGGAGCAAGAGGGCCCTCCAGGTAGTGTTTCTGATCCTGACCTGGGTGGAAAACAATGTTCCCTGCATATCAGTGTTGTACATTCTGGGGGTGAAAATTCCGCTGGCAGACCCTCTGAGCAGGGGGACCTCTTGCCAGGGAGAATGGTCCCTCTGCAACAGGGTGTTCCAATCTCTGTGCCACCGTTGGGGCCAACCAGATGTGGATCTGTTTGCGTCCCGTCACAATCACAAGCTCCCGGCCTTTGTCTCCCTGTCCCAGGATCCTCTGGCCTTAACCTCGGATGCTTTAGCACTGTCATGGCAGGACATTCAGATCCTGTATGTCTTTCCTCCATTCCCCCTGCTGTGCAGGGTCCGGCGCAAGATTGCTCTGGAGGGGGTGCCAGCAATTCTGATGGCTCCCAGGCGGCCAAGAAGAGTGTGGTTCGCAGACGTGGTGAAGATGGCAGTAGACCAGTATGTTCTGCCGGGGGTGCCAGATCTGCTCACTCAGGGCCCCTTGCGCCATCCCAATTTACAAACTCTGGCTTTGACGGCCTGGCTGCTGAAACCTCCATCTTGATGGAGAAAGGCTTGTCCGCCTCGGTGGTGGATACCATGGTGAAGGCTAGGAAGAAAACTTCTTCTTCCATCTATTACAGGGTATGGCGTACCTACATTGATTGGTGTGAGTCTAGGTCTCTTCCCTGTCGGGTGTTTTCAGTTCCCAGGGTTCTGGAGTTCTTACAGCATGGGTTGGAGTCGGGACTCCAACTCAGTACTCTGAAGGGTCAGGTTTCTGCCCTGTCTGTTTTCTTTCAGAAGTCTTTTGCTCAGCATTCTTTGGTTCAGACCTTCTTCCAGGGGGTCTTTGTTTGGGATTTGACCTTGGTTTTGTCTGCCTTGCAGGGTGCTCCCTTTGAACCTATACAGGATGCTGCTCTGGCTGTGCTTACCCTCAAGGTTGTCTTTCTGGTGGCCATTACTTCGATCAGGCGGGTGTCTGAGCTGGCGGCTCTGTCTATTCAGCCCCCATACTATGAGAGACACCAGGACAAGGTGGTGTTCCGCTTTAAGCCAGACTTCTGCCTAAGGTGGTGTCTGTTTTTCATTTAAATCAAGAGATTGTTCTTCCTTCATTGTGCCCTAATCCTGGCAACGCTAAGGAAAGGGTTCTGCATTCCTTGGATGTGGTCAGGTGTCTGAAGTATTACCTGGTAGTCACTGCGTCCTTCAGGAAAACTGATGCTTTTTTGTGGTCCCTTCTGGGCCCAGGAAGGGTTTGGCTCCGGCCAAGTCTACTATTAGCAAATGGATTCGCCAGGCTGTGATTCAGGCCTATTCTGCTAAGGGGAAGAATCCTCCCTTCCACCTTACTGCTCATTCTACTTGTGCTATTGGTGCCTCTTGGGCCTTCCAGCACCAGGCTTCTGTTGAACAAGTTTGCAAGGCCGCTGCTTGGTCTTCTGTTCATACCTTTTCAAAGTTTTACAAGGTTGATGTTTGGGCCTCAGCTCATGCTGTTTTTGCCCGTAAGGTTTTGTAGGCGGCAGTGGTTTAAACTGCCTGCTGCTATCTTTTTTGTTGGGGATCCCACCCTACTTTATGGACACTGCTATTGGATGTCCCAAGTGTAAGTAATCAATCCGGAGCAGGACGTACTGTATACTAAGAATAATACAATTCTGTGAAATACTCACCTGTAGAATTGGTATTATAAGTATACAGTACGTCCTGCTCCACCCCACCCTTGGTTTTGCATTATTCTGGATCCCCTGTATGGTGATTGTTATCATTGTTATAGTTACCAGTTTGGGTGGTTAAATTCTCCCGGCTTCTTGTTCACTGCTTTTCAATGCTGGGGATTTGTGGGAGGTCCCCGGGTATTTGAGGGGCCGGGACGAGCCTGTTTTTACATGTCTCTGCAGTGCAGCGCCATCTGGCGGAGGATAACCCAAGTGTAAGTAATCTATCTGGAGCAGGACGTACTGTCTACTTATAATACCAATTCTACAGGTGAGTATTTCACATAATTGTATTTTTACATACTCAAAACCACATCTATTATGTTTTAGCTGTAGTTAAGTTTAAACATTTGCTTTTTGGTCCATTTAGTTGTGGGGTGAAGGTTTTTCTATGCGACTCGTCTGCTTTCTGCACAGGAAGCTGTTTAGATGTGTAAAGATCACAAGGTGCTGCTTTCAGGAAGCACATGACTGATGTATTTTTACTGTGCGGCCTCTCTGGCATAGATGAATAATCACACATCACCTTTCCTTGTGACAGCATTAGGCTTGAAATATATTTCAGACTATTTTATGTAGGATAATGTCAGCTTCATCCCATGCTCTATACAGAAAAATGTATTATTATTATTTATTTATAAAGCACCATCCATAGCACTGTACAAAGTAGTGATTACAGACAGGGGAGAACATACAGTACATACACTACAGTCCAATGTATCTAGACAGCCCATCAGATGTACTAATATGGCTATTAAATGGTGATTAATTACTAACAGGAGTATAAAATCAAGCACACCACCAACAATCTCTTTGGAACTTTGCTTAAAGCAGACCAAAACCCAGATGTTTTACTCATTTGGGTTTCAGTTTTACAGGGGCATCCTGTTCGAGTAAACCCCCCAGTTCACCCAATATCTTAACCTCTCCAGCGATCTGACAGCACATGTGCAAGCTCTCCTCCAATCAGAATAGATTGCCAGGTGACGCCTGCCAATCAGAATATACTGTGTAATCCAGCAATCTACTGATGAATGAACGCAGTGCCGCGTGCCTGGTGCTTCCCTCTGTGGGGTTCTTCCCTCCATTCATAAATGTCTGTACGCTTATCAGCCTCAGGAAGTCAGTGATGCTGCTGCAACATGTGCATGCACCAGGAGATCACTGGATCAGTAAGTATGCTGAGTAACTGGGTTCATCCCTAATTGGGATGCCCCTGAAACAGGGAATCACCCAACTCTATTTTCTTTTAGACCCCAGGTCCAGGACTAAAGTGTTTTGGTCTGCTTTAAAGCAGAACAAAACCCAGGAATTTGACTTTCCTGGTTTTTGTTCCATGCCCCTGGGGCATTCCGAATGGGAATGCCCTGCTGTGTGAAATCCCCCGTTAGCCCATAAAAACTCACCTGTCCAGGCTCTCGGTGCATGTGTGGGCTCTCGTCCAATGAGATCTGCCTGCGGTAATTACGTCATTTGGCATGGGGCTCTCATTGACTTCAATGGGGAGCTTATCTGAATGGCTGGCGCGGGAACACCCACAACACAGGGGATGCGGCAGCGCCGTCTGCTGAATGTCGCAGTCACAGCAAGCAGCTCTCATTGGACATGATCCTGCACACACACTGTTAGAGGGGGGAATGGGCCGTTATGGGCGCCCTGGAGGCGGGGTTCACACAATGGATGTCCTGATTCAGGATGCCCCGGGGAAAGGCCAGTGGCCAGCTCTGAGATTCCAGGCTGGCCACTGCTGGATTTTATCTTTGATTGAACACACTAGTTTGAATGTATGCAGGAAGAGACGGTACAAGGAACTTTAAATGGAGGAGGGAGTGTCAGCGGGGGGATAGCGAGACTGGAGAGGTGAGATCGACATCAGTGGAGATTTGCCGATATCCCCACTGGCCGAGGCTTGCCCAAAAAAGCTGGAGGGTGGGGTGGCCAGCTTAGGCTTAGGCCACCATTGGGGCCCACCCATCAGAGCAGTGAGTCTGGTGTCCTGGTGAGACCTGTTTATGGCTGGCCTCAGGGTCTGAGGATGAATGGAAAGTCAGAAGGGTGTGAGGAAAGGGAAACTGGCAGGCATGTAACTATAGGGGGTGTAGGGTTAACGACTGCACTTGGGCCCATACGAAGCTCAGGACCAATGACGTATCTAAATGCGACAGAACCCTGGTTCTGGGGCCCTTTTAAGGCTCATACAGTAAACTTTTTTTCTCTATTTTAACTCAATAGGATGCAGCTAAAAAACTAAAGACGGGAACAGTGGAGAAGAATGGAGCTTCCTTTCTCTGAGTAATGCAAAGTGAGCACAAATCTGATAAATAAAGTGGAGAAGCACCAATGATGGGGCCCACCTTTTCAAAAATAGGATAGAAATTAAACTACACCCACTGCCACTCTCCAGGAGTGTGTGAGGAGGGAAACTTCACCTAAGAATTACATAAAGATAATAATACAGACAAGACCCCCCCCCCCCCACACATACATGCAGGCAAGCCCCCCACACATACATGCAGGCCAGTCCCCCCCACACACATACATGTAGGCAAGCCCCCAACCAGGGGCACACTGGCCCAGCTGTACTGTTCCTGGCCCAGTATAGTATCTTAATGTCATATATATAATATATACATATACCACATTTTTCGCTCCATAAGATGCAACCAGTATTTAGAGGCCAAATTATTCTGGACCAAATGGTGTGCTAAAATACCCCTCTCCCATTACAGGCAGTGATGGGCATCCCTCCATTACAGCCAGGGAGGGGTATCCCTCTATTACAGCCAGTGAGGGACATCCCTTATTACATCCAGTGAGGGGCATCACTCATTACAGCCAGTGAGCAGAATCCCTTCATTACAGCCAGTGAGGGACATCCCTTTATTACAGCCAGTGAGCAGAATCTCTCCATTGCAGCCAGTGAGGGGCATCTCTCAATACAGCCAGTGAGCAGCATACCTCCATTTCAGCTAGTGAGGGACATTCCTTATTACAGCCAGTGATGTATCCCTCCATTACAGCCAGTGAGCAGCATTACAGCCAGTGATGTATCCCTCCATTACAGTGAGGGGCCACCATCATTACAGCCAGTGTACGGCATCTTGCTATTAAAGCCAGTGAGGGGCATCCCTCCATTACAATCAGCGAGGGGCATGCCTTATTAAAGCCAGTGAGCAGTATCCCTCCATTACAGCCAGTGAGAGACATCCCTCCATTTACAGCCAGTAAGCAGCCTCCCTCCATTACAGCCAGTGAGTGGCCACCATCATTACAGCCAGTGAGCAGCATCCCTCTATTACAGTCAGTAGGGGCATCCCTCCATTACAATCAGTGAGGGGCATGCCTTATTAAAACCAATGAGCATCATCCCCTCATTACAGCCAGTGAGAGGCATCCCACCATTACAGCCAGTGAGAGGCATTCTTCACTGCAGCCAGTGAGCAGAATCCCTCCATTGCAGCCAGTGAGGGGCACCCCCCAGAAAGCTGGACACACACATCGCTCTTACAGCTCATTGGTGGTCCGGGGGGGGGGGTCAGGGTTCCCGAACTGGCATTCTTATTACCTTCGAGTGGGCACCATGTGCTGTTGGTTGTCTTTGTATCCCTGCCCCCTGCACGTGCCAGTGCGTTCTATGACAGGATCGGCGCCAGCTCATGCAGGGGCGGAGCTACAAAGGCAACCAACAGCATGGTGTCTACTCTGGAGTCCTGCCCCAATCACCCACTAGACCACCAATGAATAAAGCGGAAAGAAAAGCTGCCAGTGCCGCCCCAGGGAAGAAGTGTGAGCCATCCCTCCTTTAAAGCCAGCGAGGGGCATCCCCTTTTCTGGCAATTCAACTGCACCTGTGGTCACATGCTTGGCATCTTGCGTGATTCAGCGCTAAGCCACTCAGATAGGCTGGGGGTGGGAGTGCGCTGCAGATCACCAGGGGAACCCTTTCACTATGGCTGAGCGATATATGCATTCCATCAGAGCAGCTAGTAAAAGCGTAAGCAAGTGGTTGGCCCATCTCCATGCTCCGTGTCTTTGTCAGTAAGGTTGAGTTTTTATGATGATCCCTGGGGGATACACACAGGGAGGCATCCCAAATCAGGATAACACACTAGAAAGGAACAATACTAGGGATAATGAAAATCTGAGCTAATAAATGACTTTTATAGCAGCGTGTGAACTCACACGTATTCAGCTTGGTCCCAGATCTTCCATGGCTTCAGAGATTAAGGAGCTGCTCTGTCACCACCATATCCGCATTCTAAGATTACCAGGAAAGCAAACAATGGAAAAAAACAAACATGATTTGATCCATAACGTACAGATAAAATCGCTGCCTAAATATTTACCAGTTTCTTTTTCACATATCACAAATCCAAATGTCAGACTGTGCTGATGATCTGATCTCTTCACATTGCTTCTTCCTATGTTATGGAAAGTAATGATAACTCATCAGAACTTCCTGCAAGATTTTCCATAAGATTCCAGCGTCGTCCGCCCTGGGCTTTGTTCCGCTTTAAATAAGATGGACCAAAACCCACTCCCTGACGGCCTATACGATTCCAGGGCTTCTAGATGCCTTTCCCCGGGGGATCCAGAATCGGGATACCCCGCTATCAGAAAAGACCCCAGGTCGCCTGGAAACTCACCTCCTGGTCCAACGACGTATGAGCGAGCAGCAGCCGCATCCCTGCTATCCCTTTGGCAGGGAGCGTGCCCGCGCAGGCATTTGTGCTGATTGGACGAGAGGCCACACAGGCGCCGTAGGAACATGGAAAGGTGAGTTAGATCTGAAAACCACGATCAGGTTGCCCCTGGGGCAAGGACCAAATCCCAGGGTTTTGATCCACTTTAAAGGGCATGCCTTTTGAAGAGGAACATGGAACCTAAAATAAGAAGGAGTTGATCTCCCCCCATCGGCCCCTACTTATCTTTTGGATGTCGCCGCTGCCTGATGCACGACATCCGGCTGCTTCAGGGCCCAATCCTCTGCCCCCGCCGGCTTAGCCGTGTGTAAATGACAGTACGGCTTTAGCCATGCTCTTCAAAGTCCCACGCCGGTCAGCAAAGTCTTGCGGGATTTCTGGCGGCTCCATTGCATCTCATTCATGGGCACTGCTCAGGCAGGAGATTGGGGGCCGTGCACAGTGCCTGATGGGATGCAAGATGGCGTCGCCCATCGGGAGGTCGGCCGGAATCTGATGGGCTCAGAAGATGGATGCCCTGGTGACCAAGTAAAAGTTGCCAAAGGTAAAACCGGAGGGGGTGGGGGGGTGGGGGGGGCAGGAGATTGGTGAGGTTTGGGGGAGTTTTTAACCTCCCCCAATGTTCCTCTTTATTTTTTTTTACTTACAGACTGCTTTAAAGCGGACCTTCACTCTGAATAAGAGTCTATCTTATATGTTTCCCACACCCTGTACATACAGATTGTCCACATTAAAAATCATCCTACCTGCATCTACTGCATGTTATGAGCCTTTAAACATCCAAGATGGCGGCTTATGGAAGCCGCCATCTTATCAGGCAGCATGCAGGAAGTGCCTCCTGACTGTGCTGCTCTGCATTCTGGGACTGCTGACCGTTACCTGACCCCAGCTCTGCTCTGTCTGAGCAAAGCACAGCTATAACCAGCCCCCCTGTACCTTATCCCACTCTCCTCTCCTCAGTAAGTGTGATGCTTCTGAGTCAAGATGGCGGCGCCCGTATCCTAAATTCCTGAACAGAGTTGCAGCCCAGTGGGGGAAAGAATAATAAGTTAGTGACTAAAAACTTAAAATATATTAATTTTAGATGCTGGGGAACCGTTTTTTTAAGCGTTTGGGCTTTTCATTAAATCACGCTGAAGATCCGGTTTAAAATGATGATTCAGGTCTTTTCGTTTCCATTTTTTAAGCAGAGCTCCAGCTTTATACACAGATTTTGTACAAAAATAAAAGGAAACTACTTTCACTATATATATATATACTTCTGTTACAGGGAACCTCTAGCTTTTACAAGAAGATGAAACTAGAATCTTTCACCCATTTCAAAAATACATAATGTGGCTAATGGGTCATCTGAAATGTTGGTTTTATTTAGAACAATGAAGTCAATTCAGAGCCAGGTGAGAAAACTTGCTCCTTTTATAGGAGAAAAAACTGCCATCCGCTCTCATTAGGGTTGATTCATGGTCAGTGCGCCAGTGAGTTTGCGCATACTATTTGGAGCGTCAAGTTGTGCTCAGGCTTCTGCCTCAATCATGTCGTCACAATGGGACGCGCTTTCATTTTAGCATCAATTTGCAAACTAGCGTTTGCCATTCCGCTATTTGCGCCTGAAATTTTCCACTAGTGTCCTTTTTGCGCACCAAACTGTATCCGGTGCTCCCGATCGGGGTGCCCTGGGGGGAGCAGGTATGCCTGCCCTGGAGTCTCATGGAGGCTGATTCACTACTAGCGCCACGTATTGCCAGATGAGCGTCTGTATAGCGGCGCTTTAAGCGACCGCTAGGAGCTGCTGAAAGCAGGTATCAGACACTGTAACAGAGCGCCTCGGTCACTCTAGTAACCTGGCTGGCATTGATGAATATGATGTATGTTGGGCACTCTAACAACAGTATAGCGCTGCAGCGAGCGAGAGGTAGCGCCAACAAAAAACTACACACACAGAGCATCGGTGCTCTAAAGCTGGTCGCTATAGCATAGAGCGTCAGACGCTGTGTGATCAAAGTCTGTTTTTAACACATCCACCAGTAACAAAGCGAAAACACATGGAATGACATTGTTTTAACACTGTGACATTAACACTTTCTGCTTAAAAATATAAAAAGTCAAAAAATGTATAAAAGTGTTTGTTTGCAGCCAGGAGAGGTCACACAATGATTTGAGCAAAAAAATAAAATAAATTAAATTGCCAAACACACTATTTATACACAACTAATGAAAGCCCATTGAAAAGTATGGGAGAGCGCTACAGAGCGACAGGTACTACATGGCGCTCCTGAACCTAGAGCGTCGGCGCTATACGCTGAGCCACCTGTTATAATACATGTGACGCTACATGATGCTGTTAGAGTCGCTCACCAGTTTCGCTTTCTTAAATGTGGTTTTGCGTAGACAGCGCCCGGCGTGCACCAGACGCTGCCTGCCGCTACGGAGCACTACATGGCGCTATCCGTTCCTAAATAAATCCTATAGACGCCAGGGTGGTTTTTGGTCCTCACCCGGAAGACTAAAAATCCTGGGTGCCGTTCCTCTATAAAGGGGACTAAAACACAGGATTTTTATAGGATTGTTGTTCCTCTCCAGTGGAGCATCCCGACTTGTGATGTCCTGCTGTGTGTATTCCCGTGGATTGCCGGGAAAACTCACCTTTCTTGCAAACCCACGTTGCAGGCAGTCAAGCTGGCAGACAATCAGCGTTTCTGGCTCTATTCTGTTCTGCTAGCCGCTCCAGCGTCACAGTGGTAAGCAAGCTGAAGGGAGTGGAACATGCCTTCTGCATCCCCTGGGGACTGGAGGATGCCAGACTGGGGGATGTACCTAAGCCAGTTATTTACAAATGGCTACTGCAGGTATGCTAAAGGTATAGCGGGGATGTGGCTGTGGATCGCCAGCTATGCCAGTTTGTTCACCTATCGACATAGAGGCCGATTCATTAACAGCGGCAGGTAGCGACAGTTGAGCGACTGTAGCAGTATTTTCACAGCGCCCGCTAGTAGTCGCTGTGCTTGGCCATTGTTCGGTTGTTGATAGCGACTGAGTCGGTGTGCAGTAATGTTGAATACGGGGTGACGAGTCTCTGTTTGACAGGTTCCGCGATGTATGGGTGCGCATGATAGCGGCTGGTCAGAGCGACCGGCTCCCACCATATTCATCAAAAAATCACGCTCAAAAAATTCTCGCGCTGTAAAATGCATGTTTAAACCCCAGAGCGCTGGCGGCGATGTGTTAAAAGTAGTTTTTTAACCCCCAAACCACCATATTTTTGGAAACCAAAAAAAAAAAAAAAATTTAAGAATTTAGTAATATGAATACAATAATATCAGACCTGTAATATCAATTCTGCACAATTTTTTTTTTTTTTTTTTTTACCTTAAAAAAATTATCTAACATGGCAGAAGTGGTCACAGAATTTTTCACATTTAAAAAAAAAAAAAAAAAAAAATATTAACAATTAATTATGATTATTTAAGGATTGTTCCATTGAAATGCATTGGAGAGCGCCAGGTAGCGAGAGGTCATACCTGTCGCTGTTCAAGGTCAGATGCTGGCGCTGTGGGCTGAGGCTGGAATAATGATGAATGAGTGGCTATCTGGCGCTATCTCAGTCGCTAAGCAGGATCGGCTTGATAAATGTGTGATTGTGGTGGGGAGCCGGCGTTCTCGTGGCGGTGTCCGTCATTACTGGTCGCTCACCCGTCGCTACCTGTCGCTATTCCTTCATAAATAAGGGCCATAGTCTCGCACAGCAGGGCATCCCAAATGGGGATCTCCCAGGGAGAGGGAAGAAGCCAATTTTCATCTTTTTAGTCGTTTTAAACAAATTTAATGAATGGCCTCCATAATTTCTATTACTCTACTCTCATTATTAGTAATATTTCCCATGATTTAGCCAAACTCAGTTTCTCTAGCTGTAAGCACTGTACTAAACAATGGTTCATTTAGAGAATTCTTCGTTCCTGACACCAGAAAGCCACAAGGCTGCTGCTAAGTGACGCAGATGGTGACTTTGGATTGTGCAGCTGGGAGCCGCGATAACCGAGTCCTTCTGAAATATTCCATCCAAAGCCGGCAGCACGCTGTGATAAGGGTTTAGCTTTGCGCCGCCCTCCAGCTGGATGAGACGCCGCGCACATCAGAGCGCACAGGCAGCGTATGATTATCCGGGCATGTGCCGAGCTGTTTATTTTGCACTTCATCTATCCTGTGGTTATTCCACTGAAATGAGGGCACATCCTGCTGGTGTAAATAATATGCTGCTAACTATAGAAGCTCTCCCTGCCACTAAAGCCAAGAGGCTAGCGGGGTGCTCTCCATGTGTGCCAAGCCCACTTCCTTCCCCGGAGGAGTCGCTTACAAGGAAAGGTTCTGGGATCAAACATTATCTGGGCTAAATGGTGCATTTAAACTGGAACAACACTTATTTTATACCTAATAGGTGTTTGTTTGTGCAAAGGGGGGCATCCCGATTGCTGTCTGCACCGCACTCGCCTGGTGAAATCTGGACCTGGGATTGGCTGCCAGCTGTCACATGATCTGGATTCTTGACAGCCGAATTAGCCTGGTAACGCTTTTAATGTTTAGGTATTAGTTACATTAAAGTGGGCCAACACCCTGCCCGATCGGCCCGGGAATCTATAAGATTCCCGATCAGATCCCCCCCTGCGGGCCATCCAAAATCGGGATGCCCCGCTGTGTGAAACCCCCCACGACGCCCCATTCACCTTACTTTACTCCCATTCCTACGACGCATGCGCGGGCCGCGGCCGCTTCTCGCTCTTCTCTCTAGCAGGGCACGTGCCCGCGCTGGCCATCTGTGAATGGCCGGCACGGGCGCGCTCCCTGTTAGAGGGAAGCGCGATATGCGGCAGCAAGCGTGCTCGGAGCCACTGTGGTTGTCCGTCCCTTGTACGTGCATACCACAGCGGCTCTGAGCGCGCTGATTGGACGAGCGGCCGCGCATGCGCCGTAGGAGCCTGGTGAGGTGAGTTTTTCCGGGCGTTCTGGGGGGTTTCATGCAGCGGGGCACCCCCGTGGAAATGGACCAAAACCCAGGATAGTGAAAATCCTGGGTGTTGGTCCACTTTAAAGTAGACCTTCAGTATAAACTGCAGCTGCATCCCCCACCCTTTGGCCATTCCCAATTGGAAATCTTATCTGTTAGATGCTGCAAAAACTGGAACCACTCATGCATCTCACATATTAACCTGCAATTTATACAATTTCAGGACACTGTGCTTCAGAACTTTGTAAGCAAACACATGTTACAATGGACCAAAATCCACAGAGATCAGCCCAGGAATCTATAAGATGGACCAATGGATTATCCCCCGGGGCATCAAAAAATGGGATGCTGTGTGAAACACCCAGGTCGCCCATAAACTCAACTTTTCTGGTGCAACAGCGCACGAGCGAGCTGCAGCCGCATCCTCGCTATGCCTCTAGTAAAATGCATGCCCACACCAGGTATTTGTGAATGGCCAGCGTGGGTACGTTCCCTGTTAGAGGGTAGCAGAGGATGCAGCCGCCAGCACACTCGGATTAGACGAGCTCCTGAATGAAGTGGCTCGAACGTATGGATGAGTGGCCACGCATGCACCGAAAGACCGGGAAGAGGTGAGTTTGTTCGGGTGACCTAGGGGGTTTTACACAGTGGGGTACCTTCAATCGGGGTGCTCCGGGGGCAAGGACCAAAACTCAGGATAGTCAAAATCCTGGGTTTTCATCCACTTTAAATGTCAAATATTGCTTTTCCTTTAGCATGTCATATAATAGTATTTAAAGGGACTGTCCAGGAAAATGCAATAATGAGGCACAGTGGAGTAACGGGGAGGCCGATTCATTAATAGCGCCAGGTAGCGACAGATGAGCGACTGTAGCGTTATTTTCACAGCGCTAGTATTCGGCTGTTGACAGCGACCCCGTCGGTGTGCGGTAATGTTGAATACGGGGTTAGGAGTCGCTGTTTGACAGGTTCCTCGCTGTATGGGAGCGCATGACAGCGAATGGCCATAGCGAACGGCTCCCAGCATATTCATTAACAAATCGGCTGTTGACAGCGACCCCGTCGGTGTGCAGTAATGTTGAATACGGGGTTAGGAGTCGCTGTTTGATAGGTTCCTCGCTGTATGGGAGCGCATGACAGCAAATGGCCATAGCGAACGGCTCCCAGCATATTCATTAACAAATCACGCTCAAAAAATTCTCGCGCTGTGAAATGCATGTTGAAACCCCAGACCGCTGGCGGCGATGGGTTAAAAGTAGTTTTTTAACCCCCAAACAACCATATTTTTTGAAAAAAAAAAAAAACATGTTTTTCAAAACATTTTGTAATATGAATACATTAATATCAGACCTGTAATATCAATTCTGCACAATTTTTTTACCTTAAAAAAAAATATCTAACATTGCAGAAGTGGTCACAGAGTTTTTGAAATTAAAAAAAAAAAAAAAAACATTAATAGCAATTAATTATGAATATTTAAAGATTGCTCCATTGAAATGCATTGGAGAGCGCCAGGTAGCGAGAGGTCATACCTGTCGCTGTTCAAGGTCGCTCGCTGGCGCTGTGGGGTGAGGCTGGAATAATGATGAATGATTCGCTATCTGGCGCTCTGTCAGTCGATAAGCAGGATCGGCTTGATAAATGTGTGATTGCAGAGGGGAGCCGGCGTTCTCGTGGCGGTGAGCGTCATTACCGTTCGCTCACCATTCGCTACCTGGCGCTATCCCTTGTTAAATAAGGGCCCAAATGTAAGGGTCTTTTCGAGGATCATGCAGTACATTTTTTTCTGTATTTTAACTCGGTTGAATGCAGCTAGACAACAAACGACTGAACCTATCACTGCCTGTAATGTAGGGATGCCCCTCACTAACTGTAATGGGAGATGTTGCACTCTGCCTCTAATGTGGGATGTCCTCCACTGGCTGTAATGAGGGAGGTAATGGGGTGATTCTGCGCACTGTCTGTAATGGGGTGATTCGGAGGGGGGATGTTAGTACACCATTTGGTTCATAATATTTTCTGGTGTGCCCTGAAAATTCCCCTGTGTATGACTCTCCCAACTCCTGTGTTAGTTGTAATTTACAGATAAGGAACCAAGCCAGAATTTCCTATTCATTTTGGGTGCAGAGTACTGAGCTATGCCGCAGCCAGAACTAATTGGTGGGAAAGGGCAAGGCAAGCGAGACAGTGCTTACCCTGCAGGATCTGTTTATAGCCGCCAGAATCACACTGAACGCTTTATTCCCCGGACACACATGTATCAGTCAATATTCTATCGACGTGTAAGGTGAGAACTAGACAGATCAACTGAAAACAACCCTGTAATGCTGAATAATAAATCATACGCCATTAGGCGTGCTGTAGAATCACAATGTGTCAGTAAAAAAACCAAAACCCAGGCTTTTGACTATCTAAGATTTGGTCCTTGCCCTCAGGGCACCCCGATCGGGGATTCCCTGCTCTGTGAAACTCCCCGGCTCACCCAAACAAACTCACCTCTTCCCGGTCCTGCGGCGCATTTCCGGTCCAACGGCTTGCGGCCGCATCCCCAGCTACCCTCTAACAGGAAGCTTGTCCGTGCTGGCCATTCACAAAAGCCTGGCGCAGGCAAGCACCCTGCTAGAGGGATAGCGGGGATGCAGCTCATGCATGCGCCGATGGACCGGAAAAAAAGGTGAGTTTATGGGCGACCTGGGGGGTTTCACACATCGGGGCATCCCGATTTTGGATGTCCCGGGGGGGGGGGGGATCAATCTATAAGATTCTCAGGCTGATCTCAGTGGGTTTTAGTCCACTTTAATGAGAAACTCCAGGCAAAACCTTTTGGATTTGGGATTTTGGGAGATAAATGGGCAGACCACCTCCATACTCTTGTGGTGTGCCAGTGGCCCACCCACATGATCAAAGCCTGCCAATAGGCAGAGCAGTAGCTAGGCTTTCTGGCACCCGGGGCAAAGATTCAAAACAGCGCCCTCCACCTATGCTCAGGCCCCCCTTTGGCGCCCCCCTGGCTCTCTGCACCCGGGGAACATGCCCCGTCTGACCCTCCCTAGCTACGCCCCTGCAATAGGGTTCATCAGGGTGAAACAACTGTTTGACTTTGCCCCTTATATCTTGGTTACCCATCATCCACCCGATTCTATCTCTGCCATTGGTGAGGCACTTTTATTGGTCATCTTGATGATCCCTTGGCTTTTGTACCTGCTGCTGCTGCTGTGCACATTGCTGATGTCATACCTGGTGAGTCCACTGCCAACTGATGATGGCCAACTAACAGTCCTGGACTCACCGGATAGGGATGTCACTTTACAAGGCCTCACCTGGAATATGCCGTCCAGTTCTGGAGAAACGACGCTCTGACTATGGAAAGGGGGAATGGGACACTGCCTAGAGGGAATGGGAGGGGGAAATGTCACACTACCTATGGCAAATGGAAGGGGGTATGACACACTGTTTATGAGGAATGGGAGGGGGATGACATACTGCCTATGGGAATAGGATGGGGGGATGCCACACTGCCTATGGGGAATGGGAGGGGGATGCCACACTGCCTATGGGGAATGGGAGGGGGATGCCGCACTGCCTATGGGGAATGGGAGGGGGAATGCCACACTGCCTATGGGGAATGGGAGGGGGATGCCGCACTGCCTATGGGGAATGGGAGGGGGATGCCGCACTGCCTATGGGGAATGGGATGCCACACTGCCTATGGGGAATGGGAGGGGGCAATGTCACACTGCCTATGAAATGGAGGAAATGCCACACTGCCCATAGAGAATGGGGTGGGGGAATGCCATAATGTCTGTAATGGGGTGTTTTAGCACAACATTGGTGCAAAGAGTAGTAAAAAATATAATTTATATATTTTTTTATTTTACGCTTCATATTTTGCAGTACTCTAATTTGCACTGAAATGACTACTAGCAATTGAGCATAAGCTTAATAAGCATATTTTGTGTCCATGGCTTAAATCTACAGGACACTGGACTTCCTCTTTTAGGTGGCCTTGCTTTCATATCCATTTTCAAATCAAGTACCTCCTAGGTGGTATGTATCAGTCTGAATGTGTATATGACATGTATACCTTCCAACACTTTCAGTGTGGGAAAGAGGGATAATTGTTAAATTAAGCCACACCCCCTCATTGAGGTATGACTAGGAGATAGGGTGTAACAATTACAACAAAAGAAACACTTTGAATAGGTGAATGAATCATTTATTTCATGCAGACCTGCATGTTACACCTCAAAGAGGGACAAATGAGAACTACAAGGGACAGGGGGACATGGACTCAAAAGAGGGACAGTCCCTCCAAATCAGGGATACTTGGGAGGTATGTGTATGGCATAATTGATTGAACTCTCCTCATATGTTGTAGTGTAATCTGTCAGTATAATTTTGTAATAAATTTGTCTTGCTGTTATAACCGGCATTGTGACCTGTGGTCAGCTTTAGGAAGCAATGCAGCGTTTTACAGATAAGGAAGCCAGAGTTTCCTTTGAACTGACAACTTCTAATTCTAGACAAAGCACTTGTGACATTGTTTCCTGTAACCTCCGTCCTCTGTGTTACAAATCCTTGAAGAAATATACCTAAGGGCCAGGTTTCAAGAAGTAAAGCCCAGCCACTGTCACAAAACGTGTCAGCCGGCAATTGACTCGATGCTCAATAGCCAAAGGCAACACAGCGATAGAACAGCCCGCTATGATGCTAAGGAAACTAAAGCTAAACCATTACTAATATCATCCATTCAGATCTCTTCCTTTATTTTACAATTAGGCCCTTATTTATGAAGGAATAGCGACAGGTAGCGACTGGTGAGCGGCCGGTAATGACGGGCCCCGCCACGAGAACGCCGGCTCCCCACCACAATCACACATTTATCAAGCCAATCCTGCTTAGCAACTGAGATAGCGCCATATAGCGACTCATTCATCATTATTCCAGCCTCAGCCCACAGCGCCAGCGCCCGACCTTGAACAGTGACGGGTATGACCTCTCGCTACCTGGCGCTCTCCAATGCATTTCAATGGAACAATCTTTAAATATTAATAATTAATTGTTATTATTTTTTTTTTTTTAATGTGAAAAATTCTGTGACCACTTCTGCCATTTTAGATTTTTTAAGGGAAAAATAAATAAATAAATAAATTGTACAGAATTGATATTACAGGTCTGATATTAATGTATCCATATTACTAAATTATTTTAAAAACTTGTTTTTTTTTGGTTTCCAAAAATATGGTTGTTTGGGGTTAAAAAACTTCTTTTAACCCATCGCCGCCAGCGCTCTGGGGTTTAAACATGCATTTCACAGCGCGAGAATTTTTTGAGCGTGATTTGTTAATGAATATGGTGGGAGCCTGTCGCTAGGGCCAGTCGCTATCATGCGCTCCCATACAGCGCGGAACCTGTCAAATAGCGACTCCTCACCTAATATTCAACATTACGGCAAACCGACTGAGTCGCTATCAACTACCGAACAACGGCCAAGCACAGCGACTACAGTCGCTCAACTGTCGCTACCTGCCGCTATTAATGAATCGGCCTCCCCAAAGACAAACTTCAATCTAAAAAAGCTCACATGAGTGTTTAAAAGGCTCCAACTGTGCATTTAAAGTTGACCAAAACCCAGGATTTTGACTATCCTGGGTTTTGGTTTTTGCCCCCCAGGTCGCACGATCGCCCTCGCCCTTCCCCGGTCCTACGATGCATGCGCAGCCTATCGTCCAATCAGCACGCTCGGATCCACTCACATCAGCTCTTCTAAGACGAGGGGATCCGAGCGAGCTGACAATCGCTTCCCCAGCTATCCTCTAACAGGGAGCATGCTCGCACTGCGCATCCGCAAATACCTGACACCGGCTCACGCCCTGCTAGATGGATAGATGGATGCAGCTCACGCATGCGCCATCGAACCAAAATAGAAGGTGAGTGTATGGGCGACCCTGGAGGGTTTCACACAGGGGGCATCCCAATTTGGATGCCCCGGGGTGATTTAATCGGCCCAGAAATTTTATAGATTCCTAGGCTGATCTCCGTGGGTAAACCTTTAACTGCCAGTCTACCTAGAGATTTTGTCACCCTCTGTTGCCAGAAGATTTTTCACTTTGCGCTATATGTGTTAAACTGTGATTTTTTAAGGAATGCCCAGTGATTTCCCAGGAAAATTATATTTTTTTCAGCTATTTTTTAGATTTTGTAGCTTTTTTTTTAAATGAAAAATGTACGTTTTTTCAAGAAAAGCATATTGTGTGTAAAAGGCCCAGCCACGGCGATCGGCCCGGGAATTTTATAGATCAGTTTACCCCCCCCCCCCCGGGGCATCCAAAATCAGGATGCCCCACTGTGTGAAACCCCCCAGGTCGCCCATACACATACCTTCTTTCCCGGTCCAACAGCGCATGCGCAATCCACGGACGCATCCTCGCTATCCCTCTAGCAGTGTGTGTGCCCCGCCAGGCATTTGTGAATGGCCAACGCGGGCACGCTCCCTGTTAGAGGGTAGCGGGAGATGTGGCCGTCAGCGCGCTCGGAGACGCTCGCCTTAGATGACGTGACGTCAGTGGATCCAAGCGCGCCGATTGGACGAGCGTGTGCAGTAGGACCAGGAAAAGGTGAGATGGTTTCGGCCATATGGGGGGGTTTCACACAGTGGTGCCCCGGGGGATAGTAACGATCCTGGGTTTTGGTCCATTTTAAAAAAGATGGTCAACTTTTAAAGTATAGTTTATTATTTTGTTTTACGTTTAAAGGGACATCCCAGGCAAGGGGTTAAATGAGTCTGCTTTCTGTTCTCCCAATGCTGCATGTATATACAATGTACATTCTGGGAATACATGTTTGCAGATGGGGAGAACACATCTATACACTACAGCATTAGCAAATTAAAGTGCACCAAAACCTACCAAGTGTCCCTGATTTGGAGGGACTGTCCCTCTTTTGAGTCGATGTCCCCCATTGTTCCCATTTGTCCCTTTTTGAGGTATAACATGCAGATTTGAAACAATAAATGATTCATTTTCCTATTCAAAGTGTTTATATTGTTGTAACTATTACATCCTATCTCCTATTCATCCCTCAATGAGGGGGCGTGGCCTAATTAACAAATGTCCCTCTTTCCCACACTGAAAAGTTGGTAGGTATGCTATAGCCCCGGCATCATGGTTGGGGGGTTTCAGAAAGGATGTCTCGGGCTGGTCAGGGGCTGGTAAAATCCAGGGCTGATTTTTGGCCCCAGCTTGTGCCCGGAATCCCCCTTTAAACAGCGATGTCTGGCAATTTGGACAGTACACAGAACAATGTTTCTGTTTTGTTGCAGTTCCTGTAACCTCACAGCGTCCTGTGGTCCTGTAACCAGAGTCCAGGAACTGGAGGAAAATTAGCCACATAATCTCATTCTCTGATCCAGATGCAGAAACGATGGGTTTTGCAATTTTCTCATTTGTGTCATGACATGAAATAAATAAGACGGCTTGGATGGAGGAATGCCAGGCTCAAATTGCGTCCTATCAAAAATGATTTTATTCATGTTTTAGGAAGGAAGTATTCTCCTTCACAAAACCCACGGAGGTCGGCCCAGAAATCTATAAGATTGCCCATAAACTCACCTTCTTTTCCGGTCCAACGGCGCATGCGCGAGATGCTGCCGCATCCCCCCTATCCCTCTAGCAAGGCGTGTGTCCGCGCCAGGCATTTGTGAATGGCCGTCACAGGCACACTCCCTGTTAGAGGGAAGCGGGGGATGCTCGTATTAGACGAGCTCCAGGATGGAGGGGCTCGAGCAGACCTGAGTGCGCTGATTGGACGAGCAGCTGCACATGCGCCGTAGGACCGGGAGAGGGTGAGTTTGTTCAGGCGACCTGGGTGGTTTCACAAAAATCTATGTTCCAGGACAATTCGGTAGAGAAAAATAAATAAATGTTGTATGTATGTATATTTAGAGCATATGAACATTGCACCACTTTAAAGTGGACCAACACCCAGGGGGGATTGGCCCGGGAATCCATAAGATTCCCGGGCCTATCAGATCCCATCCCTCATGCACCTTTGAAACGGGGATAAGGTAAGGTTTCTGGGTGTCCTGGGGGGTTTCACCCCGCGGGGCATCCCAATTTCGGATGCCTCGCGGGGTGAAACCCCCCAGGACGCCCAGAAACCTTACCTTATCCCCGTTTCAAAGGCGCATGAGCGGGCCCCGTCCGCATCTCGCGCCTCCTTCTAGTAGGGCGCGCACCCGTGCCGGCTGTTTGTGAATGGCCGACGCGGGCGCGCTCCCTGTTAGAAGGAGGCGCCAGACGCGGCCTCCAGCGCTCAGAGCCGCTGTGGTTGTCCGGCGCTTGTCCGTACATACCAACCGATCGGGGTGCCCCGCGGAAGTGGACCAAAACCCAGGATAGTGAAAATCCTGGGTGTTGGTCCACTTTAAGAAAAAAAAAACTCCCTTTATTTCGCCTGTATTTGTTATACATTTACATGACTGGATGACATTTCGTCTGTGTGCAGGGAAAACAATAAACGAGAGAGAACATCTCGATCTGACAGCTGAAACTGTTCAAACAAGTAACTTTTAAAAATTGCTGGAAATGGAGCCAAAACAAACCAGTCAGATTAATTTGCCTATAGAGAGAAAGGCCTTGATTCAATAAATATAAAATATCTCCTGAAAATAAGGGTCATTTCATCTTTGTGTCTGAATCAGGCGTGAAATAAAATGGGGAGGCTGATTTATTATATAAAATTAATAGCGCCAGGTAGCGACAGTTGAGCGACTGTAGCAGTATTTTCACAGCGCCCGCTAGTAGTCGCTGTGCTTGGCCGTTGTTCGGTTGTTGACAGCGACTCAGTTGAATACGGGGTGATGATTCGCTATTTGACAGGTTCCGTGCTGTATGGGAGCGCATGATAGCGAATGGCCATAGCGAACGGCTCCCACCATATTCATTAACAAATCACGCTCAAAAAATTCTCGTGCTGTGAAATGCATGTTTAAACCCCAGAGCGCTGGCGGCGATGGGTTAAAAGTAGTTTTTAACCCCCAAACAACCATATTTTTGAAAACAAAAAAAAACAAGTTTTTAAAAACATTTTGTAATATGAATACATTAATATCAGACCTGTAATATCAATTCTGCACAAATTTTTTTTTTTTTTACCATAAAAAAAATATCTAACATTGCAGAAGTGGTCACAGAATTTTTGACATTTAAAAAAAAAAAAAAAAAAACCTTAATAACAATTAATTATGAATATTTAAAGATTGCTCCATTGAAATGCATTGGAGAGCGCCAGGTAGCGAGAGGTGAGGCTGGAATAATGATGAATGATTCGCTATATGGCGCTATCTCAGTCGCTAAGCAGGATCGGCTTGATAAATGTGTGATTGCGGAGGGGAGCCGGCGTTCTCGTGGCGGTCACCGTCATTACTGTTCGCTCACCAGTCGCTACCTGGCGCTATCCCTTGTTAAATAAGGGCCAAAGACTGATCAAAGAAGACAAAACATTACAGATATTTTTAGATTTTACACCTAAAACTTCACTTCTATATTTATGATCATTCCACACAGAAATAAAAACTATACAAAAAGGTCATCACAAACCCATATGTTATCAATTATGTACACAAAAATTAACAATTAAAATTGATCCATATAGATCATGAAGCAGGTGGCTACAATATTCTCCAAAACAGTATCACAAGTAAAGCTTGGCACTAATATGCCATAATCATCAAGTTACCGGCAGGCTGATTCATCACTAACGCCAGGTAGCGATAGAGGAGCGTCTGTATCAGGCATTTTCAGAGCGCCCGCTAGTTGTCACTGTTCTCATCCGTGGGTCGCTAGTTTATTGTGACTCAGTCGCTGTGCAGTAATGTTGAATACATTGTGAGGAGTCGCTATTTGACCAGTACAGCGCTGTATGGGAGCACATGTTAGTGACTGGTCTCACAACATATTCAGGAAAAAAAACGCCTCACACAACTCTGGCGCAGAAAATCTATAAGATTCCCGGGCCGATCAGCTCCCTCCCCGCGGGGCATCCGAAATCGGGATGCACCGCTGTGTGAAACCCCCCAGGACTCCCACAAACCTTACCTTCTCCCCTTTCCAACGGCGCTTGCGCGGGCCGCCTCTCGCGCCGATTGTGAATGGCCGGCACGGGCGCGCTCCCTGTTAGAAAGAAGCGCGAGAGGCAGCCTCCAGCGTGCTCAGAGCCGCTGTGGTTGTCCATCGCTTGTCCGTCCATACCACAGCGGCTCTGGGCGCTCTGATTGGACGAGCGCTCGCGTAGGAGCGGGGTGAGGTGAGTTTTTTTGGGCAATCTGGGGGGTTTCACACAGCGATCGGGGTGCCCCGCAGAAGTGGACCAAAACCCAGGATAGTGAAAATCCTGGGTGTTGGTCCACTTTAAAGTCTGATCTTCAGCATCTATCCACTAGTAACAAAGCGAAAACATATGGAATTACATTGTAACAATGTCGTCCATTGAAATGTAAAGGAGAGCGACAGGTAGCGAGAGGTCATACCTGGCGCTGTGCCAGGCTGAACGCCGGCGCTGTTCGCTGAGGCTGTGAAAATGATGAATCGGACCCTACATGGCGCTATCCCAGTCGCTAAACAGATTCTGCTTGATAAATGTGTAATTGCGTGCCGTGTCCGGCGTTCACCAGTCGCTACCTTTCATTAACCAGCCACTACCTGACGCTATCCCTTCATAAATAAGGGCCCAAGTTACTAATACATGTAATATATTTCTATTATTATGTTACATAATTGCTAAAATTAGTGCAAAACCCTTCAATATTAAATGCAATACCCCTGCATATGAAAAAAGCAATCAATAGTATACGGGGCGGTCTGGCTGCGCCCTGATGATTGAATTATTGTAAGTCCTGGCAGACATTTTCTTTGTACTTATTTTTATTTACTTACATTTTCTTTGTTTACTTACTGCGGGTGTTTAATAGTTTTTTCCTAACACTGTGATTTATGCTGTGCATTGCAACTGTAAGATTAACTGCTTCCTGCCAGCTGGTTCTCCATTGCACTCCCTCCTTATACACATAATGGGCAGGGGCACGCTGCCTGTAATGGAGGATGCTGCACACTGCCTGTAATGGGGGATACCACACACTGCCTGTAATGGGGGATACCACACACTGCCTGTAATGGCGCGGTTCTGCACATTGCCGATAATACAGTGATTACTGGGATTCTACATGCTGCCTGTAATTGGGTGATTCTGCACACTGTCTATAATGGGGTGATTGGGAGGGGTATTTCTAACCCTATCATATCATACGGAAATACTGCATGAGTGAGATGCTCTTGTCCCCTTCTTGCGGATGTGTGATGCAGCTTTTTTTCCAGGAGGAAAAAGGACACACACAGGTGCCAAAAGCAACACACTCACAGGCTGATTCATCACTAACGCCAGGTAGCGACAGATGAGCGTCTGTAGCAGGCATTTTCAGAGCGCCCGCTAGTAGTCGCAGTGCTCGCCCATGAGTCGCTACTTTATAGCGACTCAGTCGCTGTTCAGTAATGTTGAATACATTGTGAGGAGTCGCTATTTGACCAGTACAGCGCTGTATGGGAGCGCATGTTAGCGACTGCTCATAGCGACCGACTCACACCATATTCAGCAAAAAAACAGCCTCACAAATCTCTGGCGCTGAAAAATACTTGTTTGTAGCCCAGAGCGCAGGAGACGATGTGTTTAAAGTCTATTTTTCAGCATCTATCAACTAGTAACAAAGCGAAAACATATGGAATTACATTATAGCAACATTGTAACATGAACACTTTAATGCCAGACCTGTAATGTCATTTCTGAGGAAATATATAAAAAATGAAAAAATTATGAAAAAACTGCTTTTTCAGTGCCAGAAGAGGTCACAGAATTACTTGTGATTTTTGGAAAAAAAATAAAAATAAACAAAAACTCTGTTTAAAGAGAAGAAAAGGTTCGTCCATTGAAATGTATGGGAGAGCGACAGGTAGTGAGAGGTCATACCTGGCGCTATGCAAGGCTGAACGCCGGCGCTGTTCGCTGAGGCTGTGAAAATGATGAATCAGACGTTAAATGGCGTTATCCCAGTCGCTAAACAGATTCTGCTTGATAAATGTGTAATTGCGCGCCGTGTCTGGCGTTCACCAGTCGCTATCTGTCGCTACCTGTCATTAACCAGCCACTACGTGACGCTATTCCTTCCTAAATAAGGGCCTCAATATCCTTTACTGGTCGTGTCAGTTGTGGTGGCCAGGGGGCAGCACCGCATGCTAGTAGGGACATTAGCCCTGCTGGCCCTAACGCAGTGCAGCCCACCAGGCATTCTCTTGGGTCTCCCTATGGCCAGACTGCCACTGGCATCAATTCTGTACTTAAATGTTTTGGTGGGATTTGGCCTTTAAACATGTCAAAATGTCATCAGCAAGTTGCTCTGGCAATACACATCACACTAGGAAAGATGCTTGTGCCTGGGTAGTTCACATACCTATATATGATCAAAACATGTCAGCTCTACCTTCAGTTATCGGAGGCATCGAGTCCATGCCTTTTCATTGCAAAGTAGCAGCGGCTACGAGCGCTCGCCCTGCAGTATGTAGAGATTTCAAAAAGTGGCTGCCAACTTGTGCAATAAAATCCAACTTTTATTCTTGAAGTTAAAAGTAGTATCCAAAAACAGATAATCCTATAAAATCCAACAAAATAAGGTCCTCGAGTCTACACGTTTCAGACGCACGGGTCCTTAATCATGATATGAGGACACGATCCCCGGAAAGAGATTTAAATCTCACACCTCCCACAAAATCACATCATCAGCCAATCGAACTAACTTATGCACCTTACTATTGATTATACACATATAACATTATCGGGCATCTTACCCGTAGTTGCGTGTCACTCCCCCCATCCTATATTATGTTGCAGCAAGGGATGTGAAGTATAGAAAACTGCACCATACCTACTAACTTTTCAGAGTCAGAAAGAAGGACATTTGTTATATTAGGCCACGCCCCCTCATTGATGGATGGATAGGAGATAGGTTGTAACATTTACAACAATATAAACACTTTGAATAGGCAAATGAATCATTTATTGCTGCAGATCTGCATGTTACACCTCAAAGACAAATGAGAGCAAAGAGGGACAGGAGGACATATACTCAAAAGAGGGACAGTCCGTTCAAAGGAGGGACACTTAGGAGATATGGTTTACTTACATCTGTAATTTGCTGCAGTAGGTGAAATGTTTTTAAATGTTTAAATGTTTTCCCATTAAAAATATGCGTCATAATAGTGGCCTCTGGGTTTCCTGCTTCTCTATAACATAGTAACAAGTTCATTGAGGTTGACTTTTAAAATTGCTAAAATGTGTCACAACATCTTGCGGGTTTTGAGTTGTTTGCACACACCACATATCATCTTGTTTGTGTTGCGCTTGGCACGGTGGTGCGCCTTACTCCTCTAACCCGCTCTCGTCAATTACCTTTCAGGCACGTTAAGTACATTAGTATAATCAACGCAATTTAAAAGAGAAATCAAATAAAAGATGAGAAAACACATCTGATAAATAGGATTTGTGTGTAGTGTTTGTGTTTTCAAGTTACAGATATAGAGGTTTATGAATGGCGTCATTATCTGGTCGCACAACAAAGAGGCCTTTCTTGTGTGTACATAACTGGTGTCTTTCACAGCTCCTGATATTATGAGGACTTGCCACGTGGCTAAGAGGATGAATAACTTTACATAACTGCAGGTTACAGCTTAAGCCACGGTTTCCTGACCTTAGATTTACCATCATTTATTTGTTTGCATTAGCCAGTGGTATGTGAAGGATTTCAGGCTGGTTTCAAACTAGTGCGTTGTGGAGGAAAAGCGCTGCCCATAGTAGCCTTTGGGCCATGGGGGTACATGGGTTTAACAGGGCCCCATAGCAAAACTTATATTGGGCCCCCAAAAATGACATCCCCCCCAGCATTAAAATGGACTAACACCCACAACAGCATGACACAGCATCCCAAATTGGGTCTGAGTTCCAGGCAGTGTTGGCACAGTTTGGGTATTGGGTCATCAAAAGTGGAGCCCAGTGACATCTGTTACTTCCACGGTATGTAGTGTTGCTGCACTTAGGGGCAACACCAGGGGCCAGAGATGTAGGTTCCACAAGGTGCTGCCTTGGGCCCTTTCACATAGCTATTATGGGGTGGCAACCACCACACAAAAGTCCTTTAAAGTGGACCAAAACCCACACCCCAACAGACCTGAAATCTATAAGATTCCAGGGCTGCTGCATCCAGAATCGGTGCCCCGCTCTGTGAAGCCCCCCAGGTTGCCCAGTACCTCATCTTCTTCCCTGGTCCAATGGCGCATGCACAGGCAACAGCCGCATCCCCGGTATCCCTTTAGCAGGGCGCGTGCCTGCGCCAGGCATTTGTGTATGGCTGGCGTGGGTATGCTCCCTGGTAGAGTAGCAGGGAATGCGGCCGCCAGCGTGCTCAGATCTGCACGGATTAGATGAGCTCCTGGATGAAAGGGCTCGAGTGGATCAGAGCGCGCTGATTAGATGAGTGGCCGCACATGCGTTGTAGGACTGGGAAGAGGTGAGTTTGTTCAGGCAACCACAGTGGGGCACCCCCAATCGGGCAAGGACCGAAATCCAGAATAGTTATAATCTTGGGTTTTGCTCCACTTTAAAGCGGCACAAACCCTGTTTCGGCCCTTCCGCACTCCCCACCCACTCTTTCCACGCGAGTGCCGCCAGGAATTCACCCAGCTCGGCAGTGGCCTGGGTTTTTAAAAAACAGGTTTCTCCACTGCCAATTGCCATTTTTGATAAAAGCTACTGGCTGATCTCAGTAATGCCAGCTGCTGTGACCCAACCCACTGGCGGCATCACCGACTTACCTGTAGACTGTGAAGCGCTGTGAAGCCTATATGAATGTCTGGGTGCAGAAGGTCAAAGCTACAAGGAAACCGGGTATGTGGCTGCTGGCAAAGACAGCTCCATGGAAGTCACCAGTAAAGGTGAGTTTGCAGGGGTCCTGGAGGCTTCACACAGCAGGGTATCCCGTTTTAGGATGAGACAGAGGCTCATCCTAAAACAGAGCTGGCCACTAGCCTAGAGACAGGTGGCTGGCTCTGAAGACTTTTATATTCCAGAGCCGGTTGACGTGGCTTTTTACTCCTCTTTTTTACTCCTAAAAAAAATAGTGAACTTTTAACATATTTATACACCATAGTAAAAATTGCCATTGACTTCTCAGCTGGTGATTCAGCAACAGCGACTCTCAGTGCTTTTTACTACCCGTCCCAATCTGTTTGAATAAATAATCCTAAAGGTAAAGATCATTTTTAAGGGGGGAGTCATGCAAGAGTTGGTTCGGAAAGCTGTTAATGGAAGCAGCAATCAGCACCTACATCAGTATAGCAAATATTACTGGCAAGATAAAGTTAATGTGGGTTGTGTTGGGCAGGGTTACAACTTTGTATTGATGGTGCATTGGGCTCTCAAACCTAATTTTCCCACCCAGCAATGTATGCACCTTCACTGGACTAATGGGTTTGCTTGCCCATACTAGCAACAACAGTCCCCATGACTCTCCTTGTCATACACTGTAGGGAACTGGGGTCTCCATGCATTGAAGAGGACCAAAACCCACACTGGAGTCTATGAGACGTTTAGCAGGATGCCTTCCCGCGCCAGGAATTAGAGGGTAACGGCCACCAGCGTGCTGTTTGAACAAGCAGCCGCGCATGCGTCATCAGACCAGGAAGAGGTGAGTTTGTTCGGGCAAAACCCAGGATAGTCAAAATCCTGGGTTTTGGTCCGTTTTAAGGGGGGGGGGGTAAGTATTAGGGCTCTTTTGATGTACTTTTGTACTGAGGCTTGGACTGGCCCAAAGGTAAATCTACACAGTGGGCTCATAAACCCCATCTCCAAAGAGGCTTTCTTTTCCAGCAGCCATGGTGCTATGTTTATTGAGCCTGAGGAACCACATGGTTGGTCACTTGTTAGTTACAGTCCAGGTACAACATGAGGTCAGGCGGTTTGTTTTGTGTTAGTGCACATTTTCCTATGATACACTATTTACCTAAAAATAAGACGGGTCTTATATTATTTTTTTCTCCAAAAGATGTGTAAGAGCTTATTTTCAGGGGATTTTTCCATAAACAACAATCTACATTACAATCTGTTAGGCTTCTTGGGGGGTTATTTAAAAAACGCTAAGGCAATGGGATGAGTGCCAGAACTGAGTTCCCTACAGTGACAAATCGGACCAGGCACTGTGTGGCTGGATCCCATACATTCAGTGGGCTGAAATGGTTACAATTATTTAAGCATTTTTTTTTGGGGGGGGGGGGGGGGGCTGGTGCATGTGCCACGGGATCCCTGGGCTGGTTGGGATTATTTTTAGATGACTTTTTAGAACTTTTGTGTTGCGCTGCAAACGTGTTTTGCACTGTGAGAAAGCTGTGTCATGTTGTTTTATAGTGTCTCTAATGCAATTCCCATTTTATTTAAAATAAATAATTAAAAATTGGGATTCCAACAGGTGATGCTTGAAATCCGTTTTTTCTGCGCCTCTGGGAGTGCTATGTATTTTTTAAAGTGGACCAAAACCCAAGATTTTGACTATCTTGGATTTTGGTCCTTTCCCTGGGGGCACCCCCGATTGGAGGTGCCCTGCTGTGTGAAACCCTGCCACTGCCTGGCCGGGAGCGCTACAGCTGACAGCGCCGCCAGCCTGAAGACGCTATTGCTACTGCCGAGCATCTCGGGCGAGGTGCTCAAGTACCGCCTGCACCTAAAATAATACATTTGCCTCCCTGTGTTTCGGATATAATGTGAATGTAGCGCTTTGCCCCCCTGGTGAGCCGAATCAGCCACAAGGCTTTGAAATAGTGCAGTGACCCGATCTATGTGTGCTTTATTGTTTTTGGTCTTTTGAGTGTGAATTTTTGAGGGTGTCCGCTTTTCTTGGTGGAGCATCTATCCTTCCAGCTGCATTATATTGCCAATTGATTGGACTTTTTCACATGTATAGCTGCCTGGACACTATTTCAATTGACTTTTTTATGAACTGTAACTAGGGCTTATTTTTGGAGTAGGGCTTATGTTTCTAGCATCCTCAAAAAAGCCAGAAAAATCATGTTAGGGCTTATTCTTGGGGAAACATGGTAGCAGCAGCAAGTAATGCTGTGGAACACTGTTGTACAGCAGAAGAGCATGGCTTATAGCCAGGGCCGCGCCCTGGGACCTCCACCACTTGCCCTGCAAAAGGGGCCCCCACCAACCTTTGGGTTATGGTCTGGTCCAGGAGACTTTTCAGGCTTTGGTCTTACGGGCAGCAGGGCCAGCAACAACGCTATTGGCGGCAGTGCCCCCTCCCCCCCCCCCCCTGGTCAAGCCATTTTTCTGTTTCTGCAAACCTGCAGCCAAAGCCACCACAGGGCAGGACGGAGAGTCTAGAGCAGCAAAGCAACGTTACAGTGATGGGTGCAGAGCTGTCACTGCACATAAGCCACCAAGCACAGCCACTGGCAGCTCAATGCGGGGAACTGTTTTCTGCTGGACCAGCTGGTAGACTACACTACCCCCCCCCCCAGAATGGCAAAGCAGGAGTTCCCGAGCAGCACACACCCGCACAAGGGGGGCACGAGGGACTTGATCTGACGTTCCAGAAAGTAGGCAGGTGCCAGACAACCACCAATCAGTTACTTGCCTGGACTATTATTTTAAAGGAAAAAAAAAATGGATCTGGGGCCTCCATCAGATTTTGTGCCCAGGGGCCTCCACCGCACTTAATCCGGCCCTGCTTATAGCAGTGGCCCCCAACCCTTTCCTACAAGGCCCCCCAACATGTCAAGTTTTGTGGATCTCCACATAGCTGCCTCTATAGCTCTGCTGCACTTATTACTCCACCTGTGTATCCATGTGGAGATCTGCAGAACCTGACCTGTTGGTGGGCCTTGTAGGAGATTGTTGGGGACCCCTGGCTTGTAGGAATTCTATAAACTTGTTCTTTGACGTGGGGGCTGATTCATTACTAACGCCAGGTATCGGCAGATGAGCGCCTGTATAGCGGCGCTTAGAGCGACAGCTAGTAGACACTGTAAGCGGGTATCAGACGCTGTAACAGTGCACCTCAGTCGCTGTAGTAACCTGGCTGGCATTGATGAATGTGATGTATGTTGGGCGCTCTAACACCAGTACAGCGCTGCAGGGAATGAAAGGTAGTGCCAGCTCAGTGCGACCGACTCTCAGTGCTCCACACCATACTTATCAAAAAACTACACACATACAGCGTCAGCGCTCTGGATCTGGTCGCTATAGCATAGAGCGCCAGATGCTGTGTGGTCAAAGTTTGTTTTTTAACACATATCCACCAGTAACAAAGCAAAAACACATGGAATTACATTGTTTTAACATTGGGACAATAACACTTTAGTGCCAGACCTGTAATGACAATTCTGCATAAAAATCTAAAAAGTCAAAAAAGTTTCTAAAAGTGTTTGTTTGCAGCCAGGAGACGTCACACAATGATTTGAACAACAAAAAACAAAAATGTCAAACACGCTGTTTAAACACAAGCAAATTAACAGCCATTGAAATGTATGGGAGAGCGACACTGAGCAAAAAGTAATACCTGGCCCTCTGGAAGCTAGAGCACCGGCGCTATACCATGAGCCCCCTGTAATAATACATGTGACGCTACATGGTGCTGTTAGAGTCGCTCACCAGATTCGCTTTCTTAGATGTGGATTTGCGTACAGCACCCGGCGTTCACCAGGCGCTGCCTGCCGCTACGAAGCGCTACCTGGCGCTATCCCTTCTTAAATAAGCCCCTTAATCATTTCTCATCAGTTCTATTGCTGGGCCCAAGACACTGGAGTCCAACACTGGCTTTATATGTATTTTTTTTAAATTACATTTAAGTAGAACTCCAGCCAAAGTGGGTTGACTTTCTGCTTTCAAACAGCACTTTTCAAATTTCTTTAGCTTCGATGTCCATCATGTATTGATTTTTGAAACCAGGCGAATGGCCGATAGGTCTGCTCTGGCTGTCGGTATAGAAGTTGGCTCCCCGTGACCAACTCGTTATTATTACATAAAAAGATTTGATGATTGATTTTGCAACAAATCGCGCAGCAATGCAATCATCTCTGGGAACATCTGTTCCTGCGCGCGGAGGCACGCCGTATCCATGAGATTTAGAAAAACCTTCCGCCTGCCTGCACCCCCTTAACTCAATGTTCGGATTACTTACCAAAGATGGCAGAGCGGAGGATTCCATCTGCTGCCAATCACAGGAAAGGGATTATGGCAGTCGTGTCACTTACCGTATTTGATTTGCTGAGTTGTGTATGCGGAGCACATAGCGCTGTCCACGGCTCCAGCTGTCACTCCGCTGTCAATAATTAATAACGAGCCTGCGAGGAGTAAAAATTCATAAGAGGCCACCCGCTCTCCCCGCCAAGTCACCCGCCCGGCCCGCGCAACATATTCTGCAACAGCAGGAACTTCATATCAAATGCTATTAAAGTCTAGGGAATGGGGGGTTCAGGTTCAGCAACTGAAACAGCCAAAGGCCTCCAAATATCAGGGGAGGACCATGAAATGTGTGAGGAAATTATGGTAAAGTCAGAGGTTCCCGATTAGACCGAAAGGAGAAATCAAACTGACTTTAGGTCAAAGTGGACCAAAACCCAGAATTTTTACTAGCGGGAGTGCCCCGCTGTGTGAAACCCCCCAGGTCGCCAAAACCAACTCACCTCTTCTCAGTCCTACAGTGCATGCGCGGCCTCCCGTCCAATCAGCGCACTCAGATCTACTGACGTCACGTCGTCTAAGCCTTCGCCTGAGGCGAGCGGCTCCAAGCGCGCTGACAGCCGCATCCCCTGCTACCCTCTAACAGGGAGCGTACACTCGCCAGCCATTCACAAATGCATGGTGCGGGTACACACCCTGCTAGAGGGATAGTGGGGATGCGCCTGCAGCTTGCGCATACGCCGAGAAAAAAGGTAAGTGTATGGGCGACATGGGGGGGTTTCACAAAGCGGGGCATCCGGATTTCAGATGCCCTGGGAGGAGGGAATCGATCGGCCCGGGAATCAAGATACCCCAGCTTTGGAGGGACAGTCTTCCCCATAATGCTGAAGGGACAACCTTCAGCTTCATTGCAAAAACTATTCCCCAGCATCTAAAATTAATAGATTTTACATTTTTAGTCTGTTACTTATTTTTCTTTCCCCCACTGGGCTGCAACTCTGTTCAGGACTCTAGGATGCAGGCGCCGCCATCTTGCCTCAGAAGCATCACATGCTGAGGAGAGGAGAGGGGGCAAATGTATCCCTTTTGCAGTGCAGGGAGCACACTCCCTATTAGAGAGTAGCGGGGGGTAGTGCTGCCAGCTCGCTCATGTTGCATGGACGAGAGACCGCGCATGCGCCATAGGACCGGGAAGAGGTTAGTACGTTCGGCCACCTGGGGGGTTTAACACAGCGGGACATCCCTGTTTGGGGTGCCCCAGGGGCAAGCACCAAAACCCAGGATAGTCAAAATCCTGGGTTTTGCTCCACTTTAAGTATAGGCCAGCGTTAACATGGAACACACATTTACCTGATTAGGGAAAACTTTTTTATCTCGGCTGAATATTGTCTTTCAGCGCTGTATTTGGCTTCCTGATGGTAAATATAATCTTGTGTTTATAGACTAAACTGATCAAACTCAGCCCAGTAACACATTCCCAGAATAGGTAAAAGTAGGGCAGCCATTGCACAAATCAATAACACTTGCTCCCCGGTAACCTGAAAACCTGCACATAAACATGATGTGGAAGTGGCCCCCTGCGCCCCGAGCAGCTGACTGCTCTGCGTACACATGGCTGCCAGTCTGTGCCTCTGAATTCTAATGTGTCATCTCTTATTTTAATGTCAGTTTGGCCCTGTGCTTGTGCGGTGCGCTGTAATAAAGCAGTGATTAGATGATTAACATGGACCGACTCTCACATATTCCCACTACCAGGGCATCCATCCTGATTATCCCCACCACCAGTTAAACGGAAAATGGAAGCCTAACATTAGGAAACATACCCCTCCCTGGCAGAAACCCCACCATCGTTCTCATATTCCCTGCTCTACCAGCAGACCCTCATAGCAGCTTCTTCTAACTACCAATTCTTTGAGAATCTGTTCTTCCTGATCACCATCTCCACTCTGCCTAATATTCCAACATATTAATAAAATACAGGAAGAAATGATTTTCAAAAGACGTTTTGACTCCCTGGCTGTGCATCACCCCTGGTGCTCTCCGGTGACAATTCAGTCACACACGCCACACGCCAGCATTGAGGTTCAGCATTACCAGTTATAATAACTGCAATAAATCTGAAAGCATGACCTGCTAAACTGCCACATACACCTTATATGGCAGTTTAGCTCGTAACTGAATGTATCATCACTAGAACGCACCAGGGGGCGCTGGTGCTGGACCAGGAGCCAAATGGCTGTCATCCGACTGCATCCTGTGAGTGTTTTTTATTGGGCAAAGGCTTTAGTAAAAAAAAAAACACAGGTTGCTTTGGGGCACTGGCCTGGGGATAGAAGGTGAAGACATAAACTTTATTTCTGGGTATAGCATAAGGTTGCCACCTTAACAGTATTTCACCGGCACAGGGGCCTGAAACAAAACTATCGGCAGCAGAGGAACGACGGATTCAAACATAAATATGGCCACTCCCCCTATCGGGCCATGCTTACCAGACAAAAAGCCGTGGGACTTTGAGAGCAGCTGTGCGCTGATCCTTACAAAAACGGCAGGGGACAGAAGATTTGGGACCTAAAGCATCCAGATGTTGCCATATCAGCTTGTGGTGACATCTGGCTGATTTAGGTCCTGATTCCTCTGTCCCCCGCCGGCTTAGCCACTGCTCCATGACAGCAGAAGCTTTAGCCGTCTCTATCAGGATCCAGCGCTGTCACAGCCACTCTCCAAGTCCGGCAGCTTTTCGTCCAGCCCCCAGTGCAGCTTATTCATCGGCACTGTGCAGGTGCCAAATCCCAGGATGTGCACAGTGCCTGATGAGACTTCAAGATGGCCGCTGCCCGTCAGAGGTTGCCCAGAATCCGAGGGACCCAGAAGACAGAAGCCCTGGCGAGGTGAGTAAAAAGTGCCCAATATCGAAACCGGAGAAAGGGGGTGGGGGCAGCAGGCTGGTGAGGTTTGGGAGAGATTTTAACCCCGTTGTTGTTGTTCCTCTTTAAGCACACGCACAGAGCCCTTGGATAGAGGATACAATGCAGATAGCGTCATATTACTTATGTTAACACAAGAAATCATAAACTAAATAAACATTAAAGCTGATCTCCATTTAAGCAAGAGAAATGTTATAACAACGCTTTAAAAGACCTTCCCATAGACCTTCAGTAAACTGTTTACAGGTGACATGCTCATCCTCAAACAATCATGTTGTGTATTGTAGTCAAGAATTTGGGTAGTGAACAAATTACTTATTCAACAGGTTATCAGGCAGCCATTAACAGTCTGAAGGCATAATAATAACAAAGGGCCTATAAACCAGATAGATATAAAGAACAATGTAAAACAATACAACAGTGACATCTACAGGCTGGAGGCAAACCTACAAATCTAACTTACAATTTGGTCAACCAGGCAATACTCTCTCGTGATTATACAGTATAATTACCGTATATATTCTACTTTACTTCTGCAGTATAGTAATTAGGATTCCCAGAAGGATCAGTATAATATTTAACAATGTCTATGTTAAAGTTGGTATATTTTGCAAAACTGAAAATATTATAGACTGGACTTTGTAGCGAGATGAAAGCTTTATTTATTAAGTTGTGGAGAGCTTTCACCCTTCACAAAATACCCCACAGGGAGATGTAGTATACTAATTTGTTACTACCTCACTAGGAAGCTAATGCACCTCCCCTGAAACCTTCTCCACCTTAAAATATTTTATAACCACCAATGTAATTCAATGCAACAAGTTTACCCTGCAGCAGGAGAAAGTAGCAGTTTTATCAGCTGAGAAGAGTCTTTGATGAAAATATATACAGCCTATGGCCAGACCAGCTTGAAAATTATAGTTATCCTTTAATAAAATACTTCTTAAAGAGGACCATGTTCTTGGTGTTCCGATTAAGTTTCCTTGAGGCATTCCGATTTGGGATGCCCCACTGCCTGAAGCCAACAATATCCCAAAATCAATTCACTTTACAGCACTCCCACATCACATCCCCGCCTCCCTGCAGCTGAGACATGTTTTCCCAGACCACAGGGAGTCTGGGGATGCAGCCACTTTCCTTTCCTTCCTTTCAAGAGCTGAATGCCAAGTAATATGCACTGAATACAGCGCTGACTAGTCAATAGCCAATGCATGTGCGGATGTCCTAGGGCAGGGGTATTCAACCACTTCTTGTAGGTCTAGGTCTATTTAAAGGCACCTAGTGAGAGGTCAAGATCCAGGCAGAGGGCTGTCGCTGACCCACCCCACTTTAAAATTCCTATTTGTCCCCACAGAACCTACAGGCAAAGCTAGGAGGCCACGTATTGGATGGGCAAAACAAGGAGTACAGGAATAGATGGGGCAGAGAGACTGGACTGGATGGGGCAGAGCTGGGGGGACAGTGATGGATGGGGCAAAGCTGGGGGGACAGGAATGGATGGGATAGATGGGGCTGAGCTGGGGTGGGGGAAAGGATTGGATGAGGCAAAAAGACAGAGAAACAAAGTATGTTTGTACCTTGCAATGCCACTTCCCGCCCCTGCAGTACTTTATATTGCAATGCTAGGTGCCAGGGAGCCATGACACTGGCAGGGAGAACTAAATCGCTGATCAAGGGGGCAGCTCTAAGCATGGCACCACAAAAGCAACTGAGTGCAGGACTGTCACGGCAGGGGTCCGGAAATCTGACGCCGAGGACCGCATTCGGATCCCAGCCCGCCAGTTGAGAATCTCTGCCCTAGGACAAGGGCTAAAACCTGGGATAGTGAAAGAGACCCTCCAATCAAATAAGACTAGATGCCCTGCTCTGCATACTAACAGGGTTAGCCTGAATCCTGGCCCCAGGACTCACCTACCTCTGCGCTCCCACATAGCATAGTGTGGCCATTGGCAGTCAGTGAGGTTCTTGGGGTGGGCTTGCACAGTGCTGTGCATCCTTCTGCCTGACCAACCACACAGGATGCCAGCGTCACATAGGTTTGAGATTTTGCAGCAAAATGAGGGATTGCATAAGTAGCTTAGTAAGAGAGTTTGGGCCTCTGTTGTGAGATATCCCTCCTTAGGATGTTGCCTCATTCAGGGACTCTCCTGTCTTATTTGACTGAAGGGTCTCAGTCCCAGCTAATATTTTATTCTTAGTAAATGTTCTTTTTTATGTTTGTGATCAGGGGGTTTTAGCTTCACCAGTGAAGTCACTTTAGATAGACATTGTGAAGAAGCAAACTGTTTTACTGGAACAACATGTGTGGGGACAGAGAGATCTACTCAACATGGTGGAATGCACAAAGGGAGGAAAAAGAAATCAACAAGTACAATGCAATACAGGAAATATAACATAGAAGCAGATATTACACATAAGTATTAATAACAGCGCCATCTACTGTCCTGTCAATAAACTGTAGTCCTTCCAGCAATATATATGCAATACATAATAAACTGGTGCAGATCTATTTTTTAACACCACACACACACACACACACACACACACACACACACACACACACGCGTGGCCAACTCCATTGGCATCTGGCGGTCAAATGGGGTGTGAAAGCAGTAGAGACCACATGAGAAATTCTGCTTGATCAAATTATGATGCCCTTCGTGTGCATTGGTATAAGTGACCCTCAGTCATTGTTATTTAATAGGTCTGCTTTTATATGCCTGGCGCAAGTGAACTCCTTGAATCAAATAGGAATAGTAGGAATACCTGCTGCACAAACTTCTGCACTTCGGGATCAAAGGAGGATTGCAGGGATCAGGTGATTAGTTTTTTTTATTTCCCGAGGCTTTAACCTCTTTAACCTAGTAAAGTTGGCCTCCCAAAGCTGCAGCAGATGCGGCACCTGCCCAAGTTTGGCGGATGCTGACTTCGACCTTCTGAACAAAGCTTATCAAGAGAACAGGCTTCCCAAGTTGGGATGCTCAAGGAGTGTTAAAGAGGAACATTACAGGTATTGGGGAGTTAACAAAAACTCTCCAAACCTGGCTTGCTCGGCCCCCCTGCCCGTCCGGTTTCACATTTCACAACTGTTAACTTACCTGCCCAGTCGCATGGCGCTCCGGCATCCCTCGGTCCCGCACCATCTCTGTAGGGCAGTGCCATCTGCCCGTTCCGTCATGCCCTGCGCTGCCCCTCAGATCTCGCACATTCGCAGTGAAACTGCATAGGCTGCAATGACACTCGGCGCAAATCCTGCAAGATTTAAAGATCGGTACATTTGAAGAGGGATGTGTGGGTGAGTATGGCTAAGGCTTTGCAGCCTTCTGCCTCTGAGATGGCTAAGGAGGGTGCAAAGTGGCCAGGAATACTGCCGGATGTCAGTGTTTTAGATAACCCCAAAAGGCAGTGAGGTGGGGGGGAGGGATGTTTAGAGAGGAACATCAGAAAGGGTGAACCAAACCCCACCGCAATCAGTTCCCACCCCCTGGGGCATGCAGATTTTGGGTGCTCCGGGGGGTGGGAATCGATCGGACCAGGGCATCCAATGTGTGAAACCCCCCAGGTAGCCCCATTCCCCCACCTTGATTCCCGGTCCAACGGCGAATGCGCAAGCCTTGGCTGCATCCCTGCTATCCCAATAGCAGGGCACGCTCCCTTTTAGAGGGTAGCGGGGGATGCAGCTGTTAGTGCGCTCCGAGCGTGCTGATTGGACGAGCGGCCGCAAATGTGCCATAGGACCGGGAAGAGGTGAGTTGACTTTGGTGATCTGGTCTCGCGCAGCGGGGCACCTCCGATCAAGGTGCCCTGGGGGAAAGGACCAAAACCCAGGATAGTCAAAATCCACTTTAAAGTTAAAACTGGACCTGAAAAGATTAAGGTCACAGGGTCATGAGGTTACCTACGTTATAAAACAAATAGATCCTCAGTGGGGGTAAAGAATAAAAGCAAAGTAAGCATAACATATGTAGGTGTACGTACAATGAACCCAAACTCAAAAAAGGTCAGTAATCCGAGACCTGGGATTAATACTCAGTGCTGTGCCTATGAAACACGCAGAATAATGGGGAAATGCTGCAGCTAATATTCCTCTTCCCGCTCCGTCTGCCAGTAATAAAATAAATAAATGTACGGGCGCATTTCTATTTTTTCATAGCTGAGTGATTCGCGGGTGTGTGTCAGATGGCGGAATATGTTTAGTTAAGATTGCTCCCAGCAATGAATTCCATTTCCATTTTAATTCCACTTCCTTTTTTAATGAATATATATGGCAGAGGCGCGCTTCTCCCTCCTGTGTCTAAATGTTTTGTTTCCCTCTGCCGACTCAGCAACACGGAAAAAAACGCTGTGTACGTGAAGTTATTGCCCGCAGCTGTCATCCAACCATATCCATTTATTTCTTATGGGCGCAATAAAAATACACCACATGGTCAGAAGTATGTGGACACCTGAGGTCTTCCTCCTTAGGTGATTTCCAAGGAATCAACATTAAAGTGGACCAAAACCCAGGATTTTGACTATCCTGATCTCCCGATGGCGCATGCACGGCAGCTCGTCCAATCAGCGCGCTTGGAGCCGCTGACGTCACAACATCTAAGCTGGCATCTAAGGCCAGCAGCTCCAAGCGCGCTGGCGGCTGCATGCCCCACTTGCCTCTAACAGGGAGCGTGCCTGCGGCGGCCATTCACAAGTTGCTGGTGCGGGCACACACCCTGCTAGAGGGATAGCGGGGATGCAGGCGTGGCTCACGCATGCGCCATTGGACCGGGAAGTAAGGTAAGTGAACGGGCATGACCGGGAATCGTATAGATTCTTGGGCCGATTGCGCTGGGTTTTGGTCCACTTTAAATAGGCAAATGAATTATTTATTGGTGCAGATCAGAATGTTACACCTCAAAGAGGGACAAAAGGAGAACGAGGGGCAGGGGGACATGGACTCAAAAGAGGGACAGTCCCTTCAAATCAGGGACACTTGGGAGGTATGTAATTTTTGGCATGCCACCAGACATTGAAAAGGTAAGTGAATGAAGCAATCATCCATATATTGTATATTCCTATCTCGTAGCCCGTGCTGATCCCATCGCTGTATAGGGAGCCGGCCGCTATGTGAGGTATCTGACTTCCATTCATAAAACCTCTCACGCGGTGGCCCTGGCTGTTCGTATAGACGGCGGCTTCACTTCAAAGTCCAGCTTTTGCCCGGCCTCCATTACCCGTATTGTCATAGTGCCCGCCTCTCCATACAATCAGCATTAATGTGCTCGGGAGATATTAAACCAAATGGCGACACTGACCTCATCGCTGGCTTACAGCGCCTGCAAATGAGCCATTTCAAAAACTCAAGAGGACAATGAATAGAGCTTTAATGGCTGAATCTATTCATAAAGTGATGCGTCGCCGCTCAGCCTTCAGCCTCCGCCTGTCCTGGACTTTTATGGCTGTCAGCGGTGATGCTGTTTGATTCAGCTTAAAGCGGACCTTCAGCATCAATTAATGAAAAGCCCAAACCCTTAAACAATGATTCCCCAGCATCTTAAATTTAATATATTTAATGTTTTCAAGTCACTTATTAATATTTCCCCCCTGGGCTGAAGGTCTGGTTTAAAGTGGACCAGCGCGGTCGATTCCCTCCCCCTGTGTGAAACCTCCCAGGTCGCTCCATTCACTTACCTTGCTTCCTGGTCCAACGGCCCGAGCCGCAGCCACATCCCCGCTATCCCTCTAGCAGGGCGTGTGCCCGCTTTTTTAAAAGGTCGGCGCAGGTACGCTCCCTGTCACAGGGTAGGGGGGGGATGCGGCCGGTAGCACTCTCAGAGCCGCTGGTCTTAGACGAAAGCTTAGGCCCTTATTTATGAAGGAATAGCGACAGGTAGCGACTGGTGAGCGGCCAGTAATGACGGGCCCCGCCACGAGAACGCCGGCTCCCCACCACAATCACACATTTATCAAGCCAATCCTGCTTAGCGACTGAGATAGCGCCATATAGCGACTCATTCATCATTATTCCAGCCTCAGCCCACAGCGCCAGCGTCCGACCTTGAACAGCGACAGGTATGACCTCTCGCTACCTGGCGCTCTCACAATATTAATGTATTAATGTATTCATATTACTAAATTATTGTAAAAACTTTTTTTTTTGGGTTTCCAAAAATATGGTTGTTTGGGGGTTAAAAAAACTACTTTTAACCCATCGCCGCCAGCGCTCTGGGGTTTAAACATGCATTTTACAGCGCGAGAATTATTTGAGCGTGATTTTTTAATGAATATGGTGGGAGCCGGTCGCTAGGGCCAGTCGCTATCATGCGCTCCCATACAGCGCGGAACCTGTCAAATAGCGACTCCTCACCCAATATTCAACATTACGGCAAACCGACTGAGTCGCTATCAACTACCAAACAACGGGCAAGCACAGCGACTACTAGCGGGCGCTCTGAAAATGCCGCTACAGTCGCTCAACTGTCGCTACCTGCCGCTATTAATGAATCGGCCTCCCCGACGACGTGATGTCAGCAGATCTGAGAGCACTGATTGGACGAGCAGTCCCGCATGCCCTATAGGACTGGGAAGAGGTGAGTTGTGCTCGGCGATCTGGGGGGTTTCAGACAGCGGGGGGAGAGGACCAAAACCCAGGATAGTAAAAAATCCTGGGTTTTGGTCCACTTTAAAAAGGACCTAAAGTCTAAATAGACTTTTGGTCTGCTTGTCATGGTGCTTATGGGGCATCCCAATTAGGGAACCTGCAGACCTGATACAGCAGAGAGAGCGCAGATGTGGCTGTAGATCAAAGCCTTTCTGTACATGTGACCAGCGCATGGATACCGGGTACTGGTGAGTATAGTGGTTGGGTTGGTTATTGCAGATGTCTGTGCTGGGGAACCTCTAATTGGTAACTTATTAGAATTGCCCTTAAATCCTATCAGAGGAATATAAGCACAAGTGGGTTTTTGTTTTCACTTTGGTGTATAAGTAACTCCTCCGCTCATTATTCAGCATGTTCATGAGTTTTAGTATTACACAATTTCACACTGCAGTTCCTATTACGTTTTTGAGGGAGAGGTGGACGGCGGTCTGAAATCTAAAATATTCCAGGGCCGGTCGCTGGTTTTCCCCTAAATTGGGATACCCTACTGTGTAAAGCGCCCAGGGCGCCCGCACACACTCACTTTTGCCTGGTCCCATGGGGCATGCACAGGCTCTCATCCAATGAGAACAGCCCACTGACCTTACAGCCATACAGATAGGTTGGCACACACGCCTGGGGATGTGGGGCAGGGATGCAGCAGCGCGCACTCCTCATTATAGTCAATGAGAGCTGTGCTGCCAAAAGTGGTAAATGCAGCAAACGACTCTCATTGGCTGAGCGCCCACGCTTGCGCCATTGCATCAAGGAGAGGTGAGTTCAACTGGGCGAACTGGGGGGTTTCACACAATGAGGCATCCCAAGTTGGGATGCCCCCAGGTAATGGAACAAAACCTGGAAAGTGAAAATCTTGGGTTTTGTTTTGCTTTAAAGTGGACCAAAACCCAGGATTTTGACTATCCTGGGTTTTGGTTCCTGTGTGAAACCCCTCAGATCGAACTCACCTCTTTCCGGATCTTTGGAGCATGCACAGCCGCTCATCCAATCAGCGCGCTCAGAGCTGCTGATGTCACGTCGTCTAAGCCTTCGTCTAAGGCCAGCGGCTCCGAGTGCACTGATGGGCACATCCCCCGCTTCCCTCTAACAGGGAGCGTGCCCGTGCCCTGCTAGAGGGATAGCAGGGATGCTGCCGTGGATCGCGCATGCGTTGTTGGACCGGGAGACAAGGTAAGTGTATGGGGCGACCTGAGGGGTTTCACACAGTGGGGCATCTCAATTTTCGATGTCCCAGGGGGAGGGAATCGATCTGATCTCTGATCGCTGTGGGTTTTGGTCCACTCTAAGCCAGCAGTGAGAACTAGAAACTAGCCCTATGTTTTCCAGAATAGGGAACAAGCTGAACCACATATGTTTTAATTCAATACATGGAAGCAACTTCCAAATAACAATGAGACAAGCGCCTTCCATATATCGTACCAATAAAATCTCCCAATCTTAGCCGGGATTATGGCGGCAGCGGTGCCTGACAGTGTTATCCCCAGTAAATAAATGACTTTCCTTATCCTGGACTGAGTGACTAGCCAGCAGGTTGCCATGTTTAATTCCCTCTACAGAAGGTCTTCATGTTCCTTCAAGGATGCAGAGACATTATAATGACAAAATAAAGCCTGTACAGATCAAAATGTCCGGGGCGCCCAGAATGAAAAACACCAGGAATAACATTTGTCACCAATCATTTATATGTGGATTATAGCGCTTGATATTATTTGACGCCTTTATAAAGAAGATAATTTATAGGATTAATTACTAAATACAATTCACAAAAGACAAACCTAAGGAAATCAGAATTCATCATTTGCCAGTGTGACTTCAGCTGCGGATCGCTTCCGGTCACTCCTCTTATCTTCCCTTGAATAGCTCCTGATGTGTTTAGGATAAGCATCCGTGGAGGCTGATTCATTACTAACGCCAGGTATCGGCAGATGAGCGTCTGTATAGCGGCGCTTAGAGCGACCGCTAGTAAACGCTGTAAGCAAGTATTGGACGCTGTAAAAGAGCACCTCAGTAGCTGTAGTAACCTGGCCGGCATTGATGAATGTGATGTTTGTTGGGTGCTCTAACAACAGTACAGCGCTGCAGGGAGCAAAATGTAGCTCCAGCTCAGTGCGACTGATTCCCAGCGCTCCACACCATACTTATCAAAAAAGGACACACACACAGCGTCGGCGCTCTAAATCTGGTCGCTATAGGATAGAGCGCCAGATGCTGTGTGATTAAAGTCTGTTTTTGAACACATATCCACCAGTAACAAAGCGAAAACACATGGAATGACATTGTTGGAACACTGTGACATTAACACTTTAGTGCAAGGCCTGTAATGACAATTCTTCATAAAAATAATTATATTATAGAAAAATATAAATATAAAATTATAAAAGTGTTTGTTTGCAGCCAGGAGAGGTCACACAATGATTTGAGGAAAAAAAAACCCATTAAACAAAAACTTTTAAAGGAACATCCATTGAAATGTATGGGAGAGCAACAGGTAGTGACAGGTAAGACCTGTCGCTCTGGAAGCTAGAATGCCAGTGCTATACGCTGAGCCACCTGTAATGATGAATCGGGAGCTACATGGCGCTGTTAGAGTTGCTCACCAGAATCACCTTCATAAATGGGGTTTGCGGACAGCGCTCAGCGTTCACCAGACGCTGTCTGCTGCTACGAAGCACTACCTGCTGCTAGATCTTCATGAATAACCCCCTTAATGTAGGCCTGGACCAGCTTACTAGAGGAAGGAGGCACTAATGCCGCACCCTCCACTTTATAGGGCTTATTGAGACATTGGTTTTAATGAGAGAATCCATTCTTAAAGCGGAAAATTTTGACTATCCCGGGTTTTGTTCTTGCAATAAACACCTCTTACAGCAGGAATCTTGAAATGAACGTTTAATACATCAGGAAACTTGTGATGTAACCCATAACAGTAGCAGGTAAAAAGATTGTAGACTGCAGGAGGGAGCAGCAGGTGTGCACTGCTTGGATGCCAAACTAGCAATGGCTGAGGGAGAGAGGAAGAAGGGAGGAGCTACTTGCATCACAGCAAGACTAAGGGAGCCAGGAAGGGACAAAGGGAATTAAACGAACTTCTCAGTCTATGTAAATAAATACTATATCAAGCAGTCACACCATGGGACATGACAGGGATCCCAATTGCTGATGCCCCCTATGTATGCACTGCCCTCATCCCCAGTATTCCTTACATGCACCCTGTTCCCCACTGATTGACTGCCGGTGGTCACATGGTCTAGGCTCTTTTGGTGCAAAATCAGTCAGGACCACATGATCGTTGGTCTCTGGAGTTCGTCAGGGGAACGCCATGCGTGTATGCAAATCAAAGATTGTGGGGGGTGTATACACGGGGGCCTCCGGGAATCAGGATGTACTATCGCAGTGGCCAGCACCCATTTAGTTCATAACTAAACGACCTGCCCTGGCAAGTGCTTCTCATCTTCTCATCAGCTTCCTTTGTGATATAATAATAGGCCTAGAGGGACAGGAGCAAGGGGCGACCACACCTTGGCACTACCATGTTCTTTTAATTACTTGAAAGATATTGGCTAGTCAAACTTCAAAATCTGTTGCCCAAAAGCTTACCTGACACAGTATTTATCCGAACAGGGACTGTTCTCCAAGAGCAGTACCTTGGAGAACAGTCCCTGTTAGGATCTATACTGTGTACCCCCCCCTTGGCCAGAATGGCAAAGCAGAAGTCCTGAGCAGCACGCTCCTGCACAAGTTACTCGTTCTAATGTTCCAGTAAGTGGGCGGGTGCCAGACAACAAGCAATCATTTACTTAACTAAACTATTGATTTAAAGGAAAAAAAAATAATGGGGGCCTCCACCAGATTTTGTGCCCAGGGGCTTCCACCACACTTAATCCGGCCCTGTATGTTGCTAATGCCTTTGAAGCCATTGCTGCATCCAGCTTTATATTCTTCATCCCGTTCCTTAGATCTGATGAACAAGTTGGAAGTAATTCTGCAGCAATAATTCTACTGTGATCATTTCCTTTAGCAAAATGGGGAAGAACAAGAGCAAAGCCACAGATATTAATCTACTGGAATGCCACGGGCTGTCCCATGTTAATTCACATGCTTCACGGATTTACTTTGTGCCCTAAATGTATTCGCTCATGCATTTTCTAGAAATAATATCTATCTGGCCTTTCTTTTGTTTTTTTTTATTTTAATTTTTTTTTTGATTGAGATCAGAGTCTGCTTGTGACAGTTCTACTGTAATAGGATTCAGTGAGATTTCACTAACTTACTGGCGATTAAAGCTTTCTCAAGGTGCTCACTAGTGCTGCTGTTCAGATCGAGGTTACATTTTACATTTTAATACACATTATTAATAACATTTTAATAAAAATTCACCTTTTATTTACAGCAAATCGTCTGTAGTTTATAAAGATGAGGTTCCGTAAGAGTGAAGAAACTCTACTTTGCCTCCTTGAATCATTGACATTGACTGGATGGATGTGACTGGCAAAAAGTCCTAAACATTGACTTATTTATTGAAGAAAACAAAGTAAAGTAAAGGTAACAGAAGATAAAATAATTAAAGTCAGATCAAATAGGAAAAGTAGCAGATCCTGCTATAATATTTAGCAGTTACAATCTATGACTTTATCAGATGTAACAAGTTAAAGGGGCTTTATGCCCAATGGCAATAATAAGGCAATGAGCAGATAACCAGATTTCTGTCCCATGTGCCTCTCTTCCATTTTCTGCAGCCCCGGGGGAAAAGTTGTAGGAAGAGGGCTACAAAGTTTGTCCCTCTCTTCAGTTTTTTTTCTTCAGGATCACAGAAAAAAATGGTCTAGCAGCCATTCTGTCCCTTGGAGCTCTCAGTGTGACCGAGCAGGGCAAGCCACAGTGGTCACGTAGCTGTCTCTGACCACAGCAGACTATGCCCAAGACTCATAATGCTGCACCATGCTATTTCCTTCCTTGCTCAGCCACAACCCATACATTGAGGTAAGGGAAATGTTATTAGAAACTTAGGGCCTAATTTATAAAGCACTTCTGCCAGGCAATGCCATTTCTGTGAAAATTAGAGTAGTGCAAACAATCATTTCTAACATGATCAGCATGTTGCAGAACCACTAATATTTTAGTAAATGTGCTTCTTGCAATGTAGCAACATGCGCAAGTGTGAAAAAGAATTATAAATTATATTTATCACTACTCTAATTTGCACCAGAGTGGCATTGTCTGGCATAAGTGCTTGATAAATCAGGCCCTTAGAATACATAAAATATATAATTAGAGATTTTAAGATGCTTCGAAATGGCTCATTTGACACAGTTCCCAAGGGGGATAAGGATGGAGCATGACCCGACAGGGACTTTAAGCTATTCTAACTCCATGCATTGCTATTGATCTACATCCATAGCAAATAAATGTATCTATACCTCCTAACATGGCTGGATTATGAGGAGGGTGCAAGGGGCGCACCCCCCCGGATCCTACACCACTTGGTCTGCAAAGGGGGCCCCCACCAACCTTTGGGTTATGGTCTGGTCCAGGAGGCTTTTCAGTCTTAGGTCTGACGGGTCACGGGGCCAGCACCAAAGCTATTGGCGGAGGTGGGGGCCTTTTTTTGTTTTTGTAAACCTCAGGGCAGGACGGAGAGTCTAGATCAGCAAAGCCGCCATCAGCAACACTACAGTGATGGGAACAGAGCTGTCACTGCACATAAGCCACCAAGCACAGCCGCTGGCATCTCAATGCAGGGAACTGTTTTCTGCTGGACCAGCTGGGTGACTACACTACCCCCCACCCAGAATGGCAAAGCAGGAGTTCCCCAGCAGCACACACCCACACAAGGGACTTGGGTCTGGTGGGTGCCAGACAGCCACCAATCAGTTAATTGGCTGGACTATTATTTTAAAGTAAATAAAAATAACGGTATCTGGGGCCTCCACCAGATTTTGTGACCAGGGGCCTCCACTGCACTTAATCTGGCCCTGCCTCCTAACATATATAGAAATATAGCCCATTGTAACAGACGTAGCATATCTCACTATTAAAACTCTGGCCGATCAGGTTGTAGATTTTTTACCCTTGCTTTGCAAAGAATAATGTCCAGTCGCAGGCCACTAGATGGCATCTTGCAAAGGAAGTCAGGCTCCAGACAGTGCTGCAGGAAGAGTTTACGACGGTGATAAGTAGCGCTGGAAAAGTTTTGGTGCAGCTGCTGCCTGGACGAGGGGCCACTCCTCGGGTTTATTAATATATGCAAACAAAAAGGGGAAGAATCCTATTGGCCAGTGATGAGATGAAAATGTAGTGGACACGCAGCTCAAAGGGACCACACACTGGCGTGCTTAAAAATTATTTCAAAGATTTTCTCTGCCCCAGAAAAATGTTAATGTTAAATCTTTTAATGGGGTCAAATGGGATCTTCTGACGGATTTTTATTATTGGCTGGACTGGGCTAAAACTCTCAATTCAGCCAGAATTAAAGTGGACCATCACCCTCGGGTGATCGGCCCGGGAATCTATAAGATTCCCGGGCCGATCACCTCCCTCCCCGCGGGACATCCGAGATCGGGATGTCCCGCGGGGTGAAACCCCCCCAAAACCCCCAAGCCCCCTTACCTTAGCTTCGGCGGCGGCCGGCTGCCGCCGCCTCCCTCGCGCCCCTCTAGGCGTGCGCGCGCCCGCGCCGGCCGTCTGTGAATGGCCGGCGCGGGCGCGCGCGCGTCAAGAGGGACGCGCGGGAGGCGGCGGCGGAGGAGCCACGGACAAGCGGCTGTCAAATCGCTTGTCCGTCTGCGCTGGGAGCGGGGAGAGGTGAGTTTTTAGGGTGATCGGGGGGGTTTCACACAGCGGGGCACCCCGATCGGGGGTGCCCCACCGAAGTGGACCAAGACCCAGGATAGTCAAAATCCTGGGTGTTGGTCCACTTTAACTTAGGCCCTTATTTATGAAGGAATAGCGACAGGTAGCGACTGGTGAGCGGCCGGTAATGACGGGCCCCGCCACGAGAACGCCGGCTCCCCACCACAATCACACATTTATCAAGCCAATCCTGCTTAGCAACTGAGATAGCGCCATATAGCCACTCATTCATCATTATTCCAGCCTCAGCCCACAGCGCCAGCGTCCGACCTTGAACAGCGACAGGTATGACCTCTCGCTACCTGGCGCTCTCCAATGCATTTCAATGGAACAATCTTTAAATATTCATAATTAATTGTTATTGTTTTTTTTTTTTATGTGAAAAATTCTGTGACCACTTCTGGCATTTTAGATAATTTTTTTAAGGTAAAAAAAAAAAAATTGTACAGAATTGATATTACAGGTCTGATATTACAAAATTATTTAAAAACCTTTTTTTGGTTTCTAAAAATATGGTTGTTTGGGGGTTAAAAAACTACTTTTAACCCATCGCCGCCAGCGCTCTGGGGTTTAAACATGCATTTTACAGCGCAATAATTTTTTGAGCGTGATTTTTTAATGAATATGGTGGGAGCCGGTCGCTAGGGCCAGTCGCTATCATGCGCTCCCATACAGCGCGGAACCGCAGAACCTGCGGAACCGAACAACGGCCAAGCACAGCGACTACTAGCGGGCGCTCTGAAAATGCCGCTACAGTCGCTCAACTGTCGCTACCTGCCGCTGTTAATGAATCGGCCTCCCCGAGGCTGATTCACTACTAACGCCAGGTATTGCCAGATGAACGTCTGAGCAATGACTAGTAGACTTTTTTTACTGTGACAATAAAGTAGATTCAATCAATCATTGGTTTAGCACTCCCCAGTTTTTTAGGAAATGTATCCAAATATATCATAGATTGGTGTGCAACCTTATATTGAGGGCTTCCACCTCTCCGGGCCCCCACCATATACTAACAACAATATTGGTTTAAGGTGCGCACACATATACAATTGTCTGAGAAAAATAGCTGGAAACGTTTTCAGAAAAAAGTATTCATTTATTCAAACAAATTACTATATGGAGCACGAAACAATACATACAAGACTGTTTATCAAAAGACAAAAACACTGCATGTGTCCCTATTGTGCTGCTTTAAGTATACTTTAAAGCGCTAAAGTGCTTAAACAAAATTGATCAAACATAGATCAGAAGGTATCTGGTTAGTGTTAACACACTGCTAAAGTGCATTGTACAACTATAATTCATATATATAGACCAATATCCAATAAATTGCATTCATATAAGGAATGTATACAGCAGCAGCAGCATATATTTATTGCACAAGCCCAGCAGCAATGTATTGCACTATTTGCCCAGAATATTGCACAATGTCATAGTAAACAGCTTCATATCAGCATCAAAAATATACACACATGCACCATGGAACAAATAAAAATCATTTACCTTCAACAAAATGCGATCTTACATTTTTTTTATGAAGACAGGGTTTGTAGAGAGAAATTTGGCATTAAATGATTGCGATATTCTGCGGTGCTACATTATAGCTAGTGAGAAAAATGGCGGTTGGAGTAATGGGTCATCAGGAGTAGATTGTAAATACTTTGATAAATATAAGGAGTTGATATATATTGATAGCCACTTGAGGGGGAGTTTGGGTCTGCTTTAAAATGTGTTTATATGTATAGGTATGGGAATGCTCACTGTGCAATGTAGCTCCTGAAGTTTTGAATTATCACTATACCCCCGAGAATATGTGTCTCAAAGATGCAGTGGCGATCATCTGCTCCCAGAGAATATGCTGTAACAAAGCGGTGTTATTATTATAGCTTATATGCTATATGCAGATGCGCAAGAGTTTCTTGTTACACATTGGTTTGCTTTGTTTACATTCTGCCTGATGGTGCCGCCATAATGTGGTTGGCACTCACGCCGGGACCGACACGGGACGGGAAGTGACTATAGTAACGCGGCAGTGCGGCCGCGTCACTCTGAGTCACGTGGCGCTGGGGGAGCGAGGCACAGTGAGTATAAATAAAGCACGCGAGTTAGGTAGGTTATACATACCTCTGAGGAAGGGCCGGAATGGCCCGAAACGGCCGTCAGTTGGGAGAAGGTGAATCATAGGCATGACTACTGTATTTGTTGGAGGTAATGATTTTTATTTGTTCCGTGGTGCATGTGTGTATATTTTTGATGCTGATATGAAGCTGTTTACTATGACATTGTGCGATATTCTGGGCAAATAGTGCAATACATTGCTGCTGGGCTTGTGCAATAAATATATTCTGCTGCTGTATACATTCCTTATATGAATGCAATTTATTGGATATTGGTCTATATATATGAATTATAGTTGCACAATGCACTTTAGCAGTGTGTTAACACTAACCAGATAACTTCTGATCTATGTTTGATCAATTTTGTTTAAGCACTTTAGCACTTTAAAGCATACTTAAAGCAGCACAATAGGGACACATGCAGTGTTTTTGTCTTTTGATAAACAGTCTTGTATGTATTGTTTCGTGCTCCATATAGTAATTTGTTTGAATAAATGAAAACTTTTTTCTGAAAACGTTTCCAGCTATTTTTCTCAGACAATTGTATATGTTTGCGCACCTTAAACCAATATTGTTGTTAATAAAGTAGATTCGAAAGAAAATATTACAAAAAATGCATTTGGATTAAGCAGAATCTGCTTGAAAGAACATGGGTGAGTATATTTTTCTGTCTAGAGAGGGCCTTTAACTAGAGCTTTGGTTCTGTCTCAAGTCAGTACAGATGTATTGATCCGTTTTGTTCTGCCCTCATGTGTGTCAGGAGAATAAATATTTGATGTCTGTAGATGAGAAATTCTAGCTCCTGTATCATGAAATGCTTGTTGCCGAGATCAAAGCTAGGGTAATATATATAGGTAATATAATCTCCTTATGCCCTAAAGGGACGCTATAGTCAAGTTAGCCAACTTCCACATTCATTGCATAGCTGCCAATCACTTGACTGCCAATGACCAATCGGGTCTGCTTGAGTGGGCTTGCTCATCACACCTGAATGGTTGACGGCAGTCAAATGATCGGCTGCTATTTGCTGTCAAACATGGGATGACTTGACCACAGTGTCCCTTTAAATTAGTGGATAGTCATGAAAAGAAAAAGTTGAATCGCTTCCTACTTTATATAAAAAAAAACTGAAATGTTGCCAACCAAAAATTGCAAGGCTTTGTGGAATTTAGCTTTATTATAGTGCTTAGGAATGGCAGTATATTAAAATCAGCTTTCTTATAGCTTCGTTTTACGTCTCAAGGCTCCTTGGGCCAGGGGGGTGCACATTTAAAAAAAAATTTAATAGTTAAACCCTCCAAACGAAAAAAAAAGATGTGGGCTCCCCCCTCTTCAGCAAAACAAACTTGGGCACCAGTTATGTGGGTTGGTGGATCAGGACACAGAGCCCAAGCAGTTGGCAACCAGCCTAAATGTGCACTGTGCTCTTCTACACCCCCCCCGGCCTTTGGGGATGCAGGTATGCAAGCGGGGGAGGGGAGTTGGCAAGTCACCCGCTTGCCAGCAGGTGACTTGCTGGCCCCTCCTACCTTTTGAACTGATATACGGGTCTCAGGGACCCCTTACCAGTTCACAAAGGGTTCTAAAAAACACACACACACACTTGGAAAAGCCCTTACTATTTCACGACCCACTACAGGCTTCGCTGCTCACTCCTGTTGCAGGGAGGTGAGTTAAGGTCAGCCCCCCCCCCCTGCGATGTTGAGTGAAATAGCAGAAGCCAAGCATGGGGCGGGAATTCCCCCCCCCCCGAAGGATGAAGCCTCGACCGAGGTGAGCTTTTTTTTTTATTTGGCTCGATGTGGCTGATGCTTAACAGTAGGAGAAGCAGCCATGTAGATTTTACGCACCACATATTTTTCACCCTATAAGACGCACTATTTCCCCCGAAAAAGGGGAGAATGTCAGTGAGTCTTATTAGGCGAATGTAAAAAAACAAACAAACAAAAATAAAAAAAAAGTAAAAAAAAAGATATACTTGCAAGAGCCTCGCTTCCGCACTGCGGACACTGGGAAGCCAGCTGATGAAAGGGAAGGCAGAGAGAGGGCAGGATAACTGAACCCTGCCCGATGTCCTCGTTCTGACTGCTGCTGGTACCGTTGCTGCTTTTGGGACACAAAAACTCTGTGCAACGGATGGGGGTGGCATGCGTCCGCATTGATTGTCCTCAATGGACACTGACACAAGCCACGCCCACCGGCAGCATGGACTGGGTGTGTGCATGCGCAGGCCAGAGTAGTAGCGTTGGTCCCAGCAGTGGTTAGAGCGGGGACAGCGGGCCGGGTTCAGACTGGGTGTGTGCGCTGGCCAGAGTAGTAGCGGTGGTCCCGGCAGTGGCCAGAGTGGGGTCAGCAGGCAGGGTTCAGTTACCCTGCCCTCTCCCTGCCTTCCCTGGGGGTAATGCCACAATGCATGTGGGGAATAGGATGAGGGAATGCTACACTGTCTGTTTAGAATATTTTTTTCTTATTTTCATCCTCCAAATTCTAGTGTGTCCTATAGAGCGAAAAATGTGGTACTTGGCGTTTAAAGGGATTTAAATCCATATCTAAATCCTTTTTCTTTTCTGCACTGGAGTTCTACATTCAGGTTCCCTAGGTATGTCAGCAGGCACCTATCCAGTACATCAGGAAATTAATATGAAATAAATAACACTGAATACATATTTCTAGTTACCAGAGCTACCGGGGTTTGTTTTGTTTTGAACGCTCTTGTAATTCATTTATCTTCACAATGATGAGCGGAGATTGCGGGAAATGATCCTGTCGGGAAACAAGAAACCCAACAAGGTCACAGGAAACGGCAAATTAAGGCCAAGATCTAGCAAAGGCTGGGGATGGAAGCAGCTTGCTTTAATGTTGAAGAAATAAACAGCTTATTAAAGCTCCAGAGTTTATGGAAGCAGAGGTCTTACCTGAGATGACACATTTAAAGCTAAATAAGTCAGTGGGTCCAGCACTAGAAAGCTTCTTGATTGAGGGCCTGTGTACTGTATGTACCTATCTAAAAACAGCAGGGATTTACTGAAGTCAGATAACTGAAGACTAACCTTATGGATTTATGTGTCTATGTTAGAGATGAGCGAACTTTTGAAAAATTCAATTCGACTGATTCGCCGAATTTTCCGACAAAAATCGTTTCGACCCAAATAAATTCGCGACGAATCGCTATTAAAAACGGCTATTTCTGAGCCTCCTAGAGCCTCAATAGGGTTGTAAACCATTCTGCCTTGCTGTAACACGCACAGGATGCGTGCTGGGTTAGTTAAATAATACTTTGAATAAATATCACATGCAGATCAGAGGCATCGCTAATAGAATCGCAGAGCGGCACAATTTCAGAGAGTTGAAGTGGCATCACTATGAGGGGCAGGAGCCCAAACATTGCTTTAAAGAGACACTGGAGTTAGCAGCAGCAGGAGCCCAAAAATTGGATGAATCACACACTGGAGTTGGCAGCAGCAGCAGCAGGAGCCCAAACATTACTTTAAAGAGACACTGGAGTTGGCTTCAGGAGCCCAAAAATTGGATGAATCACACCCTGGAGTTGCAAGCAGCAGCAGGAGCCCAAATATTACTTTAAAGAGACACTGGAGTTGGCTTCAGGAGCCCAAAAATTAGATGAATCACACCCTGGAGTTGCAAGCAGCAGCAAGAGCCCAAATATTACTTTAAAGAGACACTGGAGTTGGCTTCAGGAGCCCAAAAATTGGATGAATCACACCCTGGAGTTGCAAGCAGCAGCAAGAGCCCAAATATTACTTTAAAGAGACACTGGAGTTGGCTTCAGGAGCCCAAAAATTGGATGAATCACACACTGGAGTTGGCAGCAGCAGCAGCAGGAGCCCAAACATTACTTTAAAGAGACACTGGAGTTGGCTTCAGGAGCCCAAAAATTGGATGAATCACACCCTGGAGTTGCAAGCAGCAGCAGGAGCCCAAATATTACTTTATAGAGACACTGGAGTTGGCTTCAGGAGCCCAAAAATTGGATGAATCACACCCTGGAGTTGCAAGCAGCAGCAGGAGCCCAAATATTACTTTAAAGAGACACTGGAGTTGGCTTCAGGAGCCCAAAAATTGGATGAATCACACCCTGGAGTTGGCAGGAGTTGGCAGCAGCAGCAGCAGGAGCCCAAATATTACTTTAAAGAGACCCTGGGGTTGGCTTCAGGAGCCCAAAAATTGGATGAATCACACCCTGGAGTTGGCAGCAGCAGCAGGAGCCCAAACATTGGCTGAAAGAGACACTGGGGTTGGCTTCAGGAGCCCAAAAATTGGATGAATCACACCCTGGAGTTGCAAGCAGCAGCAGGAGCCCAAATATTACTTTAAAGAGACACTGGAGTTGGCTTCAGGAGCCCAAAAATTGGATGAATCACACCCTGGAGTTGGCAGCAGCAGCAGCAGGAGCCCAAAGATTACTTTATAGAGACACTGGAGTTGGCTTCAGGAGCCCAAAAATTGGATGAATCACACCCTGGAGTTGGCAGCAGCAGCAGCAGCAGGAGCCCAAAGATTACTTTATAGAGACACTGGAGTTGGCTTCAGGAGCCCAAAAATTGGATGAATCACACCCTGGAGTTGCAAGCAGCAGCAGGAGCCCAAATATTACTTTAAAGAGACACTGGAGTTGGCTTCAGGAGCCCAAAAATTGGATGAATCACACCCTGGAGTTGGCAGCAGCAGCAGGAGCCCAAACATTACTTTAAAGAGACACTGGAGTTGGCTTCAGGAGCCCAAAAATTGGATGAATCACACCCTGGAGTTGCAAGCAGCAGCAGGAGCCCAAATATTACTTTAAAGAGACACTGGAGTTGGCTTCAGGAGCCCAAAAATTGGATGAATCACACCCTGGAGTTGGCAGCAGCAGCAGCAGCAGGAGCCCAAATATTACTTTAAAGAGACCCTGGGGTTGGCTTCAGGAGCCCAAAAATTGGATGAATCACACCCTGGAGTTGGCAGAAGTTGGCAGCAGCAGCAGCAGGAGCCCAAATATTACTTTAAAGAGACACTGGGGTTGGCTTCAGGAGCCCAAAAATTGGATGAATCACACCCTGGAGTTGCAAGCAGCAGCAGGAGCCCAAATATTACTTTAAAGAGACACTGGAGTTGGCTTCAGGAGCCCAAAAATTGGATGAATCACACCCTGGAGTTGGCAGCAGCAGCAGCAGGAGCCCAAAGATTACTTTATAGAGACACTGGAGTTGGCTTCAGGAGCCCAAAAATTGGATGAATCACACCCTGGAGTTGCAAGCAGCAGCAGGAGCCCAAATATTACTTTAAAGAGACACTGGAGTTGGCTTCAGGAGCCCAAAAATTGGATGAATCACACCCTGGAGTTGGCAGCAGCAGCAGCAGGAGCCCAAACATTACTTTAAAGAGACACTGGAGTTGGCTTCAGGAGCCCAAAAATTGGATGAATCACACCCTGTGGAGAGTCATGTGGAGAAAAAGTAGCTTAGTTAGTAATATCTACATAAAATTATGAATAAACAAATGCAAAAGTATTGCCAAAGTGAAGTTTTGTTTGAGGGTGTGTTTCCACCTTTTAATTAAATCAGAAACAAGAAGGTATCATTGCCTCTGACTAATTAGCCCTCAAAAATTCTTGGAATTTTTAATCTGGAATCATGTCTGATCCGTCTTATCCGAAGAATATTAATAAAAAGTAAGAGTAACGTAAAGGATTTTTTATCAATACTTACTTGTGGTCCGATGCGGAGCAATGTCTGTAACTGGAGAGCAGCGCCTTAAATCTGTTTTGCACGATCCATCTTTCTTTAGTGTTGGTCTGGCCCCGTCATCTATCTACTGGAATACATAGGGCATTGTTGGGAGGAAAGCATGGCTGATCCATGCACCATTCATTTCCACGCAGGGCAGTCTCTGGAAAAAAAAAGTATGTATAAACCAGGGTCTTTTTCATATAAAAACAAATGGTTATTTTTGCTTTTAAACCATATGTTCCACAGCTTTACCAGTCATTGTGTCAGCCAATGAAGCAACTTTGTCTGGAAGTGCTGCAAAAGCAGTCCACTGCATCACAAGTGGCATCTGACACCCCCAGTCAACTGTCTGTTGTCTGTCTGTTATGCTTTGGGTTCAGCTCCACTATCCATTGATGAAGATCTGATAATCATAAAATTCAGCAGCTACTGCCCAGCCAAGAAGTGGAGGAGACACTCGCCTCTTCTTCCACTAGCCGGCAATTAGTGATGAGGAGAGTGTCGTGGGAGGAGGTGTTGCAAGCCGAGGTAGTGGAAGAGGGTCCCTGGAGTCTGCGGCGGTGGCGGCGGCAGCAGCAGCAGCAGTGAATTATTGCGGACTGTTGTTAGGAAAAATCAGCTACTCAGCGATGTGGCAGTGTTTCATGCAGCATCCTGTGGAGAAAAAGTAGGTTAGTTAGTGTATATACATAAAATTATGAATAGACAAATGCAATAGTATTGCCAAAGTGAAGTTTTGTTTGAGGGTGTGTTTCCACCTTGTAATTTAATCAGAAACAACTAGCTATCATTTGCCTCTGAATAATTAGCCCTCAAAAATTCTTGGAATTTTTAATCTTGATGTCTGAGGGATTTCTCCTCTCAGACAGCGTCACCATAAGTCCAGCCTGCTGCATTACACTTGGAAGAACATCTTGTTTGCGCTGCGACAAGGAAGCCAGAGTCATGTGTCCTGACATGGCACACGTGTTCAGTCTAGTTTTGAAGTCTTGCCCCCATCTGAAAGACATCCGAACAACAGGAAAGAAAGTTAGCATGCACTTCTGGCACTCCTACACCACCAAGCACAACCTTATTGAGCCTCAGCGTCACAACGGTGTACCCCACCATAGTCTGATTTGCGATGTTTCCACCCGTTGGAATTCCACCCTCCATATGCAGGATCCACTATAGCAGTGGTCCCCAACCCTGTCCTCAAGGCCCACCAACAGGCCAGGTTTTGCAGATCTCCACAAAGATGCACAGGTGGAGTAATTAGTGCAGCTGCAGAGCAATAGAGCTGGCTATTTGGAGATCAAAAAACATGACATGTTGGTGGGCCTTGAGGATAGGGTTGAGGACCACTGCACTATAGGAACAGAGAAAAGCCATCACGGATTTCTGGATGATCCAAATGGATAGGGGGACACCCCTGTGTAAATTCAATGTAAACCATTGGCAGCTCATACGTGACACCGACCGTGTGCTCAGGCCCTTTGAGGAAGCTACGTTATTAGTCAGTTGCCAGGACTATGAGATGAACGATGAGATTCCACTGCTTCATGTACTACAACACATGTTGGAAACCATGGCTGGTCAGGGCACTGGAGACATGGCACATACATTTCACAGCCACATGAAGCCTGTGGGGGCTGAAGTGGAGGAGGAGGAGGGGGGGGGGCACAGCAAACCACAGTTTAGGTTTCACAAAATGACCATTTTATCTAGTCATCTGACAGGAGAGGAGGAGCAGGAGCAGCCACAGGAGCTAGAGGGTTGTGAGGAAGGCGAGACAGAGGACCCAGACACACCGTGGCAGTTTACAGTGGAGATGGAGACAGGTAGTCCCTCCGAGTCACTTGCACAAATGGCACGATGCATGCTCACATGCTTGCGTACTAGTGAGCGCAGAATTGTCTCCATTTGCCAGCGGGAAGACTTCTGGCTCTCCAACTTATTGGACCCTCGCTTCCGGCACAAAATGGGGGCATTTTTTACGCCCACTGAGAGGGAGGAAAAACTGACCTACTACAGAGACATCCCACGTAGTCAGTTGGGCGATGTCTATCTGCGCCATGGCCCATACTCCCGCAGGTCTGACTCGGGGAGACCTCTGCGATCACTTTACACTGCCATGGCTGCTGGGGGGGTGGAAGGAGCAGCAGCAGCAGCAGCTCCATCAGCAGCAGCCTCAGTCTTCAGTCGCTAGTGAGTAGCTTTCTACACCCGCATAGTGAGTCTACTCATGAGCAGCAGGAAGACCTGGAGCTGGACCTCAAACAGCAGGTCATGTCATACCTTGACATGACCATGCCAACACACCTTCAGGATCCACTGGATTTGCTGGGAAGCCAAACTTGACTTGTGTCCGCAACTAGCAGAGTTTGCCCTGGAAAAGCTGTACTGGCCGGACAGTAGTTGATTTAGATGGCAACTGGGCTGCTCTATATAACGAAGCAAAATGGCAAATTTACCTCACTATATAAGCTATTGCCCCTCAGATTTACACAGGGGCTGCTCTATATTATGCTGCAAAATGCCAAATTTACCTCACAATATAAGCTATTGCCCCTCAGATTTACACAGGGGCTGCTCCATATAATGGTGCAAAACCATGAATTTACCTCATAATATAAACTATTGCCCCTCAGATTTACACAGGGCCTGCTCTATATAACGAAGCAAAATGGCAAATTTACCTCACTATATAAGCTATTGCCCCTCAGATTTACACAGGGGCTGCTCAATATTATGCTGCAAAATGCCAAATTTACCTCACAATATAAGCTATTGCCCCTCAGATTTACACAGGGCCTGCTCTATATAACGAAGCAAAATGGCAAATTTACCTCACTATATAAGCTATTGCCCCTCAGATTTACACAGGGCCTGCTCTATATAACGAAGCACAATGGCAAATTTACCTCACTATATAAGCTATTGCCCCTCAGATTTACACAGGGTCTGCTCTATATTATGCTGCAAAATGGCAAATTTACCTCACAATATAAGCTATTGCAGCTCTATATAAATAAAAATAAATAAATAAAAAAAGGGCCTGTAGAAGCTTATTTAGTATAACAGATAGGGTGACATGTGCTGGTTTGGGATGCCCATATGGGCTAGTGTTTTGGCAGCAGTACAAAAACCAATGCAAAATGCAATAGCTTAATAAAGCTGATGCTGATCAACGCTTATTTAGTATAACAGATGGGGTGCAACATGCAGGTTTGGGATGCCCTGCGGCCTGGTGTATTTAAAGCAGACCAAAACCAATTCACAATGCAATAACGTAATAAAGCTGAGGCTGTAGATGCTTATTTAGTATAAACAGGTAGGGTGCAAGGTGCAGCTTTGGGGTGCCCTGCGGCCTGGTTAAATGAAAGCAGTCAAAAAGGAAGTGCAAACTGAAGTAGCTTAATGAAGCTGATGCTGATCAACACTTATGTTGTATACCAGAAAGGGTGCAAGGTGCAGCTTTGGGGTGCCCTGCAGCCTGGTTTATTAAAAGCAGTCAAAAACAAGTGCAAACTGAAGTAGCTTAATAAAGCAGCTGATGCTGATCAACGCTTATGTTGTATAACAGATAGGGTTAAAATAGCATGTGCCTTGGGATGCCCGTGTGGCCTGTTATATTTCAAGCTGAACAAAAAGTAACAATAATCCAAGTATGAGACATAATTTTGACCTTCTTTACAGCGCCATACTTTGAAAAAAAAAACTTAATTTCATGCCGATCCATCCAAAGGTCAATGCCCCTAACAAAAATAGTGTTCGGCATAAGTTTTCCTTCTGGAAGGACGTAACCTTTAGTTTACATGGTTGGGGTAGGTTATCTTACAAATTGGGATACCCCAGGCAGCAGTGTCATTGAAAGAGACAGATTGTAATGCAGGCCATACGCAAGCAGAGAAACTCAGGCTGCAACAGGCCTATTTAGTTTACATGGTTGGGGTAGGTTATCTTACAAATTGGGATACCCCACTGTATATGAAACCGAATATAAATGCACACCCAAAAGTGGACAATCAGCCTCCAAGAGGCCTGCTTAGTTTAAATAAGAGAGCTGCTTAGCTTAAATAAGAGAGCTGCTTAGTGTAAATAAGAGGCATGCTTAGTTTAAATAAGAGAGCTGCTTAGTGTAAATAAGAGGCCTGCTTAGTTTAAATAAGAGAGCTGCTTAGTATGGTAGGTAGGTTATGTTATGTTACAGAATGGGATGCCCCAAAGCTGACTTGAGATCAGTATATATGCACACAGCAGCAGTGTGTAAGCAGGCTCATACAGGCCAAATTTCTTTAAATAACTGTGCAGCTTACAGTAAATGCAGAGGCTAATGGTATGTTACAGAATGGGATGCCCCAAAGCTGACTTGAGATCAGTATATATGCACACAGCAGCAGTGTGTAAGCAGGCTCATACAGGCCAAATTTCTTTAAATAACTGTGCAGCTTACAGTAAATGCAGAGGCTAATGGTATGTTACAGAATGGGATGCCCCAAAAAGGAGTGCACCTGGCAGGCAGCAGTAAGAATATGCACAGCAAAAGTGTCTTTATCAGGCCTAATTTCAATTATAATAAGTGCAAATGGTTATATGGTCTTAAACAGAGGCTGCTGTAGTCACAGAATGGGATGCCACAACAGAAGTGCACCTGGCAGGGTCCAGTAGTGCTATGCCCAGCAAAAGTGTCTTTATCAGGCCTAATTTCAATTATAATAAGTACAAATGGTTATATGGTCTTAAAGTGGACCAACACCCAGGATTTTGACTATCCTGGGTTTTGGTCCACTTCAGGGGGGCACGCCACGGACAAGCGGCGGACAAGGCAGCGCGTCCGCCGCCGCCTCCCGCGCGCCCCTCTGACAGTGCGCGCGCCCGCGCCGGCCATTCACAAACGGCCGGCGCGGGCGCGCGCACGGCTAGAGGAGTGCGCGGGAGGCGGCGGCGGCAGGTGAGTTATTTTGGGGTTTTGGGGGGGGTCCCTCACCGCGGGACATCCCGATCTTGGATGTCCCGCGGTGAGGGGGGTGATCGGCCCGGGAATCTTATAGATTCCCGGGCCGATCACCCATGGGTGACGGTCCACTTTAAACAGAGGCTGCTGTAGTCACAGAATGGGATGCCCCAAAAAAGAAGTGGCAGGGTCCAGTAGTGCTATGCCCAGCAAAAGTGTCTTTATCAGGCCTAATTTCAATTATAATAAGTGCAAATGGTTATATGGTCTTAAACAGAGGCTGCTGTAGTCACAGAATGGGATGCCCCAAAAAAGAAGTGGACCTGGCAGGGTCCAGTAGTGCTATGCCCAGCAAAAGTGTCTTTATCAGGCTAATTTCAATTATAATAAGTGCAAATGGTTATATGGTCTTAAACAGAGGCTGCTGTAGTCACAGAATGGGATGCCCCAAAAAAGAAGTGGACCTGGCAGGGTCCAGTAGTGCTATGCCCAGCAAAAGTGTCTTTATCAGGCTAATTTCAATTATAATAAGTGCAAATGGTTATATGGTCTTAAACAGAGGCTGCTGTAGTCACAGAATGGGATGCCCCAAAAAAGAAGTGGACCTGGCAGGGTCCAATAGTGCTATGCCCAGCAAAAGTGTCTTTATCAGGGCTAATTTCAATTATAATAAGTGCAAATGGTTATATGGTCTTAAACAGAGGCTGCTGTAGTCACAGAATGGGATGCCACAACAGAAGTGCACCTGGCAGGGTCCAGTAGTGCTATGCCCAGCAAAAGTGTCTTTATCAGGCCTAATTTCAATTATAATAAGTGCAAATGGTTATATGGTCTTAAACAGAGGCTGCTGTAGTCACAGAATGGGATGCCCCAAAAAAGAAGTGGACCTGGCAGGGTCCAGTAGTGCTATGCCCAGCAAAAGTGTCTTTATCAGGCTAATTTCAATTATAATAAGTGCAAATGGTTATATGGTCTTAAACAGAGGCTGCTGTAGTCACAGAATGGGATGCCCCAAAAAAGAAGTGGACCTGGCAGGGTCCAGTAGTGCTATGCCCAGCAAAAGTGTCTTTATCAGGCTAATTTCAATTATAATAAGTGCAAATGGTTATATGGTCTTAAACAGAGGCTGCTGTAGTCACAGAATGGGATGCCCCAAAAAAGAAGTGGACCTGGCAGGGTCCAGTAGTGCTATGCCCAGCAAAAGTGTCTTTATCAGGGCTAATTTCAATTATAATAAGTGCAAATGGTTATATGGTCTTAAACAGAGGCTGCTGTAGTCACAGAATGGGATGCCCCAAAAAAGAAGTGGACCTGGCAGGGTCCAGTAGTGCTATGCCCAGCAAAAGTGTCTTTATCAGGGCTAATTTCAATTATAATAAGTGCAAATGGTTATATGGTCTTAAACAGAGGCTGCTGTAGTCACAGAATGGGATGCCCCAAAAAAGAAGTGGACCTGGCAGGGTCCAGTAGTGCTATGCCCAGCAAAAGTGTCTTTATCAGGCTAATTTCAATTATAATAAGTGCAAATGGTTATATGGTCTTAAACAGAGGCTGCTGTAGTCACAGAATGGGATGCCACAACAGAAGTGCACCTGGCAGGGTCCAGTAGTGCTATGCCCAGCAAAAGTGTCTTTATCAGGCCTAATTTCAATTATAATAAGTGCAAATGGTTATATGGTCTTAAACAGAGGCTGCTGTAGTCACAGAATGGGATGCCCCAAAAAAGAAGTGGACCTGGCAGGGTCCAGTAGTGCTATGCCCAGCAAAAGTGTCTTTATCAGGGCTAATTTCAATTATAATAAGTGCAAATGGTTATATGGTCTTAAACAGAGGCTGCTGTAGTCACAGAATGGGATGCCCCAAAAAAGAAGTGGACCTGGCAGGGTCCAGTAGTGCTATGCCCAGCAAAAGTGTCTTTATCAGGCCTAATTTCAATTATAATAAGTGCAAATGGTTATATGGTCTTCAACAGAGGCTGGTGTAGTCACAGAATGGGATGCCTCACAGCAGACTTAAGATCAGTTCAGTATATATGCACAGTTAGTTAGTATAAGCAGCCTGAAAACGCTAACAAAGCCTGTCAGCCAGCTAGTAACACTCAGGCTGGATGAAAAAAAAAAAAAAAATCTCCCTGTGACAGCCTCCGATTTTTCCTACCTTTCCCTGTTTTTCACTGACTTTCTGTCTGTCTCCTGTCTGTCTCCTGCCTGTCTCCAGCCTGTCCCTGTCTGTCCCTGCCTGTCTAACTGCCTCTCTCCCTCAGCTACACAGCGTTCTGTCTCTCACGAATGCAATAGAGAAATGAGGAAGGAAAAGCAAGATGGCCGACTTAAATAGCGCTGTGACGTCACCGGGCTTGCTGGCTGCTGATTGGCTGCATGTGACTGCCCCAGCTTGCACTGGCGCAGGATAAATGTCCAGACATGTCCCGTCCGCCATCTTAGAATGCCTGTAAATGTAAATGAATGGATGTTAAAGGAAAACTTCGCGGGGAAATTCGGATTCGATCCGGATCAAATTTTTTCTGAAATTCGGATCGAATCCGGGTTCGTCCGGATCGATTCGCTCATCCCTAGTCTATGTCATTAAAGTGTTAGATGAAGGTGGTGCTGTGGATATCGCCTGCGTTTGACACTTTATCACATAAAGAGCTCATAGATACGTGGTTGAAAATTGGACTGAATCCCTGGATAGTTTAGTGGATTCACAACTGTCCCACAGTGTGAAATGCCCCACTGTAAAAAAACCCAGATGACCCACTCAACTAACCTTTCTGTCGCTCCCAAAGTGCATGGCCAGGCTCTTGTCCAATCAGCAATTTTGCTATGCATACCATTGCTTTATGTCAGGCCGCATCCTCGTTTTACCTGCGGAGTGCATGCCCACATGCGTCCAGCCTAGTTGAATGGCTGGGCGAGGTATCGCGCACAGCTATCATTGAGGGATCAGAGGGAAGGTAAGGAGTTTGTGGGTGATCTGTGTGGGGGGGGGGGGGCTTCACACATTGGATCAGAGCACCTAGTCAGATGGCAACCTGGGCCGCGATTGAACAAGTTCCAGTCTGACCTGGTGGTAACCAGCTTATCCAGATGCCCCTAGTCACACTTGGCACATGGATCACCCCACATCAGACACATGGCTGGAAGTGGTTATGGAATGGCCTGAGTAGATAGTTAGATATATGAGTTTGCATTTTAAGGGAGCCCTGCCCTAGATCAGTGTTCTAAGTTCTACATCCAAGAGGGCAAGGGCGTAACTATAGGCGGTGCTGGGGTTGTGACTGCACTGGGGCCAAGCAGGTCAAAGGCGCTCATTCATTGTTGCTCCTCAACCTTATTTATCATTTTTGTGCTCACGTGGGATACTTTAGATAAAGTAGGAGCCATTCGTCCCTGTTGTTTCAGTCTTTAGTTTTCTAGCTGCATCCAATTGAGTGAAAAGACAGAAAAAAAGTTTACTGTATGAGCTTTAAAAGGGCCCCATTTCATGATCGCACAATAGCCCCATCACATTTACTTACACCATTGCAAGAGGGCAGGGGCGTAGCTGGGGAGGGCAGGGGCGTAGCTGGGGAGGGCAGGGGGGGAACGTGCCTCAGGAGCAGCAGGTCAGGGGGCACCAAAGGGGGGTCTGAGCGCAGGTAAGGGGTGCCATTTCGAATCTTTGTCCCGGGTACCAGAAAGCTTAGCTGCACCTCTGAAGAGGGGATCTGTTAATGTTAGCAGACGAATAGGAGATCAGCAGAAAGAGTCCAGCAGAAGCCAGTGCCAGTTTTGGGAGACAAGTCAGTGGCAGCCTGAACTAAGTCCAGCCAGAATGAAAAAGTCTCAAGGGAATCTGTGGCAACTGTGAATGCTGTGGAAGGTTAACATCTGAAGTTGTGATGCAACTATATATGAAGAACTGCTGACGTATTGTTAATGTTAGCAGAGGAGTAGGAGATCAGCAGAAAGAGCCTAGCAGAAGCCAGTGCCAGTTTTGGGAGACAAGTCAGTGGCAGCCTGAACTAAGCCCAGCCAGAACTAAAAGGTCTCAGGAGAAGCTGTGGCGAATGCTGTGGAATTTTGTGATGCAACTATATATGAAGATCTGCTGACGTGTTGTAAGCTGAGGGAGTGAATAAAGAAGCGGTTTGCTTCGAGTCATCTCTGGCAGAAAGACCTGCATAAAGTGTAAAGTAAAGTAAAGAGTAGGTGCACCTCACCCCACACTACAGCAAACCAGTGACGAAGGGGCAGACATTTCCCTATTGGCATCAGTACTGTGGCGGACACCTGCTGTCCTATCTCTGTCTGTAGCAGCTCCATATATAGATATCCATTAACATCCATGTTGATATTGAGGTTGCAAAGGGCTCTAACATTATTTAATGGCGCCCCTGACTACATTTATCTATTCTTACGCATCTTTTTTGAGAATGAAAGCAAAAGATCTTGTTAGAAGAAAATAGATGAATGATGTAGCCCCAAGCAAACATCATTCCCAGCATGCCTTTCCTGTAATGTTCATCTCATTATAAAGCAAAAGATGCTTTCCTAGCTGGTATTCGGCATTTGTTCTGTACGAAGAATGTGTGAATAGTACAACACTCGCATCCCAGCGCTGGGAGCTTGGCAATGGAATACAATATAAGCGATTGCTAATCTTGACGTATGTCGAATTTTATGGTTGGCTTGGGAACTATTAGGTGCTTAGGAACCCGAGCTGTAAGTCACAAGGCCGCCTTCACATCTCACTCTACATTCTATGTAGCTGTATGTCACCTCAAATACATTGTACGTTCTCAAAACATACACCGCCTGTGTGGGCTGCTGAGAGGCATGATGGGAATGGAAAGGTATTTCAGTAGATGGAAAGGTTTGGAGGGGTTGACCATGGACTGGGCATGGAGGAGAAAGATGCATTGGAACTCACACACAGGGTTTACAAGAAAGAAAGATTGAAATTTGGTAATCTATATACATTTCTTAGTGGTACTGTAAATCAAGTCAAATGACAGACATTTTGCTAGTCCAATTGGCTGCTCTGTTTTAGTAATTTTTATTGCTAGTGATATATAGTGAACTGTCACTATATATAGAGTGACCCCTTTTGTTTAGCCAGCATGGTTGGTTCCTTCATTAATATTCAGCATGGTGAGAGACCTTTCTTCTGAAGATTGGCCTTGGTATCTTTTGGCCTGAACTTAGTTTCCTGTGTGCATTTGCGTGCAAATTCAGAGTAACGCCTTCATTAGTTTGACTGGGCCAATACGAGATCACCTGGGCTATTTTCAATTGAAACAAAAGGGTCAGCTGGAGAAGGTCTGGCTGATGAGAGACAGGGAATGTTCGCTCGTGTAGCTGAAGGACACACACAGTCGTGTATTGAATGGAGACGAACACGAACACAGACAGACGATAATGAGATTTGCTTTGGAATAAAGAGACCTGCTTTATGAACTTGAATACAGCAGCCATCTTGTTTGGAGATTGGATGATGCCTGCTTTTGGAGATTGGATGATGTCTGGCGGTGGACAGCCCAGTTGCATACCGGTGTGGGACATCTGCGTCGCAGATCGCAAGAAAGGAGGTCAGTGCCATAACTTATCCGGTCCGGTGGCGGGCACTCTCCTAGTTGCGCCGGCAGCTGACTGCGTGTCTAGCCTTCCCCACTTTCTGCTGGGTGGGTGTGTGCACCTCTGCATAGGCTGGTGTGGGGAAAGCTGACTGCGCCATCAGTTATGGGTGCTGGCTTCTGTCGGACTGGGTATGTTTTGACACTCACCTCCTTCCTTATGATCTGCATCACAGATCGGCATGGATGTCCCATGCCACGTTGCATTCGTACGAACAATACAGATCCTCTGCCCCACACTGGGCTCCAGCCACCTCGCTCTCTGCCACAGGGAAGGGCTATTTAAAGGAGAGAAGTGAGGTGTTTGGGCAAGCACCCTGTCACTCTCAGTGACGTCAGGGGACTTGAAGGGCTTTCCCAGACGTCTTACTCTCCTGCAGCAGCGAGCAGCAGGAGCCCAATGTGGGGCTAAGGGTTTGTGTCCTCCTGTTCTGCTGAAGACATCGAGGCCTGCCAGACGATGAGGACATCGTCCTGGTGCTGGAACGAGGATGGAGGTTCACATTTAAAAAAATATTTTTAACAGTGATTTGTTAAAAAATAAAATCAGATGAACTTGAATTTCCTGTGGAATCATCCGAATAGAATATTTAACAAATTTGCTCATCTCTACTCCTGTTGCCCAGAGTCAACCCCCCCCCCCCTACATCCAGGTATGATGCCCATGGGTTCCATACCCAGGTAATACATCCTGATCCATATTCTCCTTATTTTATTACATCCCAGCAATAGAGTACCGGGTTCAGCACACCCCTGAAAGCAAAGAGGCGAGGAGGAGGGTATAAACTTAGCAGCTTGTATTGAGTGACGTATCATCAAAAGAGCAATTCAACTGGCTTTCTCAATTCAGAATTTCCAACAATAAATGAAGTAGTGTTGGGTGTAGCTCCAATCCATGAAATGCTTTGAAATGTAGGTCTGCTTTAAGCTTAAAAAGTTTAGACGCCACGGGTATAACTAACTTATTCCATGTTTTCTATGATTAAAAAGTTTGTGTGTGAAAGTTGCCCTATTAATATTTGACTTTTCAACTAGAAGCAGATTACAGTAACATTTTCCTGGCAACCTTTCTAAATGCCAACAGGTTGTTGATAAAGCGCTTTGCCATATGGTTTGAGTGAAGAAGTGAAGTGCTGACATCTAATACCTTCGCCCTTTCTGATTAGTTTGTCTAACAAGCAGGAGCTCATTCTCCGCACAGTGTGTGTGCTCAGGCATCCTTCATCCCGCGCGCGGCTCCCCAGACACCCATCTAATGAACAAAGCCATTAATGAATCACATACGCCGTCCATAATGGATGTTTATCATGTTTAGCAAGTGACCACAGCGGGTTTCAATCTCCTTTTAACTAAGATGTGCTTCGAAGTAACACCTCTCAGGCTGAAACTTTATTAAAGTGCAGAGGGAAATGATTGCCTCTTAAATAAAACAGAAAATATAAATGGAAGTGCCTTTATTCCCAGGAACCCCAAGCAGCGATCGCCACATAATAACACGAAAAATAATATTGTTTAAAACCAAAACCAATATTTAATCTGCTTTACAGGCACATGGTAAATCAGGATGCCCCTGTAAAGCAGACCAAAACCCAGAAGTGAAAATTCCTGTTTTTGATCTGCTTTTAACAATCTTATTTTTTGTGTTAAACCCCCTGGTTTACCCAGTCACCCATCTTGATCCACAAACTGCAGCACATGCACAGGCTCTCCTCCATTCAGATTTAATTGTAGGGCATATTTATTTTCAGCAATGAATTTAAATAGTGGATTGTCTGGTGCCTTCTACTGGCGCACGAGCTGACAGCCATTTGTGCTCGGATTTCCTATTTTCACAAGATTATGGTAATAACATTTATTCCACATTAAATAATTGCAGGGCCAGAGAAGATTCACCCTGATCGAATGGGTCAGCTTGATGTCTATAGACTGACCAATTGTGACAATGGGAGCTTGCTTTAGATTCATGATAAAGTCTAGTGTTGCAGTGACACCCCCCCCCCGCGCCCTGTCTCCCCCCCCCTTACTCTGAGACAGGGTTGGGGATTAGAGTGATAAAAACATCTTACCTCTCCCAGCATTCAGCACTGCTCTCCCAGTGCTTTGAGTCCTGGGAACCGTCATCCTGGACTTGAATGGGTGGTCTGTGTGGCTGCCACAGGAGATCCCGGTGAGATAAGATGTTTTATTTTCATTGTAACCCTCCCACCTGTCACAGCATCGGGAGGAGGGAGACAAGGCGGGCAGGGGGAAAGTCATTGCTACAATGGACATTCACTTTAAACTGGACCTTCAGCATTATTTAATGAACAGCCCAAACCATTAAAAACTATTTATAGTGTTGCGCTAGAGTAAATAAACAGAGCAGCAACTGGACTAGCTCAAATATTATATAAAAAACAAAGTGGACCAACACCCAGGATTTTGACTATCCTGGGTTTTGGTCCACTTCGGGGGGGCACCCCGATTGGGGGTGCCCCGCTGTGTGAAACCCCCCAGAAAGCCCCAAAAACTCACCTCACCACGCTCCCACGTTACCGCGCCGTGCAATCCCAGCCGACAGACAAGCGGGTGACAGCGACAGACAAGACAGCGCGTCCGCCGCCGCCTCCCGCATGTCACTCTTACAGGGCGCGCGCCTTACAGGGGGATAAGGTAAGGTTTTTTGGGGGTTTTGGGGGGGTTCCCGCGGTGAGGGAGGTGATCGGCCCGGGAATCTTATAGATTCCCGGGCCGATCACCCCTGGGTGTTGGTCCACTTTAAAGAAAGTTGACAAAGTAGATGGAAAAAACTTTGAACTTCGCTCTGCAATGAATACATATTTCTTAATTGTCATAGAGGAGTCTAACCACAAATATATGTAATAGGTAATCTCTAGGAGTCCTCTAAATTTCAATTATTGGCTGTATTGGCAGATTAACCTGTTTTAGGAGCCCTGATAGGGTCAGAAATAATAGAGAGTATATATATATATATATATATATATATATATATATATATATATTACATTCCTAGATCTAGTGGCGGTTGCCAAAGATTAAAAAGAATGGGGCACTTACCGCTGCGGCCCAGGGGTTAAAAAACTGACATGGGCCCTTGAGAGTTAACCACTTCTGAAGATGAACCTGAAGCTTGTTATCGGGTGTGCGTGCCGCTCACTGTGTATCCCATTTTGGATGTGTAAAGGCTCAGAAAATGCAATAGATGCAGGTAGGATGATCGTAGGAACGAATTTTAAAGCTGCCCTAAATAATAGGAATCACCATAGTATTTTACACCTCCCTGCTGTTCAGAATCTGACAAAGGTCCTGGCAGCCAGGGTGATCACCCCCGTTGCTCTCCCCAAGAAACCTCCCTGGGTGAGTACATCTCAAAAGATGCAGGATTTGTAGTCAGAGGAAAACATATCACTTTTGGAATTCTAAATGCTTTTACAGAAGAAAGTGTATGCAGATATTTTATTAAGATAACAGGGATATTGGAGGAGTGTTAAAGTGGACCAAAAACCCAGAGTTTTGACTATCCTGGGTTTTGGTCCCTTCTCCCTTTCCCCTGGGTCACCCCGACCGGGGTGAATCCCCCTAGATCGTCAAAGTTAACTTACCTCTTCCTGGTCCTACGACGCATGTGCGGTCGCTCGACCAATCAGCGCACTTGGAGCCACTGACGTCCCTTCATCTGAACCTTCGTCTAAGACCAGCCGCTCCAAGCGCTCTGGTGGCCGCATCCCCTGCTTCCGTCTAACGCTTCTAGCGGGGATGCGGCCGCGGCTCGCACATGTGCCGTTGGACCAGGAAGCAAGGTAGGTGTATGGGGCAACCTGGGGGGTTTTACACAGCAGGGCATCCCAATTTTGGATGCCCGGGGGGTAGGGAATCGATCACCCCAGGAATCTTGTAGATTACCGGGCTGGTCGTGGTGGGTTTTGGTCCACTTTAAAAGGGAAAGTCCCCTTTTGATGGCATTTTTGAAAGTGTATATTTTTGTGTGCCAAAAGTCCTCAAGATGCTGAGCTTATCAAGTAATTTATTTTTATGTTAGCAAATGTGTTTTATGAAAGCAGTTTTCACTTCATTAAGTCTGTACACCAAGGTCTACAAGAAGGGAGAAATGGCTCCTGTACACACAGAACATTGCTGCGGGGCATGTGTGTGTGTGTGATCTCCTTCACCTCAGTAGCGGCCATAGCAGCAGTGTTCTGTGTGTACAGGGCTCACTCCTCTCTTCTTGGTGTACAGATTTGGTTTACGGTTGCTAATAGAAACAGATTGTAGTATGTGAAAACTGCTTCTATAAAACGCACATCTGCTAATATAAGAAAAAAAAATAGATAAGCTCTGTACCTTGAGGACATCCTTTCGGCACAAAATGCACTTTCAAATATGCCATCGGATGTCCTTTATTTGCCTGATCTCTGGAGAAGTTAGAGAAGCAGTCAGGGCGGAGCGACTCAATATATGTCAGAGGTAACCATGCCCCTGAGTAAATTGTTGCCAGGGATCTATTTGTCCTCTGTGGCATGACTTTACTAGAGCTTGTTCCTTTGATAATTTTGTTTTTTTTAATGGTCAGAAATCCAGCAGTGCATTTTACAGCAGTGGCCTTTGTTTTATGAAGTCCTTCACATCACCAGCAGGGGTCACTGTTTCAACAAAAACTTTTGCAAGGGTCAGTAAACAAATAACTTATATTGGCAAGTTCAAAACGTCTCTTTAAATATTTACTTACTACAGTTTTCTTAGAGTGGAAAAAACCCTGTGATTTTCACGTTCCCAGAGTTTTGTGTGGAACCCCCGCCATCATCACATTCAGGCTCACTCTTCTCGGTTCAACGGCATCTGAACAGGCTCCTGTCCAATCAGAGCTGACCGCTGAAGTGATGTCATTCAGCGAGCAGCTCTGATTAGAGTGAATGGGGTGAGAGAACTGCGCATCCCCTGCTGCCCTATGCTCGCGCCCCTGCCTATCTAAATGGCAAGGGTAGGAGTGTGCGCACAGTATGAAGATGAGGGTCTCACTCCCCATAGTAAACAATCAGAGCTGCCTTGCTGAATTACGTCAGTTTAGTTCTGACTGGACGAGAGCCAGCGTATGTGCTGTTGAACAGGTGAAAAGTTCTTGATTACTGGCACCCTGGGGGGTTTCACACACCCCTATTTGGGGTGCGCTGAGGGAAAGGCAGCGGCCAGCCTTTTAGATTCCAGGGCGGCCGCTGGTTGGTTTGGTTCCGCTTTAAATATGAATAAAAGTAGAACTCTCACCGATGGTGTAGCATCTTTTCAGGTCCCCTCGCCTGGGGTGGCGTTTCTGAGTATTCACAGTGTTGTGCTCTTCCTCGCTGATGCTTTTGATAACCGTTGGAGGTTTACTTGCCTGCGGCGGGGATGGATCTGCTAAAGGATTGTACGGTGAAGAGATGTCCACCGACTGCGACTTTTTCTTCAGCCTGGAAAGAGAAAGATGAAGCTGAAACACATGGCCAGATAAAACCCCTTTAATTTTGTAGTATTGATTTGCATTGGTTTACTCTGCAAACTTTTCCTCTTGCCTTATTTTTTTTCAGGATTATAAAGGTTCTTATTAGATATATTGTTTCTATTAAAAAGTTATCTTTATTTCAAACTTTAAGTAATATTATCTGTGGGTTACCAGATAACCACAGAAACCAATTCTACCCTAATAAAGTATGCCGCACACCATCAAATACTAAGTAAATTATGCTAATTTATTTATTAGATAGACTCAAGTCCTACTAAACATACATATAATACATACATCTAAAAAACATAAATACAAACCCCCAAAATTTGGAGTGGGACGGATATCTAGTGGTTAATATTATTCCAAAAGTAATATAAAGTTCCTTCACAAATATTAATCATGCAATTCAATAATAAAAAGGATACAAGCAGTGTAAATTAAGTATATGTGCTAAATACTCATAAAAAGTGACCAGTGCAAAAAAGTGCCAAGTGCTATTTGGCTATCCAGTACCTCAAAGTGCTACAGGTAATGCATACCTAACTATCAACAGTGATCTATTAAAAAAGCATGAATATTTAAGATAAACCAGGAACTAATCGACAATATGCATTTAGTACATCACCGTATGATAAGAGCCGTCCAGCAAAACACACCCACAACGCGTTGCGTGGTGGTCCCCTCACCACTTCATCAGGATTTATTTAAAACTTTATTAAAGTGATACTGTAGGCAAAGGCAATTGTTACACCATTGCGTCGGGCTATATTTGGCACTGTCCTAAACTGTTTTCCATTTTTAAATTGAAGCAGAAATGGCCGAGATATCGGGGTTTACAGGTTCAGCCAATTACATTTTCTTTTTCATCCCATCCCCCAATCAGCTCAGCAGAGCGGGACAGGATTGCTGGTCCCTCCCTCCTCCTGCCTCTTCCTCTTCCTGCCCCCTCCCTCCTCCTCCTCCTGCAGCATCACAGTTCCAAGCACCACGCCCACTTTTTTCAGAACAGAAATCATAAGTAGAATGTGTTAACCTTGATATCTCGGCCATTTCTTCTTCAATTTAAAAACAGCCTATGTGCATTTGGCCGGCTAAGTTTAACTGCTTCTGATGGTCCCCCATTTTTCTCCCGTTTCCTTTACTGTTTCTCTGTAGCGATTTGATCTCTCCAGCTTCTGTGTTTTCTGCGAAGATCTATTCTTCATTTCATAGTGTATTCTCTGGAGAACCTGTGTTCTCCATCTCCTGATTCTGAACACTTTTTTCAGAACATTCTGAACACTTAACATTTTTTTTGCACAACATTTTGTCCCAGATGTTCTCTTTAACCCTCCCCTGTTAGTTTTGCATATTAATGCTTAATAATTAAACTATAATTGTTTTAGTATTTTCTTTTTGCTAAACTTTGGGGCCCAGTATCCATTGTTTGGACCGTAATTTATGTGTTTTTTGAAAACCTTTTAGTATTTTTTTGTAGGAACCCAACAAAATGGTTTAATCCCTAAAAAGAACTTGCGGCTGACACATTGTTCTTAAATATGCAGGACGCCACTGGCATGAGTTTTTGGAATGAAATAAGCCTGTTATTCATTTGGAATTGGCAGTTTTCTCCACATTTTTGCTGGAGGAAATTCACTCTGTTAATTGCCACCTTTGCGAATGCTTTTCTGCCCTCTAAACATACCATAAATAAGGAGCCGGAGACAGTTTGGTGCACAAAAAGGACACTAGCAGAAATTTTCAGGCGCAAATTGACACTAAATCGAAAGCACATCCCATTTTGATGACCATAAATCAGGTGGAAGCCTAAGCACGACTTGACGCTCCAAATAGCACGTGCAAACTTACCAGCACACCGACCATGAATCCACCCTATTTTGTGTCACAGCAGGTAACAGGCCAGCTTATTACAATGTAACAGCAGGACCCCTGATTGTAGCTTGTAATTTCAGTTTTTATTTTGGGGGCATAAAGTAACGATAAGGTTTTCTCACAAATCACAAAAAACAGCAACGTTGCTTTCTTTACATAATGCTGCATCAGTTCAGTCTAGTTTAAATTACTGTATGTCTGCAATTTTCCAAATTGGGGGAGGTTCAAAGGGGATCCAATACTGTTGGATGGTCTTTCTACCCATGCTGATTCTTATTAGTAGTTTTTTACACCCTTTTGTATTTCTTGAACATACAGAACGTACAGAAGCAGTGGCACTGAGAGTAATGGAATTCACACTGGGAGTTATAGAACTTGCTCTACTGCTGCGCTGTACAATTTAACCAGCAGCACAGGAGCCCTAATGTCAAATTGTATAAAGCCAGCCAGCTCTCTGCTGTTACATTACAGATGTGTACTTGTGTCAACAAATTAATAATGTATGTGCCCTGCTGTGTTACATTGTGTAACACCAGGCACCCTGGCTTCAAAACTTGCTCTGTTGCTGCACTTTACAATTTAAAGTGGGACAAAACCCAGCTGGGCTGCCCCTAAAAGATTCCAGGCCTAACTGCTGGCCTTCTCTCTGAGCATCCCATAATGGGATGCCCTGTTGTGTGAAACCCCCCAGGGGAGCCACAGCACTCACCTCTTCCTGGCCCTCCCTCACCGATCTAAACTGGGGTGACTGCATACCCTCTTCTGTGGGCTGTGCACACCCAGCCATTCATATGGATTGGGAGGGAAGCATGCACGCTGCAGGAGATGCTCTCGTTCCCATTGCCAGGCTCTGCATTTAAACAGAGCATGTTTGCCGAGCAATTGATATGCATGACGAACGGCTCTGATTGGACAGGAGCCCGCGTATATGGCGTTGGAGCAGGAAGAGGTGAGTTTAAAAGGAAAATCTGCAGGGTGTTACACACCGGAGAACTCCAACTTGGATATTTAGTTTTGGGGGGGGACTGTATTTAGCACAACATTTGGTAATTTTTTTATTTATTATTTTCCTCCTCCAAATCCTGGGGGCGTCTTATGGTGCAAAAATATGGAAGGTATATTCCTTTCTGCTTAATGCAATAATTGGAGGCAGAACAGGGTTAAAGTGGACCAAAACCCATGGGGGGATCGGCCCGGGAACCTATAAGATTCCCGGGCCGATCAGATCCCTCCCCGCAGGGCACCTGAAATCAGGATGTCCCGCGGGGTGAAACCCCCCAGGAAGCCCACAATCCTACCTTTTCCATGTTCCAGCGGCGCATGCGAGTCCGCCGCCGCCACCTCCCGCGTGTCCCCTTTAGCAGGGCGCGCTCCCGCGACGGCCGTTCCCTGTCCGGCGCTGCCTCTCGCTTGTCCAGCGTCGGGGATTGGCTCGTGGGAGCGGGGTGAGGTGAGTTTTCGGGGATTTCTGGGGGGTTTCACACAGCGGGGCACCCCCGATCGGGGTGCCCCCACCGAAGTGGACCAAAACCCAGGATAGTCATAATCCTGGGTGTTGGTCCATTTTAAATAGAACTTTATTTTCACTTTGGAGATCTTTTTAAAAGGATCAGATGAATACTTTATAAATAGTGTTGGGCCTCAGAATAAGGTCAAAGTTAAATTCGGCCCCAAATTTTGCCAATTTAGTGCAGTGAAACCAAAACAGAATTTTGGAAAGTCAGGTCAAAATGGTAAACGTCACCTTTATCCAACTAATGTACAGATGCTATTTTCTAATGGCAAGATATCTAGCACTTCATGCTAAAGTAAGTGAACCAGACACCAACATTTCTTTCCCAACGAGAAGTTCAGTTTTCGGTGCACACTGAGTTTGTATTGCAGTTCATGTGTCGGCCTATTTCTGAGAGCAAACTAAAGGGGGTCATGCTAAATATTTGGTGAAGTCCATGTGACTTGCAGTGGGCATTGCAACCTGCATCTTGTGCATCTCGCTAAAAATAGAATACGAGGCTTATTTATTATTATTGGTGCCGGCTCCACATGAGCACCTTGTCCGAGCCGCTCAGCAGGGCCCGCACCACAGTGTCGGCTTCTGGTCGGCGGCTCTGTCAGCTGTAGCTCTCCCGGCCAGGCAGCGTTCATAGTGCACGGCTTATATAAACCTATGTGCTTGCGACACCTAGCTCCAGAAAAAGGTAATTCAGACACACAGCGCCTGCTGGATTCCCAATGATTGATTTTTCATGGTTTTTTAAATTCAAAATGGGGATTGCATTAGGGACATTAGACACACATGACAAAGCTTTCTCACAGTTTGCAGCACAAAAAAAAATCCTAAAAATACATATAAAAATAATTCCAACTTGCCCATGGATCCCGTGGCACCTGCACCGGCCTAAAAAGAATTTAAAAAATTCTACTTAAATGCTTAAATAATTGTAACCATCCCAGCCCATTGAAATGTATGGGATAAGGCCACACAGTGCAGGGTGAGCGCCTGGTCCTATCTGGTGCTGTAGGAAACGTAAACACGCTATTTATACACAACTAATGAAGCCCATTGAAAAGTAAGGGAGAGCGCTACAGAGCGACATGCCGCTCCTTAACCTAGATCGCCGGCGCTATACACTGAGCCGCCTGTATTAATACTTGTGACGCTACATGGCGCTGTTAGAAGCGCTCCTCAGATTCGCTTTCTTAAATATGGTTTTGCGTACAGCACCCGGCGTTCACCAGACACTACCTGCCGCTACGAGGCGCTACCTGCCGCTATTTCTTCTTAAACCGGACCTTCACCATGATTTATTGAAAAGCCCAAACTCTTATAAAACGATTCCCCAGCATCTAAAATTGATATACTTTAAGTTTTTAGTCACTTACTTATTATTCTTTCCCCCACTGGGCTGCAACTCTGTTCAGAACTTTAGGATACGGGCGCCGCCATTTTTACTCAGAAGAATCACACTTACTGAGGAGAGGAGAGTGGTATAAAGTACAGGGGGTGGGTTATAGCTGTGCTTTGCTCAGACAGAGCAGAGCTGGGGTCAGGAAAAGGTCAGCAACCCCAGAATGCAGAGCAGCACAGTCAGAAGGCACTTCCTGTTTGCAGGCTGCCTGATGTTCCATGAGCCGCCATCTTGGATGTTTAAAGGCTCATACCATTCAGTTGATGCAGGTAGGATGATTTTTAATGTGAGCAATCTGTATGTACAGGGTGTGGGAAACAATTAAGGTAGACTCTTATTCAGGGTGATGGTCCGATTTAAATAACCCTAAAAGACAAAAACCTATTGTGTAGGACTCCGAGCCTCCTCTATCCAAGCAGCAGAGCGGCTGCACCTGGCTGCTGAGAATATAGACAGTATCCATTTGACCTGAAGTCTCTGGAAATGTGATTCATGTGATTGCATTATGTAAGCATTGCATATTAATTGACCATGATCAAACATGGCGAATAGGTCGCTGTAATAGGAAAGTGACTTAATAAGATGCTTCTGCTAAGCATGCAGCCTTGGGATAAGCTAGAGGCTTCTGCTGCTGTGCTTTAATTTACCAATGTTATATGGATGTTCCCTGGGAAGCACAATGTCAGCTGGATTTAAAAGGCATCTATCCCAGAAGAGGTCACCTTGTTTTTAGTAAATAAGCCCTGAATCACTGGTGTGTATGGGTGGTGGGGGGGGAGTGACAGGATAGGCACTGTCACCGTAACGGGCAGGCTGATTCATTATTAGCGCCAGGTAGCGACAGATAAGCGTCTGTAGCAGGCATTTTCAGAGCGCCCGCTAGTAGTCACTGTGCTCAGCCGTGGCTCGCTACTTTATAGCGCCTCAGTCGCTGTTCAGTTATGTTGAATACATTGTGAGGAGTCGCTATTTGACCAGTACAGCGCTGTATGGGAGCGCATGTTAGCGACTGCTCATAGCGACCGACTCACACCATATTCTGCAAAAAAACAGCCTCACAAATCTCTGGCGCTGAAAAATACTTGTTTGAAGCCCAGAGCGCCGGAGGCGGTGTGTTTAAAGTCTGTTTTCCAGCATCTATCCACTAGTAACAAAGTGAAAACATATGGAATTACATTGTAGCAACATTGTAACATGAACACTTTAATGCCAGACCTGTAATGTCATTTTTGAGGAAATATTTAAAAAATTATAAAATTATGAACAAAAATGCGATTTCAATGCCAGAAGAGGTCACAGAATTATTTGTGATTAAAAAAAAAAACAAACAAACAAAAAACCCCGTTTAAAGAGAAGAAAAGGATCGTCCATTGAAATGTATGGGAGAGCGACAGGTAGCGAGAGGTCATACCTGGCGCTGTGCAAGGCTGAACGCTGGCTCTGTTCGTTGAGGCTGTGAAAATGATGAATCAGACGCTACATGGCGCTATTCCAGTCGCTAAACAGATTCTGCTTGATAAATGTGTAATTGAGTGCCGTGTCCGGCGTTGACCAGTCGCTATTTGTCGCTACCTCTCATTTACCAGGCGCTACCTGACGCTATCCCTTCTTAAATATGGGCCACAATGTTTTGTGTCTGTTCTCTTGACAGCCGCTGGCTTTCCCCGGGGCATCTCAAATCAGGATGCACCTCTGTGTTTAACCCCCAGGGCGCTGCAGAAGTCACCTGCTTCCTGACCCCCTCTGTCATGTAAACATCCAGTGGGCTATAAGCATGTTCCTGCCCCCAGCCATTCAGATAGGCTAGAGGTGGGAGCGCACTTGCCGCTGTGCTGGCGATACATTGCGCTGCGCTCCTGATTACCGAAGCCCTGCATGTGAACTGAGCAGTTTGCTGAGTATTACATAAGCAAAAATGGCTCCAACTGGACAAGAGCCCGCACATGCGCCGTTGAACTGGGTAGAGGTGAGATTTTCTGGGCGTTCTAGGGGTTTCACACAACGGGGCCTCCCGGGTTTTGTTCTAAGAACCCTTCTGAATTTTCTATATTTCTGCAGAAAATTAAACTAGAACTACATCAGATTTTTACACAAGCCCTAAAAGTAGATAACTATATCCAACAATTGAGTAAAAAAATATTATTTATTATTATATATTATTTATTGAGGAAAAGCATCCAATATCACATATATGTTGCTTATTTGAACCTTTACTTTCAGTTCCTGGTATAACCCCCCTTGTGCAGCAATAACAGCAGTTACTGTAAATGCTCCCGGTAATTCAGCTTGGAGGACTTTCAGCCTTATATCCCTGTTTAATACAGCTTCAACTCAAACATGACCTAAACATCCCCTGACAACTCTATGCCAAGGAGGAACACTAACCCACCAACTCCCATCACAAGTAAGCCCTGCAGTACAGAAATGTTATTTTACATTAGCGATATTCCATCTGATAAGGAACCTGGACACACTGAAATCCTGCACAACCCCTATCAGTCAGCTGTGTAAGCGATCAGTTACAGGTGACTCAAGGGAGGAAGAGGTTAGTGGGATCGGTGAGTAGGTGAGTATGGGTGCCATTGGACAAGGACCCCCCCCACAACATCACAGAATTGTCAGGATGTTTGTAGGTTAGATTTAGTGACCTACCCAATTTACTACATCTAAACTATACATCTACTAGTAAATCCACACTCCACCCAATCCACTCCAAGAGCACCCCCTATGCTCCAGGACCCCCCCCCCCAGCCAGATAAATATCCCATAACAGGGCATAGGAATGGTATTGGCTAGGCGGGCCGCTACGGACGGCCGCAAGCTGGCCTGGACTACAGTGCCCAGCTTGTGGCCAGAGAGCGGGGGCTGCTCTGCCTCACAGTCTTCTATGGAGGTGATGAGGGAATTCTGTAACACAGTCTGCTATGGGGGGATTCTGTAACACAGTCTGCTATGGGGGGATTCTGTAACACAGTCTGCTATGGGGGGATTCTGTAACACAGTCTGCTATGGGGGGATTCTGTAACACAGGGCCTTATTTATCACGGGCTAGCGCCAGGTAGTGTCTGACGAGCGCCAGGTACCGCCAGCTATCGGCGGCTACCGACTCAAATACGCCCGGCGGCGGTCACAATGACGCATTTATCAAGCTAAATGAGGCTAGCGCCGGCGAGAGCGACGGCTAGCGCGGGATTCATCATGAAGCCGCCTGGAACGAACAGCGCCGCTGCAAATTCCTTCACAGCGCCAGGTATGACCTGTCGCTCCCTGGCATTGTCCAATGCATTTCAATGGAGCAATGTTTAATTAATCATAATTAATTGGTATTAATTTTTTTTTTTTTTTTTAATGTCAAAAATTCTGAGACCACTTCTGCAATGTTCGTTTTTTTTTTAAAGTAAAAAAAAAAAAAAAAATTTGTGCAGAATTGATCTTACAGGTCTGATATTAATGTATTCATATTACAAAATGATTCAAAAAACATGTATAAGGTTACAATCAAAAAATATGGTTGTTTAGGGGTTAAAAACTAGTTAACACCCATCGCCGCCAGCGCTCTGGGGTTTAAACAAGGAATGGACAGCGCCAGCAAATTCGGAGCGTGATTTTTTAATGAATATGAAGCAAGCCGTTCGCTCTGGCCATTCGTTGTCAGGCGCTCACATACAACGCTGAACCTGTGAAACAGCGACCCCTAAGCCCGTATTCAACATTACCGCACACCGACTGAGTCGCTGTCATCAAGCAAACGCCGGCCAAGCACAGCGAATACTGGCTGGCGCTGTAAAAATCACGCTACAGTCGCTCATCTGTCGCTACCTGGCGCTATTAATGAATCGGCCTCACAGTCTGCTATGGGGGGATTCTGTAACACAGTCTGCTATGGGGGTAATAGGGGGGATTCTGTAACACAGTCTGCTATGGGGGTGATGGGGGGATTCCATAACACAGTCTGCTATGGGGGTGATAGGGGGGATTCTGTAACACAGTCTGCTATGGGGGTGATGGGGGGATTCCATAACACAGTCTGATATGAGGGTGATGGGGGGATTCTGTAACACAGTCTGCTATGGGGGTGATGGGGCATTCTGTAACACAGTCTGCTATGGGGGTGATGGGGGGATTCTGTTACACAGTCTGCTATGGGGGTGATGGGGGGATTCCATAACACAGTCTGATATGAGGGTGATGGGGGGATTCTGATATGGGGGTGATGGGGGAATTCTGTAACACAGTCTGCTATGGGGGGATTCTGTAACACAGTCTGCTATGGGGGTGATGGGGAATTCTGTAACACAGTCTGCTATGGGGGTGATGGGGCATTCTGTAACACAGTCTGCTATGGGGGTGAGGGGGGGATTCTGTAACACAGTCTGCTATGGGGGTGATGGGGCATTCTGTAACACAGTCTGCTATGGGGGGATTCTGTAACACAGTCTGCTATGGGGGTGATGGGGAATTCTGTAACACAGTCTGCTATGGGGGGATTCTGTAACACAGTCTGCTATGGGGGTGATGGGGAATTCTGTAACACAGTCTGCTATGGGGGTGATGGGGGAATTCTGTAACACAGTCTGCTATGGGGGTGATGGGGGGATTCTGTAACAGTCTGATATGGGAGTGATGAGGGGATTCTGTAACACAGTCTGCTATGGGGGTGATGGGGGGATTTTGTAACACAGTCTGATATGGGGGTGATGGGGGGATTCTGTAACACAGTCTGCTATGGGGGGGATTCTGTAACACAGTCTGCTATGGAGTGATGGGGGGATTCTGTAACACAGTCTGCTATGGGGGGGATTCTGTAACAGTCTGCTATGGGAGTGATGGGGGGATTCTGTAACACAGTCTGCTATGGGGATGATGGGGGGGATTCTGTAACACAGTCTGCTATGAGGGTGATGGGGGGATTCTGTAACACAGTCTGCTATGGGGATGATGGGGGGTATTCTGTAACACAGTCTGCTATGAGGGTGATGGGGGGATTCTGTAACACAGTCTGCTATGAGGGGGATTCTGTAACACAGTCTGCTATGGGGGTGATGGGGGGATTCTGTAACACAGTCTGCTATGAGGGTGATGGGGGGATTCTGTAACACAGTCTGCTATGGGAGTGATGGAGGGATTCTGTAACACAGTCTGCTATGGGGGGGATTCTGTAACACAGTCTGCTATGGGGGTGATGGGGGGATTCTGTAACACAATCTGCTATGGAGGTGATAGGGGGGATTCTGTAACACAGTCTGCTATGGGGGTGATGGGGGGATTCTGTAACACAGTCTGATATGAGGGTGATGGGGGGATTCTGTAACACAGTCTGCTATGGGGGGGATTCTGTAACGCAGTCTGCTATGGGGGGGATTCTGTAACACAGTCTGCTATGGGGGTGATGGGGGGATTCTGTAACACAATCTGCTATGGAGGTGATAGGGGGGATTCTGTAACACAGTCTGCTATGGGGGTGATGGGGGGATTCTGTAACACAGTCTGATATGAGGGTGATGGGGGGATTCTGTAACACAGTCTGCTATGGGGGCGATGGGGGGGATTCTGTAACACAGTCTGCTATGGGGTTGATGGGGGGGATTCTGTAACACAGTCTGCTATGTGGGTGATGGGGGGATTCTGTCATGCAGCCTGTTATGGGGTTTTATACATTATTAAATATTGAATTTTTAATAAAGCATACATAATATTAGTACTGTCTCTACCCTATTTTGTGCAGGGCAGTCGCCCCTGGTGTTACCCACAATTTACCCTCTGACACCCGTAAAAATCAATATTTTATTTTATTTGTTTTACATTTTTTTTCCATAAATTTATGTATTTATTTATTTATTTGTGATTTCATTTATTAATTTGAGTACTTTCCCTATCCATTTTGCATGGCAATCGCTCTGGTGTTCACCTTGATTTTCAGCCCTCTAGCCCTTACTACTCCCATTTTACAGCCATTTTTAACCCCCAAGTTCGGGTACACATTGACTTTGGCCAAACTTGCTGAATCCGAACTTCTACGGGGTCGCCCAACACATTGTAACAGTTAAATGAAAAATACATTGTTTTTTTGGTAATAAAAAATCTAGGACAGGTTCTTGCAGACTTTATTTTTTCATGATGCTGTTCCTGGTACTGGAAGATTTATAAGCTGCTTCTCGGAAGGAACATCGTTTAGCATTCTTTTTTCTCCTCGCTCTAAGTCCTGTCTCCCCAGACGTGACTGGTAATACCTATCAGTCCATTTGTTGCCATTATTCAAAATGGCAGCAGTAGGAGGAAATATATGGGGGATCTAAACAGCTCATGTGATTAGAGGAAGTTTTTACTGTGATGAAGAAACGTGACATGAATATTCTTGTTCTGTCCCAAATGCGATTAACACTAGACTATGGCAGCGGGATATTGGGGTCGGATTTTTTGGTCTATGGAAAGCTCAAAACGCAGCCAACTGCCTTCATACTTCAAATTTCTCTAACATTTTGCTGATTATAAAAGAATCTGAATAATGTATATTTAAAGGAAAATAATAGACCCACTTTAAAGGAACAATCCAGTTATAAACAAAAAATAATTTATGCTTACCTTTTGACCTCTGCAGCCACGCTCCAGTGTGTGAAATCAGATGATGCACATTGTGCTGCCCACCTTCCAGTGCCAGTCTCCATTCACTTACAAGGTGCAGGGAAGAAAATCTGCCCCTATGTATAACCAGGGCCAGATTAAGTGTGGTGGAGGCCCCTGGGCACAAAATCTGGTGGAGGCCCCAGATTTTCCTTTGAAATAAAAGTCTAGCCAAATAACCGATTGGTGGTTGTCTGGCACCCGCCAACTTACTGGAACGTCAGACCGAGTCCCTTGTGCCACCCTTGTGCGGGTGCATGCTGCTCGGGAACTGCTGCTTTGCCATTCTGGGTGGGGGGTAGTGTAGTCACCCAGCTGGTCCAGCAGAAAACACTTCCCTGCATTGAGCTGCCAGCGGCTGTGCTTGGTCGCTAATGTGAAGTGAGCAGCCGCCGATTGACAGCTCTGTAGTGTTGCTGGCGGTGGCTTTGCTGCTCTAGACTCTCCGTTCTGCCCTGTGGTGGCTTTGGCTGCAGGTTTGCAAAAACAAAAAAAGGCTTGCCCAGGCGTGGGGGGCACTGCTGTCAATAGCTTTGTTGCTGGCCCTGAGTTTTTCTGGGTGTTCAGGGGGTTTCACACAGCGGGGAATCACGAGTTTTGTTCTAAGAACCCTTCCGAATTTTCTATATTTCTGCATAAAATTAAAATAGAACTACATCAGATATTCACACAAGCACTAAAAGTAGATAAAGAGAACTGTGGCCCATCAGACCCGAGTCTGAAAAGCCTCCTGGACCAGACCATAACCCAAAGGTTGGTGGAGGCTCCCTTTGCCTAGGAAAGGGGTAGAGGCCCTGTGGGCTGCGCGCCCCTTGCCCCCTCCTCATAATCTGGCCCTGTGTGTGTAGAGGGCTGCAGATCCCATGGATCCAGCAAGGAAGTGTGGTTAAATACATTTCTTTATAGCAGTGTTTCCCAATCCTCTCCTCAAGAGCCTATGACAGGAGCCACAGGGTAGACGATGCAACAGGGAAAGCAGCAAACTTGGAGTAACTACAGACCACACACCAGTTCAGGGCCACATTGATGTCAGTCCTTACCTAGAGGATTGCTGCCCCCCCTGCATTGTGCCGCCCCCTAATGGTAGATACCAGAAAATTGGAACTGTCACTAAGTATGAACAGCTTAGCAAAGAGATAACTTTATTAACGTTGGTCTGCTTAAATATAGATCTTCCAGCTTTATTTTCCTGAAGTTTTGTTTTAGCCATTTCCTACATTTTGTCTTAAGTCAGTGACTAAGCCTGTTTACGTGGATGAATTATCGTGCTGTCAGACTGATACTTAATGATCTGCAAAGCTTAAATTTGTCTAGACAGAAAACGTGTGGGATGTTTACTGCCGTGGTTCAACGAGGATTTATTATTATTGCCAACATCATTCTGCAGTCAGTGGTACAGTTATAGTATTACAAGATGGGATTAACCCTGGGACCTGGTTTTCCAGAAAAAAAAAATATTTCATTTCAAGTAAAGAAATAATATAAATTCTGTCCACCTCTGAAATGAAAAACTTTAAAAATGTATTTAAAACTTAAAAATTATGTTATTATTCCAGATTTACAGCTAGAGTATGGTGAAAGTCGAATAAAGACCCACAAAAATCAGGTTTAAACAAGAAACCCCATTTATTTACAGGGGAAAAAAGTAAAAGTAAAGAAAACCCCATGGGAATGATAGAATAGGAATATGTATACTTTAATTCAGCAATATTGGGGGATAATTGATATCATAAGTATAAGGCACAGGGGTGTAGCTAGAGGGGGGCTGGAGGGGCATTTGCCCCGGCTGCAGCAGATAAGGGGGGCGCCAAAGGAGGGCCTGAGCACAGGTGGGGGGGTGCCATTTCAAATCTCTGCCCCGGGTGCCAGAAAACCTCGCTACACCTCTTATAATGTATCATATATATTTTGAAGTCCACAGTCTAATTTTAACACTATTAGAAATAAAATAGGGTCTCCAAGGTTAAAGGAGAACTATCGCGATTTAAAAAAAATCCATGTAAACACGTCAACACGTCGGCTAATAAGAGGAGGGGTCACTTCTACACCCAAATGAAATAAAACTCCCGTCAAGCTTGTGGTTTATATTTCTGGTAGTGACAGGTTTAGTGTATCACGGGTGACAGAACCTGTCACCCCTGATTTTCTTTTCCTTCTATTACAATAAAAAAAAACAAGCCTGGCTGGATAATTCTTGATGCCGGGTGTATAAGTGACCTCTCCTCCCACCATCCAGCATATTTATATGGATTTTTCTTATTAGGCCATTTTTTCATTATAGTGCTCCGTTAAGGTAATACCATTTTTTGGCTAACTCAATAAGATTGAAAATGCAAGCTTTCAAAGCAATTCAATTCAATTCAATTCAAAGCAATTCAAGCAGGCATAATACAGATCTGTAACCAAGGGCATAGCTAGGGGTGAGCAGGGGAAGCACTTGCCTCGGGTGCAGCAGGTCAAAGGGGGGCCTGAGAACAGGTGGGGTCGCCATTTCGAATCTTTGCCCCGGCTGCCAGGAAGCCTAGCTACGGCTCTGTCTGTAACTTAGACACACATTCATACAGAAAACATCATCACATAAGAATTGAATATGAATAAGGAAAGTGCATTCCTTCACTTATCACTTTCTCAAACCATTGGAATCCATTGGAAAACAGTGCAGTACTTACCTTGCCGTTGCTCCCATGTAGCTGTTTGGCCAGTGGAGCAACGTTTCTTAGGAAACTCTTCTTTTAGAATGCAAAGACCTCAACATCCCAGTTACCTACTAATGGGAGACACTGCCTCCAGGAACATATTTAGCTGTTCCTGCCCAGCCAGGTTCACTACCCCCATCTCTGCTATCCTGCTACTGAAACTTGCCATGTGTGGCCTCATCTGAGCCTCTGTGCCTGTTGCTGACTACTGCCACATTTGACTAAGTCTAAGCTGCTGCCCCTGTTGCGGATGGTTTGAGAGGGATTGGCAGGGAGGCTTATGGGCATGGCTGCATGACTACTATGGGAAATTTGGTGTTCTCAATTTCTGGCCTCTTGGGGGTTCAGGAGGGCTTGGATGGGGGTGATCTGGGTGGAAACATTGGGGCAATCATTGGGTGACCAAACACATTAAAGTGATACAGCAGACAAAGGTAATTGGTACACCATTGCATCGGGCTACATTTGGCACTGTCCTGTTTTCTGTTATTAAATTAAAGAAAAAATGGCTGAGATTTCAAGGTTTACAGGTTCAGCTTATTATTTTTCTTCTGAAAAAAGTGGGCCTTGGATCTGTGATGTGGCATAATAATTTGCTCTTTGTGCTTACATCAATGTGATGAATCTGGAGGAGGAGGCGGAGGGAGGGGCAGGAGGAGGAGGAGGGACCAGTAATCCTGTCCTGCTCTGCTGAGCTGATTGAGGGACGGGATGAACAAGACAATGTAAGTGGCTGAACCTGTAAACTCCGATATCTCGGCCATTTCTGATTCAATTTAAAAAGGGAAAACCGTTAAAGTGGACCAACAGTCAAAAATTACTTAAACCAGACCAACACAACAAACAGGTCTCATATGCATCCCTCCCCAGGGCAATATTGTTTGCAGCACATAAAAATGTATTTACCTTTTTATAACGCCTACTAGGGTCAATTTTAAAAACAAGATGGCAGTTTTCTGCTGGACCAGCTGGGCGACTACAACCCCTCCACCACCCAGAAAGGCAAAGCAGGAGTTCCCGAGCAGCACGCACCCGCAGAAGGGTGGCACAAGGGACTCGATCTGACATTCCAGTAAATAGGCGGGTGCCAGACTACCACCAATTACTTGGCTGGAATATTCTTTAAATAACTGTATCTGAGGCCTCCACTAGATTTTGTGCCCAGCGGCCTCCACCACACTTAAACCGGACCTTCACCCTGAATAAGAGCCTATCTTATATGTTTCCCACTCTGTACATACAGATTTCCCACATTATAAATTATTCTACCTGTATCTACTGCATGGTACGGGCATGCTGGGCATGGCGGTGAATTAGGACTCCATACTATGTGGTAATGTAGATCTTTTTTGGATACACTTTTGACATAATTTCGAAATTAATAACGTTGGTGCTATTGGCTCCTTTTGTATATGCCCTGGAATTCTCTGCTGCTGTTTACAGCACTTGCACTTTCTGCACTTTGCACTTTTTGCTTTAAGGCCACACGGTCTCTTATCAGATACACACTCTCTGGTCATATCTGACCATTTACTTTGTCTAGCCACTATTATATGCACTTTTTCCTCTATTATGAGGCTTTTTTAGCACTTCTTTATTGCACCATTTCCCCAGAGTATTTCATGGGCATATACAAACAAATTGCTATTTAAATTGTTTATTAATTATATGTTACTACAAATATTGCAATTGTCTATAAATAGTGTATCAGGTATGATGTAAAATAGTCCATTATACACCCGCACCAGTCCCTATGTTTTTAATTGTTTTTAAAATATATTTGGGCTGCTAAATAAAGTTTTTGTAATTGATTATATCTGGTGTCGCTGTTGAGCGGCTGAGTTGGTGGGCCCTAGGGTCTGTGCTGGCAGTCCCATCCTATATTTCTGTATCTACTGCATGTTATGAGCCTTTAAACATCCAAGATTGGCGGCTCATGGGCGTGCAGGCTGCCTGCAAATAGGAAGTGTCCTCTGACTGTGCCGCTCTGCATTCTGGGATTGCTGTCCTTTTACTGACCCCAGCTCTGCTCTGTCTGTATAAAGCACAGCTATAACCCCACTCTCCTGCACTTTTGACCCCTCTCAACTGTTCAGTATGTGATGCTACTGAGCCAAGATGGCGACGCCCGTATCCTAGAGTCCTGAACAGAGGCAGGCCAGTGAGGGAAAGAATAAAAAGTAAGGGACTAAAAACATTATATATATGAATTTTAGATGCCGGGGAATAGTTTTTTAAGGGTTTGGGCTTTTCATTAAATCATGCTGAAGGTCCTGTTTAATCCAGCCCTGCCTGTACATAGTGAGCATGAGATCCAAAGATAACAGGCGGACACATTTTTGGGTGTATAAGTAAGCCCTCTTTTTGCTGCTTAGCATGTTTATATGGATTGTGTTATTTAAGGACTGCCATTTTGGATGTTGCCAGATTGGTTCATAGCCTTTACCGAAAGAAAAGCATGACTGTCTTTGTAATGTGAGCGTCCCGGGTACCATTCTCATGCCCATATTTCATCTTGTGAAATGGCAGATTATTTAGATACTGTGGTTAATATGCTCTTATCCAGCCTCCCTGTCTGATGTGACCTTTCTAGTGGCGCTGCAGTAAAATGTCAGTTAGCTCTATTCCCAACAACATAATGCTCATCATGGCGGTACTTGCATGTGCCTAACGCACTGCGCGTCTCCGGGATGCAGCGTATAAATCATTCAGCATGATATAACTATCTATAGATTGCGCCCCGTAACCACGAGCAGAAGGTCAGCTCACAAGTGTTTTATTACAGTATGGAATCATCATTGAATGATGGATCTGCTCTCTTCCGCACACATGGGATCCTCAATTACCTTATAGGAGGCTGCACTTCACACAACCTTGAAAGCATGTTTGTATGCATTTAGTGTCCATATCTGGTGAGGAGCTTTGGCTTCAAGGCATTGTTAAGTTCGACCACTTGGCCAGAACCAAATGGAGGCAATATTAACTATTCCATTTTTATTTATTTCTCTTAATAAACGGCCCCCTGGCTATTAGTCTGGTGCAACAGGCATAGGCACTGTTAGCCATACCTCTCACCTGTCCCTGATTTGGAGGGACTGTCCCTCTTTTGACTCCAGGTGCCTGTGTTCTTCGTTGAGGTGTAACATGCAGATCTGCATCAATAACTTATTCATTTGCCTATTCAAAGTGTTTATATTATTGTAACTGTTACATTCAGGGGGTCGCCACGTAGCAGGTAGCGCCACGTAGCGCAGGGTGAATGCCGGGTGCAGTATGTGAAAACCATATATATGAAAGTCTGGTGAGCACCTCTAATAGCGTCATGAAGCGTCACATGTATCACTAGCGGTGGCTCAGTGTATAGCGTTGGCGCTGTGTGTTCAGCAGCGACATGTATTATCTGTCGCTCAGTAGCGCTATCCCATACAGTTCAATGGTGTTCTGCCGCTCAACGCTAGCGCTGACGCTGGTTGTGTGTAGACACACTTAAGAAACAAAGAAGTGACCCTGCACCGCTCAGTATGTAGAGGTAGGTACTGGCAAGGGCAGAAAACCTCAACTATGTGTCAATATTTGTATCTGTGGGTTACCAGACAAACCACAAAACCACTTCTGCCCAAGAAAAATATATGCTGCACACTGAAAATACTATGGCCCTTATTTATCAAGGGCTAGCGCCATGTAGTGTCTGACGAGCGCCAGGTACCGCCAGCTATCGGCGGCTACCGAATCAAGTACGCCCGGCGGCGGTCACAATGACGCATTTATCACGCTAAATGAGGCTAGCGCCGGCGAGAGCGACGGCTAGCGCGGCATTCATCATGTAGCCGACTGCAACGAACAGCGCCGCTGCTAATCCCATCACAGCGACAGGTATGACCTGGCGCTCCCTGGCGTGGTCCAATGCATTTCAATGGAGCAATCTTTAAATAATCATAATTAATTGCTATTACTGTTTTTTTTTTTTTTTTTTTTAATGTCAAAAATTCTGTGACCACTTCTGCAATGTTAGGTTTTTTTTTAAGTAAAAAAAAAAAAAAAAAATGTGCAGAATTGATATTACAGGTCTGATATTCATGTATTCATATTACAAAATGTTTAGAAAAACTTGTATAATTTTTACATATAAAAAAAAAGGTTGTTTGGGGGTTAAAAACTACTTTACACACATCGCCGCCAGCGCTCTGGGGTTTAAACAAGGAATTCACAGCGCGAGAAATTTTTGAGCGTGATTTTTTAATGAATCTGCAGCAAGCCGTTCGCTCTGGCCATTCGCTGTCAGGCGCACCCATACAAGCGGAACCTGTGAAACAGCGACCCCTAACCCCGTATTCAACATTACCGCACACCGACTGAGTCGCTGTCAACGAGCAAACCCCGGCCAAGCACAGCGAATACTAGCTGGCGCTGTGAAAATCACGCTACTGGCGCTCATCTGTCGCTACCTGGCGCTATTAATGAATCGGCCTCTATATCAATTATAAATGTTTATTTGGCGTAATTCTACATAACCCACATATAATACACATTTAAAAAACATAAATAAAAACCCCAAGTGTCTGGGGTAGGGCGGATCGCTAATGATTAATTTTATTCAAAGGTAATAGTATGTTCCCTAAAGAATGTTAATCATACAATTTTATAATACCAGAAAGTATAAAGTGACAGTGCTATGAAATGATCTATTTACATGTAGCTATAGAAATCCTGGATTTCCCGGAAATCTCTATAGCTACATACGGGATTTCTTTGTAAATAGATCATTTCATAGCACTGTCACTTTATACTTTCTGGTATTATAAAATTGTATGATTAACATTCTTTAGGGAACATACTATTACCTTCGAATATAATTCATCATTAGAGATCCACCCTACCCCAGACACTTAGGGTTTTTATTTATGTTTTTTAAATGTGTGTATTATATGTGGGTTATGTAGAATTACGACAAATGAACATTTATAATTGATATAGTATTTTCAGTGTGCAGCATATATTTTTCTTGGGCAGAAGTGGTTTTATGGTTTGTCTGGTAACCCACAGATACAAATATTGACACATTGCTGGACACACATAATTGGCGCTACCTATCGCTCGCTGCAGCATTGTCCTGTTGTTAGATGTAGGGTAGTCTTGGGCGCTTTGACCTCAGGACACCACCTAGTGTCCTCGATTGGCTCTGCAGTAAATCGGGAAGAGAGCTTCTACAGCACCCTGCAGACATCACATTTATCACAGTTGTTGACAGTATCCTTTACCAGTACACAAGGTGGGTGCAGAAGAGCCCAGTTCCCATCGGCATCCTTAAAAGAGCACTGGACTTGTGCCTAAGGGCAGCTATGCCCCCACAACCATAGGCTGGCTGTTCGTCCTTCAGGACCAGGTGATACCAACCCCGATGCCTGGTTAGCCAAGCTAGAGGCCCCAGGAGAAGAGGGAAAACACCCATATTATTTGGCAGATTTATCCTTCATAGAGTATAAATATATTTAGCATTACAGAGTACTAAATGATGAATACTTAGAACAAAAAGAGGTCTGTCCAGCTCTTCCCTATCCATATCTATATAGTTAAACGTGAACTATATATGTGAACCTCCTCAGAGGGGCATCTCGAATGCTGGTGCCCCCCTCAGTGCATCAACCCCCGATGAACCAATAAATCTTACCCTTTTCCTAGCTCTCCCTGCAAAATCAAGCCCCGCGATTGGTCACAAGAGGCATGTGGACTGGGTGACCTCAGTGGCCAATCACGGGGCATGATTTTGCTGGGTGAGCTAGGAGAGGTATGATTTGTAGGTTTACTGGAGGTCAATGCGTAAGAACAACACCTGTTTTGTGAAAATGGACAGATGTAGCAGTCCTTATTTTGAGAAATGTTGTCCCAGGCAGCTGTGTTGTGGCAGCCTCATAGCGTGATACAGCAATAGTAATTGTAAAGTATATTTCCCACATAGAATGGTAGAAGTTTTAAAAGAGAGGTTCGGTGTTGGCTATCACAGGTTTCATTTCCTACTGTTTTTTTTATGCGTTGTGAAGATGTGATTATGCTATTCAACGTTTGTCCATTATCTGATCATTACAGTACACAATCGAATCTTTGAAAAAAGAAAAATTACAAAGGCCGAGCAGTAAAGGAAACGTTTACTGCACATTGATCTGTGTGCGCTTTGGTGGTGGAAACATGTCAGTCTTTTCCTTTATATTCCAGAATGCATCCAGTTACAATGACTTTTATATATACACGTAAAGCTGCAGATTTACCATTACATTAAAGGAGCACTATCGCGAAAAAAAAAAGCACAATAATAAAACTCCATATAAATATACTGGATGGAGGGAGGAGGGGTCACTTATACACCCGGTATCGAGAAATATCCAGCCAGGCTTGTTTTTGTTTATTTTAATGGAAGGAAGAGGACATCTCAGGGTGACAGACTCTGTCACCTCTCATAGACTAAACCTGTAACCCCAGGATTTTATTCCTACCAGGGGAAGGAAACCAGAAGCTTGGCGGGAGTTTTATTCAATTCGGGTGTATAAGTGACCCCTCCCCTTATTAGCTTAAGTGTTTATATGGATTTTTAATATTACACAATTTCGCGATAGTGCTCCTTTAATGTGCTGCAACTATCATGTTAAAGTAAACAAGTAAACTAATCAACATGCATCCTAATTAAATGTACCAAGTTGTCAAGGTCCCCTGGGTAGGTGGCAAAAGAATTTTCCAGGTGGGGTTGTGAAGATGAGGTGCTAAGATGGTACATAATGTGTGGTTATTTATGTTAAATGGTGCAAACCTGTAGGTGCTTCCTGCTTCTACTGAGATTGACTCTAAATAGAAACAAGGAAGATGGCTAGATAACATACCAAGGTACTTCCCTTCCAAGCAAAACTTTCCTTCTAAGAAAGGCAGCGGCTGGTCCCCCAAGTGCTTTTCAGTCCTTGTTGTGACTGACCCCATTGTTAGTGTGAAAAGAACCAATTTGGGTGTTCACCGCTGTACTGAATAATAATTAAGAATTATGAAACAGGTACTGGCAAGTAAGGGCAGTATATGTAGAGATAAATTGCTAAGAACAAGAGCCCTAGATTCAGCCCAGAGACCCTTACACGAAGGTTGCCGCGGCTCTTGTTCTTAGCAATTGACCCCATTGTTAGATGACCACAGGGCAAGATCAACAGTGGCCATAGTAAGGAACAGTTATTTTAGGAGGGCCGCAAAATCACCCCATTCACAACCTAATCTGGGACTGTCCAAACCTGACCAACTCCCCGACCACAGCTCCACTTGAGCAATCATTGCCCCCTGCCAGACACATTCATTTCCACACACCTTAATGTTCCTCATTGATCTAATAGCAGGTAGCTACAGTATGTATTTATGTAGCTATGTATATAGGTAGCATCAGGGCTGTTCTTCATTCAAGGTACTGCAGGTGGAACACAGCGAGAGGGAAGGCAATTAAATTAGTCCCCAATTATTTTAGGGCTCTTCATACAGCTTATCACATGTCCCTCTAAGGTAGGTCACTGTAAAACACGCAGAATCATACCTCCACCTTTTCAGGGTGGAAAAGAGGGACATTTGTAAAATTAGGCAACACACCCTCATTGAGAGAGGGATAGAAGTTAGGATGTAACAGTTAAAACAATTTAAACACTTTGAATAGGCAAATTAATTTTTTTGACTCAGATCTGCAAGTTACACCCCAAAGGAGGGACACATGAGAACAACAAGAGACAGGGGGACATGGACTCAAAAGAGCAACAGTCCCTCCAAATGAGGGACACTAGGGAGGTATGCAGAAGTTGCTGCTCACCTAAATCCAGCCAGGGGGCAAACACCTAAGACAAAGGTACAGCTCTCCATTATAGACTCTGCCCAGAGGGATCACTGGGAAATCACTGTAGGATGGCCTCAGAAGCAGAGACATCATTCCTCAGCCATCTTGCAAAAGGGCCGATAGCAGGGAAACAGAAATTAAAAGGAATCTGAGAGTTTGAAATGATTTGCAATGGCTGTTTACCTGTGGGATAAAGGGCGAGGATTTTAGTGTGTGCTTGGACAGGAAATGTAAAGTCCTTCCTCAGGCAACAAAATAAGAAAGACTTTACTTACCTTCCTCCCCACCTCCTCCTGCAGATTCTCTGTGCACCTCCAGTATCTTCAAACCTACAGGTGCTGGAGGCCGAGCAATTACATCCTCCATTGCGTGGCAGACATGACTAAGTCCATCAGGAGGGTTTTACCCCCCCTAACAAAAGCCATTTATTCGGAAAATGACTGAAAGCGGACCAACAGTCAAAATTGATTTAAACACCCTCCTTGATTGGCCCGGGAATCTATAAGATTCCCAGGCCGCACGCTGCAGTCCTGCCTGTGAGGTTCACCCGCCCACCAGCCCTCCCCTATCCCTGGGGCTCTCAGCCTCACATCTGAAGCTTAATAAGGGGTCACCGAAGCATAAGAGGACTCTCATGCTCAGCAGGGTATAACACTCTTAAAGGGCCGGCGCAGCTTCTCAGTCTCCTGGGACATTTAGCTATCTTCTGCTCTTGAGGGTCTCCCTGCCTCGCCTTAGAAGCCCCCAGCCTAATAAGGGGGTGGCTGAAGCTAAAGAAGTCCCCCGTGCTCGGCTGACTGCACCTCATTGTGGAGAGATCTTAAAGGGCCAGCGCCACTTTTCTACACTCGGGTATATATGGATCTCTGGAGCAGGGTGGCAAAGCCTGGCCCTGGTGTGGAAGTTTGCCCCTCATATAGTCCACTTGTCTGTCCCCCCCTCGACGTTGCTTAGCTGGTATCACTATATACAAAGCAACCAGAACGCCCCAAGATGTCGGATCCTACTGTATCCCAGAACGACCCTCATATTATGTCTGATCTCCTCCCAGAAGATGAATTCTGGATGGATGAGTCACTTCATGGTTCACCTCCCAAGTCTCACCCTCCCCCCTTTGATAGATATGAAGCAATGCTGGAAAGGGCGCTGGAAAAGTGGGCGCTAAGCATCACAACACAGATCACCAATACCCTCTCTGCGGATATTAAGGAGCTGGGTCAAAGGGTCGGGGACCTAGAGCATCAAACATCGACCCAGACAGCTGATATGTCCACGCTGAGAGATGATATGGAGATACTGCGTGAGGAAAACCTGGTATTACTTCATAAGTAGAGATGAGCGAACCGGTTCGGACGAACCGGAATTCGCTCCGAATTTCAGGAAATATTCGATTCGGCACGAACCCGAATATTTTGTGGTTCGTGCCGATCGAATTTTTCCTGAAATTAAAAAAAAAAAAATGCCGGCATGGTGGGAGCGGAGCCGGCCGGCGGGCCGGTAAAGCCGGCCGGCCCGCTCCCACCATGCCGGCATTTAAAAAACAAAAAAAAAAAAAAAAAAAGCATTTTTGCCGGCATGGTGGGAGCGGGCCGGCCCGCTCCGCTGTCAGCGGAACCGGCCGGCCCGCTCCCACCATGCCGGCATTTCAAAAAAAAGCAAACACTTACCTGCAGGTCCGGAGCGTGGAGGCCGGCGCCGCTCTCAGCTGTCATCTGAGGGCGCGTCATCAGAGCGCCCTCTGATGACGCGCCCTCAGATGACAGCTGAGAGCGGCGCCGGCCTCCACGCTCCGGACCTGCAGGTAAGTGTTTGCTTTTTTTTGAAATGCCGGCATGGTGGGAGCGGGCCGGCCGGTTCCGCTGACAGCGGAGCGGGCCGGCCCGCTCCCACCATGCCGGCAAAAATGCTTTTTTTTTGTTTGTTTTTTAAATGCCGGCATGGTGGGAGCGAGCCGGCCGGCTTTACCGGCCCGCCGGCCGGCTCCGCTGTCAGCGGGCCGGCTTTGCCGGCCCGCTGACAGCGGAACCGGCCGGCCCGCTCCCACCATGCCGGCATTTATGATGGGGAACTTCGTAAAAGTTCGATTCCGCCAAACCCGAATTTCTTTGTGAAATTCGGCGAATCGGCCGAATCGAACTTTTCAAAAGTTCGCTCATCTCTATTCATAAGCTTGAGGATGTCGAAAATAGATCCAGACGAGCCAATATTAGGATCAGAGGTGTTCCAGAGTCTGTATTGGATCTGCAATCAACTGTTACTGCTTTGTTTCAGGAGCTTGTTCCATCGCTTCCAATTGAGAGACTGGAATTCGATCGAATACATAGGGCCCTGCAGAAGAAAAGGGCCGATGGTCTTCCACGAGATGTCCTGGTCAAGCTGCATTTCTTCCGCACAAAAGAGCAAGTGTAGGGACCTGGTTATAACTAGACACACTTTAATTAACTAATAAGAATCCTTTAAATAGAGTTAACCATACATTAATCTTTCCAAGCGGCACCAGTGAGTACTTACCTTTCCCTGAAACCCTAACCCTTACCTACTCACAACACACACATCGGACACCTGGGCCCAGAAGAACCTGCTCCCTGCCGTCAGGTGTCGGACACCCCGGTACGCGAGGGCTACACAACTAATGGCTGCGGCGCGCGGACAGAACATCTTGAAATTTCAGAGCTTCTCATATCAACTTTATGCGGACTTGGCACCCCAAACCATAGCGAGAAGACGTGCAATGAAACCAGCTCTGCAAATCCTGCAATCACATGGGATCAGATATAAGTGGGGATTTCCCTTTAAGATTTCTTTCTCCTATAAGGACAATCACTTTGAGGCCTCCTCATCTCAGGAACTTGATCGGGTGCTTGCTTCGGTGAACCTTCAGCCTCACAGTGTTGCAAGGTTGCCCCTCCACAAAAGAAAAGAGCGCTCTCCTTTTCGCCAGCTTCTAAAGATAAGCGTGAACCGCAGAGAAGCTCTCCAATGCCAGGGAAATCATCAGCAGCTCTGATTCACAGATTTGGTAAGCCAGCAGCGGGGGAGTGCTGAGGGGTAGGTTACCCTGTGTATTTTCTTCTAGGGGTCTTACCCCTCACCTTCCTTAGGCTGCGGCTGGAAGGGTTGTTCCCCGGGTTTGCCATTTATTTGGTAGGGGGGTCGTTCATGTTGTGACAGAAAAGAGTTCCCATCTCTTTCCTTCACATCTTTAAAGTTCGTTACAATGTTAGTTTGCTTATTTCAGTGTTTAAAGTTGAATAAGCCTGTCTACTTCACGTTTTTCACCTCCTCCTATTGCGACTTTTCTCAATGTCTCATATGAAGTTAGATACGCTCTGGTCTAATGTTGATATACGTTATTCTTTTCTGGGGTCAGGCACTCATGTGTCTGCCGCACGCTCACTCCCGGCTCCCCTTCTCACTGGTTTTCCAGTGGGAACAGAAGCACTAAACTCTTGCCCCCTCTGAGGGGATAGTGGTTTGTTGTCTTAGTGATGGTGTCCCCCATTAGTAACCCCGTCTCTTTGATACGTTATTCCCTAAGGGGCGGAATAATACGCCACCTTGGCTGGAATCTACAGTTTGGAAGGTGTTTTCTCTTTCATTGTGAGCTGTTTATATTCTGTATTGTTATCCTTATTTCTCTTTTATTCTTTCCCTGCACTTTTTGTCCCTCCGCCGGGTTCCAGAGCCTCAACGCAAGATAGTCCTAAGATTATAGGACAATGGCGGTTAGAGTAGTCTCCTTGAATGTGCAGGGTCTGAACGCCCCCCAGAAGAGAGTAAAAGCCTTCAGGCAAATGAGGTCATTTCGGGCTGACATTGTGTGTCTCCAAGAAACGCATTTTACCCAAAACGGTACCCCTAAATTTCTCAGTGCTGACTACCCTTTGTTTTATTCAGCCTCTGCGCGCACCAAGCAGCGGGGAGTCCTAATCGCCTTCAAGTGGTCGACTTCCTTCTCCCTGGTGCACGCGGCACGCGATTCCCTGGGTCGATACTTAATTCTAGTGGGTACAATTCAGGACCAAACAGTAACGATTGCAACCTACTATGCCCCAAATCAAAACCAAAATGAATTCCTGGAGGAGTTCTTTAAGAAACTCCATCAAGTAGAGAAAGGGTTCCTCATTGTAGCGGGGGGACTCTACACCCTACCCTGGATAGGCAACCGGACGATAGATCTTCTCCGGCAGCCAAGAATAGATGCTCTGGGAAAGCATTTCAGGCATTGTTAGGTCGATATCACCTGATTGACGCTTGGAGGGAGTTCAATCCAACCAAATGGGATTTTACCCACTACTCGTGTCCCCACAAGGTTTCTACAAGGATCGACCATGTCTTCATGCAGCAATCCTCCCTCCCCCAGCTTTCTCAAGCAAGCATTATCCCAATAGCCTGGTCTGATCACGACCTGGTCTCAGTTGACCTTTTGACCCTTACCCAGAGAAGCCCCCAGAAGTCTTGGAAACTATACGAGCCAATGTTGGCCGATGAGGTCCTCCTTGAGCGGGTCAGCATGGGGATCCAAGAGTTTTTTTGCCTTAACAAAGGCTCAGTGAGCTCAAATGTCACGTTATGGGAGGCGCACAAGGTTGTGATCAGAGGGCTATTGATGCAGGAATCTGCCAGACGTAAAGCGGTCTACAAAGAAAAGCTCCTGGAGCTAACTGATGCGTACCAATTGGCCTCAACCGACTTTAAAAACTGGCCCTCCAAACAGAATAGGATCTGCCTTAATCAGACAGCTAGCCAGCTCAACCTGTGTCTATCTGACGAGGCTGCCCGCCAATTGAACAAATCCAAGTTCCATTGGTACCGTACGAGCAATAAGCCCAATACTCCTCTTGCAAAAAGACTTAGGGGGATCGTACTGAGACCCAAACCGGTGCGTGTTAGGACTACAGAGGGCAGCCTGTCTGTTGAAACTGATGAGGTTCAGGAGGCCATATCATCTCTAAAGGTGGGTAAGCAGCCAGGACCTGATGGCTTCACAGTGCTCTATTATAAAACATTTTGCCAGATATTGACCCCACATCTGACGATAGCCTTCAATGCTCTGAGGGAGGGAGCCGCCTGGACTCACTAACAGCAGCTGTAAGTATGATTCCCAAACCTAACACTGATGACACGGTATGGTATAATTATAGGCCTATCTCTCTGTTGAATGTTGATGATAAAATTCTGGCAAAGGTACTGGCCGCACGGCTCAACGGGTTTATTAATGTGCTCATTTCCAAGGAACAGGTGGGTTTCATGCCGCAGCGTCAGGCTGGTGACATTAGGAAAATCACCTACCTTATATATCGACATGGGGATCCCACAAATCCCCACAAAGCCACCCCCACAAAATCAGTGGCACCACTATTTGTATCAAATAATGTGTACAAGCTTTATTAATGCATCTATTTATTCTACACAATTGAGACAAATTAAAATCATTAAAAAACACACAACAATAATTACAGAAGGGGGGGGGCCTTGCCCTGAGGAAGTGACGTGGTGACATCACGCAATGCATCGGCAGTGAGGTGTGTGTTGGGGGGGCGACACTGCCGCGGCTCTGCTCCCGTATATGTAAGACTTTTCATGTTATGTGGTGTATGTCTGTATTGTTTTTCATCCGGCTGGTCCTCTTTAATAATCTTTATGTATATATTTAACACTGTGAGGCACATTGCACTTTATGAGGGTTGTTATTAGATAGATTAATGCATTATATGTAGATAGGTTTTGATATTTATTGTATATGTTTTTAGGGATATTTAAGGTTTATATTCACTATGTATTGTACTGATGGGTTATGAGTAGTGCACTTTATTGCCAGCCTGATAAATGGACAGAGCCTTTACTATATCTGATTACTTGAAGCAGAAAATTTAGCTACCCCTTTTTTTCCAACTCAGTGTCCCCTTTTTGTCTCCCCCCCCCCCCCCCCTCTGTAATTATTGTATTATATGTGTTTTTTAGTGATTTTAAATTGTCTCAATTGTGTAGTATAAATAGATGCATTAATAAAGCTTGTACACATTATTTGATACAAATTGTGGTGCCACTGATTTTGTGGGGTGGTTTTGTGGGGATTTGTGGGATCCCCATGTTGGAATAATTATTGGCTTATGTGCACACCACCTCCCAGTGTAGCACACTTGTAAGTAATATAGACCTTTTTGGTGTGGTCTTTTTGTTTCTGTTTCTGTTTCTGTAAACCTTATATATCGCTCCAGGGTGGAAGGTTACCTTACCATACCATGCTGCTGGCGCTTGATGTACGCAAAGCGTACACCGTGACACCATGGCGTGGGACTATTTGCACTTCACCCTCAATAAATGGGGCTTGGGTCCGTCTTTCCAGAACTGGATTTCCTCCCTTTATGCCAATCCGGGGTCGTACGTCAGGTACTCAGAGTACTCCTCTCATCGATTCATTCTGGGTAGGGGCACAAGACAGGGCTGTCCTCTCTCCCCCCTCCTCTTTGCCTTAGCTATTGAGCCTCTCTCCAGACTTATTCAGGCCAGTAGTGGTATTGCTGGCATTGAGGTGGGGGGTTACGAGCATAAGATATCACTGTTTGCTGACGATATCCTAATGGTGAACAAGGACCCGTTTATATCCCTCCCAAACCTTTCCAAAAATCTTGACTCCTTTTCGAGGCTTTCGGGCCTGCAAATTAATTCTGCCAAATCGCAGGCCCTTAATATTTCTCTTCCCGATAGTGTTCTGATTATTGTCAAGGCCTCCTTTGACTTTCATTGGCAGGCCAGGCATATTAAATATCTAGGGATTCAGCTGGCATCTGATTATAACTTTCTTTACGGGGCAAATTACCCCAATATGTTCAAAGACCCTGAGGTCCCTGTTATGTAAAGGGGCTAAATTAAATCTCTCTTGGCTTGGTAGGATTGCTGCAGTGAAAATGGCGTGGCTACCCAAATTACTTTATTTCTTCCGTGTGCTGCCGATTTCCGTCCCGGCCTCTGGTCTGAAACACCTCCAATCTGATCTAAACAAATTCATCTGGGGGGGAGGAGACCACGAGCTGACCGTGGAACGCTTTACAGAGCTAAGCAGAAAAGGGGCTTAGGAGTCCCTAACCTCGTACGCTATTACAGCGCTTGCCAAATTGCCCAACTGACAGTCCTGCACGGGGGAAGCGATAGACCTTTGTGGGTAGACATTGAGGAGTTGTATTGTTCCCCAATCTCCATATCTAATTTGCTATGGCTCCCCCCCGCGGTCTGTAGGAAAATCTCCAACCCCGTACTTAACCACTCTCTTAGAATTTGGAGGGCTAATAAGAAGCGGGGAAACCTTGCCCACTACTCTCATTTTTGGGCAATCCAGAATGCCCCAGGTTTTTTTGGAACCTGCGGTGTTTGAGTGGTGGAAGACTCAGAATCTGAACAGAATTCAGAACCTCTTTTCGCGTCAAGGCTCGTTCTCCTTTGCCGAAATGAGATCCTCGTATGACCTTCCGGGAAAGGATTTGACCCCCTTCCTATCCACCTGTGAAGGCTGGATTACTCACTTTCATCCGGGAGGCCTTAGCTGTGTTCTTCTTACAATCTAGAACCCCGCCTTTTTTTCCCCCCATGATACGAACGAAGGCTTGGAACCCACCCTTCACCCTTCTCCTTTTCTCCCCCTTTCCCCCTTTATTTCCTTTTACTTCACACTTTTCATGTTTTTTTTCCTCTCTCTAAACTCTTCTTTTGATGATGCTTGAGAAGTGTTCTTTCTATATCCACGGATAATTTTTGTCAGTGTTCTGTTTATGATGGTCGTATACTTCTGTATGCTAGCTAATTATTGGCGCTCTGGTATGACCCTTTGCGCAGTATGGAAGATATCCTGACTGTAGTCCTACGCTGTTTATCTCTGTTTTTATTTCAATAAAAACTATAATTGGAAAAAAAAAAACTGGGGGAGGAACAGCCCCATGTTTAAAAAGTGAAAAAAAAAAAGATTCCCAGGCCGACCCGATCTCTCCCTGCGGGGCATCCGAAATCGGGATGCCCGCTGTGTAAAACCCTCCAGGACGCCCTCTAACCTTACCTTACTCCCGTTCCAATGGCGCATGCGCGGGCCGTGGCCGCATTTTGCGCTTCTCTCTAGCAGGGTGCATGCCCGCGCTGGCCATTTTAGAATGGCCAACGTGGGCGTGCTCCCTGTTAGAGGGAAGCGCGAGATGCGGCCACCAGCGTGCTCGGAGCCGCTGTGGTTGGACGCCGCTTGTGCATACCACAGCGGCTCCGAGCGCGCTAATTGGACGAGCGGCCGCGCATGCACCGTAGGAGCGGGGTGGGGTGAGTTTCACCAGGCGTTCTGGGATGCCCCGCCGAAGTGGACCAAAACCCAGGATAGTGAAAATCCTGGGTGTTGGTCCACTTTAAACCGATCCTTCAGCATGATTTCCCATGAAAAGCCCAAACCTTAAAAAAATATCCCCCAGCATCTAAAGTTAATATATTTTAAGTTTTCAATAACTTATTATTCTTTTCCCACCGGGCTGCAACTCTGTTCAGGACTCTAGGATACGGGCGTCGCCATCTTGCCTCAGAAGCATCATATACTGAGGAGAGGAGGGGGGGATAAAGTACAGGGGGTGGGACTATAACTGTGCAGAGCTGGGGTCAGGGAAAGGTCAGCAATCCCAGAATGCAGAGCGACACAGTCAGAAAACACTTCCTGCTTGCAAGCGGCCTGATGCTCCATGGGCCGCCATCTTGGATGTTTAAAGGCTCATAACATGCAGTAGATGCAGGTAGGTAATTTTTAATGTGAAAAATCTGTTTGTACAGGGTTTACAGGGAGATATGCTCTTATTCAGGGTGAAGGTCCGCTTTAAACCAGACCAGACAGAACAAACAGTGTTTCTTTGGCATCTTTCCCCAGGCAATTTAGATTGCTGCACATAAAAATTAATTTACATTTTCCTAACTCCTGCTGTATTAAATTTTAGAAACAAAATGGTGGCTCATGCATTACAGGCCACCTGAAAACAGGAAGTGTTGCTGGGCTCTCTGTTACTGTGCATTTACAGTTATGTCAGTTGAATCCAGGCAGCAGCATGGCTAAGATGCTGGGAGAGGAAGCTCCAAAATGGGTGCAACCTTTCTTTTCCAACAGTGCCAGACTGTTGGGCTGGGTTAAGTGCTCCTTGTTGAAGAGTGTGAGTGTACAGAAGTCAAATCCAGATAGACGTAAGTGGTATAACGAAACCGGCTTTACCAGAACATGAATGCAGTAAGAGAATGTCACCTTACATGGCGGCTAACATAGAAAGGAAGGAGAAGTGATAGAGCACAGTTTAATATACAGGAAATACAACACAGCAGAAAAAAGCCTCATGGCATTCTTACTCCATTAGACTTGGCAGATAGCTTACTCAGCTTTGTCATGAGTCACGTAGAGAAAGTTTCAGAAGCTTTATTTAAGAGAATCTTGCAATAAACACCTCTTACAGCAGGAAACCACACCTCTTACAGCAGGAAACCTGGGATGTAACCCATAACAGCAGCAGGTAAAAAGACTATAGACTGAAGGTGTGCACTGCTTGGATGCAAAACTAGCAATGACTGAGGGAGAGAGGAAGAAGGGAGGAGCTACTTGCATCACAGCAAGACTAAGGAAGCCAGGAAGGGACAAAGGGAATTAAAGGCACACTGCTCAGCCTATGTAAATAAACATTATTGTCAGGGAACGCGGGTCACGTGATCCAACTAACAATCGAGCAACTACGATCATGCAGCCCACTTTCCCAAAGCTCCGTCCGTTCGCCCGCCTAGCAGGACTACCAGGCCCAGCAATGCCCCAGACACACAGATTCTTGGCTGAGGCAAAAAGATCGCTCAAATTAAATATACGTTTTAATGCAATAAACACACTACGTAGGGATAACAAACATTTGACTTGACGGAATGAATACAAATGTGGTTCTGAGAAGTGGGTTACAAATTACAAGGTTACAATGAGTTACACACAGAGATACAACAGTCCGAGTTACCTTAAAATGCAGATGTAGAGTAGTGATGATGAGCTCCCACAAGGGGGTATGTGAAGAGCTTATAGATGATTTGGGTACCTCCAGCATGCATGCAGCACGACCCCCCCAGAAGTGACAACTGCTGGCCCAGCGCCATCCCCCTTTATGCATCGGGACCCTCTCACCCCCTACATTTGCTGGGGTGGACTGTTCCCTCCCCCCGTTGTGGAATCTGCTTTAAAACCTAAACTGTGATCTCCATTGCTTTAGGTTACCGTGGTCGCATGGCACTGAGAATCATACACCTACGTGCAGTTTTGTGGGCCCATTCTGGTTCTGTATCTGGCTTGGTGCTGGGACACATAGTGACCCAGCTACGGTCCGATTTGTGTTGGTGCCGTATGTCTGAGGCACTAGTGTTTGATGCAAGGGAGCTCTATACAGGGGCCACCCCTGCTTCAGACTCAGCGGGGCCGTCTCAGCCCAGAGGTGTGAGAGAATCAGCAGGGAGTCTGTGATCTCAGCCAGGGCTCAACTCACAGATGCTCATTCATCTTCCTGGACAGATTAGGTCCGGAGCGTGTTTATGGCTAGAAAGCCTTAATGTTACAGGGGGAAATAAAGGGGGGAACTCTGGACTTGTATCCGTGGGTTTTTACACATGGATTTTTCCTTCACAATTATATTAAGCAGTTACCCCAAGTAAAATAAAACACGTCATGGGACACAACACTTTCCTTTCGGTGACTGGAGCGAAGAGACAGGTTGAAAGTGACACTGCTGATCACGTAAGCTGCAGGGCAATATACATTTTTCCCATCACTTTAAAAATACATTAGATGGCTACACCACATCTTAAAGCGTTATATTAAATATTAAAAAAAGTAATATTTCATTGAACTCCACTGTACACCCAAAATCAGAGTGAAAGTTTACTTTGACCCAAATCTGACCCACAGCAGAAGTTAAGATGATATCTAGCTATTTCCCAGTGGAGCCCCCAGTGGCAGACAGTGAGAGCTGAGCTGTATATCACCGGAGTGATGGGGCAGTTGTCTATTCTTCTATTCTATTGTCAATTATCACTAATCTCCCTCCTCCCATTGCGCCAGCAATCCCAACACCGAGGAAAATGACAGAATTGAGCTGTTCACCCAGAGAAAGCCCCGGAGAGAAAGATGAATTTCTGTGCTCTGAATCCGTAATGTTTCAGCTCCGACAAATCAGCTCACAATTCGTTCCTCTAACAAATCAAACCAAAAATCAATTCAAATCTCTTTCCCCCCTGAGATGAAAACTTCTGAAAAATGCAGCTGTTTAGTGCACATTTGGAAAATCATTTGTATTATATGTCTGATCATCACTGCCTCTGCTCTGTTCCACTGTAAGGTTTAAAGCGGACCAAAACCCACTGAGCTTTTGAAATACATTTGGCCAAAGCCTCCTGCCGATATTCTTCTTAGGGTGTAGAACTAGAAATAGATATTTTCGCTTTTCGATTCACTGGAACACTTTTTTTTTTACTGTCCCTCTCTGTAAGATGGCAGAAGAGCAGTCATTGCATAGGTGGGGCAATGACATCATCGCCACACACAGCAGTGGCAATGAATGGAGGAGGCGGAGCTTTACAGCTAAAACAGGCGCCATTATCTGGGATTAAAAGGAAGCAGGAGCAGTGAAAATTGGCAAAAGGTTCTCTTCATGGGGGGAGCAATTCAGGGGACGCTAGTTAAAAATATGGGCTTTAGTCTGCTTTAAAGAAGCAAAATATGAGATCAGCCCTGCCAATTACTAGCCATTAATTAATAGGATTGTGTTTCCGGAATGTGACTCTTGACTCGCTCAGAATAATTGTGAAAACCATGTTTCTGCAACAGAATCTGAATATTTTTGAAATTGGACCAACACCCAAGATTTTTACTATCCTGGGTTTTGGTTCTCAATTCGGGGAACCCCCGATTGGGAGGTGCCTCACTGTGTGAAACCCCTCAGGTTTCCGAAATCAACTGACCTCTTCCTGGTCCTACAGCTGCTCGTCCAATCAGTGCGTCAAGTGGTCTAAGGCAAGCGGCTGCGAGCACGCTGACGGTCACATCCCTCGCTACCCCCTAACAGGGAGCATGCCCATGCTGGCCATTCACAAATTCTCGGTGTGGGTTTTGGTCCACTTTAAAGCACCCAAATATGTGATCAGCCCTGCTAATTATTGGCCATTAATTAATAGGATTGTGTTTCCGTAATGTGACTCTGGCTGATGTGTTATGGCCCCTGGAAAGTAACTAAAGCAGCCAAATACCCCCAAATTGCACAGGAAGACCACCATACATCCAAGGACCACTGTGCCAATACAAATAACACAAAAAATATATTGAGGGTGAAAGAATTTTATTATTGTGAAAGGAACACCCACTTACTTAAAAGGACTGTCCAGGTAAAGGGTTAATAGGTGTGCTAGCATGTTGTGTCAGGGGCTGTGTTTATAATTAGTCATTGAAGTTTCCTTTTATTCAGCGATATCCTCCTCCTATCTCCTGACTGTGGGATATAAGATTCCAGGGCTGCTAGATTCCCTCCCCAGGGGCATCCAGAATCATGATGCCCCGCTGTGTGATACCCCCCACGTCCCCTAGAAACTCACCTTCTTTCTCGCTCCAACTGCGCATGCATGCGTGAGCAGCGGCCGCATCCCCGCTATCTCTTTAGCAGAATGCGTGCCAGGTATTTGTGAATGGCCGGCACAGGCGTGCTCCCTGTTCATTTCCTAGAAATTCCTGCAAAAATCACAGTTAAACATATATAGCTCAAACTAGTTAAAAATGGCTAAAATGGTTAGAAAGGTAACAAAAGGGTTAAAGGATTTAACACTAGGTGGCTAGCTGTTTTTTTTTTTTAAATAGAATATTTGGGGCCAAATATCAGCTCTGGATTTTACCGGCCCCTGGCCAGCCCGAGGCATCCCTGCTGAGCCATTCCCCCCAACCATGATTCTGGGGCTATAACATACGGGGATTCGGTTTCCTGGCTTGTGGATACAGTGGGGCAGGGTACAGGGAGCTTAGAGGGAGACGAAAGGGTAGGGATTGAATGAGGGTGTTAGAAGCAGCAGTCCAACTGGCCCCAACGCAGGGCTGCTCACCGGGCCTTGTCCTGGGTCTCCCTATGGCCTGTCCGCCCCTGCCTCTACCCCAACCTAAGCTGCTCCCATATATACCTTACCCAAATATGAGCAGTTATAAAATTACAAAACATGAGCATTTCTGTACATTTTATTATTTTTGAGTTTTTAAAAACACTGTTTTAAGCGACTGGCCCGTACATACTACCAGGGCCATTTCTAGGGGCAAGCGAGCAGGGTGCCTTTATTCCAGCAATCCTGTTTTCTGCAAATTAAAGGCCACTGTTAGTGGTGTTGATCACGTGCCAGGTTTCTCATCCCTCCACATTAAGCTTATAGGGTTGTAGCACTGCCTGCTACTGAGGAAGAGGCACAGCATGGCACATTCTTGTATGGGGCAGCAGATGCAATATTGGACGAGTGAGCAGGGCCTAGAATCTGTATACTACCAAAGTGGTACAGGAGATAATTACAAAATGGATCATGATGTTGGGAACCCTTGGCCTAGATTAATCTTTCAAATGGGAGAGCATCATAAAATACATATTTTAAGGCAGAATTAAATAGTACACATGTAAATGTGTACTACAACCACCCAGCATGGCAAAGCAGGGGTTCCCAAGCAGCACGCACCTGCACAAGGGGGGCACAAGGGACTCGATCTGACATTCCAGAAAAGTAGGCAGGTGCCAGACAACCACCAAATAGTTTCTTGCCTGGACTATTATTTTAAAGGAAAAAAATACTGTATCTCCACCAAATGTTGTGCCCAGAAGCCTCCACCACACTTAATCTGGCCCTGTGGTCAACACATCCTAGAATTGGGGAACATGGTCAGTGGATATCTTTTCTCTTTTGTATTGGTGGAGCTGACTTAGAAATCCTGGAAAGATGGGAAGATTTTGCAGGAAACAGGGAGCAGTTAGCATGGTATTGGCTCAGGCACATTAGTGTCATTTCACGTGTCTAAACTCTGGGGGAGAGGGGGAGGCAAATTGAGCATGAAATAAACTCCGAATTGATCTCCAAGCTAAGCAGATAGACACAGTGGAGAGGAAACAACGGAGTGTGGAATGGGGTTATTCAATGTATTACGCCTAAGACCTTGACTATTGATCTTCTGTCTTTGAAAGGGAAGGTGTAGTTGTAACATTTGTCAGAGAGTCCGGGTTATTTATGGCATATAGCTTTTGAGGGTAAGTCAATGCCTTTTAAAATGTACCACTGGTGAGTATAATCCTCAATGTACAATGCAGCATTATTAAAGACTCAACTTAAAGACTAAAAACCTATATATATATATATATATATATATATATATATATATATATATATATGTCGGCTAATTAGAGGAGGGGTCACTTATACAGCTGACCTGAATAAAACTCCCACCAAGCTTGTGGTAGGAATAAAATTCAGGGGTGACAGGTTTAGTCTATCGGGGTGACAGAGCCTGTCACCCCATATGTCTTCTTCCTTCCATTAAAATGAAAAAAACAATCCTGGCTGCATATTTCTTGATGCCGGGTGTATAAGTAACCCCTCCTACCGTATTCAGCAAGGGAATTAATTAATTGGGAGATTTTTTGTGATAGTGCTCCTTTAATGTATTGATGCAGCTTGACATCTTGAAATGTTCAGTGCTTTACAATGGCTTCTGTGCTGAGATAACCCTGTCAGTTAAAGGGGTTTTGGCAAGCAATGCCAAGCGTTCACCCATTGCATAGGCCTACCCCTGGCAATGTCAGTATTTTAAAAGAAGCTGAGATATTTTAAAGATATTCCTTTTACTTTCTCATGCACAAAGGGAGAGTGGACACGGCCATGCAGAGCAGGGGGAATGTACCATATTTTTCGCCCTATAAGATGCACTTAATTTTTCCAAAAAGTGTCCGTGCGTCTTAATGGGCGAATGTAAAAAAAAAAAATAAAATAACGTACATTCCGTCGATCCCCGCAGCCTCTGTGGCCCCCGCGTCCTGCCTCCCCCGGCCCCTGAGTAGGGCATGGCCTGTAACTCCTGTCAGCGTGACGCTGGCAGGAGTCACAGGCCACGCCCACCCGGGGGCCCGGAATCGGCTTGCTGTCAACATGCGGCTAACTGCCGCATCCCACCGCCGCTCCCCACTGCCCCTGTAAGAGTGGGGAGTGGCGGCGGGGAGCGGCAGTCAGCCGTTTGTTCACAGCGAGCTGGTTTGGGGTGGGCGTGGCCTGTGACTCCTGCCAGTGTCATTGGACGCTGGCAGAAGTCACAGGCCACTCCCTCCCTGGGCGAGAATTGGCCCTTTTGAACTTGCGGCAGGGAGCAGCAAGAATGACCGGGAGTACACGGTAAGTTTTTTTTTTTTTTTTTTTAATACTGTACAATGCCCCCCTTGGGGATGCCAGCACAATGCCCCCCTCGGGGATGCCCGCACAATGCCCCCCTTGGGATGTCTGCACAACATGCACCTTGGGGATGCCCGCACAATGCCCCCCTTGGGGATGCCCACACAATTCCCCCCTTGGGGATGCCCGCACACTGCCTGTATTGGGGATGCCCGCACAATGCCTGTATTGGGGATGCCCGCACACTGCCTGTATTGGGGATGCCCGCACAATGCCTGTATTGGGGATGCCCGCACACTGCCTGTATTGGGGATGCCTGCACACTGCCTGTATTGGGGATGCCAGCACACTGCCTGTAATTTGGGATGCCCCTTCCTGCCTTTAATGTAGAATACTGCTTACTGTCTGTAATGTGGAGTCTGTAATGGTGTGATCGGGGGGGAATTCTGCACACTGTCTATAATGGGGTGATTGGTAGGGGGTATTCTAGCAAACTATTGGTTCAGAATATTTTTTCTAATTTTTCTCTTTCATATCCAGGGTGCGTCTTATAGGGCGAAAAATACAGTAATATTGTGCTTATGCACAAGCTGAGAGGGAGCAGCCCTTGGTCTCAGGAGAGGATTTTTATTTTTTATAGTGGGTGTAGGTCCCTACTGCTATAAGACAGTCTGGGGGACATCCAGAATACTGGAGCCCCCCCCCTTCCCCGGCACATAACCTCCATGAACACCTGCAATCCTTACCTTAGCCTTGATCCTCCGCTGAAAATGCAGCGCCGCGATTGCCTGCTGGCGCTCAGGTGAGTGGGGATTTTCAGCAGCCGCAACATCACTTACCACGTGAGAGCCGGGCGGCCAATTGCGGTGCTAGATTCCTGATGAGGATTAAGGCTAAAGGTAGGAATTTCAGGGGTTCTGGGGGGTTATGTGCTGTGGTCCATTTTAACCTGCTTTACCCCTTGTGCTGATCATAAGGAAGCTCTAAGCTCAACTGCAGTGCATCTTCTACTAGCAAAGGCTCTTCCCATCCCCCCACTCATACTCATGTTTAAGCAGCGGTCTCGGTTGTGATCCAGGATAGCTGCTCACATGTAATGCTAAGAATGCAGCTATGCATGGGGTCAAGACCTCTCAAGCAGCATATGCCACTGATCATCAAAGAGGGGCTTTAGGGGAGCAAATGACTAAGCTTTATTTTCTTGACTGGAGTTAACTTTAACCGGAGATTCACACTGTGCCACCCCTGCTTATGACCAAGGCCTGTGGTCACCTTGCTGCCTCCTCGCATCAATCACGACAGCTGGCCACAATGGATCCATTCATTTCAATGGTGAAACGCCTCTTCCGGCATACCTCCTCCATTGTAGATAATGGCACACACTCAAGATCGCCAATGCTTAGGTGAGTATCTGTTTATTAATTAATTGTTAACTAAATTAATAAATTGTTAGTTTATCAATTTTGCCTGGACGTGGGACAACTGTTAGATGGGTTCTGCACTCACATACCACTGGTCATGTAGCACCTTTGTATGTATAGGCAGTAGAGATCTAAATCAGTAATAATATAACGTTCTGCTTTGCTTGGCAGATGTATCGTCTGACATCTCCTGACGTAAAGTTTCGAGCTCTAGCACATATTGCGATGGTGCAGCTTGAGTCTATTTCTATCCTGGCTGTACTATTCCTGTTATTTATCCTCAGATCTCCACCGGAGCAGCAGAAGCTTTGCATTTAAAATAAGTTGCACTTGCACAAGCAATTTTTACGTTCCTCTGTGCATTCTGCCAAAATAAGAAATAAACCCTTTCTGCATGTAAATAATGATGCCACCCAAAATGGCTGAAGATCCAATTACAGCCCCAACCCTGGGGCATCCCATTTTGTTTAAGTTTAAAGGGAAGCCTTGTGTAAAAGGACACCACGCTCCCATGCCGTTCCTGCATTCTACGTGACTGCTGGAGTTAAATAGGGGCATGCACGTCTTATCCGCAACATGATTTGCTGCTATAAAAGTGGTAAACACGCCATGCAGCGGCCACTGTCATCGATGGCCATTACTTTGCTAGAATTTGTGTTTTTTTTTTTAGGAGAAGAGCCACATGATTGACAGCCATGCAATGCATGAGGTCATTGGCTGACTTGACCATAGTGCCACTTTTAAATAGCTCTCCACGAAGTCTCCCAACACTTAGAGTCTCTATCCTGGCACTTCTTCCACCTTATGCCCCTTGGGGACAGTAAATATTGAGCCATTTTCAAAGCACCAGCAAATCTCTGATTATATGTAAATACCAGACGAAACTGATTTCTTTGCTTAAACCAGACCAACACCCATTTTTTTCTTTAACAGGTGTTGGTCCTGCATACAGCTAATTAAAACAAGTTGGGGGGTATCCAGAATGCTGGAGTCTCCCCAGCACATAACCCCCAGAACGTCCGTAATCCTCACCTTCACTACAAGCCAGCGCCGGGAACAGGCATCCGATATATGGTCGGTGGCTTGACACCACCTCCTGGTGAAGGGATACAGAAGAGCCTGGTACCCATGAGTACGGGCTTGGGGGTCTTCTCCAGAAGAGTACTGGGCATATTTGGCCTTTGAGCCCTGGGGATAGTAATACAAAATAAGACAAATGGCCCCTTAGAATTATTGAGTATGCAGAATACTTGGGACCATTCTGTCAAATGGCATCCAAGAGGAACAGAGGCATAGTTGCCTTATCACTGGTGACCAGGAGCAGGTGCATCCTACGGGCAGGCTCAGACCGGCCCACATGGTTACCAAGACAAAACCTGATGGGCCCCTAGCCCTGGTGGTCCCTTTGAGGGCATTCATTAGCAAAACCTGAACTATGCAGCTTGCTTGTGGCACACAAAGACACACAGAGAAAATACACTATGGCACAATGTTTTTGGTTATGGGCCCATAATAAAAGCCAGTGATACCTGCATCTAAATATGGGGTGGACCCCCAGAATCAGTTCTACTTGTGGGACCCCACACACCCCAGTCTGACACTGCCTACAGGAGGAACGCTGGTGTCAGTGTGGTCACTGTGCTACTGTACATAAAGGGGACCCTTGCAAGCATATGAACCCAGAGAGGGGGAGAGCCCCTTAAAGATGAATTGAGTATTTTACATATGCTGATTAACAAATGATTGTAAACATTAAATAAAACCTCAGTATCAAATATTGTAAAATGTTACTTTAATATTTATTCTTCTTTTAAACTGGACCTTCACCCTGAACAAGAGCCTATCTTGTATGTTTCCCCCACCCTGTACATACAGATTGCCCACAATAAAAATCATCCTACCTGCATCTACTGCATTTTATGAGCCTTTAAATATCCAAGGTGGCAACACATGGAGTCTCAGGCAGCCTGCAAACAGGAAGTGTCTTCTGACTGTGTTGCTCTGTGTTCTGGAATTGCTGTCCTTTACCTGACCCCTGCTCTGCTTCCCCTGCACTTTTGCCTCCTCTTCTCTCCTCAGTATGTGATACTTCTGAGGCAAAATGGCGGCGCCCGTATCCTAGAGTCCTGAACACAGTTGCACCCCAGTGGGGGAAAGAATAAAAACATAAAATGTATTAATTTTAGATGCTGGGGAATAGCTTTTAAGGGTTTGGGCTTTTCATGAAATGATGCTGAACGTCTGGTTTAAAACAAGATGAAATGTTCCAGAGAATATCCTGTTATTGGCCGATAACTATAATTAGTGCTGGCAGGAAGTGACTAGCTGGCAGTGATGCCTCACCAGTGCTGTCAAGCTGGCATGAGTCATGGTGGCCGGCCCATGATACATTGCACACAGCTGTGCCACAAAGCTGGCACACAAACATTACAGGGAATAACCGATTCCCTACTGCAGAGTTTTATACAGACCATGAGATCCATGAGGGGATCCATGTCCACACTGCTGCTCCAGGCTAATGGGCACAAGCATTTCTTTGGTCTCTCCTCAATTTGTGTGTTAATCAAGAAAAATGCACACTATGCATGTCTTTAGCTTTGGACATTTCTTTGTTGATTTAATTAGCCAAGTTTGCTCAAATCTATAAATCTCCCAGCAGAACACAGAGTTTTCTTTTGTTCTTTTCATCATATTATTTTTGATTAGTTTTTATAATGAATTTTTGATTGTTTGGAGTTTGATCAGTATATTCATATGAATAGGAGCACTTACCTTATTATATAGGTAGTTCATTAACTTTATTATGTGTATTTTGTATTATTTAAGGTTAATATTGATATTTATGCACTACCACTTTACCCACTTTATATTGTGGGATTTTATGTATTAGTGATTCAATATTGTTGTATGCACTGGCTTTTTTTTATTTTTACGTTTGCTGGTTGTGCATTATATAGACATTAGTACTGACCTCACAGATTAATTGGTCCAGTGGCTGTCGGGAGGACCTGTAGCCTTGATTTTAATGTGTATGTCGGTCATTGTGATATTCTTAGTATACAGTACGTCCTGCTCCAAATCTAATACTTACAGTTGGGATATACTCCGCCAGATGGTGCTGGACTGCAGAGACATTGAAAATAGGCTCCTCCCGGCCCCTCAAATACCCAGGGACCTCCCACAAATCCCCAGAATTTCTCTGCAGTCTGGCTGCGAAGGACGAGAAATTGGCTCTCTACTCGCAGGTGAGCGGGGTTATTAACCTGCGGCCCTGTAGGACTATTCCCACCCGTTCCACTAGTAATATGCCTCCCAGCCTTGGCTGCGCTGGTCGGGTGAAGGTAGGCAGCACCGCCGCTGGTGCTTAGGAGCGCTGCTCCACCGCAATCCCCCACCAAAGGGTAGGCGGTTCAGGCTTATGGTGAGCCTCTATGGGATGCCCCTCCCGCACTATTGCCCCTTGCCCCTGCCTATCGGTGGGCCCTATTTAAGTGGCCGCCGTTCTCCCTCATCCTCCTTGTAGTCTTCGGGGGAAAAGAGGGGGGGGGGCGGGTGTATGTGTATAGATATGTATATTATGCAGTCTGTGCTTTCACTTTTCACATTTCTTTATTCTTGTGTCAGCCGCCACGCTGACTTGTCTGTATTGCTTTTAAATTTACCGCCCTGCGCGCTGACTTGGTTCCGCGCTTGGCGGCGGCATTACCTCAGCTGCTGGTGCGCCATCATTGGCTATTGGCCTTCTGCTTTGCGCTCTTCGGGGGGGCGGGGCCCGTCTTTGGCACGTTCCGCGTCATCGCTATTACTGGCCCGCCCCTCGAGGTATACCGACGCCATCTTTTCTGACTTGGTTGGCCTATGCGCGATGGACTCCTACCTACCGCGGTCCGTAAGTGCCCTCGCGGGCGGCCTTATCTGCTTCACTTTTGTTACGATGTACTTAAGGTCTTGTCTGCTTATGTCTTTCAGGCGGGACGAACCCTTCTTGGCTTCTCCCGGCTCTGTTTTTTAGTATATTACTTTTAGACCTTGTACAAATTATACTCCCACGTCCCTAGCGGGTTATTGGAGCATCCAGGGTTGCTATATAGCGTCATTCCCTATCGGTGTATAGTGCCGCTATAATCACCATATGGAGGCATCCCAGGATAATGTTACCTTTGCATGTGCGGGGACGGCGCTGCGCCCGGTCTGTGCCTCTGCCATTACTGCTGTGGCCACTAGAACCCTTATCAGAAATATGCTTGATAGTGCCCCTGATGATTTGCCTTGTGAGGTGTTTAATGCACTCTCCAGTTGTGATGTTTTTGTAAATTTTGTCCTATCAGCATTGGATGACACCATCAGAATGTGTGCCAGAACTTCTGCCCTCGTGGTGGCTATACGCCGCTCGGTTTGGCTGCGCCAGGGGGCTGCTGACAACGCTGCCAAGAAGGCCCTCACTGGGTTTCCCTTTAAAGGACTGCGTCTGTTTGGAGACCGCCTGGACCTTTTTGCTAAGGGAGGCCGGTTACCCCAGCGCAGGCGGCAACCTCGGCCCTTTCGGAGTCAGGGTTCCTTCTCCTCCCCTTACCGTGGTGCAAGACAGGGAAGGGGGGTGTCTTTCCCTGGGGCCCGGGGAGATTTCTGGGGTAGAGGCAGAGGACGTGGACGTCCTGGCTCCTCCTGGGGTCCCAAAGCTAAATCCTCTCCCAAGCCCCCTCAGGCATGATGGGGCGCCCTCACCCATCCGGGTGGGGGGACGGCTGCAGCACTTCGCTCACATCTGGAGGCTTCATGTCCGGTGGATTCAGGAGGTAGTGTCCGCCGGTTACAAGTTGGAGTTTGCTGCCAATCCCCCTCCAAGGTTCATCAGATCCCGGATTCCTGTGTCAGCTCAGGAGCTAGTGCAAGCAGTGCAAGGCCTCCTGGTGCTGGGGGTCATCTGCCAGGTCCCTTTAAGAGAAAAAGGCAAGGGCTTTTATTCCAACCTATTCACAGTACCCAAAAAGGATGGTTCTGTTAGGCCCATCCTGGACTTAAAGATTCTCAACAAGTTTGTCAGGGGCAGGCGCTTTCTCATGGAGACTCAGCGCTCTGCCATCAGTTCCCTACGCCAAGGGGATTTCATGACTTCTGTGGACATCAAAGATGCTTACCTTCATATTCCTGTGTTCCCAGGTCATCAAAGGTTCCTCAGGTTCGCTCTGATGGATCAACACTACCAATTTGTGGCCTTGCCCTTCGGCCTCACTTCAGCTCCCAGGGTGTTCACCAAGGTGCTGGCTGGCGTGATGTCTCTGCTCAGATGTCAGGGCGTCCGTGTGCTTCCCTATCTGGACGACATCCTCATCACTTCCCAGTCTCCACATAAGGCACAGTTGGATACTCAGCTGGTGGTGTCCACTCTGGAGTCATTTGGATGGGTGATCAACCACCCCAAGTCCTCACTGTCCCCTTCCTTGGTAACTCCATTCCTAGGAATGAATCTGGATACAGCTCAGTCAAGGATCTTCCTTCCTCAGCAGAAGGTGGACAGTCTGATTGCACAGGCCCAGTCCCTCCTAGCTTGTCCCCATCCCTCCATCAGTCAGGGGATGCAGCTGGTGGGCCTGATGCGGGCGTGCTTCGAAGTGGTCCCTTATGCTCAGTTCCACTTGAGGCCTCTGCAACTTCACCTATTGCCTGTATGGGACAAGGACCCAGCGTCCCTGGACAGGGTCTGTGTGCTCTCCCCCCTGGTCAGGAGGTCCCTATTGTGGTGGATGGACTCAAGGAACCTGTTGGGGGGCAGATCCTTTCTTGCCTCTTTCTGGGAGACGGTCACCACGGATGCCAGTCTGTCTGATCCTGACTTGGGCGGAGGCCAATGTCCCTTGCATTTCGGCTGTGTACATCCCGGGGGTGGAAAATCACCTGGCGGACTCTCTGAGCAGGGGGACCTCTCGCCAGTGAGAATGGTCCCTATGCAGCAGGGTGTTTCAATCTCTGTGTCACCGTTGGGGCCAACCAGATGTGGATCTGTTTGCGTCCCGCCACAATCACAAGCTTCCAGCTTTTGTCTCTCTGTCCAGGGATCCTCTGGCCCTGACCTCGGATGCTCTAGCAATGTCATGGAAGGACTTTCAGTTCCTGTATGTCTTCCCCCCAATTCCCCTGCTGGGCAGGGTTCTGCGCAAGATTGCTCTGGAAGGGGTGCCAACAATTCTGGTGGCCCCCAGGTGGCCAAGAAGAGTGTGGTTTGCAGACGTGGTGCAGCTGTCAGTAGATCAGTACGCTCTGCCCTTGGTGCCAGATCTGCTCACTCAGGGCTCACTACGCCATCCCAATTTACAAACTCTGGCTTTGAAGGCTTGGCTGCTGAAACCTCCATCTTGATGGAGAAGGGGCTGTCTTCCTCAGTTGTAGATACTTTAATTAAAGCTAGGAAGAAGTCTTCCTCTTCCATTTATTTCAGGGTTTGGTGTGCCTACATTGACTGGTGTGAGTCTAAGTCTCTTCCCTGTCGTGTCTTCTCTATTCCCAGGATTCTGGAGTTCCTGCAGCATGGGTTGGAGATGGGGCTCCAACTCAGTACTCTGAAGGGTCAGGTTTCTGCCCTGGCTATTTTTTTTCCAGAAGTCCTTTGCTCAGCACCCTCTGATCAGGACTTTTTTCCAGGGGGTCACTCATGTGCGTCCCCCACGTAAACCTATGGCCTGTTTGGGATTTGAACTTGGTTCTGTCAACCTTGCAGGGTGCTCCTTTTGAACCTGTGCAGGATGCTGCCTTGGCCATTCTTACGCTCAAGGTTGTGTTTCTGGTGGCTATCACTTCTGTCAGGCGTGTGTCTGAGTTGGCAGCGCTTTCCATTCAGCCCCCCTACTATGAGAGACACCAGGGCAAGGTGGTGTTTCGTTTCAAACCTGATTTTCTGCCTAAGGTAGTGTCTGCTTTTCATTTGAATCAGGATATTGTTCTTCCTTCTTTGTGCCCTAATCCTAGCAATGCTAAGGATGTGGTTAGGTGTCTGAAGTACTATCTGGTGGCTACTGCACCTTTCAGGAAAACTGATGCTCTTTTGTGGTCCCTTCTGGTCCTAGGTAGGGTTTGGCTCCTGCCAAGTCTACTATAAGCAAGTGGATTCATCAGGCTGTGATTCAGGCCTACTCTGCTAAGGGGAAGAATCCTCCCTTCCGCCTTACGGCTCATTCCACTCATGCTATTGGTGCCTCTTGGGCTTTTCAGCACCAGGCTTCTGGCGAACAAGTTTGCAAGGCCGCTACTTGGTCTTCTGTTCATACCTTTTCAAAGTTTTACAAGGTTGATGTTAGGGCCTCAGCTAACGCTGTTTTTGGCTGAAAGGTTCTGCAGGCGGCAGTGGTTTAAACTGCCTGCTGCTGATTTTTCTTGGGGATCCCACGCTACTTTATGGACACTGCTATTGGATGTCCCAAGTGTAAGTATTAGATTTGGAGCAGGACGTACTGTATACTAAGAATAAAACAATTCTGTGATTACTCACCTGTAGAATTGGTATTATGAGTATACAGTACGTCCTGCTCCAACTCACCCTTGGTTTGCATTTTCTTGGATCCCCTGTATGGTGATTGTTATCCTTGTTATAGTTGATAGTTTGGATTGTTTAATGCTCCCGGCTTCTTCTTAACTGCTTTTCAATGCTGGGGATTTGTGGGAGGTCCCTGGGTATTTTAGGGGCCGGGAGGAGCCTATTTTCAATGTCTCTGCAGTCCAGCGCCATCTGGCGGAGTATATCCCAACTGTAAGTATTAGATTTGGAGCAGGACGTACTGTATACTCATAATACCAATTCTACAGGTGAGTAATCACAGAATTGTTTTATATTCTGGTGATCTTGTAAAATCTAGATTTTTTATTATGACGCCTTTGGGTGTGACTTTCCTGTAACAGGTAACCAGCTCATGTTTACTTGCTCTTTGTGGCTGCCATAGAGATAAATTGTAACAACTTTCCTCGCACACATTTCCTTTGCTGCATTAGCTTTTTATTCAGTATTTCAGTGAAAATGACAGGCACGCTTCTCCTTGTTTCTGGGGCATATATCTTTCTCAATTTGGTGTGAATTGCTGATGGTACAGATGTGTAAGCAGGACTATCAGGTGTGTGGCAAGATGGCCGCCCCCATATAATTCTAGAATGCTTAATCTTTGTGCCATTCCACAACATCTGTATGGGGTTACGTCCTCTCAAACTGCTTATACCACTGATCATTAGAGGGGAAGCAATTTGCTAAACTTTCTTTTTTTGACTGAATGTCCACTTTAATAATGTGTAGGACCACAGGCACCCTTGGCATTTGGCCCAAATATGGGGAACAAAAGCTGTCAATATAATATATAATATTTGGTTTTGGATGAATTTTGGATTGGGGAAAGTTCCATTTTAAGTAGGGTACACATTTTGTGGGTCAGGTTGCAGGTATAGAGACTGGTAAAAAAGTTTGCTTTAAAGATATCTTGTATTGGGTGCGCTAGAGGGTTTCTAGCTGAACATAAGTATGGCTAACATAAGAGGCAGGAAATGGACTGTTTCCATCTTTGCTTCCTTTTAAATACAAAATTTATGGTATTATCCACAGAGGCATATAGGAAAGGAGGGGGTTGCTGTTAAAAATGCTTGTGCCCTGATATAACCTTTCATATACCAGTGCCCTGTGCAGTCTCTTATCTGGCAGTGCACGTCATCCTCAACAGGGACAAGCATAAACAAAAAATTCATTTCAAAAGGCGCCCCTTCCGACATCCATTAAATATGACTCATCTTGTGCTAAATGCGCCAGAATGTCCTTGATTGCTGAAGAGAAAAGTGGCATGGCCTGAAATTTTCCCTGCACTTTAATAAAATAGGTGGACATCCAACTTAGTAACGAACTGTCAACTATGAGCCTTAGAAATCTGAAGACAATGCTCAGTGAGAGCGGTTCGTTTTCTGATGAGAGCACCATTGATGGCTTTTTGCTATTAGGCGCGGGATTTCTTACGTTCTTTGATGTTTGATTGCTATGAGTTCTGATGAAAAGTAATGTTGTCCTCTTGGCAATTGTAGAAAATGACTCTTTTGTTAGCTCCTGCTTCTGTTTTTTCCCAATGATGTGCAGAAGAAATTATTTCTGACACACAAAGAGCATGTGAACCCAACGGCTCTGTACAAAAAGACTTTTATCCATATTTCAATAGTTGCTCTTAGACAGATGTATGTAAACACTTAAGCTGAATGGATATGGATATTATTGGACATTGATAACAAACAGGGGTATAAAATCTAGCACAAAGGCCTCTGTATTCCAGCAATTCTGCTATCACGGTTAACTACAGACCCAGAAAATAAGGGCTCCACATGACACCCTACCTTTCAACCATTAGTGTCAGATTAAAATGTACTCAGAGATGGAGTTCCACTTGGTGAAGAGATGTGCCTGCTTGCAATCGGATAATGAAGGATCGTGTGCAGAGAGTTGTGGTTAATGATACCTACTCTGAATGGTCACCGGTTGTAAGCGGTGTACCTCAGGGTTCATTGCTGGGCCCACTATTATTCAACTTGTTTTTAAATGACATAGAAGATGGAATTAATGGCACTGTCTGTATTTTTGCACATGGCACAACGATATGTAGCACAGTGCAGTCTATTGAAGATGTTCACAAGCTTCAGGCTGACTTGGACACTAAGTATCTGGGCATCCACTTGGCAAATGAAGTTCAATGTGGAGAAGTGTAAAGTCATGCACTTGGGGTTTTACAACCTGAAGGCCACATATGTCCTCGGGGGAGTAAAAGTGGGAGAGTCACTTGTTGAGAAGGATCTGGGGGTACTGCTTAACCACAGGCTAAATAGCAGCCTGCAATGTCAAGCAGTTGCTTCCAAAACTATTAATCTGTGCAATAGCCTCCCACAGAAGCTTGTTAAAGCTCCAACTACTGACAGCTTTAAAAAAGAATTAGATGCTTATTTAGAAGAAAATAACATTAACAGTTACTATTAGCTTTTATCAGTAAAAAACAAAACAAAAAATAAAATAAAAAATGACTTTCCCCTACCCCAACCCCCTTGGTTGAACTTGATGGACATATGTCTTTTTTTTCAACCATATTAACTATGTAAGTATATGTAACAGGTGAAGCTGAGCTCAGACGTGCAGGGCAACCTGGCTCCAAGGCTCTAGTGCCACCGCAAGGTGCCTCCTCTGTTACCCAAGGGGCCAGTTCCAGAACAGGAAGTGGAGAAAGAATCCCCCTGTATTGCAATGCACTTGATCTGATATGTCGTTATAAGTAAGCCATGTGGTAGAACTTCCTAATTGTGTCATCTTCGTTACAAGAGATAGAAGACCTTGTCCCATTGTCTCCCATGGACCTACCAGTAAAATAATGCATATATTGAGCCTTATCTGCCCTTTGGTCTGTCCATGAGGATGTCCATGATGATCAAGGGCTGGATGACCATACAGAGCTTCTCCATACATCATGCTAGTGAACAGCCTTCAAAAAGTGAGAGTTGGCAGGAAATTGCGTGTGCGTGTGTGTGTTTGGAAGTGGGGGGGGGGGGGTTCAACTTCTTTACTTCATAGGATAATGATCAAGAAGTACATATGGGTGTGATGTTTGTGCCTACCTAGCCTGTCTGTTTAGTGCACTGTATTTAGTATAAGCGGACATAATAATAAAGCCTGGAAGCCCAACATAAATCCAAACATATAGGAAACCTGTTACATAGTGAACATTATGTTATTCTAACTGATCTGCCAAATCCTATGGCCAGATTAACTTTGTTTCAACAGGGTTAATCTGATGCTTCTTACTGTACTGAGCTAGAACAAGAGACAGGGCATTAGTATTGTGACCCTATAGGAATAGGGTTCTTTAGGGGCATCATGGGAACACAGAAATATCTGCTATCAAAGCTTAACTCCAGTGTTTCAATAACTATTGATATATTTCTATATTGTATGCTTATAACTTAACCTTATTTAACCTTCTTTGCTTTAGCCTGGTGGCCAATGTTCTTGAAGTTCTAAAGACCCCTAAAGTAAAGTAAAGTAAGTCCAGGGGATATTTAGTGGATACACAAGCTATGGGAATTTGTTATTTAGGGAATTAGCTATTTTAATACAAGGAACTTGCCTGGCCATCTTGGTTCTTTATTGGGGATATGATTTTTTCTACATTTAAAAAAAGGCAAATTAAGGTGAATATGCTCAACGCAATTTAGTAGATAACCCCGCTAATGGTAAATGTACCTTTAGACAAACCATGTAGGGTTTATTCAGACCCAGAAAAATGATCTTTCTTATCATTTTTCTATACTTATTACTGGTGGGTTGCCTTTACTAGAAGTCTGCAGTGCACTTAAAAATTTTAAAGTGTACCTACACCTTGAAAGTAAAAGTTTGCATATCTACATTGAAGAATAGAGCCAGCCAATGAAAAGATTGAGTCCTACAAGTAAGGCTTCCCTTTGATTTTAACGGGGTCTATTTTAACAAAAAGGGAGGCTTGCTTAAACCTGAACTGTAGTCAAACTTTTTTCACCACATCTGACCCTTAAAAAAAACAAAAAAACAGCAAATATATAAAATCAGCTAATGCATAGTTAATATTTCTACTATTTTTTTCAAATGAGACCCCTAGCCTAATAAATCTGCATTAAGGTTATAACTTTGTACTGGAAAAATCAGACCAACCTATTGATTCCAAAAGAGTTTCATTCTGGTGACAGAGTCACTTTGAAGTAGTAATCGGGTTCCTTTCCCTGTTTAGGAAATATATGGGGAGAATATAGCCTCACTTTGTGTGCCTGGGGTAACCAATCAGGAAGTTAATGTTAAAAAAAAATGATCACATGGACCATTGGTTTGTCCCAACTACAGTACCTTTCATTTTCTTTTGGTGATCAAATAAAAAATAGGAAGCATGCAAAAGGAACACTAAATTGTCTCCAACTATCTATTTTTCTATAATTAAAAGTTTGGCTGGGGATCTGTCCTCAGGCAGGACGGAGGGATTATTGTAGATTATTGTGATTATGTTGCCCAGGAACCAGCAACCTCCTCCCCGTGCTCTGAGTCCTGAACACCACCATCTTGAAGCGATTATATGGAGAGGTTTCCCCTACTGTTTGCGCAGCCTGTTCTCTCATTCGCTTTGCTGCTGGAGCGCTGGTGACCTCGCTTGATCCTGGACTGTCCTGCTGCCTCAGCGCTGAGGGCAGGGAGGCAGGGTGTGTGTGGGGGGGAGGGGAGTTATCTGAGACTGGACTTCCACATTAAAGAAAGAATAAACCTGGTAATTCATGCATATGTTTTAGAACACCTTATGTTTAGACGGGGAGGCCGATTCATTAATAGCGGCAGGTAGCGACAGTTAAGCGACTGTAGCGGCATTTTCAGAGCGCCCGCTCTAGTAGTCGCTGTGCTTGGCCGTTGTTCGGTAGTTGATAGCGACTCAGTCGGTTTGCCGTAATGTTGAATATTGGGTGAGGCTATTTGACAGGTTCCGCGCTGTATGGGAGCGCATGATAGCGACTGGTCAGAGCGACCGGCTCCCACCATATTCATTAAAAAATCACGCTCCAAAAATGCTCGCGCTGTAAAATGCATGTTTACACCCCAGAGCGCTGGAGGCGATGGGTTAAAAGTAGTTTTTTAACCCCCAAACAACCATATTTTTGGAACCCAAAAAAAACAAGTTTTTTAAATAATTTTATAATATGAATATATTAATATCAGACCTGTAATATCAATTCTGTACAATTTTTTTTTTTCCTTTAAAATTATCTAAAATGGCAGAAGTGGTCAATTTTTCACATTTCACAAAAAAAAAAAAAATCATAACAATTAATTATGAATATTTAAAGATTGTTCCATTGAAATGCATTGGAGAGCGCCAGGTAGCGAGAGGTCATACCTGTCGCTGTTCAAGGTCGGACGCTGGCACTGTGGGCTGAAGCTGGAATAATGATGAATGAGTGGCTATATGGCGCTATCTCAGTCACTAAGCAGGATTGGCTTGATAAATGTGTGATTGTGGTGGGGAGCCGGCGTTCTCCTGGCGGGGCCCGTCATTACTGGCCGCTCACCAGTCGCTACCTGTCGCTATTCCTTCATAAATAAGGGCATAAAACTTTCACCAGAAGGGTTCAGGGTGGCATTTGGAGGCTTCATTGCACACAGCAGTAGATAGGCCCTTATTGGCATAAACAGCCTGCTTTAACTTTTTCCCCAAAAAGTCTTTTTGGTCAGATTTGGTGAATCTTTCCCCTACAGGGTTATTACATTCCCATTTTCTAAACTGGCCTTAAACATACCATTCACTTGGGGCCACTTTCAGCAGCTCAATATTGAGGCAAGCCTGAAAATTAGGGTCAGCTGCTCCTATCCCCCCTCCATTCCCATGTCAGAGGTGGGGTGCTATACACTAATTCTTTAAGGCAGTAGCACTGCTGGAGATCAATGTGACTTATTTGTCACCCGTTTACACCAGCAGCTGGGTGACAGACAAGTCACTCCACGTTCTGTCTTGTGCTGGAGACCTGGAAGCTGAGCATACAGGTCTGGGCATCACAGGTGAAATTAGGTTTAGTGGAGGAAAGGAAGGGATCGGGGGTTAGGTTCACTTTAGGCTTCAATTGTTTATCCCTCCATGTTCCTGCACTGTCTTTGCTGGTGAAGTGACCTGCTAGTAACCATCTGAATGTGAATATCAGACCAACCAGCAAACCCCCTGCAAGCAGGAGGTTAGACCTAGATGTAGGTCAGCATTATGAAGGCAATACAGTTAGTTAAAAGACTTTACAGTTCCTCCGGAGACTTGTTTACTCTGTGTGTTGCCCAAATGACCTGCACATTGAACAACAGCAGCAATGTGTTCCTGAGTGGATACAATGCTGATTACACAAACAGAATATTAAAATGCTTCCAGGCAACAGAAAGCATGCATAGCGAAAACGAGAGAGACAAAGACAAATAGACGCACAATAAAACATAGCCTCTAATAGTCGTCTGCCTTGACAAGCACCTATTTGTATTTGGATGATCGGTGTGTTTCAGACAATGGCACTGTTCCATCTTAAAAGACACACATCTATCCAGCTTGGCAGCTGGAAGCACAGCTCAATGCTTAGAAAGCAGATTTAGGAATGAAACATGGTTGGATAAAGGCTGATAAAATGCTTCATCACTTATGGCCTTATCTCTATGTTACCACCTAGGTTCTCTTTACCAAAACCAAGAATAACCAAAAGCTGCGCATGCTTCAGGCCCTTTTGTACATTTCATGTAGATCTGCAGTGAACGTGCTCTAATCCTACAAGTCTGCATAAAAATGGTTGATGGTAAGAGGTGGGATTAAAGTGGACCAACACCCAGGATTTTGACTATCCTGGGTTTTGGTCCACTTCAGGGGGGCACCCCGATCACAAACGGCCGGCGGGGCGCGCGCACGGCTAGAGGAGTGCGCGGGAGGCGGCGACGGCCGCTGCCGCCGACGATCAGGTGAGTTCTTTTGGGGTTTTGGGGGGGGTCCCTCACCGCGGGACATCCCGATCTCGGATGTCCCGCGGTGAGGGGGGTGATCGGCCCGGGAATCTTATAGATTCCCAGGCCGATCACCCATGGGTGACGGTCCACTTTAAGGCCCTTATTTATGAAGGAATAGCAACAGGTAGCGACTAGTGAACTGCCGGTAATGACGGGCACCGCCACGAGAACGCCGGCTCCCCACCACAATCACACATTTATCAAGCCGATCCTGCTTAGCGACTGAGATAGCGCCATATAGCGACTCATTCATCATTATTCCAGCCTCAGCCCACAGCGCCAGCGTCCGACCTTGAACAGCGACAGGTATGACCTCTCGCTACCTGGCGCTCTCCAATGCATTTCAATGGAACAATCTTTAAATATTAATAATTAATTGTTATTAATGTTTTCTTTTTTTTTTTTAAATTTGACAAATTCTGTGACCACATCTGCCATGTTAATTTTTTTAAGGTAAAAAAAAAAAAAATTGTGCCGAATTGATATTGCAGGTCTGATATTATTGTATTCATATTACTAAATTCTTAAAAAAAAATTTTTTCTTGGTTTCCATCCAAAAATATGGTGGTTTGGGGGTTAAAAAACTACTTTTAACACATCGCCTCCAGCGCTCTGGGGTTTAAACAGGCATTTCACAGCGCTTGAATTTTTTGAGCGTGATTTTTTGATGAATATGGTGGGAGCCGGTCGCTCTGACCAGTCGCTATCATGCGCACCCATACATCGCGGAACCTGTCAAATAGCGACTCGTCACCTTGTATTCAACATTACTGCACACTGACTGAGTCGCTGTCAACAACCGAACAACGGCCAAGCACAGCGACTACTAGCGGGCGCTGTGAAAATACTGCTACAGTCGCTCAACTGTTGCTACCTGCCGCTATTAATGAATCAGCCTCTAAGTTTAAATCCTGTATGTTTTATTTTCAGTCATATATCAACATAGTAGTGTTAAATGCACAAACATGCACAAAATGAAATTACCTTAATGTTTCAGTAAATCCCAAAGGCAAACTGAATAATACAAAATGGGGTTATCTACAGTAAGCTACCTCAAGCTTTGAGACTCAACCACAAGTTATGAATACGGTGATAGGGGGCAGTTATCTCTTTCAATGTCCACCTATAAGGGCCTCTGTACATCAGCCTGTATAGCTTTAGGTTTGGAATATTAACACCTCTATTAAAGTGAACCAAAACTATCTCATAGACTCCAGAGCCGCCTGATTCCCTCTACCCGGGCCATCCAATACTATGATGCTCCGCTCTGTGAAACCCCCCCAAGTCACCTGATATTCTAACATGTCTGACCAGCCCACGGCACATGCATGGCCATCGGTGGCATTACTCCCATCCTCCATCGGCTTTACTCGTCCATGCCCTCCAAAACTGTGCGTTAATATGCGCGGTCGGAGAAGCTGATTGGACGAGAGGCCGCACATGTGCCGTCGGACTGAAAAGAGGTGAGTTTACTGGGCAAACAGTGGCGTTTCACATAAGGGGATCCCCTAGGGGGATGGACCAAAACCAAGGATAATAAAAATCCCTGGTTTTGGTCCACTTTAAGTTTCTTCCTATAGAGTACCGATTTAGCTGCTCTCAGGTGTTTGCCTCCCCAGATAAAGGGAAACAGTTTGGACTGCAATGCATTCATATTTGGAGTGGGAATTCCCATAGGAAGAACATGAAATCATACAATTTTGACAGCAACATAGAACATTATTGACTCATATGTACTTACAATGACAACATGCGCTACAAACCGATATGCCCCCAAAAATGGCATCATCTCTTAAATGTCCCAATTCTCCCCCCAAAAAAGCTTGTTACAGACCCAAAGTGGCCACTATTCAAAATGTGTAATCTTCATTAAAGCATACCATTAAAAAGATTAAAACACCTAAAAACTACAATGAAAGAGGCAGCTCCCTGCTGACATACAAATACATAAGCACTGTAGTCATTGAGAATTACAAACTTAGAGACTGATTCATCATTAGCGGGAGGTAGCGACAGATGAGCGTCAGTAGCAGGCATTTTCAGAGCGCCCGCTAGTAGTCGCAGTGCTCAGCCGTGGGTCGCTACTTTATAGCGACTCAGTCGCTGTTCAGTAATGTTGAATACATTGTGAGGAGTCGCTATTTGACCAGTACAGCGCTGTATGGGAGCACATGTTAGCGACTGCTCATAGCAACCGACTCACACCATATTCAGCAACAAAAAAACAGCCTCACAAATCTCTGGCGCTGAAGAATACTTGTTTGTAGCCCATAGCGCAGGAGGCGGGAGGCGGTGTGTTTAAAGTCTGTTTTCAACTAGTAACAAAGCAATAACATATGGAATTACATTGTAGCAACATTGTAACATGAACACTTTAATGCCAGACCTGTAATGTCATTTCTGAAGAAATATTTATAAAATGTAAAAAATTGGAAAAAACAGCTTTTTCAATGCCAGAAGAGGTCACAGAATTATTTGTGATTTTTGGGAAAAAAAAAAAAAAACCTGTTTAAAGTGAAGAAAAGGTTCGTCCATTGAAATGTATGGGGGAGCGACAGGTAGAGAGAGGTCATACCTGGCGCTGTGCAAGGCTGAACGCTGGCACTGTGCGCAGAGGCTTTGAAACTGAATGATGAATCAGACGCTACATGCCGCTATCCCAGTCGCTAAACAGATTCTGCTTGATAAATGTGTAATTGCGTGCCGTGTCTGGCGTTGACCAGTCGCTATCTGTCGCTACCTCTCATTAAGCAGGCGCTACCTGACGCTATCCTTTCTTAAATAACCCCCTTATGTGCCTTACATCAAAAGAATGTGCTCTCATAAATGTACATTTACTTATATTACCATAAGTATAGATACTAATTGCAGCAATATGTAGTACAGAAACCAAAACTTACCAAATAATAAGCTGAATAATAAGCTGAATGCTGCCAATTCCATTGTCCATTGTATCCCAAACAAGCCCATCTAGTTTATTGTCATGTTTGAGCAGTTTGAGAAGTTTAGACACAATGGTCTAATTATTACTTTAATTAAAATGGGTCATAAAGCTTGTTCAAAAAGAGAGTTGCACTGTTGTTTTACTTCCCAGGTAGCATGCTTTTTCCAGGTCAATGGTGCTGAAAGCTCAAAAGCTCTTTGACATGCATGACAGCAAGTCAACAAGCATTCTGAAGGGAAAGGTCAATGCTGGTAGCTTAATTCTGTTTCTCCGAAATTCTCTGTTTCTAGATCCCCTAGAATTATACCAGACTTAAAGTGTACCTGCCCTGGAATTAGGGGTCACTGGCAAAGGAGTGACCCCTAATTCCTATTGCTTTCAGTCCTGATGATTCCCATGTATTTTCTACCATACTTTAGGGGAAGAAAGCCTAGATCTTTTTACACACATAAGCATAAAGTTAGTTACCTTTAGCTTATAATATCTTGCTGATACTTTTAACCGGTCCTGGAGCATTAGTAATTAATCTGGGGATACCTGCCATTATACCGGTCCTGTTTCTCTGCAGGCTCCTGTTGTCTGTGCTTCTGATCTGTGCCTCTGGCTCATGTAATAGTGATAATAATAATAATAATTATAGTGGCCATTGTGTGCCAACGCACATATGGAATTCCTTCTCAGCATTTTACCCATCTGTGCACTGTGAACACAACTTCATGTACACACCAGTGACTAAACACCATGTGAGTGACTATACACAAGTGAATTGCAATGAAGCGCACATGTGCCCGGAGCGGTGGGCTGCCCTAAACTCAGCGTCCGGGGAGCAATTGGGGGCTAGGTGGCTTGCTCAAGGGCACTTCAGTCATGTCCTATGGTTGGGAATCGAACCTGCCACCTTCCAGTCACAGGCCTGTTTCCCTACCTCTATGCCATAACTGCCCCTCAAAAAGTTTCCCGCATTTGGGGAAATCGCAGGGGTCAGCACAGCCGGAGTGCAATGCCTGAGCCTCACCCTGGGAGAACCACCTTCGTGATCATGGTGTCTCCCCTGCCAGGTAAGTATGAACCTTAGTCTATGTTCATGCTTCCATTTCCACTATTGCCCTTATTCATCAAGCGATAGCGCCAGGTAGTGTCTGACGAGCGCCAGGTAGCGGCAGCTAACGGCGACTACCGACTCAAGTACGCCCGGCGGCGGTCACAATGACGCATTTATCAAGCAAAATGAGGCTAGCGCCGGCGAGAGCGACGGCTAGCGCGGCATTCATCATGAAGCCGCCTGGACCGAACAGCGCCGCTGCAAATTCCCTCACAGCGCCGCTGCAAATTTCCTCACAGCGCCAGGTATGAGCTGTTGCTCCCTGGCGATGTCCAATGCATTTCAATGGAGCAATCTATAATTATTCATAATTAATTGGTATTAATTTTTTTTTTTTTTTTTTTTAATGTCAAAAAATCGGAGACCACTTCTGCAATGTTAGGATTTATTTTTAAGTAAAAAAAAAAAATAAAAAAAATATGTGCAGAATTGATCTAACAGGTCTGAGATTAATGTATTCATATTACAAAATGATTCTAAAAACATGTATAATGTTACATTCAAAAAATATGGTTGTTTAGGGGTTAAAAACTAGTTAATACACATCGCCGCCAGCCCTCTGGGGTTTAAACAAGGAATGGACAGCGACAGCACATTCGGAGCGTGATTTGTTGATGAATATGAAGCTAGCCGTTCGCTCTGGCCATTCGTTGTCAGGCGCTCACATACAACGCTGGACCTGTGAAACAGCGACCCCCCAGCCCGTATTCAACATTACCGCACACCGACTGAGTCGCTGTCATCAAGCTAATGCCGGCCAAGCACAGCGAATACTGGCTGGCGCTGAAAAAATCACGCTACAGTCGCTCATCTGTCGCTACCTGGCGCTATTAATGAATCGGCCTCTTAGTCTATGCTCATGCTTCCATTTCCACTATGTAATTTTGCTGCTTGTTTGCTGGTCTGTGTCTTGGTATCAGCTGCTGGTCCATGTTTTTGTTCTATGTTCCTGCTGTCCATTCCTTGTCTGTGTTACTGCTACCTGTTCCTGGACAAAGCTCACAGCTTTGCTAAATGTCCCTAGTCTGTGCTCCTCTTGCCTCTTTCTTGCTTATGCCCTGCTACCTGTTTCCGGGCAGTGCACCAAGCTCCACATATGTCCCCCTGGTTTCTGTTCTACTTGTTCCTGACCCATATTTATGCTACTACACCTGTTGCTAGTCCATATTCCTGCTGCCCCTGCCTGTTCTGTGTTCCTGCCTCTTGATCCTGCCCCAGGATCCTCCATTCTGCACTTCTCCTGTTAGCAAACCCAAGATGAAGAAAGGACTTGAAACCCAGACCCTGAAGGTAAACTCAAACTCCCATGAAACGGTTATTGGCTTAACTAATACAGCCCCTAAGACTTTGAATTTGGGCCTGTGGCATGTGCAAGGCTGGCACCTGGTTTATGTGGGTACTTGGGCAAGAGTATCAGTAGGCTCCTTTGTGGTGTGTCATGCCACCCTTTCGCTCCACTGCCACCAATAGCTCCTCCCCTGTCACTGATTGCATTCTGATCCTCATTGCTTTCCCCACTGCCACTATCATCCTTTATTCCTCACTGTATTCTCTGCTACCGCCAATCATTCTCTGCTCCTTGACGCCTTCCCCTCTGCTGTCAATCATCTTCAGTCCTAGCTGCCTTCTCCTCTGCTATTGATCTACCTCGAGTCCTTCCTACCTTGTATGCAGGGACAGATTAAGTGTGTTGGAGGCCCCTGGGCATAAAATCTGGTGGAGGCCCCAGATACAGTATTTTTTTTCCTTTAATATAATATCCCCCAAGTAACTGATTGGTGGTGGTTGTCTGTCGCCCGCCTACTTACTGGAACATCAGATCGAGTCCCTTGTGCCACCCTTGTGCATGCTGCTCGGGAACTGCTGCTTTGCCATTCTGGGTGGGGGGGTAGTCAAGTCAACCAGCTGGTCCAGAAGAAAACAGTTAGCTGCAATGAGCTGCCAGCGGCTGTGCTTGGTGGCTTATGTGCATTGAGCGGCCCCGCCAATTGGCAGCTCTGCACGCACCCTTCAATGTAGTGTTGCTGACAGCCGCTTTGCTGCTCTAGACTCTCCGGCCTGCCCTGTGGTGGCATTGGCTGCAGGGTTTGCAAAAACAAAAAATGGCTTGCCGGGCACAGGGGGCTCTCACTGCCACCGGTAGCCTTGTTGCTGGTCTCGTGACCCGTCAGACCAAAGACTGAAAAGCCTCCTGGACCAGACCATAACCCAAAGGTTGGTGGAGGCCCCCTTTGTAGGGAAAATGGTGGAGGCCCCCTTTGCAGGGCAAGTGGTGGAGGTCCCCAGGGCTCACGCCCCTTGTGCCCCTCTCATAATCTGGCCCTGCTTTTATGTTGCCTCTAAAGAGCCTAAGTGGGCCTAAAAGACACCAAGAGCTCCAGGTTATAGCTTCAGCCCTTGGCCTGTGGCTTCACCTTGCAGATCATGACAGCAGCCTGATAGAGGTGAAGCTATTCAGATAAACACCTTTAGCTAGAAGAAGTGAATGGCAAGCCATCATTTAAATGAGCTGTAAGTCACGGCTCCAATTCTCTGTGCGGTGATCGGTGATATATTTATGTTTCCGGGTAAAAATAACACTTGTACTATAAGCTACTATGAGACCCATATATTATTGGCCTGGCCTGCAGAGCGCAGCGGTATACATATATTGTCTGTGACATTTTATCGGTGTGCTGAGCTGTAAATATAGAACAGGCATCATGATTTCACTGGAAAATCCAATTTTTTCTAGCTCATTGCAGCTTGCCGAAGCAGAAATGTGAGTGCCCTGAATGGATGATATTGTTAGAAGGAGCCCGTGTAGAATGAAACATGGGGGGCTACCTTTGTTGACTTTCCAAACTACTACCTATGGGGTCTCTAGCTTGGACCAGGTTACAGAGAGTGGATCCTAGGTAAATGATGACAGACAGGCATGACCTACAGACAAGATAACACTTTAGTATAGGAGAGTCTGGAAAATGTGAAAAATGGTTTTCACCATTGTAGACAAACTTAACAATTAGAAAATAAATGTAACATTCAAAAAAGTATTCACTAAGCATGGGGTATCCAGGGCTGGGTCTCTTCTTCTTTTTGTTATCAACCATATATGCTGTGTTCCCAAACCCCATTAGAGAAAAATTAGAAAAAAAAACGAATACTGCTAATTTTGCTATATTTCTTGCTGAGTTAACTCCAGTCAGTGTACAAGGGCAGGGTTGCACCTGTAATGAGGCTGTATGAGGCGCCTCAAGTGGCATGTCAGCTGGGGCAGCAATTGACCTGCTTTTTTATTTATTTTCTATTAAAAATATATTTTAATTTTGTTTTGTTTTTTTACTGCCATCACATTTTTAAAGTGGACCAAATCTCAGGGTTTTGACTATCCCGGGTTTTGTTCCTTTCCCCAGGGCACCCCGATCGGAGGTGCCCCACTGCATGAAACACCAAGATTGCCGTAGCCAACTCACCTCTCTCTCTCCCAGTCCTACGGCGCATTCTCAGCCACTCGTCCAATCAGCACACTCAGAGCTGCTGATGTAATGTCGTCTAAGGCCCTTATTTAACAAGGGATAGCGACAGGTAGCGCCTGGTGAGCGACCGGTAATGACGGGCACCGCCACGAGAACGCCGGCTCCCCACCACAATCACACATTTATCAAGCCAATCCTGCTTAGCGACTGAGATAGCGCCATATAGCGACTCATTCATCATTATTCCAGCCTCAGCCCACAGCGCTAGCGTCCGACCTTGAACAGCGACAGTTAGGACCTCTCGCTACCTGGCGCTCTCCAATGCATTTCAATGGAACAATCTTTAAATATTCATAATTAATTCATATTAATGTTTTTTTTTTTTTTTTTTTTTTTTTAAATGTGAAAAATTCTGTGACCACTTCTGCCATGTTAGATATTTTTTTTAAGGTAAGGTTAAGGTGCAGAATTGATATTACAGGTCTGATATTAATGTATTCATATTACAAAATGTAATTAAAAACTTGTTTGTTTTGGTTTCCAAAAATATGGTTGTTTGGGGGTTAAAAAACTACTTTTAACCCATCGCCGCCAGCGCTCTGGGGTTTAAACATGCATTTCACAGCGCAAGAATTTTTTGAGCGTGATTTGTTAATGAATATGGTGGGAGCCGGTCTCTATGGCTCCTATACAGCGCGGAACCTGTCAAATAGCGACTCCTCACCCAATATTCAACATTACTGCACACCGACTGAGTCGCTGTCAACAACCGTACAGCGGCCAAGCACAGCGACTACTAGCGGGCGCTGTGAAAATACTGCTACAGTCGCTCAACTGTCGCTACCTGCCGCTATGAATCGCCCTCCCCGCCTTCGTCTAAGGCCAGCGGCTCTGAGTTTGCTGACAGCTGCATCCCCCGCTACCCTCTAACAGGGAGCGTGTCCGTGCCGGCCATTCACAAATGCCTGCCGTGGGCACGCACCCTGCTAGAGTGATAGTGGAAATCTGGCCGCGGCTCGCACATGCGCCGTTGGACCTGGAAACAAGGTAAGTGTATGGCGCGACCTGGGGGGTTTCACACAGCGGGTCATCACCATTTTGGATGCCCGGGGGGAGGGAAACTTATAGATTACCCGGCCGATTGCGGTTGGTTTTAGTCTACTGTAAGTCAACCACTGGTGGCTCAGCAGTCCTGACCTGTCTCCATTCCCTACCCTGCGTTGAAGAAGAAGAGTGGAGTCTTTCTATAGTTTGTCTCAGGCTTCACCCCTGTTCAAGGGGTAATTCAAGAGCATTGTTAGGTAACAGGCTGCTATAGGAAGCAAAGATTTGGAATCTAGAAATGAAGGAAAAAAGTTCATATACACAAATCCTCAGCAACTAAAACGGCCATATGGAAAACATATGGAAAACAGACCTTTATAACCCTGATAACTACATTTCTCAACACTGCAATTGCAATACCAAGGACAAGCCATAACATCATACACATCAAGGAGGTACCAATCTGTGGCATGTGTGGGTCCAGTGGTGTGGGATCATTAATACATGGCAGACTGAGAGGAAGAGAAACCTTGATCTGAGAAACATTGGTTTATTACTCAATAAACAGATCACAAAGGACAAGCTCTGCAGAGATCATCTGATTGGCCACGTAGTGATCCATTGTGTATTGCAAGTGAAACTAGACATCACATACCAAGTCTAGCATTGTAGTGACTTTCACTATAATTTACATTCGTACAGATAATAAAGCAGAACTAATATTTACAATTTACCAAAGGCTATTACTCTATATAATTAATACAAGTAGACCAAGTGAATAGAAGGTAATTTTTCATTTACCATTGTTCCAAAGTGTTATTTTAGGGGACACACACAAGCCCACAGAATAAGAATCAATGGGGTGGAGAGGATTTCTCAGTGTGAAATAAAGGTGCTCATGCATTAATAAAATCTGGGTGCTGGGCTACAAAAGTGGGGCTGGAGCTCAGCTTCAAGAGCAACAACAAGACCAACAATTTGTTTATACAATTAGCTAGATAATCCCTTTAAAGTGTATCTATACCCAGATAGGAAGTTTATGGTGTCACCTTCTATCCCCAGCCCAGTGCCCCCCAATACACCCTGTGTTTCTTTTTTTTAACTAAAGCCTTTGCTTAATACCCACAAAAACAGGAAGCAGTATGATGTTGAATGGCACCCATATGCCAATTCTTTCAGTTCTAAGGTAAACTGCCATATAATGACAGTTATTATAACTGATAAGCCTGAACCCCAATGCTGGGCTGTGTTTAAAGTGGACCAATCCTGGGCTTTGGTCCTTGCCCCGGGGCAATCCGATTGGGCATGCCCCACTGTGTGCAACCCCCCAGATCACCTGATCTCACTCACCCTTCCCTGGTTCTAAGACGCATGGGCAGACTCTCATCCAGTCAGAGTGCTTGAATCGGTTCCCGGCCCTTCGTCCAAGAGTTCGTCTATGGCGAGCGGATCCGAGCACGCTGGCAGCCTTGTGTGGGCACAGGCCCTGTTAAAGGGATAGTGGGAATGCGGCTGCTGGGCGTGCATGTGCCGCTGGACTGGGAAAGAAGGTGTTTCCGGGTGACCTGGGTTTTTTTTTCACAGTGGGGCACCCTCGATCAGGGTGCCCGGGGGGGGGGGGGGGTCCTTAGAGTCTCATAGATGGAATCATTGATGGAAAGCACCGGGGAGCAACATGGCCGACTATCCAAACCGCATATTGCTTCCAGTTTGTTCCAGTTTGACTGTTATGGGGCACTGAGCTGGGATATGAGGTGATGACATAAACTTCCTTTCTGGGAAAATAATCACTTGAAGATGTTTCTCAAGTTTATTGCTCTTTTAGATGAATTACTGGCACTAATGGAGCAGGCTGTATCGTGCACACATTTCCCCAAAACTTGAATCTGCAAAGCAATACTATGCATTTCTGTTTGATTCTTTCTTTACAGGTCTCATTCTCCTGCTTTGGCTTTCTAATAGAAATACAGTGGCAGGACGGGATTGCTGAACCTATGCAGATCTTTGGCTCTGATCTGACCATGTTCACCGCTTTCAATTTCCTGTTGGAGATACGCAGACACTTTAGTCAATGTGAATGTTTCCTGCAGCAGCTCAGATGTCAGATCTTTGTCACCGCTCACAGCGCAATGTAGGATGTATAACACAATAGCTTTGTCTGCCATTGTGGCCTTCACCAGAGCCCATGATGGTGAGGATGGACTGGAGCTGTATGGATGGGGGAGGGGGTAATGCAGAGAACCAAGATTAGAGGTTCATAGACTTTTGACCATAGCAGCAGAACCAGGAATGGCCTTAGGGTAGGTGACACCCTGTGTAGGATGTCAGGGTGGCACCACCGACCCCCATACGCACACACACAAACACACACACACACACACACACACACACAGAAAGCGAGCTACAGAAGAAAAGGTGGGAGACAGATGTATGGGACAAGAAAAAATGCAGAAAAAGAAAAGCGGAAGTTAGAGAAATTAAAGTAAATGTGGAAAAGAGACTGAGAGAAGGAGATAAATTTGGGAATAAGACAGGAATGGGAGAAATTTTAAAAAATAAGAGATTGGAGGAGAAAGAAAATGTGAGAGAGTTGAATAGGGCAAGAACAGAGGGAAATTTGGAATGCAAAGAAAGATAGAAAGAAAAATGAGAGAAGGAAAGAAAGAGAAAGGGAAATATGAGCCAGAGCGGTGAAGGCAGCAAGCACTGAAGGCTAATCAGCAGCAGATCGCAAGGCAATTAGCTGCAGTGGAAAAGGCAACAAGGACCAGAGGACGACTGAAGGCCTAGAAGAAACTTGGTGGCAGTGGTGAAGGCAGTGAGATCATAATGACTCCATTGGTGGCAGCAGAGGTGAAGAGTGCTTTCTCCACTGACATAGGAGGGAATTCTTCTCTGTAAGAGCAGTGAGACTATGGAACGTGATGCAAGAGGAGGTAGTAATGAAGGATACAGTAAAAACATTCAAAAGTGGCCTTGATGCCTTCCTGGTATGTAATAACATTACCAGCTATGGTGACTAGACCCCTGAAAGGAGATAAACAGGCTGAACTGGATGGACTAAAGTCTTTATTCAGCCTTACATAAAATGGGGGTTATTTAAAAATGGATAGCACCAGGTAGCGGCACGTAGTGGCACGTAGCAGCAGGTAAACGCTGGGTGCTGTACGCAAAATCCAGGAAGCTTTTCAATCTTTGGTCCGACGGGCTCGGGGGCCAGCAACAAAGCTATTGGTGGCAGTGGTGGCCCCCTGCACCTGGGGAAGCCTTTTTTGTTTTTGCAAACCTGCAGCCAAAGCCACCACAGGACAGGACATAGAGTCTAGAGCCACAAAGCCGCCGCCAGCAACGCTACAGTGATGGGTGCGTGCAGAGCTGTCAATCCGTGGCCACTCACTGCACATAAGCCACCAAGCACAGCCGCTGGCAGCTCAATGCAGAGAACTGTTTTCTCCAGGACCAGCTGGGCGACTACACCCTCTTCCCCCAGAATGGCAAAGCAGGATTTCCCGTACAAGGGTGGCACAGTGAACTCGATCTGACAATCCAGTGAGTAGGCGGGTGCCAGGCAACCACCAACCAGTTACTTGGCTGGACTATTATTTTAAAGGAAAAAAAAATACTATATCTGGGGCCTCCACCAGATTTTGTGCCCGGGGCCTCCACCACCCTGTCTCCTGGCATGATGTGGTCAGACTTGTAACACTATCACCAAGAAGGATCATTACCAGATATGTATTTACAGAGTGCAAGATTGATCTAATGAGCTTCCATTGGCGATCTTCATCCATCTCCAGGAACAGCGGCAACGCTGGAATGGTACGTAAGACAAACGATCATGAGGAAAACAGGGAGGCCCATTGACTCAATCTTTTAATTAGAATTGCTTTTATCAGTAGCAAAGCTGCAAATGACTGAACTGCCTTTTGTATTGTGGCTCCACATTGAAATTAAGTCTAAACATTATGGTCATTTATTAAAGCCAGAAAAAATCAGTAATTCCCTGGCTGATTCATAGCATGCTGGTGTTGTTCTTGTGCAATTATATGTAAAGATGCGCTGGAATGTAGACAGGGAGGACCTAAGGCCTAGGAGACAGCATTTCTAGCTGGACAGTAGAGACAGTCTGCATTTGGTCTTAACAACACAAATACACCCTGTCTGTCACAGTTTATGTTGTGCAAAGGGCCCAGCCTCAACCTTAATTGCAATCAAGATCCAATGTCAAATAGCTCAGGCATTAGTGTACATGTATTAGTCCCCACACATCCAGGGCAGGGGTAAAAATACTGTACAGGTCTACTCACAGTTCTTGAGTTGTTAAAGGGCAGAATGCCCTTTGCTCTGAGTTATTTTATGCTTCTACAAAAGTAGTAGAATAAAGAGACAAGGCCTGGGAGGCTTCCTTAAGCTCCTGGGCTGGCACAGGAACCATAATCCTTCTCAGATCCAAAGACCTTCATAATCACTCTCGACCACTACAGTTGCCTAATTGATCTTAGCCAATTATCACCTAAAATTAGGTTGATTGTTAGATGTTATCAACATTTTCAAAACACTATGGCACCATCTAAGAGGTGATGGTTAGGGTATAGTCTCCAATGCTTTATTGAATGCCAAGGGCTCAGCTCACTGGCATTTAATAATTAAACTTTTAGATAAGAATTCTACCCCATCTACATCAGATAGAATTTGCATGCCCTTTTTTCTGTCACTAAAGAGGAACATTGGAGGCTAAATATGGAGCTAATTTGCACAGAGAAAAAAAAGCCATCAGAAAAAGCAAGTAAAAAATGGCGCTGAATCAACCCTACTGTATAGCAGCCACTAGCCTACTATTACTATGGGTGTTATTTAAGAAACGCTAACACCAGGTAGTGTCACGTAGCACTACGTAGCGTCGGGTGAACGCCGGCCGCAGTATGTGAAAACCATATATATGAAAGTCAATCTAGTGAGCGCCTCTAATAACGTCATGTAGCGTCACATGTATCACTAGCAGTGGCTCAGTGTAAAGCACCGGCGCTGGGTGTTCAGCAGCGCCATGTAGCACCTGTCGCTCAGTAGTATTATCCCATACATTTTAATGGTGTTTGATTTGGTTGTGTATAAATTGCATTTTCCTAAAGTAACGTTCTACATTATTTTTTATGCAGAATTGTATGTGCAGGTCGGCCATTGCAGTGTCATTGTCACAGTGTTAAAACTATGTAATTCCATATGTTTTCGCTCTGGTGCAGGTGTATATGTGTTTAGAAACAGACTTTTATCACATAGCTTCTGACACTCGACGCTAGAGCGCCCAGTTTTAAAGCGCAGACGCAGGTTGTGTGTAGTTTTCTCTTAAATATGGGCTTCAGCGCCAAGTGCCGAAGGCAATCAACTGGCGCTACCTATCGCTCGCTGCAGCATTGTCCTGTTGTTAGATGTAGCGTAGTCTTGGGCGCTTTGACCTCAGGACATACCTAGTGTTCTCCATTGGCTCTGCAGTGAATCAGGGAGAGGCTTCTACAGCGCTCCCTACAGACATCATATTTATCAATGCTGGACAGGATAGTACAGCGTCACTTGTCCAGCTGCTACGCTAGGTTATAGCACCAGACACCCGCTTGCGGAAGCTCTAAGCGCCACTATATAGACGCTCACATGGCAATACGTGGTGCTAGTCTTAAAGGAGCACTATCGCGAAATTGTGTAATATTAAAAATCCATATAAACACATTAGCTAATAAGGGGAGGGGTCACTTATACACCCAAACTGAATAAAACTCCCGCCAAGCTTGTGGTTTTCTTCCCCTGGTAGGAATAAAATCCTGGGGTTACATGTTTAGTCTATGAGGGGTGACAGAGTATGTCACCTTGAGATGTCCTCTTCCTTCCAATGAAATAAAAAAAACTATCCTGGCTGGATATTTCTCGATGCTGGGTGTATAAGTGACCCCTCCTCCCGCCATCCAGCCTATTTATATGGATTGTTATTATTGGGCCATTTTTTTTGCGATAGTGCTCCTTTACATTAGCCTCTATGTAAACAGATTACAGCTTTTGCTAAGCTATGCCTTTTTGCTCACACTACTGCTCCTCCTATATCACTTTGCCACTACACACACTAGGAAAGGGCTCCTGTACCTATTTGGGGCCTGTCAATACATATAAACAACCTTTTGGGCAACTATAAACCCAAAGAACATCCTCTCGCCCCAATCTCGTGTACCACCCATACCTACCCTGCTTTGCAAGCCACTTATATCACCAAACTCTTCCTTAAAACGTCTACCACCCAAATAAACTTTGTAAACCTGTAGTGCACCACATAACACTAACAGACCTAATAGATGTTACGTCACATGCTATCCGTTACGATGGCTGTTACAGTATATATGGTATATGTATATGGAATATCTATATCAAGTATATCAAATATTGAGACACAGTTGTTGGGATATGATTTATACACAAACAAATCTTCATCATCAGACCTAACTAGACTAAAGGGATTTACATGATTACTGAGTTCAAGTGAAGTGCATGTACAGCAGAAATGCATATATGAGATTTGTTCATAGATTACACGTGATGAGCTGTAGTATAATCCTCTTATTGCAGTGTATAGAAACTGGCAGAAGGCAAACACAAGTCACACACATCTGCATGCAACATTTAAAAAAAATCTTGAAAGAAAAAATATAAAGAATAGATACCATGGTTATACCCTTTTATCCACTATATGCATCTACATTTCAAGTAATCTCAAAATGAGCTATGTTATATTTGTCTAATATATAACATAGCTCATATTGAGATTACTCAGTAGATGTGGATGCATAAAATGGATAAAAGGGTATAAACATGGTATCTATTCTTTATATTTTTTATTTCAAGATTTTTTTTAATGTTACATGCAGATATATATTTATAAGAGCCTATCTTGTATGTTTCCCCCACCCTGTACATACAGATTGCTCACATCAAAAATCATCCTACCTGCACCTATTGCGTTTTTTTAGGCTTTTAACATCCAAGATGGCGGCCCGTGGAGTCCCAAGTGCCTTCTGACTGTGCCGCTCTGCTTTCTGGGATTGCTGTCCTTTTCCTGACCCCAGCTTTGATTTGTCTGTGCAAAGCACAGCTATAACTTGCCCCACTGTGCTTTTCACCCCTCTTTTCTTCTAAATATGTGATGCTTCTGAGGCAAGATGGCGGCGCCCTGTATCCTAGAATCCTGAACATAGTTGAATAATGTAAGCAACTAAAAACTTAAAATAAATTAATTTTAGATGCTGGGGAATCGTTTTTTAAGGGTTTGGGCTTTTCATTAAATGATGCGGAAGGTCCGGTTTAATGAGGAACTTTGGCCTGTATGGTTGGCCCTCCCCCCCAGGGCATCCCGATTTGTGATTCACTGCTGTGTGACATCACAGCAATTGCTATGCATACTAACATAGCTAGGGATTGCATGCCACACGCATGGGCCACAGTCCCACCATACCTCATGCTGAGGACGTATACCAATGGCAGGCATTTCTCAATGGCCAGTTGCGCACGCTCCATTCAGATTGCTTGCCTCTCTGAATTTAGAGCAACAAGCAAAAGCTGAATGGAGCCGAGCACGCTAATTGTAAATGAGAGTTTACTCAGCCACCTATGGGGATACATCCTTTCAGTGAGACTGAGCCATACCATCTAGATGTTTAGCTGTTTTATACAGTATGTGTGTCCAGCCAACCTATTCTATTTGTGAGCTTCTAAGTGACCATACGTTTCACCCGTTGTGACCATCCTGTTTTATAATGCCTTTGACTATCTGTGCCTGCTGTGCTTGCCTTACCTCTGCTCTGACAAGGACCATATCTGTCTTACATCCATTGTGTCTTTGACACAGTTTTTTAGAGAGTGGCCCTCTGCTGCTTGCCTTCCCTTGAGACTTTCTGTGACCCTCCATAGCTTGGCCTAGGCAGACCAGACCAACTCCTGGTGGGTCCATTGGGTCCCCACCTCATAACGTGATGTATTGATTTCCATGTTGAGTGATCATATTCCCTCTTAATCACCTCTTTTTACTAGTAAATTAAAAGTTAAGCTCTTTGAGTCCACCTTCATAATGCCTCCAAGGCATTTATTAATTTAGTACTTTTTCTTATTCTAAGACATTTATTTGGACTGAACTGCATGTTCCAGGTGTGGTGCATAATTTGTAAAAAGTTATCTACAAGTTTGCTGGAAGCAAACCAAAGAAGCAAATGTTCTGTTTAAATTTCATTGAAGCTGGCTTTCGGCAAACCTCTATGTTTTATTGGGCTGTGAGCAAGTTTGTGGTGTGCCAACCAGACCCTGTGGGAGCTGTAAAATGATTTCTCTCCATTACTGGAGCCTTTTTTTTAATACAAGAGAGACTTCTATGTCTTTAGAAGCAGCAGATTGGCACTGCTTGTTGTGTTAAGTCTGTATTCTACAAGGTTACCTGGATCATTTTCCAAAATCACACCTACATACAGTATGTACAAATTCTATCCACCCTCCAAGATTCATAACATTACAAATATGAAGATCAAAATCTCAATGATGAGTTCTTTTTCTTAGCCATTTCAATAAGCTCTGGGGGGCTTTGGTTGAGCCAGTATCACTATTATGCTGTAACAGTCACTTTTCTCAGTCTATGCAAATCTACTAAGAGCTCTGCATGCCTCTCTTTCAGAAGACCTACATGCGGAGACTTTGTGCTTTTGCTAATAATATATTTAAAGATTTTTAGGGATTAAGTTACTTTGGCAAACTGCCTTTCATTGTTAATCTTTGCCGTTTAATCATCTTTTTACAAACTTTCCTTAATTCTTTCTAACTTGGAAATAATGATCATGTTCCCTAGGCTTCATATTATTTAAAGGCCCCTTTCTCATCTCATAATCAGTGACCCACATACTGTACATGTGGAGGTTGATTTAACACTAGCGCCACATATTGCCAGTTGGGAGTCTATGTAGCAGCGCTTAGAGCATCCGCAAGAGTACGCAAAAACTGTGTCTCTGGCACTATAACGTAGCTTTGGTGCTGGACAAGTATCCTGTCCAGCATTGATAAATGTGATGAGATCAGATTAATAGATATGTATGGGAGCTGTAGAAGGTGCCTGGATCAATGCAGCGCCTGAGCGTACCAATTTGCAATTCCTCAATTTGCCCTTAGGTATGCTTTCTTTCAATTTGGAGGGGGTAAGAGCTAGTCACCCTCAATATGTTGTTTGAAGCCATGGGCTTCCTATAGAGGTTTGTACTTAGGGTGCCGTCTGTTTCAAGTTTTAATTTTTCAAATCCAAGAATGCAACCTCTCGATCATTGTAGTCTAACATGAATGTTAGACTGAGTTGGTTTGAGTTCAGGATTAATACATATCTCCTCAGGTCTTTTTCGTTTCCTTCCCACATGATCAGAATCTATGTATCATAGCCAGGTAGATATTTGGTTGGTGTAGATTGTTATGGTCTCATCTTCCCATTTGTCGCTCCCACCAGCCCAGGTATAAGTTCAAGAAAGAAAGTGCACATGTTGTTCCTATTGCTGTTCCTTGTGTTTGATGAAAGAGTTGTTGTCGAAAAAGAAATGTGTTGTGGGTTAGTATGAAGTTAAGCAATTCCGAGGAGAGTGTGTCATTGATTTATGGACCTTGGGTAAGGCATATGAGGTTTGTATGGTGGGTTTGTACACATTCAAAAATTCCCATGTTGACTTTGAGCTAACTTTATGTTCATAGGCTCTGTCTATTATGGTCTTATATTTGGTTATGGGTGCCTTCTGATACCACTCCTGATTTTCCAGGATTTTGTAACACATTGTTTCATATCATAGCTTGGCCATAATCACTGTGTTCCCCCTTTGTCAGTGGGTTTTATTACTATTGCTGTGTTTTTTTCAAGTTCCCATAGAGATTGTTTTTATGCAGGTGTCATATTTTTTGGTCTCTGGCCTTTTCTATTTATGTTTTCTATTTGTGTGCTTGTGTTGTTAAATTTATAAAGGTCTTGATACTTGCATTGGTTGTTAGTGGTAGGAAGTATAGACATTTGGTAGGTAAGGCCCCATACCTATAATACACCTACTCATCACATAATAGTGAGCCGGTACTGAAGGTGGCAAGCAAAGCTCTCCCCCCCCCCCTTTCTCCTGTTTCTAAACACATACACACCAGCACCAGAGTGAAAACACATGGAATGACATTGTGTTAACACTGTAACAATACAATGGCAGACCTACACATTTCGCATAAAAACAAAAAATTCAAAATATAACAATATACGTGTTTGGTTGCTGGGCAGGGGAGGTCACACAATAATTAGAGCCTAAAATTGAGAAAACTAATTTGTTAAAATGCTATTTATACACAACCAAATAAAACACCATTGAAATGTATGGGATAATGCTACTGAGCAACAGGTGCTACATGACGCTACGTGGTACTATGTGGCGTTACTTAACTAAGGCCCTTAGTTTTGTCTTGCATCTTGTATCTACTGCTTATAGGGGAACAATGTGCAGCACATTCCTCAAAATTCAAATCTTGAGAAACTGAAAAACAGCAGGATCCTGCTGTGGGCCTCACCTTAGAGTGAGCTGTTGCTGAGGGTCCTGACATTAGTAGGACCCAGAAAGATAGAAAATGGTTAACGAAGTTGCCAGGGAGGGTTTACTAATGTGGAACCGTTCCTGGAAAGGGATTCTAGATGAGCCCTACTCCTGCTGCATGTGGGTTTGGCATTACAGAGATGTTGACCTTTTATGTCACTCCATCCTATGGGGAATCCTTGCTGATGCTTGCAGAGAGGGGTTGTTAAAGTGGACCAAAACCCTCCTGCAGTAGTCTTGGAGTCTAAAATACTTCCCCTGGGGCTTCTTAAATAGGGATGCCCCACTGTGTTAACTCTCCCGGGTCGCCGGTAAACTCACCATTACTGCTGTTGGATTTTTTGCAGTTTCATTAACTATATTACAGAGACACCAATCTTGGAGACCAGCTTACAGGGTGATAGCTGGGGAAACGGTGAGGTTTAGGGGTGAGGCTTACTCGCAGGCTTTTGTTGAACAAATTATTTTTTTTTTACAAAATTTCCAAAATTGTGCTCAAAATGCACCTAGCATTTAAAGGGGAGGTCCAGGCTATGTAAGAATGTTACTGCCAGCAAGATTATAGATTACTGGCCAGTAGTTATCAACACACAAGCTCGCCGGCCATCAGAGCTGTTTATCAAGCAAGCGGGCTGCTCAGGGAGATTCTAAATAGTAAGTGTTGCCCCCCACCCCCATATTAGAACAGTCCTTGAGCCTGTGTAAACCCTACAGCAACATGTTTCTTCTGGAACCCTGGCGCTAGGAGGGAGCTAGTCCCGCTGCAGGCACATTTTGATGGTAACGACAGCAAATGTGGATGAAAATGGTTCCTAAATCAGGCCCTATGTGTGCAGCAGGGTAGTTTCTTTTTTTCCTATTTCTTTTAGTTATTACAAAGTTTACTAGCAGCCAATAATGAATCCCGTTGTTATGCTGACTGCATGCCGAACAATCAACTAAAATAAACAGAGGAGAAGGTCCCCCTCCCTCCTCCACATACTAATGGAATAATCCCAGTCACAGAGATTCGAGAGAAGACAGGCAGGCAGTACAGGAGCTTAGAAATCACCAGCAACACTGCCCTGAGATAGCACTTCAGAAATAAGCTGTCTGAGAAGTAAGACCAATATGCTTTGAATTCACACTCAGCCTAGTGGTTCTTTAAAGTGGACCAAAACCCACCATGGAGTCTATGAGATTGCCTGATGTGTCATATCTTCCATGTTGTCTGAAAACTCAACTTCATTCCCAGTCCTACGGCGCCTGCGCGAGCAGCAGCTGCATCCCCGCTATCCCTATTTTGAATGATAATATCAGGGCAAGTGCCGAGCACGCTCCCTGTTACAGGGTAGCGAGGGATGTGGCCGCCAACGTGTTTGGATCTGCTCACCTTAGACAAGCTCTAGGATGTAGGACTGATGAAGGGTGAGTGAAATTGGGCGCCCTGGGCTGTTTCACACCGCGGGGTATCCCTGATCAGGGTGCCTAGGGGTCAAAAAGCAAAACCCAGGATAGTCAACTTTAAGCACCTAACAGTTTTGTCCAAACTCTGCTTGGGCATTGGGAAAAGGAGCTTACAATGTTGCCTGAGCAGACTGCTGACTGTTATTGCTCCTCTGGAACACGGGGTGAATGACACCAGCAGGGGGATAGAGGAGAGAGAAGAAGGGGCTGAAAGTGAAGAAGGGTAATGACTGTAAGACCGAGCAGTAGACCAAGTGGAGCTATAGACCACGAGTCGAGCCATAGGATTGATGGTCTATTGCAAGGTAATAGGGAGGAGAGCCAAAACTTTGCCCTTGGCTTCTGCATACAGGTTCAGCTGTGAGTTTATACACTTTGTCTGGACATTCCCTTTAAGGCAAAATTTTGTGTTTCATTTTATTTTCAAGCAAATGGACAGAACGTTACAGGGGTCTCACTGTAGTATTAGCTATGTTCTGTTATAATCACTACTTTTTAATTTATTCAGCCCTGCAGAAAATGAAGTGGCATAGACTTAACATTTTCCGCCCCTCATTTCCTCTCCGCTCAGCGCTCAGCAACTTTTTCCTCTCTCCGATGCAGCGAACACTTTGTAAAATCCATCATCTAATCTCGGGAGCACTGCAGTGTAATTTCACATCCATCTCTAATACATCACACAGTGTCTCCTCTCACGTTACATTTTGTTATAGCTGCCATTACTTTTCACTGTTCAGATTCACCTGAAAGGCTGCATATTCCACATTGTGTTGAATTAATCCTTTAATACCTACAAGGAAGACTCTGCCGATGTAATGTAATTGTTCTGTGTGTATGAGGAGGTAGGTGGCCCATACACTGAAACGTATGGGAATAATCTGAGCTGTCAGAGATCTATCAAGTGATAGCAATACTTTACATTACAAATGAATCACTTTGCTGTGACCCCACGCTGCCCTTTTTAAGTAGAAACACATCATTGTCATTGTCTATAACAAGTACTGTACAATGAGCAGAGGATAAATGATCAAAGTGGACAAAAAAAACACGATTTTGACTATCCTGGGTTTTGGTTCTTTCCCCCGGGCTCCCCGATTGGAGGTGCCCCGCTGTGTGAAACCACCCAGATCGATGAGCGCAACTCTTCCCAACTCACCTCTGCTCGTCCAATCAGTGCGTTCGGCCACTGACGTCACATCGTCTAAGCCTTCTAAGCCTTCATCTAAGGCCAGCATCTCTGAGTGCGCTGGCGACTGCATCCCTCGCTTAGCTCTAACAAGGAGTACGCCCGCTCCAGCCATTCACAAATGCCTGGCGTGGGCACGCACCTTGCTAGAGGGATAGCGGGGATGCGCCTCGCGTATGCGCCACTGGCCCGGGAAGCAAGGTAAATGTATGGGGCGACCTGGGGGGTTTCACAAAGTGGGGCATACTGATTTTGGATGCCCCGTGGAGGAGGGAATCGGTCGGCCCTGGAATCTTATAGATTCCCAGAACAATCACACTGGGTTTCGGTCCACTTTAACAATTCACAGTCAATGTATACAGCCACCTACTGTGAGATATGGCTTTAGTGCAACTGGAATTGTGCAGAAACTTGATCGAAGGCTGGTACCGGCGGCAGAAGACGCGGCAGAAGACGTTAGCAACCCGGAATGGTAACTTTGACCTTTTTGGTGTACTGGTTTGGTCAGAGACAACAGCCCACCGGTGGTGTTGGTCAGCAACAGGGACAGCAGCTCAGATGTGGTCAGATGTACTGCTAGTCAGCAACAAGTAAAGTACAGCCACTAAGATGTGATCAAATGTGGCACTGTTCAGCAACAGTTCTAGACATGGCTTATCATTTCTGGGGCCCCATGCAAAGTTGTGTCTGGCGACCTTAATCAAAGACAAATTTTGTATAACGAAATACAATATTAATGTAACTTGTCGGGGGTGAAGCCACGACCTGCTCAGCACCTGTGGAGGATTTCACACAGGAGGGGCATCCTAGGATTGTCCGTCCATGGCTTAGGGAATGGTCTGGGAAATGCCCGTATGGCTGTACAATTTCTACTTCCTGACAGCCACGAACCCGGGTGTAACCCAATACGCCGCGGGGTGGGCCCAGTCCTGAGGCTCATCCCCTTGGGCATTAGGAGAGGACCATGTTTCTCCCACCATGTTTCCAATCTCTGTGATGTGCTCCAGCCTCCACTACATTATCTGCCCCAACTTATCCTCCAAAAAAGCCAAAAAGCCTGGATCACCAGGCTGGGAAGCCTCCCATAAGGCCCATGTTTTGGTGTATTTCTCGGGTCCTGCCTCGCTCCTCTCTAACACCAGCTCCTTCATCCTCCTAAAATTTTCAACTCAAGATACATACAGTAATTACATAGGTAATACGGTTGAAAAAAAGACATATGTCCATCAAGTTTACCCAAGGGACTGGTTTGGGGAAAGTTATTTTTTTTTATTTACAGATAACAGCTAATAGTAACAGTCAATATTATTTTCTTCGAAAATTCTAAAGAAGCTTCTAATCCTTTTTGCAAGCTGACAGCTGTCAAAGTTGTAACAAGCTACCGTGGGATACCACAGATTTATAGTTCTTATGGTAAAAAAGGATTGTAGCCTCTGCAGATTGATTCTTTTTTTTCATCAATATTTTTTCCCCATATTTTTTTTTAATTGGCCATTTGTATGTTTAAATTTTGAATACCGGGTCCCCACACACCCAATAATATTGCACCAGGACAGATGGAATAAAGATAGGGCACTACCTCCTCATTAAGTAATAAAGGATAATTTTATTATATCACAAGCATGATTGTAAAAACCAACACTAAACAATACAGTTTAAAACACATATAGACCACAATACTACAAAACACAAACAAGGGGGCGCCAGGGTACCATTAAGATCTCATAATAGCATAGTTCCAATAGAAAATATATGTTCAAACAAGATTAAAGAATTATAAAACCATTTGCTCAAATAAATTTATGTGCAGAAATGTGCAAAAAGTCATATACTAAAGTGCCAACAGTATTAAAAGTGCCTGTGCAAGTTAATTCCATACAAGTTTATCTATCCAATACATCATAGAATATATTCAAACCAACCCAAAATATATGAAAGAGACATGGAACAATAGATATACAGTAATAATACCAACTGGACCTACCCCCATAAAAATCTGCCAACGCGTGTCGCAGCGTCCACGAGCTGCTTCCTCAGGGCAATTGTGTAGCTGTACCCCTGTGCCCTTCCCTATATATATACACCCTTAATGGGGGTGATGCATAGCCCTCCAATAGGAAGCCGAGCCTGTAATGGCAGGGTCCCACCTACACCCCGCTCCCGCCCCTCACCCCCCCCCCACACACCAACCACATCCCCCACACGCCCAACCACGCAGGTGCGCCCCTGGGCAGGTGTGATATAATCAATTAAAATAGTCTAAGAGTAAAGGCCAGTGTGATAGTATGCAGGAAAGTATTGCAGCTGTGCGACGCACTCCGGCCGGAAGTGTGTCACCGAGGGCGCCTGCGTTCCAGCGTTGCTGCGCGACGCACCCGGCCGGAAGTGCGTCACGCAGCAACACAAGAGATCATAAGGGAGACATCAAACTCCTTCCACCATCACATATAGGGAACAGACTGGCCCACAGCGGTAGCGGGACTGCACACCGCTCAAAAATAATTATAAAGAAAAATCTGCAGTCAAGGTCATGCGCACCACCGTGGAGGGGAGGGGGGTGGAGAGAGGCGGGGACGGGGGGATACAGGGAGAGATATGAGCCATCCAACACGAGGGCAGGCCGCGTGTGCGCGTGCACTGCACCGCCGCCCGCGCGCGCCCATCCCAAAGTCATCCGGGTAGGCGCACACGCGCGGCCGAGCAGAACACCCGCGCAGGCGCATGAAAGTTAAAGGGGCAGCCACACAGACGAGGGAACAGCACAGGGGATGTGACACAGCAGTGGCAAATCATAAACAACATACGAGAAAATTACATATATACAATATATACAATCTAATCAGTTAGCATAATCAGAGGATAATCATAGTTCTTGCCTATAATATCCATAAATGTAAAAAATCTCTCAGTGACCACACCAGAGAGATTAAATCCAGAAGGTGCATTATAATAGGGCTGTACATGTACATCTGATAACCATATTGTAAGGGTAATCATAGAGTTTGGTCAGCCCCAATATTGTTGGTCTAACCTCAGAGGGGGACCAGATCTCATAGGTAAGTAAAAGGGGAGTTTAAATTCCCATAGGTGGCTGCTATATAACAAATTCTACAGCATTTCATATTATCTATACAAGTCAGGGAAGCCAGAATCAGGTAGATCAGAGGGAGAAGGGGGGAGGGGGGGGGGGGGGGAGGGGGGGGGGGGGGTCGGGGGGGGGGGAAAGGGGGAAGAGGAAGGGAGGGAAAGGAGAGAAGGATAGGGGGGGGGGGGAAGCAGACATGCCCAAGGCCCACATGTTCAACATCCATTCTATTTTTCATTTTTCACATTTATCATAGAAATGGAGTTCCAGGCCAAGTTTCTTCCATCCCTAGATCAAGAGTTGGACCTCTGAGACCCGAGGAGATGGCGTATGATGTTCAGTCACCTATCCCAATCCTAAAAAATATATATATAATTAGTCTATATAAATTAACAAAAAACGTGAACCAGTGAACCAATCGGCAAATAGAACAAAAACAAAAGTGCAGTGTAGGAATAAGATGAACATACAGGAGAAGAAAAAAATATATGTGACAAAAATAACAGTGTCATTGCATAAAAAGTGTGATAAATGATCAATCCGGTGTGGACAACCCCTAACAAATAAGCCCCCCCCCAACCCAATAAAAAGAATATTTCCATCCCACTTAGGTGCCCCCTAAAAACGGGGTAAAGGCCAGGTCCTCGTTAAGGCCCTTAGGGGCCTGTGTGTCCAAAAGGTAGATCCATCTCAATTCTTGTTGTTGTAATTTACGTTTAATGTCTCCCCCCCTCGGCCCCACCCTAACCCTCTCTATTCCCATGATCCTCAAGCAGTTATAGTCGCTATTATGTGCCTCTAAAAAGTGTTGGGCAACCGGTGTGATCCTTTTCCCCTGTTCTAAGTGTCTGGTTGCCAATCGGATACTCGATATATGGGCCTGTAATCTAGCCTTCAAAGTATTCCGGGTTTCCCCTATGTACATTTTTGGACATGTACACCACAATGCGTAAATTACCCCAGTGGTACGGCAATTAATAAATTGCTTGATCCTAAAATCTCTATTGGTCAAGAGATTACGTATTAGTTTGTCCTTAACCATATAGGGGCAAATTGTACATTTCCCACAAGGGTAATTTCCTTCAAATTGGCTCTGTTCTGTCAACCAATTAGTTGTTCCTCTAAAGTGGCTAGAGCATAGGATATCCCGGATATTAGGTGCTCGTCGAGCGAGCATACGTGGTCCCCCTTGGGTCCACTTGCCCAAATCTGGGTCTGATTCTAGAATCCCCCAATGTTTTTGCAGAATCATACGTAAATTGTTCCAGTCTCGGTTATATCGGGTACAAAATCTAATGTCCTGGGTATCCCGCTCATGCCTCTTAGGTACCAATAGATCTTCACGGGATTTGGCAGCCGCTAATAATTGGTTTTGGGTACCCCCTATTTTCAAAGCGCCGGCTAAGTTCCATAGCCTGTCGCGAGAAGTTCTCCTCACCTGAACAGTTTCTACGGGCCCGAAGGAACTGGCCGATGGGGATTCCATTCTTGAGAGAGGTAGTATGAAAGCTTTTATAATGAAGTAGAGCATTGGTAGCCGTTTCCTTACGGTATAAGTCGGTCTCTATCTTACCGTCTTCCAAAAGGTTGATGTACAGATCCAGGAATGTAACCTGGTTTTTTGAGGATTGGACTGTGAGGTAAATGTTAAATGGATTATTATTCAGCATACCAATAAAGTTGTTCAATTCATCCTCAGTCCCCTGCCATAGCAAAAGTATATCGTCCAAATATCGATACCAGCCTAACACGTGACAACAATGGTCGGCCAAATCCTCCTGGAAGACAACCTCACGCTCCCACCAGCCTAAAAATAAATTGGCTATTGAGGGGGCACAACGGGCCCCCATAGCCACGCCACAGATCTGGCGATAGTACACATCGTCGAACATGAAAAAATTGTGTGATAATACAAATTTAAGAAGTTTTAAAATGAGGTCTTGCAGAGAGCGCGAGGTTCCCCCAGCCATCTCCAGAAAGTATTGACATGTACGGAGTGCGTCAGCGTGTGTGATGTTAGTATACAATGATTCAACATCCATTGTTACCAAAAGGGTATCCCCTGGTAGATATAAGGATTTCAATCGGGTAAGTAGATCCATAGAGTCACGTATATAAGATGGTAACGTAAGGACGAAAGGTTGGAGGTGATGGTCTATCAATATACAAGCTTTTTCAGTAAGTCCCCCGATGCCCGCCACTATAGGTCTTCCGGGGGGGCATCGGGGGTTCTTATGGATTTTGGGTAGTAAGTAAAATGTCGCGACAATTGGGAATTCTACAACTAGGAATTCATATAATCTCTGATTGATAGTCCCATCCGACCAAGCACATCTAATTAGTTCATCATACTCCGATTTATAGGCCTGCAGGGGATTGCCCCTAAGTGTTTCATAATACAGGGGGTTCTGAAGCTGTCTCAGAGCTTCGGTACGGTAGTATTCGCGGGACATTATGACAATGTTACCGCCCTTATCCGCTTCTTTTATCTCTATGTCCCGTCGTAGCCGAAGCTCCGAGACAGCCCCACGTTCCCCCCGGGTCAAATTGTGATGGCCATGGTTAGCGGGTAATCGCCAGATATCCCTACTAACAACCTTAAAGAAGGTTAGCACGGCTGGACTAATTGTCCACTGTGGAGTATACTTGGAGGGCTTACGTAGTTTAGTCACAGGGTCTGGAGTGGGCAGCTGTTCCTGCAATAGCGCATTAAGATCGTCCAAAGCGGCTTGTTCTTCAGAGGTCAAACCTACATCACACTGTAGAGGGGTATCAAACTGCTTCTTCAACAATAGTTTTCTGCAAAATAAGTCTTTAGTAGCCAGAAATTTATCTAGATCACAGGTGGGAGAGAAGGTAAGACCTTTGGATAAAACAGACCTCTGATCAGGGGTAAGTTCACAATCAGTAAGGTTAATGATATTCAGAGTTTGTTTATTTTCTTTTACCACATCCGGGTCAGGTCCAGTGGCTTCAATAGAATCTAGGGGCTGGGTTCCAACCTGGAACGTTTCTGTGCAAAAGGGCGAGGTTGCCGCTGATGCCAGCGTCTGGACAGACCCCTTTGTTCCATGTCTCTACAACTATGAATTCCTAGTTGTAGAATTCCCAATTGTCGCGACATTTTACTTACTACCCAAAATCCATAAGAACCCCCGATGCCCCCCCGGAAGACCTATAGTGGCGGGCATCGGGGGACTTACTGAAAAAGCTTGTATATTGATAGACCATCACCTCCAACCTTTCGTCCTTACGTTACCATCTTATATACGTGACTCTATGGATCTACTTACCCGATTGAACTCCTTATATCTACCAGGGGATACCCTTTTGGTAACAATGGACGTTGAATCATTGTATACTAACATCACACACGCTGATGCACTCCGTACATGTCAATACTTTCTGGAGATGGCTGGGGGAACCTCGCGCTCTCTGCAAGACCTCATTTTAAAACTTCTTAAATTTGTATTATCACACAATTTTTTCATGTTCGACGATGTGTACTATCGCCAGATCTGTGGCGTGGCTATGGGGGCCCGTTGTGCCCCCTCAATAGCCAATTTATTTTTAGGCTGGTGGGAGCGTGAGGTTGTCTTCCAGGAGGATTTGGCCGACCATTGTTGTCACGTGTTAGGCTGGTATCGATATTTGGACGATATACTTTTGCTATGGCAGGGGACTGAGGATGAATTGAACAACTTTATTGGTATGCTGAATAATAATCCATTTAACATTTACCTCACAGTCCAATCCTCAAAAAACCAGGTTACATTCCTGGATCTGTACATCAACCTTTTGGAAGACGGTAAGATAGAGACCGACTTATACCGTAAGGAAACGGCTACCAATGCTCTACTTCATTATAAAAGCTTTCATACTACCTCTCTCAAGAATGGAATCCCCATCGGCCAGTTCCTTCGGGCCCGTAGAAACTGTTCAGGTGAGGAGAACTTCTCGCGACAGGCTATGGAACTTAGCCGGCGCTTTGAAAATAGGGGGTACCCAAAACCAATTATTAGGAGGGCCCGCGAACGAGCGGCTGCCAAATCCCGTGAAGATCTATTGGTACCTAAGAGGCATGAGCGGGATACCCCGGACATTAGATTTTGTACCCGATATAACCGAGACTGGAACAATTTACGTATGATTCTGCAAAAACATTGGGGGATTCTAGAATCAGACCCAGATTTGGGCAAGTGGACCCAAGGGGGACCACGTATGCTCGCTCGACGAGCACCTAATATCCGGGATATCCTATGCTCTAGCCACTTTAGAGGAACAACTAATTGGTTGACAGAACAGAGCCAATTTGAAGGAAATTACCCTTGTGGGAAATGTACAATTTGCCCCTATATGGTTAAGGACAAACTAATACGTAATTTCTTGACCAATAGAGATTTTAGGATCAAGCAATTTATTAATTGCCGTACCACTGGGGTAATTTACGCATTGTGGTGTACATGTCCAAAAATGTACATAGGGGAAACCCGGAATACTTTGAAGGCTAGATTACAGGCCCATATATCGAGTATCTGATTGGCAACCAGACACTTAGAACAGGGGAAAAGGATCACACCGGTTGCCCAACACTTTTTAGAGGCACATAATAGCGACTATAACTGCTTGAGGATCATGGGAATAGAGAGGGTTAGGGTGGGGCCGAGGGGGGGAGACATTAAACGTAAATTACAACAACAAGAATTGAGATGGATCTACCTTTTGGACACACAGGCCCCTAAGGGCCTTAACGAGGACCTGGCCTTTACCCCGTTTTTAGGGGGCACTTAAGTGGGATGGAAATATTCTTTTTATTGGGTTGGGGGGGGGGGCTTATTTGTTAGGGGTTGTCCACACCGGATTGATCATTTATCACACTTTTTATGCAATGACACTGTTATTTTTGTCACATATATTTTTTTCTTCTCCTGTATGTTCATCTTATTCCTACACTGCACTTTTGTATTTTGTTCACTTGGTTCTATTTGCCGATTGGTTCACTGGTTCACGTTTTTTGTTAATTTATATAGACTAATTATATATATATTTTTTAGGATTGGGATAGGTGACTGAACATCATACGCCATCTCCTCGGGTCTCAGAGGTCCAACTCTTGATCTAGGGATGGAAGAAACTTGGCCTGGAACTCCATTTCTATGATAAATGTGAAAAATGAAAAATAGAATGGATGTTGAACATGTGGGCCTTGGGCATGTCTGCTTCCCCCCCACCCTATCCTTCTCTCCTTTCCCTCCCTTCCTCTTCCCCCTTTCCCCCCCCCCCCCGACCCCCCCCCCTCCCCTCTCCCCCCCCCCCTCCCCCCTTCTCCCTCTGATCTACCTGATTCTGGCTTCCCTGACTTGTATAGATAATATGAAATGCTGTAGAATTTGTTATATAGCAGCCACCTATGGGAATTTAAACTCCCCTTTTACTTACCTATGAGATCTGGTCCCCCTCTGAGGTTAGACCAACAATATTGGGGCTGACCAAACTCTATGATTACCCTTACAATATGGTTATCAGATGTACATGTACAGCCCTATTATAATGCACCTTCTGGATTTAATCTCTCTGGTGTGGTCACTGAGAGATTTTTTACATTTATGGATATTATAGGCAAGAACTATGATTATCCTCTGATTATGCTAACTGATTAGATTGTATATATTGTATATATGTAATTTTCTCGTATGTTGTTTATGATTTGCCACTGCTGTGTCACATCCCCTGTGCTGTTCCCTCGTCTGTGTGGCTGCCCCTTTAACTTTCATGCGCCTGCGCGGGTGTTCTGCTCGGCTGCGTGCGTGCGCCTACCCGGATGACTTTGGGATGGGCGCGCGCGGGCGGCGGTGCAGTGCACGCGCACACGCGGCCTGCCCTCGTGTTGGATGGCTCATATCTCTCCCTGTATCCCCCCGTCCCCGCCTCTCTCCACCCCCCTCCCCTCCACGGTGGTGCGCATGACCTTGACTGCAGATTTTTCTTTATAATTATTTTTGAGCGGTGTGCAGTCCCGCTACCGCTGTGGGCCAGTCTGTTCCCTATATGGGATGGTGGAAGGAGTTCCCCCCGGGTCAAATTGTGATGGCCATGGTTAGCGGGTAATCGCCAGATATCCCTACTAACAACCTTAAAGAAGGTTAGCACGGCTGGACTAATTGTCCACTGTGGAGTATACTTGGAGGGCTTACGTAGTTTAGTCACAGGGTCTGGAGTGGGCAGCTGTTCCTGCAATAGCGCATTAAGATCGTCCAAAGCGGCTTGTTCTTCAGAGGTCAAACCTACATCACACTGTAGAGGGGTATCAAACTGCTTCTTCAACAATAGTTTTCTGCAAAATAAGTCTTTAGTAGCCAGAAATTTATCTAGATCACAGGTGGGAGAGAAGGTAAGACCTTTGGATAAAACAGACCTCTGATCAGGGGTAAGTTCACAATCAGTAAGGTTAATGATATTCAGAGTTTGTTTATTTTCTTTTACCACATCCGGGTCAGGTCCAGTGGCTTCAATAGAATCTAGGGGCTGGGTTCCAACCTGGAACGTTTCTGTGCAAAAGGGCGAGGTTGCCGCTGATGCCAGCGTCTGGACAGACCCCTTTGTTCCATGTCTCTACAACTATGAATTCCTAGTTGTAGAATTCCCAATTGTCGCGACATTTTACTTACTACCCAAAATCCATAAGAACCCCCGATGCCCCCCCGGAAGACCTATAGTGGCGGGCATCGGGGGACTTACTGAAAAAGCTTGTATATTGATAGACCATCACCTCCAACCTTTCGTCCTTACGTTACCATCTTATATACGTGACTCTATGGATCTACTTACCCGATTGAACTCCTTATATCTACCAGGGGATACCCTTTTGGTAACAATGGACGTTGAATCATTGTATACTAACATCACACACGCTGATGCACTCCGTACATGTCAATACTTTCTGGAGATGGCTGGGGGAACCTCGCGCTCTCTGCAAGACCTCATTTTAAAACTTCTTAAATTTGTATTATCACACAATTTTTTCATGTTCGACGATGTGTACTATCGCCAGATCTGTGGCGTGGCTATGGGGGCCCGTTGTGCCCCCTCAATAGCCAATTTATTTTTAGGCTGGTGGGAGCGTGAGGTTGTCTTCCAGGAGGATTTGGCCGACCATTGTTGTCACGTGTTAGGCTGGTATCGATATTTGGACGATATACTTTTGCTATGGCAGGGGACTGAGGATGAATTGAACAACTTTATTGGTATGCTGAATAATAATCCATTTAACATTTACCTCACAGTCCAATCCTCAAAAAACCAGGTTACATTCCTGGATCTGTACATCAACCTTTTGGAAGACGGTAAGATAGAGACCGACTTATACCGTAAGGAAACGGCTACCAATGCTCTACTTCATTATAAAAGCTTTCATACTACCTCTCTCAAGAATGGAATCCCCATCGGCCAGTTCCTTCGGGCCCGTAGAAACTGTTCAGGTGAGGAGAACTTCTCGCGACAGGCTATGGAACTTAGCCGGCGCTTTGAAAATAGGGGGTACCCAAAACCAATTATTAGGAGGGCCCGCGAACGAGCGGCTGCCAAATCCCGTGAAGATCTATTGGTACCTAAGAGGCATGAGCGGGATACCCCGGACATTAGATTTTGTACCCGATATAACCGAGACTGGAACAATTTACGTATGATTCTGCAAAAACATTGGGGGATTCTAGAATCAGACCCAGATTTGGGCAAGTGGACCCAAGGGGGACCACGTATGCTCGCTCGACGAGCACCTAATATCCGGGATATCCTATGCTCTAGCCACTTTAGAGGAACAACTAATTGGTTGACAGAACAGAGCCAATTTGAAGGAAATTACCCTTGTGGGAAATGTACAATTTGCCCCTATATGGTTAAGGACAAACTAATACGTAATTTCTTGACCAATAGAGATTTTAGGATCAAGCAATTTATTAATTGCCGTACCACTGGGGTAATTTACGCATTGTGGTGTACATGTCCAAAAATGTACATAGGGGAAACCCGGAATACTTTGAAGGCTAGATTACAGGCCCATATATCGAGTATCTGATTGGCAACCAGACACTTAGAACAGGGGAAAAGGATCACACCGGTTGCCCAACACTTTTTAGAGGCACATAATAGCGACTATAACTGCTTGAGGATCATGGGAATAGAGAGGGTTAGGGTGGGGCCGAGGGGGGGAGACATTAAACGTAAATTACAACAACAAGAATTGAGATGGATCTACCTTTTGGACACACAGGCCCCTAAGGGCCTTAACGAGGACCTGGCCTTTACCCCGTTTTTAGGGGGCACTTAAGTGGGATGGAAATATTCTTTTTATTGGGTTGGGGGGGGGGGGCTTATTTGTTAGGGGTTGTCCACACCGGATTGATCATTTATCACACTTTTTATGCAATGACACTGTTATTTTTGTCACATATATTTTTTTCTTCTCCTGTATGTTCATCTTATTCCTACACTGCACTTTTGTATTTTGTTCACTTGGTTCTATTTGCCGATTGGTTCACTGGTTCACGTTTTTTGTTAATTTATATAGACTAATTATATATATATTTTTTAGGATTGGGATAGGTGACTGAACATCATACGCCATCTCCTCGGGTCTCAGAGGTCCAACTCTTGATCTAGGGATGGAAGAAACTTGGCCTGGAACTCCATTTCTATGATAAATGTGAAAAATGAAAAATAGAATGGATGTTGAACATGTGGGCCTTGGGCATGTCTGCTTCCCCCCCCCCCCCCTATCCTTCTCTCCTTTCCCTCCCTTCCTCTTCCCCCTTTCCCCCCCCCCCCCCGACCCCCCCCCTCCCCTCTCCCCCCCCCCCCCCTCCCCCCTTCTCCCTCTGATCTACCTGATTCTGGCTTCCCTGACTTGTATAGATAATATGAAATGCTGTAGAATTTGTTATATAGCAGCCACCTATGGGAATTTAAACTCCCCTTTTACTTACCTATGAGATCTGGTCCCCCTCTGAGGTTAGACCAACAATATTGGGGCTGACCAAACTCTATGATTACCCTTACAATATGGTTATCAGATGTACATGTACAGCCCTATTATAATGCACCTTCTGGATTTAATCTCTCTGGTGTGGTCACTGAGAGATTTTTTACATTTATGGATATTATAGGCAAGAACTATGATTATCCTCTGATTATGCTAACTGATTAGATTGTATATATTGTATATATGTAATTTTCTCGTATGTTGTTTATGATTTGCCACTGCTGTGTCACATCCCCTGTGCTGTTCCCTCGTCTGTGTGGCTGCCCCTTTAACTTTCATGCGCCTGCGCGGGTGTTCTGCTCGGCTGCGTGCGTGCGCCTACCCGGATGACTTTGGGATGGGCGCGCGCGGGCGGCGGTGCAGTGCACGCGCACACGCGGCCTGCCCTCGTGTTGGATGGCTCATATCTCTCCCTGTATCCCCCCGTCCCCGCCTCTCTCCACCCCCCTCCCCTCCACGGTGGTGCGCATGACCTTGACTGCAGATTTTTCTTTATAATTATTTTTGAGCGGTGTGCAGTCCCGCTACCGCTGTGGGCCAGTCTGTTCCCTATATGGGATGGTGGAAGGAGTTTGATGTCTCCCTTATGATCTCTTGTGTTGCTGCGTGACGCACTTCCGGCCGGGTGCGTCGCGCAACAACGCTGGAACGCAGGCGCCCGCGGTGACGCACTTCCGGCCGGAGTGCGTCGCGCAGCTGCAATACCTTCCTGCATACTATCACACTGGCCTTTACTCTTAGACTATTTGATTTGATTATATCACACCTGCCCAGGGGCGCACCTGCGTGGTTGGGCGTGTGGGGGATGTGGTTGGTGTGTGGGGGGGGGGTGAGGGGCGGGAGCGGGGTGTAGGTGGGACCCTGCCATTACAGGCTCGGCTTCCTATTGGAGGGCTATGCATCACCCCCATTAAGGGTGTATATATATAGGGAAGGGCACAGGGGTACAGCTACACAATTGCCCTGAGGAAGCAGCTCGTGGACGCTGCGACATGCGTTGGCAGATTTTTATGGGGGTAGGTCCAGTTGGTATTATTACTGTATATCTATTGTTCCATGTCTCTTTCATATATTTTGGGTTGGTTTGAATATATTCTATGATGTATTGGATAGATAAACTTGTATGTATTAACTTGCACAGGCACTTTTAATACTGTTGGCACTTTAGTATATGACTTTTTGCACATTTCTGCACATAAATTTATTTGAGCAAATATATTTTTTTATAATTCTTTAATCTTGTTTGAACATATATTTTCTATTGGAACTATGCTATTATGAGATCTTAATGGTACCCTGGCGCCCCCTTGTTTGTGTTTTGTAGTATTGTGGTCTATATGTGTTTTAAACTGTATTGTTTAGTGTTGGTTTTTACAATCATGCTTGTGATATAATAAAATTATCCTTTATTACTTAATGAGGAGGTAGTGCCCTATCTTTATTCCATCTGTCCTGGTGCAATATTATTGGGTGTGTGGGGACCCGGTATTCAAATTTTCTCTTTGTGGTTCTTTAGCACCAGGGATAGAGAGCACACCCTTTTGATATTTGGACTGGTGCGGTTCGTGTATAGCCCCCCATTTGTATGTTTATACAGATAAATCATGTCCCCCTTTAGATATCCACATTTCCCATAATCTTTCTTTAAGATCCTTCATTCCCCTTATCAGTTTGGTGTCTCTCTTTAAAATGTAACAGCTTGCCAGATACCATAAACAACTACAACATATCAAAGGTGGTAGATGCGTGTCTGGTCAGAGTTGGCATCCATTCATGCCGATACAATACAGAGGCCTACAGTTTTAAACCACCAACACCACCACCCTGAATGGAGCCCAAGGGGGACAGAATTTACTGTGTTAGTGGGGGAGAATGGGTCATTTCTGCCCCCCTAAAAAAAGATTGATAACTAAAATAAAACTTTGCAGTGCAAGTATGGGAGTGGTCTTTCTACCTTGACATAGGGTGCTAACTTTGAGGGGAAAGTTACAGACCTACTTTTTAACTTCTGGCCACCACCCACTGTGCCCACTCCTCACGCGCAGTGCTAAGTCCAAGTCAGGTAATAAGAAAACAAATCACCTTATCACCACAATCCTCTGATCCAGGTGGTGGCGGGAACTCTAACACAGAACCTGGAGCTGGGACCTGGATTGACAGGTCAGCAATCCAATCCCTGAAGCCTTATGGCCATATCTGTTGCTAGGATTGGGATAATGACTCAAGGTCCAGTCATGGCTGCCGCAAAGAGAGCCCACCACAATGCCGGGATCAGAGGAGGATAGGGGTCATCAGATTAGTTGTTTTTTTTACTTTATTGTCCCAACTGGGAGCACGGGGGGGGGGGCAAAAGGGTGGACAGTGTGAAGCAGGGTGGCTGGACTTCCTCTGAAAAGGTTCACCTAACCCTTACCTTGTCTGTGTCATGTCTCCATTTGAAGCTTGGGGTGGCTGACAAAAGTGGAAAAATGAGAAAAAGATGGGAATGTGGAAAGACAAGTAAGAGGGGAATATGAAAAACAGAGAAAAAATATGGGAATGTAGAAAAGGGAAAAAGATGGACGGAATATGGAAAAGAACAATGGAGGTAATTGGAAAAAGAGAAAACAATGGAGAGATTTTTGAAAGACAGTGGGAAAGAAAGATAGAGAGAATGTGTACAATAGAGAGAAAAATTATGAATGTGTAAAATTGGACAGAGGGAAGGTCCAAAAGAGACGGATGGATGGAATGTGGAAAAACGGAGGCAGTAGAAATGTGGAAGGGAGAGAATAATGGAGGACACTTGAAAAAGATAGAATGATAGAGAGAATGTGAAAAAAAGAGGGGAAAGAGATGTGAAGAGCCAGGGGCGTTACTATAGGTGGTGGCGACGGTGCAACCACACTGTTTATAAGGTCAGGGGGCCTAATCATTGTTGTTCCTCTGTCTTATTTGTTATATTCGTGCTCTCATTGCATCATGTAAAGAAAAAAGAAGCTTCACTTGTTTCTGCTGTGTCAGTATTTAGTTGTCTAGTTGTATCCAATGTAGTTAAAATTACAGGAAAAAGTTCATAGTATGAGCCCTAAAAGGGCCCTATTAAATGTTCGCACCACAGCCCTCTCACATTTAGTTACGTCACTGAGAAAGGTACACATGGAAATGTTCCTTTTTCTTTATTAAAAACGGGCAGGCTGATTCATCACTAACGCCAGGTAGCGACAGATGAGCGTCTGTAGCAGGCATTTTCAGAGCGCCCGCTAGTAGTCACTGTGCTCAGCTGTGGGTCGCTACTTCATAGCGACTCAGTCGCTGTTCAGTAATGATGAATACATTGTGAGGAGTCGCTATTTGACCAGTACAGCGCTGTATGGGAGCGCATGTTAGCGACTGGTCAGTGCAACCGGTCACACCATATTCAGCAAAACACCAGCCTCACAAATCTCTGGCGCTGAAAAATGTTTGTTTGAAGCCCAGAGCGCAGGAGGCGATGTGTTTAAAGTGTGTTTTCCAGGATCTATCCACTAGTAACAAAGCGAAAACGTATGGAATTACATTGTAGCAACATTGTAACATGAACACTTTAATGGCAGACCTGTAATTTCATGTTCTGAAGAAATATATAAAAAACGAAAAAATTTCATGTTCTGAAGAAATATATAAAAAATGAAAAAATTGTGAAAAAACTGCTTTTTCAATGCCAGAAGAGGTCACAGAATTATTTGTGATTTTTGGAAAAAAATAAATAAACAAAAACCCCGTTTAAAGAGAAGAAAAGGATCGTCCATTGAAATGTATGGAAAAGCGACAGGTAGCGAGAGGTCATACCTGGCGCTGTGCAAGGCTGAACGCTGGCGCTGTTCGCTGAGGCTGTGCAAATGATGAATCAGACGCTACATTGCGCTATCCCAGTCGCTAAACAGATTCTGCTTGATAAATGTGTAATTGCGTGCCGTGTCCGGCGTTCACCAGTCGCTACCTGTCGCTACCTCTCATTAAACAGCCACTACCTGACGCTATCCCTTCTTAAATAAGGGCCTAAGTTATATTGCCAGAGTAATTATAAGTTAAAGTTTCACCTCCTGTTCTATCCTCTGTGATGGAGTGTCAGGGCTGAGTCATGCAAGTGAGCTGAGATTGATTCTAGATTATCACTAACAGAGGGGGGTGTCAACCTGACATGAGCTTCAGGATTGTGTTGGTGGTCTGGATTAGGCGGGGGTACGCGTTGGATGCAGAGGAAGGGAAAGAAGAAATTCCCCTTCCTTCCTGCTGCCAGGCAAATTATTTTAAAGTTTGACCAGTCAATCCGTTTAATGGAAAGCAGTGTGATGATGGATGATGGATGACGCCGCCATGTTAAGGCGCTCCACATGAGCACACCAAAGACCGAACCTGATAGAAAATATGAGTAGAAGTTCAATCAGTCAATAAGTGCTGATGAATTCCAAAAACAATAAAACATTTCAATATTCTGCATAACTAATAAAACCAAAATCATTCAGATCATACACTGACAGCTTAGATAACGTCTAAAGCATTCTAGTAATGGCTGCGCTAATTTCTCAGGCATGTGAAGTCAGTACAGAAATACGCCGCAGTCGCTGGTTGTTCTAGCCTAGGAGAATATCAGAGAGCTGTCACATCACAGAGTTCATGGCTAAGCCAAGTTGTCACACGCCACCTTAGGTCTACATTATAATTTGAGGAGACTAAAGTAGCCGTGCAGTGGGGATTGCAGACTGCACTGTGCGTCAGCATCTTTTAAAGAAATGCTTGAACAAATACCCTGGCACAACGCCTAGATTTATCTATAGCGCCTTCTAGTAGAGGCTACTTACTGAGCTATAAACAAGAAATGCCACTGAGGAGAATTGCCTTGGCACTGCGGCGACCTCTTTATGTGAATCCCCATCACACATTATTTCACATCCTGTTTATTTTTAGCCTTTAAAATAAGTTCCACTTGGAAGATAAAGCCATTTAAATTAGCATAATGAATATTTATGTGCTAGCTATGCATAATATGGATTCGATGCTGTTAAAAATCCTCCTAGTTATCAGGTTAAGTGTGGCTGCGGTTGGGCTTAGCAATTCTTATTTTATGTGCAGTTTGCCTTTATTGCATTTTTTATGTTGGTGATATAATGTTTTAAAACAGCAGTTTTGAGTTAATTCATATGGGAGATACAGTGTAATAAAGATCATAAATCCTTGATGCATTCATAGCCTTATAGTTTATCTATCTATCTATCTATCTATCTATCTATCTATCTATCATCTATCTATCTATCTATCTATCTATCTATCTATCTATCTATTATCTATCTATCTATCTATCTACTATCTATCTATCTATCTATCTATCTATCTATCTATCTATCTATCTATCTTTTTATTGAGGAAGTCCAAACCTTCTGTAACAGCCCCCACCAACTATAAATAACATAAAAAAAACTACTCACTGTGGGATGGACACTCTGCCCAGAAATTAAAAGAGCACTATCACAACATTGTGTAATATTAAAAAGTCAAAAGGAATAAAATCCAGGGGTGACAAGTTTAGTGTATCAGGGGTAACAGAACCTGATACCCAGGATGTCCTCTTCTTTCCATTAAAAGAATGAAAAACAAGCCTGGCTGGATATTTCTTGATGCTGGGTGTATAAGTGGCCCCTCCCGTCGCCATCCAGCATATTTATTATGGATAATTACCATTGGGCCATTTTTCGGCGATAGTGCTTCATTAATTTGGGACCTTGAGTGACAGGTTAGTCACCTAATCTGTGAAGCAGTGCAGTCACTTAAGTCCACTGCTGCCGTGTAGAGCCCTGACCCCCACACACATCAGGGGAGGATCACAAAGATGAGTTGTTTTTTTATATTAATGCCCAAATTGGGCTTTGCACGGATGGAGCATGGGCTGGTCTAATTTAGACTTTCCCTTTACAGAGGGCCAAAACCGGACCTAGATCTAAAAGACTTTAGCCACGGTTTAAACCCTCCACCGGTCCTTTGGGTTTCTACAGTGATTAAGGGTGGTAATAACTAGTGCTCTGCATTGCCCCAGCATCCCCCAGCGCTCCCCTCGCCCCGCATGCCATTGCAAACTGGGCAAAGAAGAAAGTATGTTCTATATCAGAGTGCTCAGATATGAACATCCCGGGATCTTGAAACTTGATGAGTACAGTATACAACACAGCCTGGAGGTGGGGGTTTCAATGGCTATCTAAGAAAGAGTTCCAGCTGGTGCTGGACTTTTTGACTGCCCTTTGTCCTTATAACTGTGCCTGTCAAGACAAGACAAAACAATACCATACCAAAACTGTTCATGTTCAGACACTAGAGTTCATCAACTGTTAAAGACCAGCTCCAACCATTTTTTTTAAGGTTTGGAGGGTCAGAGACAAGGTAATGCTCTTTTGTCATAAATAGTGTGCTTGGGGCCATAGATTTTCTAAAGGACACAGACTGGACTTGTAGGGTAGACTCATTTTGTAGTAACAGTAATGGATAGGAGGAAACCATACCCACCACATTTTCCACAAGACTCTTTGCGCACAGAAGAAACCCACTGCCTGACCCTACTATCCTCCAGCTAGGTAGACAAAGGTAACACTAAAAATCCTGGCAGAATTTTCACGTTTTGTCTTGAATAGGGTTTTGTTTTAGGAGAACAAAAGATTTGGCAGCAGAATTAAAGCAGTTATGCACGTGATGGTTGTGGTGGTGTCAGTGGAGGCAGTGATGACTGGGTCTGCATCTTCCTTTTGGAATTGGAATCCTGGGGAAGCACTTTCTTCAAGGTAAATACCCCTTCCTATGGTGGTAAGTGCATGGTCTCTAACTGCTACTTCGCTCTCTCACAGTATATAATATAATAAGCTGACCAGCATCCTGCTGTGGTACATTGTAATAGTGGCTTGCTTAGCTCACAGCTGATCACAATGTGCTAAACATCACCTTTTATCCCCCGCAGATCAGATGCTTTGACACTTACCAGATCGCCCCATCGAAATCCAGCACCAATCTCGCCCAGCCGCTCGTACGAGCAACTGTCGATGGAGCACCCCATGCCATTCGTCACAGGAACTATAGCATGTCTCCCTCCATTCACTGCAATGAAGAGCAGCTGGATGAGAATGGTGGGGCAATCCGGTAAGTGTCAGAGTGTCTGTTCTGTGGGGCAGGGCCAGCTCCAGGTTTGTGGGGGCCCTTGGGCAAGAGAGTCTTATTGCGCCCCAAAGTAGTGAGTCACCTATCAGCTCTGCTGCCACAAATGTGTCATCTCCTGCTGCTGATCGCCTCCAGTCCTTGTCAGCTGTCACCTGGTTCTCCCAACCTTCTGCACTTCCATCAATTGCCCTCCAGTCCATGCCACCTTCTCCATTGTTGCTGATCATCCTCAGTTGCTGAGGCCAACCATGATCAGGTCAGCACACAGCACTCGGCAGCAGTGGGCCCACTGCAATTGCCCTGGTTTGCCCTGTGCTGGGCCTGCTACGGGGGATAAAAGGTGAGTATACTGCTTTTAGTTGTCTGCCCAAGAATGAATCAGAGACACATTAACCTTGGACTTGTTTTAAAAAAATATATTTTTAACTAGTTTTACTACTCGTGAACTGGTTAGGGGGCTTCCTATAATAAACTGACACCCCTCTGCTCCTGGTGACACCAATGTGAGTCTCTGCCAGTAACACACTTCTGTTTCTACTGACACCCTTTACTTTTCATTGCGGGAACCCATCCCCCTTTAATGCTATTTACCCCACGCACCCTCATATATTTGGTGGTCTTCCCATGCAATGTGATGGCATTTAGCTGCTTTCCAGAGACCAGAGCACTTAGCACCCTCCATATGGACCATAGAATGATCCTTGCACACTTTTGTAAACTGATCTTGAACCAAGGAATATTCTAGCAACACTGTGCTTGAGTAATAGAGTTAAACTGGACCAATAGCATTGCCCAGTTGGAAAAAACTCCCCCAAAATCACTTTCTCCATCTGCATGCATGAAATTGTCAGCACTTACATTTGCTCCTGCAGCCACTCAAAGCTGAAACACCACCTCACCATTTTCTCCTGGTAGCGGCCCTTTTGGAGCTTCCTTACCCAGCTTCCTAGTCATGCTGCTGCCTGAATTCAATTGACATAACCTCACAATGCAAAGTGGCGGGGAACTCAGCAGGACTTCTTTGCAGGCAGCCTGCAGCTCCATGAGATGCCATTGTGTTTGTAAAATTTACCACAGCAGGTGTTACAAAAAGGTCAATGAATTTTTATATGCAGCGATGTGAAGTTCCCTGGGGACGGATGCATATGAGCAAGGCTGTTTCAAAAATAGTGCTCAGTGTGGGAAGGAAAAAATGTTGCCCCTTCTCATCCATTCTATGGTGCTGCTTCTGTCTGTTACAGGTTAGGTGCCTTGCTGTGCCTACCATAGCAGCAGCCGGTGCTTCTCTCTCCTAAGCCCAATTTGGGAGGATGAGGGGCCTGTCTCATGGTCTGCACCACTAATAGTGCCCCTGACTTATCTGCAGAAAACAGGATTACTGGGATAAAGGCGCCCCCAATGGCCTTGGTGCCCAGCTCGTCCTGCTTGCCCTCCCCTAGAAACAGATGAGCACTGTTTCTTCTAAGGGCGTTGGTCCAGTTTAAATGTACCACATTCTAGGATCATCTTCTATTTGTTTTGTTTCTATTTAAAGCTGAAGATACCATCTGTCCACATACCGGGAGAGAATACCTCTAATCTTCCATAATCTTCCTTCTTTGGATACAAGCGTGAGAAAGTACCTTTTAAAGTCCTTGTCATGGAAAAGCGATCAAGGTAAGAAAAGAATAAGATGAACCTTTAATGCCTCGCAGATGAGGCCAATTAACTTCTCAAGATGGTAAGAGCATTTAGCAGCGATGGGTGTAGACCAGATATAATGCACATGCAAAGCATGAGGATTACAATGCAGAAGAACCTCCATGATATCTACAAACATACTAATGCTTCCAATAGGAAACATCCAGCATTTGACTTTAGAACTGATATTGTATTTATGACATATCAAGTTTCATGTTAGATGGTTATTTTAAACAAGGGTCCTTTCTAAGTTAGTCCCACTATCATTTAGCTTTTTGGTATAAAAAATATTCTTATAGACATTTATTCTATATGTTTCTGATAAGGAGTGTTGAGCGAACCTCGGGCTAAACACAGAAAAAATGGTTAATAAGCTGCTGAGGAGCCCATCAACCAGTTTCACCCAAAGCAGTAGTCCTCAAACTTCCTCCTCAAGGGCCGAGACAGGCCAGGTTTTGCAGCTCTCTATGCTGATGCACAGATGTAATAATTAGGGCTATAGCTCTGTCTGAGCACAAGTTAATTCACCTGTGGAGTAGCGTGGAGAGCTGCAAAACCTGGTCTGTCTCGGCCCTTGAGGAGGAAGTTTGAGGACTACTGACCCAAAGGATGCAGCAAGAAGCTGCTGAACAACTTAACTTAGCCCTGCAATCCCGATCTCGGTGGCGTTCAGTTTAAATGGTCCACGGCAAGGGCCACAGAAAGATGTCTGCCACTCCCATGAGTGAGGACACTCATAGTACCAGCACTGCCAGCTGGTCAGCATTATAAGTTATAAAAACTGCTATAAATCTGAAAGCACTACAACCTAACTGCCATTAGGCATTGGAACTGAACTAATTAGCATATATCTGGCAATTAACATCATACTGCTTCCTGTTAGTGTGTTTATGAATACTGGGCAAAGGTTTTAGTAAAATAAGAAGAACAGGCTGTTTTGGGGCACTGGGCTGGAGATAGAAAGTGACAACATAAACTTCCTTTCTGGTTATAGGAAGTGCAGTCCAATGCAGGGAAAATGTGGGATATTATTCTTAAGGGGTCAATTTACATTTTGAATATACACTGTCTTGCAATTCCCATTGGAAAAAACATTGCACACAGCATCTTCAATGCATCCCAATTCTAGCCCAGGCCAATAGAAGTCTATGGCAACACAAGTGTAAAGCAGTTATAAAGCATTGTACTGGGGAGACTTTACATGCTGCCCCCCAAAAATATATTTTTTTAATTGCTACGTAAGCACATCAAACATATAGATCCTTACCTGTACCTCTGGCTTACAGTAGTTAAAAATCATCACAAAATACGTGATTTTTTTTTTATTTTGACCATATCATAATGTTATGCATATTTTAAGACTATAAACTTCAGAACTTATTGAGCACACAGTATATTTTACTATAAATGATATATGCAGTGATAAAGCTCTGACAAAATATCAATACATTATCCACCAACAAATAAAAAGTGCATAGAGAGTAACAATCACAATAAACCTTTTCAATGTTATCAGTAAGGACAGGATAGTTGTTTAGTTTCAAAGAAATTAACTGTCACTTTTTGCCCACTTGGCAATTCTTTCAAACAAGAAATGTAATTTCAGTCAATCATTTCAGTTTCTATAGCCTATTATATAACATCATTCATTTTCAATGCTGTTTTTTTACTGATAAATACCCTTAAATTCTGAATGAGACCCCATTGGGGAGATTTCAATTCACGTCCTGTTTACAGTGACAACTAATGCATAAAACCTGGGCGTTTCTGCCCACAGGAGAGCCATCAGTGTCAACAGAAAAGAAGGTGAGTGATATCTGCTGTTTTGGCCGGACGTTACAATGGCCAGCAGTGATAAAGTCATAAAAATACTTGCATTTATTGAAAATCCAATTTAAAAGCATAGCATGCCCCCTCACCTTAAACCAGACCTTCAACCTGAATAAAGGCCTATCTTATATGTTTCCCCCACCCTGTACATACATTAAAAATCATCCTACCTGCACCTATTGCATATTCTGACCCTTTAAACATCCAAGATGGCGGCTAATGGAGCATCATGCAGCCTGCAGACAGGAAGAGGCCGATTCATTAATAGCGGCAGGTAGCGACAGTTGAGCGACTGTAGCGGCATTTTCAGAGCGCCCGCTAGTAGTCGCTGTGCTTGGCCGTTGTTCGGTAGTTGATAGCGACTCAGTCGGTTTGCCGTAATGTTGAATATTGGGTGAGGAGTCGCTATTTGACAGGTTCCGCGCTGTATGGGAGCGCATGATAGCGACTGGCCCTAGCGACCGGCTCCCACCATATTCATTAAAAAATCACGCTCAAAAAATTCTTGCGCTGTAAAATGAAGCGCTGGCGGCGATGGGTTAAAAGTAGTTTTTTAACCCCCAAACAACCATATTTTTGGAAACCAAAAAAAAACACGTTTTTTAAATAATTTTGTAATATGAATACATTAATATCAGACCTGTAATATCAATTCTGTACAATTTTTTTTTTTTTTTTACCTTAAAAAAATTATCTAACATGGCAGAAGTGGTCACAGAATTTTTCACATTTAAAAAAAAAAATAAAAAAAAAAAATTAACAATTAATTATGAATATTTAAAGATTGTTCCATTGAAATGCATTGGAGAGCGCCAGGTAGCGAGAGGTCATACCTGTCGCTGTTCAAGGTCGGACGCTGGCGCTGTGGGCTGAGGCTGGAATAATGATGAATGAGTCGCTATATGGCGCTATCTCAGTCGCTAAGCAGGATTGGCTTGATAAATGTGTGATTGTGGTGGGGAGCCGGCGTTCTCGTGGCGGGGCCCGTCACTACCGGCCGCTCACCAGTCGCTACCTGTCGCTATTCCTTCATAAATAAGGGCCGAAGTGTCTTCTGACTGTGCCGCTCTGCATTCTGGGATTTATGTCCTCTTCCTGACCCCAGCTCTGCTCTGTCTGTGCAAAGCACAGCTATAACTTGCCCCTCTGCACTTTACCTTGCTCTCCTCTCCTCAGTATGTGATGCTTCTGAGTCAAGATGGCGGCGCTCGTATCCTAAAGTCCTGAACAGAGTTTCAGCCCAGTGGAGGAAAGAATAAAAAGTAAGCGACTAAAAACGTAAAATATATTAATTTTAGATGCTGGGGAATAGTTTTTGTAAGGGTTTGGGGCTTTTCATTAAATGATGCTGAAGGTCCGGTTTAAATTCATAGAGTTCAGAATAATACAAAAATGTCTCTTAAAACCTAAGAGCCTAACCCTGTATGATGCAATTGGGAATTTGTAGCTGATCAATGTCTTTGGCTTTGGTTCCCATCACCAACCGGGCCCCTGGCTTCAGTGCTATCACTGGGGTGCTGAGGCGCAGTTCCCTGATGCTTGTTCATGTTCATTACAGCAACCGTCCTAGCTACGGCAGACACCTTATATCAGGGGTGGGCAATTATTTTTTCCATGGGGCCACATGAGAAACTAAAAATATTGTGGAGGGCCGCTGAGCTATGGGCGTCTAAGCGACGTCTAAGCTCAGCGGCTCTGAGTGCGCTGGCGGCTGCATCTCGAGCTTCCCTCTAACAGGGAGCGCGCCCGCGCTGGCCATTCTCAAATGGCTGACACAGGCACGCGCCCTGCTAGAGGGATAGCGGGCATGCGGCCGCAGCTCGTGCATGCGCCGTTGAACTGGGAAAGAAGGTGAGTTTATGGGCGACCTGGGGGTTTCCCACAGCGGGGCATCCCGATTTTGGATGCCCCGCGGGGAGGGGATCTATAAGATTCCCAGGCTGATAAAGCAGGGTTTTGGTCCACTTCAAACGTTCTGATGTGATAATTTCCCAGCCAATCAGAGAAGCCCTTGGCTTCTGGCAGTCTGGAAGGAGAGCTCATATCAGCTGGGGCAAAGTGTAAGAATGGTGGGCAGCAGGAAGGGGGCATGGTGAGAGCATGATGGACAGCAGGAAGGGGGCATGGTGAGAGCATGGTGGACAGCAGGAAGGGGGCATGGTGAGAGCATGGTGGACAGCAGGAAGGGGGCATGGTGAGAGCATGGTGGACAGCAGGAAGGGGGCATGGTGAGAGCATGTGGACAGCAGGAAGGGGGCATGGTGAGAGCATGGTGGACAGCAGGAAGGGGGCATGGTGAGAGCATGGTGGACAGCAGGAAGGGGACATGGTGAGAGCATGGTGGACAGCAGGAAGGGGGCATGGTGAGAGCATGGTGGACAGCAGGAAGGGGGCATGGTGAGAGCATGGTGGACAGCAGGAAGGGGACATGGTGAGAGCATGTGGACAGCAGGAAGGGGGCATGGTGAGAGCATGGTGGACAGCAGGAAGGGGACATGGTGAGAGCATGGTGGACAGCAGGAAGGGGACATGGTGAGAGCATGATGGACAGCAGGAAGGGGACATGGTGAGAGCATGGTGGACAGCAGGAAGGGGGCATGGTGAGAGCATGGTGGACAGCAGGAAGGGGGCATGCTGAGAGCATGGTGGACAGCAGGAAGGGGGCATGGTGAGAGCATGTGGACAGCAGGAAGGGGACATGGTGAGAGCATGGTGGACAGCAGGAAGGGGACATGGTGAGAGCATGTGGACAGCAGGAAGGGGGCATGGTGAGAGCATGTGGACAGCAGGAAGGGGACATGGTGAGAGCATGGTGGACAGCAGGAAGGGGGCATGGTGAGAGCATGGTGGACAGCAGGAAGGGGGCATGGTGAGAGCATGTGGACAGCAGGAAGGGGACATGGTGAGAGCATGGTGGACTTCAGGAAGGGGGCATGGTGAGAGCATGGTGGACAGCAGGAAGGGGACATGGTGAGAGCATGGTGGACTTCAGGAAGGGGGCATGGTGAGAGCATGTGGACAGCAGGAAGGGGGCATGGTGAGAGCATGGTGGACAGCAGGAAGGGGGCATGGTGAGAGCATGGTGGACAGCAGGAAGGGGGCATGGTGAGAGCATGTGGACAGCAGGAAGGGGGCATGGTGAGAGCATGGTGGACAGCAGGAAGGGGGCATGGTGAGAGCATGTGGACAGCAGGAAGGGGGCATGGTGAGAGCATGGTGGACAGCAGGAAGGGGGCATGGTGAGAGCATGTGGACAGCAGGAAGGGGGCATGGTGAGAGCATGGTGGACAGCAGGAAGGGGGCATGGTGAGAGCATGGTGGGCAGCAGGAAGGGGGCATGGTGAGAGCATGTGGACAGCAGGAAGGGGGCATGGTGAGAGCATGGTGGACAGCAGGAAGGGGGCATGGTGAGAGCATGGTGTACAGCAGGAAGGGGGCATGGTGAGAGCATGTGGACAGCAGGAAGGGGACATGGTGAGAGCATGTGGACAGCAGGAAGGGGGCATGGTGAGAGCATGGTGGGCAGCAGGAAGGGGGCATGGTGAGAGCATGTGGACAGCAGGAAGGGGGCATGGTGAGAGCATGGTGGACTTCAGGAAGGGGGCATGGTGAGAGCATGTGGACAGCAGGAAGGGGACATGGTGAGAGCATGGTGGACAGCAGGAAGGGGGCATGGTGAGAGCATGGTGGACAGCAGGAAGGGGGCATGGTGAGAGCATGGTGGGCAGCAGGAAGGGGGCATGGTGAGAGCATGTGGACAGCAGGAAGGGGACATGGTGAGAGCATGTGGACAGCAGGAAGGGGGCATGGTGAGAGCATGGTGGACAGCAAGAAGGGGGCATGGTGAGAGCATGTGGACAGCAAGAAGGGGGCATGGTGAGAGCATGTGGACAGCAGGAAGGGGGCATGGTGAGAGCATGGTGGACAGCAAGAAGGGGGCATGGTGAGAGCATGTGGACAGCAAGAAGGGGGCATGGTGAGAGCATGTGGACAGCAGGAAGGGGGCATGGTGAGAGCATGGTGGACAGCAGGAAGGGGGCATGGTGAGAGCATGGTGGACAGGTACATGGTGTAAAAGAGACAGCAGGCAGGAAGGGAAAACACAAGCAAACGACATAATCTTTCTGAGCAGACTGACTGATGCTCTGGAGCCCCTACTCTGTCCTTCCAAAGTCCCCAGGTCTCTATCACCTGCTCATCGGGTCTGGCTTCCTCAGAGGAAGGGAGAATGTGCCAGACCCGACGAGCCGAGCGGCCGATCAGCTGCTGCTTAACCTAAGCCTCTCACACTGTACACAGGCGATCACCTAAGTTAAGCAGCAGCCGATCGGCCACTCGGCTCGTCGAGTCTGGCATGTTTTCCCTTCCTCTGCGTCTCTTACTGGCCAGCTCAGCCCGGGCCGGTAAGAGCCTAGCAAAGGGCCGTATACGGCCCGCGGGCCGTACATTGCCCAGGTCTGCCTTATATTATGAGCACAAATGATCCTTTGCACTGTCCCACCACTGTACCTGTGTATTGTGTTGTGCCCCTCGCATTCTCCCCCTCTATTACGCTCCTGCTCTTTGCCCGAAAAGAAGTCAAATACTGGAACCTTCATTAAAACTCTCGACACAGGGAGATGTCTGTGCGTACAGGGTATTTTAACATATTTTAAAGAATAATTCCAATGGCATTTTTTAAAGTTTCTTTTAATGTGTGGCAAAATGATGTCTTTAAAGTGTACCAAAACCCACCCTGGAGTCTATAAGACTCCAGGGCAGGCATACTCGCTCCCCCCGGGGCACCCTCGATCAGGTTGTCCAAAAACTCACTTCCGTTCGCGATCCAACGGCGCATGCGCGAGCAGCAGCCGTATCCCTGCTATCCCTTTAGCAGGGCATGTGCCAGCACCAGACATTTGTGAATGGCCGGTGTGGGCATGCTCCCTGTTAAAGGGTAGCGGGGGATGCGGCTGCCAGCACGATTGGACGAGTGGCCGCATATGCGTTGTAGGCCAGGAAGAGGTGAGCCGACCTGGGGGGTTTCACACAGTGGGGCACCCCACCAAAACCCAGGATAGTTAAAATCCTGGGTTTTGGTCCACTTACATTTGCATAATTGTATCTGTTATATTCTAAGCATACAGCACGTCCTGCTCCAGTAGTAGTAATAACATGTGGGTAATCCTCCGCCTCCGGTGCCGTGCACTGCAGACATGTAGAAAACAAGCTCTTCCCGGCCCTACATATACCGAGGGACCTCCCACAAATCCCCAGATTTCTCTGCAGTGCTGGAACTGCGAAGACATGAAGTATCACGCTCTCACAGGCGAGCGGGGCTTGACAGCCCGAGGCCCTACGGGACTATTTCCACCGGTCCTCATTGTGAACAGAATATGCTTCCCAGCCTGGGCTGCGTTGGTCGGGTGAAGGTAGGCAGCACCTAGTGTGCTTACGGAGCTAGTCTCCACCGCAATCCCCCTCCATAGGGAAAAAGAGGGGGGGGGGTTGTGTGTTTGATGGCCTACTCCTTGCCCTAATTACACTATAGACGCTTTACCGCTAACGGGTGTCAGAGCACGTTTCACTTGTTACTTTTCAACTGACCGCAGCGTTTTACTGTGCTCTAGGCGCATACGGCAGCACTGTTTGGGGAAGCTACGGCATTTTTCAAATCTCCTTACTCAGACTTCTTCTCTGAAGTGATGGTGACGTATCTACCATTCTCTCCTGATTGGCTGCGCGCCTTCTAGCTTCGCGCTCTCCAGGGGGGAGGCGTGGTTTGGTCTGGCGCGTTCCGCGTCATCGCCCGCTCTGGCCCGCCCTTCGAGGTTCGCTGGGCGCCATTTCCTTCTCGCATGCGCGTGGTGAAGACGGTCCTCCCCTCGAAAACCTGTAAGTGCCCTCATGGCCGATCTTTTCCCTAGCTTGCTTCTTAGCGCTCGGCTCAGACATCCCTGTTCCCCTTGTGTCTTTCAGACAGCGGTCCTCGGTGGCCTCCCCCGGCCCGACGTAGCGCCCGGTCCAGACCATTTTTCAGAAATTACTCCCACTTCCCAGCGGGTTATTGGGGCATCCAGGGTTGCTTAAAGCGTCAATCCCTACTGGCTTATTGAATTTAATAATCACCATATGGAGGCATCCCATATGGAGGCCCCCCGGGACAAGCCCGTCTGTGTGCAGCTTGTGGGGTTTCACCTAGCAGCGGTGACAATACACGGGTCTGCGTACCTTGTGCTCAACAGGCGCTAGCCGGTCTCCCCACCTCTTCCGAGGCTGGGCCCGCACCTCGCCTTACTTCCCCAAGCTTGACCCTAACCCCCAATACTAGTGGGGATTCTCACGCTGATTTGGCCTCTAGATTGGCTAGTGTGGAAAGCTTCATCGCTGGCTCCTTGGTGCGCAAGGCTACTGCCAAGACGCGTCATTTGAATCCTGAAGCTACTATTCTCCCTGTAGAATCTGATGATTTACTGCTTTCCTATGCTCAGTCCCCATCAGAGGAAGGGGAACTGCTATCTGACTCAGGATCCTACGAGGATGAGTCCAGGAGTCAGGAGGAGTCTGGTTCTGATCTTTGGTCCCAGGACGACATTGACAGACTGCTGTCTCAGATCTTTGATGTGTTATCCCTCTCTCCCCCTCCCGTGGCCCCTCGGCAAAGGGGTGATCTGTTTCATACCGCTAGGGTGCGGTTAGAGTTTCCCGAACAAACTCACTTTAATAACCTAGTGCTGAAAGAATGGGAACATCCCAGAAAACTCCAGGGGATTCCTAAAGCTGTGGATAAGAAGTATCCATTTCCTGCCGATCTGGTTAAGTGTTGGACATCGCCGCCCGAGGTCGATGCCCCGATTCTGAGTCTGTCCAACACCTCTATTATGCACTCCCCTGACACTACTACGCTGTGGGATTTAGAGGATCGGCGAGTTGATCAATTGGCATGTCATGCCTTTGCATTTGGGGGAGCGTCGCTCCGCCCGGTGTGCGCCTTAGCCATCACGGCGGTGGCACTCAGGACGGTGGCTGAGCGCTCGATCTTCTGCTCTGGTGGTGGCCATACGCCGCGCGATCTGGTTACGCCAGGACTGCGCCTGTTTGGAGAAAGATTAGATATCTTTTCCAAGGGTGGCAAGCTGCCCCAGCGCAAGCGTCAGATTCGGCCCTTTCGTGGTCCAAGCTCCCATTCTACCCCCTACCGTGGGACCAAGCAGGGTAGAGGGGTGTCCTTCTCTGGGTCTCGCGCAGAACCCTGGAACAAGAACAGAGGACGCCGTCCCGGCTCCTCCTGGGGGCCCAAGCCCAAAGCCCCCCCCAAGACCCCCCAAGCATGAAGGGGCGCCCTCGCCCGTCAGGGTGGAGGGACGTCTACAGCACTTCGAGCATGTCTGGAGACGCCTTGTCCCAGACCGGTGGATTCAGGAGGTTGTCTCCTCCGGTTACAAGATAGAATTTGCTGTGCTGCCCCCTACCAGGTTCGTTGGGTCTCGGATGCCACAGGATCCTGCCCCAGCTCGAGTCTTGATGCTGGCTGTGCAGGACCTTCTGGAGCTCGGGGTCATCTGCGAGGTCCCCTTAAGAGACAGGGGCATGGGGTTTTATTCCAACCTGTTCACGGTGCCCAAAAAGGACGGGTCAGTCAGACCCATTCTGGATTTGAAAATGCTAAACAAGTTTGTCAGAAGCAGGCATTTTCGTATGGAAACTCTGCGCTTGGCCATTGCTTCGCTGCGTCCAGGGGACTTCATGACATCTGTGGACATCAAGGACGCTTACCTGCACGTTCCGGTGTTCTCAGGGCACCAAAGGTTCCTCAGATTTGCGCTGTTGGATCAGCATTATCAGTTCGTGGCCCTGCCATTCGGCCTTACGTCGGCTCCCAGGGTCTTCACCAAGGTGCTGGCAGGGGTGATATCTCTCTTAAGACTAAAGGGCATACGCGTGTTGCCCTACCTGGACGATATACTCATCACCTCTCGGTCTCTGCGGCAGGCAGAGCTGGACACTCGATTGGTGGTGTCCACCCTGGAGTCCTTCGGCTGGGTGATCAATTACCCAAAGTCCTCTCTGTCCCCCTCCTCAGTAACCCCGTTTCTGGGGATGATTCTAGACTCGGTTCAGTCAAGGATATTCCTTCCTCCGCAGAAGGTGGAAGCTCTGACAACCCAGGCGAGATCCCTGCCCGCGAACCTTCATCCCTCCATCCGGCAGGGAATGCAGTTGGTGGGCTCGATGGTGGCAAGCTTCGAGGCGGTGCCCTTTGCCCAGTTTCATCTCTCAGTATGGAACAAGGACCCAGCATCTCTGGACGACAGCTGGGTGATTCCCCCCTCGGTCAGACAATCCCTTGCGTGGTGGTTGGACCACAGGAACTTGACAAGGGGCAGATCCTTCCTGGCTCCCTCTTGGGAGACGGTCACAACGGATGCCAGTCTTTCGGGCTGGGGGGGATTCTGGAAGTCCCTGCGCTTCCAGGGGAGGTGGGGCCCTCAGGAGGCCCATCTACCCATCAACAACCTGGAACTCAGGGCGGTCAGATTGGTGCTGGAACAATTGACCCAGCACCTGAAGGGTCTGGCGGTTCAGGTACGCTCAGACAACAGGACGGCGGTAGCCTACATCAATCATCAGGGAGGAACCCGGAGCAAGGGTGCTCTCCAGGAGGTATCTCTGATTCTAACTTGGGCAGAGACCAATGTACAATGCATATCGGCTGTCTACATTCCGGGGATGGAGAATCTGCTAGCAGATGCTCTGAGCAGGGGGTCGTCCCGTCAGGGGGAATGGTCCCTCTGCGACAGGGTATTTCAGTCACTGTGTCACCGTTGGGGTGTGCCAGACGTGGATCTCTTTGTATCACGTCACAATCACAAGCTACCGAGCTTTGTATCCCTGTCTCAGGATCCTCTGGCTCTGGCCACAGATGCCCTGTCAATGTCTTGGAAGGAGTTTCGGCTCCTGTATGTGTTTCCACCAATTCCCCTTCTGGGCAGAGTGCTGCGCAAGATCGCTCTGGAAGGGGTACCCGCGATTCTGGTGGCCCCAAGGTGGCCAAGAAGAGTGTGGTTCGCAGACGTGGTTCAAATGGCAGTTGATCAGTACGATCTGCCAAGGTTGCCAGACCTTCTGACTCAAGGGTCTCTACGCCATCCCAATTTACTAACGCTGGCTTTGACGGCTTGGCTATTGAAACCTCCATCTTGATGGAAAAGGGTTTGTCTGCATCTGTTGTGGCTACTATGGTGCAAGCCAGGAAGAAGACTTCTGCTGCCATCTATTATAGAGTATGGTGTGCTTACATTGACTGGTGTGAATCCAGGTCTCTTCCCTGCTGGGAATTCTTAGTATCCAGGGTGCTGGAGTTCTTACAACATGGTCTAGACTTGGGTCTTAAGCTTAGTACCTTGAAGGGCCAGGTTTCGGCCCTGTCTATCTTCTTTCCGAAGACATTTGCCCAGCACTCTCTTATCAAGACCTTCTTTCAGGGGGTCACTCATGTGCGCCCTCCTCGGAAACCTATAGTTCCCGTTTGGGATCTGAACTTGGTTTTGTCGGCTCTGCAGGGGGCTCCCTTTGAGCCTATTCATGAGGCCGCTCTCGCTGTGCTCACGCTCAAGGTCGTCTTCCTGGTTGCCATCACTTCGGTCAGACGTGTGTCTGAGTTGGCTGCTTTGTCTATTCAGCCTCCCTACTTTGAGAGACACCGGGATAAGGTGGTGTTTCGCTTCAAGCCAGACTTCCTGCCTAAGGTTGTGTCTGCATTTCATTTGAATCAAGATATTGTACTTCCTTCCTTGTGCCCTAATCCTATTAACCCTAAGGAAAGGGTTTTGCATTCCTTGGATGTGATCAGGTGTGTCAAGTCTTACCTGGTTACCACTCAGGCCTTTAGAAAGACGGATGCTCTCTTCATTGTGCCTCATGGGCCTAGGAAGGGTTTGGCTCCCGCCAAGTCTACCATCAGTAAATGGATTCGTCAGGCTGTTGTTCAAGCCTATACTGCTAAGGGGAAGACTTCCCCCCTTTCGTCTTACTGCTCATTCTACTAGAGCTGTTGGGGCTTCTTGGGCTTTTCAGCACCGGGCCTCTGTGGAGCAAGTTTGCAAGGCCGCTACTTGGTCTTCTGTACATAGCTTTACAACGTTTTACAAGGTTGATGTTCGGGCCTCAGCTGACGCTGTGTTTGGCCGCAAGGTTCTGCAGGCGGCAGTAGTTTAGACTGCGTGCTGTTGCCTTCTGTTGGGGATCCCACCCTTCTTTATGGACACTGCTATTGGATGTCCCACATGTTATTACTACTACTGGAGCAGGACGTGCTGTATGCTTAGAATAATACAACTCTGTGAAGTACTCACCTGTAGAGTTGGTATTATATGCAGACAGCACGTCCTGCTCCACCCCACCCTGTTTCACCTTGTTCTGGATCCCCTGTTGGTGATTGTTACCTTTGATATTTTTGCCAGTTTTGGGTGGTTGTTTCTCCTGGCCTCTCTTTCTCACTGCTTTTCAATGCTGGGGATTTGTGGGAGGTCCCTCGGTATATGTAGGGCCGGGAGGAGCTTGTTTTCTACACGTCTGCAGTGCACGGCGCCGGAGGCGGAGGATTACCCACATGTTATTATTATATCTGGAGCAGGACGTGCTGTATGCGTATAATACCAACTCTACAGGTGAGTACTTCACAGAGTTGTATTTTTTTACATTTGTTTGCAACTCTGTTATAAAAAAATAAAGTTTTCCATAGCAACAACCTGTTCACCTAAGCTATGTACACAAAGTGGTGATTTCAAGTACATATCAGAGACTTCCTTACTCTAGCTTGCTAATCATCTGCTTGCCTAAGACATGGGTGACTGGTTTAACCCATTCTGCTGTCTTGTGTACCAGTAGCAAAGGTTAATGGCCGGGTTCTCAGCTGGAGAGGTCATTAGACTGCTAAGACTAGGCAGCCAAAGCTGCTATAGAGTTCACCTGTTATATTGGAAGAATTGTGAGACTTGTAGTCCATTGCTTTTACTTAAGGGCATGAAAACCACTCCCACTGTAGCAAAACAGAGTCCCAGGAATATGAACAGAACACCAAAAACATGTCAAAAAGGGGGTTTTCCTTTAAGAGATATATATATATATATATATATATATATATATATATATATATATACTGAACATGACTGTGTTGTCAGCACGGTATTTCAGAACTTGGGGCCCCACATTTAGTTTTGCTTGAGGCCACACTTTGGCCCTTATTTAAGAAGGGATAGCGTCAGGTAGTGGCTGGTTAGTGACAGGTAGCGACAGGTAGCGACTGGTGAACGCCGGACACAGCACGCAATTACACATTTATCAAGCAGAATCTGTTTAGCGACTGGGATTGCGCCATGTAGCGTCTGATTCATCATTTTCACAGCCTCAGCGAACAGCGTCAGCGTTCAGCCTTGCACAGTGCCAGGTATGACCTCTCGCTACCTGGCGCTCTCCCATACATTTCAATGGACGAACCTTTTCTTCTCTTTAAACGTTTTTTTTTTTTCCCAAAAAAATCACAAATAATTCTGTGACCTCTTCTGGCATTGAAATAGGAGTTTTTTCTTAATTTTTTCATTTTTTATATATTTCCTCAGAAATGACATTACAGGTCTGACATTAAAGTGTTCATGTTACAATGTTGTTACAATGTAATTCCATATGTTTTCGCTTTGTTACTAGTTGATAGATGCTTGAAAACACACTTTAAACACACCGCCTCCTGCTCTCTGGGCTTCAAACAATTATTTTTCAGCGCCAGAGATTTGTGAGGCTGTTTTTTTGCTGAATATGGTGTGAGTTGGTCGCTATGAACAGTCGCTAACATGCGCTCCCATACAGCGCTATACTGGTAAAATAGCGACTCCTCACTATGTATTCAACATTACTGAACAGCGACTGAGTCGCTATATACTAGCGACTCACGGCCGAGCACTGCGACTACTAGGGTGCGCTCTGAAAATGCCGCTACAGACGCTCATCTGTCGCTACCTGCCGCTAATGATGAATCAGCCTCTTTGTCTAATCCTGCCTCCATCTGTTGTAATCCATGAGTGTCACCATAGGCAGGCCAGTGAGGGAAAATATACCCTATCGGGGCTCAGTGAAGCATCTTATTTCGACATTACACACATCATATTTAATAACTTTGTAGAGAGGAGGAAAAATCCCTTTTTGTGTATTAAGGATATATAAAACACTTATGTGGGTTACACATTATTTTATCCATATTACTAGGTCAATGTGCAACATAAACTTCTGGCTCAAATATTTAAACTGATTTTTAAGGATCTAATAAGAAAAATCTCTTAAAATTATTTGCTGTAAAAGTCAAACTCAGCCAGGGGCATTATTCAGTCCACTGCCCTTATACACAAGGAAATAAATGCAGCAAATGATGTTCTTTTGTAACTGGCCATCAGTCACAACAAAGAAGACTGATTCCCAGCAAGCTTTAATGGCCTAGTTCAGTTTTTTCTTATCATTATCTCAGAATTCCCTTTTTTGTCCATTTTCTACCCAGTTCCAGTTATGCTTTTCTTTTCCGACTTCTTCAGAAGTCAATATACTATATGGCCTTCGTCAAATCAATTATAATCCGCTTCCTTTATTTCCTGATATGGATGAACCAACAAAGAAGATGTGACAAGTTGGTGGATTAGCCATGCAAATGTTAGATTGATTAAAGATGGTTTAGTTAGGACAGGGAGCTCTTACTTTTGCTTTGATTCTCCAGGATAGGGCGCTGTCCTCATTAAGTTAGGTTGCGTCTTGGGGTCAATACTCAGCTAAAGTGGTCAAAATTTTCTGCCTTGGCTACTCCAGTTAGTACAGACCCAGCAAGTAGTCTATTGGTCTGTTTGGCATAATGTCTCGGTGCTGAACCCTAAAAATATACAGGTAACATTTGCATGTAACAGTAATGTGGACCCCTTGAAGCAGCTCTACTGGTGGACCAAAATCAGCCAGTCTGACACGGGGAAGCTGATTTATTAATAGCGACAGTTGAGCGACTGTAGCGGTATTTTCACAGCGCCCGCTAATAGTCGCTGTGCTTGGCCATTGTTCGGTTGTTGACAGCAACTCAGTCGGTGTGGCGTAATGTTGAATACAAGGTTACCAGTCGCTATTTGACAGGTTCCGCAATGTATGGGAGCGCATGATAGCGACTGGTCAGAGCGACCGTCTTCCACCATATTCATCAAAAAATCACGCTCAAAAATTCAAGCGCTGTGAAATGCATGTTTAAACCCCAGAGCACCGGAGGCGATGGGTTAAAAGTAGTTTTTTAACCCCCAAACCACCATATTTTTGGAAACCAAAAAAAAAAAAGTATTTTAAATAATTTAGTAATATGAATACATTAATATCAGACCTGTAATATCAATTCTGTACAATTTTTTTTTAATTTTTTTCCCTTAAAAAAATATCTAAAATGGCAAAAGTGGTCACCGAATTTTTCACATTTAAAAAAAAAACAAAACAAAAAAAAAACATTAATAACAATTAATTATTAATATTTAAAGATTGTTCCATTGAAATGCATTGGAGCGCGCCAGGTAGCGAGAGGTCATACCTGTCGCTGTTCAAGGTCGGACGCTGGCGCTGTGGGCTGAGGCTGGAATAATGATGAATGAGTCGCTATATGGCGCTATCTCAGTCGCTAAGCAGGATTGGCTTGATAATTTGATAATGTGTGATTGTGGTGGGGAGCCGGCGTTCTCGTGGCGGGGCCCGTCGTTACCGGCCGATCACCAGTCGCTACCTGTCGCTATTCCTTCATAAATAAGGGCCTAAATGCAGGTAAGGTTGCAGCCTGGTCGGTATTTTACCAGCAACACTGACACCTTTCACTCTGCCCCTGCACACGATGGGACGTATACCCACAATTACAATTAAAAATACCAACACCTGCAGGCCAGGGGGTAGTAAAGTAAAAAAAAAAAAATATGGGCCAGGTGGCAACCTTAAATGGCAAATTTTAGCTCTGTAAATATTGTTCTTCATTAAAAGGACCACACGCGTTACCTACTTGTCCCTTATAGAAGCACGTCGTCGAACAGCAACTGCAGCGATATGTTTGTCATTATTTTAGTTCACTGGGACTGTGCGGTTATAGCTCCCGAGATGCTGTGCTCAGCATTTATATGCAGAGGAGAATTTGTTACGACATGCAGGTTCTAATATTTTATATTATTCTATAAATGTAAATTTGGATAAAGAGCTCTTATACAGTAACTGCCTGCAACTAGAAGAAAAAATATGTAATGACTAAGTGACTACATAACAACTATATGTACCATAGGTGTTATTTCTATCTTTGCTTTTAAGTCCTCTCTCGGAGGTTGGCCAGCTGAGCATTGAAATAATAATATCTGATGTTCTGTGGGTAAATTGGCATATATCTCCTTTATTGTGCTCCCGATCCAAGAGTGTAGGCTTAGCATTTGGCTGCATATATTGGAACAAAGGGTCTACCTTGTGCTGTGCTTTCTAGTATATCTTGGCACTGTACAATACTCATAGATAAGTGTAATAGTTGTAAGCTTCACTCATTGTACATAACCAGTCCTAGACTTTAGAGAGGGGAACTCGAGAACATAACAAGACAGCAATTGGCCACTGGTGATCACGCGGGTCCAGAGCACAGAGGAGTTATGGGTCCTGGTTCTCAGGCTTGTGCGGGGGCATCACCAGAATGCCCCTCCCCCAGACAATAGCAAGAGACGGTGTTGATGCTTTAATCTGATCCCACCTGTTATATGACTGTATTTAGTGTTATGTTTGGATGTTTAGTTCACTTTCATATGCTTGACACTTCAATAAAAACATTAAAATATAAACTGATCCTGCAGTCTGGAATTGCTTTTTTTGTCAAAAACAATGCTTGCTTTAGCCTAATTATTTTCATATTAGTAAGCATAGGTTCATCATTTGCTAACAGAGATGAGCAAATATGGCAAGATCAGTTTCATGCTGATTTATCAAAAATGCAAAAAAACGCAACTAACAGGAGAGTGTGTCCCTCCACCAAAGACCCACTCTATAAATGGTTGTACCACCCCTAAATATGTATATATAGTAAAAGAAATGTATACATATCTTTACACAAGCCATATATAAAGTTGAAAAAACAAGCCAGGTAAGGGGGGGGTCTGTAACCATGCCAATAGTTATATTATAGAGAGGGATGCAGAAAAAGCCAATGTACTAAACATCTTCTTTGCTTCCATATTGACAGAGGAATATGATATGCCATGTTAAATGCGGAGCAAAGCCCCAAACTCCCCATTAAATGTTGACTTGTCTGACCAAGGAAGAAGTGCGGGTCCCCCTTAAACACATTAAAATAGACAAATCCCCAGGACTAGATGGCATTCATCCTTGTGTGTTAAGGGAATTATATATAATAATAGACAAGCCAATATTTTTCATATTTCAAGATTCCATAATGTCGGGGACTGTTCCACAGGACTGGCGCATAGCGAATATGGTGCCAATATTTAAAAGGGGGAATAAAGGGGAACCTGGGAACTAAAGACCGGTAACATCTGTGGTGGGTAAGCTTTTTGAAGGTTTTCTAAGAGATGCCATAGTGAAGTATCTCTGTGAAGGTGAGCTTATTACTCCTTATCAGCATTGATTTATGATAAATCGCTCCTGCCAGACAAACTTCATCAGCTTTTATGAGAAAGTTATGCCCTTATTCATCAAGCGATAGCGCCAGGTAGTGTCTGACGAGCGCCAGGTAGCGGCAGCTAACGGCGACTACCGACTCAAGTACGCCTGCGGCGGTCACAATGACGCATTTATCAAGCAAAATGAGGCTAGCGCCGGCGAGAGCGACGGCTAGCGCGGCATTCATCATGAAGCCGCCTGGACCGAACAGCGCCGCTGCAAATTCCCTCACAGCGCCAGGTATGAGCTGTCGCTCCCTGGCGATGTCCAATGCATTTCAATGGAGCAATCTATAATTATTCTTAATTAATTGGTATTATTTTTTTATTTTTTTTTTTTTATGTCAAAAAATCGGAGACCACTTCTGCAATGTTAGGATTTATTTTTAAGTAAAAACAAAAAATAAAAAAAATATGTGCAGAATTGATCTAACAGGTCTGAGATTAATGTATTCATATTACAAAATGATTCTAAAAACATGTATAATGTTACATTCAAAAAATATGGTTGTTTAGGGGTTAAAAACTAGTTAATACACATCGCCGCCAGCGCTCTGGGGTTTAAACAAGGAATGGACAGCGACAGCACATTCGGAGCGTGATTTGTTGATGAATATGAAGCTAGCCGTTCGCTCTGGCCATTCGTTGTCAGGCGCTCACATACAACGCTGGACCTGTGAAACAGCGACCCCCCAGCCCGTATTCAACATTACCGCACACCGACTGAGTCGCTGTCATCAAGCTAATGCCGGCCAAGCACAGCGAATACTGGCTGGCGCTGAAAAAATCACTCTACAGTCGCTCATCTGTCGCTACCTGGCGCTATTAATGAATCAGCCTCTAAGTTCAAGACTGGATCAGGGTAATTGGTTATCATATACCTTGACTTTTCTAAAGCATTTGATACTGTGCCCCTTTGGACTTGGGGAAAATGTGTGTACATGAGTCATTGGCTTAATGATAGTAAACAAAAGATGGCTATAAATGGTACATACTCAGATTGGGTCACCGTTACTAGCAGAGTACCACAAGGGTCAGTGCTTTTTAAAATATATATATATTAATGATAAAGATAATAGGTTAAACAGTGAAATCTCAGTATAAGCTGTGTAAAGTAATAAACAGAAAAGAGGATAACATGCAGCTACAAACTGATTTAGATAAATTGGATGTTTGGCCAGAAAAACGTCAAATTGTCAAATTATGTTTAATACAGATAAATGTAAGTTTATGCACATGGGCCATTTCCATGCAATGGAAGATTACCTAGGGGTTTTAGTAAATAATCAACTAAACTGTAGTGATCAATGTCAGGCAGCAGCTGCAAGGCAAAAAGGGTCATGGGGTGCATCAAGAGGGGCATAGGTGCCCATGACCAGAGCATCATTTTACCCCTGTCACTGGTCAGACCCCATATGGAGTATTGTGTACAGTTCTGGGCACCAGTGCATAAGAAAGACATATAAGAACTGAAGCATGTACTAAGGCAAGACACTAAATTAATACATGGAATGAGGGAACTAGAGTACCCTGAAAATTGGGTTTATTTAGTTTAGAAAAGAGACGCCTGAGGGGGGAGCTAATAACTATGTATTAATATATACCGGGTCAATACAAAAATCTGCCCCACAATCTATTTAAAGCCAGGACAGTAAGTAAAACTCAGGGGCATCCACTAAGGTTAGAGGAAATACAATTCTTACACTAGAAAAGGAGGGGATTCTTTACTGGAAGAGCAGTAAGACTATGGAACTCTCAGCCTGAAGAGGTAGTCATAAAGAATACAATAAAAGTGGCCCGGATGCCTTACTTGCATGTTATAACATTACCAGATATGGCTACCAGACCACTAATAAACAGGCTGAAGTGGTTGTACCAAAGTCTTATTTCAGCCTTACATACTATGTTACCAAGTATCTAATGTTGCTTTGCCCTCCAGTCCATATTGCATTGTATCCCACTGTTGATCATCCTCTAGCCTTTGCTGCTGCTAAACATTCCACTATTGCTGCCAATCGTCCTACGGTCCTTGCCACCTTCTTCACTACTGCTGAAGGCTCCACCAATACTGCCGATCCTTCTCTGGTCCTTACCACTTTCTGAGTAACCTCCAATCACCCTCTATCAAATTCTCCTCTCCTTCTGATTGTTCCTGAGGCCTGCCATTAGCAGTAAAAATGCCTACCATGTGGCTTGAACACAAGTGGTGTGTGACTGGGAGGAGCTGTGGGATGGCCTGTTGGCAAATAGATACGTTGAGTAGTATTTAAAGGGGAGTCCTGCCCTAGGTCTGAGTTGTTATTGAGTTCCAAGAAGGGATATTTTAACGTTAGCTGAGGAGACAGGAAGATGCAGCAGAAGTGAGAATTCCAGTAGATCCAGTGCCAGCATTGGTGGGAGATGAGCGGTTGGGGGCAGCCCGAGGGATAACAGGCCAGGCTAGTGTTTAATTACTACATGAAAAGGGGTAAACTTGGCAAACTTTGCAATCCTATCTATTGCCTACAGCTGTCAAAATGTTTCTGTCATTTTGGAACCACATTTTAGGGAAATTGTGAGTGATTTAGCTGATGATTCTGCTTGTTAAAGTGGACCAACACCCAGGGGGGATCGGCCCGGGAATCTATAAGATTCCCAGGCCAATCAGATCCCTCCCTGTGGGGCATCCGAAATCGGGATGTCCCGCTGGGTGAAACCCCCCAGGACGCCCACAAACCTTACCTCAACCCCGTTCCAACGGCGCATGCGCGGGACGCGTCTTGCGCTTCCCTCTAGCAGGGCGCGCACCCGCACCGCCCGTTTGTGAATGGCCGGCGCGGGCACGCTCTCTGTTAGAAGGAAGCGCGAGACGCGGCCTCCAGCGCTCAGAGCCGCTGTGGTTGGACGCCGCTTGTACATGCATACCACAGCGGCTCTGAGCTCTCTGATTGGACGAACGCCCGCGTAGGAGCGTGGGGAGGTGAGTGTTTACGGGCGTTCTGGGGGGTTTCACACAGTGGGGCACCCCGATCGGGGTGCCCCACCGAAGTGGACCAAAACCCAGGATAGTCAAAATCCTGGGTGTTGGTCCACTTTAATACAATGAATGGATAATGATGTAGAAAGTAAGGGGGATTTCATAACAGCTATTGAAGCATTTGTAACCCATTCCTGGCCTAAAGAAATATATAATTAGGAAGAGTCCAGTAAAGTCTACAAGGGGAGAGCAGCGATAAAATTGGGAACAATGAGTACAGTTTGTAAAGGGACAAATGGAGGACACAGTATAATAAAATGGAGTTACATGAATTGCAGAATAGCCGGGTGTTTTATGCAGTATAAGAAATGAAACAGCGTTTCTGAAGACCATGTTAGTGGAGTTGGGCTGTGAAATAGAGCAGAGAGCGCTGTATTGTTCAATGTCTTGTTTGTCACAAGCTTTAGCTTCAGATCACTGGTCATATGGCTCTGTGCTCCAGATATAATAGTTTTTATAGCACCGCAGAAAATGGTGTGTTGTTCTAAGCCGCAGTGAGTTGTCACTCCTGTTGTTTGAAGGCATAAGACATAAATAAGGATCTAATGGGTTTGGTGGAATAGAGCAGATCATGAATCAGGCAGCTCCTGAATACAAGGCACAGTGCAGCTTTTCCTGCACTCCTTCAAGCAGTGTCGGACTGGCCCACTAGTGGATTGGAGGACCTCAGGCGATGACCCTATATATATATATATAGGGGCGGACTGGCCATAGGGAGACCCAGGACAATGCCCGATGGGCCGCACTGCTTTGGGGCCAGTTGGACTGCTGCTTTTAACACCCACATTCAATCCCTGCTCCCGTGGAGGCTGATTCATTACAACGCAAGGTATCGGCAGATAAGCGTCTGTATAGCGCCGCTTAGAGCGACCGCTAGTAGACACTGTAAGCAGGTATCGGGCACTGTAACAGAGCGCCTCAGTCGTTCTACAAACCTGGCCGGCATTGATGAATGTGATGTATGTTGGGTGCTGTAACACCAGTACAGCGCTGCAGGGAGCGAAAGGCAGCGCCAGCTCAGTGCGACTGACTCTCAGCGACTCACACCATACTTATCAAAAAACTACACACACACAGCATCGTGGCTCTAAATCTGGTCACTGTAGCATAGATTAAAGTTGTGTGATTAAAGTCTGTTTTTGAACACATATCCACCAGTAACAACGTGAAAACACATGGAATGACATTGTTGTAACATTTGTGACATTAACACTTTAGTGGCAGACCTGTAAATACAATTCAAAAATGACTTTTTCTAGGCCAGGAGAGATCACACAGTTATTTGAGAGAAAAAACAAATAAAAAAAAACCCTGTTTAAACAGAAGAAAAGGAAAGGCCATTGAAATGTATAGGAGAGCGACAGGTAGCGACAGGTAATACCTGGCGCTCTGGAAGCTAGAGCGCCGGCGCTATACACTGAGACATCTGTAATGATGAATTGTACACCACATGGCGCTGTTAGAGTCGCTCACTAGATACGGTTTCATAATTGTGGTATTGCGTACAGCTCCCAGCGTTCACCAGATGCTGCCTGCAGCTACGAGGCACTACCTGACGCTATTCCTTGATGAATAACCCCCTTAGTCTCCCTCTCAGCCCATCTGTACCCACAAGCCAAGGAACCCCAGCCCTCAATTCTATAGACCCAGCATCATAGTTGGGGAGCCTCAGCATCTCGAGATTTTCAACCCCAGTCCACCACTATATATATATATATATATATATATATATATATATATATATAATCATGGTGTACAACACAATACAATAGCATATATTTAAGATTGCTTAGTTCAACTGTAAGGAGTATGTAGTCCACTTGTAGATGACAGTTCTATTCTGCCTAAATCTCTATTCATTGCTTTATCACGGAAGCCACAAAAATTATCTTTTAGCTTTTGCTGCCATATGTCACACTTCACTTTTATCTTAATATTAAAAAAAATCCAGCACCCGCGTTGCCGACTGCTCAATGAATAATGAAAGTGCGGTGGTAAAAAATTTTATTACTGCTGAGGCTCCCGCGTGACCGAGCGCCTGCCGTCTGACATGGAGGAAGACCAATGCACATCGCCAAGGTGAGAAAATGACGCTGTGCTAATAAAAGCAAGATGACAAGGCAAGTGTTAGTCTGTATTAAAGGGGAACGCAATGGTTACACAGTCAAATTGCATGTCATAGCCTTTGGGCTATGCATGATCAGGGGTACACTTGTAATGAGGCCATGGGAGGCAGACGCTTCAGGCAGCACTGAAGGTGTTGCAGCAATTGCTAAATTTCTTTTTTTTTTAAGATTTTTTTTTTTTTTTTTACTATTCACTATTTACTATAGAAGTGCAGCGGAAATCGGGATGCACCACTGAAGCTTTCATGTTTTTATAGTCAAATGTTGGTGGCTCCCTTCCCCCCGCATGGAGTCGCTGCCGCACCATCATAGAGTCATGGAGTCAGGTGGATCAGCACACTGCTTTATTGGGGAGTAGAATGGCATGCCCTGGGGTGGGGGACTCTTTTGTATCACTTCAGGCAGCAGAGAGGCTAGGTTTACCCCTGTGTGCGATCGCACGGAGCACCACTCTAAATTCTAAGTGTAGACAAGTGACAAGTGTAGACTGGCTAAGCCAAGGGCGTAGCTAGGGGGAAGCAGGGGGGCACTTGCCCCGGGTGCAGCAGGTCAGGGGGTGCCAAAGGGGGGCCTGAGCACAGGTGGGGGCACCATATCGAATCTTTACCCCAGGTGCCAGAAAGCCTAGCTACTCCTCTGGGCTCAGCAGTCCTGCTAAATATCCCTTTCCCTTGCAACACCTGGAAAGCTGCTGAAGAGTGCACACTTATCCTTTATCTTTATCCCATCCCTATCCTGTTCCTTCTGTTTTTTTACCACATTCCCTTCTATTTCTCTTTTCCAAAATTCCTCAATTGTCTGCCCTTTTCCTGCATTTTCTCTCCCTTTTCACTATCCCGCTTTCTTCCCCTGTTTTCTACATTTCCTCTACCTCCCCCTTTTCTCCACATTCCCTCCATTTTCCATTTTACCCCTTTACTCAAACTTTGACACTTTGCCACCCCTGTCTTTTTTCCACATTGCTTCTGTCTCATTCCCTTTCCCACATTCCCTCCTGGGCATGTCAAGGGAGGCAACCAGGTCCTCTGCTCTTGTGAGACCTCACTGAGAAGACCTCACCTAAACTTCTACAATCTGCATTCTGGGTTATTATGAGAGGGCTGCCCGTCCTGCTGAGCTACAAGAAACGCAATCATTTTCTCAACCCACGTCCTGCTTAACCGACTTCTGCTCTGCCTAGAAAGAACTTTCAACATTAGGTGTTCAGACATGCCAAGTCACCCAGTTTTCCAGGGAATCACCATTTTTGACCCCACTTCACCCGACCAAACACCAATATTTAGGAGAGGTGTAAATATAACACTTCCCAGAGCCTCCACCCATTGGCCACCTTGGGAACTTAAAAAATTGAGATGGGCCCCCAAATGCATGGTGGGCCCTGGCATCTGCATAGATGTACAGAGTCTTGCTACCGGCCATGTCTATAATGTAATTCAAGCCTTTCCAAAACAGTGGGGGACCAATTCCATAATGATATTCACAGTTCTAGAATAACATGTTTCTTGCTAATACAATTGTCTCCACTAAAGTGTAAATTAATTGTCTATTGTTGCTCTTTTTTTTTTTTTCTTTTCCTGGATACACATGAGCGAACATACACAGATATACAGACATACTCACCTTTTTCATTTGTTTACTCTCTGTGGTTATGCTTAGACACGTATAAGCTACTGAAGGCTGCACAATGGCCTATGAATGTCCCTGTAGTCAGCACGCTGTGATTTAGTTCCTCATGAGTTGCCGATTTCCGCTCAGCATGCACAGTCATGCAATTAATTAAAAATCTTCATTAAGGTGCAATTAGCTAAACTTGTAGGGCTTTTCAAAGATAATCCTTAGCAGAAAAAGTGTTTTCATGGATGTATGATGGTAAACATTCAGGAATAATCAAAGAAGCACTGTCCAGATAACTGATGATCATGGAGACCTACCATATGATGACACCACCCTAAAATGGTAAAACTCTGAAATATGACAGGTTAGGACAGGACGGTTGCATAAATATTTGTGTAGTGTATGGATCCATCAACCGCTACTCAGCAGGTAACTCATTTCTAGTTTCGCTGGCCCAGATTAGATATGATCAATGAACATCTATTGTATAGGGGCTCTGATGGATAGTAATAGTCTCATAGACTCCAGGGTGGGTTTTTGTTCACTTTAAGCTTTGACCTATTTACAGTAGTTCCATCCTCTATACCTGTCTCCGTTATTTGAGCCCTAACATATACTTTAGTCCCACAATGTACAAAACAGGCACATGCCATAGTTTTATGGCAGTGAGATTAACGCCATCACACAACAACATCCATAAAAATGTTTAGTATAATTCATTTCAAATGCCCAAAAAACATATCCTACAAGCATCTAATGACAAGACAGCCCAATATTTGCACATTTTGTACTGTCAGGTTCCTAACTATAATAGGTTGGCTCGGTTGTGGTTCACGCTGCCAACAGCAGACTTTTGACTGCTGACAGACAATGCTTGCTTCTAATAAGAGTGTTCAGTGGGCGATAGTGGCAACCTGGGCATTGCTGTAAATGTGTTTTCATAAATAAATCAGATGGATTATAAAGCATGAAAGAGACGTACGCAGCCATAACATGCAAGAACTAGTCCTGTATGGGTTAACGCAATAGAACAATTCAGAGAAGCATCAGAAGCTGAGACCTAGAAGATACCCCTCTAACGTCAGTCACTTGTTTTGATCTGAATTGTCGGAAAAGTTGGCAGCCGAAGCAAAGCTAGAAAATAACAGCTCCGATGATCTGGCAGACAGATGAGCGTGTTTTGATTAGGGGAGAACATTTACTGTAATGCAATTTGCAGTATGGCAAAAAAAGACATCCTCAAAGACCAGCGGTATTTTTAAACTCAAGACAGAAGACTGATTTTCAGTCACCAAGCCAGACAGATATTAAGTCAAAGCTTAATCTTTGGGGGAACAGCACATCTCGAGTCTATATTCCCTGCCCGGCTCATACTAGCTTTCTAAATGTCAGTTACATGAATGATTGAGTTTTGCTAGGGTAGAACTAATCATCATTTGTCTCTTAACTTTAGCCATGAAAATTAAAACATACAGCATAACACTTCTGCCCTACACTCCATTCTCTAGAGGGAAATAACAGTAATTGTCTAAAATGTGTCAAGGTCTCATCTCTCAAGCTCTTCACTTTATGTAGCAAGCTTGCTGTCTTAGTTGACTGGTATATAATAATAATGTAATGCTGGAGTCCATACCAAACGGTCTCTAAGGTACAGCATGTCCAATGGTTCTGGAGTAGTGATGGGCGAACCTGAACTGCAAAGTTCGGGGTTCGTACTGAACTTTGCAAGTTTGGGTTCCCAATCCCAAACATGGACTTCAGCCAGAAGTCTGCGTTCGAGTTTGGCGTCTTGTTCGAACAAGGAAAAGCTGGTTAATATGGAAAAGCTGGGCTGAGCAGCCCATCAACCCACTTCACCAAATGGTTGAAGGAAGCACTGCTGCAGCTTACCTGGCCCCGCAATCCTTTTACTGTTCCTGGTCTTCTTGGTTGGCGGAGGCATTTGAAATCGGCCCAGCCAGGGCTACAAAAAGATGGCCAATGGCTCCCATGAGTGAGGACACTTCTAGTGCCAGCACTGGCAGCTTAACTTATAGGAGCCAGCAACCATCTTTCTGTTTCCCCGGCTAGGGGCGATTCCAAGCGCGCGGTCGTTGCTGACCAGGAAGAGGATTGTGGGGCCTGCTATACACTCTGCACCCCCCTGCCACAGCCAGCCCCAATGTTCAGGTCTCAGTTTATTTAAATGGGAACTGGGGTTTGGACCCCCAAGCCCAAACATTTATTTAAAGTTCAGCCGAACTTGCTGGACCTGAAATTTGGGGGGTTCACTCATCCCTATTCAGGAGTCTTGCAGGCATGTTGTGCACTTCTTAGTGTGGTTTAGAAACGTGGCAGTGGCATGCCCCAGGTTATGGACAGGTGGCTAACTGGAAGGTAGCAGAGGTAAGCTAAGAGGTGTCGCAAGGTTGGCAATGTGAAGCACAACTTTGATGTGTCAGAAGCCAGTATCACAATGCAGACATGATCAGGATGTAACAAAAGTTGAATTCACAACCCGGACACATTCAGGAGGGGGCAAAATTCGGCCACAAGGATCTCTGAAGTAGGTAAGTGTGGCAGGTTCAAGAGATTACTGGAACAGCAAAGTAACATGACTGTACAGTGGGTGCCATGCTGTTACTGGAGGCAGGTTTTTAAGTTGCCTCTGATCGTCTGGCATGCCAGGATGGGGGGGGGGGGGTAGTCAAAGGAAGAAGTTCTTTCCAGTTTAAAAGCCCCTTTGGTATAGGTGTAATATAACAAGTTGTCCTACAAGGGGTGGGATTCTAATTTTTAACTCCCGACTGCCTATATATAAAGTTATCAATTGCTGCACATATTTATATTTTTATAATAAATGTTTTCATACAATCTAATAAACAGAAAACTCCGTAGGGACTGGTTTAAGATGGCCACAACTTTCCGTTGTATTAGGCGAATTTTTTCCCAACGATTGACTGTAAAAAGGTAGAAAAAGCAATCATAGGTACAAGCCACCATTTATTCCTATGGTCCGTACCACTAGACAACCCCACAAGTGCCTACCAGTCTCCACCAGGTTGCCCAGTATTGGTAAATTAAGCCAGCTTGGGTGGTAAAGCCTGGAAGACCAGTTTTTGTTTGTAAAATACAAAAGTGGAGGAAACTGGCTGATGCAGACGTATGTATTTGTAACCCAGACCCTTAGAGGGGAAGTCCACCCACTGGACATCCTGTGAATTTTGCTGCAAGGCGATCCATAAGCTGGGAAAGCGGGCTGTCAATATTTACCTTTCTGGGATCCCTCCACAACATGTCATAGACAGCCTATAAGGCTTGTGAGGCTGGTGGGTGCACAGTGATGTGAAGCCTGATTGGCTACTCGCGGTCATGTGGAACATTGAACATGGTGGTATTGGTAGCATGTTCCCTGATTTACAGAGCACCCAGTCAAAACAGAGCATTTACATTTGGATGCCTCCCGCTGCATAATTAAGAAGAAGTCCAGTTATTTTTGACCAGACTTTCACTTTAATGATGGTAAAGTCTGTGAATGGTAAGGTTGGTTTAGGCTTACTGTTACACAGTGGCGTAACTAAATGTAATGGGGCCCTGGTGGGAAACTTTAAAAGAGGCCCTGTCAAGGCTTGTACAGTAAAAATGTTTATTTTTTGTCAGATGCAGCTAGACAACCAAAGACTCAAAAAACATATATGACATATTCATATATGACATATATGAATGGTGCTTCCTTTCTTTAAATGATGCCGAGTAAGCACAAAAATCTTAAAAGAAGATAAAAGACCAACAATAATGGGGCCCTCGTGACCTCCTGGGCCCCATTGCGATCACATCCCCTGCATCCCCTATAGTTACGCCTAGGGCCAATCACATTAAAAACATTACATTTGACATACTATTCTTTTTGTAGCCGAAAAGTAGAGGAAGAAAGACTTATCAGCACCCCCTCATATGATGGATTTAGAGAGATCGGGAACTTGAAAAAACCATCTGGCTGGTTGGCGAAGTCCTGGGAGCTGCTGAGATTTTTTCTTCCTTTCAGTTTATCATGTGCTCAGACTGTTGAGTGGGTGCCCTCTTTGCTTCATGATTCATCTTACACTGTGTATTTGCATCTCATTTACACATTGTCTACTAAGTGTGTGCTGTTTTTATCTCCCTTAAACTCATTCAATAAAATACAGCCAGGAAACAAGACACCAGGCCAGGCGTATCATCGGTATTCTTATTTCCCATTAAGATGCAATTCTTTATTATTATTATTATTATTATTATTATTATTATTATCATTATTTCCCATTAAAATTTGCCGTACTTCTTTTTTATTATTATTTTACATAATAATTTTAATGCTTTTAACCATTTTTCACCCAAGTTAAAAGCCATTTTTGTGGTATTACACCCATTTGAATTTTTCTAGATTAGTGGTAGCAGAACAGTGGTCCAGGTACCACAAGTTTTACACAGGATCCTATCAGGTGGATATCACACAGACTCATTTGTATCAAGACCTGATTTGCTGCTTTCCAAATATTACACATATCTGATCGGCTGTCACTGCACCTGGCGGCATCCCCGCTTTCGACCCTCTGGAAGCCCAAGCATGTACTTTGGGATCAAGGGTAAACAGGGCCGGATTAAGTGTGGTGGAGGCCCCTGGGCCCCAAAACTGGTAGACGCCCCAGATACAGTACTTTTTGTTTCTTTAAAATAATAGTTCAGCCCTGTGGTGGCTTTGGCTGCAGTTTTGCAAAAACAATAAAAGGCTTCCCCAGGCTTCCCCCACTGCCGCCAATAGCTTTGTTGCTGGATCTGCAGCCTGTCAGACCAAAGATTGAAAAGCCTCCTGGACCAGACTATAACCCAAAGGTTGGTGGAGGCTCTCTTTTCAGTTTTAAAACGCCTTGCCTTCTTTTCTCCCAGCATTTAAAGTGGACCGTCACCCATCTATAAGATTCCCGGGCCGATCACCCCCCTCACCGCGGGACATCCGAGATCGGCATGTCCCGCGGTGAGGGACCCCCCCCAAAACCCCAAAAGAACTCACCTGATCGGCGGCGGCAGCGGCCGCCGCCGCCTCCCGCGCGCTCCTCTAGCCGTACGCGCGCCCGCGCCGGCCGTTTGTGAATGGCTGGCGCGGGCGCGCGCACTGTCAGAGGGGCGCGCGGGAGGCGGCGGCGGACGCGCTGCCTTGTCCGCCGCTTGTCCGTGGGAGCGTGGTGAGGTGAGTTTGGGGGTTTCTGGGGGGTTTTACACAGCGGGGCACCCCTGATCGGGGTGCCCCCCTGAAGTGGACCAAAACCCAGGATAGTCAAAATCCTGGGTGTTGGTCCACTTTAAAGGGTAATTCCACTTTCAATGTCATTTTTTAAAAGTTTCCATTATTGTGTGGCAAAATTATGTCCTCAATGTGCTGAGCTTATCTGTTATTTTTTAATTTTCTATTTGTTTGCAACTCTGTGTTATAAAAGAAAACATAGCAACAATGTGTTCACCTTAGCTATCTACACCAAAGTGGTGATTTCAAGTACATATCAGAGACGGGGAGGCTGATTCATCATTAGCGGCAGGTAGCGACAGTTGAGCGTCTGTAGCAGGCATTTTCAGAGCGCTAGTAGTCGCAGTGCTCGGCCGTGAGTCGCTAGTTTATAGTGAATCAGTCGCTGTTCAGTAATGTTGAATACATTGTGAGGAGTCGCTATTTGACCAGTACAGCGCTGTATGGGAGCGCATGTTAGCGACTGCTCATAGCGACCGACTCACACCATATTCAGCAAAAAAACAGCCTCACAAATCTCTGGCGCTGAAAAATACTTATTTGAAGCCCAGAGCGCAGGAGGCGGTGTGTATAAAGTCTGTTTCGAAGCATCTATTAACTAGTAACAAAGCGAAAACATACTGTATGGAATTACATTGTAACAACATTGTAACATGAACACTTTAATGCCAGACCTGTAATGTCATTTCTGAGGAAATATATATAAAAATGAAAAAATTAAGAAAAAACTGCTATTTCAATGCCAGAAGAGGTCACAGAATTATTTGTGATTTTTGTTGAAAAAAAAAAGCCCCGTTTAAAGAGAAGAAAAGGATCGTCCATTGAAATGTATGGGAGAGCGTCAGATAGCGAGAGGTCATACCTGGCGCTGTGCAAGGCTGAACGCTGGCGATGTTCGCTGAGGCTGTGAAAATGATGAATTAGACGCTACATGGCGCTATTTTCAAGTCGCTAAACAGATTCTGCTTGATAACTGTGTAATTGCGTGCCGTGTTCGGCGTTCACCAGTCGCTACCTGTCGCTACCTGTCATTAACCAGCCACTACCTGACGCTATCTCTTCTTAAATAAGGGCCTTACTCGTGCCAGCTTGCTAATCATCTGATTGGCTAAGGAATTGGGTGACTGGCTTAACTCATTCTGCTGAAATTCAGCTTCATCAGTTTGGAACGATCACAGTCTTGTGTTCCAGAAGCAAGGGTTAATGGCCGGGTTCTCAGCTGGAGAGGCAGAACACCAAAAACCTGACAAAGAGGGAGTTTTCCTTTAAACTGCTTGGTAATTACAAAGTAAAGAGTGAAGATATTATTTTGAGGAAAGAGCAATATTTCACAGCCTATTCTAATTGGCTGTTGCTAGGAGTTAGAATCCACCCCAATTCTTGTATGACCGGCCAACTAGTATTTTGGGGTCGCCCACAGGCGTTGCTGCTCAGTTGTGTATGATGTATGTTGATATTAAGTGGTCTTGAGCACAGGAATATTTAGTAAATGTTTTTTTAAATTAAATATATTCAAGTAAATTACATAAAATCCAGATGAAGGCTTCTATTAATAATCCAGATATAGTTCATTGCAATGATACAATCCGCCAACTGCACAGTGGCAACAGCAGGGTGTGCTCACATTCGCTATAAATAGTCCTCAGCGTGCAAGAGTGTTCTCTTATTACCAAGCATTAAATAGCACAATTAAAATAATGCGTGGAGATGTAAATCAGGCCCGCTATGTCCCAACACCAGGGAAGCCAGGTGCATGTGCATATGGCGGATCATTATCTCGAGGTCACAGGGGTGTTAAATAGACTATTGCGTGAACTTGAGAAATGATGCTTAAGTTTTGTGAATTTGTTTCTTTTAAGATTTTTTTCACGCCTCTGTGATTCTATTCCTTGTACCATTTTAGAAGCGCCCTCCAGTGGCCAGCTGAGAATAGTAACGTTTCCCAACATTTTTTTTATAAGAAGATGGGACGTACTAACCCAGGTGGTGGCTGGCTTGTGTCGTAGTTATGCTCTGTGCTCGGGAGGTCTTCCAGTTCCCCAAATTTGGGCAAGGCCCCTATACCTAGAGCTACCTGGCTGATTTATTAATGTGGACAAAAACCCTAAATAGATGTTTGGCCCACATAGCATGACCCCTAGTGCCATCTATTTATTTATGGATGCCCCACAGTGTTCCCCTCTGATAATCTATGGCAGTGACCTGTGGCAATCAGCAGAGTATTTTGCAGAGGTATGCAGCATAATTGCCACCAGTCACCGCCATGGGTTCCTGAAATAGGTGAGTATGTAGCCTGGGTTGGGGTTTTTTCTATTGGAATTTGTGTTCATGATTGATTCTGAATAAATATCCATTGTTCCTGCATGCTGAAACAGTGTTGTGTACAATCAGCTGCCAACAGTTTCGGTAAAGGGGCACTGCAGGGCACCTTAAATCTGGATCACCCTTAAAGGGTTACTAAACCCCCCCCCCAAAAAAAAATAGGCACTCACTTTCACTCCCACGCAGCAGCAGTAGTTCTGTACCCCGATTTCTGAAAACGGTGCTGGGGGCACCGTTGGCACATAATGAATTAGGGTTAATTTGGGGAAATGGCACTCAAAGTGCCTCTTTAAACCCTTGATGACCCCAGGAACTGTGAGTAATACCTGCAGGGGTTAACCTAAAGGGGGTTCCCTGGGTCTGCCCCCCCCCCCAAAAAAAATTTTTTTTTTACAGTCATGCACTTCCCTGGTACATACCTGGTATTTGATATACTCTCTGCATCCTAGAGAACATATATATATATATATATATATGTATATATATATCTCAAAAAGGGGATCAGGAATGCACCTCATAGACATAAAAATATGTAACCCAAGAATTGTGTTTAGGTTTTAAACAAAGTAATAAGTTCTGGACATTCAGATACACATTGTAATACAGAGGTGATCACTTATCAAAGAAAAGTATCTTATACAGGCATCTGTGTGTATCATGTGTAAACAAGTCTAATGTAACAAAAATTCAGATACATTATATGTACACAATCCACTTGGAAAGCTGCCAAGCATCATAGTGTGTCTGATACAATGTATAGTTTACACTCTGGATATTACAATCCACTACAGAAAAACTACTTGTAAAAATACCAATACCAAAAAAGAAAGGACCTGTATTTACAATGGCACCACCTGACCCCATTAGGGTTAAAAAAAAGGGGCTATATAAATACAGGGGTACTACAAATTCTCTATTGCAAGGGTAGACTGCCTTTCCACATGCACTATCACCTTTACTTACTATGCTCTATTAGGGGATGAGAATAAGAAATATGGTCTGAAATGTACTTTGTCATTAAGGCCCAACGCGGGCACATACTCCCCTGCCATTGTCCTCTACCACTTACATAACCTCCTACCCCATGCTGCTGTCCTCCCCCATTTACGTTACCCCTCCACCCCCTGCCACTGTCCTCTGCTTCTCACCTAACCCCCACCATCCCCTGCCTCTCTCCTCCTCCACTTACCAAACCCCTCCACCCAATGCCACTCTTCTCCACTGCTCACCTAACTCATCCATCCCCCTGCCACTGACCTCTACTGCTCACCTATTCCCTCCACTGTCCTCTACTGCTCAGCTAACCCCGCCACCCCTAGTCATTGTCCTCTACCACTTACCTAGTGAATTCAACCCCTGCCCTAGTCCTCTTCCACTGACCTTACCCCTCACCCCACCAGCTGACCCAATCCTCTGACCTAACCTAGCTGAAGGCTCAGCAGCAGAGTAAGAGGGGAAAAAACTGGAGGACCAGTTATGGGCAGCAAGTACCAGAGGGCAATCAGCAGCAGAGAAGGGAGACTGACAATACAGATCTGGAGGTGATGGTGAGTACTGAGAGGCTGACCCACAATGCAGTGCCACACAGGTAACTATAAATACACCTCACCCAGTGTGCAACCATTTCCAGGTCCCCCTTCAAATAAAGCACCAGGAGAAATAGTGAAATAGGTAGGTATCTTTCCACTACTGGGCTCACAGATGGCAGAAGAGGGAGGGTTAAAAAGTAGAGATGAGCGAGTAGTGAAATATTCGAAATTTCGAATTTCGATTCGAATAGACCGCGTTACTCGACTACTCGACCGAATATCGAATCCCATTATAGTCTATGGGAAAAAAATGCTCGACACTTGGAAATCTCAATTCGACCACTTGGAGGTCACCAAGTCCACCCTGAAACATCAGAAAATGATGCCAACACTGCTGGAATGCAACTGGGACAGCAGGGGAAGCATGTCTGGGTGCATATAACGCGCCCAAGTCGCACTATTACGCCACTATCACAGCCACTCAACAATACACTCCAAACACAATATTACTTCTACGTAAAGTGAGACAAGACAAGGAAACCTTCTTTCCTCTACATTGCCATGGACCCCAAGCCAAACTGTACAAAAAAGAAGAACAAAATTCTGCACCCCTTAAAATCACGTTGCCTAATGACAACCACAGATGGCATAGGCAAGGGGGAAAATAAATAGACCCCACCCCTAATTGTCATTGTGTGTGTGTGTGTGTGTGTGTGTGAGATGTGGTCAGACATGTCCTCTTGTGTCATTGTGTCACCCCAGCAGTAAGGGAAGCTTAAAGGAGGAGGTTTGTTACAGTGTGTCACCCCAGCAGTAAGGGAAGCTTACAGGAGGAGGTTTGTTACAGTGTGTCACCCCAGCAGTCAGGGAAGCTTACAGGAGGAGGTTTGTTACAGTGTGTCACCCCAGCAGTAAGGGAAGCTTAGAGCTGAGACCTCTTAAAAATTGTGTGGAGGCCCAAGATCTGAGACCTCTTAAAAATTGTGTGGAGGCCCAAGAGCTGAGACCTCTCAAACATTGTGTGGAGTCCCACGAGCTGAGACCTCTTAAACATTGTGTGGAGGCCCAAGAGCTGAGACCTTTTAAAAATTGTGTGGAGGCCCAAGAGCTGAGACCTTTTAAAAATTGTGTGGAGGCCCAAGAGCTGAGACCTTTTAAAAATTGTGTGGAGGCCCAAGAGCTGAGACCTCTCAAACATTGTGTGGAGTCCCACGAGCTGAGACCTCTTAAACATTGTGTGGAGGCCCAAGAGCTGAGACCTTTTAAAAATTGTGTGGAGGCCCAAGAGCTGAGACCTTTTAAAAATTGTGTGGAGGCCCAAGAGCTGAGACCTTTTAAAAATTGTGTGGAGGCCCAAGAGCTGAGACCTCTCAAACATTGTGTGGAGGCCCAAGAGCTGAGACCTTTTAAAAATTGTGTGGAGGCCCTAGAGCTGAGACCTCTCAAACATTGTGTGGAGGCCCAAGAGCTGAGACCTTTTAAAAATTGTGTGGAGGCCCAAGAGCTGAGACCTTTTAAAAATTGTGTGGAGGACCAAGAGCTGAGACCTTTTAAAAATTGTGTGGAGGCCCAAGAGCTGAGACCTTTTAAAAATTGTGTGGAGGCCCAAGAGCTGAGACCTCTCAAACATTGTGTGGAGGCCCAAGAGCTGAGACCTTTTAAAAATTGTGTGGAGGCCCTAGAGCTGAGACCTCTCAAACATTGTGTGGAGGCCCAAGAGCTGAGACCTTTTAAAAATTGTGTGGAGGCCCTAGAGCTGAGACCTCTCAAACATTGTGTGGAGGCCCAAGAGCTGAGACCTTTTAAAAATTGTGTGGAGGCCCAAGAGCTGAGACCTTTTAAAAATTGTGTGGAGGCCCAAGAGCTGAGACCTTTTAAAAATTGTGTGGAGTCCCAAGAGCTGAGACCTTTTAAAAATTGTGTGGAGGCCCAAGAGCTGAGACCTCTCAAACATTGTGTGGAGGCCCAAGAGCTGAGACCTTTTAAAAATTGTGTGGAGGCCCAAGAGCTGAGACCTTTTAAAAATTGTGTGGAGGCCCAAGAGCTGAGACCTTTTAAAAATTGTGTGGAGGCCCAAGAGCTGAGACCTTTTAAAAATTGTGTGGAGGCCCAAGAGCTGAGACCTCTCAAACATTGTGTGGAGTCCCACGAGCTGAGACCTCTTAAACATTGTGTGGAGGCCCAAGAGCTGAGACCTTTTAAAAATTGTGTGGAGGCCCAAGAGCTGAGACCTTTTAAAAATTGTGTGGAGGCCCAAGAGCTGAGACATTTTAAAAATTGTGTGGAGGCCCAAGAGCTGAGACCTCTCAAACATTGTGTGGAGGCCCAAGAGCTGAGACCTTTTAAAAATTGTGTGGAGGCCCTAGAGCTGAGACCTCTCAAACATTGTGTGGAGGCCCAAGAGCTGAGACCTTTTAAAAATTGTGTGGAGGCCCAAGAGCTGAGACCTTTTAAAAATTGTGTGGAGGCCCAAGAGCTGAGACCTTTTAAAAATTGTGTGGAGGCCCAAGAGCTGAGACCTTTTAAAAATTGTGTGGAGGCCCAAGAGCTGAGACCTCTCAAACATTGTGTGGAGGCCCAAGAGCTGAGACCTTTTAAAAATTGTGTGGAGGCCCTAGAGCTGAGACCTCTCAAACATTGTGTGGAGGCCCAAGAGCTGAGACCTTTTAAAAATTGTGTGGAGGCCCTAGAGCTGAGACCTCTCAAACATTGTGTGGAGGCCCAAGAGCTGAGACCTTTTAAAAATTGTGTGGAGGCCCAAGAGCTGAGACCTTTTAAAAATTGTGTGGAGGCCCAAGAGCTGAGACCTTTTAAAAATTGTGTGGAGGCCCAAGAGCTGAGACCTTTTAAAAATTGTGTGGAGGCCCAAGAGCTGAGACCTCTCAAACATTGTGTGGAGGCCCAAGAGCTGAGACCTTTTAAAAATTGTGTGGAGGCCCAAGAGCTGAGACCTTTTAAAAATTGTGTGGAGGCCCAAGAGCTGAGACCTTTTAAAAATTGTGTGGAGGCCCAAGAGCTGAGACCTTTTAAAAATTGTGTGGAGGCCCAAGAGCTGAGACCTCTCAAACATTGTGTGGAGGCCCAAGAGCTGAGACCTTTTAAAAATTGTGTGGAGGCCCTAGAGCTGAGACCTCTCAAACATTGTGTGGAGGCCCAAGAGCTGAGACCTCTCAAACATTGTGTGGAGGCCCAAGAGCTGAGCACTTATTAGTGCTGCAGCTACGGCTGCTTTAGTGAGGGGTAGCTGCTGCTGCTGGAATAGGGACAGAAAGACTTCAGTGGTGTATTACCACCTATATACAAAACTATATACACTCTGCTCAAAACGGCTGCTTTAGTGAGGGGTAGCTGCTGATGCTGGAATAGGGACAGAAAGACTTCAGCGGTGTATTAGCACCTATATACAAAACTATATTTTGCACTACTGTTTTGTGTCCTCTGTGCCAACAAAACACTGTTTTATACACGGTGCGTATAGGCACCATTTCACCTTCTGGCAGTATACGGCTGTATAGCCAGGTGTTTTTCTTAAAAATATTTTTTATATTTGGCACTACTGTTTTGTGTCCTCTTTACCAACAAAACCTTGTTATATACCCGGTGCGTATATAGGCACCATTTCACCTTCTGGCAGTATACGGCTGTATAGCCAGGTTGTCAGGAATGACTTGCCTTCAGTCCGTGCCCGTGGTGTCCCTAGGCAACTGGCCAGGGTTTCTCCTGCCCAGCAGCTGCCTCTGCCTCCGATGCCATCCCCAGCGGCGCGTGTGTCGCCGAGTAAGTCCTCCCCCCTTGCCCGTTGTCACTCAGCTTGTGCTTGCTGGCCTTTACAGTCAGCTCATGTCTTCCGGGGGTGCAATACTCAGAATGGCCACCGGAGGCTGTTTAAGAGAACAAAGTCTAGAAGGTGCAGCTCTGAGCAGTCTGCCTGGGAAGCTCAGCTGGAGCAATCAGCCCAGAGCTCACCAATCAGACTACAGGGCCAGTGCTCCAATCTGCTGTCAGATCCTAAATGCACCAATCCCAGCCACTGTCTCTCTGTCCAATCCTGCCGGTTTTCCCACTATAAAGGGATTTCCACTGCAGTGTGTCATTGCCTGTTATAGCGCCTAGTACCAAGCATTGAAGCTCGTTTGATTCCTGTTGTCAACCTCAGCCTGAACCGACCTTTTGCCTGCCTGACCACGATTTTCGCCTGACCCCTCTGATACCTCGCCCCGTGACCTCCCGGCTCTGACCTCGGCTTGTAATCGGACTTCCGCCACCCGGCATCCTCGCTTGGGACTCCCTGCCGTTCATCAGTCTCCACCTTAAGCTGATAATCTTTGCGCCCTATAAGTCCTGGGGGTAACCGAGTAGGAGAGGCATTACCCGCGTCTCCTACAAGCGGGGACTTGTCTATAGGCAGAAGAGGCGGTGGAGATTGGGGATTATCAGCTCAAGACAGACTGGTGTCCGGTATAGTCCTTACATTATAACAGGCCCAAAAATTGATATGGAAGAACTTGCACAACAAGTGCAGGCCATGGCTACCGCCATTAACCAGCTGGCCCAACGTGTGGCTGATCAAGAAAATCGCCAGCTGCCTGCACCACCTGTATCCTCACCTCCTGTTGAACCGAAGGTTCCCCTTCCTGAGAAATTTGATGGGGATCGTACAAGATTCTCCAACTTCAAGAACTCCTGTGAACTTTATTTCAGACTACGGCCCTACTCTTCAGGCACAGAAATGCAGAGGGTGGGCCTGGTTATCTCTCTGCTCCAGGGTGATCCACAGTCCTGGGCGTTTGGCTTAGCGCCCACAGATGAGCCCTTGCAATCTGTCTCAGCCTTGTTCTCCGCTATGGAGATCCTATATTCGGACCCTGACAGGACTTCGACCGCTGATGCCAGGCTTCGAAGCCTGAAACAGGGGAAACGCTCAGCAGAGGAATATAGTGCCAAATTCCGCCGCTGGGCGATTGAATCCCGTTGGAATGATCCTGCTCTCTGTAGTCAGTATAGAATTGGTCTTTCAGAAGGTGTTAAGGATGTTCTAACAAATTTTCCTTACCCTAAAAGCCTGGATGAACTCATGCTTATGGCCATTAAAATTGACAGACGGCTACGGGAGAGACATATAGAGAAGAATCACTCTCACTTCTGGGAATCTTCCCACCAGGAGTCATCCTCTATGGGTGTTGTCTCATCTTCTCCCCCAGAAGAGCCTATGCAACTTGGTGCTACTCACCTTTCCCCGGCTGAAAAGAGTAGACGTCGCACCTTAGGCCTATGCATGTACTGCGGGGTTTCAGGTCACCTGGTTAGGACCTGCCCCAATAAAAGACCTTTGGCGGGATTGCAACGTCCTGACAAGATAGAGAAAGTTTGTCAGGACGGTCAGGTAACTTCCCTTCATAGAAATAAAATGTTGTTACCTGCTACTGTGGGTTGGGAGTTGTCCAGGAAATCCGTCTCTGCTTTTGTCGATAGCGGAGCAGTTGGCAACTTCTTGGATAAATCCATAGTAGCCGCCTTAGGCATTCCCTTAATCCCCCTTGGGAAGCCCCTTCAGATTTTGGCAGTAAACAATACTCCTGTTCCTAGAGGAACTGTCACCTCCAAGACCCCTTTAATTAACCTAGTTGTGGGACCTTCCCATTCTGAGAACCTTGAATTTTTTGTCTTAGACAGCCCTGAAGCCCCGGTTGTCTTAGGGTTCCCCTGGTTAAAGGTGCACAACCCTACCTTTGATTGGGAAACTGGGGAATTGACAGGATGGAGCCCGCACTGTGCAGAACATTGCTATAGTATCACAGTTGGAGCAACCCAAGTCTCAGAGCTTATTTGTCCGTCTGCCTCTCCATCCATGAGGGTACCTCATGTATCTTTATTGAAGTCCGCCGGAACCATTCAGGGTGATAATCCTGTTAAGTCTGGTGAGGGTCCGGAGGCCCCTCGTGAAGGGGAGGGTACTGTCAGGAATGACTTGCCTTCAGTCCGTGCCCGTGGTGTCCCTAGGCAACTGGCCAGGGTTTCTCCTGCCCAGCAGCTGCCTCTGCCTCCGATGCCATCCCCAGCGGCGCGTGTGTCGCCGAGTAAGTCCTCCCCCCTTGCCCGTTGTCACTCAGCTTGTGCTTGCTGGCCTTTACAGTCAGCTCATGTCTTCCGGGGGTGCAATACTCAGAATGGCCACCGGAGGCTGTTTAAGAGAACAAAGTCTAGAAGGTGCAGCTCTGAGCAGTCTGCCTGGGAAGCTCAGCTGGAGCAATCAGCCCAGAGCTCACCAATCAGACTACAGGGCCAGTGCTCCAATCTGCTGTCAGATCCTAAATGCACCAATCCCAGCCACTGTCTCTCTGTCCAATCCTGCCGGTTTTCCCACTATAAAGGGATTTCCACTGCAGTGTGTCATTGCCTGTTATAGCGCCTAGTACCAAGCATTGAAGCTCGTTTGATTCCTGTTGTCAACCTCAGCCTGAACCGACCTTTTGCCTGCCTGACCACGATTTTCGCCTGACCCCTCTGATACCTCGCCCCGTGACCTCCCGGCTCTGACCTCGGCTTGTAATCGGACTTCCGCCACCCGGCATCCTCGCTTGGGACTCCCTGCCGTTCATCAGTCTCCACCTTAAGCTGATAATCTTTGCGCCCTATAAGTCCTGGGGGTAACCGAGTAGGAGAGGCATTACCCGCGTCTCCTACAAGCGGGGACTTGTCTATAGGCAGAAGAGGCGGTGGAGATTGGGGATTATCAGCTCAAGACAGACTGGTGTCCGGTATAGTCCTTACACAGGTGTTCTTAAAAATATATTTATATTTGGCACTACTGTTTTGTGTCCTCTGTGCCAACAAAACACTGTTTTATACACGGTGCGTATAGGCACCATTTCACCTTCTGGCAGTATACGGCTGTATAGCCAGGTGTTCTTCTTAAAAATATTTTTATATTTGGCATAACGCGTGGCCAAAAAAGTAAAACGTCTGAAATGCGGAGGGCTAGCGCAAAGGGACGTGGACGAGGACGGGGGCGCGGAAATGCTGGTGGGGGCACAAACCGCGTTGAAGCCAGTGGGGATACAATGCGTGCTGGTGAGGGGCAGCCAGCATTACGCTCATCCAGCTTCCCTGCCTTTATGGGACAGTTATGCGGGGGGCGGGGTACACCTCTGTTAAGGCCTGAGCAGCGTGAACAGGTGGTGCAATGGATGGCCGATAACGCTTCCAGTCACTTGTCCACCACCCAGTCATCCACACAGTCTCACTCTGACCCTCCTTCCTCCCAACCTGGCCAACAGAGTCAGCCCAACCTTGACCCCTCCCAGGACCTCTTTTCGGGTCCTTTTCCAGATGTGCTGCAAGAATCCCAGGAGCTAGCAGAGGAATTTGTTTGTAGTGATGCCCAAACACTTGAGTATCCGCCATCTGCTAGTGATGTGGACCCGGAACCAGCATCTGCTATCATGAGCGATGATGATGAGACGCAGTTGCCATCAAGGGAGGCTGTTGGAATGTCCAGTGGGCAGGAGGAGGAGCAGAGAGAGGAAGTGGAAGAGGAGGTGGTGGACGACGAAATGACCGACCCCACTTGGACAGGGGTGATGTCCAGCGGGGAAAGCAGTGGAGATGCGGTCTGCGCATCACCGAATAAGGCAGCAAGAGGCAGAGGACAGTCCAGAGGCAGAGGACAGTCCAGACAGAGAAGGCAGGCCACAGCCAGCAGGGCCGAAGCTCTTCCCGGCAGCAGGCAGTCGCGCGAAGCTCCCCCATCGAGGCCTCGTACTTCTGTGGTGTGGAGATTTTTTAACGTTTGCGCGGATGACAAACTGAGCGCGGTTTGCGCAATCTGCCACTCAAAACTGAGTAGGGGCTCTGAGAAGAGCAATCTGACCACCTCAGGCATGCGCCGTCACTTGGAATTCAAGCACTGGGCTGAGTGGGAGAGAGCAAACGCAATACAACCTGCGCCCCGTCTTGCTGCCACTGCCTCTTCCCCTTTGTTGTGTGCTGCCACTGCGGTCCAGACCTCCAGCCAGGACACCTCCACATCTGCCTCTGCCTCGGCTACTTTGGGGCCTTCTCCTTCAGCCCCACCTTCCCCCGCATCTTCGTCTGCACCTTCCATCTCCTCGTCCCATCAACTGTCCATCTCGCAGGCGTTCAACCGCAGGCGGAAGTACGCCTCCAGTCACCCCCAAGCCCAAGCCTTAACCTGCCTCATCTCCAAACTGCTGGCCCTGGAGATGTTGCCGTTTAGGCTTGTGGAGACGCAGGCCTTCCGCGACCTGATGGCGGCTGCCGCACCTCGCTATTCCGTCCCTAGCCGCCACTATTTTTCCCGGTGTGGCGTCCCCGCCCTGCACCAGCACGTGTCGCGTAACATCAGGCGGACCCTGAGGTACGCAGTCAGCGCAAAGGTCCACTTGACCACCGACTCGTGGACAAGCGCTTGCAGCCAAGGACGCTACATCTCTTTGACGGCACACTGGGTGAATGTTGAGGAAGCGGGGACGGGGTCGCAAACAGGGACGGCCTACATACCACCCCCGCCCAAGATTGCCAGCACAGCCTCCTCCTCCTCCTCCTCCTCCCTCCTTCTCCCTCCTTCTCCCTCCTTCTCCCTCCTTCCCCCTCCTTCCCCCTCCTTCCCCCTCCTTCCCCCTCCTTCCCCCTCCTTCCCCCTCCTCCTCCTTCCTCCTCCTCCTCCTTCCCCCCCTCCTCCTCCTCCTCCTCCTTCCCCCCCTCCTCCTTCCCCCGAAGCGTTGCAGCACTGGCACGGGGAGACGTCAGCAGGCGGTGCTTAAGCTCATCAGCTTGGGCGACAGGAAGCACAGCGCCGCAGAGGTGAGGCACGCCATATTGCAGCAGACAGAGATGTGGCTGTCGCCGCTGCAGCTAGGACCAGGCATGGTCGTGTGCGATAACGGCCGTAACCTGGTGGCGGCTCTGGAGCTTGCAGAACTCAATCACGTACCATGCCTGGCCCACGTTTTTAATTTGGTAGTACAAAAGTTTCTAAAGACTTACCCCAACCTGGCAGAGCTACTGGTCAAAGTGCGGCGCTTGTGCGCTCACTTTCGGAAGTCAACTGTAGCTGCTGCTAGCTTAAAAAAAAATCCAGCAACGCCTCCATTTGCCTCAACATCGGCTGTTGTGCGACCTGCCCACTCGCTGGAATTCCACCTATTGCATGTTGGCCAGGGTGTGTGAGCAGCAGAAAGCATTGATGGAGTACCAGATGATGCATCCACGCGTGCCTCCAACTCAGCTCCCTCAGTTTGCCAACCACGAGTGGCCATGGATGGCAGACATATGCGATGTATTGCGTATCTTTGAGGAGTCCACTAAGAAGGTCAGCAGCGAGGACGCTATAGTGAGCGTAACCATCCCGCTCCTAGGCGTCCTTAAAGAATCGCTCATCGCAATAAGGGAGAACGCATTGCACACAGAGGAGATGGGGGTAGGAGGAGACGCAACGCAGGTAGACAGTCAGACCACACTTTTGTCTGCTGCTCGGTGGCAGTTGCAGGAGGAGGGTGAGGAGGAGGAGGACAACGTGGAGGTGGCTGTGGAAGAGGATGCTGGCGGCGAGGGTAGCAGTCAGGCTGTGTGCGTCCCATTGGTTCAGCGCGGATGGGGCGGAGAGGAGGAGGAAGAGGAGGAAATGGAAAATGATCCTTCTGGTGGGGGCAGTGACGTCATGCCTACTCAGAGTCTGGCACACATGGCTGACTTCATGCTGGGCTGCTTTTCCCGGGACATACGTGTTGTCCGGATATTGGAGAACAAACTATACTGGGTCTTCGCACTCCTGGACCCCCGGTATAAAGATAACTTCTCCTCTTTTATTCCGGTAGAGGAGAGGACGAATCGATTACTGGAATACCAGAGGGAACTCTTGCAGAACATGATGCAGATTTTCCCACCCAGCATCGCTGGCGGCAGAGAGGAGAGTGTCTCCCAGAGTCTGACAACATCGATCAGGCCCACAGCCACCAGGGGAACACTCTCCAAGGTGTGGGACACGTTCATGTCACCCCCTCGTGCAACTTCCATCACTGCGGGGCCCGCTATCAGCAGGAGGGACAAGTATCGGCGGATGTTGCGGGACTACCTGGCAGACCACACCCCTGTCCTCCCCGATCCCTCGGCGACCTACACTTACTGGGTCTCCAAGTTGGACACGTGGCTGGAACTGTCCCTGTACGCCTTGGAGGTGCTTGCCTGCCCTGCCGCCAGCGTGCTATCAGAAAGGGTGTGTTCAGCGCAGCCGGGGGCATTATAACCGATAAGCGCAGCCGCCTGTCAACCGACAGTGCCGACAGGCTGACGCTAATCAAAATGAACAGCAAGTGGATTGACCCGGACTTTGCTTGTACAACAGTGGAAAGCAGCCAAGAGTGAAGTGCCATCTGTATGAAGTGCCATTTCCTCCTCCTCCTCCTCCTCCTCCTTAACCGCCGTAGAATTGCTGTATTAATGAAAAAAATTATGGCTCACCTCTTAGGCTTAATACAATCAATTTTTAAGAGGTCTCAACTCTTGGGCCTCCACACAATTTTTAAAAGGTCTCAGCTCTTGGGCCTCCACACAATGTTTGAGAGGTCTCAGCTCTAGGGCCTCCACACAATTTTTAAAAGGTCTCAGCTCTTGGGCCTCCACACAATGTTTGAGAGGTCTCAGCTCTTGGGCCTCCACACAATTTTTAAAAGGTCTCAGCTCTTGGGCCTCCACACAATTTTTAAAAGGTCTCAGCTCTTGGGCCTCCACACAATGTTTGAGAGGTCTCAGCTCTTGGGCCTCCACACAATTTTTAAAAGGTCTCAGCTCTTGGGCCTCCACACAATTTTTAAAAGGTCTCAGCTCTTGGGCCTCCACACAATTTTTAAAACATAGCAGCCCTAATAAGGGCTCTCAATGACTCTCTTGTCCTCTGGTAGCTGGTATATATGGTGGTAAATGCGATATTCTGAGCTTCTGGGGCCCTGCCTGACTACATAGGATATGAGATATATACTGTTCAACATAGCAGCACTAATAAGGGATTAAGGACTGTCTTGTCTTCTGGTAGCTGGTATATATGGTGGTAAAAGGTATATTCTGAGCTTCTGGGGCCCTGCCTGACTAAATAGAAAATGAGCTATATACTGTTCAGCGTAGCAGCCCTAATAAGGGCTCTTAAGGACTGTCTTGTCTTCTGGTAGCTGGTATATATGGTGGTAAAAGGTATATTCTGAGCTTCTGGGGCCCTGCCTGACTAAATAGAAAATGAGCTATATACTGTGTTCAGCATAGCAGCCCTAATAAGGGCTCTTAAGGACTGTCTTGTCTTCTGGTAGCTGGTATATATGGTGGTAAAAGGTATATTCTGAGCTTCTGGGGCCCTGCCTGACTAAATAGAAAATGAGCTATATACTGTTCAGCGTAGCAGCCCTAATAAGGGCTATTAAGGACTGTCTTGTCTTCTGGTAGCTGGTATATATGGTGGTAAAAGGTATATTCTGAGCTTCTGGGGCCCTGCCTGACTAAATAGAAAATGAGCTATATACTGTTCAGCGTAGCAGCCCTAATAAGGGCTCTTAAGGACTGTCTTGTCTTCTGGTAGCTGGTATATATGGTGGTAAAAGGTATATTCTGAGCTTCTGGGGCCCTGCCTGACTAAATAGAAAATGAGCTATATACTGTTCAGCGTAGCAGCCCTAATAAGGGCTCTTAAGGACTGTCTTGTCTTCTGGTAGCTGGTATATATGGTGGTAAAAGGTATATTCTGAGCTTCTGGGGCCCTGCCTGACTAAATAGAAAATGAGCTATATACTGTGTTCAGCGTAGCAGCCCTAATAAGGGCTCTTAAGGACTGTCTTGTCTTCTGGTAGCTGGTATATATGGTGGTAAAAGGTATATTCTGAGCTTCTGGGGCCCTGCCTGACTAAATAGAAAATGAGCTATATACTGTTCAGCGTAGCAGCCCTAATAAGGGCTCTTAAGGACTGTCTTGTCTTCTGGTAGCTGGTATATATGGTGGTAAAAGGTATATTCTGAGCTTCTGGGGCCCTGCCTGACTAAATAGAAAATGAGCTATATACTGTTCAGCGTAGCAGCCCTAATAAGGGCTATTAAGGACTGTCTTGTCTTCTGGTAGCTGGTATATATGGTGGTAAAAGGTATATTCTGAGCTTCTGGGGCCCTGCCTGACTAAATAGAAAATGAGCTATATACTGTTCAGCGTAGCAGCCCTAATAAGGGCTCTTAAGGACTGTCTTGTCTTCTGGTAGCTGGTATATATGGTGGTAAAAGGTATATTCTGAGCTTCTGGGGCCCTGCCTGACTAAATAGAAAATGAGCTATATACTGTTCAACATAGCAGCACTAATAAGGGATTAAGGACTGTCTTGTCTTCTGGTAGCTGGTATATATGGTGGTAAAAGGTATATTCTGAGCTTCTGGGGCCCTGCCTGACTAAATAGAAAATGAGCTATATACTGTTCAGCGTAGCAGCCCTAATAAGGGCTATTAAGGACTGTCTTGTCTTCTGGTAGCTGGTATATATGGTGGTAAAAGGTATATTCTGAGCTTCTGGGGCCCTGCCTGACTAAATAGAAAATGAGCTATATACTGTTCAGCGTAGCAGCCCTAATAAGGGCTCTTAAGGACTGTCTTGTCTTCTGGTAGCTGGTATATATGGTGGTAAAAGGTATATTCTGAGCTTCTGGGGCCCTGCCTGACTAAATAGAAAATGAGCTATATACTGTTCAACATAGCAGCACTAATAAGGGATTAAGGACTGTCTTGTCTTCTGGTAGCTGGTATATATGGTGGTAAAAGGTATATTCTGAGCTTCTGGGGCCCTGCCTGACTAAATAGAAAATGAGCTATATACTGTTCAGCGTAGCAGCCCTAATAAGGGCTATTAAGGACTGTCTTGTCTTCTGGTAGCTGGTATATATGGTGGTAAAAGGTATATTCTGAGCTTCTGGGGCCCTGCCTGACTAAATAGAAAATGAGCTATATACTGTTCAGCGTAGGAGCCCTAATAAGGGCTCTTAAGGACTGTCTTGTCTTCTGGTAGCTGGTATATATGGTGGTAAAAGGTATATTCTGAGCTTCTGGGGCCCTGCCTGACTAAATAGAAAATGAGCTATATACTGTTCAGCGTAGCAGCCCTAATAAGGGCTCTTAAGGACTGTCTTGTCTTCTGGTAGCTGGTATATATGGTGGTAAAAGGTATATTCTGAGCTTCTGGGGCCCTGCCTGACTAAATAGAAAATGAGCTATATACTGTTCAGCGTAGCAGCCCTAATAAGGGCTCTTAAGGACTGTCTTGTCTTCTGGTAGCTGGTATATATGGTGGTAAAAGGTATATTCTGAGCTTCTGGGGCCCTGCCTGACTAAATAGAAAATGAGCTATATACTGTTCAGCGTAGCAGCCCTAATAAGGGCTCTTAAGGACTGTCTTGTCTTCTGGTAGCTGGTATATATGGTGGTTAAAGGTATATTCTGAGCTTCTGGGGCCCTGCCTGACTAAATAGAAAATGAGCTATATACTGTTCAACATAGCAGCACTAATAAGGGATTAAGGACTGTCTTGTCTTCTGGTAGCTGGTATATATGGTGGTAAAAGGTATATTCTGAGCTTCTGGGGCCCTGCCTGACTAAATAGAAAATGAGCTATATACTGTTCAGCGTAGCAGCCCTAATAAGGGCTATTAAGGACTGTCTTGTCTTCTGGTAGCTGGTATATATGGTGGTAAAAGGTATATTCTGAGCTTCTGGGGCCCTGCCTGACTAAATAGAAAATGAGCTATATACTGTTCAGCGTAGCAGCCCTAATAAGGGCTCTTAAGGACTGTCTTGTCTTCTGGTAGCTGGTATATATGGTGGTAAAAGGTATATTCTGAGCTTCTGGGGCCCTGCCTGACTAAATAGAAAATGAGCTATATACTGTTCAACATAGCAGCACTAATAAGGGATTAAGGACTGTCTTGTCTTCTGGTAGCTGGTATATATGGTGGTAAAAGGTATATTCTGAGCTTCTGGGGCCCTGCCTGACTAAATAGAAAATGAGCTATATACTGTTCAGCGTAGCAGCCCTAATAAGGGCTATTAAGGACTGTCTTGTCTTCTGGCAGCTGGTATATATGGTGGTAAAAGGTATATTCTGAGCTTCTGGGGCCCTGCCTGACTAAATAGAAAATGAGCTATATACTGTTCAGCGTAGCAGCCCTAATAAGGGCTCTTAAGGACTGTCTTGTCTTCTGGTAGCTGGTATATATGGTGGTAAAAGGTATATTCTGAGCTTCTGGGGCCCTGCCTGACTAAATAGAAAATGAGCTATATACTGTTCAACATAGCAGCACTAATAAGGGATTAAGGACTGTCTTGTCTTCTGGTAGCTGGTATATATGGTGGTAAAAGGTATATTCTGAGCTTCTGGGGCCCTGCCTGACTAAATAGAAAATGAGCTATATACTGTTCAGCGTAGCAGCCCTAATAAGGGCTATTAAGGACTGTCTTGTCTTCTGGTAGCTGGTATATATGGTGGTAAAAGGTATATTCTGAGCTTCTGGGGCCCTGCCTGACTAAATAGAAAATGAGCTATATACTGTTCAGCGTAGCAGCCCTAATAAGGGCTATTAAGGACTGTCTTGTCTTCTGGTAGCTGATATATATGGTGGTAAAAGGTATATTCTGAGCTTCTGGGGCCCTGCCTGACTAAATAGAAAATGAGCTATATACTGTTCAGCGTAGCAGCCCTAATAAGGGCTCTTAAGGACTGTCTTGTCTTCTGGTAGCTGGTATATATGGTGGTAAAAGGTATATTCTGAGCTTCTGGGGCCCTGCCTGACTAAATAGAAAATGAGCTATATACTGTTCAGCGTAGCAGCCCTAATAAGGGCTCTTAAGGACTGTCTTGTCTTCTGGTAGCTGGTATATATGGTGGTAAAAGGTATATTCTGAGATTCTGGGGCCCTGCCTGACTAAATAGAAAATGAGCTATATACTGTTCAGCGTAGCAGCCCTAATAAGGGCTCTTAAGGACTGTCTTGTCTTCTGGTAGCTGGTATATATGGTGGTAAAAGGTATATTCTGAGCTTCTGGGGCCCTGCCTGACTAAATAGAAAATGAGCTATATACTGTTCAGCGTAGCAGCCCTAATAAGGGCTATTAAGGACTGTCTTGTCTTCTGGTAGCTGGTATATATGGTGGTAAAAGGTATATTCTGAGCTTCTGGGGCCCTGCCTGACTAAATAGAAAATGAGCTATATACTGTTCAGCGTAGCAGCCCTAATAAGGGCTATTAAGGACTGTCTTGTCTTCTGGTAGCTGGTATATATGGCGGTAAAAGGTATATTCTGAGCTTCTGGGGCCCTGCCTGACTAAATAGAAAATGAGCTATATACTGTTCAGCGTAGCAGCCCTAATAAGGGCTCTTAAGGACTGTCTTGTCTTCTGGTAGCTGGTATAGATGGTGGTAAAAGCGATATTCCGAGCTTCTGGGGCCCTGCCAGCGACAGCCTGTCTTTCCCTGCTGTGAGCGTCTGTCCCTCACTAAGTTCAAGCTGCTAATGCTGACGAAGAGGAAGTGCTGAGTTTTGTATATTCGAGGTCACATGGTTTTTCCAGCCAATGCGTGTAGACGCCGTTTTCGCGATGCCAGCGTCCTCCCAGGACCTGTCCCACCCCCCCTGCATGGTGATTGGTGTAAAAAACGCGCCAGGGAAGGTGGGAGGGGAAACGAATTGTGAGTGCGCCATCGCCGCTGTACTCGATCGAAATCGAGTATGACGAACAGCGTAGTATTCGATCGAATACCGGCTCGGTCGAATACTACTCGCTCATCACTATTAAAAAGGAACAACACCAGGATTTTCACTATCCTTGTGATTTTGTCTCTCTCTAGCGGGGCATCCTAATATAATAATTCTAACCTTGTCAGTGATCAGTGGCCAGTTCTCCATTCAGATTTACTAAGCCACTCGGTCAGAGCTGATATAAGAGTGGCTTAGTAAAGCTGAATAGAGCTCCCCTTTGGCTGTGCACAGCTTTACCAACCATTCAGAAATGCCTGGCACGAGTGTGGGCATCAGCCAGAGGGGAGCCAGAGATGGCAGCGCAGCCTGCACGTGCATCATGGGAATCTTGGTGGGGTGGGTATACTATGCATTTCACACAGGGGGGCATCCCGATTTGGGATAGGGAATCAGGGGGCCCTGGAGTCTTTAAGCACTCTGTAGAACCTAAGATGCACCTAATTTGCCCCCCGCCCTCAGTCACTTGTGAGCCTGACTTTGGGTAGATACTTCAGCAGAAGTTTTTGCTTATTAGGTAGATACTTACCTTTATCTTTCATTATCTGTCTACAATCATTGTTGCTCATTGACATTATTTAGAGAAAGGAAGCAGCGATCATTTATGCTATTTCAGTCTTTAGTTTTCTATCTGCATCCAATTAAAATTAAAAGTCAGAAAAAATGTTACTGTATGAGCCTTGAAAGGGCCCCATTTTATGTTCGTAACAGGACCCTGGCACATTTAGTTACACCACTAATTAGGAGCTTAAAGTGAACTAAAACCCAGGATTTTGACTACCCTAGGTTTTGGTCCTTGCCCCCGGATCGGGGGTGCCCGCTGTGTGAAAGCCCCCAGGTCGCCCGAACAAATTCACCCGGTGCTACGACGCATGTGCGGCCGCTCGTCCAATCAGCGCGCTCGGATCAGCTTAAGCCCCTGCGTCCAGGAGTTCGTAGCTCTCCGCTACCCTCTAACTGGGAGTGTGCCTGCGCCGGCCATTCACAAATGCCTGGATGCGTCCTGCTAGAGTAATAGCGGAGATTCGGCCACGGCTCTCGCATGCGCCGTTCGAGCAGGAAAGAAGGTGAGTTTATGGGCGAACTGCCCCAGGGGGAGAGAATCGATCGGGCCGATCTTCATGGGTTTTGGTCCACTTTAATTGCAAAAAATGTTGACATGCTATGTGTGCTTATCTTCTCCCCCGATTCTCATCTTCAAAACTTTAAAGGTATGCCACATCTCTTCCAGACCACCTACCTCCCAGCCCATCTGGAGCCCCCAGGACAGTGTGCGCCACTGAATACCTGTGGTTGCTGTCTGTGGTTAAGAAGTAACAGGAGTGTAGTGTAGCAAACCTTAGAGACAGTTGGTGTGACTAAAAGGATATGTAAGTAACAGCTCAGCTGCCTCCAAAGCATTGCAGCCCTTTGGGAATTCTCCGGATACTCTGTACGTATGTCCTGTCCTCCCCCCCCCCATGGTATACGGGAGATCCCAGGGTTTTACACAGCAGGGCATTCCAAAGAAGTTGTACTAGGACTAGATGTTTACTGCAAACTAATACAATTAATAATGAAAGTGAAATTTTCCTGAAGTCAGGCTGCTGAGCCTGCACGGGGAATGTTTTACAATGTGAAAACCATTGATTTTAGCTGTAAACAGCAGAGAAGCTATGTTTAGTGTATAAAGTGTTGGGAGTGAAGAAGAAAAGTCTCTGATTACTTAGGGGAATCCCCAACACAAGCTATTACAGCGTAATCATGATGCCAGTCCATTGAATGCCCTCCAGCAGATCTGCTCCATTGATCTGACATTAGTGCCAAATTCACTTTTAATCCCTCCGATGAATGCGGCATTATTACAGCACTGAACCTTTCAGCCAGCATAAATGAAACTCTTAGAACTAATGTAAAGCGAGTGACTGTGCTGCAACTATAGGCATAGGGACACCTCTGCCGACATCTAGCCGCAAATTAAGATAAACCACAATTCACTAGAAATAAACTGATGGCACTATTATAACTGATAGCAATACTCTTGCAGTTATGTGATCAACATTAGCGAGTGCAACAAGATGCTTTACATGGTGTTCCTACTGGTGTAGCCCATCATGGTGCTCATTCATCTCTGTGACGTCAGCTGAGGGAGGGGCCAGGAAATTCTTCACTTAACCTCAGCTGATGACACAGAGCTAAGAGAAGAGTTAAAAGAACTAACAACCCATAAAACTAAGACCCTCCCCCCCAACAGGCATCCAGATTTGGGATGTTCCACAGTGTAAAACCTAGTGATGGAATCCGGGACAGATTTCGGATGCTCCACAGAGTAAAACCTAGTGATGGAATCCAGGACAGATTTGGCCTGCTCCGCAGTGTAGAACCTAGTGATGGAATCCAGGACAGATTTGGGCTGCTCCGCAGTGTAGAACCTACTGATGGAAACCAGGACAGATTTGGGCTGCTCCACAGAGTAAAACCTAGTGATGGACCACAGAGATATATTTGGGGTGCTCCACAGTGTAAAACCTAGTGATGGAATCTGAACCAAACCTAGCTTTGACGCAGATCTTGCAGCATGGCCCCACTTCTCTGTGGGCTACTAGCCCGGCACACCAGGCATAGAGGATAGTAGCCTGGAACCAGAGAGTGAGTGGCACAGTGTAAAACCTAGTGATGGAATCCAGGACAGATTTGGGATGCTCCACAGTGTAAAACCTAGTGATGGAATCCAGGACAGATTTGGGATGCTCCACAGTGTAAAACCTAGTGATGGAATCCAGGACAGATTTGGGATGCTCCACAGTGTAAAACCTAATGATGGAATCCAGAACAGATTTGGCCTGCTCCGCAGTGTAGAACCTAGTGATGGAATCCAGGACAGATTTGGCCTGCTCCGCAGTGCAGAACCTAGTGATGGAATCCAGGACAGATTTGGGCTGCTCCGCAGAGTAAAACCTAGTGATGGACCCCAGAGATATATTTGGGGTGCTCCACAGTGTAAAACCTAGTGATGGAATCTGAACCAAACCTAGCTTTGACGCAGATCTTGCAGCATGGCCCCCTTCTCTGTGGGCTACTAGCCCAGCACACCAGGCATAGAGGGTAGTAGCCTGGAACCAGTGAGTGAGTGGCACAGTGTAAAACCTAGTGATGGAATCCAGGACAGATTTGGGATGTTCCACAGTGTAAAACCTAGTGATGGAATCCAGGACAGATTTGGGATGCTCCACAGTGTAAAACCTAGTGATGGAATCCAGGACAGATTTGGGATGTTCCACAGTGTAAAACCTAGTGATGGAATCTGGGACAGATTTGGGATGCTCCACAGTGTAAAACCTAATGATGGAATCCAGGACAGATTTGGGATGCTCCACAGTGTAAAACCTAGTGATGAAATATGGGACACATTTGGGATGCTCCACAGTGTAAAACCTAGTGATAGAATCTGGGACAGATTTGGGATGCTCCACAGTGTAAAACCTAGTGATGAAATCTGGGACACATTTGGGATGCTCCACAGTGTAAAACCTAGTGATAGAATCTGGGACAGATTTGGGATGCTCCACAGTGTAAAACCTAGTGACAGAATCTGGGACAGATTTGGGATGCTCCACAGTGTAAAACCTAGTGATGGAATCTGGGACAGATTTGGGATGCTCCACAGTGTAAAACCTAGTGATGGAATCCAGGACAGATTTGGGATGCTCCATAGTGTAAAACCTAGTGATGGAATCTGGGACAGATTTGGGATGCTCCACAGTCTAAAACCTAGTGATGGAATCCAGGACAGATTTGGGATGCTCCACAGTGTAAAACCTAGTGATGAAATCTGGGACAGATTTGGGATGCTCCACTTTGTAAAACCTAGTGATGGAATTCAGGACAGGTTTGAGATGCTCCACAGTGTAAAACCTAGTGATGGAATCTGGGACAGATTTGGGATGCTCCACAGTGTAAAACCTAGTGATGAAATCTGGGACAGATTTGGGATGCTCCACAGTGTAAAACCTAGTGATGAAATCTGGGAAAGATTTGGGATGCTCCACAGTGTAAAACCTAGTGATGAAATCTGGGACAGATTTGGGATGCTCCACAGTGTAAAACCTAGTGATGGAATCCAGGACAGATTTGGGATGCTCCACAGTGTAAAACCTAGTGATGAAATCTGGGACAGATTTGGGATGTTCCACAGTGTAAAACCTAGTGATGAAATCTGGGACAGATTTGGGATGCTCCACATTGTAAAACCTAGTGATGGAATCTGGGACAGATTTGGGATGCTCCACACTGTAAAACCTAGTGATGGAATCTGGGACAGATTTGGGATGCTCCACAGTGTAAAACCTAGTGATGAAATCTGGGACAGATTTGCAATGTTCCACAGTGTAAAACCTAGTGATGAAATATGGGACAGATTTGGGATGCTCCACAGTGTAAAACCTAGTGATGAAATCTGGGACACATTTGGGATGCTCCACAGTGTAAAACCTAGTGATAGAATCTGGGACAGATTTGGGATGCTCCACAGTGTAAAACCTAGTGATGGAATCCAGGACAGATTTGGGATGTTCCACAGTGTAAAACCTAGTGATGGAATCCAGGACAGATTTGGGATGCTCCACAGTGTAAAACCTAGTGATGGAATCCAGGACAGATTTGGGATGTTCCACAGTGTAAAACCTAGTGATGGAATCTGGGACAGATTTGGGATGCTCCACAGTGTAAAACCTAATGATGGAATCCAGGACAGATTTGGGATGCTCCACAGTGTAAAACCTAGTGATGAAATATGGGACACATTTGGGATGCTCCACAGTGTAAAACCTAGTGATAGAATCTGGGACAGATTTGGGATGCTCCACAGTGTAAAACCTAGTGATGAAATCTGGGACACATTTGGGATGCTCCACAGTGTAAAACCTAGTGATAGAATCTGGGACAGATTTGGGATGCTCCACAGTGTAAAACCTAGTGACAGAATCTGGGACAGATTTGGGATGCTCCACAGTGTAAAACCTAGTGATGGAATCTGGGACAGATTTGGGATGCTCCACAGTGTAAAACCTAGTGATGGAATCCAGGACAGATTTGGGATGCTCCATAGTGTAAAACCTAGTGATGGAATCTGGGACAGATTTGGGATGCTCCACAGTCTAAAACCTAGTGATGGAATCCAGGACAGATTTGGGATGCTCCACAGTGTAAAACCTAGTGATGAAATCTGGGACAGATTTGGGATGCTCCACTTTGTAAAACCTAGTGATGGAATTCAGGACAGGTTTGAGATGCTCCACAGTGTAAAACCTAGTGATGGAATCTGGGACAGATTTGGGATGCTCCACAGTGTAAAACCTAGTGATGAAATCTGGGACAGATTTGGGATGCTCCACAGTGTAAAACCTAGTGATGAAATCTGGGAAAGATTTGGGATGCTCCACAGTGTAAAACCTAGTGATGAAATCTGGGACAGATTTGGGATGCTCCACAGTGTAAAACCTAGTGATGGAATCCAGGACAGATTTGGGATGCTCCACAGTGTAAAACCTAGTGATGAAATCTGGGACAGATTTGGGATGTTCCACAGTGTAAAACCTAGTGATGAAATCTGGGACAGATTTGGGATGCTCCACATTGTAAAACCTAGTGATGGAATCTGGGACAGATTTGGGATGCTCCACACTGTAAAACCTAGTGATGGAATCTGGGACAGATTTGGGATGCTCCACAGTGTAAAACCTAGTGATGAAATCTGGGACAGATTTGCAATGTTCCACAGTGTAAAACCTAGTGATGAAATATGGGACAGATTTGGGATGCTCCACAGTGTAAAACCTAGTGATGAAATCTGGGACACATTTGGGATGCTCCACAGTGTAAAACCTAGTGATAGAATCTGGGACAGATTTGGGATGCTCCACAGTGTAAAACCTAGTGATGGAATCTGGGACAGCTTTGCCATGCTCCACAGTGTAAAACCTAGTGATGAAATCTGGGACAGATTTGGGATGCTCCACAGTGTAAAACCTAGTGATGGAATCCAGGACAGATTTGGGATGCTCCATAGTGTAAAACCTAGTGATGGAATCTGGGACAGATTTGGGATGCTCCACAGTCTAAAACCTAGTGATGGAATCCAGGACAGATTTGGGATGCTCCACAGTGTAAAACCTAGTGATGAAATCTGGGACAGATTTGGGATGCTCCACTTTGTAAAACCTAGTGATGGAATTCAGGACAGGTTTGAGATGCTCCACAGTGTAAAACCTAGTGATGGAATCTGGGACAGATTTGGGATGCTCCACAGTGTAAAACCTAGTGATGAAATCTGGGACAGATTTGGGATGCTCCACAGTGTAAAACCTAGTGATGAAATCTGGGAAAGATTTGGGATGCTCCACAGTGTAAAACCTAGTGATGAAATCTGGGACAGATTTGGGATGCTCCACAGTGTAAAACCTAGTGATGGAATCCAGGACAGATTTGGGATGCTCCACAGTGTAAAACCTAGTGATGAAATCTGGGACAGATTTGGGATGTTCCACAGTGTAAAACCTAGTGATGAAATCTGGGACAGATTTGGGATGCTCCACATTGTAAAACCTAGTGATGGAATCTGGGACAGATTTGGGATGCTCCACACTGTAAAACCTAGTGATGGAATCTGGGACAGATTTGGGATGCTCCACAGTGTAAAACCTAGTGATGAAATCTGGGACAGATTTGCAATGTTCCACAGTGTAAAACCTAGTGATGAAATCTGGGACAGATTTGGGATGCTCCACAGTGTAAAACCTAGTGATGGACTCTGGGACAGATTTGCGATGTTCCACAGTGTAAAACCTAGTGATGAAATCTGGGACAGATTTGCGATGCTCCACAGTGTAAAACCTAGTGATGAAATCTGGGACAGATTTGGGATGCTCCACAGTGTAAAACCTAGTGATGGAATCTGGGACAGATTTGGGATGCTCCACAGTGTAAAACCTAGTGATGGAATCTGGGACAGATTTGGGATGCTCCACAGTGTAAAACCTAGTGATGGAATCTGGGACAGCTTTGCCATGCTCCACAGTGTAAAACCTAGTGATGAAATCTGGGACAGATTTGGGATGCTCCACAGTGTAAAACCTAGTGATGGAATCTGGGACAGATTTGGGATGCTCCACAGTGTAAAACCTAGTGATGCAATACAGGACAGATTTGGGATGCTCCACAGTGTAAAACCTAGTGATGGAATCCAGGACAGATTTGGCCTGCTCCGCAGTGTAGAACCTAGTGATGAAATATGGGACACATTTGGGATGCTCCACAGTGTAAAACCTAGTGATGAAATATGGGACACATTTGGGATGCTCCACAGTGTAAAACCTAGTGATGAAATATGGGACACATTTGGGATGCTCCACAGTGTAAACCTAGTGATGGACTCTGGGACAGATTTGTGATGTTCCACAGTGTAAAACCTAGTGATGAAATCTGGGACAGATTTGGGATGCTCCACAGTGTAAAACCTAGTAATGGAATCTGGGACAGATTTGCGATGCTCCACAGTGTAAAACCTAGTGATGAAATATGGGACAGTTTGGGATGCTCCACAGTGTAAAACCTAGTGATGGAATCTGGGACAGCTTTGCCATGCTCCACAGTGTAAAACCTAGTGATGAAATCTGGGACAGATTTGGGATGCTCCACAGTGTAAAACCTAGTGATGCAATACAGGACAGATTTGGGATGCTCCACAGTGTAAAATCTAGAGATGGAATCCAGGACAGATTTGGCCTGCTCCGCAGTGTAGAACCTAGTGATGAAATATGGGACACATTTGGGATGCTCCACAGTGTAAAACCTAGTGATGAAATATGGGACACATTTGGGATGCTCCACAGTGTAAAACCTAGTGATGGAATCTGGGACAGATTTGGGAGGCTCCACAGTGTAAAACCTAGTGATGAAATCTGGGACAGATTTGCGATGCTCCACAGTGTAAAACCTAGTGATGAAATCTGGGACAGATTTGGGATGCTCCACAGTGTAAAACCTAGTAATGGAATCTGGGACAGATTTGCGATGCTCCACAGTGTAAAACCTAGTGATGAAATATGGGACAGTTTGGGATGCTCCACAGTGTAAAACCTAGTGATGGAATCTGGGACAGCTTTGCCATGCTCCACAGTGTAAAACCTAGTGATGAAATCTGGGACAGATTTGGGATGCTCCACAGTGTAAAACCTAGTGATGCAATACAGGACAGATTTGGGATGCTCCACAGTGTAAAATCTAGAGATGGAATCCAGGACAGATTTGGCCTGCTCCGCAGTGTAGAACCTAGTGATGAAATATGGGACACATTTGGGATGCTCCACAGTGTAAAACCTAGTGATGAAATATGGGACACATTTGGGATGCTCCACAGTGTAAAACCTAGTGATGGAATCTGGGACAGATTTGGGAGGCTCCACAGTGTAAAACCTAGTGATGAAATCTGGGACAGATTTGCGATGCTCCACAGTGTAAAACCTAGTGATGAAATCTGGGACACATTTGGGATGCTCCACAGTGTAAAACCTAGTGATGGAATCGGGGACAGATTTGGGATGCTCCACAGTGTAAAACCTAGTGCTGGAATCTGGGACAGATTTGGGAGGCTCCACAGTGTAAAACCCAGTGATGGAATCTGGGACAGATTTGGGATGCTCCACAGTGTAAAACCTAGTGATGAAATATGGGACAGATTTGGGATGCTCCACAGTGCAAAACCTAGTGATGGAATCTGGGACAGATTTGGGATGCTCCACAGTGTAAAACCTAGTGTTGACCCAGATCTTGCAGCATGGCTCCCTTCCCTGTGCGGTACTAGCCCAGCGCACCAGGCATAGTGGCTAGTAGCCTAGAACCAGGCCTCTGGCCCTGTAAATCTTCTAGCCTCTATGCCCTTCAGTGCAGGTTGAAGCCACTCCCACCTCATTGAGTTTGAGATAAAGTTTTTTTGTTGGGGAAATATCTGCTGGGTGGGACCAGTACACATAAAATATAATTTCAGCTTCAGCACAGTTTCGTTGCTCTTCCATTGATGACCAGGGATATGCCCTTAAAGGAGGACTATCGCAAAAAAATGGCCCAATTATAAAAATACAGATATATATGCTGGATGGCAGGAGAAGGGGTCGCTTATAAACCTGGCATCTAGAAATATCCAGCCAGACTTGTATTTTTTTTATGAAAGGAGGAGGACATCATTTTGGGTATATAAGTGACCCATCTTTCTATTGTGTTCCAATGTGTTTATAGGGATTTTTAATATTACACAATTTATGGGTGTTGGTCCTCTTAAAGGGGATCAAACAATCACAGAATGAACATCTTGATCTGAGCAGTTGGTCACAGCTGTCCCTGAACAACAAGGATTTGTGCAGGAGGAAGCAACGCAAAGAAAGATCCCTTTAACTGATCCTTCTGCAATCACAGTGGCGGAAAATAGACCAACATTTCCTCTAAAAAACTGGAATAAGAAGAACTTACAAGGCCGGGTCAATCTACAATAACAGTTCTTTATGGTAAGACTCAACAAAAGTAAAAGAAGATCACCCTTAAATAAACCAAGGCAATACTTTCCTGGTTCCTCCTTTTTCCTCTAATATTAAAGTAGACCTAAACTAGATTCTGCCATTTATGTACTTCCATTGTCTACCCAGAAGTCAGTTCAGCAAGTGTAAAAAACACTTTTTTTTCACATAAGGTTGATTTTCTACAGTTTGTGCTAAACCCCCACAATGATCAAAATCCTTGATAGTTGCAGATTACATCTTAACCACTGATTGGCTACATACATTATAGACATCACATTATAGCATCTCACCTTGCTAGAACATTATGAAATCATTTAGTTTTTAAAGCCAGTCATCTTGCAACACGTTGGGATATAAATATATATATATATATATATATATATATATATATATATATATATTGTGCTAAAGCGGATCTTCAGTCAAGAACATAAAGTTTAGTAATTTGCTCCCCTAAAGCCCCCTCTGGATAATCAGTGGTGTATGCTGCTTGGGAGGACTTAACCCCATGCAGATGTTGTGGATAGCTGTGCTCCTAGAATTACATGGGAGCAGCCATCTTGGATTACACCTGAGAACCCTGATTACACATGAGCATGAGAGGGAGAGTTTTGTTAGTACACAGACACACTGCAGTTGAGCTGGGAGTTTCCTTATGATCAGCAGAACCAACCAGAGAGTTTTTATCTTATTCCACGCCGAATGTTAGAAGGAGATAAAATCCTTCTCTAGCTGGTTACATTGATGTAAAGATCAGCATGGCTGCAGTGTCCCTGTGTGATATTGTTTCTCCATGCAATTCAGGTTGTCCGCAGCAGCTTGGGAATTTGGTATAATCAGCCCACACCAAACTGAGAGAGATATTTACCTCAGAAAAGGGATCAGCATGTCTGTCATGTTACACTTCCATTTTGAATCAACAGCAGCTGGAGAGGATGAATGAAACTATGTAAAAATGTAAATCAATGGCCTTGGCTGCTGCACAGTATTGCAACGGTTATTTACAACGTTGTTGCAATGTTTTAAGTGCTTTTTGAGCAGGGATGAGTCATTACAGCTGATGGCTTTTTTACACCTGGCTACAGCTAAAGCATCATAAACAACAAGAAGACAAATAGTTAATTTTCCCACCATGTGTCTTCTTGTTGTTTGTGATATATTTAATTAGGTTAGGGGGACGCCAGCCTATATGATTCTGGCAGTACACTCAACTGTATTGGACTCAACTGGATCTCCCAGTCTTTTTTAACTCTTTGTATGACTAGAGCTAAAGCATTATTTTAATGAGATATAGGATTTTCACTGTGGGACTGGGTTTTTCAGAAACAGGGCTGTCACAATTGTGGCAAGATGGCCGCTCCCATACAGTTCAGGTGCATAGAATCTGCCTGCTATTCCACAACCTCTGCATGGAGTCCTCTTAAATAGCTTACATTACTAATTGCAAAGGTGGTGTAGGGAAGTAGCTTACGAAACTTCACTCCACTTTAAGAGGAAATATAAGGGTGGACACATCTCTAAATAAATTTAAGAGGCCTCAGTGATGTCAGGGGTCACAATCTACTTCTCTGGTCCACATTGAATTGACCAGTTCTATCTGAAAAGGACAACGCTTCCTAGACAGCACAACTATACGCTGTAACTGTATACTATTCATGATTAAAAAATGGCATCAAGACTGTGCTAAGAAAAAGATAAAAGACATTTCATAGCTCTGTGCTATGATTAATCTGTTTATTGCGGGTCTGTCGGCAAGCACTGCAGTGTATCTTCATCTTTTTTAAGAAACACGCAAGTCAACATCAGAGAGTGCCTGAGGGCAGCCATTTATCAGACCTAGATGTGGCACCCAGATATATTTCTATAGAATATAAAATCATTTGTGCAGGGTGCGTTACTCGCCAAGGAAATGTCTGGCAGTACAGAGTCTCAGGTCACCAGAGTGACAGCTCTCTGTGACGGATCAATCCATGCCCAGGAGCAAGGTGTAATAACACAATTCAATTTCCGAAATTAGATGTTTATTGGTGTTTTAATAAAATGTTGAGTTGCCTAAACTAGGCCAAAATTATTGACATAAATGTAAGCATCTATACACTTGGGAGATAAATCAATAGATTTTGGAGAGACATTTAGACGTGGAGGCTGATTCATTACTAACGCCAAGTATCGGCAGATGAGCGTGTGTATAGCGACCACTAGTAGTACATGTATCGCGCGCTGTAAAAGAGCACCTCAGTCACTGTAGTAACCTGGCTGGCATTGATGAATGTGATGTATGTTGGGCGCTCTAACACCAGTACAGCGCTGCAGGGAGCAAGAGGTAGCACCAGCTCAGTGCGATCGACTCCACACCATACTTATCAAAAAAGGACACACATAGCGTCAGCGCTCTAAATCTAGCCGCTATAGCATAGACGCTGTGTGATTAAAGTCTGTTTTTGAACACATATCCACCAGTAACAAAGCGAAAACACATGGAATGACATTGTTTTAACACTGGGACAATAACACTTTAGTGCCAGACCTGTAATGACAATTCTGCATAAAAATATAAAAAGTCAAAAGAGTTTCTAAAAGTGTTTGTTTGCAGCCAGGAGAGATCACACAATGATTTGAGCAAAAAATAAATAAATAAAAAACACGCCATTTAAACAGAAGCAAAGGAACAGCTATTGAAATGTATGGAAGAGTGACACTGAGCGAAAGGTAATACCTGGCGCTCTGGAAGCTAGAGAGCCAGCGCTATATGCTGAGCTGCCTGTAATAATACATCGGACGCTACATGGTGCTGTTAGTGTCACTCACCAGGTTCACTTTCATAAATGTGGTTATGCATACCAGACTCTGCCTGCCGCTACGAGGCACTACCTGGCGCTATCCCTTCTTAAATAACCCCCGCAAAACACAGTCATACTCGATAAACTGCAAAATCATTAACGGCGGGGAGGCCGATTCATTAACAGCAGCAGGTAGCGACAGTTGAGCGACTGTAGCGGCATTTTCAGAGCGCCCGCTAGTAGTCGCTGTGCTTGCCCGTTGTTCGGTATGCCGTAATGTTGAATATTGGGTGAGGAGTCGCTATTTGACAGGTTCCGCGCTGTATGGGAGTGCATGATAGCGACTGGTCAGAGCGACCGGCTTCCACCATATTCATGAACAAATCACGCTCAAAAAATTCTTGCGCTGTAAAATGCATGTTTAAACCCCAGAGCGCTGGCGGCGATGGGTTAAAAGTAGTTTTTTAACCCCCAAACAACCATATTTTTGGAAACCAAAAAAAAACAAGTTTTTAAAATAATTTTGTAATATGAATACATTAATATCAGACCTGTAATATCAATTCTGTACATTTTTTTTTTTACCTTAAAAAAATGATTTAAAATGGCAGAAGTGGTCACAGAATTTTACACATAAAAAAAAAATAAAAAAACATTAATAACAATTAGTAATTATGAATATTTAAAGATCGTTCCATTGAAATGCATTGGAGAGCGCCAGGTAGCGAGAGGTCATACCTGTCGCTGTTCAAGGTCGGACGCTGGCGCTGTGGACTGAGGCTGGAATAATGATGAATGAGTGGCTATCTGGCGCTATCTCAGTCGCTAAGCAGCATTGCCTTGATAAATGTGTGATTGTGGAGGTGAGCCGGCGTTCTCGTGGCGGGGCCCGCCGTCATTACCGGCCGCTCACCAGTCGCTACCTGTCGCTATTCCTTCACAAATAAGGGCCTAAGTCTAAAGGCCAACACTCCATTCTCATCCTTCTTGACCTGTCCTTGTGCTTTTGACACTGTTGTAATTTCTCTGCTTCTAAATATACTCTCCTCCCTTGGAATTTAAAGCAGACCACCCCCCCCCCCCCCCAAAAAAAAAGCCCAGAAGACTAGTGCAGTAAAACAGAGCTACATGAAGCTCTGGATCAGTGGCTGGTGACGTCAGTAATGGGCATGGCTGAAGCTAGTTTGCACGTGGGTTTTGCAGATAGTCTGTTTCGTCCTATCCCGGATACTAGCAAGTGTCAGAGGCAGACCACTACCGTTGCTGGCAGATGGCATGCCGGCCACTACTGCATGTGACAAACGATTGACAAAAAAAAAAAACATCAAAAACCTCAACTTAAACCGGACCAAGAGCCTGGCACAGTTGCGCCGTAGACGTTCTCTGCCTACCTGGACATATCTTAATACTGATGGGCGGTAGCTATAAAGTTTAATGGGATTAATAGCCGTATTCATTTTGCTATAGCCTGCCTTTTTTTCACCTGATTGTTTCATATTGTATTATTTAATGTATTTATGGCTCAATAGGGATAAATTGTTGTGAGTACCCAATAGATTTAGCACGATTGGCACCTTATTAGCACATTCTTTGCACTTTAGTATATTTAGTACTGTTAGGCATGATTTGCACTTTATCCCGTATATTTGATTACTCATTATGTAATATTTTGGCAGAAGGAGCAGGTAGTGAGATTTTGTTATTAAGGAGTATATATTTCATATATACTCATTATATATTTCATTTTTTATTTTTTACTGGGGCTTGCTGCTTACATTTATTACCACCCAATTTACTGTGATCAATTATTGTTACTATTGTATGTATCATCTGGGTCCAGGGAAGGTAGTGTTTTTTAATTGTGTTTTGTCTTGTGGTGTATTTTTGTTATTTGTGTTTTATTCTGTGGCCAAAATAAAATAACCTATACCTTGTTAAAGATACTTTGGGTGTGGTGCCCATTTTTCCAGCCCTATTAAAGTTTATGGTTTGGAAAAAGAAAGATAGCGGTCACTTTGGAGCTCCCAATCAACTGACATAACTGACAATACACAGTAACAGGAAGCCCAGCAGCTCTTCCTGTTTGCAGGTGGCCTGCAAGTGCATGAATCACCATCTTGTTTTTTAACATTGACCCCAGCTGGAGTTAGAAAAAAGTAAATTAATTTTTATGTGCTGCAATCCACCTTGCCCTGGGGAGGGGCATATGAGCAATGTTTGTTGTGTTGGTCTGGTTTAGGTCATTTTTAGGTAATTTTCGACTGTTGGTTCGCTTTAAGTGTCTACCTTCTTCTGTCCTCTCTTCAGGTCTGCTGGGTCAATGGGTATCTCCTGGGCCAGTGGGAGCTGATCTTCAAAAGCCAGGGGGCGGCTGTTGCAGCTTCTCAGTAGGGATCTAAAGTGAGGCAGGACAAAGGTCCCCCCTCCTCCTTCCTTGGCAGCCTGACAAGCTAATGCAGGGCAACCAGCTACAAGACCTTTTATACCACAGAGGTGGGGCCTATGTTGAATCCCCCAGTGTGACTAATGATGTCACTAGAAGTAAGAAAAAAATGTACACATTTGAGGAGACCTTTTCAGACTCCTGGAGAGTCTTAGCATGTCTAGCCACTTGAAGCGGACCAAAACCCATATTTTAAACTAGCATCCCCTTGAATTGCTCCCCCCATGAGGAGCACCTTTATGCCAATTTACACTGCCCCGGCATCACTCTAATCCCAGATAATGCTGCATGTTTTAGCTATAAAGCGTCACCTCCTCTATTCATTGCCACTGTTGTGTGTGGCAGTAAAGTCACTGCCACACCTATGCAATGACTGATCACCTGCCATCTTACAGAGAGGGACAGCAAAAAAGTGTTCCAGGAAGATTCGGTGAGTGAAAATATCCTTTTCTAGTTCTACACCCTGAGAAAGGAGTATCTGTAGGGGCTTTGACCAAATGTATTTTGCAAGTTCAGTGGGTTTTGCTACCATGTGTTATTCCCTTAGTTTATTGGCAATAAACTAAGGGAATAACACATGGTAGCAAAACCCACTGAACTTGCAAAATACATTTGGTCAAAGCCCCTACAGACACTCCTTTCTCAGGGTGTTATTGCCACTGACCATGACCATTAGTTTAATATGGAGGCGTATTACCAGGCTAGCTACCTCCCCATGGAACAGCCAAATGAGGAGTCCCCCACTAGTCCTACCCATCACAAAGATTTTTCAGATCATCACCGATGCATTTTTCAGCATTCAGGGCTCAAGTGACCCTGTGTGTGTGGGGGGGGGGGGGGGATGAGCTTGATTATCTGGGAAGCCTTGTGCCTGACTTATAATGCATAAATGATTCCTAAGCTACTGAATGGGTCATATATTTCATTAACCTGCCTAACCTTAAAAGCGGACCGCCAGTCAAGAATATAAAGTATAGCAATTTGCTTCCCTAGAACCCCCCTTTGATGATCAATGGCATGTGGTGCTTGCGATGGCTTAACCCATTGCAGATGTTGTGGAATAGCTGCGCTCCTAGAATTACATGGGAGCCACCATCTTTCACCAGAAAAGCCTGCTAACACATAAACATGAGGGGTGAGAAGAGCTTTTGCTAGCATATCTTCTTTCTGCTTCCTTGTGATCAGCCCAACCAGCTAGACAGATTTTATTTGTTTCCACACAGAATGTTAGAAGGATATATAGCTGGCTGCATTGAAGATCAGCATGGCTGCAGTATGTTTGTGTGATTTTGTCTCTCCACACAGTGCTGAATGTCAGATTCCACAGAAGCACTCTTACCTAGCGTTGTAGTGGGTGCCGTGGCCGGCGGTGACGCCGCAAACACACAAGAAAGACGATCAGCCAGCACTCCAAAAGATACTGTATTCAAATCCAACAGGTCGATATCACAGCAAAGACCAAAAAGGTCCAACAAAATCCAACGTTTCGTGGCGTATAGCGCCCCTTCATCAGGGAGCAAAAACAAGCAAGCAGAGATTCCCCTCCACTGAGGATTAAATGTCCTCAGAGGGCCCGGGATTACCACCTGATGTCAGTGGGCGTGTCCCACGTGACATCAGAGCTGATGCAGCCAATCAGAACAACACCAGCCAAACAAATGCAATTACAAACCATATACATAATACAATCATGTGAAACAAGTAAAATAAGTAAAATAAACATGGCAGAGACCTGATGCGGTCGCTCAACAGTGGCTAAGGTGGGTAAGTCTACACCAGATGCGGGACTGGCAGCTCCTGGCCTACTAGGAGCAGCCCTGGCAGCGCCGCCTTCCAATCGCAGCGACTTGCTGCTCTGCTGGCACGTGGTGCTGCGGGGTACGACCTACCCACCTTAGCCCCTGTTGAGCGACCGCATCAGGTCTCTGCCGTGTTTATTTTAGGTTGGTGTAATATTGCTATACAGTGTATATATTTATTCTATACTATTGATCTATTGATCTTGTGGGGGGGGGGTGATCTTCATAATCAGGGGCCTACTTAGCATAGAGGCAGGAGAGGCAGCTACTACTATGTTTGCAGGCCGATTGCTGGGCGAAATCATGAATAGAAGGAAGCTATAGAAAGAGAGGAAGATGGATGAATCATGAAATAGAATAGAAGGAAAGAAAAAGGGAAAAGGTCCTTCCACCATTTTCGTTGCCCGCCTTTGGACACGTTCTATTTGAATAATGTCTTTTTGCAGGTAAGGTCTCCAGAACTGCACACAGTATTCTAGCTGTGACCTCACCAGGGCTCTATACAGCGGCATAACAACCTCCCTCTTCCTACTGGGGATGCCTCGAGCTATGCAGCTGAGCATCTTGCTTGCTTTTCCCACTGCCTGGCTACATTGTCCTCTCATCTTGCAGCTATCAAGAAATGTACAAAAAAAGAAAAAAGAGAGATTGGGGTGTTTTGAAAAAGAGGGGGCTGCTGATGTAGTTGAGAAGTTGCCCTCTTATACAGAGGCTGGCATGGCGCCCAGTGCGTTTGCATGCCTTGCACACCCCAAAGGCCGGCCATGCAGACCCACATGCATTTTGGTTCACTTCAATTAGCACAGTATGTTCCAGACATTTGGTGCCTGCTGAACCACAATCTTTCAAATACGTTGTCTGTTATTAGGCTTGGTCACCTGGGCTTATTGGTGGGAGCCAGTGGTTATATTCTGGGAGCCTAAAAGCAAACGTGTTGGATTTGTGCTGGCTGCTACACGGTGCGGCGCATCCTCATTGCTCTTGGTCCACCTTAAACAGGCGCTCCAGTATTAAAGGAACACTCTTTTCATTTACATATTTAGTTTAATGATTATTAAAGCAGACTATTTTAGATGATACATCAGGTCCTGCCATTATAAGGATTGCCTGTTATTTGTGTACCAAGAATTATGGGTTTAGAACCACCTGCTTAGCAGCAGAGTCCCGGGAAACTCATTTAGAGCCTTAGTTACTTCATTTTCTCCATGCAGCATCTAATGTTAGCATCCATTCTCTTCTGTCTGTGCTATTAGAGGGTGTAGAACAGCGGCGGTAGCCATGTTATTTATCTTCAGCAGCCTTAAGTGCTCTCCAGCTTCCCCCATAAGGGTACTTGGCTGAAGCCAGCAGAAAGCTGAACGCTGGATGGGATTTAAAGGGGATGAAAAGGATGTTAGCTCAGCAGTTAGCCTCCTGGTGTACATCCTATGCTCTTCATGCATGTGCTCAAGAAACCCCATGTATCCTGACCCTGCCAGGACTTGCACAACTCAAAGCGGACCTCCAGTCAAGAAAAAAAAGTTTAGCAATTTACTCCCCTCAAGCCCCCCTTTGACAATCAGTGATGTATACAGTTTGAAAGGGCTTAACCCCATGCAGATATGGAGAAATATCTGGGCTACTAGAATTAAATAGTGGTGGCCATCTTGGATCACACCTAAGAGCCCTGCTTATTCTCAAACATGAGTCAGAGGATGAAGGAGAGGTTTTGCTAGTACACATTATACTTGAGCTGGGAGCTTCTTTATGATCAGCCCAACCAGCCAGGAAGAAATGTTATCACACAGAATGTCAGAAGGAGATAAAAGCCTTCTCTAGCTGACTGCATTGATGTAAAGATCAGCTCCACGCACCTACCTCCAGCTATTCAGACATGTCTGATGCATGTGCGTGCATGCTGGGGGAGGCCTGCACATCTGTTGTGGGATAGCTAGTTCAGAAAGTAACAGGTGAACCAATAACGTACCTGGGGAGAACCTTCAACTTTTTTTTATTTTGTCACAGAGCAAAGTTACAGGCATCATCGGCTTCAAGTAAGCCACCCCACACAGTGGAGGGGAACATTGATCAATAGACTGGTCTTAATAAACAGGAACGCTTACAAACTGGGCTAGGTCTGTTGCAGAGTGATGGTGCTAGGTGCAGCGAACTCAAATCCAGATAGACATTTGTGGTGTAGCATGAACTGGCTTTCCGGTAATATGCAGGCAGTATAAGAATGTCACCTTAACATGGTGGCTAACACAAACAGGAAAAAGAGTCATAGAGAGCAACTGAATATAAAAGAAATATGACACTTAAGAAAAATGCATATAGAGACTACAGTTAAGCATTGGTAACAGTGACATCTAGTCACTGTTACCTGTAAACTGCATTAATCTAGCAAATATAGACAAAGCTAGCCACCCCTTCTCAACAGCTGAGGCTTAGTCTGACAAACCCATCTTCTTTGTAAGCCTCGTCTTTCAGTAGTTAGGGGCTTGGTAAGGATATCTGCAGTCATATGCTCAGTATGTGAATAAAGTAACACAAGAAGTCCCTGTTCTTGAATATCCCCCAGAAAGTGGAACTTCGCATCAATTAGCTTGGTTCTCTAGCTAACTCTTTCCATCTGTGCAAGTGCAAGGCATCCTTGATTGTCCTCAAATATTCTCATTGGTTCCAACTGTGGTTGACTCAGGTTTGTTAACAGTTGTCTTGCCTGTGCTGCTGCAACATGCTCAGAGAGCTGGTTTCTGCTAGTCCAGCTAACAGCACCTCCTGACAGAAGAAGTGGCCACTGGTCGATTTTCTCTTACTGGTTTCTCAGTCAGCATCCACATATCCTGTCAGGATGCTTTCATCACTTGCTGCTAACTTATGCATATTCGACTTGTAGAAGTCGAATATGCATAAAATTTACATTTTCTAAGAATTTAAATTTTATGTGTATTTGAATTCTGCAAGGTCTAGGTGAACTTATGGACCACCAATCCTTGTCATGCTCAATATCCTTTGCATACTAGGTTTGGCTTTTGTTCATCTTTGAATCCTGGTGGCTGTTCCATGTCGATTTATTCTGCTAACTCGCCATGTTTTCACATCATTTGCATTTTCCTTTTGTTCGCCACTGTCAGCAAAGTCCACATTGTAACCAGTTTGACTACTGGAGCAAAAGTCTCATCGTAGTCCTCTCCATATATTTGAGAGTATCCCTTGACTACAAGTCTTGCTTTGAATCGCTTCACTGTGCCATCCGCATTGTACTTCACTTTAAAAGTACATTTACAACCCATGGCTTTCCTTCCGGGTGGTAGTTCTGTAAGTGTCCACGTTTTAGTGTCATGCACGGATTTTAACTCTTACTTTGCAGCCTTTATCAATTTACTGGTTCCCCCTTCGGAAAGCTGAAATATAAGTTGCAGGTTCATTAGTGCTTGCCTTATATGAAAGATGACCAGGTGTTTTTTTCTTTTTTTTTTTCTCTTGTGACCGTCTTGGTTCTGTGTCTGAGCTTGCTTGTGTCTGCTCTTCAGTACTGGTAGGTTCTGTGCTCACTCCAACTGTTTGTTCAGGAGTTACAAATGATGGCCGATCAGTGTCACTTTTCTCTTCTGTTCGTACTTCCTCTGTTGTCATCACATTGTCTCTCATATCTTCAACAAAAGTTATGCAGTTGCAAATGGTAACCTTATCTGTTTTGCCATTTTGTAGCCCTTGGCTTCCCATTGTGTCGCAGTTCATATGGAGTTTTCTCCACTGTTCTAGAAAAGAGTCTGTTCTTCAAATAAGTTGCTGTCATTGCTGCCTCACACCAGTATTTTTGTGGTAGTCCACAGTCTGTCAGCATACATCTGACAGGTGGGAAGTGAGTGGAGCTGTGAGAAATGGTAAATGAGATGAGCTGGGGGAGGTGGAGAAGTGGAGCTGGGAGAGGGGATTAGTGGGTGGTATTGGGGTGGGGGTGAATGAATAGAGCTGGAAGGGCATGGAGCAAGTTGAACTGTGAGAATAGGGCAGTTTGGGCCCCCTTCTTGGCCAGGAGTCATGCCTATGCTGCTCTGATGGTGGCCCCAGGCCACAACATAGCCCTGGTGCTGAAGCTCAGTGTTTCAGTGGCAAAACAAGGGTGGGGGCAGGGTATAGTCTGACCAGGGAGGAATTTCTGAGTGCAATGTGTGCTGAGGGCTACCCCCAGCTGAGCCAGCCCTACAACAGCGAAGCCCACCAGGAATTTTCCCTGTGCTCCCTATGGCTAGTCTGTCTCTAGGTTTGACCCCCAAGCACTACAATACAGTACACATACATTACCATATAAAGAAGACAGTAATCAGACTTCTATTATCGAAGGGGAATTAGCCGGAGACTCTTGGAAGAGCACAGCGGTACTTTTCTTGTATTTTGCGACGGCATGAATTAAAGATTGAGACTAATTAAAGCAGCGATGGAGAGAGTCAGCCAGCACAAAAGATTAAAACTAATTGATTCGCGATTATTCGGGATTATCTTTTTTCATTTCCTGTTGTTTTCATTTGCAAAACATACTTCTGCCTTGTAATGGCGGGTGGCCTTTCCTCACACAGCAAATGAAGGCCGAAGATAAATGATTTGTATTTCATAATAGAAAAATGGACCTTGTGCCCTCGTGCCAGCATTTACTCATCACTTAGGCCCATTTTACACCTGCAGGACTAAGAGAACTCAGCAGCCCATGACTTAGACTGGCTAGTAAAACAGATCCCTGCTGTATACTGCCATTAACCTCTGCTGGCTATTTAAAGTGGACTAAATCCCAGGACTTTCACCCTCCTGCGCTTAGTAACTCTTCCAGGGGAAATCTTAATTTGGGATGCCCCACTGTGTGTAAGCCCGAGTAAAACTTACATTTTCTTAGCTCACTGGAGATCCCATGGAGCATGTGTGGCCTATTCTTCAATAAGCCTTCTATGCTGAGGGCAGAAATGCATTCAAATAGGCCTGGCAGAGCCCAGCGCACCAGCAAGAAGAGTGTCAGTGGTGCCACGGTGGCACGGTGGTAATGCCACACTGTCTATGGGGAATGGGATGGGGGGAATGCCACACTGTCTATGGGGAATGGGATGGGGGTAATGCCACGCTGTCTATGGGGAAGGGGATGGGGGGAATGCCACACTGACTATGGGGAATAGAATGGGGGGAATGTCACACTGTCTATGGGGAATGGGATGGGGGGAATGCCACACTGTCTATGGGGAATGGGATTGGGGAGAATGCCAAACTGTCTATGGGGAATGGGATGGAGGGGATGCTACACTGTATATGGGGAATGGGATTGGGGAGAATGCCACACTGTCTATGGGGAATGGGATTGGGCTAATGCCACACTGTCTGTGGGGAATGGGATGGGGGAATGCCACACTGTATATGGGGAATGGGATGGGGGTAATGCCACGCTGTCTATGGGGAATGGGATGGGGGGAATGCCACACTGACTATGGGGAATAGAATGGGGGGAATGTCACACTGTCTATGGGGAATGGGATGGGGGGGAATGCCACACTGTCTATGGGGAATGGGATGGGGGGAATGCCACACTGTCTATGGGGAATGGAATGGGGGGAATGCCACACTGCCTATGGGGAATGGGATGGGGGGAATGCCACACTGCCTATGGGGAATGGAATGGGGGGAATGCCACACTGTCTATGGGGAATGGGATGGGGGTAATGCCACGCTGTCTATGGGGAATGGGATGGGGGGAATGCCACACTGTCTATGGGGAATGGGATGGGGGGAATGCCACACTGTCTATGGGGAATGGGATGGGGGGAATGCCACACTGTCTATGGGGAATGGGATGGGGGGAATGCCACACTGTATATGGGGAATGGGATGGGGGAATGCCACACTGTATATGGGGAATGGGATGGGGGAATGCCACACTGTATATGGGGAAAGGGATGGGGTAATGCCACACTGTCTATGGGGAATGGGATGGGGGGAATGCCACACTGTATATGGGGAAAGGGATGGGGTAATGCCACACTGTCTATGGGGAATGGGATGGGGGGAATGCCACACTGTCTATGAGGAATGGGATTGGGGAGAATGCCAAACTGTCTATGGGGAAAGGGATGGAGGGGATGCTACACTGTATATGGGGAATGGGATTGGGGGGAATGCCACACTGTCTGTGGGGAATGGGATGGGGGAATGCCACACTGCCTATGGGGAATAGGATGGGGGGAATGCCACACTGCCTATGGGGAATGGGATGGGGGAATGCCACACTGTCTATGGGGAATGGGACAGGGGAGAATGCCACGCTGTCTATGGGGAAAGGGATGGGGGAATGCCACACTGCCTATAGGGAATGGGAGGGGGGAATGCCACACTGTCTATGGGGAATGGGATGGGGGGAATGCCACACTGCCTATGGGGAATGGGAGGGGGGATGCCACACTGTATATGGGGAATGGGAGGGGGGATGCCACACTGTATATGAGGAATGGGATGGGGGGAATGTCACACTGTATATGAGGAATGGGAGGGGGGATGCCACACTGTATATGAGGAATGGGATGGGGGGAATGCCACACTGCCTATGGGGAATGGGAGGGGGGATGCCACACTGTATATGGGGAATGGGAGGGGGGATGCCACACTGTATATGAGGAATGGGAGGGGGGAATGTCACACTGTCTATGGGGAATGGGAGGGGGGATGCCACACTGTATATGGGGAATGGGAGGGGGGATGCCACACTGTATATGAGGAATGGGATGGGGGGAATGTCACACTGTATATGAGGAATGGGAGGGGGGATGCCACACTGTATATGAGGAATGGGATGGGGGGAATGCCACACTGCCTATGGGGAATGGAATGGGGGGAATTCCACACTGTATATGGGGAATGGGAGAGGGGTAATGCCACACTGTCTATGGGGAATGGAATGGGGGGAATTCCACACTGTATATGGGGAATGGGATGGTGGGAATATCACACTGTCTATGGGGAATGGGATGGGGGAGAATGCCACACTGTCTATGGGGAATGGGATGGGGGGAATGCCACACTGCCTATGGGGAATGGGATGGGGGGGAATGGGATGGGGGAATGCCACACTGCCTATGGGGAATGGAATGGGGGGAATTCCACACTGTATATGGGGAATGGGAGAGGGGTAATGCCACACTGTCTATGGGGAATGGGATGGGGGAGAATGCCACACTGTCTATGGGGAATGGGATGGTGGGAATATCACACTGTCTATGGGGAATGGGATGGGGGAGAATGCCACACTGTCTATGGGGAATGGGATGGGGGAGAATGCCACACTGCCTATAGGGAATGGGATGGTGGGAATGCCACACTGTCTATGGGGAAAGGGATGGGGGGGAATGCCACACTGTCTATGGGGAATGGGATGGAGGTAATGCCACACTGCCTATAGGGAATGGGATGGTGGGAATGCCACACTGCCTATGGGGAATGGAATGGGGGGAATGCCACACTGTCTATGGGGAATGGGATGGGGGAATGCCACACTGTCTATGGGGAATGGGATGGGGGAATGCCACACTGTATATGGGGAATGGGAGGGGGGAATGCCACACTGTCTATGGGGAATGGGATGGGGGGATGCCACACTGTCTATGGGAAAGGGATGGGTGAATGTCACACAGTCTATGGGGAAAAGGATGGGGGAATGCCACACTGCCTATGGGGAATGGGATGAGGGGGAATGTCACACAGTCTATGGGGAATGGAATGGGGGGAATGCCACACTGTCTATGGGGAATGGGATGGGGGGAATTCCACACTGTCTACGGGGAATGGGAGAGGGGTAATGCCACACTGTCTATGGGAAATGGGACGGGGGAGAATGCCACACTGTCTATGGGGAATGGGAGGGGGGAATGCCACACTACCTATGGGGAATGGGATGGGGGAATGTCACACAGTCTATGGGGAATAGGATGGGGGAGAATGCCACACTGTCCATAGGGAATGGGATGGGGGAGAATGCCACACTGTCTATGGGAAATGGGATGGGGGGAATGCCACACTGTCTATGGGAAATGGGATGGGGGGAATGCCACATTACCTATGGGGAATGGGATGGGGGGAATGCCACACTGTCTATGGGGAATGGGATGGGGGGAATGCCACACTGTCTATGGGGAATGGGATGGGGGGAATGCCACACTGTCTATGGGGAATGGGATGGTGGGAATGTCACACTGTCTATGGGGAATGGGATGGGGGGAATGTCACACTGTCTATAGGGAATGGGATGGGGGGAATACCACACTGTATATGGGGAAAGCTAGGGGGCTATGCCACACTGGCCATGGGGGGTGGGGGGGGGAGAATGCCCCTCTGCCGGTAATGGGGAGATTCTGCACCTTGCCAATTAGTGTTTTGGCACAACATTTGGTTCAGAATATTTATTTTCTTATTTTCCTCCTCCAAAAAATATGGTAAATTGTAGCCAAAAAGGCTCCAAAAAGCCTAGCGTGGTAACTTTTAGGAGGAGGAGGAGGACGGAGCAAACAGGATGGAGGTCACGGCTGACGGCATGTTGTTGCCCAGAACAGAGGAGGGAGGGGATCAGGGCCAGCAGCCAGGATGACTTGACAGCAACAAAAATACCAGCAGGTTACCAAAAATACTGGCTGTGCCTGTGAAATACCTGTAAGGTGGCAATCTTATGCGGAGGACACATTCCCATGTGCCCAAGCAAACAATAGACAAATAAACACATATGATATTATTATACCTCAGCCCCGGAGCACAATCCTTCACTGTTCTCCTGTCACAGCTCTGATGCTGATTCCTGATTTGCTCAGCCATGCTTTCAGGTGATCACATCAGTAATAGATGGTCACATGACACACAGAAGCTCATTAGTGCCCATGCTATTAGCACAGGATCTGACAGCAGAAGACCAGATTCTGCCTCTGGTGCTGTGAGGGATCATTTATTTGGTGGGGAGGTAAGTATAGGCTTTTGAATCATTTTAGGCTAGCATACACTTAAAAATATAAAGATAAATGAAAGAAGACACAGGTCACAGCAAACACACAATATTTACAGTTTTGTTTGCCCAGAAGGCACAACTCTGATTTAAAGAATAAAAAATAAAATAAAGCCATAAACTGACCTTCTGGTGCTGAACATGGTGATCAGCGCGCTCTCTTACATTCACAGCCTGTCTTCTTTGGCTTGTCGGAGGGACCTGAAAAATACAAGACATTTAGCTTTCAATTAAACAGCTTGGAGAAAGGCGTCAAAGAGCGACTGGATGACAAAGAATGGCCACTTTCCTTTCTATGGCGATGACAGTTTGACATTCAGAGGTTTCTTTTATTTATAGAGATTTTCTTAAAGCAGACCAACAACTGTGTGGAGCAGGTGTTGGTCTCTGCGCTATATGATAGGCCGGGGGACATCCAGAATGATGGAGCCCCCACACATAACCACCCAGAATGTCCATAAATCTTACCTTAACCTTGGCCCACCAACGGGAATCCAGCTCCGCCATTTGCTACCGGTGCTCATGTGGACAGGTCATTCCGTCAGCCAGAACAATGGCGGCGGGCGTTCACTATCCATGTTAGTGCCATTGGCCAATCGTTGCGATGGATAAAGATAAGCTTTACGGACGTTCTGGGGGGTTATGTGCAGGGGGCTCCAGCATTTTGGACACCTCCCACAACCTTATAGCAGCTGGGACCACCGCTTTAAGGGATGACAAACTTGCTGCATGGTGTATAAAAGGGTCTTTAAACCCGACCTTCAGCATCATTTAATGAAAAGCCCAAACCCATAAAAAAACTATTCCCCAGTATCTAAAATTAATATATTTTAAGTTTTTAGTCGTTTACTTTTTATTCTTGTCTCTGCTGGCCTGCAACTCTGCTCAGGACTGTAGGGTATAGGGGCGCCGCCATCTTGCCTCAGAGGCATCACACACTCTGAGGAGAGGAGAAAGGGGCAAGGGGTAGAGGGGTGGGGTTATAGATGTGCTTTGCACAGGCAGAGCAGGGCTGGGGTCAGGAAAAGGACGGCAATCCCAAAATGCAGAATGGCATAGTCAGAAGACACTTCCTGTCTGATGCTCCATGAGCCGCCAACTTGAATGTTTAAAGGCTCAGAATACGCACAAGGTGCATGTAGGATGGTTTTTTAATGTGAGCAATCTGTATGTACAGGATGGGGGAAACATATAAGATAGGCTCTTATTCAGGGTGAAGGTCCGCTTTAAAGGATCTCTATTGCAAAGTATTAACATTTCATATAAGCATGCTGGAAATTGAGGGGAGGGGCTACTTATACATCCCACTAAAATCAATATACCACCTAGTTTTCAGTCAAGTCAGCTAACCCCCTCCTTCATTGTATGGCTGCCAATCACAACCTACATCCTGGGGGCCATGTCCAGCCCACACTACCCTAAGTTGTGGGTCCCAGCACATAAAATCGTGTACAATGCTTTATGGATACAGATTTCCTGCAGTAAGTTGTTTTCGTTTCCCACTGAAAATTCCTGCAAAGTGTACCAAATCCGAGCCTATTTTTCATGTGAAAGACGGGTCAAAAACTAATTTTTGTGTGGCGTCGCTCCCACCAGGGAAAAGCTTTCAAGAGTGGCTTTCTTTTTATTATTATTATTTAAATATTACTAAAAATGTTGCACCTATTATTTAAATTGTCATTTTGCCTAATTTTAATGAATGGCGCTTAATCGAACAGGTGTTTGTTGCACCATCATGGGCGTATGCACCTCCGCGATCCGTTGGGTGTGCGGAAATACATGACTGAAACAGAAGCAGCAGATCCTTCCACAGACTGGTGGGGAACACTTGCACCTACAGTAAAGTGACCTTTTTATTGTGGTTTGCCATTGCAGACTTTTATGACCGGCTTACGACTTAAAGCCCAACACACACACCAAGAGAATTTGACAATGAAGGTGAAGATGTAACTGAATGCACAGGGGCCGACGGCTTACATGCACACCCAGATAAAGCAGCATTGGTCGGAACTCAAAAGACGGAAGAGGCCCCGGGTGAGGCAGTTTTTCTGCCAGAACTTCCCAGGTAAGTGTCTGGTCCATAGATAAGTTGCCCACTAATGCAAAACTGTGTTCCAGATTTGTGCTTCTCTTCTATGGTCAGAGTTCTGGCAGAGAATCAAGCCCATCCGGAGCAAAGGGTCAGACTAGTCCCGTGGCAAAGACTGTCCTCATCCTCCTCTTTGGGAATCCCCACCAGCAGCCCCAGAATAATCCAAAGAGGAACAAGCCCAAGTGTTGGGCTTGGATCACAGCCAGAGCCAGATAACTCAGGTAGGACAACAGACAAACAACACACACCTCAAGGCAACTCCCAATCATATGTCTGCTAAGTGCTGGTGTTTTGTGCTTCTCTGTCCCTACAGACTACTTGGACCAGGGGGAATATGCTGCTATGGGGCCATCCAGAAAGGACCCTCCCACAACTCAGGTATACAAAACACAAGCTGACACCTCTAGAAGCAGGCCTAACATCACATGTGCCTAGTTCTGAATTATGTTTTCATGTCCTTACAGAAGGTGGGGGGTAGATCCCTAAAATGGGAAACAACAGGGATGCAGTACGTAATGAGCATTTGTCAGGGAGAACTGGGAGACATGTGTTCAAGCAGATGTTGAATTGCCTTTCTTTTTTCTTTACAGGTGCCATGGAGCAGAGCACTGGGACGAGGCCCAGATGGGCCCAAAATGTTTTTACGTTTTTCAAAGTTTTAAAGTTTTTACAATATTTAAAGCCTTAAAACATGTTCTTAAAAGAGCACTATCACTAACTTGTGTAATATTAAAAATACATATAAACACGTTAGCTAATGAGAGGAGAGGTCACTTTTACACCCAAACTGAATAAAACTGCCAAGCTTGTGGTTTATTCTCTTATGGTAGGAATAAAATCCAGAGGTAGCAAATTTAGGCCCTTATTTAGCAAGGGATAGCGCCAGGTAGCGAATGGTGAGTGAACGGTAATGACGGTCACCGCCACGAGAACGCCGGCTCCCCTCCGCAATCACACATTTATCAAGCCGATCCTGCTTAGCGACTGACAGAGCGCCAGATAGCGAATCATTCATCATTATTCCAGCCTCACCCCACAGCGCCAGCGAGCGACCTTGAACAGCGACAGGTATGACCTCTCGCTACCTGGCGCTCTCCAATGCATTTCAATGGAGCAATCTTTAAATATTCATAATTAATTGCTATTAATGTATTTTTTTTTTTAATTTCAAAAATTCTGTGACCACTTCTGCAATGTTAGATATTTTTTTTAAGGTAAAAAAAAAAAAAAAAAAAAATTTGTGCAGAATTGATATTACAGGTCTGATATTAATGTATTCATATTACAAAATGTTTTGAAAAACTTGTTTTTTTTTTTTTCCAAAAATATGGTTGTTTGGGGGTTAAAAAGCTACTTTTAACCCATCGCCACCAGCGCTCTGGGGTTTAAACAAGCATTTCACAGCGCGAGAATTTTTTGAGCGTGATTTGTTAATGAATATGCTGGGAGCCGTTCGCTATGGCCATTCGCTGTCATGCGCTCCCATACAGCGTGGAACCTGTCAAACAGCGACTCCTAACCCCGTATTCAACATTACCGCACACCGACTGAGTCGCTGTCAACAACCGAACAACGGCCAAGCACAGCGAATACTAGCGGGCGCTGTGAAAATACCGCTACTGTCGCTCATCTGTCGCTACCTGGCGCTATTAATGAATCGGCCTCCCCGTCTATCAGAGCCTGTCACCCAGGATGTCCTTTTCCTTCCATTAAAAGAAAGAAAAACAAGCCTGGCTGGGAGGGAGAGTGAAAATCATGCTTTTAGTTTCTCTTTATATTCAACCTAAATTTTGCCGAAATAGAAATGATGGAAACATTTGGGTCAGTTTCAACCAATTTTCTTTTTGTAGAAAAACAGTGTGTGGATTTAAAAGTGGAAAATATATATTATAGTATCTTTTAATTAAAGTTCAACAGAATAAAGTATAATTTATTTTTATAGCGAAACAATAATCCCTCTTTAAAGTGGACAATACCACAAAAGGATAAGAGGTACACTCCAAGTACCAACAACAGCTGCACTATTTATAAAATAATAACAATGAAAATTTATTAGGACATGTAGAAACATACCTTGTTTCCCAGTAAATAAGACCTACCCTGAAAATAAGCCCTAGCATGATTCACACACATATCAAGTAGTGCCACTAGAGTCACTTCACTCCTGAACATATATGAGAGCATTTTGGTTGCTTCTGGATACCAGGGGAGCAAGCCATAATACTTGCAATGCAAAGAACAGCTGGAATGACAAGATATGCATATTTTTGAGCAACAATTAATATAAGACCTGTCCTATTTTCGGGGCAACAGGGTACTAAAACAGATAACAAAATACAATGTAAAGGGGCATACACAAATGCAAATGCCTTAATTTGTCCAACAATAAATTCAATGCACTATGAGAAGTGAACTGACTGCCTAAAGCCTCCAGGGCCAACTGGAAACGTCTGCATGTGTCATCTGTGTGTAAATTGTCGAAAAAAAGTTTTTAACAGCAACTGTATGTAAAAATAGACACTACCATGAGCCTAGAGTCTACAAGACATTGGGGCCTGTGGTTTCCTTATTTGTGGGACACCCTGATGTGTGATGCCCTGAAGTGTGAAACCCCTGGGTTACCGTAATATGTACTGTACCTTTTTCTGCTCCTGTACTAGGTCTATTTGAGTGGTTGGCCCAGGTACACACAGCCGGAGGAAATCGGCCATGCCGATGCCTGCTGCTCCCTTTCCATTGAACATTCTGTGCTGCTCATTAAAATGCACAGCATGGAACGGTGGTTGGAGGAGAGTCCACACATGCACATGCAGCGAGGTAAGAATAATAAGCTTTTCTTTAGTTTTATACACACTAAAGTATAAAAAAAGCAGCAAGCTTCTCTTCTGATCTCACAGGACAGAGCTTAACGCTGCTCCAGCTTTCAAGGTGTTATAAAGAAAAACTCTGGCTTTTAGTTTTTGGTATTCTGCCTTGTTGTTTTCCTCTTTTATAATGTAAAATAAACATCTGTGTTAGGATTGTGAATAAAGCCCTATAGTATAATTTCTGACTACAAATCTAAAAATCCTTCCACTGTAACAGGTGAGCTCATCAGCAGTGTTTGCAAAATCAAGTAGCAGTAATGACCTCCCCAGGCGAGAACACTGCCAGCAGCCCTTTAGCTACTGGAACATAAGATTCTGATCCCCTCATCTGAGTCGTTTGGTATATAGCATATTACCCTTTAAAATCAGAGTACATGAATCTCACATGGTTTCCTTGTCTGCCGTTAAGTGGCAAGCATGTAAGAGTTACGTGCCTGGCTTTCGCCACTGTTAGCAGGCACATAAAGTTGAAAAAAAATGACATTTACTCACCTGCAGCCACAATCCCACCCACCAGGTCTCCTCTTCACCGGGGGGGGGGGGGTCTGATCCCCCCTGGGCTCTTCCGCATTGAGGAGAAGGCCAGAAAGGTGCCCTCTCCCCCGCTTCCACAGTTACTGCTGTGTCATCCTGTGACGTCATTTCGCTCCTGGCGCTGAGCTGTCAGATGCCGGGGGTGATCACCGGGGGGTACAGGATCAGAGGTGAGAAAAATAAATAAATAAATAAATAAAAGTAATTTTCCCATGAGACCTTTCCCCCATGCTTTAGCCAATCAGATGATTAGTTTCTGCTCTGTACAGCAAACACACCAGTTGGTGTATGTTGCTAACACAAACACATTGTTGCTAGGGAAAACAGTTTTTCTTTAAAAGTTGCAAACAAATAGAGAAGAAAAACATTAACAGATAAGCTTAGCACCTTAAAACTTAAAAATGCTATTGAAAGTGGAATTACTCTTTAAAGTGGACCAACACCCAGGGGGGATCGGCCCGGAATCGGGATGTCCCGCGGGGAGGGATCTGAACCCCCCAGGAAGCCCACAATCCTACCTTTTCCACGTTCCAGCGGTGCATGCGCGTCCGCCGCCGCCGCCTCCCGCGCGTCCCTCTAGCAGGGCACGCTCCCGCACCGGCCGTTTGTGAATGGCTGGCACGGGTGCGCTCCCTGTAAGAGGGACGCGCGGGAGGCGGCGGCGGACGCGCTCTGCTTGTCCGGCGCTGCCTCTCGCTTGTCCGTCGGCGGGTATTGGCTGCAGCGGTCACGTGGGAGCGGGGAGAGGTGAGTTTTCGGGGCTTTCTGGGGGGGTTTCACACAGCGGGGCACCCCCGATCGGGGTGCCCCACCGAAGTGGACCAAAACCCAGGATAGTCAAAATCCTGGGTGTTGGTCCACTTTAATGTTCTGACCAGATGACGGGTTAAGGCACTCAAAAAATTGAGTGACTTCCAGGAAAACCAGGTGAGTTTATTTATTGAGCTGAAAATACAAACTCCACAGCAGTTGTGAAGAGCTCCATAAGCTGCTTTGCCTGGATAACGAGAGGAAGAAGACTTAAGAGTTCAATTCTGTCTAAGATGCGATTAAATCTGCTGCATGCAGTCGCCCATATTATTGCTAAGTAACACCGGACACTTTTATCAACCAAAAGGCACACCGCGTTCGCTTGGTAATCGGCAGGAAAATTAGCAATCCAAGCATTGGCGCGCTGCTTGTCGACCTTTTACTGCTCCACAGACGTAGGACATGAATTATCTCAGACTGAAATTAAATTAACATCAGGGAGAGAACTGCTGCCATTAAATCCAAATGAAAACCAGGCCGTGACCCTAACTTTTTTTTAGTTTTTGATAGAGTGAAATAGAGAGAAAACTACAGGAAATGTTGCCGGAAAGCTGGCCCTGTCCTGACGCAGTTCTGCTGAATGATTTGAAATATTCTGGTTTGGCAGCACCTGAATCCAGAAACCCGCCAAAGCTGGCAGATGGCGTGCTGGCCATCATTACCCTGGGAACTGGTATAGGGGTCTCTTACTAATTCACTAACATTTAAAATAACAAACAATTTAGCTTTGCTGCTTCTTCCATCATCTGTCCCCCCATTGGGCGGTGTCTTTTCTGTAAGTCCGGGGGTTTGGGGGCTTCCTCCTGGTCCGGCAGGCTGTGACCTTCTTGATGTTGTGGAGCAGCAATTGCAGCCACCCGGCCAGCATCTTTAGTGAGGGGGAAACTGATGCAGAGTGGGAGTGCTGGATGCAGCATGTTCAAAAGGGGTTTATTTAAGAAACACTAAAGCCACATAGTAGATGAATGTCAGGTAAATGTCAAGTCCCAGTGCTGGGCTGGTCGCGTTTCACAGAGGCTGCTTACAGCCTGCAGTTTCATCTTTTTACCACTGGGGGCAGTGATACAACCTAAGCCTTACAAGGAAGAGAGCCTAACCAGAGAGGATAGTATCAACTCAGCCTCAGCGTGACTGCTCGTCTCTTTGTCCTTCCATATCTCTTCATTAAACTGAAGTAGGTGCTCCTGATTTTTTGTTGGGGAGGAGTAGAAGCTGGGTCTTTGGTACCTTGGAGCAGCTGGGCCTTGTAGTACCTCCAGAGTCAGCTGGGTCTTGTAGTTCCCCCAGGCTGGGGAGGGGCCTAGTTTCCCAGGGGGGGGGGGGGGACCTAGTTTCCCGGGGGGGGGGGGGGACCTAGTTTCTCCAGGGCAGCTGGACCTCGTATTTCCTCCAGGGGCAGCTGGACCTTGTAGTTCCTCCAGAGTGAGCTGGGCCTTGTCATATCTCCCTATTGTCACTGATTTGGAGGGAACGTCCCTCTTTTGAGTCCATGCCCCCGTGTTCCTCGTTGTTCTCATTTGTCCCTCTTTTAGGTGTATCATGCATAGCTGCATCAATAAATGATCCATTTGCTTATTTAAAGTGTTTATATTGTTTTAATTGTTACAATCTCCTATCCATCCCTCAATGAGGGGGCGTGGCCTAATTTAACAAATGTCCCACGTTCCCACCCTGAAAAGTTGGTAGGAATGCCTTGAAGTTCCTCCAGAGTTAGCTGGGCCTTGTAGTTCCTCCAGGGGCAGCTTGGCCTTGTAGTTCCTCTAATGGCAGCTGGACCTTGTAGTTCCTCTAATGGCAGCTGGGCCTTCTAGTCCCTCTAATGGCAGCTGGGCTTGTAGTTCCTCCAATGGCAGCTGGGCTTGTAGTTCCTCCAATGGCAGCTGGGCCTTCTAGTCCCTCCAATGGCAGCTGGACCTTGTAGTTCCTCTAATGGCAGCTGGGCCTTCTAGTCCCTCCAATGGCAGCTGGACCTTGTAGTTCCTCCAATGGCAGCTGGGCCTTCTAGTCCCTCCAATGGCAGCTGGACCTTGTAGTTCCTCTAATGGCAGCTGGGCCTTCTAGTCCCTCCAATGGCAGCTGAACCTTGTAGTTCCTCTAATGGCAGCTGGGCCTTCTAGTCCCTCCAATGGCAGCTGGACCTTGTAGTTCCTCTAATGGCAGCTGGGCCTTCTAGTCCCTCCAATGGCAGCTGAACCTTGTAGTTCCTCTAATGGCAGCTGGGCCTTCTAGTCCCTCCAATGGCAGCTGGACCTTGTAGTTCCTCTAATGACAGCTGGGCCTTCTAGTCCCTCCAATGGCAGCTGGGCCTTGTAGTTCCTCCAATGACAGCTGGGCCTTCTAGTCCCTCCAATGGCAGCTTGGCCTTGTAGTTCCTCTAATGGCAGCTGGACCTTGTAGTTCCTCTAATGGCAGCTGGGCCTTCTAGTCCCTCTAATGGCAGCTGGGCTTGTAGTTCCTCCAATGGCAGCTGGGCTTGTAGTTCCTCCAATGGCAGCTGGGCCTTCTAGTCCCTCCAATGGCAGCTGGACCTTGTAGTTCCTCTAATGGCAGCTGGGCCTTCTAGTCCCTCCAATGGCAGCTGGACCTTGTAGTTCCTCCAATGGCAGCTGGGCCTTCTAGTCCCTCCAATGGCAGCTGGACCTTGTAGTTCCTCTAATGGCAGCTGGGCCTTCTAGTCCCTCCAATGGCAGCTGAACCTTGTAGTTCCTCTAATGGCAGCTGGGCCTTCTAGTCCCTCCAATGGCAGCTGGACCTTGTAGTTCCTCTAATGGCAGCTGGGCCTTCTAGTCCCTCCAATGGCAGCTGAACCTTGTAGTTCCTCTAATGGCAGCTGGGCCTTCTAGTCCCTCCAATGGCAGCTGGACCTTGTAGTTCCTCTAATGGCAGCTGGGCCTTCTAGTCCCTCCAATGGCAGCTGGGCCTTCTAGTCCCTCCAATGGCAGCTGGGCCTTGTAGTTCCTCCAATGGCAGCTGGGCCTTCTAGTCCCTCCAATGGCAGCTGGGCCTTCTAGTCCCTCCAATGGCAGCTGGGCCTTGTACTTCCTCCAGGGTCAGATGGACCTTGTAGTTCCTCCAATGGCAGCTGGGCCTTGTAGTTCCTCCAGGGTCAGCTGGGCCTTGTAGTCCTCCAATGGCAGCTGAGCCTTGTAGTTCCTCCAGGGTCAGCTGGGCTTTGTAGCTCCTCCAGGGTCAGCTGGTCCTTGTAGTCCTCCAATGGCAGCTGGGCCTTGTACATCCTCCAGGGTCAGCTGGGCCTTGTAGTTCCTCCAGGGTCAGTCAGGCCTTGTAGCTCCTCTAGGGGCAGCTTGGCCTTGTAGTTCCTCCAGGGTCAGCCTGGCCTTTTAGTTCCCCCAGGGTCAGCTGGACCTTGTAGTTCCTGTAGGGGCAGCTGGGCCTTGCAGTCCCTCAAGGGACAACTGGACCTTGTAGTTCCGCCAATGGCAGCTGGGCCCTGTGGTCCTCCAGGGCCAGATGGACCTTGTAGTTCCTCTAGGGTCAGCTGGGCCATGTTGTTCCACCAGGATCAGCTGGGTCTTGAATTTCCTCCAATGGCAGCAGGGCCTAGTAGTTCCTCCAGGGTCAACATGTCCTTGTAGTTCTCCAAGGGTCAGCTGGGCTTATAGTTACCCAGACCTGCAGAGGGGAAGCAGCAGTTGGGGTTTTGTTCTTCCTCTCTATGGCCTGGGTAACTATAGGCCCCAGCTGTTCCAGTGTGAACATCAAGTACTCAGAGGTGCCTAGTGTGGCCCTGAGTGGGAAGGCATGCCAATGTGGGATGCTACGTATACCCCGGGTATAACCAGGCCTCTTATTATTTCTGCATGCCCTGGCCCCACATGACTGTCAGAAACCAATCAGGTTTGCTAGGTGGACCGGTGAACAGAGATGTGTAAGGTGGTGCCAGGAGATAACAATCACACACCCCTTCACATACAAAGCTCTTAGCTGGATCAGCAGGCGTTTCTCGCGCTCTCTCTTTTTTGCACATTTGTTATTATGCACATTCTCTATGCCTTCCGCTCTTTTTACCTTCCCCTCATTACCTTCCTTTCTACATGCCTTCATGTAATTTTGCCTTTTCTACATATTCCTCATTTAATCTTCCCCCATCTTTCTCTTTTCCACATTTTCTTGTTCCTTTTTTCCTCTTTTTCTACATTCAAACTTTATTACAGCTTAATGAGTATCTTGCCAGCTCCACCCAAGTTAAAACCGATTAAAAATAATATTTGCATGCTTATCTTACAAATATAGCTGTCTGGTTCATTCCTGAAGTCATTTTCTCAGTAGAAGCCCAGGCCTGTATCTATCAATGCATTGGTGGGATCCAGGGCCGGATTAAGTGTGGTGGAGGCCCCTGGGCACAAAATCTGGTGGAGGCCCCAGATACAGTATTTTTTCGTAAAAATAATAGTCCAGCCAAGTAACTGATTGGTGGTTGTCTGGCACCCGCCCACTTACTGGAACATCAGATTGAGTTCCTTGTGCTGCTTGGGATCTCCCACTTTGCCATTCTGGATGGAGGGTAGTGTAGTCGCCCAGCTGGTCCAGCAGAAAACAGTTCCCTGCCAGAGGCTGTGTTTGGTGGCTTATGTGCAGTGAGCGGCAGTAGATTGACAGCTCTGCACGCACCCATCACTGTAACGTTGCTGATGACGGCTTTGCTGCTCTAGACTCTCTGTGATGCCCTGTGGTGGCTTTGGCTGCAGGTTTGCAAAAAACTAAAAAAGGCTTGCCCAGAGCGCCCCCACTGCCACCAATAGCTTTGTTGCCGGACCCCGCGGCCCATCAGATCAAAGAATGAAAAGCATCCTAGACTAGACCATAACCCAAAGGTTGGTGGAGGCCCCCTTTGCAGGGCAAGTGTCAGAGGCCCCGGGGCTCTAGCCCCTTGCGCCCCCCTCATAATCCGGCTCTGGTGGGATCTTGAGTGACACTTTTCTCTTTTCGCCAATCACTGCCTCAGCCACAGCAGCCACCTCTGCATGAAGCGGCTTCTATCCAGGGAAAGAACTGCAGGTACAGAATGGGTGGGTATTTTTAGGTAAGTAGGCATATTAGGATAAATGGGGGGATGAACACTAAAAGTACCTAGGGCAGCATGAGCCCTAAATCCGGCCCTGGTAGTATCCCATTTATCTTCAGCACGGTGCTGAGTTCCCTACAGCGCCAGATAAGACCAGCGCTCACCCTGCACTGTTTGACCCCCCCCCCCATACATTTCAATAGGCTGGGATGGTTATAATTATTTTGGCATTGTTTTTTATTTTTGGGCTGTTGCATGTGCTGTGGGATACCTGAGCTGTTTGGAATAGTTTTTGAATGCATTTTATGCACTTGTAATTTGTTTTGCTAACTTATAAATTGACAAATTTTAAATTCATAATTAATTTAATAATTAATTAATTTAATTTTTAATTTATTTCATTTGGCTAATTTTAATTTGAAAAACATGTGGCATCCCTTTGAAGTGTCCCCATTGCAATTCCCGGTGTTTTCTTTTTCCCAGGATGGCATCACCCAAAAAACCCTTCTGAATGGGGATAGCAACAGGCGCTATGTGCCCGGAATCCCCCATACGGACGATATGTTTTTTTAAATATATGCTGCTCTTTAACTGCACTCCCAGCCGGCGCTAGGGGTCGTTAGCACACCAGCTTTCACAATCCCTGTGCAGCGCCAATCGGCCGGCTGAGGGGCAGCAAAGGCAGAGCGCTACCTGTCTCCCAGTGGCTTAGAAGTGCGGGCGCAGAGAGCCTCCCTTGCGTCCGTCAAAGATATTAATAAATAAGGCTGCCAGATAGATATTGTGGAGGAACACAAAAGTTTTTAACTAGAACATGTGTGCAGTAAGAGAAGGTCACCTTAAAGCAGACCAAAAGTTAAAAAAAAAGCAAGTTCAGTATATTGCACCTCTGAAGCCCCACTCTGGTAATCAGTGACATAAACTATTTGAGCCTAGGGCTATACTATAGGGCTCAACTCAGATGTTATGGAATAGCAGGCAGATTCTATGCTGCATAACAGCATGTGAGCGGCCAACTCGCAACATACATGAGCCCAGCTTATGAAAATCCCAATCCCACAGTCAAAATTGCCTTACATGTCAGTGCAATCCTCCTTTATTTCTAGTAGAAAGCCATCAGCTGTGATGAATCATTGCACTGATGCACAGCTGAAAGAAATGTATTATTTTAATATACATAGGATACATATGACTTAATGATGTGTGGTAAACCCAGATTCTGCAGTGAACAGTGATAAAGAAACATTGTTGCAGCTTTCCCCTCAGTCAAACTGTGTGTGTGTGTGTGTGTGTGTGTGTGTGTGTGTGTGTGTGTGTGTGTGTTTGTGTGTGTGTGTGTGTGTGTGTGTTTGTGTTTATATAACATAATACACAAGCTGCCTGTGTTTCTGAGGCATTTTCTCTCAGTTTGGTGTGGGTTGCTGCTGACACAGTTCTCCCCTCATGCTTATGGGTTTGACAAGATGGCTGCTCCCATGCAGTTCTGTAGCAGAGAATATGCCCGTTATTCCAGAACATCTGTGTGGAGTTAAGACCTCCAACTTTTGGTCTGTGGTGAAGCATACAGACAGAATAAAGGAAATCCATGCGTGCACCACTATATACAGGAAATACAACATGCAGTAGAAAAATGCTCAATAGAGACTATATGTATATATATGTAACAACACCATCTACTGTCTTAACAATAGACTGCAGTTACTCCAGCAATATAGATGCAAATCACATACAGTGGTGAGCTGAAGCTGTTGTATCTCCAACAAACACAGGTCCCCCTATTCCTCCTATTGTATCCCACCACACTAATCCCGGCCTGCCAGGGCAGGGAGGCTTTCATCCCATGTGACTAATGATGTCACTGGAGGGAAGGGACATGGAGGGATTTTGTTTTATTTAAAAAACATTTTTTAACATGGTGGCCAGAGCTATTGTATATGGCAATTGGGAGTAATGAATGTCAGATACTGGGGACTATCCAGGCAGGGGGCTTCTGAACGAGATTGTCCCCACTTTGGGAAATCACACGTTGTGTGTTCTGGTCTCTGGAAAGCATTTAAAGCAACCACATGCAGGGGTAGGAAAGGGACCTTTAAACTGATGGTACCAATTATTTGTAGTTGACACACCTGCAGACTTTGGGATGCCTTCTACTGTGTGTGAAGTGACCCCTGAACAGGGTTAGACTGTAGAATGTTTTTCTTTTTAGGTCTGGGGGCAGGGGATGTGTTCCTACGCAGGACCCCTGAGGAAGGTCCCCTTGAAGATAGAATATACAACCGTCAGAGTCCTTATATGCAAACAGGTGCATTCTTTATTGCAGGAGGCAAGGCAGAGCTTCTCAGGACCCCTGGCACACAGAGCCCTACACCAACTGACTCCTGCGATTGTTCCTCACTGGGGATGCCCTCCAGGGTTCTGTCCTAGCATGGTTTTCTCCTCCTCAAGGCCATGGGGAGCATGTCAACCTTGGCCAATCTCCACTATGCCAGAGCAGGCATTCCTCTATCTGTACATGTAAGGCTTCTTCCGGTGAGCTGGCTGGTATGCTCTCTTTAGCACACCCTGACAATACTTTTTACACATTGTGTCTTCTCTTTTCTCTACAACCGGTGTGTAGCCAGTGCTGGTCTATTTATAGGCCTGGGTAAACAACCAGCCAACTCTAACAGGATTTTTCCTCCACTTTCTTTAGCTAAAGTTATTCGGGTAAACAACAAACCAGCTCTTAATGGATTTTCCCTCCCCTCCCTAAAGTTATTTGTGGAGCGAGGGTGAAATCTAGTGTCAGTTACCCCTTACTACAAGTCTTGCCAAGCCTTTCCAGGCATTTCACTTATCCCACTGCTTTCTGCTTATTTTAACTAAAACTGGCCTAAACTTTATCTTACTTGTTCTTTTCTTTAAACACTAGTATTGTCTGGGCAGATAATGGAGTAAGGGTGGGTATAAATCCTCGTAATGCTAAGGCTATAGTATTGGGGGAAGAACATGTGTTGGGGTTTATTTATTGCATGCAAATAATCCAAAGAATGATTCAGAAGGAATTTGGTCCTGGCAATTATCATAAATGGCTTCTACATGCTGGTATACTATTAAATGTATTAATAGGAATAGAATGATATGTGCTAGCATTTATTTTTATTGTTTCGCCAACTGTATCTATACCCAGAGGTTTCACTGGTGATCTTGTAAGAAATAAACAAATCAGCGCCAACCCTTTTTAATCTGCTTCCTATCCTCACTGTGACATTTACAAAAAGATCATTAGCTAGAACTCCCACACAGATTTGATCGATACCATAATAACCTACATTATACTCAGGCAAGAGATTCTAAAGTTTTATTTTAGCTCTGAATAAAGTGATGCAGGCTTAAAGTTTCTGCCTGTGACTCATTGTGGAGATTTCATCTAAGTAAAAATGGAAACATTCACCATCACCCCCCTATATTGTGTTGGTCACTGCCAGTTCTGATTACACCCATGCAGGGCCACTATCAGGAATTTTCAGGTGCTACAACTACAATGTCTGGACCCTCCCTTGTATCCTATATGTGATGGCTGAGCCCCTAGTCTGAATTTGATCCTTGGCCGCAAGACATCAAGGCTCACCTGATTATTCAGACCATAAAGGACATTGAAGTTCAGACTAGGGGCCCAGCCATCACATTATGTGAACCCAGACACAATATAGGATGTTTATATTCTAGGCCCATCTGTAACTCATATGTTATGCCTAGGCCCTTTGCTTGAACTTAACTCCAGAATATAGACTGTATAGGAAAGGAATCCAGCCACCCTATTATAGGTTATGGGGGCCCAGACACAATATAGACTGTATAGAGTCTGCCCCCCTTAACCTAAATGTGATGGATAAGCCCCTAGTTTAAACTGGACCCCTAGGCAAACAATGTAGTTGGAAAAAAGCACTACATTAAGCCCTCACACGTTTCTGGGGTTGCTTAAAAACATAAGGTATGGTAAGGAATATATTGGGAATTGTCCATTTAAATAAGAAATGTGGTTGCTGTTCCATCTTTGAACACTAAATGGGAATATATGACCCCAAATGGTAAAACAGAATTGAATTTAAGCTCAGAAATAATAACTCAGCGTTCCCCTTTATGATGACTCAGTGGCCATAAGATACACTTGGGGAACAACAGGAAACTTCTGGGATTGGTTGGGAGCTTTTTGGAGGAAAACTGCAGGCAACATTCTATAGAGCAGAAGTTTTATAAGGGGAAGCCAGAGGAACACACAGGAAGATCATCCATGGCCCTGCTAAGGGGGAGACTAGAGTAGCCTGAAACCCTGTGTAAGACAGCTGGTGGGGCTACTATACAGAGACGCCCGGGTGCAGTTTGAGTCAAAAGACTTGATGGTGGTGCAGTTGAGGGCCCTGACGGGAAGGAGACCCAGGGGGATCCTGACGTGGATTTGACAGGTGAGGTGCCTCTTAGGAGTAAGAGGATACCATGGGACCGTGAGGCCGCAATGGAGTGCCGCAGTGCCTGAACTTAAGGTGTGGCTGCCCCTAAAGAAGAGAGGTTCCCTGTGTTTTTCTTGCTGGCAGCCCAACGGCCCGTCTGCTTACATCAGGCAATTCCACGTCCCAGTCCAGGATACCCCTTATATGGTCTCCACTACCAGGGGGTGCTTAGCTCATATTAGAGTGGTGGCCACCAGAAACCCTGTCTGGAAAAAGGCCTACTGTAAATTGGGAAGGCCTACTGTAAATTGGGAAGGCCTACTGTTAATTGGTAAATACAATATTTCCTAGCCCCTTTGCTGAAATGCTCTGATAAGCAAGAGTACCTGTGTTCTATGCCTGATGGACACAAGCCTGTTAAACCCATTCACTAAAACGTAGATATAAAGCAAGTGTACCTGTGCTTGTTTTTCTACAAGCCATGAAAGTTTATTTGGCCTGTGAACTGTGTATTTTACCATGACATGGATTAAAGTATTAAACTTTTATTTTCATAACTCTGCAACAATAAAACAAGCTGATGCTTTCACCTACCCTGCTTGCTGTTGAGTGTCTGTCTTCTGAGCTATCACCATGTCATCTCACCATGCTGCAGTCCCATTAACCCTGGTGGCCTCGATTTAGTAAGAGTAAACAGTTCACTACTTTTCTTAGGAGTAAAAAAGTGCCATTGACTTGCATTGTCTTCCTAGCTAGTGATTCAACAACAGTGAAATTCTCTTTTAGTAAAAGTGAATTCTTTCCTACAAAATATTTTTTTCAACTCTTACTTAATCAAGGCCACTATGTCTAAAAAAATAACGCTCTTAAACAATTAGCACTGATGCTGTTTTTAGATGCCAGGTTCACGGTGTATGGCGGCTGTATCAGATAATCCCCAGTTAATTTAACACCACATCTGTCTAAGGAGTAATGCTGCACTTTGTTTGTTGCCAAACAGACAAGACCAGGCGAAACCTTCAGGGGAGAACAGTAATTGTTAATTTCTTCTTTCCTATTAAAAGCGATGTCTCTGTGGATTATATACTGGGATTGTTACATTCAGTATGTGAAGGGCCCCTCTTTGCCCATCTCTTGATTTCACTCTCTAGCTTGGGGTGGTGGAAAGCATCTCCTTGCAGTTTTCCCTCTAGTGTCTCTGTGGCTCACATACTGGGATTGTTACTGGAGATGAGCAAACTTTTTTCGATTGTGTAAAGCTTTGTGAACTTGTAAGGGGTCCTTGAGATTTCAGGTAAAAAGTGGTTGGCACGAATCGCAAGAAAATTTGGATTTGTACTAAGTTTATGCAGAATTCAGTTCGAAACAATTGGTTTGCTCATTTCTAATTGTAACATTCAGTATACGAAGGTGCCCCTCTTTGCCCAACTATTTCAGTCGGTATGTCTCTATACCTTCAGCATAACAACACTATTTTTTTGGCATTGAAAACACTTAGAGAAGCAGGTTTCCCCCCTGCAGACACAGTAAATGATGTTCCTGACACAGTCCAGTGCAGAAGGCATTGAAGTTCTGTCCACCTTTTGATATGAAATATCTGTATATAAAAAAGGGTCTGGAAATCATCAAGAACAGCTTGCATAGCAGCCCAGCATCATGGATCATCAGCATGGGAGGTAAGGACAGAAGGCTGGGATTTTTGCAGAGTTACAGAGTTTATATATTTACTAAGCCTACAGCTTCCTCACTCTCTGTGTTGGTGGCTCTCCTCAGGGCATAAACCATGAAATAAGAAGAGCGCTGTAACCAGAGAACAGCACGCACTGCTCGGCTGTATTCAAAGCCTGACAGCTGGCAGAATTACCATCAGAGCCGCTCAGCATGTAGGCTACGTGTTTTAGCGAAGTGTAAAATGAAGAGAGGCTCAAAAGGGATTCACTCGCTGAAGATTTTCTTAATCTACTGATTAACAAAAGCAAACTCTTATGTAAAAAGTCCAGATTTTTCATAAATGAAATGAAACCTCAGCCATGGAGTTAAGTTTACCGGGTGAGGAGTTTGGTGGGGTGTGGTTTAGGGACGTGGCTTTTTCACAATCTTTTTAGAAACTAATATTTTCTATCACCCCCTATGAGAATTTGCCATACCATGGTACAGGGTGGATTTATAAATGTATTAAAATGTACCTATATCCAGAAATGAAGTTTATGTCATCTCCGTCCATCCCCAGCCCATTGTCCTAATACATCCTGTGTTTTGTTTTTTTTACTAAAGCCTTTGCTCAGTATCCATAACAACACAAACTGGATGCAGTCAGCCATATTGCTCCTCTGGTGCTTTCCAGCAATGATACATTCAGTTACAGTACACATAGCTCAGCATTAAGGAACACTTCAAACTCACAGAGATTATGTGACAGTTTAGAAGTAACTGAATGAATTAGCATACGGCTGCCATTCACCATCATGCAGTTCCCTGCTTTAGTAAGAAAAAGAAACACAGGATGTTTTCGGGCACTGCGCAGGGATAGTAGGTAATGGCAAAAAATGTCATTTCTGGGTACAGAATCACATTAGAGCCCTGATTTATTAATGCTATGCCGTCCTAGTCTGGCATGTGGAGGCTGATTTAAGACTAGCGTCACGTATTGCCGTTTGAGCGTCTATGTAGCGGTGCTTAGAGTGTCCACTAGTAGACGCTGCAAGTGGGTGTCTGGTGTTATAACCTAGCATAGCGGCTGGACAATGATGCTTGTATCCTGTCCAGCATTGATAAATGTGATGTCTGGAGAGAGCTGTAGAAGAATCAATGCATAAGTAGTACCTTGAGGGAAAGCCGTCCAAGGCGACACTACATATAACAACAGGACAATGCTGCAGAGAGCGATATGTAGCGTCAGTTAAGTGCATCCGACACTCGGTGCTGAAGCCCATTTTTAAGGAAAGAACACAAAGCCAGGGCCTGTGATAGAAAACTGGGCGCTTTTGCGTTGAGCGCCGGCCGCTATATGAAAAAACCTCCGTTAGACTTACCAATAACCGTTTTTTTAGGAATTCTTCAGCTTGACCACGTGGAGCATAATATCTCCACGTGGTCAAGCTGAAGTTTCTCAACACATAGTCACCAGCATCAGAGCTAAAACATATGGAATGACATTGTCTTAACACTGTAACACTGACACTGCAATGGCAGATCTGCACATAAATTCTGCATATAAAAAATCAAAATATAACAATATAAGTGTTTGGTTGCTGGGCAGGAGAGGTCACACAATAATTTAATCCTGAAATTGAGAAATATAATTCATTAAGGGCCATATTAATGAAGGGATAGCGACAGGTAGTGCCTTGTAAGCGGAGGTAGCGGTAGGTGAACGCCGGAGACGGCACACAATTCCATATTTATGAAGCCGAATCTGGCGAGCGATTGGAACAATGCCATGTAGCGTACGATTCATCATTATCCGAGGCTCAGCGTTTTTTTGATGAATGTGCTGGCGCTACCGTTCGCTCCCATACAGGGTAGTACTGCGACTCACACAACATATTCATCAATGCCGCCAAGCGACTGAGGCGCTATGAAAAAAATGGACCATGGTCAAGCACAGCGACTACTAGCGGTCGCTCTGAAATCCGCCCTACAGACGCTCATCTGTCTCTACCTAGCGTTAGTAATGAATCAGCCTGCCAAACGCTATTTATGCACAGGCAAACAAACATCATTGAAATGTATGGAATAACGCTGCTGAGCGACAGGTGCTACATGGCTCTGCTGAACATACAGCGCAGGCGCTTTACACTGAGCAACCGCTAGTGATACTTTCGATACTTTATAAATTCTTTTTTTTATTAATTTTCAAAGTGAAACAGTGGAAATACAGTCATGACAAGAAACAATGGCAGACGTTTTAAAGATTATCTATCAACATACATTTGTTTCATTCTCAAGCTCAGAGCAAGCCTATTGGCTCGAATTTAAATCTACCAAGAGTACAAGAAAAAAGAACCTACGGGGTAAACAGAACAGAACAAGAGGGCAGGGCAGGGTACAAGAGCGGAGGGGCAGTTCGGGCTCATAGCCGCACGTGTCGGGGGGGGGCGGAAGCGGGGCTGGGGGGGGGATACAAGACCTCATGTATGGGCTGTAGTAATATTCATGGTACGGGAGCTTACGTTCCTAAGAGGACTCCAGGATTGCCTTGCATTCATCGGAGTCTAAAAACAGCATCCAATTATACCAGGTGGTGGTGAATTTTTCAGACCCTCCATCTCTCGTCAAAATAAGGCTCTCGAAGCGCATGATATCATTCACCTTTAACACCCAGGTTGCCAGCGAGGGGGAACTATTCTGCCTCCACATTAGCGGTATGCAGGCCTTCGCTGCATTCAATAGCTGGCACTGGAGAGATTTCTTATAACCCTTAAAGGGAGCATTGGTTAGGTGGAGCAGACACGCGCCCGGGTCGTCAGGTAGGTGATACTCCGAGATATCGTTTATTATCTTCCTGACGGCATCCCAAAAGGGACGAATCGTAGGGCAAGACCAGAAAATATGTAAAAGGTCACCCCTCTCCGCACCACACCTCCAGCAGTTAGTCGACGAGCCGGGCTTCCACTTACCGACCACGGTGGGAACTGCATACCAGCGGGTGAGTAGCTTGTAATTGCACTCCTGGAATTTAGTGCAAATGGAGGTTTTGTGCGGCGCGGAGAGAAGCCTCCCAATCTGGTCTGGTGACAAGGTGACACCTAGGTCTCGCTCCCACTTTCCAATGTAAGGCGGCACCTTATCGGCCATGGGGGAGACAAGTAGCTTATACATGCGGGAGAGAACATGTGTCTCAAGATTATTACTTGTGCAAATTTCCTCAAAAGTTGTGAGAGGCCTGTGCCGCGTGGGGATAGCCCCAAGGGACCTTAGAAAGTGCCGTAGCTGAATGCACTGCCAGCCTGACCATTCTGAAAGCCCCCTGGCCCGAGCTAGTGAAGATAAATCCGACCACCCGCCCTCCGACCAGAAATGTTGTACTCTATAGACTCCCGCCTCTCTCCATTCCTTTGATCTCGGACCCTCACATCCCGGGGGGAAGCAGGGGTTCCCCAGAACGGGAATCAGGGGGGAGGGTCCAGGGGAGATATCCTGAAGGCCCGCTGTTGACTTGCCTATCCTTAAGGTGACTCCTATGGTGGGATGTTTTAGAGCCCGGGGCACGTCCTTCCCCTCCAGCCACATAATGTTTGGTAACGGTGCCTCAGCGGCCCCCTGTTCCAAGCCGACCCACTGCTTATTGCACCCATGCAGACACCAGTCCACCACTCTCCCCAGGTGTACTGCAGAGTGGTATCTCACCGGATCTGGGAACCCTATTCCCCCGTTCTCTTTTGCCCTGGTGAGCGTGTCTCTATTAATCCGGTGCCGTTTCCCTTCCCAAACAAATTTGGCAAAGAGGGATCTGACCTCCCGCAGGAAGGCTGGAGGGATAGCTATCGGGAGGGCCTGCAGAAGATACAGCAGCCTAGGGAGAAGGTTCATCTTCAGGGCGTTGCACCGCCCGAACCAAGATAGTTTTCCCAGAGACCATTTTGAGACATCCTCCTGAAATTTCCTGAGGAGGGGGGGGAAATTTAAGCCAAATATTTTGGAGAGATCACTTCCAATTTTAGTCCCCAGATAGGTAAAACTTTCTTTGGCCCATTTGAAGGGGAACGAGCTCTGCAGGAGGGAGAACCTCTCTGTCGGGATGTTAATATTATGCATTTCAGATTTGGAGTAGCTAATTTTATAACCTGAAAGTTCCCCGTATTGCTTGAGCTCCTCCATTAAATTAGGTAGTGAAATTTCTGGACCTGATAAGCAGAAGATCAGATCGTCTGCGTATGCAGCTACTTTGTATTCTGCCTCCGAACTTCTCAGACCTCTGATGTCCGGATGTCTGCGAATCTTGCAAAGCAGTGGTTCAAGGGTCAAAATAAAAATCAGTGGAGACAGCGGGCAGCCCTGCCTCGTCCCATTTGAGATATTAAAAGACTCTGAGAACACGCCATTCACTCGCACCGACGCCGAGGGACCCTCGTAGAGGCTGAGGATCCAGCTTAATGCGGTAGGGCCAAGGCCCAAGTGACGTAGGGTGGCCCTCATAAAGAGCCAACTAACCCTATCAAATGCTTTCTCGGCGTCGGTCGCGAGGAGAAGGGCGCGCACGTTTTTCTGCTGCGCCGTATGAATTAGGTTCAGCACCTTAATGGTGTTGTCCCTGGCTTCCCTGTGTGGCATGAATCCCACCTGGTCCAGCCCAATTACGTGGTGGAGGTGTGGGGCTATTCTTGCGGCCAGGACTTTAGCAAATATTTTAATATCTGAATTTAAAAGGGAAATAGGTCTGTAGCTGCTACATTGTGAGGGATCTTTCCCTTCCTTTGGCAGTACAGAAATGAATGCCCTTAGGGAGTCTGTCGGAAAGGAGTCTCCGCCCCTGACCGAGTTGAAGACCGACAGCATTCTGGGGGCCAGGGTCGGCATGAGTCTTTTGTAGTAAAGCGCCGGGAGCCCATCCGGGCCCGGGGCTTTCCCGCCCGCCGTCCCGCTGACCGCCTTCTGCAGCTCCAACAAAGAAATAGGTTCCTCCAATCCCTCGACCACCTCAGGCGGCAGGCTGGGCATCCCCGACTCACTGATGTACTTCTCTATCACGTTCGACTGGTCCGGTCTCCGGTCTTTCGGGAGGTTGTACAAAGATTGGTAAAACCTCCCGAAAGACTCTGCAATTTCACTTGTTAGATGTCTGACCCGACCATCCGAGCCTGTGATTTTCGGGACATAGGTCTTAGCCCTCTCTGAGCGGAGGGCCCTGGCCAAGAGCTTGCCACATTTGTCCCCCGACTCATAGAAGGCTCTCCGACATTTCATCAGTTGAGCCTTCAGCCTATCACAGCTCAGTGTTTTAAGCTGTTCCCTCAAAGACGCCAGCGTTGCAAGATGGGCGGCTGCCAGGGATTGTTTATGGAGCATCTCAAATTTCCTGATCTCCGCCAGGAGTTCCAGCGTGCGTTTTGTTTTTTCCTTTTTTATTCGGGAACCGATCTTGATGAAAATCCCTCTAATGACACATTTATGGGATTCCCACAAGACTCCAGGGCTTATCTCAGGGGAGGCGTTTAAGGCGAAGAACTCTTGGAGTTCTTTTTGAATTTCCTCCATGGCTACCTGGTCCTCTAGCAAGGAGGTATTGAGCCTCCAGGACCAGCCCCTCATGATTGGGCTCGGTAGAATCGCCGTGAGCGTGACTGGGGCATGGTCGGAGATGGTGATACTGCCGATTTCAGCAGCAGAAACCTTGGGTAGCGAGGCATGCGGGATCAGGAAAAAATCTATTCTGGAGTAAGAGTTGTGGGGGGTGGAGAAGAACGTATAGTCCTTATCTGTCGGGTGGAGGATTCTCCAAGGGTCTATTAGCTGGTATAGGGCAATTATTTTTTTGAGCCTATTAAGTTTAGTGTAGGACAGCTGCGGCGCGCCCCTGGAGGTATCAATAAGTGGGTCCAATGCTAAATTAAAATCCCCTCCAATAATCAATTCCCCCTCTCTGAAAGCTGAGAGGTCTTCCATTGCTTTTTCAAGGAAGGCGGTCTGACCCGTGTTTGGCATGTAGAAATTGGCAAAGGTGTAAAGATGGGACGCCACTTTCCCTTTCAGGAAGATCCAGCGCCCCTCCGCATCTGTTCTATAGTCAACAAGCTCCCACGGGGGGCTGGCACATTCGATACTTTATGACGCTATTCGAGGTGCTCACCAGACTGACTTTCATATATATGGTTTTCACATACTGCGCCCGGCGTTCACCTGACGCTACACAGTACTACGTGGCGTTAGCATTTCTTAAATAACCCCCATATTGTCATATTTTGGCATAGCATGCACAGCAGACAACGTAGTATCACTAAACTATTTTTGCCTGTGTGTACTCATACATTAAAGGAAGTCCTTATTTACTCTCTGTGTGCAGGTCACCCAGCTCGCCTCCTTTATAATGCCATAGGGAGAATCCATGCCATGTAACACAATGGGGAGGTTGTGAAGCCTATTATCAGTTTACTGGGACTCACAAGGTTCCGACATGGGGCTGGATTGCCATAAAGGAGATCCAGTGGGAGGAAGGGAACATGAATATAGCCTTGTTCTTGAGGTATACATACATTTGGCAGCTATTACAGCAATTTGGTCCCTGTCGGCTTACTACGTCTTCAAACTGCAATTTTTCCTTATAGCTCTTTTCAAAATTGCTCATGGTGTGTTAGGTTCCCTGGTGATCCAAATTATAGGGACAGCCACATATTCTCTATTCCAGTGAGATTTGGACTTTGACTCTTATGATTATTAATGTTGTTGTTAAATATTATTATCAGTAATACCCAAGAAAACTCTAAAACCCTAGGAACTTGTGCACAACTCTGAGAGTATTGACACTAATTTATTGTAACCAGAAAAGTATTACCAACTGTTAAAAGCATGAGGTAGTACTTTAGTCACAATCATATCTACAGATTTCACGTCAACTTTTATACAAATAAATACAATTAATCCACTTAGTGTCAAGATATTGAGAACTAGCAACCAACAGCTAATAAAAATGTTATAGTGCTTTCTCCCAAAGAATTAAACACAAATATTTAAAAGATTTTAAAAGAATAGTGTATCCAATGCTCCTAAAGCATACCTAAATTAACTATACATGTAACCAAATGGACAAAAAAATAAAAAAAAATGTGCAAAGCCTACATAAAATGCTGATGCAAGTGCTGAAGGTATACAGAAAACAAAACTACTGCCCTAGAATGTATAGAATGACAATCCAAGAGATGCTGGGAAAAAAGGAAAAACGCACTCCCACGCGTTGCTGAGGGGCAGCAGAACAGCATCTATTGGATCTCTTCTGTATATATGTTAAATATATGTAATTATTTGTGAAAATCTCCCCTCTGTGTATGTGCATTACTGGAGGGCACTGTATGAGGGGTTTCCCAATGAAGCCCCTCCATACCCTGCCCTCCAGTGACGCACATACTCACAGGCCCTGCCTCTGAGCATATAAGAGCTCTCATTGGTGGGAAACCCCAGTAGCGTTGGGGCAGCCACAGAACACAGAGGGGGAACTATTGTCCTGCATCAGAATGACCACTCCTGCTGGCAGAGAAGACATTGAGGGACCCCGCTGTTGGAGGTACTGTTGGAGGTACTGAGAATAATAAAGATTTTTTTTTTTATGTGGTCTCTTATTACTTCAACTATTTGGGAACTAGTAAGGAGTCCAATGGATCCCCATACTAGTTCACATGGTACAGGAGCTGCACGCCACCTGTCCAACATGTCGGCAGGTGGCTTGCAGGTACTACCAACCTATTACCTGCACTCCTCAATGGCCAGGGTGGTGGAATAGAGCCTGGTGCCCATTGGCTACTGGGCCTTGGCTACTTGGCTAACCAGCACCTATGCCTAATTTGCCGGGCTGATTAGTGCCTTGGAGAGGGGACCTGACGTATTTTTTTTATTTTGTGTATTTTTTTGTAAATGTAAAAATATAATATTTTAAATGCAGGGGTTCCTCCACCAAGGCACTAAGCAGCCCGGAACCTGAAGCATAGGGGCTGGTCAGCCAAGGGCCAAAGAGCCCAGCAGACGGCCCTGGAACCTGGTGCAATAACCTTTAGCAAGGCCCCAGTGCTCTTCAGTTAGCGATGTGGATTATACATTAATAGGTACTATTGGACCCCTATACTAGTTCACAAATAGTTAAAGTAATAAATAGGAGACCATACAAAAAACAATCTTTTCCACTATGCGTGCTGTCAACAAAGCTTTTTGAACTGGGGGAAGCTCGTGGCGCTGTTTGATATCCGAACTCCGAACATGAACTTCTGGGAAAAGTCTGTGTTCATGTTCTGGGACCCTAAGTTCCTAAGTTCGGTATAAGCCTCGAACTTTAAAGTTTGAGTTCACTCATCCTTACTTGCCAGGTATACATATAATTGTGTCTTATGTACTGCTTCTATTCTATTTTATAGCATCCATGCTGCCATGTTTTTAATTAGTTAGTAATGCTCTCTTTTTGATTACAATAAATTTGTGTCAATTTTGTCTCCTAGGGTTTTTTGGGTATTGATAATGGCGTATACTATAGTCACGTATTCAATAAGATATATATACTGTATTTGTTGTGCCACCCCACTCATTGTGTTAAAAAAAAACATTATCAGTAATAATACAAATATTAATATTAATATTTATGATTAATAATCATACAGTTGCTTTAAGGATATTATCATCAACTGTTTACATGTTGCTGTGACAGGCAGTAATCAATAATCAAGGAAACAACATTTAGAAGACATCTGAAAATGGCTGAATCGAAGTTATGTAGGAGAATGTACGGAGATAAGTACAGGGATGGAAGTCTGGAGGTATTCATAGCTCCACAATGTCCTGAAGGTTAATATTGAGCACTTCATTGTGGAAGAAGCATTGCCAACTTAAGTGCTTTCAGTTCCCCATCTGCTACTCATTGCTATATCTTATCCATTGAATAGTCTACTATTTTTCCTTAGTCTAGGTACTTACTATTGATTTTGAAAACTAATGGCAAAATAAAGGCTTGTGCTACATAACCATTAGAAAAATTGGCTTTAATATGTCTGCAGGTCTTTTATGCGGCTTCTATCTACCTCTTTATTTCCCTCTAGCCACCCAGTGTCCAGGCAGAGAGGAGCAGTGGAGGCCCAGGGACCTGAGGAATGAGAGGCTGTCCCTGGATCAGAAGAGAGGCTGCAACAGAGGATATACGAAGAAGCAAATAGAGGACCTGGGCTGATGGTGATGCCCTATGCCCCGCCCCCCCCCCCCTTCCCGGAGCAGATTGTTTCTTATCGCTTCTGGCAATCAGCAGCTTCAGGGAAGAGGACTGAGCACCAGTGGAGGCTGTGATGCTATCACAGAGTTTTCCCTGAAGTCTACTTTTTTCATCTTTCCTTTCCTGCTGCATCCCACAACTTTTTGTTAAGAGGTATAACTAAATGTGCCTAGATCCTGGTGCAGACATTTATTAGTTCCTAGTCTTTGCCATGCCTCATACAGTAACTGTTTTCCTAGTAACCTTCTGACAGCAAAAGGAGACCACACCCTGGTGTCTATATGTTTCCCTAAATTTAAAAAGGTGCATATTTATTCCTTGTTTAAATTCACTTACTGTTCACTTAAAGTAGACCTACCAGGTTCTATGGAAGGCTAAGTAAAAAACATGTATCAACTCCCCTTAGTGTCCTGATAATGAATTGGCTTCAAAGGGGAAAATTAATCTTCTTTCGGCTCTTATCTTCATTGTAGCGCTGTCAATAGGCCTTTATTGCTTCTAGCATTGGATTGGGAGGAAGGGGGCTTAAACAGCTAGTTTAGAACAATGGTACCCTGTCAGAAACCAATGGCATACAAATGGCATACTTGGGGAAAATGAAAGGGAAAAACACTTTAACAGGAATAACAAGCAGCATTTAGCACAGAAAACATTCAAAGGGTAATGTACCTGGGGTAGGGGAGCAAAGTAGATTGAGTTGTTTGTGAGGAGGTGGGTCTGCTTTAATGTTGATTTTCCTCTTCTGGAAATGTGTTCCAAGCAACTATTTCCTGACATTGCTCCTAATCCTCCCTCCAACTAGTTTCAGGTTGTGCCCCCTTGTTTGGTCATTACTTTTCTTCTATAAAACGCTCCCTTCCTGAGCCCTATTCAGTTTTTTCACATGTTTAAAGGCCTGAGTCATGACCCCTCTTTCCTCTGGGCTGTAGAAATTACATTTTCTTACTGTTTGCTTTCAAATAGATCGTTATTCATTTTCTAAGAAAATACAAAGCTTTAGGTTTGCAACAATAGATATAAAATCGCTTTACAATTGTAAGCAGACCTTCTAAGATATTAAAAAGCATAAAAAGCGTAATTGCCATCAAAAATAAGACTTGGTTGCAATTTATATATCAGCAATGAAATGAATGGGCGATATTTTCTCCCAACCAGGGCTGGCGTTAGGGGCAGGCAAACTAGGTAAATGCACAGGACCCCACACTTTTTATACTTAGGTAGTTCAGCATTTGCAGTTACACATCCCATCTCCTACTCTGTACTGCCTACCCTGCATATAGTCACACACCCTCTATGGGGAGTAGCCCTAGAAGGTAGCTGGGGGTGAATGGCATCAGGTCCAGTACCGTTCCTCACCTCAGCAAGAAACAGCCAAACGCTGCAACTGCACACAGCAGTAGAACGATTAGGAATAGGAGTTTACATGACAAATCAGCTGCAACCAGCTACAGCCTACCTGTGCATAGGCAGGTAGGAAGCTTCCAACTGCCTGGTGCAACTTACCCCTATTATGTGTGGACAGTGGAGCTGGGCTGATGTTGGTGGCTAGTCACAGACACTGTGCCAAGGATAGGACCTATCCTGGGCACGATTTCCTATTGTTTTAACTGATGCAATGAATCTACTAAAGTCTGAAACAGCAACAGTTATTTCTTTCTAGGATGCCAAATATTATCATTAAGGTAGACGAGCAACAATAGAGGGCCCCCTTACATCATGGGCCCCAGTACAGCCAGTACCTCTACACCCCCTGTAGTTACACCCATTTTCCCTCCTCCATGTTTCTTAATCGCCCCAGTACTTACTGCATTCTCCCAACCTGCGTCCTCCCTTCTGGTACTTTGCTGCCCCCACAATACCTTAATTTGGGAAATTCTCCCCTACTTTTTTAGTTATTATTACTTGGGCCCTTATTCATCAAGCGATAGCGCCAGGTAGTGTCTGACGAGCGCCAGGTAGCGGCAGCTAACGGCGACTACCGACTCAAGTACGCCCGGCGGCGGTCACAATGACGCATTTATCAAGCAAAATGAGGCTAGGGCCGGCGAGAGCGACGGCTAGCGCGGTATTCATCATGAAGCCGCCTGGACCGAACAGCGCCGCTGCAAATTCCCTCACAGCGCCAGGTATGAGCTGTCGCTCCCTGGCGATGTCCAATGCATTTCAATGGAGCAATCTAACATTAATTATAATTAATTGGTATTTTTTTTTTAATGTCAAAAAATCGGAGACCACTTCTGCAATGTTAGGATTTATTTTAAAGTCAAAAAAAAAAAAAAAAAAAATATGTGCAGAATTGATCTAACAGGTCTGAGATTAATGTATTCATATTACAAAATGATTCTAAAAACATGTATAATGTTAAATTCAAAAAATATGGTTGTTTAGGGGTTAAAAACTAGTTAATACACTTCGCCGCCAGCGCTCTGGGGTTTAAACAAGGAATGGACAGCGACAGCGATTTGTTGATGAATATGAAGCTAGCCGTTCGCTCTGGCCATTCGTTGTCAGGCGCTCACATACAACGCTGGACCTGTGAAACAGCGACCCCCCAGCCCGTATTCAACATTACCGCACACCGACTGAGTCGCTGTCATCAAGCTAATGCCGGCCAAGCACAGCGAATACTGGCTGGCGCTGAAAAAATCACGCTACAGTCGCTCATCTGTCGCTACCTGGCGCTATTGATGAATCGGCCTCCCCGTCTGTATCGTCTACCTTGGGGCTGATTCAAAGAGAGGTGAAACCTGGTAGACAATGAAAGCGAGTGTCAGTTTTCTCTCCTCAAAAAGAATTGAGTTTTTTTTTTTACCAGGCTCTGAATAAACCCTTATGTGTGGGGGCCTGAATTGGGCCATCCGATATAGACAAGGTAGCACAAATTGGGTGACTGAAACTGACTCATTTCCCGTATTCCTATTGTCGGTATCATTAACCAGAGAGGTGTCCTAAATTGACATATCCCGAGGGTGTTAACGAACATGAAAATTCCCTGTTCAGGCAAAACTGAAAAGTAAGCACATACAGAGTGGCCGTGCCGCTACACACCCTTTGTTGCAGTGAACAGTGAATCCCCACACATGCCACTGTGACACCTGATTGGGTGAGTAAGAGCCAGAGATAGATTAACATATAAAGGGAAGAAAAGTTTTTCTTTCAGCTTTGTCTAGGCTGTTCTGTTTTTGATGAGAAGGCCTGCTTTAACCTTTCTGTCTTGGGTGTTTTAGAGAAAACAGAAATAGCTTTCAATCTACAACTAACTAAAAACGAAAAAGGCTTACTTTTAAAGAAAACATAAAGAATTGATTAGAGAGGTTTGAACAATAAGTTGTAGGTCCTGAGACGACTTTTCCATTACTGTAAAAACTTCCACCCCCTTTTGATAAATAAAGCATGTGTAGGTGTCTGGGTATCTCACATGGCCTTATTGTGTCACTTTTCCTGCCAGCTTAACTAATGAGAAGTTACAGAATATACCTCTTGACTCCCACCAACTATCCAAAGGAAATATATTATGACTCCCAACTGTACAAAGAAGCAGAATGAAACAACTTTTTATCATATTTATTCAGGGGCTTGCTTCTCTATGAATAATTGATAGCCTAAGGAAGCTAATATATGTATATTATATATATATTATATAATATTCTATGAGATATCGTATCCCACTATTGTATGGAATTTGATTTTGTGGCTTCCATAAAACACACATTTGCTAACATGAGAAAAAAAAAATTAAACAATTAAAGAAATAGTAGATCAGCTGAGCACCTTGAGAACATCATTTTAGCCCACAAAAAATATACCTATTCAAAAATGTCCTATTTTTTAAAAGGAGGTTACATTAAAAAAATAAGATTTTCAATAATTTAAAGTGGACCAAACCCCAGGATTTTGACTATCCTGGGTTTTGTTTCGGGCCCCGGGGCACCCTGATCAGGGGTGCCCAGCTGTGTGAAGCCCCTAGGTTGCCTGAACAATTAACGGTTCTATGACCCATGCGCGTCCGCTCGTCCAATCAGCTCACTTGGATCCGGTTCTACCCCTTCATCCAGGAAGCAAGGGTGCTGGCTGCCGCATTCCCTGCTACCCTCTAACAGGGAGAATGCCCGCACCGCCCATTCACCAATGCACGCCACCTGATGCTCGCGCATACGCAGGTGAACCGGGAGTGGTGAGTTTTCAGGCGACCTGGGGGCTTCACACAGCGGGACACCCTCGATCTCATAGACTCCAGTGTGGGTATTAGTCCTCTTTAATGAATTAGGAAATGTATTTTCCTCCCCAAAAAGTTGCATAATATGCTGACTTAACCAGTGTTTATGTATTTGCAACTTAATGTATATGCTAACTAGAGGCGTACATAGGGACCCCTGTTAGCAAGCCCCCCCCCCCCCCCCCCCGTGAACACTCGCCGGCCGATCTCGGATGTGAGTGGGGCACCGCGCATG